>OX371202.1:110000-1360000 GCA_947310845.1 Yponomeuta plumbellus | reverse complement strand
TAAATTTCTTTGGGAAACTAGCCTATTGAGCTTGTATTTAATCAGTTGCGTTATGATCTTCCGGCCGCCTGAGTGAGCTTAAGCGATGACGAAGGTTAAGCAACATACGGCGCGTTCAGTGCATGGATGGGTGACCGTTCTATGACTAACGCTCGTGGATTTTTTCCGATCGGTTCCGTGGAAGATATTACTGTGTGCTTAGTTTATAATTGTAAACTAATATGGTTACTTAACATTGTCATCAACCCATCATGTCCCCACCGAAGGGCACGGGTCTCTTCCCTGAGGAAGATATAGGCCATACTTTACAACAGCGGCCAATACCGGATTAGTGGAGGCTTGTTAGACTAGTGGCTGGTCTTACTGTCAGAAGTTTTTAAGCCGCCCTAAGGCCTCCGACTTGGCTTAACGACTGCCATCTATTGACGGCAGCCGGCACCAACTGCTTCACGTGCCTTACGAAGCACGGAACCGCTCGGAAAAATGCCACTAGCGTTACTCATAGAACGGTCTTCCATCCATGCACTGAACGCATCTCATGTTGCTTAACCTGTGGTCGTTTAAGATCACTCAGGCGGCCGGTGCTACAGCGACCCTCGTTAAGCTACATAATTAATACCCCAAATTTTTTTATCTATGTATTTTCATATATTTCTGTGCTTATGTTATTATGCTACAATTTGTAAAATTAGACAATTTCACTTATGTTACAGGTGAAGTCGGACAGTCGCGCGGAGAAGGCCGGCATCCGGCCCGGCGACATGCTCCTGCGCATCAACGATATTGACACCTCCACACTCACCATCCAGGAGGCGCACAAGATAATCGTGGACTCCGGCATACACCTGCGCATCGCCGTCACCGCGTGAGTGTGGAGCCTTTTCTTTACATACCTAATTATGAACGCGAACGAAGGTCCTTAAAAATCGGATTTCTACTAAATTAATAAAATCTTACCTAATAATTGCTTTTAATAGGGTGAAGATGAAACTAAAACAGCATAACTCTTAGCAAATTCCAAAAAATTAACAATGTTCTTTTATAGAACAATTAAGTAAAGAATTTCAGAGTCAGAAGAATTAGTCGTTTCATGAAATTGGATCCCGAACATAATTTTTGAACTATCATCATCATCAGCCTACTGCTGCCCACTGCTGGGAATAGGCCTTTTCCCAAAATTCCATTTCACACGGTCTCCCGCCATCCGCATCCACGGACCTATAATTTTCTTTTTTGAAATGTAATTCAGAGCATAATTAGATTTTTTTACACTGCCTCTGTTTTATCCCCCTGCTGGGCAAAGGTCTCCCCTCTTGTTTTCCATCTCTCTTTGTCTCCAGCCAGCTCGCACCATCCCGGTAAGAACGAAAGTTAAGTAGGTCATCTCCTCATCTTCGCCTTAGTCTACCGTGACGTCAGTGTCCATTTTGATAACTAAGATTATTTAAAAATAGGGTAACCTAAATCTATAAAAAAAAATACAAATACAACTAAATTTTATTTAAACCTAATTAAATATTCTGTGAATATTTTAAGCGTCTACCTGTTGCAAAAACGAGCCAAAAAATACGTTTTATATATGAGAGCAAGACCCTTAAATATTTATTTTATTCTCTTTTTTAGTATTTGTTGTTATAGAGCAACAGAAATATATCATCTGTGAAAATTTCAACTGTCAAGAGATACAGCCTAGTGACAGACGGACGGACGGGGACGGTCCAGTGGAGTCTCAGTAATGGGGTACAAAAGGGTAAACCAGTGGATGCGGAACCCTAAAAATATCTATTACATAAGTGTGTGGAAAAGCGCCGTCTACCAAACGCTGTAGGTACTATATGTATCTTCTCGTACAAGGGACTTCACACACGGCGGCTATAATATAAGATACGAAGATGTACATTATAGCTGTCGTGTGTGGTCTCCTGACGATTTCTATGGAAAGACGTAATGAGATATATATCGTGCCATAATATACATCTTTACCTTATAGCCGCCGTGTGTGGAGTCCCTTAAGTATCTATCTAATCACTTTAAACGAACAATTCTTATTATGCAGTTGGTTTCGTGGGCGGGTTAAATTATTATAAAACGTAGTTTTATCCGTGCTTTATGCAATGAAACACTGATCATTAGATTACGAAGGTAACTTTCGCATCAATCTGCGAGGTTGTGATAGCCTAGGTGGGAATCGTGCGATCCGGAAATGAAAAGACCCCGCTTCGAATCCTGATGAATACTTCTCCTTTTTTTTTCAAGTTCCTTCTTTTGCAAACAACTATTATTGAATACTCGAAAAATCTGATCACAAAAGAAAACCCGAGCAATGCTCAGTCATCCAGGTACTATTATTAATCCGGAAATCCTTTCCCTTACCCGCCTTAACGCCCTCCTTAATTAGATTTTCAGTACCAAAGCAAGAAATGATGGATTGGCAAATAAAATACAAGTAATGACATCCGAGAGGCCTTCGTTAAAGAAACCTCGCTTTAGTTTGGCTGAAAGTTTTCACCAACGATCTTTGGCGAGAACAGCTTTTGCGCGATGAAGTATAGTCTTAATCAGTTTTGTTATGACTGTGAAAAGAACAATGAAAACCATTGTATGGTTTGGCCACCATTTACCATGGTGAGCCAATCAGGCTATAAAAACTCTACAGGTTAATTAACTCATCACAGGTTATTTTACCTAGCATAGACATCAGAGTTGCACATAGTGTAAGTAAGCTAACTCCTAATCTTAGGACTAATAGATTATTTACTCTCTCAAGACTTATTTTATTGTTACAAATCAAATAAACATTTTCATTTTCAACTATTAATTCACACATATAATAAATTTCAATGTTCCAATATTATTGTACGGTCTACCTCAACAGATTCTCATACATACGTACATAAGTTCACGCCTGTATCATATCCCAGAGGGGTAGATAGACACCAGGGACTGCCACTTGCTACGATCCTGACAAACCACTTTCGCTTCATCCACATTCATTAGTCGTTGCATGCCCGCACGTCAGTTTCGTCAGTTTTTTGTTGTTTCGTAGTTAACGAAAAACGACATTCCATCTTCAGATGCGCTGTAATTGTAGACCTAACTATCGATTATTTTGTAATTGTTTAAGTTGATAGGCGAGACGTGCTCGGAAAGCAGAAACATTGATATTGAGAAATATGATTCTGATTAATAAATTATATGTATATTTCTGAATTAAATACCTAGATTTTATTCATACCAAGTTGTAAACAAGTAATGAAGTAAAGAAATACAAATAACATTTTTTTTAAATCAGAAATCGTATCAAAAATAGGTGAGAATATATTATGAGAAAATCGGCACCGCCTGTGTATATAAGAGCACGAGAAACAAAATTAACATACGATAAGAGACTTCCCCAAACTACATAGTAACAAAAATGTTGGTTTTTACTGCCTATAGGCAAAAAGGTCAATGTACGAAATTATTTCTTAGGAAATGTCATAATACACTTCGAATTGCAGTTTCATGAAACGCACCTCTGCTGTTATTTTCTTAGCAAATTGACTGGCGGGTGCTTTTGTGCCCGAGCGCTAACTTGCGCTCTCGTAACGAACGATCGAGCCACAGAAGCGGCAACGTGGAAGTCAGGAGTGTTAATTAACAAAAAAACTGAGAGAAAAACTGCCTCGCTGGCCTAGCTATATCGCCTCTCATTACCATGCTAGAGGTCATGAGTTTAATTCCCACTGAGGGCATACAAACACATCGTACTTGGTTTGTTGTAAAATTGGCCTCATCAATCATCATCATCAACCCATTATGTCCCCACTAAGGGGCACAGATCTCATCCCTGAGGAAGGTGTAGGCCATTTTCCACCATGGGGGCCTAGTCCGAATTGGTGGAGGCTTGTAAGACTGGTGGCTGGTCTTACCGTCAGAAGTTTCCAAGCCGTTTTAAGGCCTCTGACTTGGCTTAACGACTGCCTTCAATCGACGGGAGCCGGCACCAACTGCTTAACGTGTCTTGCGAAACACGGAACCGCTCGGAAAAATGTCAACACTAGCGTTAGTCATAGAACGGTCACCCATCATACATACATTACGTTACATACTTACACAATAACACACTAAAACTTATACACAACCTTGTCTTACACAAAATTCCTCACATAAATTTTGTATTTACGTCCTCTGATTAGTTATAGAACCACACACAAGATTCTTAAATAAAATAACTAATAACCTATAAAATAAAATATATTATAAGTATAATAAGTAAAACATAAAAGTGTAGACAATCCAAAGGTAGTAGAAAATTTACGTATAATAGGTAAGTTCATGGTCGATCACTGTCATCCAAAATACAGGCTTACACCTAGTTTAGGAGACAGAGTCAGTTTTTGTAACTCCTTACAACCACCACAAGAATTGTATATTTCCGATATACCTTATTGTTATTATTACATATATAACGAACAACACGATTCACTTCACAAATCTCACTTTTACCTCACTGTATTATCACGAACAACACAATTCACTATTTAATTTAACTTTTAATATAAATATAAATTCTTAAATCGGGCAGAGCTTCCGCCTGATCACAGCGCCAGCACAAGACTGCCGGTTTATTGTCGAGCCCTCCCTTTTATAGACTAAAGGCGAGCGCATGGTATTGGTTGGTCTTGGCGCCATTTTTGACATATCCTTGAAAAATGTAATTCTATTCAAATGGCCACTTTTAAAATAATGCACTGTTAAAAATGATATTAAGTACATCTTATAAATTACCGGTCGTCCTAAAATAATGTTTATTGTTAAATTAAATAGAACCTTTGCCGCCAATTTATCAAAAATCATGACACATAATAATATGCTGTGGTAACATTTCATTTCATACTGTGTAAAGACATAAACATAAACATTTACACACAGGCACATAGGTTACTCCTGGCCCCACACTAGGATACCACTGATTAAAAAACTGATGCAATCTTGTTTAATCACCGATTGCTTCTGATTGATTGATTTGGATTGCCGATTTTACTACCCCCGGTTTGTTTTGTTACAGGCCTGAGGACGAAGAGGATAGTTACCACTGCTGGGAGGATCCTCTTGTAAGTAACTCCCGGTTTCTCGTCCTTTGACAATCTGTAAATCTAATCTAGTGCTAACAGCTATCAGTTGACTGTAATAATTAAAAATAATCACTGACACAACGCCATCACCGCGCCGCGCGCACGCTGTATGCCCGCCACGAGCCCACGGCCCGCGCTCCTGCGCTCCTTATGCCATGCTCAGATACTCGCCACAATCTGATCTTTTCGCTGATCCCGTAGATAAATTTAAAAAAGCAGCCGCAAATTTTATTACAAATACTTTATTTAAGCCAAGTACGGCAATCTAAAATCATAACTCATATTTATTTTATCCTCTTTATGTAATAGCACATTACCTAGCATGTAAGTGATTTGGATGTGAATCTGTTAACTTACTTGTGTTTTTGAACTAAATAAATGATAATCCGCCAACAAACTGACATGCAGTTTGGCGAATGATTTGATAATTTGATCACTTGACCTGGTCCCAAACTAGGACTATACCCTGAGCTATGGTATGTAAGCAAGGATATCACACACATGGAAATACACCCAGATTGAGGCCATTTGGACAAATGTACGGCGGTACCCTCAGTGGCAATCAAACCCACGACCTTTGTCTTGGTAGGTAAAGCCTTAACGGCTTGACTAACGAGGCAGTCGGGCAGTTAATGTAGCTATTGTAAAAATATATTATACAGCCACTCTCCACTTGTGCGCGCGCTCTCATCTCCCAACGCCCTCCTGAGGTCAGCACCGGTGTGTGATTTGTTTGCTGACCGGCTTACAGGTGTAGCGGAAGAATGCTTGAAGTACTGCGAGCGTGATGAATGAAACGGTGTCCTATTTGAGATCATTTGTTTTTATTGTTTTTAATTTTATTGTTGAGTGTAATCTAATTCCAAATGTATTTATATGTTTGATTATGTTTACTAATGAATGAATTGTCTAACGCAATGGTTTGTACTGTAATGTTATGAAATTTAAATAAATAAATAATAATAATTATGCCAAAAATGTTCTGTGCTAGTCCTATTAACCACTATAATATTCAATTTGTATCGGTGTACGGGACCCCCAGGAATTGACCCCAAGACCTCCTTCCTTAAGTAGTTTAAACAAGGCACTCTGAATAAGAAGAAGATTGGTTGATTGTTATAACCATTTCATCATCATCATCATCAGGCTATATTAGTCCACTGCTGGACATAGCCCTCCCCTAATGAGCGCCATAGCGCCCTGTCTTCAGCTTGCCGCATCCAGCATCTGCCTGCAGTCCTTCGCAGATCGTCATCCCACCTGGTTAGAGGGCGTCCTACACTACGTTTGCCGAGTCGCGGTCTCCACTCAAGAACACGTTTACCCCAGCGATTGTCGGTTCTTCGCGAAATATGGCCAGCCCACTGCCACTTCAGCTTGCTAATTCTCTGAGCTATGTCGATAACTTTGGTTCTCTGTCGGATGTATTCGTTACGAATCCTATCCTTCAGAAGAAGATTGGTTGATTGTTATAACCATTAATTACACGATCAACCGACGATGCGAGCTCCGTCTCTGCTCACCAAACCAGGGCCTCGCATCGCATCGCATCTACCTACCGTGCGAGAGGTCCTGGGTTTGAACCCCGTCCGCGAAAAAAACAAAAAGCCCGGTCTTGGATGTTCACTTGTTTGTGACGTCGCTGTTTCTTGTTCCCACGACACAGGGTATCCTAGTGTGGGACCAGAAGCAATGTATGTGCCTGTAATGAATGAATGAATGAATATATTTTGTCAATAACATAGGTAGCATTTAGCGGTTGGAGTTGCTTACGTCTGGATCTCCACGTTCTAACTTTTCAGGTGTAGGTGTACACAAACATATTTAGGTAGGTATTTACAATGCAAATGTTTATGTTTAATAGTAAACTATGAATTGTAATTCAGAAATCAGAAATTTATTTCAACGTAAAGAATTTACATTCTGCTTGTTGAATGTCAATGTACTTATAATGCTAATGTTAGCCGCTGCCTATGAAACATTCTATGAAACATGCCCAGTATGGTATTTGACAATATCAACAATAAATTAGTTGAGATGCTTGATTAAAACAAAAAATACAAAATGTTTCGGAAAATGTATTTATTTTAATCATTTACTAGTTATTACAATTTTTAAATAGATGAAACATAAAAAGAGTGTTCTGAAATGTGACGTCGCAAGCAAGTATTTTCATAAAAAAATCCGTTTTAAAAGTAACTCATTTAATTTAACATTTTGTCAAATACCCAGTTGTCTCTACCAGATTAGAATTTATTATTCCAATCAGCGAGAGGACACCTAAAGCAATTTCCAACACAGTTCTGTAACACCACCCGTGGAGGATGGAATTTCTATTTTTCTGTATTTCATTATCGGAATTGAATTCACAGCTTATCGCGTGTAAATAAAATAGTATTCGGATTGTTCAGCGATGTTTTAAATAATATGGAGCTTTTGATGAGAAGTGTTGTTTTGTGTGACGCTTAGTACTGGATACCGGAGTGCGTGCGTGCAAGGACGAATAAATGTCGATGAAGCGAAAGTGATTTGTCAGGATCGTAGCAAGTGACAGGCCCTGTTCTCTGCCTACCCCTCTGGGATACAAGCGTGAGATTATGTATGGAATAACTTATAAATGAATGTGCCATGTATTGTGACATGTCAATCAGAATAAAATTGTGTCGATAGTGGCTTATCTATTTCGTACAAAAAGCAGCTCCTTCCATCACCGGTTCAAAGAGAACTTTCATATACATATATAAGTATGATATTATGTTATTCAAATTAATCCAATTTGCATTTCTACGACTGCGTTTCACGAACCAAAGTAAACATCTCGACGGAAATATTTTTACTCATGTTTCCTCATTACATTTTGAATTATGCTCTTAATAAATACGCAATTTGGGATCAAAATCTGATTATCGATGCTCAATGCTGTAGCAGGAGAGGTATAATTTTTTATTTTGTAACTTTGTATAATGCCTACTGCATACTGGCGTAAGTAGAAATATCTATTAAATAGGATATTTTCTCACCTAATTTCGTTTACGCCAGTTTCCATATTGACACGCTCTGTGAACCGCTTAGCCCCGGCAGCCTGTGTGATCTTAAACGATCACGAAGGTTAAGCAACTTAGGACGCGTTCAATGGATGGATGGGTGACCATCTATGACTAACGCTAGTGTCATTTTTCCGAGCGGTTTCTTCCTTCGCAAGGCACGCTAAGTAGTTGGTGCCGGCTGCCGTCTATAGATGGCAGTCGTTAAGCCTAGTCAGAGGGCGGCTTGAAAACTGCTGACAGAATGACCAGCCACTAGTCTTAGAAGCCTCCAAAAGTCCGGACTTGGCCGCCGTGGTAGAGCATGGCCTATACATTCCTCGGGGAAGCAACCCGTGCCCCTCAGTGGGGACATAATGGGTTGATGATGATGATGTAGAACAGAAAGATACAGAGTCCGGGGTATTTTATTTATTTACACTTTGAATTATTTCCTTATTTAATCAGATGCGTTATGACCTTGAAAAGAACATCAAACCAGACGGCCTCTGTGACGTAGCGGTTAGCGCATCTGGCTACCATGCGAGAGGTCCCGGGTTTGAATCCCGGCTGGGGGACAAAAAAAAAACCCAGGACTTGGTTTACATGTTTGTGATATCGTTGATTCTGGTTCTCACGACGCAGGGTATCCTAGTGTGGCCCAGAAGCAATGTACGTGTCTGTATGTAAATGTTTATATTTATTGTTATGGTGAGCCGATCGCTCCACTAAAAACTCTGCATGTTAAACAATAGGTACCTTATTTGAGTAGTGTGAAGGTTGATATGCTGGGAACTTTATCAAACACAGTTCAATTATAAAGGTTCAATTATGAGGTCATAGACGGTCACCCATCCATGCACTGCACGCACCCTATGTTGCTTAATCTTCGTGATCTTGTGATTCTTGATCTTGACTAACGCTAGTGGAATTTTTCCGAGAGGTTCTGTGCTTCGAAAGGCACGTTAAATAGCAGTCGTTAAGCAAAGTCAGAGGCCTTAGGGCGGCTTGAAAACTTCTGACAGTAAGACCAGCCACTAGTCTTACAAGCCTCCACCAATCCGGACTAGGCCTCCGTGGTGGAGTATGGCCTATGCCTTCCTCAGGGAAGAGACCCGTGCCACTCGGTGGACACATAATGGGTTGATGATGAATTATGAGCTGAAGAGCAGACATCTCAGTTCTAACTTTTTTGTAAGTAATCTGAAATGCATTTTTTATTTCCATCAGGAATCTGGCTACGACAGTGAGGAAGAGAGACGGAAAGAAGAAGAAAAAGCTAGGAAGAGACAAGTACACGCTAAAGTGGTAAGTGGCGTTGCTGGGAATCCCCACCCGTTAGAATTGTTGCCTTGGTTGTCTGGAAGAAATATTTTTTAGAAATAAGGCCGCCAACAGCAATATGCACCTTTGTAAATATTTTGTGCTTTTTTCCGGTGCACAACAAATAATATTTTTATCGTATATTCTTATGTTGCCGATTATTTTCACGCTTTATACAGCATGAACTAAGTAAGTGAGATCAAGGATTCGGTTTTCAATCAGATGTATAGGGCAGTAAGGCAGTCAAAAGTTAAGATAACAAAAATACCTACCTATTGCTAGCACATGTCACAGCGCAATGTACACATTCATGCATCGCACAATCAAAAGTATAACATAAATACAACGTCCAATGAACGACACTTGGACCGGCCGTCCCCAGGCATACGATCTGCCTGGCGGGAAATTTCCCTTTTATAATGGTATAATATTATCACCCCCCCTTCGCTATAGTGGTAACCCCCGACAGAACACTGCCACCATATAGATGGCAGTCGTTAAGCCAAGTGACAGGCCTGAGGACGGCTTGAAATCTTCTGACAGTAAGACCAGCCACTAGTCTTACAAGCCTCCACTAATCCGGACTTGGCCCCTGTGGTGGCGTATGGCATATACCTTCCTCAGGGAAGATAACCGTACCCCTCGGTGTGGAAATAATGGGTTGATGATTATGATGTACTTTCAACGTGACGAGCTGACAAAGCAGCAGTGGACAAATTGGAATTATATTTTATTTATGACGTAGAAACTACGGTGGGATTTCGTCTCGGATTTGGCCGGTATTTAGACATCTGACTTAGTAACTTTTGACGTGAAAGGGGTAGTATAGAAACCACGTACAAGCATTCTCCTTTATAAGCAGCTTTGAGCGCATAAACATGTTTGCCTCATGGCTTTCCGGGAATTTTCGGCAAAACAACAACGTTCCCTCCCGAGAATCGCTTCAACGGAGAAAATGGGTTAGGTTAGGAGTAAGTTAGATTCCACCAGTGTTGCACATACCGGCGAGCAACTGCAAAGCTGCCATTCCTGACTGAGAAATGTCTCAGATACACTTGTGAATACTCTTTCTGAATGGTTAATGCTGGAAAAAGTGTTTAACAAAAGCATTCCATTTAAAACCTTCAAATCTTAAAGGTGCATTTTGTTAGTGGGAATCGCTCTCTATTTAATACTGAAGACTGAATAAAAGAAAATAAATAAAATACATACATAAGCTCACACCTGTATCCCAGATGCATAGGTAGAGACTAGAGACTAGAAAATAATAGAAAAGAAATAAATTTCTTTACGCTACGTTATTACGCTACATTATATTTGTGGGAGGACGAGCACTAGTCTGACTTATAAGCCAATATTTTTGAAAATTTCAGTTGAAGATAAAGTAAATTATAAATACTAATACGATAATAAATATAAAATATCGTCGTTGCGCTTGGAAAAACCGACCATCGTGAACATGCTTACTATTCAGTAGAAAGAAAAAAAAAATCGTACAGGTCAGTTAAGTAAAGCTGGCACGTTCAACACATTTACACGTTGCGCTTGTGTAGTGTTTGTGAATAAGCGCGCGGTGTGACGTGTACTGCATGCGCATCATGAAAAGTCTGCCCGTCTCTCTTGCGCGCGGTCTAGCTTATGAGTGTGAAGGGGACAGTTATAGTTTCACTTTTGCTACTGTTTATAAATACAGCGTCATCTTTTTGGTATTCAACCGTATGTGCGTTTCAATGAGGGATTTTTCTGACAGCTAAGAAAAGTAGTTCCAAATAAGCCGTTTTCAGAAGAACTAAAAAAAAACGAATGGCTGTCAAAGGAATGCAATTTTTGGCCTCAGCCCAACAGCCATGTGTGATACATCATCGAATAGGTCTCAGCGAGCTGAATAAAAGTTACTATGAAGTCAACAGCCAAATTTTGGTCCTTTCGGAGTTATATTGTATTGAAAATGTTAGTTTTTTTTCAAAACTGAGGTCCAAAACTGCAATCATTCCTTTGACAGCCATTCGTTTTTTTTTCTTCTGAAAACGACTCATTAGTCAGTAGATGGCATATTTAATAGAGGGTTTTTGTTTTTCTAATGGGAATGGCCAGTTTATTCTATGGTCTTTCCTCTTTTCTTTTGGCTCTTGCATTTGATTGTGATTGGACTTCGGACAACTGCTACTGGTGCTAAAATCATCGAAAAAACGTTGAAGAAGAAGAATAGGAGAACAGAACATTCGCGTAACCACAATAGAAACCGAATGATGTTGCTCAGTCTGAATGAATGAATGAATGCTGAATGATTCCTTCCAGTCGATGAAATCACAGAACAGTAATAAAGTTTTTATCTGTGGCAAGCAATAAGAAAAAAAGGTAGGGAACTGAGCAGTTTTCAGAAGAACTAAAAAAAAAATCTAACGGCTGTCAAAGGAATGCAATTTTGGACCTCAGCCCAATAGCCATGTGTGATACATCATAAAATAGGCCCAATAGCCATGTGTGATAGTGTGTTTTGGTAAAGATTTTCTTAGGTGAAATTATTTTTGTTCATGTGAAAATTTATTGAAAATTTAAACTATTTTTTGACCATTGATTCCACCTTATTTTTAATACTTTTCGCTCGAATTTGCTAAAAATATATTATAACAAGTAACACATATATTTGTATTTATTTATTTACAACGCACCCATCTTTGTAAAACCTAACTCTTACACTTGAACTAGAGTCGCATTTTGAATCAAAATCATTTATTTTTAAACATACTGTATAGTGAAATTGCATAAGTGTGAGTACTGTGAACGTGCCAACTTTAGATAACTGACCTGTAATTACGACGCCTGTTTTTATTCAGTGAATACTTAGCTGATACTATATTTTAAGTTTCAAGCTAGCTAGCACAAAATGGGTTTTATAGGCGAGTCGGGATAAGAAAATACTAACAAAATAAAAAACACACTTATTTTGTTAAAAACATGTTTGTCGGATTTTCCAGCCATCGCGAAGATAATGTATTAATATAGATTACTACTAATGTTAAGATACGATAAGAATATTCTTTATTTTACACCAAGAAAAAAAATACGTTAAATATTTACAAAAATGCAGTACGATTTGTGGCTTTAATTTATTGAAAGAAAGAAAACATATATTGGGACAAATGAATACGTCACAAGGATAAACGATTCACATAACAATGTAAATTGGACAGGGCAAAGTCAGATCATAAATTCTTGTGGTGTGTCAAAGCTTTCAAAAAAGGTTCCCGACGGAGCGTTTGATGTCTATGATTATAAATAAATAAATAATAAACTCACGCCCGTTATCCCCGACGGGGTGGGCAAAGGCACCAATCAGTAGAACTGGCCCCACGTTTTGCCGAGTTTATTAGGTCCCAAATGTGACAAGTGGCAAGCCTGTCGCCGCTATCCGGGCACAATTTATCAGCGAATGGTGTTGCTGTACAAACAAATGTACGTAACTAAAAGTCATTGGTACATGCGTGGTTCGAACCCAGACTCTCATGATCGAGAAGCAAGTCAACCCCACTACGCCACCATCGCTTCATTGCTATGATTAATTGACAGCAATTGACACCTGTCTTTTATTTAGTTACATATTTTAACATCTACAGAGCTCATACTGGAGCCTGCAGTGGCCCTGGGTAAGCAAGCGGCGTGTCATCTACCGCGAGTCGAATTGCTTCATGGTGCCCAGCAAGTTTGAGAGCAACCACAGGTAAGTGTTACATCTCAGGTTTGGGTGATCTTTCTATAACATCTATGCAAAATATTAAGAACCTTTTACCTTGTGTCCATGTTAGGATCAGTTACCACATTTCAAATGAGACTGATAATGAAACTGAGAGAAACAAGGGAAATACAATTTTAGAATAAGATGAAAAGCCAAAATGTTATCGAAAGATCGCCCTTGGTTAAGACATTGTTAAAAAACCAAACTTTCGGTTCTCATAAATAAAGTGATTTTTCAGAGATAAATTTCCACTGGAAACAAACTTCGGCCCTAAGGTCCTTGATGACATCGTACTGAACAGTGCCAGTGCGGAAAAAGGAATGAAGCTACAAGAGGAAATGAGAAAGGGAGATGCTTTTTCCAAAGGTACTAAATTAGAAGATACTAAAGTTAATAACGAAGATAGTGGAGAAAGTGCCCCTTCAGGCTTAGGTAGCACAAATGTTGCAAATAAAGTGAATGCTGACAAAAATATAAAAACCCCTTTACTTGAAGAAAATGAAGGTGAAGATAACACAGAAGAGATTGATACTGAGCATAATAAAGCGATGGCAGCCTCTCCTGAGAATATGTTGGATACTTTTGAAGTTAACAAAGAAAGCAATAACCACTTAGACACTGTTCAACCTACGATGATGACCTCAGAAAATGTAACAAGTGATCTAGACGTAACTTCGGAAAGCGAATTAAGTGAACTTCAAGAAGGATCTGAAGAAACTATAATTGAAAATAGCGTTGAAAATAATGCAGAAAATGATAATAGTGAAGAAGTCATGTCTCAAGATGATGAAATACTCGACGAAATGTTAAAGCAAAGTACAGAGGTTACAAAAGAAGATGAAGAAACCATTTTTAATAATATTATAAACGAAAGTGATGCTCAAAACTCTGAAGTTATTGATGAAAATCAACGATAAATAATAACATTAAAAAATACGTTTCTATTTTTTTAATATTTGCATAGGTTGTGATAATAAATTGTGATAAACGATGTGATATTCAAAATGAGCTCACTTTTGTTCATAAAACATATTTTGGTATGAATCAGTTTGTATCAGTTTAAAAAAATGTGTTATGTCGCGGTGTACATTTTCCATAGAATCAATTTCATTTTATTTTTTTAATATTTTACTATAACCTAATCAAGGTCTAGCGTAGCCATGTAAAAAAATAGAATCACTTCACAAACATTATATTCTGAGAAAATATTTTAACGATAAATTATTTCTATCTTGTTGCTGCTTCCAATCACCGCTTTCGTTTCATTCATTTGATTTCTGCAAAATAATGAAAGGATGAATTGTTCAACGGCTCGCGAATGGCGATTGCTTTTTGAAATAATCGACTTTGCAGTTGACTGAGCTCTTGAAATATAAAGATATAATAAACTCAAGTAAGTACGTCACTACTGTTGTTATTATTTCATTTTTATTATTTCAATGCCGATGTCATTGTAGGTGCTTGTAGAGCACACGACGCGAGCGAGAATCACGATTAAACTCAGCGAATCAGACCTTTATCATTGTTTCAACATGAGTCAGAGCTTATCATGGCAAAATTTGGACTCTTCCGACAAGTAAGTGGATCCGATAATATTTTAGAATCTTGGACGTTTTTTCAAATATTCCAAAAGAACATTTCAAAGATTCGCCAAGATTTCAAAGAACGTCCAAAATTTGTAACGTAGAAACTTGAGACTGACTTACTCTAACCACAGAGATTTAATCTAAGCCGCTCGCTCAGGGTCGCTGAATCGGGTATACTCTGCTTCGATTTCAATCTTTAGTTCAACGTCATTTAAATCTTTTTTGACTTACCTACTTCAAGAAAAGGAGGAAGTTCTCAATTATCTTAGTCTGTTGCAAAATTATGCTGAGTCGGGCCTATTTTGGGGGCTCAACACCTGCGAACATTTCTGGCACCCTTTTTTTAATCCTATTTTGTTATTGTTTGGTTTCGTGTTGCACAATTTATTTACTTTCACTAACTTTTCTGACGTTTTCCGTTAAGTGTTGTGTTATGTATGTATATTGTAAAAGTTTGTGTTTTGTTTTGAGTATTGTCTCGTCAAATAAATAAATTTTCTTCATCTTATTCAATTCGTCGGGATGTATATATATATTTTTAATTTTGATTTGATGTTCCCTGATTAGGTAAGTAAGACGCGTTGACTGGCTGAAAGGGTAGACTTCACAGATGGCCCTGCGGCCTTACCATGATCTCTTAAGGTATACACGTAGCGATATACTTGCGCAAGTATATCGTTATTCACAAGAGTCTCGAAACTTGCACAATTATTTTCCAACACACGTTACTGCATACTTGTGTAAGTCTAAACTTGCGCAAGTATGTCGTTACGTGTGTGGCCGGCTTTATGAGAAGGCTTGTACCTTATATTGGTACATATCGGCTGCTTACTGGTCAAATATAATAATATCTATCTATCATGACCCAAAATTTTAGATATTAGTTTTTGTTCAGTTAAATTAAACAGAGAAGTGTTTTATATTAGGTATCATACACCGAAATAGTTAATCCACGTTTCAAAATAATGAAAAAACAAATATTGCAATAGAAGATGGTCAACCACAATTTTAAAGTTTAAAATTAAAGATTCTCATAATTGCACTTATGTGGTTTGACCTGTAACCAGACGATATTATGTAGGTCTACTGGTGTCGCGCGCCCATTCTGCTATTGCTCCTTCACTTTATGTTTTCCAAATATTTTTATTAATACGCTGACAATTTATTAAAAGTACCTGGGTGACCGAGCTTTGCTCGGTACTTTTTTTGTAATATAAAATATGTAATATAAAATTAAAATAATCCTTTTTTAACAAAAAAAGAACTTGGAAAAAAAACATCATGACTCGAACCGGGTCTCTTGAAATCGGCCTGAAACGGGTCGCCCGATTTCCCGTCAGAACTATCCCGACCTTACAAGTGGACGCGAAATTTACCTCTGTATGTTATTATAGCAAATTTCATTTGCCTTAAAACACGGATAAAACAACGTTTTCTAAAAATTTAACCTAGTCTCAATTTAACGCCCCCGAAAGCATCTGCCTACAAAGGAGAATGACCAAAAACAGTCTATGTTGCTTTTGCGTTGCGCTTTAAGCATTTATACCTCAAAATGTTTCTTTTGAAAAATGATTTCATAGTTCTATTTGATAAAATAAAAGAATCAGGGGTTTAAAAGAAATAATTAAAAAGTATCTGTACTGATTGTATAACTTCAGTGGGAGATGATAATGCACGTACCGCGAATGCACATCCTGAGAACGTACGCCCTGGTAATGTACAGCCATTAAATCCGTGTACATGTACATGGATTTCCGTCCGCACGTTCTCGGGTCGTGCGTTATCAGCGTTTCTAAACGAATCCCAGAAGAAATACCTCACACACTTCAGTAAAACGCGCAAAACCTATGATGTGAACAACGTAGTTGATTGCATTCTCTGTGATGTGAACGAGGCACCGAATGGTCACCGATTCCAGGGCTCACAGGCACGTTCACAGGCAGGAATGCACATCCCGATAATTGGTGTCATTTGGGCACGAATTCCCGGGCTGTACATTCTCATGCCGTACATTCTCGGTCCGTGCAATAGTAACCCACTTCAGTCACTCAATACAGATTACAAACACAGATTAGATTAAATTATTGCAAAAATCGCAAAAGGTGTACTGTGTGCTACATTGCGAAAGTGCAAACTGCAAACGGGGAGTTTTTGACGGGAATTCAAACGAGCGGTTTTATTACGGTTTTATTTTTGCTAGTGCTGCTTTGCTAGCTATATTTATCCTAGTGGATTTGATATTGTTTAATTAATGTAGCTAGTTTCTTGTTAAAATGACCATGTGTATGAACAATCCAACCGGCCCTTTTGGAAATCGTTGGGAGATTCTAATGTCCAGCAGTGGACGTCCAATGGCTGAAATGATGATGATGATGATGATGATGATGTATGAACAATAATATGTGGAATAAATAACTAAAATAAACCGCCATTGTGGGCTTAGAATAGTTTTTGTTTATGCTTATCAGAAATTATCTCTTTGTCCCCCGTTAGGCTCCTTAAACATTGCGACTTTTCGCAATGTTTTTTTAGTCGCGATTTAGACGATTTGCCAGTGCATGGATACACTCGCAAATTGTCCATCGTTACACACACACGCTATCTGCAAAAAGTCGCAGTATGTAAACGCCTGCATATTTGGCTAAAAGCATAAATAATCTGTTGCATAAAGCACAAACTTCTTCCGTAGGAACGAACCTCAGAATAAGGGAGGAACGAACTGATAATGACCTATGCTTATAATTAAAATTAAAAGGGGTCAATGCCAATCCAAAATAACACCCAACCACCAAAGTTGTCATAACCTCAAAACATGGGCTCAAAATTAAGATTTCTCGGAACTCCCATCTAATATTTTCATATTTTTCCTGCATAATCCAGAGCTAATTTCTTGTAGTTTACCGTTGGTTTCATCAATGTGCAAGAAGACGCAAAAATAGACGAACTCCTATAGTAAATTGATCATTCTCCTTTCGTGAAAATCTTTCGTGAAAATCGTTGGAGCCGTTTCCGAGATTCTGATTATATATAAATATATATACAAGAATTGCTTGTTTAAAGAGATTAGATGACGCACCAGCGTCAAAAGAAGGAGGTACCATTTTCCAAGAAATTCTCTCAAATACCCTCGGTTTCCAATAAACAAATTAGGTGAGTATATTGGGCCAATTTTGGTTTACTGCCCACCCCCATGCGGCCATGATACGTTGGTTATTTGTTCCCCATTCGAGCTGCGCAAATATTGCCGTGTAAACCAATCAGTGATTCACCGGCATATTGACAACCAGGGACGGCTGGGTAAATGCAGTTACCATGAGTTGACTACGATTTTTCAGGATCCCTTACCCATAGAAATCAAACGGCACGGAACCGTCGTTTTTATGGGTAAAGTATCCTTACCAATAAAAATGTCTATGGACTAAGGACTAAAAAAGAGTAAGAAAAGAATTAAAGTAGGTAATTTATTTAACGTCATAAAGACAACTACAATAATATAGAAATAGGAAATACAGAAAAAGCTGAATCAAAAACAGAAAAAGCTGACAACAGAAACTATTTCCATTTAATATAATCACTTGACCTGTTACCAAACAATGGTAACCACACAAGGACCTTACAAACATAGAGAAACACCCAGACTGAGGCCATTTATACCATGGTGGAGCATGGCCTATACCTTCCTTATGGAAGAGACTCGCGCCCCTCAGTGGGGAATGGGTTGATGTGATGATGACAGTTTCTGGTTGATGATGTAAAAGAGGTTTGTCAAGATCACTGTAAATGACTAACCCTGGCCACCCTCTTCAGGATATAAGCGCGAGTTGAATTTTTTAAGCATGAAATGTTATGTCGGGCTCTTATGCTATATTTCTACCAAACTAATCAGTTGCGTCAATCTGTTAACGAAAGTCGTCGACATAGCCCACCGGATGAGTAAGTTGAAGTGGCAGTGGGCGGGGCAAATATGGGGCCGAAAGATTCTTGAATGAAGACCACACATAGAATGTTTGTTTTCCTTGGGCCTTACCTCTATAATAAATTGAATAAAGAGCTTTCAATTTACTCCCAAACAAAGGTGAAATGCAAAGAAACTGTATCCAACTGGCTAATGTCATTGTCTTATGATGAAACTGAACAGCTCGTAGCTGTTATTTCGTAAAATAGATGTGTAAGCTAAAACACTGAAAATTCCACAGAAAATTCTCTGAATCCACAAATAGTTGTCGACACTATCAACTGAAACGTCCAATCAGCAGAGTTTAATACTCACACACACACACACACACACACACACACACACACACACACACACACACACACACACATTCTTGTTTTTTTGTATTTATGTAAAACTACTTTGAAAACTAATCATCATCATTCATCAGCCACAAGAAGTCCACTGCTGGACATAGGCCTCCTCTATGGATTTCCAAAAAAACCCGTTGGAAGTGGCTTGCATCCAGCGTCTTCCTGCCACTTGGATGTGATCTTCTGTCCATCTTGTGGCTAGTAATATCATCATCATCATCATCAACCCATTTTGTCCCCAACGACCGATGAGAAACAAAATACGGGCATTTAGGTGGTTGTTTAACTTTAAAATTTCTCTGTGCTTACTATATTTACAAAGTGATTTATTGTCTGTTTGACCTTCAACATGTAAAATGTTTTTTGGAAGAGCACTGCTTATCCTATACCACAGGTTCTTACCTTTTTTGGGGAGCAGTGTACCACGCCTTAGTCATAAGGTCAATGTATAATTGTTTTCTTGAATAAAATATCTTTACCTTATCTTATCTTACACATCGGCAAGCGTGGCTTAGGACGACCAGCCACAAGATGGACAGACGATCTCATCCATGTGGTAGGAAGACGCTGGATGCAAGCCGCTTCCAACCGGTCTTGTTAGAAATCCATAGAGAAGACATTCCAGAAGTGTACTTCTTGTGGCTGAATGATGATGATGATGGATCAGTTGCGTTATGACCTTCAAAAGAACAATTAAACATGTTATGATGAGCCCATCGACCCACCAGGCCGGGCCAGGTTAAGATAAAAGTTTTTTTTCTCAGACAAATACTTTATACAGTCTGTTAGCTTTTATAATATACCTCGGCTACTATCGGATAGAATCGGTATTCGTGTAATAGAAATATTGGAACTAATATGACACCTAATTTCGAAATCAGAACTCAGGAAGTAGTATTACACTCGTGTGCTTTCGGCGAAAACCGAAGCCTACTCTAGAGTTCGAGGTATATTCTAAAAGCTAACAGACTGTACTTGGTTAGACGTGTGAGCTCATGGCAAGCCCCTAGTTTAGGTTGAGGCAATATTGGACCCGGTCACGGAGGTGATATTTGTTGGTTATTTTTGCGGGTGACGTCAATGCCTGGAGCTATCGACCTAATTTGTGACTAGGATTTGCCCAGTTCGCATCGTACAAATATGGATACAGTTCGCGGCAAATAATAAACCCGCCATTGTACAAAATAAAAATTACTCGTATATTGCAAACGAAGTACGAAAAATGTAATGAAATTAATTGCAATTTTTTGTACAATGAAATTGTCATTAATTATATCTATATATATAAAAGAGAGTCGTGTTAGTTACACTATTTATAACTCAAGAACGGCTGAACCGATTTGGCTGAAAATTGGTAGGGAGGTAGCTTAGAACCAGGAAAAGGACATAGGTTACTTTTTATCACGATTAATACGTGAAACATTTAAATGAAATAAAAACATTTTCCCATACAAAATGTTCGTAGGTTTCGTACTTGACAGTGTATTTGATGTGCAATTTCAGGTCTAGGGCAGACTCGAACGAAATGCACACCAAATTAAAGCGCGTAAAAAAATAGGCGATCCGAGTCGACAACTTACAGGCGGAAAATTCGTATTTCGGTGCATTTTCAATATAAACATTATTAAATTAAATTATGTCGTTGCGAAGTAAACATAAATGTCAATGTCACCATTGGTGTCATTGTGAACTGTAAGGACTAATTTGTTAACTCCATAGTGTGTGAGATACTGTAGCATCCAAGAAGGCTAATAAGCTGTGTAATCTGTGGTGTTTTTCATAGGCGAGAATTGCTGTTGACTTTTGGAAAGGTCTGAGAAATAATTGAGAAGGAAATCAGATCATCATCATGGTCATCATTCAGCCACAAGAAGTCAACTGCTGGACATAGGCCTCCTCCATGGATTTCCAAAAAGATCGGTCGGAAGCGGCTTGCATCCAGCGTCTTTCCAACCCTTGGATGAGATCGTCTGTTCATCTTAAGGGAAAAGGAAGTAAAAGTCTTAAATTGATCTTTATTGTTTTGCTTAGTTAATAAACTTATTAAAATAAAAAAGGAAATAGATATGAATAATACCAAAAATCAAATGCTGAACAAAAACATGTGGTCAGTATAATAGGTACTGAAAGCTGTTAGTCCACAGAGAGAAAGCTGTTTTTCCTTGATTGTCCAGGTGGATTCTACGTTTCATATGTCGTTAAATTCACTGGCTGTTAAGTTTATGAAGGAAGCTCATTTAATAATTTGTAATTTGCACCCACTACTAAGCGATGATGCGTTTTCGATTTTTGCCTTGCATTCCTTCGTGTGTAGCCAGAACATCTCCAAAAGAGCAAGATTGACTATCCATAATGGTGTGCTGGTCCCAACACTAATGTGTGGTAGCGATACTTGGGTATGGCAGAAGAATCATGAAAGTAGGATTAATGCAGTAGAAAAGAATTCCTTGAGAAATATGTGTGATGTTACTTTGAATGACAGAATACGTAATAGTGTGATCAGAGAACGTTGAGGACTGAAAGAGGATGTAGTGACTAGAATTGAAAAAAGGAATGCTGCATTGGTTTGGACATGTGGAGAGGATGAACGAAGAAAGACTAACGAAGCAAATATATCGGGTGAATGTGAGTGAAAGGGCCGGTAAAGGATGCCCCAGACGGACATATTTCGATCAAATAGGGGATTTATTAGCAAAGAGAAAGATTAAACGTACCCAAAACTGACGTGCGTGCATGCAACGACTAATGGATGTCGATGAAGCTAAAGTGATTTGTCAGGATCGTGGCAGGTGGCAGTCCGTGGTCTCTGTCTATCCCTCTGGGATATAGGCGTGAGCTTATATAAAATATGTATGTGAACGTATTAGTTATTTTGGTAAATAAGATTTAAGAGCTATATCTACTGGTGGTCGATAAATACCGTGGCGTCGGGTACCCTATGTAAGACCGAATGACCAATAGCCGAATAACATATGCCCGAAGACACATGCCCGATTTGTTAATTTACCAAAGCATCAATATACCTTTAACTTCAAATCCCGATCGTTCATAAGGCCGAAAACCACAAGGCCGACACACTACCGCCCAAAAACTATTGACCGAAAGAAATCGTGTAGGAACACAAAGTCTATGTATTTTCCATAATGTATTTCTTACCACATTGACCACTTATTTACAGTCGACAAGGAGGTAAAAACACAATATTTTTGGAATCTTGCCGCCCTCAGTGGTCATTTAAGAAACATAGTGAAAACTACGCTCTTCCCCATTTAACACTCATAAAAATTTCGCAAGTCCCAGTAGACTGCAAATAAGTGGTCAATGTGGTCAGAAATACATTTATGGGAAATAGATAGACTTTGTGCTCCTACTGGGGCGTCCTTCTCCGGCCCTTCCACTCACATTAGCCCGTAGTTTTACTTCATCAGTCTTTCTTCGTTCATCCTTTCTACATGTCCAAGCCAACGCAGCATTCATTTTTTTCAATAAAATAAATCTGTTCAGCCGTTCTCGAGTTTTTGCGAGACTAACGAACAGGAATTCATTTTTATATATGTAGATGTCGTACAGAACAATAATTTAATGACGATATTACTAATTTGCTTTAGGCCGCCTCCGACTCTACAAATAACATAGCAAAACAACGTTTGCCGGGTCTGCTAGATTTGGATAGTGAAATAGCTTAGCTATTAGCTTTCACTAGCTGTGCCTCGCGGTGTATCCCGCGGTTTAACCCACGGTTTATTAGGTAAAATAAATTTGTAAAACAATTTTTTGAAAAAGTTTTGTACCAAGTTCTCCATACATTATCCGCGAATTCATTTTTATCGATTTTCCCATGGCAATAACATATTTTCCCGCAGTAAACCGTTGCTTAGTGTTAATCCAGGGTGTCCGCTAACTCCATACCAAATTTTATTATAATCTCTCGAGCCGTTTAGATGTGAAGAAGTAACAAACATACACACTCACACACTCACAAACTTTCGCCTTTATAATATTAGTATGAAGTATAATAGTATGATGATAGGATACGAAGTATGATAGGTTTTTTTTACCCTGTCAAATAGCCTATTTAAGTTCAGTTAAACTGTAACACAATAGCTATACATTGACTGTTAGGCGGTACGAAGTTCGCCGGGGTAGCTAGTTAATAATAAGAATCGCTCGTAGTCCTGGCTGCCTGAGTGGCCTTAAGCGCTCACGAAGGTTAAGCAACTTAGGGCGTGTACAGTGTATGGATGGATGACCGTCTATGACTAACGCTAGTGACATTTTGCCGAGCGATTTCGTGCTTTGCAATGCACGTTAAGCAGTTGGTGCCGGCTGCCACCGATGGAATGGCAATCGTTAAGCCAAGTCGGAGGCCTTAGGGCGGCTTGAAAACTTCTGACAGTAAGACCAGCCACAAGTCTTACAAGCCTCCGCAAATCTAGACTTGGACCCCGTGGTGGAGTATGGCCTATACCTTTGTCAGGGAAGAGACCCGTGCCCCTTAGTGGGGACATAATATTACTGGACCGATCGGCTCACCACAACAGTGGTTTTCAACTGTGTTTTTAAGGTTATAACACAACTGATTAGATTTTTACCTTGTCGGGCTTGTGACAATATTTGGATCAGTATTTTGATTTTTGGATTTGTGTAGTTTCCTCTTTATTTACAGTAAATTATTCTCTGAGGATGAGGAGATCTACATATAACCCAAAGACCATCATAACATTTTTTAATGGTACATCAATAGAGAATAATTTGGGTTCTTCTCCAGATCTCCTCATCTGGAATGAGGAGATCTGGAGAAGAACCCGAGTTACTTATACAGCTCGAAGAACTGCTCACTTAAAGAGGCGGTGAACAGGGTCATAGTTCGGAGAACTGATGACCCTTGGGGCAAAAAGTTGTGGGCAGATGCTCACCAGATGCTCTGAGGACCAATTCCATAAAGAGTCTCTAGATGGCAACGGGAATTTAAAATTGTGGTTTAGCAGTCAGTTTTATTTTTCTTCTTTTCTTTATTACATTATATCGGCCCTCGAGTCTAGCTCTAAAAAACGTGCAGCACTAACAATAGTATAATTTTTATAAAGAGTATCTTTATGTGCATAAATTGCTGCACAAGCGGCTTGTCCCAGTCAATTTACGGAGCTTACACTTTAGGGTCCTAGCTACTCTGAATAACTCCATTAGATAGTTAGTTTGGCTTAGGGTTTCCGCACTTGGCCTCATAGTTGGGCCATTGTACGTGGCAGGGCTGTGAGCTTACTCCAGCCAGCCTATCTCTTTCCAGAAGGCCAGCAGTGCTCTGATGTCACTGCAGGCCTCCTGAAGGGTTCCCAGCTTCCCAATGGTGGCGGTCCGTTGTTTCTCCACGCCTTCGCAGTAGATGGTCACGTGGGCGGGTGTTTCCTCTTCTTTCAGGCATCCCCGGCAGAGCGGGCTGTCGGTTAGTCCCATGTTATGGAAGTGTCTATTCAGGGAGCAGTGGCCTGTTAGTATTGCCACAGCTCTGCGCAGATCATATCTTTTCAGACGAATCAGGCTACGTGAGAGACATTTTGAGATTATTGGTAAAGCCTCCTTGGCTTGTCTGCATTTAGTTTCTGTTCTCCAGAGTTCAGCATGCTGATTTTCTGATCGTGTCCTCAACCATTTCTTAAACTGGTTGTAAGGGAGTGGTAGCAGGGGTTCGGGGCCTTGCACTTTAGTTTCCGAGCCTCTTCTGGCGAGTTCATCCGCAGCATCGTTACCCAAGGAGCCGCTATGACCCTTTATCCATTGTAATGTGACTCGGTGGTATGTCGACAGCTTATCCAGCTCGTGGTGATACTCTAGTATCAGGCTGTTGTTTGTGACATTGCTATTAAGTGCTTGTAGGACTGAGGCGCTGTCCGAGACTATGCGTATGGCATAGTCTTGTATATTTCTTGTATTCAACAGCGCGACTGCTCTTGTTATACCGATGCACTCTGCCTGAAAAATTGTATTCAGGGTGCCAAGGGCTGTAGATATTTTTATGTTTAGGTCATTGGAAAAGGCTCCCGCGCCCGTTCCTGTTTCGGTTCTATGACAACGGAATAACTCCATTGTCATGATGACGTAAGCCAAGCCATATTTTTGTCTCTTTTTTTCTGGTAATTAGAAACACAATAAGGAAGGTTCAAAATCTAAAACCAAAGGTAAATTTCAAAATTAACTTTGTTGTGGATTCATTTAATTAATTTTTCGTCGGAAGAGACCGACCAGGTTTCTGCTCTGATTTGCAGAGCTTAATCATTGTGAGCAAAGACGGAACTCGCGTCGACAGTTGCTCGTCGCTGACTGTACTGAAGTTTTCTTTCTGAAAGAAGAAGGCCAGCGGCGAAACTGAGCCGATAGTATGCAGCGAGGTAAGACGAGGCATATAAAATTTAGATTTTTTTTCCTTACACAGGAACGTACATTGCTTCTGGCCCCACACTAGGATACCCTGTGTCGTGGCGACCAGAAACAGCGACATCACAGAATCAGAATCAGAATCAAGAATTTATTTCAACGTAAAGAATTTACATTCTGCTTGTTGAATGTCAATGTACATACAGTTATGTATAATGTTAACCGCTGCCTTGGGGCCGTCTGTAGTGGAGAAAAAGGCAGCGAAAAAAAAAACATCCAACATCTAGCTAGGGTCCTTTTTTTGACCCCAGCCGGGGGCCCGAACCCGAGACCCGAGAGATTTGAAGATTTTACACATACTCGTAATAGAAAAAAAAACTTGCAAACACGCCTTTTTACTTTGTGTCGACGACGTTCCTTGCTTCTTGCCATTCCCAGACGGGTTCACGTACAGCGCCATCTAATTAATTTTGGTGATCATTAGATGTCAGTTGCCAAAAAGGTCACTTGAAATGAGCCATTGATAAATAAATACATTGTAACTATATTGTGTTCCCACTTACAGATATGAAAGGGCCTTTTAACGTTTCTGCGTAACAAAAACATTAATTCAGCCGTGTACAAAGATACTGACAGTACAATGATAACAGAAACAATACACAATCAAAGCCTTAAGGCGCTCCCTCACCGGGACCATTCGCGAGTAATGTAACGTTACACATTCGAGCATTTCATCAGTGAGGGAGACAAACAACCATTACAACGCGCACCTTTTAATGATACAAAACGAGTTTACATCAGTGAAGTGTGAAGTGAACGGGTGAACGCTCGTCAGTCACGGAGGTAATATTGTAATGTAAAGCCGATACATTACAGACTAACGCAATGCAACATGCAATGTAACACGCATTGAAAGAATTTGCCGTCCACATTGTCGGAATGTATCTTGTAATGCAACAACATTTCATAGTGTTTACTCCGCGCACGAACACCACGTTTCAACTCATGCGCGGCGCGATCCGCCATTGCCGGTTTTTTCACCGAACACAAAGGGGCGCGCAGTGTGCGCGGAGCGTCAGTGTATACCGGTTGACACTATCCATTCTCTTCGCGTGTTTTCGGCAGACTGGGCTGTTCGCTGCGCACTTGTCGGAAACATAGCGAGTAGCTTGGTTCGTGCGCGCGCTGCGTCCTCACTCATGAAATGCTCCTTTCATGATGCATTGCATGTTTCATTACGTTAGTCTGTACCCGCCTTAATGCTCAAAGTCGAATCTATAATGTTACATTACAAGTGAATGCTCTCGGTGAGGGAGCGCCTTTAGAGGATGAAGTGCGTACTCGAGTTACTTATAACGATAATACGCTCGCTTTGTTCCTGGTTTCCGAGATGTCGGACATTGTTCTAATTGTTCTTAAATATGATATTCTGTTTCGGCAGACAATTGTTATTACAATCAGTCTAGATGACCAAGGAAACGGTGTTTCGTCATATTAATTAGCCTACGGCCTATTCTCAGAACTGGTACATTTATATATACGAAAATATTATATACGAGTATACATTATGTGTGGGACACTCGTATTTACCTACTTATGATTGACTCAGGAAATAGCAGAGGTCCCTATTAGAAATCTAATATATAAAATTCTCGTGTGACCACTCACCGTGTTAGTGCGCATTCTCCTCCGAAACGGCTTGACCGATTTTGATTATTTTTTTATGTATATTCGGTAGGTCTGAGAAAAGATTGTTATCTATTTTTCATACCCCTATCTAGCAAAACAACGTTTGTAGGGTGTTAGTATAAAAAATACTATAATTACAAATTTGCTTTGCTCTTTTAATTTTCAAATTTCTTTTTCTTTTTTTCATGAATGTTTGGCATACTTATTTGATTGTGCAATAAAGTGTAATAACAAAAATATAAACACCTGGCCCTACACTACTGTGTCGTGGGAACCAGAAGCAGCGACATCACAAGTATGTAAACATCCAACACCTTTTTATCTCCAGCAGGGGTTCGAACCCGGGACCTCTCGCATGTGATGCCGAAGCGCTAACCACTGCGCTACAGAAGTCATCAAATAGAACATAATATTCTGTTTTGAGTATGTAAATTGTCATACGTTACCATAAATCATTGTTTCTCTAATGGAATTAGAGCCATCGCAAACAGGGCGACGCGTCTAATCGCCGCGTCAGACGCGACGTTGTCGTTTGCTTCCGGCGTCTTGTCGTCGCGACTCTGCGACTCTGACGCCAAGTGTGCGGAGATGCGAACAAAATATATGAAAATTGACGGCCGTAGCCTGTCGTCGCGTCTAGTCGCCGAGCTGTAGCTGTTGCGTGTCGCCTAGTATTTTTGTGACGGATAAAAAAATAATTTGATTTGTACCGTTGGTGATTCGGAAATATCTTCAAATCTTCCACCAATCTGCATACTTAACTCAAAAATCTTATTTTTTAAATGTTCCGGTAATGATTCCGCCCAACGAATATACAGACGATAGCCTCCTTCTCTTTTGTAGTCGGATAAAAATAAAGTTCTTCTACAAAGGCAAGGACGTCATTGTTATTCAAATAGGGGCAAGTGCTCCGGTATTTGAACCCGATCGTGTCACCTTTGTGTGCCGAAACAAATATCAGCCACTCTAGACGCTACACCGGTACCTTGTCTGCGACATTTTCACAGTCTTTTTGCTCCAAATAAGAAGAAACGAGGAAAATACTTGTATAAAATGTAGAATATAACCCAACAATGTAACCTATTTAACCGTATAAGGCACTGAATAAGGTACTACAACAAGATTTTCCAAGATACGTTAGAGTTAGGTACCTCCGACGCGGCTTAAGCTTTTTTGCACACCCTGTGCAAAACTATTATGAAATCAACGATTATTAGAAGACAAGCAAAATCACAGCAAAATATACCTCCTACAAGGGGCACATAAATACACTTGTTATTGCTGTCTCGCTCAATTCTGAGAAATTTAACGAGACGGTATTACAGTAAAGTTCTGTTCAGTTGTTCTGCCAATACTTCCTAACTTCTTAAATCTATCTTGCCATCGGTATTTTACCTCTAGCGTGGTAGGTACCCACGTTACAGGCTTTCATAGTGTGGGGCCGCAGTGAAAATTGTATCGCTAAATATTGCTTTCCTATTATTCTACGATTATTAACACATAGATACCTTAATGTCTCACGTAAAGTTAATAAAGATGTATTTTTAATTTTGTTTAGTTCAGTAGTTCATCATCATCAACCCATTATGTCCCCACCGAGGGGCACGGGTCTCTTCCCTGAGGAAGGTATAGGCCATACTCCACCACGGGGGCCAAGTCCGGATTGGTGGAGGCTTGTAAGACTAGTGGCTGGTCTTACTGTCAGAAGTTTCAAGCCGCCCTAAGGCCTCTGACTTAGCTTAACGACTGCCATCTATCGACGGCAGCCGGCACCAACTGTAGTTCAGTAGTTACTTAGCAAAATTCTCAATTCAGAAACTGGCCGGTAGTTGCAATAGCCCTAACTATTATGTATGTTTTTAGTAAGTGTAATGTTTTTTATAGGTAAGACAGCCTGGTAAGAATGTTCTATGTTTAAGCTACTCTTGTACCTACACTTTGTATATTGTATCAAGCGTGTAATATTGGGAACTTAGATAAGATAATATTCTTTATTGTACCGGGAAAAATACATAAAAAACATTTACAAAGGTACAGTACAATGGGCGGCCTTATTGCTGGAAGCAATTTCTTCCAGACAACCGATGTTGTCTGGCAGCCCAGGCTACGAGCGATGAATCGCTCGTAGCCTGGGCTGCCTGAGTGATCTTGAACGATCACTAAGGTTAAGCAACATACGGCGCGTTCAGTCCATGGATGGGTCACCGTCTATGACTAACGCTAGTGGCATTTTTTCCGAGCGATTCCGTGCTTCGCAAGGCACGTTAAGCAGTTGGTGCCGGCTGCCGTCGATAGATGGCAGTCGTTAAGCTTAGTCAGAGGCCTTAGGGCGGCTTGAAAACTTCTGACAGTAAGACCAGCCACTAGTCTTACAAGCCTCCACCAATCCGGATTTGGCCCCCGTGGTGGAGTATGGCCTATACCTTCCTCAGGGAAGAGACCCGTGCCCCTCGGTGGGGACATAATGGGTTGATGATGATGAACCGATGTTGGGGAGTAGCTGAAGGAAAAGTGGGACGGATAGTCGATGCAAATAAGAACATTGGTATAAATACTCATGCTTAATAATAACAAACATTTACATCTATAGGAACATACATTGCTTCTGGTCCCACACTAGGTTAATCTGTATCGTGGAAACCAGAAACAGCGACGTCACAAACATGTAAACATCCAAGGCCTAGGATTTTTTTTGTCCCCAGCCGGTCTTCGAACTCGGGACCTCGTGCATGATAAACAGATGCGCTAACCGCTGCGCCACAGAGGTCTTCAATTGGTATAAATACTTACAAGCAAAGAAATATGAAAATCAAATCAAAAATCACTAGTGTAGTAATCCTGTCGAGCCTTGCTCAAACACACGTCTAGACACAGCCACTTGTGAATGCAGATTTTTTATTAAATCAAAGGAAATTGATGGCCGTGTTCAGCTTAATATTAGATCCGTCGAGCGTCTCTCTTAATTAGAGGAGAGGGCGTGCTGGTACGGTGAAGGTAACATTGAAGAAAAAAAACCAAAAATTTTAACAAAGAAAAACCGACTTCACAGAAAAAAACTATTCCAAAACTTTTTGTATGCACTAAAAAGTTGAAAATAATTCCGTATGCTTACCTACTTGTGTTAAAATTATTGCTAGTTTTGTAGTTAACACTACAATATGCCTAACCTAATGACACTGACTCCAACACTAGCAATAATTAACATAAAATAACATAACATAACTTTTACATACATTTATTGTAACGCAAGTGAGTAAGAATACGCAGTTATTTTTAAATTTTTAGTGCATATAATTTGTTTTGGAATAGTTTTTTGTTTGACGTCGGTTTTTAATAGTTTTTGGTGACTTATATGGTTTTCTTAAGGATGCCAGTGTCAAAACTGGACCAAATTGAAATGGGACCATAAAGGAAGCACCAGCTTTCAAATAAAAAAGAATCACTAAAATCGGTTCACCCAGTCAAACGTTCTAAGGTACCTTAACATAAAAAAAAATCAGTCGAATTGTGAAACTTCTTCTTTTTTGAAGTCAGGTAAAAATGAAGGTGTATTGAAGATCAATCTTCGCTCGACCGAGATGTCTGTTGAAAATGAAATGATACTTCGCTCTGGCGGTTGTACACCGTATACTCAGCTTAGATATTGAATACTTTCATATTTATATGTATATGTTTATATACATTAGATGAAAACACGGCTTCGATGGGCTGAAATGTAGACTTGCGTTAATTTTTCGTTTCAACAAATTAGACCAATAGAGTTCACAATGACACCTGTGACACGGGGTATAATGTTATGTACATTTCGCACCCTTGCAAGAACAACGTGATATTTCGAAGAAGACCATTTTTTATTCATGGAAATTGTTTTATTTTAACGCGATTTTATTTACTCCGAAAAAGCCGGAATAATGGGAAAAAGAGACACTGCATCACGTTATAGCGCTATTTCTTTCGGCCATTACTTTGAAACCTTAAAAAAAATGCTCTTATGTAACGTAAGGATTTCGAAATAACACGATCTTGAAAGTGTGCGATTTGTGTAGTACCTAATAGTAGCAATGTCACTCGCTAACATCGTGAGGAAACCTGAGTATCTGTACTATTAAAAACCTCAACGCTTGAATTGGCCAATCCGCGGTAGGCACCCGCAGTGCCCATACTTTTAAAAACCCATCGTCGGTTCAGGATGGTACTGGAACATCTCCAAAATTACATGTTTTGAGTTAAGTTTGCGGTTTGCCTAAAAAAAATAATTTTCTATCTAACTAGATCAATAATGGAATAAGTCGAAAACGGCTCTAACACTTCAATAAGTCTTAAAAACCACTATGGCACTAAGAAAAGTATTTCATCATCATCATCAACCCATTATGTCCCCACCGAGGGGCACGGGTCTCTTCCCTCAGGAAGGTATAGGCCATACTCCACCACGGGGGCCAAGTCCGGATTGGTGGAGGCTTGTAAGACTAGTGGCTGGTCTTACTGTCAGAAGTTTTTCAAGCCCTAAGGCCTCTGACTTGGCTTAACGACTGCCATCTATCGACGGCAACCGGCACCAACTGCTTAGCGGGCCTTGCGAAGCACGGAACCGCTCGGAAAAATGCCACTAGCGTTAGTCATAGACAGTGACCCATCCATGGACTGAACGCGCGGTATGTTGCTTAACGAGCGAGAAGAAAAGTGTTTGATCGTTTCTAATTCATTATGAGGCTATCTCATAATAGCACATTTTGAAATGTTCTAGTACCATCCTCTCTCCATCCTGAACCGACGCCATACTCTCTCTCTCTCTCTGATAGAACGTCTGTGCTCTATACTGGGATCACAGATAACTCAATTTGATGCTCTGAGTGGGACGTATATAGGGTCCAAACTCGTACACAAAACTAGCAACTGCAGTACGCTCCAGACACATGACAATTTAATCTCTCGGCGTCTGTCCTATGCGCACAGACCGGAAATAAATGGGAATGTACTATGGCGCTGATTCACTACAACAAAGAAATCGGAAGTTTTCTTCAACATTCTGTTTCTTGGATGCCATATTTCTTATTTAACCTGTGTCATCATCATCATCAACCCATTATGCCCCCACCGAGGGGTACGGGTCTCTTCCCTGAGGAAGGTATATGTACGGGGGCCGAGTCCGGATTGGTGGAGGCTTGTAAGACTAGCGGCTGGTCTTACTGTCAGAAGTTTTCATTGCACTCTGACTTGGCTTTACGACTGCCATATATCGATGGCAGCCAGCACCAACTGCTTAACGTGCCTTGCGAAGCATGGAAACGCTCGGAAAAATGCCACCTGACACCTTTAAACATTTTCAATTCAAGATTTTTTTATAACAGAAGGATAAGATTGCAATCCATAATCTTAAATCAATTATGTCTATCTATCTAATCAGTCCGTGAATAGAACCCTTTGTCTTTATGTTGAGTTTTTTTATATTTCTGATTTCCTACAATATACATGCATACGTATTTCAAAATTTCTGCGCTTTCCGTGGTGTAGTGGTCGGAAGATGGTATTTTTAATTTGATTATTTTTCTTTTTAACATGTTCGACAGTTGACAGGCTAGGAGCATGCACAGAATTAGGAAGGAAGTCGAAACAAAATTATTTCCGATTGGCCCCGCCTGGCGTTCGAGCTCACGGCCGACGAGCGCCTGTCTCGGACTTTGTAAATATCCGCTACTTAATTCATTTAGTGTCCATCGTAATTTTGATAATTCATACCTGTTACAATTTGAAACTCAAATTAATAAATATACACAATGCGTTTTAACACTCCCGAAGGAGGGAGAAAAGCCTCCCTTAAAATCAATAGTTCCAGATAAATTTGTTTTCTGAACATGCAAGCCGTACAAGTAAGTTTTTAAACTTGAAACTAGATATTTCCGGAAAAAAAAATTGTAAACGAATTAAGGTCAAGGTTCAACCTAATAAGATTTCAGAGTGTAGATCGGACTAATTAAAAATAACCGTCTAGGTAAGTAAAGCCCGCTGGCAATTGTAACTGCAGCAATATTGTAAATTGCAGTCGAATTATTAAGCCGTAAAGTGTAAATCCTGAGTGATTTCAATCATCCGTCATATTCCTTACTAATTTGACTGGTCTCTGGCTATTCTCAGGGATATATGCATAATGTGATGTAATGTAATGTGATGTAATGTAATGTAATGTAATGTAATGTAATGTAATGTAATGTAATGTAATGTAATGTAATGTAATGTAATGTAATGTAATGTAATGTAATGTAATGTAATGTAATGTAATGTAATGTTATTGAATGTATTGTAATGTAATGTAATGTAATGTAATGTAATGCAATGGAATGGAATGTAATGGAATGGAATGTAATGAAATGGAATGTCATCATTCATCATTCAGCCACAAGTAGGCCACTGCTGGACATAGGCCTCCTCCATGGATTTCCAAAAAGACCGGTCGGAAGCGGCTTGCATTAAGCGTCTTCCCGCCACTTGGATGAGATCGTCTGTCCATCTTGTGGCTGATCGTCCTACGCTGCGCTTGCCGATATGTGGTCTCCATTCGAGAACTTTTCGGCCCCATCGGTCATCAGTTCTGCGTGCTATGTGCCCCGCCTACTGCCACTTCAACTTGCTAATCCGCTGGGCTATGTCGACCACTTTCGTTCGTCTACGGACCTCATCATTTCTGACTCGGTCTCGCAGAGAAATTCCGAGCATAGCCCTCTCCATAGCTCGTTGCGTGACCTTGAGCTTTCTTATGAGGCCCATAGTAGGAGACCACGTTTCAGTGCCATAAGTCATCACTGGTAACACACACTGGTTGTACAGTTTTATTTTGAAGGATTGAGGTATATCGGAGGAAAAGACTTTTCTGAGTTTCCCGAACGCTGCCCAGCCGAGTTGGATTCGACGATTGACCTCTTTCACGAAGTTGGACCGGCCTAATTGGACTGTATGTCCTAAGTAGACGTATTTGTCTACAACTTCGAGAGTCGAGTTCCCACTGTTATTGGGGTGGGCACAACACGGGCGTTCGACATGACCTTCGTTTTGTCCATGTTCATTTTAAGGCCCACCCATTGGGAGACTCGACTGAGGTCTTCGAGCATTATGCCGAGGTCCTCCAGCGTCTCTGCCATGACTACAATATCGTCGGCAAATTGAAGGTGACTGATGTACTCGCCATTGATATTGATGCCGCGTTCCCGCCATTCCAGAAGCTTGAAGGCATCTTCCAGTCCGTTCGTGAACATAAAATAAAAAAAAATAATATATATATATATATATATATATATTATGGTGGCGTTGTGGTACAAGCATTTCAGCACCTCGATGTACCGATAGTCAATATGGCAACGCTGGAGAGACTCGAGCATCGCCCATGTCTCGATCGAATCGAAGGCATAGTCCACAAACGCTAAGCATAATGGCAAATTATACTCCTCAGTCTTCTGTATAATTTGCCGCAGCGTGTGGATGTGGTCTATGGTACTATAGCCCTTTCGGAAACCGGCTTGTTCGGGAGGCTGGAAATCATCAAACCTGCGTTCGAGACGATTCGTCAGGACCCTCGAAAACAGCTTACAAACATGGCTCAGAAGCGAGATGGGTCGGTAGATCTTCAATAGAGTGTTATCCCCTTTCTTGAAGAACAGTGTCACCACGCTTCTGTTCCATGTTTCTGGCGTTGTTCCTTCGAGCACGACGGAATTGAAGAGCCTCTGAAGGACTTTAAGTACCGGTGTTCCACCCGCTTTCAGAAGCTCTTATGTAATTCCGTCCTCTCCTGGTGCCTTGTTATTCTTGAGCTATTTCAGGGCCATCCTAATCTCGTACAGGCTGATGTCCGGGATATCTTCGGTATAATGTCAGGTCAGTTTGGCTCTTGGGTCTTTGTGCAAACTGCTTACAGGTTTTGCGACTGAGGTGTATAGCTGTCCGTAGTAGCCCTCAATTTCCCTCAATACCTCTGACTTGGTCGACGCTATACTGCCGTCCTCTCTCTTCAGCTTCGTCAGCTGGCTTTGCCCAATAGACATGTCTCTTGCGAACACTTTAGAGCCTTTGTTCCGCTCTATAATCTCTTTGATACGTTCGGTATTAAAGGAACAAATATCGTGCCGCATAGATAGATAGATAGATAGATAAATCGTTTATTGATGCCAACAATCTTAAATTTAAAATAAAAAATAATACAGGCATGCTTAGTACAAAAAATAAAAATTGATGACAAACAAAAGGATGCAGGCTCAGCATGTGCTGCGCATAATGCTTGGAGGCATTACGTCAGCGCTGATTTTCAGTCTGCTCCTATTTCACTTAAAACTTAATACTATAGGTACAGGCACAAAAAACTCTATACACAGTTACACGCACATACACACACGCACACACACACACACACACACACATGCTCGCATACACACACAAATCCATAATCGCTATTCGGCAAGAAAAATTCCCGCTTCTCTGTTTATCAAAACAATACGCAAACAATACTCAGATAATAGCAGTATGTTTAGATTGGGGTTGCTCAGAACATGCAATACAAAATGTATACTAATTGAGTTTAAGGACAAACATTATAACACTTAATCAAATCCGTCCCTGCTGAGATGGTTGAAAGGAAGCTAAAATCCATCACTGCTGACTTAAAAGCAAGATCTTATATTTCTTCTTAAATGTTGTAATACCCATTTTCGCCCGCAGAGGCGGAGGAAGGTTGTTCCAAATCTTTGCCGATGCAAACTTATGTTTGGGGATGTTTAATTTATCCCAATAGCACATACGCATAGTTCGGCTGTGGACGTCTCTCTCCCATCCAAGTTTCCGATATAGATATTCTGGTGTCAGAGTATGCACCACTTTATGAGTGAGGCTCGCCAAATGAAGGTTTCTGCGAGCAGTCATCTTCAATATGTTGTTTTTGTTAAGATAAGGTGTCACGTGTTCTCTCTTTGGTATGGAAAAACAAAAACGGCCGCAAGCATTTTGTACTCGTTGAATCGCCTTAGAAGTCTTTTCAAACAAACGTGGACCATAAACTACATCGCAAAAATTAAACAGTGACAGCACCAACGACTCTACTAGTGTCTTCCGGACCTGAACACTTAGGTGTTTCCTAACGCCATAAAGAATCCTTAACCTATAAAATGCAGACCTAATGTTTAGGTTTACATGGTCCACAAACCGCAACTTCCCATCCATCGTTAGCCCCAAGTTTTTGCCTTTGTAACTCGTTCTATATCCTGTCCCCCAATTTCGATTACCAACCCGTTATCTAATGGCCGCTGACGCTGATTTCTTGTCCCCAATATTATGTATTTAGTTTTAGTTGGGTTCAATACTAGCGTGTTTTTAACCGACCATTCAAAAACACTTTCCAGATCACAATTTATCACTTCAGCTGCCTCTTGAGAGCATTGTGGCTTGAAACTATAGTACAATTGAGTGTCGTCGGCGTAGAGGTGGTAACTGCACTTGCTTATCTTACTTCCCAAATCAGCTGTAAATATAATAAACAAAATAGGGCTTAACAATCCACGCTGAGGTACGCCCCTAGCAAACGATTCGACCCGTGAACTAATTTGCTCCCCGTAGTCCCCTACTGTTACCACATATTGCCTGCGGTCACTTAGATAGGACGTAAACCATGCCATAGCTTGTTCAGAAAATTCAAAATTCAAAATTTTTTATTTCAACGTAAAGAATTTACATTCTGCTTGTTGAATGTCAATGTACATACAGTTATGTATAATGTTAACCGCTGCCTTAGGGCCGTCTGTACCGTAGTAACCAAGTTTGGCTATTAGTAAATCTAGATCAATGCAATCGAAAGCACGGGTAAAGTCCAGCAGTACCAAAGCCGTTACTTGCTTTGCATCTGTTGCCGAAATAATATCATCAGTCACATTTGAAAGAGCTGTCTCTGTACCATGATTTTTTCGGAACCCTGACTGGGAACTCGGTAAGATTGCCATTTTTTCCATGTATTCCGTAAGTTGCGTACATACAGCCTTTTCGATAATTTTTGACATAACTGGTAATATGCTTATGCCTCGAAGGTCCTTATAAGATTCTACATTACTTGTTTTAGGAATAGGGATTATTTTCGCGATTTTCCATAACTTCGGAAATTTATTTGTGGTTAGCGAATGATTTGTAATAAACTTTATAATAGGTAGGGTAACGGGAATAGTCATTTGTAGCATTTCGATTGTGATATTGTCATGTCCACTAGAACTTGTTTTGATGCTGTTTAAAATCTTTAGCACTTGTTCCTCACTCACAGGTGTAAAATTAAAAACAGTGTCTGCTGATCTATTAAATTTGAAGTGATTCAATGTCTCTGTGTCACGATCAGTGCTGCCCGGAATGTTTAGAAAAAAGTTGTTTAGATTATCCGGATTATTTAATGAAGCTGGCATATCTGTTTGTGAGTTATTGTTAAAAGGGGAAACTGCCTTAAAGTGGGACCAAAGTCTGTTTGGGTTATTTTTATTTTTATTAACAAAATAATCGAAATACGCTGTTTTTTCTTTATCCAATGAGAATGTTACAAAATTTCTTAAGCTTTTGTAGTAGCTGCGCGTTGACTCTGACTTATTTTTATGCATTTTTTTTAGCGCTTTATCCCGAAGTTCCATCATTAATCTTATATTATCAGTAATCCAAGGCCCTGTCAACAATACTTACTCGTTTTAAGGGAGCGTGTCTATCAAACAGATTTGTAGTGAATGCTGTGAACCTTTCAGTCATTTCATCTATGTCGTTTAGCTGGTATATCTGTTCCCACGGGATGTCACGAAGATCCTGTTGAAATGCGTCAAGATCAACTTTGTGTAACCTACGTGTTGTTACGAACCTAGGTTTCGGTTTGGGTTTCTTAATATCAAAATCTGCCAATACCAAGCCGTGATCACTCAAAACAGGATTATGATGGACTGTTAGGCTTTTACAACGATTCGGCTCATTAGTGATAATAACATCCAGCAGAGTTGCCGTTGTCTCCGTAACCCTGGTTGGTTCAACTTGACCTAAGTTACGCATGTTTAAGAAGTCGTTGAATTGCTTTGTGCATGAACTATTACTCAATCAATGTTTAAGTCGGATAAAATGAATAAATATTTGCTGTTCTGAAAGCAGTCTAGAGATTCATTTAGCGACTCAAGGGTCTCCCCAACTGTAGGGCCATGTTTTGTTCCTGGACGATATACTGTGCCAAGTACTATACTCATCTTTGCTATTTTAATTTCAATCCACATTTGTTCCATACTGGATTCTGGGTGTGAACGAACTTTTGCCTGTATACCCTTTTTTATCAAAAATCCAACGCTGCCGCCACATTTATTGTTAGGGCGTGGAGAGTTTTTAAGGGTATATCCCGGTACGACTGGAGTACAGTATGCATCTTTACCCTCTCCCCCTTTGATCCAAGTTTCATTTAACGCTATGATGTCTGGATCGAGTTTTATCAAGGTAGCCTGCAACTCATCCTGTCCGGTATTGAAGCTTTGGATATTGAGCAATCCCAATCTCAAATATTTAGTCTTAATTGCATTAGCCATTGAAAAATATAATTAGGTTATTATTCTTAAGCAATTCAGAGAAGCAAAATTTAATTCCCCTATTCATGTAACTAAAGATAAGCTTAACAATCAGAAATACGAATATTAGACATTTCAGACATTTTTGGACTAACTTAATCAGTTCGAAAAAATCTTACAGATATCGTTTTGATTTCGGATTCTATTAGCTTCTTTGCCTTCTTCTTTTCGTGCTAGTATTTGACCATCACGTGTCCATATAAATCTGCAATTATGTTGTTTTGCCATTTCACGTGCTTTTTGAAACAAAATCTGGTTGGCTCTTGTTAAACTTTCGTTAATATAAAATGAAGACGATGGTCCGGGTAGATTTAGATCTGCGGTATTCGATCCTCGTCTAACCCTCGCATTTTTAAGCATTTGATCACGTATATTGCGTCGAGAAAAGCGTACCACTATAGATCTTGGACGGTGCTCGTTTCCCATGGGTTTCCTGCCTTTCCTGTATGCGTGGATTATTTCACGTTCATGTAGATCCACTCCGACTTTTTTCGCAATAAGTGAGGCCAGGTGTATTACGTTTTCTCCTTTCTCTTCTGGGATTCCTGATATTTCTATATCATTGGACAACGAGTCCTGCTCTTTATCATTAAGTTTATATTCCAGATTAGCAATAATCTCTTTAAAAGTAATCTCTTTAATCAGTAACGTCTTCTCTAGTAGATTTTTCGATTATTTCAATTCTCTTTTCAAAACCATCCAGTCGGTCTTCGACTTTGTCCATCCTGTCCTCACATTTTTGTAGTGATTTGTTCATATTTCTAACTTCTTCCTTTAGATCGGTTAAGTCGGCGCTCAGTTTTTTTATCGCTATACCAAATTTATTTACCTCTGGATAAGATATTTGAGGCTAGCCGCGTCGGATCTATCCATTTACTCTTCGGTAGCCGCTTCCTTTGGGTGTTGTTCGGGGGTTACGTTGTTCGGTGCTTGTTTAGCGGATTTTGGCTGCTCTTTGGTGCTGCGAATACCGTCTGGCGTCGTGTGTCCACCAATTACCTTCTTCGACTTGCAGTCTGCACAGAACCAACCTCTGACTGCTTTTGTGCCGGCACAATCCTTATGTGCAATCTTATTGCAGTCCTTGGTATTACAGTTCTGGCTTTCTGTTGTTGACATAAATTTTTTACATATGTTGCATGTAGGGGGCATTTTTGTCAGATAGGCTTGTCGAAAAGTTAAAAATGGAGAAGCAAAAAATCACACGCCTGCCGCCTCGGGATCGATCTCACGGGGCGATGATAAAGCTGTTACAGTCACGGCCTTTAAACCGCAACGCCACTCCTACTCTTGAACTTTGTGACAAATTTTGCGTACTCCTTCTTGAGACCAAGATTGCATAAAAATAGTCTGTGGGTAGTTCCAAAAATGTTCTTGCTCGCCTATATTATTTAGACACTTTTAAACCACTTTTTTCGGGATTTCACGCTGCTCTTTTATTGTTCCATAAAGCTTAAACATGTAGTTTTAGACTGTGATTAGTTTCACGAACAATCTATCCATATTTACGTTGAGAATTTTAATAAATTTGCGGAGCTGTTGCGCCCGTACCGTACATCACTACGTCAAGTGCATAGACTTTGATATGTGTCTATTGAGCTGCCTATATGACTCAGCATCTCTGGAGGACTGCAGTTGCAACGAGCGACGTTTAGCCATGAGGTCGAGAGTATGATTTGAAAGCTTTTGTGGTCTGCTCGCTCGGTTCGGTTTATATAACCTCGAGCCCACTGTACGAACAGCTTCTACAAACTTGTTATTGATCTCGTCCACCGATGTGGCGCTTTCCAGGCATTCGAAGCGATATGACAATTCGAGTTGAAAGTTCTCGGGGTTTTGGATATGGGCACGAGTAGTTCTGAGCGTGGACTTCATGAGACGGGATGGAATTTAATGTAATGTAATGTAATGTAATGTAATGTAATGTAATGTAATGTAATGTAATGTAATGTAATGTAATGTAATGTAATGTAATGTAATGTAATGTAATGTTATGTAATGCGATGTAATGTAGCGTTGGAAAATGTAACAGAATTATTCGAATTTTGCGTTTTCATGATAACAATCGACTAACCAGGTTTGAAGGTTTTCATCTACGTTATGCTTTCAGGTATAAGTTAAACATGTTCACATAGTTTTAATGAAATTCAGGCATTTTCGCAGCAAAATGCCAACTTGTAGTTAACAAGTAGGACACAACAAAATACTTGTCATCAAGGTGCGTGTGTTCAAAATACCGCGGACCAAGCGAGGTCAAACAACAAAATCTGTACAATGGATGTGGAAAGTGTGCAGAAAGACAGATGTCATTCGAGATGACAGTGCTCAAAAAGTAAATTAGTACTTTTAGTATTCACTAGCTTTCGCCCGTGACTCCGTCCGTGTGGACTTTAGTTCAAAATTTGGCAACCCCGTTGACTCCCTTAAGGGTTAAATTTAGAAAAACGGCGAAACACGTGTTCGATCAATAAAATTGTGTGGAAGAGTATTTATTTTAAGTTTCAAGAAAATTAGACAACATTCTTTATATCTCTCATACAAATTTTGGCAACCCAATTTCAAAAAATCCCGTCTTATTCCTTGCCTACATTATATATAGACCCTCTGTGCAAAATTTCAGCTTCCTAGGTCCAACGGCTTGGGCTGGGCGTTGATGAGTGAATGAATCAGTCAGTCAGGACTTTGAATTTTATTTATATAGAATAAGTAGATCTATAGCCCAAGAGATCAAGTCAATCGGTAGTAGCTGGTCAAAATTGGAATTTGCCGCGAATGACCGTCACAAGTGGAAATCTATAGTCGAGGCCCTATGCCTTGAGGCCTTAGGGCGGCTTGAAAACTTCTGACAGTAAGACCAGCCACTAGGCTTACAAGCCTCCACCAATTCGGACTTGGCCCCCGTAGTGGAGTATGGCCTATATCTTCCTCAGGGAAGAGATCCGTGCCCTTCGGTGGGGACGTAATGGGTTGGTGATGATGAAAGGAGCCAAGTTACAAGACAAGTATATGCATTTTTTTTTATTCCTAACTCCTAATTTTAAGGTTATATTAGTTAGAATTATTTTTCTGTTTTTGGTGCTGCATTGTTTTGAAGTCGGTGTTTATTATTAAAATATATTTTGTATGTAGGCTATAAACGTCCCACTGCAGTGCACAGGCTTTCTCTTACAAAAGCTTAATTACCCCGCATGCCTACCGCGAACTGGCACTTTCAAGCGCTGATCTAAGCGAGTACCTCAGATGCTCAGGTTACCTCACGATATTTTCCTTCACAGGTAGCCAGTAGTATTGTTACCACAACTCCGCAAATTTAGATAGATAGATAGAGATAGAGAACACTTTAATGTACATAAAAAAGGAGATTACAATTTACTTAGCTTAGAATAATAAGTCATTGGTACATACGCTTGGTTTCTAAACTTCGACCTCCGGAATATGAGGCCAGCGTTCTACCGCTACTCTCTCCACCAATCCGGACTTGGCCCCCGTGGTGGAGTATGGCCTATACCTTCCTCATGGAAGGGACCCGTGCCCCTCGGTGGGGACATGATGGGTTGATGATGTTCTAACGATGCATCACTACAGCATTTATTCAAACTTAAGAAAGTCATATAGAAACCTTTTTTTTCCTATCTGTAGCATTAGTTAACCCTTCACCAGGCTGTAGTGTAATAGATATCACTTTAATTGAACCTTATCACCTTGACATAAAGTCCAAAACCAATGAAAAACCCATGGCTGGTAAAGAGCTAACTCCTGATAGATAGACCTTTACTTGTTGAGAGGATCTTCTGTTCGTTCCTACTTTCATGTATTTTGTTTTTCTCCAACGCCGCGCGTGGTCGCAGGGGAAATACCCGTAAAACCAAAAGAGTAAACTGAATTACGGGTAAATAAAAAGTAAGTAGATTCACCGTTTTGGTTTTTACCCGACCGCGAAAGCAATGGAGGGTTATATTTTCTGCGCTTTTGTAAGAATGTACGTAGTGTAGGTTTATGGATGCAGCTATACAAAACGATGTTGTGGTCTTCAACTTACGTTAAGCAGCGATGTTGGTTTTAACCAATGAAAACATCCAGTCCTCGGTACACTTAAGCGTTTATTCCAAGCACACACCTCAAGAAGCAAGTACGAGATAATTTACAGAAGGAGAAAAGATGCAAGCATATATGTGGAAGCACTCATTACTATAGGCGAGCGAGCAGAACATAAGCGAGCGGGTGGCGCAAAGCGACATGCGTTTCGTGTCTGATCAATGGAGAGACTGCTGCGCCGGCGGCGCACCGAATGTTCTCGCGCCCGGTCGCAAAACCAGTCCAGGCGCGGTGACGTAGTTGCCGCGCGCATCTACTAATAAAACGCAGTCGTCTTGTCCGATCAACATACAATTTTCTCATGCAAAACATAGTATTTAATTAATATCTAATTTTAAGTGTATATAATAAATAGTTGATTTTAACTTAGCTTTTATTATAATAATTAAAATTAATAAATTAGATTAAAATTGCTTGTACATAACATTTGATAAAAACAATTCGATTAATAATTATAATTCAATTTGATTAGCTGTAATAATTTATGAGTTGATATTAAAATTGACAACTGTAATTATTTTACATAATCATTGATTGTCATAATTATAAATATCAAAATAAACAAATTCATTATCGTTGACTGCGTAAATAATTTCATTTGACATAATTGAATAAAACAATAAATTAAATTATAAGTGTAAAAGTAAAATTAAAATTTCATAATATTTATTTACAATTAAATTAACTCAACGTCGGCGTGCAGGACGCCACAGTAGGTTTCTTTAAGATCACTCAGAGGCCTAACGGCTTTACTCATTTTGCTAAATAATATGATGAATTAAAGGTCACCAGGTGTCAATAGTTGTGATAAAATAAAATGGCTTATGATAGCTACGTTTATTAGCGTTTATTTTGAATGCGAAATTATTTTATTCTATTAAGGATCACCAACAAGAGTCAAACAGCGTATTGGGCCCTATCCCTAGTGTGGGGCCAGAAACAATCTATTTGCCTGTATGCAAATCTTTATCTATATATATAATCTCTTTAAACGAGCAATTCTTGTATATATATTTATATATAATCAGAATCTCGGAAACGGCTCCAACGATTTTCACGAAATTTTGTAGGCAGATGCTTTCGGGGCGTTTAATTGATCTAACTAGGTTACATTTTTAGAAAACGTTGTTTTATCCGTGTTTTAAGGCAACTGAAATTTGCTATAATAGCATACAGAGGTAAATTTCGCGTTTAACTGCAAGGTTGGTATAGTTCTGACGGGAAAACGGGCGACCCGTTTCGGGCCGATTTCAAGAGACCCGGTTCGACTCATGATGTTTTTTTCCAAGTTCTTTTTTTGTTGAAAAAGGAAAGGAAAGGGTCATCCAGGTACTGTTCTTTAAACGAAAAACCTAAAATTCAAATTATATATACTTATCAATCAGTCCGTTTTTAAAATCAAATTCCAAAAAGTAGGTTCTTAATTTGACGTTTATGTTAATTTTTTTCGCTTTATTATCAAAATAAAAAAATCTAAGTCAAATATTTTTTATCGTTTAAAAAAAAAGAAAATATTTACTTTATGAACGTGAAAGTTGTTATGGTTTATGGTTTAGGACGTTAACTTTATTCTCATAAGAACAATACAGTTAACATGCATGAGCTTATAAAAGTTGTTAGTTTTACAATTAAGAGATTACAATTATGGAGAAGAAGCTAACAAAGAAAGTTCACATTTATTCTCTTCAAAATTTAAACCAGCTAGTGTTCTGAAGTAGGTTTTATTTTTTATTTAAAAATTTTGATTTGTTTTTAACTTACTTTTTGCGCTAACTGTGAAGTAAGGCTTCTCGGTGGAGCAGTAACGACTGACCCCTTCGCCAACTAGGTCAAGCGGATGTCGACGTTGCTCGTAACTGCGTCTCTAATAATTCAGCAACTGTTGAGAATTTCGCAGCATTTTCAGAAGAGACGTTACACTGCAGGTGACGTAATGTATCTATCAGGTCAGTGAGGTGAGCATATTATACAGAAGAGAGAAGACTCGTGAACTTCTAAACATTGTTACATTTTGTGTAATTAAGAATAAATACAAAAAATGCAAAGATATTTTTGAATATAATAGGAATAGATAAAAAAAATGCGTACACATTTTTGAATATGTCTGCACCTGAAAAGATAGGATATGCTGATCTAGATGTAAGCAATCACAATGATAAGTTTTACCTATGTTTTTGAGACAATATTTATTATCATTCATAAATTCACTCATTCGTTCACTTATTAATTCATTCATTCATTCTTTCATTAATTAATGAGAAATTCAGTCATGAATTAATTAATTAATTCACTCATTCAACGCTTGTCGAAAGTTATCATTATACAGGGTGTTGATTTGTAAAGTAACGCCCGACTCAGGTACTTTCTACTCATCAATACGAACAATTTTTACTATGGGAGAAACTCTATAAAAAAAAAATTGGGCCTTATTTCTTAATATGATTTGGAGACATGATATTATTTGGACAGTCCATCTGTCTTTCTATATCTAATTAATTTATGAATGGATATCTCAACAAATATCTTGGTGACAATTTTACAATTATTCACTAGGTACTCCTTACCCCTGAGAAATATAGGCAAGGCTTTAGTGTGATTAATTTAAGTATTTATGACATGAGGGTTCAAAAATTACGATCAAACTTTCGTGAAATAGTAAGTCGTCTTGGCGGTGCTATCAGAGATGCGTCTTAGTACAACCGTGGACCCAGAATGATCATTTAGGGAAATAAAATGCAGATTTTTTACAAAGTCTCGAACTTTCTCGAAAACAGGACAGGAACAATGGCGTGTGAAGATTTACGAAGGTCTGACGTCAGGGCTTATTTAAAATTCTGCTCGAAATTACACGCCTGTGTCCCAGAGGGGTAAGCTAAGTAAGTAAGATATCACAAGGTCACTTCCGCTTTTTCGACATTCATTACACGTTGCATGCAGGCTCGCCGGTTTTGGGTACTTTTTATCATGCACTTTGCTAATACATATCTTATTTGATCAAAGTATGCCCGCCTGGGGTGCTCCTTACCGGCCCTTCCACTCCCAAATTCACAATAGCTTTGTCGAAATTACTTTCATAAATAACAGCGTTTTATTCTCACGATATTTTCTTTCACACTATATTTTTTTTCTTCAGTATCATGTCAATAACCACCCCTGAGTCGGATTGAACTCTACAAATCAATACCCTGTATATACATCTTCGCGATAAAAGCTACCAAAAGTGAATACTTTTTCGCCCGTCAGTGTATCAGGCTGAAGTAAAAACAACGGCCCGGTCCGCGGCGTCCCCGAGCTAATTTGTGTACTCCAAACTAGTTTGGCAACAGCGGAGTTCCCGAACAGCAAGTCATAGAGTGATAATCTAAGTTAGTTTATCAGTCTTCTGGTGTTAAGGGTGAGCTGTTTGTTTGTTATGTTGAAAAAATTACTTGTACCACAGAACTATACAATCGCTTGGTCTGTCAGACGGCAAATGTAACATACCGTGGGTGCTTTTTGGGAAAGCAAAACTGATAACTGATTTCATCATCATCATCTTCAACCCATTATGTCCCCACCGACGGGCACGGGTCTCTTTTCTGACGAAGGTATAGGCCATACTCCACCACGGGGGCCAAGTCCGAATTGGTGGAGGCTTGTAAGACTAGTGGCTGGTCTTACTGTCAGAAGTTTTTCAAGCCGCCCTAAGGCCTCTGACTTGGCTTAACGACTGCCATCTATCGACGGCAACCGGCATCAACTGCTTAACGGGCCTTGCGAAGCACGGAACCGATCGGCCACTAGTGTTAGTCGTAGAACGGTCACCCATCCGTGCACTGAACGCACCCCATGTTGCTCAACATTCGTGATCGTTTAAGATCACTCAGCCAGGCTCGCGTCGCCATCGCGTCCAGACTGGCTTGAACAACGTAACATATCGCCTTTGAAACGGGCGAAAAACCGACTCACGATGGATCTGTCGCCGATCGAGACGCCCTACTACCGTACGTACCGTTCCAAACAGGCGTCCACACTAGCGTTTTTGGATTGCAGTGCTGATACAGAACGGAAGAACGGTACGGACAAAAGAACATATCTGGACCCGGCTATTACCTGTTTATTTTTTAACCACACCCTTAAGTAAGACAAAGGGCTGAGACCTAGTTTTACCCTGATTGCTTTCTCCGGAACCTGTGAAGCACTTTTGGCGTCGACGCTGTAGGTCGGAGTCGGAACGAATAAAGATTGATGGACGCAATTTGCAAACTTCTCACAAGTCAATAGGAGCGCTAATTTCGTACTTCTTTGGCGATAAAACGGAAAACAATGGGGAATTGGGAACTTAGATTTGAGTAACGTTTCTTTTAGGGCCGATTTCTGAATTGAGAATTTAGCTAAGTAACTAATTGTTAGTAGTAGTAGTCTATGATTGTCTCGAGGGTAGTTTCCAGGGTCAAAATAATTACATTCTATTTAGTCCGTATTTTAGATTATAAAAAAAATATTGGACACGCATTTTTTCTTTTTTCGATTAAACAAAAAATAACAAAGATATAGCCCATTAAAATTACGTGTGACGTCACTCCGTGTTAAAAAATGCAACATTTGGTCTAATTCACAAATAAAAATTAGTGGCCCTTATTTTTGAATAATCTAAAAGACGGACTAATTCCATTTTTAGGGCAACTAGCCCATTGTCCAGATGCAAAGCATTTCTCTGCTGTTGTCATGAGATGTTGTGGGTTGAATTTATCAAATTTTTTTATTTAGTATTTAAGTTTTTTACTCTGTGCTTGTTGAGAGGCTTTTTATGACCTAGCGTTTGTTCAATTTTTGGACTTTGTAATACTTTGTTTTTGCACTAAAGAAAATATGTATTTAAAGTATCTCCCAACGAACTGTTACGCAGTTTGTGCGGAAATAAAGCTCAGGCATTTTTCATTTTTTACCTGAATAGAATGTACAATTGTACAATCTGCAATCAAGCTCTAAGTGGAATTTCTGAGCGAATGTCAAAGACGTCTCAGTTTACAAGTAGCCGTGCAGCGCCCGAGAGAGAAAAGGCGCCTTCCAAGACATTTGAATTATTATTTATCAATAAAATGGTTTAAAAACTGAGAGGAAGGAAAATGAACAATGAAATATTTCCTAACTTTATTTCTGCATGACTTTTATTCATATTGTTGCGAGAAAGCATTTGTTTCTTTGGAGGAAATACACAACGGCACAAAGGAAAGTGAGTGTGATCCTTGCTATGCCTCAAAAGAGATGATGAATGGTGATGGAAAGATAATTCAGCTTGTTATTTAATTGTTTGCTATGTTATGATGTTTCTGCTGAGTTTATTGATGGTAATGTGTTATTTGTACGCTGCTCAAGCCAACTAACTTTACAATGTACCGGTTTACAATAAACCAACAAGGTCGTAAGCCAAATATAAATATGGCTTACGACCTTGTTTCTGAATACCGCGCTAAGCTCAAGTGGCTCCCTAATCGTCACCGTAGGAATGCTCACATCCTTTCACTTCTTTACTCAGTGCTGTTCAATCCAGCCACACCGCCTTACCTAAAAGAGCGTTTTGTTTGCCTAAGTGACTCCCACAGTCGGGCATTACGGTCCGATCAGAGTTTGGCAATCACCGAGTCATACGACCAGGTTCTTCAGCAGCTCATTCACTGTAAGAGCAGCCCGGTTGCGGAATGATCTGCCGGTCTCAATAAGGCGCTTTCCTTCTCCAGCTATATTTAAAAATCGGGCAAAAGAACTGTATCTTTCGAAATGACAATTTATCTTTATTTCTAGTATTGACATTATTAATTATGACTCCAATATTTTTGAAGTCGTTAATATTTTTACTAACATAATGTACATTTCCTTTTTTATGTACAATAAAGTGTTCTCTATCTATCTATAACGTTTTCATAAATGTTCAAACGCTCAAAGGTATTAAATACCTTAAATAAAAGTATTGTGAGGACCTTTGCAAGTGGAAAAGCTAAGTCACTGCTTAGCCCATAAGGATACAGGCGTATTTATGAAAGTAAATACATTTGATATTTGACTATTTCATCTGTAAGCCCAAAGATTCAGTTAGATAAACATTAATTTTCCGATCAAAGTAACTTCCGTGAGGAAGCGAAGATGCCCGTCTCAGGTTCTTGATCTCCGACTAGACGGAAAATAATTTATTGTAGCCAATATTGAAGCAAATTGTTTGTGAAATCGGAACAAACGCTTTGTTTGCGGAAAAAGGAAATACTTTCGGTGAGTTATTGCAAACCCGCCACTAAAAAGCGAATTACGAAAGGGCTGCTTCAGATCAGTAAAAATAATAATACTTTCTTAAATATTATGTGAATACACTAACTTGATAAGAATACACTTATTAAGCACACTCTTTGCAAAAAAGCTTATTATAAAATCAACGATTATTTAAAAGACAAGGACGTATGGCTTTAAATAGTACTTTAATATTAAATTTAATCAGAGGATGAATGTGTCTAGTGTTCAACACATCGAAGATATTGTTTTGTAAGTTTTATTTGTATTAGCTTTAAGTTGATTTGAGAAAAGATGGTCAGAGTGGAGTTTTTTTTTCGCTGCCTTTTTCTCCACTACAGACGGCCCCAAGGCAGCGGCTAACATTAATGTTGGCAACTGGCTGCAGTGCGACCTTTTTATATTTTATTTATTTGTGACAAAGTTCTATTTTGATGTGTTCCTTTTTTCCTGTCAGTTGTGTTTGTAGCCTCAATCTGTCTACTCGTCTAATTATCAAAATTGTGTTATATCTTTATTAAATTACAATATTTAACCCGTGTTTCCAACAATATCCATTTAGTTTCATCATACAGTCCACCACTAGCTATCAATTATACATAACTGTATGTACATTGATATTCAACAAGCAGAATGTAAATTCTTTACATTGAAATAAATTTCTGATTCTGATTCTGATTTTTTGTCGGAAGATTCCGACCAAGTTTCGCTCTCGTACTCATGGTGAGCAGAAACGGAGCCCGCGTCGTCAGAAATCGAACAAAAAAAAAAAGTAAGTGTAGTGTACACTGGGTGTTGATTTGTACAGTTTAATCCGACTCAGGGGTGGTTATTTACATGATAGGTACTGAAGCAAAAAATCTATATTAAAAAAAATATTATTTTTAGTAAAAATCACCTAAAAATCATAAAGTTATATGGCTTGGCTTCTATCGTTTGCACTTGACGGGTCCGGGCGGGGGTTTCGCGGGGCGGGGCCGGAGAGTGCGAAAACCAGGGATTTTAGGTGATTTTCACTAAAAAAAATTACACAGAAAACACACAGCAACAGCATCCATTGCCTGCAACAGCAGCCTTCACCGATTCCTACCACATGCGCGGTCCCCAATGTACTGTCGCCGGTGAGTGGCTGTTAGGCGCCGAACACTCCTCAACCGCGGTTCGACTCACCGACACAGCGTCTCCTGGCTATAGCGTAGACTTCGATTCTTACTAAACCTAGCTATGCGTAGCAACGGTCTTGAAGGGGAGTGATGTGACGAGTATACTATCTATATCTATACTAATATTATAAAGAGGAAAGATTTGTATTTTTGTCAGTATGTTTGTAATGAATAGGCTCCCAAACTACTGGGCCGATTTTAAAAATTCTTTCACCATTAGAAAGCTACATTCTTCGTGAGTAACAAAGGCTATATTGGATCTTCAAAAAATTTAGGGTTCTCTACGAAATCTCATAAAAAAATAAAAAATTACTACCCCGGCAATTTTCCACGGAACTAACTATTTCCACGGAAACGTTTTTGGCACCCCGCGAAGCCGGGGCGAGTCGCTACTGTATAATATACGTGCGCACTGTAATCTCCGACATTCCTGCATCGGCCGCGCAAACGATCTGCTTGGCGAGAAATTTTAGGAATATCACACATTTTATAACTGACAAGAACTGCTGGATCGCTTAGTCTTCCGAATAGTGGCGTGGTGGCCGCATCACCATTTTCCCTATTGCGGCTAACATCGTACATTGACATTCAGCAAACAGAATGTAAATTATTTTCTTTGAAAATAAATTATAAGGATTTGATTCACGGGCAGTAACGGTGTGGCGGCCGAGAAGCTGCGGCGTTCAGTGGTAGACCAATAGCCTGATGGTCGGACGATGTGGCCAGGTTGGCGGTGAGCCCGTGGACGCGAATGGCGAGAGACGTCAAAATTCAAAAATTCAAAATTGTTTTAATGAGCAGTACAAAACTTAACAATATATAAAGTAACTCTGAACTCCAAACTAAATGAAATTGTGTCTTGGAGCTTAGTGAAAAACTTAACTCTTCAGGAAACAACACAAATAGAATACAGAACAGATTTCGCTCTGATTCGCAGAGCTCAATCATGGTGAGCAGAGATGGAGCTCGCCTCTGACAAAAATCAAGTAAGTGTATTCGGAATATAAACGAAAAACAAAATAGTGTTGCTGCGTTAATGAGCTGAGTGCTAATACTGAGTTTTTTCATTTCACTTTCGATAGCGAGAGCGTTTGCAATTTGTATAGGAGTGACAAAGAGACAACTAGGTGGCGCTCTTTGTCACTCCTATACAAATTGTAAACGCTCTCGTTATCGAAAGTGAATGAAAAAACTCAGTATAAGCACTCAGATATTGCTATCTGTACCCAAAATTGACGTGCGTGCATGCAACGAATAATGAATGTCGATGAAACGATAGTGATTTGTCACGTGAGAGGTGTGACGTGATGAGGAAAAGGCATATGCAGTTATGCACAACAGTGGGTAGAGGTGTGGGTGATGATGATGATTTGATGAAAGGCGTATTACTTTGCGGAAAAAGACCTATACTGTAAAGAGAATGTCATTAGCGAGTAAACAGAAACTTAGTTTGCTGCAGTGAGACTAGTTTAACGATCCGCCACCATTTAGCGTTCCGGTCGGATGGCATTGTGAGCAATTAAACTCTCCTCGTTCGTCTAGATGTATTGCCTTAACATAAATATTTATAAGTAGTCTAAACAAAATTGTTTGAATTTTCGTTAAATATTCGCCCTTAGGCCCTTTCTCCACTGCTCCGGTCCGGCGTCGGAACCGAAATCAGTCATGAGAAAAATATCGGATGCCGGATCATGCTTCTCCACTTCATCCGATTATAGCCGGCAATGGACGTGACGCAGTGCTTTATTAAAATTCCTCGGTTTTTCTATTTGAGGCAGAAGACGTTTTCCACACACTGTATTAATGCGCGGTGCAAAAACGTGTGTTGCTTTTGTACGTCGATCACTTCGGCCCAGTAAAATACTGTTCCGATCTAGCAAATTATCGGACCATTAAAAACCGGATACCGGAGTAGTGGAGAAGCTTACTAGTATTCTTGTGTGTTTCTAAATCGGATCAGTAATTAATGTTTGCCGTACCGGAGAAGTGGAGCCCTAAGCCTTGGCCCCCTTGGTGGAGTGTGGCCTATACCTTCCTCAGGGAAGAGACCCGTGCCCCTCGGTGGGAACATAATGGGTGGATGATTATTCGCCCTAAGCGCGTGCGTACATGTAAAGGTTGACGTACTGTCGAGTGTAAACAAACCTTATACAGCTTATTGAAATGAAAAAACTTGATTGTAAAATGGTTACAAAAATGGTTACTGGCTCCCAAACTAGGATGCCCTGTGCTATAGACAGCTAGGCTGCTTCCAAAATACATAATAGTAGGTATATGTTTTACAATAATAACAACTAACTAAACGTGGTTATACCTAAGTAGTTGTTTTTCATCTTAACACTTCAGGAAACAACACAAATAGCATACATAATTTTAATAATATTTTTTGACATTTCTTAGTTAAGTCACCGAATCGTCAATTAATCTTCCTGAAACTCATAACGAAGATAATAAATGCCTCTTTTTCTATGTTACAGTAAATCAACGACGCGCGTATAAGTGCAACTTATTGGAACATAAATTATAATTTGTTATACAATAATCTTATCGTAAAGAGGGACGCGGTTTTGAAAGAACAAAAACATAATACTAAAAAACAGAAAAAGAACATTTAATAAATACATACAAAATACGTATAATACATATACACATCTATATATATAAAAGAAGAAGTTGACTTAATGAATGACTGACTGACTGACTGACTGACTGACTGACTGACTGACTGACTGACTGACTGACTGACTGACTGACTGACTGACTGACTGACTGACTGACTGACTGACTGACTGACTGACTGACTGACTGACTGACTGACTGACTGACTGACTGATTGACTGATTGACTGATTGACTGATTGACTGACTAACTGACTGACTGACTGACTGACTGACTGACTGACTGATATATCAACGCAGGGCCTAAACTATAAGGGTCAGAAACTTGAAATTTTGCACATGAGTTTCTTTTATAACGTAGGGGAGCACTAAGAAAGGATTTTTGAAAATTCATCCCCTAAAAGGGTAAAATGGGGGTTCAAAGTTAGTATGAAACTTTGCCGTTTTTGAAGTTATTCGAATGAAATTTGGTACGAAGGTTTTTCATTTAAAATTATGAAACACGTGTAAAATATTTTTTTTAAAATCATCCCGAGATTGAACATGAAGGTCCTTCATTAAAAGTTATGAAAAACATGTAAAATAGTTTTTCGAAAATCATCCCTTAAGGGGGTAAAAAGGGGGGTGCAAAGTTAGTATGAAACTTTGCCGTTTTTGAAGTTATTCGATCGAAATTCAGAAGAAAGATTCTTCATTGAAGGTAATGAAACATATGTAAATTAGTTTTTCGAAAGTCATCCCTTAAGGGGGAAAGAGGGGGGTGCAAAGTTAGTATGAAACTTTGCCGTTTATAGTTATTCGAATGAAATTCAGAATGAAGGTCCTTCATTGAATTTCTTGTAACACCATGTAAAATAGTTTTTTGAAAATCATCTCTTAAGGGGATAAAAGGGGGGTGCAAAGTAAGTATGAAACTTTGCCATTTTTGAAGTTATTCGAATGAAATTCAGTATGAAGTTCCTTCATTGATTGGCATGAAAGACGTGTAAACTAAAGTAGTCTTTCGAATTTCATCCCTTAAGGGGGTAAGAGGGGGTTGCGAAGTTAGTATGAAAGCTCTTTCGCATGCGCTAAAATTATCCCTATCTTATTTTCAAACACTTTACTCAACTAAAGCCCACACTGACGTAGTCGCGGGCAACAGCTAGTACAATATAAAACATATAATAAATACATAAAATACAAATATATTTAATAATAAATACAAAATACATAAAAATACAAAAATTCGTCTAATACACAATAGACAAGGGGGCTCCTAGACTCGTTCTTTGCCTTTTTTGTAGATAACGGTACGGAATCCTTCCGACTCCGAGTCCGACTCGCACTTGACTGGTTTTTTTAAAGATTTATCGAATTTAATGTCCCGGCAATCTAACCTGCCAGCTGTCCACACCACTAATCTCCATATGCGCTGACGAAGTATTTAATTATACAAACACAGAAAAGTGCCAGCTGACCGACACAAAAAGGCAAACGCTGGCCTGTGAATCCTCTCTCAATTTCGCTCCAGTCCTATTTGGCTTCCGTACGTGTGACAAGGACAAAAGTAAATGTATTTGCTCCGTGGGTTGTCAAGTTACACTGGTCGGATGATACGGCGGCTATTTGCAATTCCATCCCGGTCTGGCCAACGACAACACGCGGTACGTTAGTTATGCTAATCCTCGTGATCATTAGACGACTACGGGGAGAAATAGAGAATGTTTAAATTAAAAAAGTATGGTTTGCTAATGGGCTAGTTGCCCTAAAAAATGTAATTAGTCCGTCTTTTAGATTATTAAAAAATAAGGGACACGTATTTTTTTATTTGTAAATTCGACCAAAACTAACAAAGGTATAGCCCATTAAAGTTACGTGTGACGTCACTTCGTGCTGCATTTTTAGCACGGAGTGACGTCACACGGAACTTTGGGCTATATCTTTGTTATTTTTTGTTTAATCGAAAAAAGAAAAAATACGTGTCCAATATTTTTTTATAATCTAAAATACGGACTAAATAGAATTTAATTATTTTGACCCTGGAAACTACCCTATTATGTCTATACTAGATGAGAAGCCGGCTTCGCTCTTCTAAAATATAGTCTTACTAGCTGACCTGGCAAACGTTGTTTAGCCAGATAGGAGTATGAAAAATTAATAACAACTTATTCTCAGACCTACCGAATATACATGTCGACGCTGGAAAGGAAAAATTATCCAAGGGACATTTTTGGCCAAATTGAGTTATATACATTGTTAGAATCGCCTGTTTTTTTTTTTGCGTCGTTTGGTCTTACTCACGTCCTTCTACGACGACTTTTGATGTCGCTTCGACATTGTGGAGTTAGCGGGATTTCACTTTTTTTTTTCTTGCTAACCGACAAAATTTTCGACCATTTTTGAAAATTTGGTGGTTGTCGTAATTGTGAAATGCTAAATTTGCATTTGGTCAAGTTTGACATTTCTGTTCGTACGGTAATTACTCCACTTAGTTAATTTTTCCAGTATCTGGCAATATAGTGTTAGCGCATGTAATTTATGTCAAAATTACGAAAGCAAATATATTCAATTAATATTTAGTTTCCACATGTTCTTTATTTTGTTAAGGCAACTTTTACTGTGATAAAATTCTAAAAAAAGATATGTATTACATTTTTACCGCACCTTCCTTAATCAAAGCTTGTCGGTTAGTCAATTTTTCCCATCTCTACTTTAAGGGAAAATTTTACGAAGCGACACTAACTTTAAAACTAAGCATTATTTTTAATAGTTACGTATATTACAACGTAGATAAAAAAATGAATAAATAAATTTATAAGAATTAGGCTTTTTGGACCATTACAAGAATTTACACGATTTTTTTCCGAAAATTCAATCTTTAAACAGCTCTACTGTAAAGTTAGTCTGATGTCGCTTGGATAATTTTTCCTTTCCACCGTCGATGTAAAGTTTCATGAAAATCGGTCAAGCCGTTTCGGAGGAGTATGCGCACTAACATTGAGACATGAGAATTTTATATATTAGATAATAATAGATAATGGTAATAATGATATACCACATTGTATCGACCACATTTTCTTTTTCAGAATTTACTTTTTGGTACCTTAGAGTTCGCAATGGACACCTAAGACACGTGATGATGTGACACCACCGCAATATTGGTGAGATTGACATGCTTAGGTACTTCACAACGCCATTGCGTCATTACCTTGAAAATACTTGATAATCCGAATGTTCCGCCTATACTTAACCTGTCGACTCAGAATTTGTTCGTGCCAGATAAACTTGCACAAAAGTCCATTGAACCCAGTCTGTTGTAAAAACCAAAAGAGAGTAACTAGAAAAAATATACTTTCGACGAAAAAAATCTTGTTTTTTTTTTATTCTGATTGTTAGTAGAAACAATCTTAACTTAATTTATTTTCTCATTTTATTAATTTTAGTGTAGTAACGACTGTAACTTTATAAAAATGTCGTTCATCACGGTAAAAATGTCTTATTTTATGTTTTATTTTGTGACTGGCAATCAATTAACCCATACTGTAAATATTGTATTTATAATAAATCTATTTGAAGCATTATAACAAGGTATTTTAGACTTGTTAAAATTACTTGATAAAAAATGAAAAAAAAATTTACTCCATTTCATTTTTTTCGTAGGTCCCTCGGGGGGGGGGGGGGGGGGCACTGGGAGTGTAAATTCAAAAATTAGACTTAATCAAGCTACTGCGTATATTCGAAAAATAAGGTTTTTCTTAAACAACTCAGCCATATTTGATTTTACAGTAAAACCGTGAGAACGAAAATTGTGGGAAAGGATGATGTGCAAAATGGGCCCACCTCCAATAAAAATGGCTTGTTTATTAAATTAAAGGGTTAGATACATACGTTCATTATCAGGTAGGTGCATACCAGAATTCGCTGTGTGGCTGGAGATTTTCGATTTAGACAAAGTTGATATCGCTCGTAGACTGAGTGAACTTAAAACGATCACTAAGGTTAAGCAACATACGGCGCGTTTCGTCCATGGATGGGTCACCATCTATGACTAAAGCTAGTGGCATTTTTCCGTCTTCTTCCAACGTCTGACAGTAAGACCAGCCACTAGTCTTACAAGCCTCCACCAATCCGGACTTGGCCCCCGTGGTGGAGTGTGGCCTACACCTTCCTCATGGAAGAGACCCGTGCCCCTCGGTGGGGACATGGTGGGTTGATGATGATGAATAGAAGTTTTTGGTTTATAAAACCATTTTTTTTTGCTAATATGTAAACCACTTAATGCTATAAACTTATAATAATAATTTTATTATTAATATGTAAACCACTTAATTAAAAGATAGTAATGAATGCTTCTATCATAAATATGTACTGCTTTCCATCATAAATAATAAATTTTGCAGTGTGAAAAAACTCCCACATGCCCAGTCTAAGAAACACCTCATTAGGCTTTACTTTTATCTATTTACTAAATATAAATTTACTTTAATAACTTTTTATTTAAAATTATATTTATAGAATATTAATTACATATGACTAAACTGTAAAAACTTAACTAATAACAAAACTAATTGATAACAATAATTAATAAAATAACTTTATTAACATCAATATCTTCAGTAAATACTAAATAACGATTCTTAGCTGTGGCGGAATCAAAATGGCCGAACAAATAGATAGATAGAATATTCTTTATTGTACTCATAAATTACATTTACAGATTTTTAGAATATTAACTAATCCTCAAGGTCCGATTTCTGAATTGAGAATACTGCTAAGTATAATCCATTTATCTATAGGTACTTGGCATTTTTTTGGACTTGAAATGACACTGAATTAAAAACCTTTAAGGTCACAGCACACTTATCAACTCGGAAAGGGATCGTCACCGTATCGCCTTTCGCCTCGCCGTCAACCAGGCGTCAACCTGACGTATGCATCGTAACCAACGCGTATCAGCAGCTCCTGTACGTCAACTCGGCTACGGCTAGGCGACACCGCGCTCACGGCTCGCCGACCACTGGTACTTACCAGATTGCTCTAAAGTATTGGGGTGGACGAAGAGACGTGAGCTCGGGTACGGAGAGACGTACGCGCGGGGACGACGAGCCGTAAGCGCGGGAACTGCAAGTTGACCACGCACCGCATCGCGGTTCGGAGCCAGTTCCGAGGCGAGGCGATTACGTTACGATTCCGATTAGTGTGCGTTTCAGTAGGGAGTTCCATACAAACAATGCTGAACGGCTCGAGGCGATACGGTGACGATCCCTTTCCGAGTTGATATGTGTGCTGTGACCTTTAGCGGTAGAAAATTCGATACCGTTTGCATATTTAGTAGGTACTAGCTAGCACTAAATTTGTAAACTGTTTCGAGTTTTCTACCGCTAAAGGTTTTTGATTTAGTGTCGTTTAAAGTCTGAAAAAAATGCCAAGTATAGTTAAATGGATTATACTTAGCAGTATTCTCAATTCAGAAATCGGACCTTAGAACTTAGAATGGATTATAAGTACTTAACTGTAGTGCTGTCTCGTCAAATTTCTTTAGAAAAGAGCGTGACAGCACGTTACTTAAGTATTTACATACTCAGTGTAAATTCTCAATTCAGAAATCGGCCATAAGGGTCACTTAGAATAACTTAACTTAGGCCTTTCATTTACGTTTACGCAAATGGATGATTTATGCAGCGTCTAGTAGCGCCTTCACTCAATCTAGATGTGGATTTCATTCTGACAGCTTGGGGTGGTGCTTGCATAAATATAATAAACATCAAACAAATTACAGTTAATTACAACAAATCGAAGGATCAGGCACGTTAAGCAGTTGGTGCCGCCGGCCGCTCGGCTGTCGATAGATGGCAGTCGTTAAGCCAAGTCAGAGGCGCTAGGGCGGCTTGAAAACTTCTGACAGTTAGTCTTACAAGCCTCCACCAATCCGGAATCAAGTACAGCATTTTGTCAATGTATTGTTTTATAATGACAACTGCATGAACATGGAATTTTAGTTTCATTGCCGCTTCAAGACAATCAAGCAATTTAGGCGCCAATGGTATGAAAAAACACGTCACGTGACCCGATCGTGTATCTGTCATCGAACTATAAAGCACTAACAGAATTGAGATCCAGATGGTCTTATGATCTAGTAACGTCTGGGGAGACGCTGGACGGGCGGCACAAGATCATGGAGCTTGGTAAACCATGAGAGAGGCCTATATCCTGGCGTAGGCGTCAAATGGCTGGTGATGATGAAGATGAAACAATCGATGATTTTTGTCTGAAACCGTTGAGCTAGATTTTATAATACCACATTTTAATTTATCAAGCACCACAAAATCTCCGGACTAAGAACAGTGTAATAAATCGAATTACTTACTCGCTTCGAAACTATGTAGGTACTACAAATAATTGTTTGTTTTAAACAAAACCCCGAACCAAATTGAATGTCCCTAACATTCAGTTTGGTTCGGGGTTATATATATATATATATATACCGGGTGTCCCAAAACTCGACGTAAACCCGAAGCCGGGTGAAAAGGCAAGTCAAGCTGGTTGTCAGAAAAATATAAAAAAAAAATTAAGTTGTATGATTTCAAAATTATAGGCATTTTTTTAAAAATCGCAAAATTACACACCCTGTGACAGTCTTTTTACTCCTGTTGCCACAAATCTTTACTTTTTCCAATTATTTTTTTTGCTGTGTAACCCTGAATAATGCTTCTCTAAACTGTAATCAAAATTTTGAAACCAGCTGCTCTAGCTTGCATAAAAAATTGGACTTATTTCCTAGAAAAACTTTCAAAATAAAAAATTGCCTAGTTTTAACTGACTGTATTGAAAAAAAAATCATACAACTTAGATTTTTTTTTATATTTTTCTGACAACCAGCTTGACTTGCCTTTTCACCCGGCTCCGGGTTGACGTCGAGTTTTGGGACACCCGGTATATATACATATATATTCTATTCTATTCTATTCTATTCTATTCTATTATATTCTATTCTAATGGACATTAGCAAAAACTTACCAAAACGTAAATGTAAAAAATCTAACTACCTAACCTATCTAACTTTCACTTAACAAAATCTCTTAACCTCGTCCCAAACTAGGATACCCTGTGCTATGGTAACCAGACAAGGATATTACAAACATGGCCAAATACCCAGACTGAGGCCAGTTGTACAAATGTACTGCGATCCCAGTGGGAATCGAACCCACCACCTCTGTTTTGGTACTTGGTAGTAGACCAACGAGGCAGTCAAAATACATTACACGAAAATGCTTCATCATCATCATTCAGCCACAAGAAATCCACTGCTGCACATAGGCCTCCTCCATGGATTTCCAAAAAGACCAGTTGGGAGCGGCTTGCATCCAGCGTCTTCCTGCCACTTGGATGAGATTGTCTGTCCATCTTGTGGCTGGTCGTCCAACGCTGCGCTTGCCGATGTGTGGTCTCCATTCAAGAACTTTTCGGCCCCATCGACCATCAGTTCTGCGTGCTATGTGTCCCCGCCCACTGCCACTTCAACTTACTCATCCGGTGGGCTATGTCTTAATCACATTTAACAACAACAACAACATTTACATACAGGCACATACATTGCTTCTGGCCCCACACTAGGATACCCTGTGTCGTGGGAACCAGAAACAGCGACGTCACAAACATGTAAACATCCAAGACCTGGAGTTTTTTTTTCTTCCCAGCCGGGGATCGAACCCGGGACCTCTCGCATGGTAAGCAAATGCCCTAACCACTACGCCATTATGAATCCCTAGGTTAATGCGAGGTGGCTTGGGATAGGCAGAGATGAGAAACAGAAAATGCGGTCATTGTATAGCAATGAAACATAGTAAATCAGGCTAAAAGAACTATTAAGACCATATTTGGCATATTAAATCAAGTGAAACATAACAAAAATCTAGGTTTTGGAAAACTGTTCACAATTGAGTTGTCAGACAAAAAAATGGCTCTGGATTAATTCGTACCGGTCTATGATAGACTCGAACGAAATGCAATTGAAGAGCATAAACAATTTGTTATAGTTCATTCCAGATAAACTTGCACAAAAGTCCATTGACCTTTCGGTGTCTTGGCCAGGGGGAAATAACCTTAGGCAATCACACTAATATTATAAAGGCGAAAGTTTGTGAGTGTGTGAGTGTGTGAGTGTGTATGTTTGTTACTTCTTCACGTCTAAACGGCTGGAGTGATTTTAATAAAATCTGGTATGGGGCCATCCATAAATTACGTCACACGAATTCCATGACTATTTTACTCCTCCCCCGTCATAGTCACAGCTGGTGACATTTATGAGACTCCCCCTCCCTAGTGTGACGTCACATATTTTGCAAAATACACTAGAAATTATTTAATTAAAACAGCAGTTCCGAAATTAGTTTTATTACGGGTAGAGTTGCAAATGAGTTTTTCGTTAATATTTCTAAGTTCGTGTTTTAATACTTAGAATACAATAGTTTTGGTAATGTGACGTCACGAAATTTAGTTCCGCTCCTGCCCCCTTGTCACACAATATCACACTTTGTGGACCCCCTCCCTCCCCCTTTAACGTGTGACGTAATTTATGGATGGCCCCTATGGAGTTAGCAGACACTCTGGATTAACACATAGGCCACGTTTTACTGCGAAAAAATATCTTATTCTCATAGGAAAATCCCTAAAAATGTGAATAGTTGTTATTTCACAATTTATTTTCCCTAATACACCACGGGTGACATCGCGAGGCACAGCTAGTATAAAATATAGTCTCAATATAAAAATACCCATCGAGATCTATGCTTTGGAAAATTTGACCAAGTTGATTATGTTTTAAAGAATAAAGCCCCTTATTGGATAAAAGTAATAATGAGTTACACGGGTGTAACAAAATCTCCGACATCTCCGAAAACCACATCCTCCTCATCATTTCTGAAATATTGAGGTGAAGTTAGATATTATTTTCATAGTTGTCAAAATCTGTCAACACACGGATCACTGCTGCTATAAAGTCTTATCAAATTCGCGATATAACACCGAGTCTCGTCACGGAAGCATCACTATCACCAAGAAGACAGTTCACGAAGTGTTCAGTTATTCAGGATCAGAGGACTATCGGTTCCTGAAAATCTGCGCGTATCACTGCGCCAACTTTTTTATAATTGAAGGTAGGAGAGACATTTTAACCAACAACACTGCGCAAGAGTTCTATGACTACAGCAGACAGAGCGCTATCACTATAATCTATGGACGACAAACGTCGATCTACCTAGTGACAGCAGATTTGCGTTTGTGAAGGCAGCTAACACCTAGAATATTTAACATTAAATTTTCTAAGTCTTGACATCAGAGTGGTGTTTGCGAAGTTAGGTAACAACAAAAATATCCACTAAAACAACGTTCGGAAAATCATATTACCCTTCAAACACGTACAACCTGTGCGTACAACTATGGCCCCACACCCTAAATGTGCCGGCTGCAAAAGCGCAATACAGAATAACCAGTTTCTTACCTGTCACGATTGCAAAAACAAATACGACATAGAATGTGCCAGCATATCGTCCCAGCGCTATAATACAATGAACCAAGAGCGGAAACGCATCTGGAAGTGCCCTGAATGTTGTTGCAAAACGCCTAAAACCGGCAATACTAATACGCCCATTCTGCCACCCACAACACAAGGCGAAAGCATGAATACCCCCGACTCTGGCCGAGATTCACCCAAAGACACCATATCATACAGAAAAAAGCCTAAACCTTCACTGAATGATTCCTTCACTCGTAATCTCTCCTCCTCTGAACTTCAATGTAGCGAAAGCACTGTTACCGAAGCCAAACTTAGAATGATTCTAAAACAAGAAGTTACCGAGCAACTGTTATCTATACGCTCGGAGTTCCGCGAAGTATGTGATGCTATGAAATTTTTCAACACCCAATATGAAGAGATGAAAGAGAATCTCGAGTCTAAATCCAAACAGGTAAACGAACTTCAAAATGAAAATGCTCTACTAAAGGCTACCGTCAACGATCTTTCAAATCGCCTTAACTTAGTTAAAACACTATGGAATAAAAAAATTAAGTCTAGATCTTTTAAAATCATATTTAGAAGGAAGGGTTCAAAAAGCAGAAATAAATCGTATTAAATCGTCAGGCTCACTTGTAAAAATGGGAGTCCCGCAGGGATCTATCTTAGGGCCGTTCCTTTTCCTAGTCTATGTAAATGATTTACCGTTTTTGGTACAAAAAATGTGTGAGATAGTGCTATATGCTGATGACACGTCACTTGTTTTTAAAATAAAGAGACAGGAAAGTAATCTTGCCGAACCAAATAATGCTCTCTCGCACGTTCTAGATTGGTTTACAGTAAATAATCTATTGTTAAATTCAAAAAAGACAAAATGTGTGAAATTTGCCCTACCTAACGTAAAATTAGTTGAAAAGAACATTGTAATTGAAAATAATAAGCTAGAATTTGTTGAAGATACTGTATTTTTGGGCATCACAATCGATGCCAAACTACAATGGGGTCCACATATTATAAAATTGGCACATAGACTAAGCTCCGCAGCATATGCCGTGAAAAGAATCCGAGAACTTACTGACGTTGCAACTGCTAGGCTTGTTTATTTTAGTTACTTCCATAGTATTATGTCCTATGGTATAATACTATGGGGCCGGGCAGCAGACATTGAGACTATCTTCATCTTGCAGAAGAGAGCGATCCGATTTATTTACAAGCTAGGTAGTAGGGACTCGCTAAGAGATTTTTTCAAAGAAACTAACATCTTAACAGTTGCAAGCCAATACATTTATGAAAATATTATGTACGTTCGGAAAAATATTAAGGACTTCGAAACTCTTGGTAGCCATCATAACGTTAATACTAGGAATAAACATAAATTGTCATTTCCACGATTTAGACTTGCAAAAGTTAATACTTCCTTTATGGGGCACTGTATAAGGTTCTACAACAAGATACCCCAAGATATATTAGAGTTACCCCCAACGCGATTTAAGAATTATGTTAAGCACACTCTTTGCAAAAAAGCTTATTATAAAATCAACGATTATTTAGAAGACAAGGACGTATGGCATTAAATAGTAGTTTAATATTAAATTAAATCAGAGGATAAATGTGTCTAGTGTTCAACACATCCAAGATATTATTTTGTATGTTTTATTTGTATTAGCTTTAAGGTGATTTGAGAAAAGATGGTCAGAGTGGAGATTTTTTTTCGCTGCCTTTTTCTCCACTACAGACGGCCCCAAGGCAGCGGCTAACGTTATACATAACTGTATGTACATTGACATTCAACAAGCAGAATGTAAATTCTTTACGTTGAAATAAATTCTTGATTCTTGATTCTTAGTGGAGCAAAACATGAGGGAATCAAATATTGAGGTAAACGGTATAACTGAGCACCGATCAGAGGATCTTATCAGCACTTTCAACCAATTGGTTGCAGTGGTTGAGGCTCCAATCAGCCCTGACGATGTCCTTCACGCAACGCGCGTGGCAAAGATGAGTAAGGACCAGGACAGACCACGCACAGTTGTAATAAAATTAAAAACCCCCAGACACCGTGATACTGTCTTAGCAGCGGTAACGAAATTTAATAAGATTAACAATCAAAACAAGTTAAATTCTTCTCATCTGGGTATTGCCGGAACCTCCAAACCAGTATTTGTATCCGAACATCTCTCTCCGGCCAACAAGGCTCTCCACGCTGCTACTCGTATCAAAGCAAAAGAACTCCAATACAAGTACACTTGGATACGCAACGGACGCATCTTCACCCGTAAAGATGACTTCAGCAAGCGCCTACTGATCCGCAACATGGAGACTCTTAAGCTACTAAGATAGACTTTATGTTTGTGTTGTTCTTTCTCTTTAGAAATATTCTGTCAATGTTATTATTTATTTAGTAGTCAAATTCACTCTTTATTACCAAAATGTACGAGGTTTAAAAACTAAAACGAACGCAATCTATAAAAATATATTACTGAGTAACCATAGTGTAATCGTATTCACCGAAACATGGCTAGACTCCAAAATCGCCGACAGCGAAATAATTGATTCTCGCTATGTAGTTTACCGCAGAGATCGTGAAAGCTGTAACTCATGCAAAGCCACCAGTGGTGGTGTGTTGATCGCAGTATCGTGTGACATTCAGTCAACAATAGTCCAGAGTTGGGAATCGGATTACGAAGACCTCTGGGTTAACTTAGAAGTGGACCACAAAACAATTACATTATGTGCAATCTATCTACCACCACCAGCTAAACTGGAGGCTCAACGCGCTGTTCTAGACAACGCAGATAATATCTTAAACCTAACTAAAAACGTTATCATTCTTGGAGATTTCAACTTAGAATTCATAGACTGGCAGCGACATACGAATGATTCTTTCATGGTACCCTCGAACTACAACAAAAGCGTGGGATACAATCTAGTTGATTTCATAGCTACAAATAATTTCTACCAAGCAAATAACATCTTAAACGATAGTGGCCGAATCCTTGACCTCGCAATTACCAGTTTTTCAGAAGCTGTAGTGACTCAACCTTTAACATCGTTGCGTACAGTAGACCCTCATCACCCCAGCCTTTTAATTGAGATACCAACTACAAATATTAACATATCAGTTGGTCTACCAACTAGGATCCGAGAAGTTCGCAATTATTTTAAAGCGGACTATGACAAAATAATACCAGCTCTTAAAGAAACCGACTGGCAAACCAACCTCAGAACTTGTGCCGATGTAGATTCTATGGTATCCATATTGTACGATACTCTTTGGTGTGTTATTGATAAACATGTGCCAAAACAGAAAATAAAGCCCTCAAAATATCCGTTATGGTTTAGCAAAAATCTAATAAAACTTCTTAATGAAAAAGAAAAAGCTCGTAAAAATATCGTAAATACCATAATCCACGTGACCAGCACGAATACAAGTTGTTGAGAGAGCGCTGCCATAAACTCTTCGATGTGTGTAAAAGTAATTACCTGTCCAAAGTAGAATCTAACATTTGCACCAATCCGACTAGTTTCTGGAAATATATGCGAAGTAAAAGAGTAAACCACTCCGGCGTCCCTTCTGTAATGAAAATGGACGATTTGACTGCTTCTTCGGGCACTGACATAGCTGAACTATTCGCAAACCAGTTTTCATCAGTCTACTCTAATAGTAACCAGATTATTTCCCCTAAGATAAATTGCACTACCAGAACAGACAAATATTTAAATAAAATACAGTTTACTGAAAGTATAGTTTTAAAAGCGTTAAAAAAACTTAACATACATAAGGGGGCTGGTCCTGACGATATACCTCCCATTTTTATAAAACGCATAGGTAAAGCTATAGCTCTTCCGCTCACAATAATTTTTAACCACTCTCTACAAACAGGTGTCTTCCCAGTAGAGTGGAAGAAGGCAAAAATTGTTCCTATCTACAAGATGGGGGATATATCAGAGGTAAAAAACTACCGTCCTATCTCCATCCTTAGCTGCTTTGGTAAACTATTCGAGTCCCTCGTCTGTCCGATCCTCTATAGACACGCAAATGACGGTTTATCTGACTTTCAACATGGTTTTAGAAAAGGACGTTCCGCTGACACTAATTTGGCGGCATTTGTTTCTTGCGTCTCTGGGGAGGTTGACAGAGGGGGGCAAGTGGATACTGTCTATACCGACTTCAGCAGTGCCTTCGATAAAGTAAATCATGATGTACTTCTTACAAAACTTGAAATGGTCGGTGTAGACAAAAAGCTATCGAAGTGGTTTGAGTCATATCTGTCAAAAAGACCTCAATCAGTCACTGTAGCTGGCCACAAATCCAGTGTTTACTACGCTAAATCAGGAGTGCCTCAGAGATCTCACTTGGGACCGGTCCTATTTCTAATATTTATTGACGACATAGTTCAGCGCGCAAAAAATAGTAGGGTGTCATTATTTGCAGACGACATGAAGCTGTACAGAGTAATAAAAAGTGGCGAGGATGCAAGACAACTTCAATCCGACCTAAACAACATCCTGTCTTGGTGCGCTGAAAACGGTATGGCTTTAAACGCAAATAAATGTCAGGTTATAAGTTTCACGAAAAAAAAGAAATCCCTACATCAGTAACTACCAGCTAGACGGTGCTACCCTCAAAAGGGTCGACGAGGTCCGCGATCTGGGAGTCTATCTGGACAGTAGGCTCAAATTCTCGCATCATATTGACATGAAAGTAAAAAAAGCTGCACAGATGCTGGGTTTCATTAAGCGCAATGCACGTGATTTTCGGCAACCGCTCACAAAACTAACCCTATACAACAGTCTAGTAAGAAGCAATCTCGAATACGCTAGTGTTGCTTGGAACCCCGTTTACAGCGAACCTTCACAACGTATTGAGCGCATACAGCGTTCCTTCACAAGATACTTGGCTTTTGCTTCCCCGGGTATTTCCCACAGACAACCATATGAAGATAGACTTTCCTTTTTCAAAATGTCCACCCTCCGTAGCCGCCGCAAAACATTCGACATAATGTTTCTCCACAAGTTACTCCATGGTAGAATTGATTGCACCCACCTCTTAAACAAGATAAATTTATCCATTCCACGTAAATTTCCAAGAAACCCAATATCGAAAACATTTGCCATAGCGCCTTGCAAAACAAATTTAGGACTTCACCACCCATTGGCTAGAATGTGTTCCGAGTACAATAGGTTTAATACCCAGTTCATTAATACACTTGATATATTTTCTCAATCCCACGCTGTGTTTAACCAAAATCTCGTAACTGTAATAAACAATTAGTAATCCAATTTAGTTTTATATCCTTATATTATCTCAAGTTTTTTTTTTTTCTTTGGTATTCCACATTAGCTGAGCATTAACAGTAGGTACCTTAATTATGTTAAGGTTGTGCCTGGGTCCTGTTAATTTAGTACCTAATTAATACATTTTATTTTTTTCCTAACTTAAAAACTAATTTATGAAAACATATATTTGTTATACTATAGTTGCATGATCCGAAGCAAATATTGTCAAAGTTGTGCTTACCAATAAGTGGCAAACAGTTCTAATACTATTATTAATTAAGTTTACCATAATGTTTGCATGATTTGCTGTTGGTGTGCCTTATATATAAATAAATAAATATTTTTGGAGATTTTTGCGTTTTTTGCTAATAAAATTCTTATTCGTGCCTTATGGCTACATCAGTGGTCTTGTTATACGCTGTAGATTGTCCACATCTACAGCGTATAACCACAGAACAAGGCCATGTGGTGACGTGAGCGCTTCCTAACTTTCCGGTATTGTATTATATAGTCCAGTCATTATATCCAAAACACCGACCCTACCCGTGAATAATCAGTCCTTGGATTTTTTTTCGTAGGTCCCTTGGGGGACTCGCTGGGAGTTTAAATTCAAAAAGTAGACTGAATCAGGCTCCTGTGTATATTAGAAAAACGGTTTTTCTTGAATATCTAGGCCATTTTTTATTTCACAGCTAAACGGGAAGGACAAAAATTGTAGGAAATTTAATTTTCTACAAGTTTCTTCCTTACAATTTTTCTTCTAGGATCGATATTTTGAAAATTAAACCTGAATAAAATATCAATTTTGGGGGAAAAAAAAGGTGGGCACCAAAATTGTTCAGAATTTGATTCTTCACAACTTTGTTTCTCTTCATTCATGCCGTAAAACGTGGAATATAGGAAATAATGATAATATTTTGAATTTGTCGGGTTTTTCAAGTTTAATTTCCAAAATATCGATCCTAGAAGAAACATTGTAAGAGCGAAACTTGTCTTCAAGTCAAAGGATGATGGGCAAAAATGTATGAAGCGTGGGCCCACTCCAATAAAAATGGCTTGTTTATTAAATTATAGGTCTACATACATACGTTCATTATCAGGTAGGCGCATGCCAGAATTCGCTGTGTGTCTGGAGTTTTTTTTATTAAGTTTTTGGTTTATAAAACAATTTTTTTTGCTTATGTAAACCACCTAATGCTACATCCTGTACAAGATAATAAGTTAAGATTTTTAGGGCAGGAAAATAAATGTTTTTGGTTTAAAGAATGAAAATAATATAATTATAACAGACCAATAATTATCATTTAAAAATTACATTAATTTCTTGCTTAACCAACTAATCAACAATAACCTCATTCAGAAACATAGCAGGAATATTAAACTGATTATTTCTTCCGTATCCCAGATACCATAGAATAGACACAACATGCGCGCAAGTACCTATTGTGCGTCTCCCTGTCAAACAAGTGCAGTAATGCTCGACGATTGTACCTCTTCCTTCCTGGTTAGGGTCTATTAATACGTACGTATAGTAAGTCCGGGCCTGGACGTGTCGTGACTGTAACCAACCCTTTAGTAACCACATTGCATGGTTCTCTGACAAGTTAGGAAAATCGGTGATCTGATTTTCTCTATAGGTACCCTTCTAAAGTATAGACTCCATTTTGGAGATGTTCCGCACAATACGACCTGGCCAGCTTAATGTGACAGGTCCCTAAAGACAAAAGTTTTAAATCGTGTTCCGACAATAAAGACTGGGAAGTTTTCTAGTTGCGGCAGGCTTGCATCAATGCGTTCATGCAACAAAGATTATTTTGCTCCACGTACTGAAACAAAGCATTCGGCCTGTTTATCGATCTGTTAATGAGCTCCAATATGGTTTCTGCATCACATCATCACTATCCACTACTGGCTCATGGAAATGATTCGTAATTGCTGCTGCAATCTTGAAATCCGCCATCATATGATTATTTTCTCTGTGCTCGTTGTCATGACTACATCCGCGCCCACAGCGCTGCGTCCGCTGCACGAGCTCAGTATCCATGGCATGGGTGGCGGAGAGGTCTCCACAGAAGCATCGCCTTACGCGCACTCATCTAGCACGCTTCACGAGAATTAATATTAATGATCGGTTTGGAGCCGATCTGCAAGTACCTAACGCAATTATCAGATTTTTCTTAACGTCATCATCCTAGCGTTATCCCAATTTCCTAGTGCGCTACCTACACTAAGTTTTATGGCGAAAATACTAATTTTTACATGGTCAAATGGATATGCTGGAAGAGGAAGACCGAGGAAAAGGTGGTTGGATTGTGTGCGTGATGATATGTTAATAAGAATGTGAATGCAGAGATGGCGAGTGATAGGGACGCATGGAAGAGAATGACATACTGCGCCGACCCCAAATAATGGGAACAGGGCAAGAATATGATGATTGTTTTTTACATGAAGCGATTGCTAGACAACCCAGAAGGGCAACCAGATATGTCTTAGGTCATGTATGCAATGTAGTCTGCGCTAAGGTCTAAATGGCCGTAAGTCACCTCTTACGACATCCATAGGCTGAAATGGGTTGGTCGTTTACTATTATAGTAAATAATGTAGCATAATTATTATTATTGTCAGCTAATTATTATAAATTTGGGTGAATCAAGTAAAAGAAGTGACTTAAAAATAATTTATTAGTGATTTTACTTACAGAAATGATACATTTTCATATGTTTCTACATCGAAATTATTCCCTGTGTAATTACAATAATATCATCTATCTTATATAAGTAGTTTGGCAATAGTTCTCACTATTTATAATGGCACTTTCAAATGGCACTTAGTTTTGATGGGAATTGGTACTCTTTATTTTAAAAGTATTATGTTAAGCCCCTCGTTTGCTTCAAAAGTTTATCCACTAGGCCTGCGATGCGCGGCCGGCACGATTTCAATCTAAGATAATCCTTAAATACTTACGAAGTTTGTGATTACAATACAAATAAATACAAGAAGATCCTTCCACCGGTCGCACGCCGCAGGGCTTTATTCCTAGTAGTCTCTAACGATAATGCAACGACTAATAAATGTTGATAAAGCGGAAGTGATCCATCAATCTTTATGTGGTAGTTCCTGGGCATAGATTCTGCTAATGCATTGTAGTATAATGACAGTAGCATGTACGCGTCGTCGGTTTCAATGAGGGCTTTTCAAAGCATCACTAAAAAAAAATATAGTACCACAAATTACCGATAGATGGTGCTGACGACATGACATCACTGTACAGTCGACAGCACATCATGGCATACACCCATGCACTCTACTCCGTTGCGTTACGGGCGACTTTGCAACTAAAATGTGAAGATTGACGTGCTGTCGACTGTACCTTCTCTGTGGTCCCTGTTCTACGTTTTTACAAAAAGGCACAATGCATGGGCTAGTCATAAGTAAAGACACAATTCACGTACGTATATAATGAACAAAGTAAAAATACTTCGATAACTTTCAAGTTTCAACAGTTTCGAAACAAAGTCTAGTGTAGATCACAGACTACAAAGAGATGTTTAGACATTCACAGATTAATAACGATCAAAACCACAGACCTAAAAACATGTTGACATTTTGTCCTTCTTGCAGCGCCACCTAGTTTTTTTTTAATGAACTCAACTGACAGCTGTCATTGAAAAGTCCTCATTCATTGCCGCTTCAAGTCAACGCGAGCTTCAATAATACTAGGCATCAATTGGACAAAAAAACAATTCACGTGGCACTAAGAGAATCTTAACTATAATGCACTAAGAGAATCGAGGCCCTGGTCTCTGCCTACCCCTCTGGGAAAAGCGTGAGCTTATTTATGTATGGATAGTGCCTAACATTAAAATTTTTGTTCTACATAATTTTATCAATATATCCGTTGTACTATTTAAGAAAAGAAACTATTATTTTATAGTTTTTCTGCTTTGGGGTATCGCTATGTGATAACTAATGCTTTATATTTGTTAATATCTATCTTCTTCTTTCTTCTATCTTCTAATATATAAAATTTTCGTGCCTCAATGTTAGTGCACATACTCCACCGAAACGGCTCGGCCGATTTCGATGAAATTTTATATATAGAATCGGTAGGTTTGAGAATAGGTTGTTATCTATTTTTCATAGCCCTAAGTGAAACAAAAAATTTGGCGAAACAACGTTCGCTGGGTCAGCTATAATTATATTTATGGTTATGGCAATAAGTCTGTAAAATGTAAGTGCAATAAAAGTACCAATAAATGAATAAACTCGTTTATGTGGCACTATGATTTACTGAAAACTACTTAGTTGAGCACGTGTATATTTAATTTAATGATTATAAATGCTAAAACCATGAAAATATAAATCTGAGAAATAATTAACAAAACAAATGTTGGCAAACACAAACAATTGATAATTTAATAATAATATTGATAATTCTAGTGCTTGCAAAAGTTTCAGTTAAAAAATAATTGGAATGTCTGAGTTTGTATCTCACGTCAAGTTAAAATATTACAATAATTACAAGTTGCATGGAAGGAATTAAGTCATCAAAGCAAATGTTGAAAAAGTTTTTTACAGAGTACCGCATTATCAACATCTTGCTGTTTTATACAAAAAATATTCAAACTTCTTTCTTTCAAACACGTATGAAGCCAGCGGACGAATGAAAGTCATACACTTACAAACATAAGATCAGTAAAGGATATGCTTAATTTTTTTTTACAACAAAAATTAAAACTTCCAAACAAATTCATTTTATATCATCCTGTTTTCATGCACACACACAAACACGATTGAAATATCTGGCGGTAAACAATGCAAAGGAGACGAGGATCTCTGGGCCCAATTGTAATAAGCTGAAATATGGTTTAAAAAAGCGGTATTTTTTTCTGTTTCAAAATAATAAAAAATCTGCTCAATTCACAATCTGGGAGACGAGAAATCTTAAAAACAAGTTTATTGCACTGATGAAATAAAGTATCGATTACTATAATCGATTACTGTGAATGATTTCAACAATTATTATTAAACATAAAAACACTCGCATTGGATGATGGATTCAATCAAAGTGAACAAAATCTACGGAATAAATAATTATATTGTCAATAGTTTACAATAAAAAAGAATAATATCAACTTTAAAATCGATTCTCGTAGATTCTCGTTTACAGATCGATTTATTACTTATGTTTGTCAAATGTATTTAATCTGTGCTGACAGTGACAGCTCCCGGACTTTCAATCTATCATCATGATCACTGGATTAGGTACCTACTCGTCTTGTATCCGTTATCGTTTGCGTATTTCAATTATATTCCTCGACCAGTGCTTTCTCTCTACGGACTTCTAGTATATTGTTTAACTTGTACGACTGTGGCATACCGACTAATCGATGTAATACACTGGGCCGACGAGTTTTAGAGGATGAAATGACACAAATCCTTGTCTTCCCTATCTTTTAATCTATTTGTGAGTTTCGTTACATTCTCCCACTCAATACAATAAGAACTACAATTAATGTAATAAATAACTGTCTATCATATGATCAAAGTTATAAAATCTGCTGTTAAGTATAGGTTGTCTGTCAAGTTGATATTGTCAATTTGTTGCATAGCCTCACTTTTATTAAATATCTTTTAACTTAGCTCTCAGATTGCCAAAATCCACAAAATTTTCAAAGATGGTTTGACAATATATAAGCTGTTTATTGACACCACTCTCGTCTTTTTACATCTGGGCCCAAGAATGTATGAATGCCAAAATCCACAAAATTTTCAAAGATGGTTTGACAATATATAAGCTGTTTATTGACACCACTCTCGTCTTTTTACATCTGGGCCCAATAATGTATGAAAGCGTATCCGTCTCCTTTTCATGACATGTGACATTTATGACATGTATACTACGTAGTGCGGCGGCACTTATGTGTGCATGGACATCGTTTAAAGAGTGTTTATTTAGTAGGGATGATCGATTTTTTGGTCGACCTACTATTCCTGATAATAATAAAATTTTTAATTGATGTATTGAACATTCTAAATTGTTATTTATCTTTTACTCTATCGGCCCTTAAAGTATTTGCGCTTGATTTGTTAGAACCTTATATATTATGTATATGTATGCCACTCAAACAAAGTTAAAAAAAGTTTAAATTCCCAATTAATGTTCTTTTGGACTTTCATTCAACTTACTGACAGCGACAAGCTTAAACATGAAAACAAAATTAGCAAATTAATTGAGAATTCTAAACTTTCTTTTACAAGAAGTTATTGATTAATTATTATTATTATTTACAGATTTATCAGATTTTGCGTTGTTTCAATAACACGCTGTTCTAAATATTTCAATTTATTTAGCCTAGTTTTTGTAAAAAGCGTTTCAATAATACCTTATTTTATATATTAAATACCATTAAACTCTAAAATAAACAGCAGTCCTTTATACAACAAAAAAGAGTTTTAAAAAGGTTAAAAGCTTAACTTTAACAAAATATTATTATGAATTATACGTAATATCCGTACAAATTAAACTGGTGGTCGTTCGAAGCGATCTTCTTCCTGCAAGAGGCCTTATTAATTTGCTCGGTTTAAAAAAAAAAATTATAAATAAAAAGTTAAGTACGCTACAAAATAGTGCCAAAAACAGTCCATGTACTATTGTAGCTCGATTGAACAATTAAACGCTTAGTAGGCACTACATACTCTACTCTCGCTCCCATTGTAAACTGATGCTAAGCAAAGGCAGTATCCAGTAATTGCCAGTGGAATCTAGCACTATGGACACTCATTTTATGTATCCGGATAAGTCCACAAAACAAAAGAACGGCAATGTCATCCGGAACATTACTTCCTGAACTTAAAAAATCCTGTACACAAGAAATATTTTACAAAAGACCTAAGCGAAACATGAACGAGTACATAAGCGAGCTTATTTCTATAGAAATTACTTACAGTCAGTTAATTATATCGTAGTCTTAAATTCCTCGACACAAGGCTTCTGGCAAGGCTCTTACCTCTATAAATCTACAAATTTAAACGAATGGAACCGCAATCTCAACCTTAATTACATGGTCACTAGACTTAAAATTCGTTGACAGCAGGCCTGTGCATTGCCACGTCTTTTTTATAAGGTTTAGTTGACAACTATGCCTCCTAGCTCCACAAATTTTGCGAAATGAAACTAAGCGCAAAGAAATCTAAATGTTAATTACATTGTCAACAGTCTCCAAATTTGTTGACAGCAGTCTTCCGTGTTTGTCTTTTTTATAATGTTTGGTGGAAGACAATTTACCCTATCTCCACAAATCCGGAAAATAACGGCAAAGTGATTTAAATCTTAATTATTATTATGTGGTTAATAGTCTGAGAATGCGTTGATGACAGGCTCCCGTATTAGTAGGTATATCTTCTTTATAAGGCCGACGATTACACTCATCTGTAATCTTCATAAATTCACAAAATTGAATGAATAATAACGTGGTCTAACTGTGAATACATGGTCAATAGACTTAGAATCCGTTAACGGCGCGCGGCGTGCTTCCGTGCTTGTCTTTTTCAAAAAAATTGGTAAATTATAAATTATCACTGCAAAATCGCACAAGTAAAGGAAGGGCAACGCAATCCGAGTGTTAATTACATGGTCGATAGACTCAAAATTCGTTGAAGTCAGACTTCCGTATCGGTGTATCTGCTTTATAAGGTGTATTGAGCCTTACAAAGAAGACACACCGATACCGTTGACATACGACTACACTGACGATGATTCTTGCAATTTTCACACACGCAAAATTAAACGAACGGAAACGCGATCTTAATCTTAATAACAAGGTCATTAGACTTAGAATTCGTTGGCGGCAGGCTTCTTTATCGTCGTGTCTTCCTTATAAGGCTCGGTGAACGACGACGATAACGTCTATCTCCAATTCTCCAGTCTTCAGAAATCGGAAAATGCAAACGTAAACTTAATCTTCATTAGTCAATAGACTTAGAATTCGTTGACGGCAGGCTTTCGTATTGGTGTGTCTTCTTTGTAAGGCTCGGTGAATGACGATTGCACCTCGCCGCCTCGCTTCCGGCGGTACCAGAGAAGGCACAGGAGGCAGCATAGGCACAGAGCTATGAAGAACGCGAGCATGAAGAGGAAGTATAACTGGAAGAAAAGAGAGCTGAACTTAATAAAACGGTTATTAACTGAATCTTTTTATTTGATAATTTTATTGCGTGCGATGAAGCGAAAGTGATCTATCAGGAATAGTCAGGATGCAATCCATACCCCTCTGGGATACAGGCGGGAGCTTATCTATGTGTTTTATTAGTGTCATAAGTTTCTCAGTGTGCTTCAAACTTTTTAGGAGCCATCACTAAGCGCTCCTTCCACTAGGATCCCCTTTTAATGCTCCCCTAGAGGATCAAAAATCACTCGCTATTACACTAGGATCCCCTAGGGGATTTAATGGTACTTGTCATTCTGCCACGATCCCCTACAGCAATGATAACCTTTTTACACGAAAGTTGGCGCAAACATTTTATTCAGGTGTGAATCCTGAATAAAATGTTTGCGCGAAAGTCAACTTCAGTTCATCCTCTTAATGCTCAATGCTGTGAACAACTGACCAAAAAGTACTAGGCTTGCATAAGCTTGGATGGAGCAAGTAAAATAAAGTCTAGGAAATTAACGGCGTTTCTGCTTGCTCCTACACGGTACTCCTACTGGTAAGAGTACGAGGACCAATATATCCTTATGCTCCTACCGGTAGGAGCATAAGGATAAGCTTATTCTGGTGCTCCTACTAATGGACAGTCACGTACAACGAATTTTGTCACTTATTAATTAGTTACTAATATAATTACGTGGAATTGGGAATATAAACATTGTATTGTAGTAATCGTGACCTATTGCCTGTTAATCTTATCGATGAGATTGGTCCTACATTCAAGAACAATTTTATTTATGTTGCTTGGCCAAGATGAAAAACTGAAAACTTTTTTCCAATACAAGATTGCTTAAAATTATTCAAAGGACAACGGCAAATGGTGTACCGCCCTATTAAAAGAATGTTTTGGGGTTATATTTTCCCAACTTTAGTATTTCGCAAGTGGCTCTTTTTTCAGTTACTCAAATATTTTTTTAAAGTAGGGGGAAGAAAATAAGAAAATAATTTAATAAAACGCAATTTAAAAACAGAAACGAAACGCCATGGATTGTTCTCGCAAGCCAAAAAAAAACAACTGTCATGTCAAAATAAAAATCAGTAGAGTTCGTTTCACGAAAGAAGTCCCATGAGTTAATTGATTTTGGCTTTTATTGTTATATTATTAAGGATCTTACCGTGGAACTACATCACACCAAACAGTTGAAACGATCTTTTAGGTGTTCTGTGGGACTGCTTCGAGCAAAAATAAAAAAAAAAGAAGATACCTCGAACACCGACGGAAGGTGGCCTGTGTGGCGGTATTCTACAGGATACATTTTGGAGAGTGCGCACGGGAATTACACGATCTTATCCCGCCATCTCCTTTCCATCACCGGACATCCAGGAGAGGGGAGCGACTTCATCCTTATGTTGTGCAGACACCTTTTGTGCGCACGAAGCGTTTCGCCTCGTCGTTTCTAATGCGCACCGCTAAGGAATGGAATTCGCTCCCTTCCTCTGTTTTTCCGGAAAGGTACAATTTGGGTGCCTTTAAGGCTAGAGTGAATAGGCTCTTACTGAACCAACGAGGAACATCGTCGGCTCCATCTTCACTTACCATCAGGTGAGATCGGGGTCAATCGTTGGTCAGTTTTTAATAATAAATAAATACTTGCTTTCTCCAACAAACTTGACATTGGCAGAATCCTAGGGGTGCCATTAAAAAATAATTTAATTGGATTGAAGTCTCATCGTCGTTGTTTTTATTGTACTGAAAGAGGTAATCGTGGCAGAGAAGCAATATTATGTTATTGTTGCAACTGCGTTGTAGAGCTGAGAACTGTGGGGTGTTGCTCCTATGTGATGAGTATCATCTGGTACCTGGGCTATGCTGGCCATGAGGGAGTGACGCGACCAGCTAACTTCTTGGATGACGTTATTTTAAGAGTGTAGTTGAATGAAAAGGCGCCGCTATCCATACGTTTCTGTACTACATGTAGATAAGATCTGTCTCAATAAACACCATTTAATGAAAAAGTTGTTTTTGTTATTCGAATTATACTAGTATGTAGTATATTATGTAGTAATAGTAGACTATGACTACGGTGAGAGTTCTAAAGTATCCTAGAACATGAGAAAGTGGCTTTACACGTAGAAAACTGCTGTTGCTAGTTGAGTAGTAAGTACCTAGTATGTATTTGGTTCAAATTATGTTTCTTGATTTTTTATCTGACTGTTTATTTATACATATACGTATGTACATAGGTATGTACGTATGTGTGTATAATAGAATGATTTGGTTTCAATTATTTGTGTAGGTATTTATCTCTAACAGTCAAGCAAACGGGGTCGTAACATAACCTCAAAAGTTCTTAAAAAAAACCAGCTTAACTCATGACCCCCACTTCATAAAAAAAAGAAAATTAATGCAACACATTCTTATACAATGATCTATTAAATGTAAATATTTCATGTTTCAACACGACTTTTTGTAGGTGTACGAGACTTCCACTGAAGTCTGCCATTCTCCTTTAAGGATTTGCTTTGATCTAATGATGAATGGAAATAGGAAAGTTTAAATTTCTCTCGGTTATGGACCGACGCGATGACAACTTAGTGGGCTTTTATTATCTGTAATTTTATTTGAAAAGTACTAGGGTAACAGAAATATGTAAGAGATTGCGGCTAAAATAAAGCCTCATGAAGAACATGCGGCTTCTTTAATAGAGTTGCTTAGTACTGCGCAGTTTTAAACAACCCCCTACTAACTTCTGTTACCCTAGTACTTTCAACCGCTCTGGACTGTACCATAAATCCGGCGCGGCGTGCCGGGAACCACTGTCAAATTTTATTCTGTACTTATACCCGGATTGCTAATTAAACTCAGAAGAAGGAGTACCATAGAAGGAGGAATAAAATAAAAAGTAACAGTTGTATAGCTGTCCATGTTACTCTTACGATAAATCTCTGCGCCAGAAAGAGACAGCTGTAGTGTACTCATGCACTAAAAATGTTACAATCGTACACGGTTGCCACAGATTACTGAACAAAGCCAAAATCGATAGGGCTGGTACAAACACCATAAAGATGTCGATATTATTTATTCCGATCTACATAATCTGTGTATTTTTTAAAATTAATGTTGGTAATTAAGTATTAAAATCATAGCTCTTTCACACAATTTGCAAAAAGTATCTTTTCAATCCCATCACCATGTTTAATAGTGATTTTTCGGACCCATGGCTGTGTACCAAAAAAACCTACGACTAAATTCCATTATTCCAATTCCAATTAATTTAAATTACAGTCATGGGCCCATGATAATCACTATTATCACCATTATCTATCTATCTAATTATCAATGTATTTATCTCTAAAAAAATATCATTTTTCCCTTGGTGGTGCTAGTGAACCAGCTGGAACCCCTTACGGTTATGTTATTATGTGCTAAGTGTGGTACATACCATATAAGTTACAATAAATATTCATAATAAGTAAGTAATTCTACATCTGGTTTTCAATAATACAAATGGGACTAATAGGGCTATAGCGAATCGAAGAAAGATTTTACCGAGTTATGTGGTAACATGGCAAAATGTATATGTACGGCGAATATAGAACCTTTTTTTTTAATATGTTTGCAAATCATCAATAATCACCATATATAGCGCCACCAAGTTATCTGTTCAGGTGGGTAAAATTGTAACTAAGTAATTAATTGTAAATCCTGTTCCCCATTTTTTGTTTTATTTATTCATTTACTAAGATTTATAGATATATGTTAATTAAAATTGAAAGATGGGTTAAAATATTCTCATTTTTCTAGGTAAATTTCTCAAATGTTACTACTAAATTCTCCACTAGCGCCGCTATCAACTGAACAGATGAGATGGTGGCACTGTAAGAAAGTATAATGAATAAAACAAGACCAAAATAGGAAAAACTATTTAATAACATAACATTTACACACAGGCACATACATTGCTTCTGGCCCCACACTAGGATACCCTGTGTCGTGTTAATAGATTACGTATTTGTTTCCAATAAATACCTACCACCCAGCATAGTTACTCAAGGCACCCGTTGTAATAACATCATCAGTCCAGGTTCGATGGAATAAAATAAAAATTAAAAACCAAACGATTTATTGGTACAAGATTATTTGGCATCAAATAAAGTACGTAGTTTCAAGCTTTTCACATAAAAAGTGGCAGGCTGCAGCTCAATAGAGAAGAAACCAACACGTATTACTATAATGTATATGTTTTTTATCCCTGACTTCTGTTTTACAAGTACCTATTAACGTTTTTTTTTTCACAAAAATGTGTCAGCCATAATGTAAAAGATAATATAATATTTTATGAAATTCAAATGAAATCAGCTTGGTTGCAGCTCACGAACGTTGTCCATTTCCGTGGAGGGCGCAACCTGAAAATTGTTTTTATTTAAGTACTTCACGTTGATAACTTCCACATAAAAAATAATAAAAATCACTTGCACCAGAATCAGACTATGATAGTATTAAACTAGTTATGACCTTTAACTGCTAAACGTTGTCCAGGATAGAAAAAAACACCCAGTCAGGCAATAATCAGGGAAAAATTCTACAAGTGATATACGGCGCCTTGCAGGTTGAAACTGACAGCCTGTTTTATTATCCAAGTGGAGTAACCACTAGACCAACGAGACAGTCGGGTCTCATGTGAAATTCCTGATGTACATACATACAGCAAAACGTGCACCTCAGTCGACATAATTGTGCAGTATGTAAACTTTATTTTGTTTTAAGTATCATTATAATGTATAATTATAACCTTACCAATGATCTGCGGGCTAAGGAAAAGCGTAAAGTAGGTACGGCACTTGTTTCCAACCTACGCCACTTGCTATTGTTTATGAAACAGTCGCTTGCTGTAAATGCGGTGTAAATTTTTCCAAGACTACTTTGTACGTGATACTGCGTCATGGACATTTGTTATTTTGTGATGTCTTCGGGTAACCTGCAATAGATAATTAACAATTAAAACACCTATACGAACGCAAGAAATAACTAAATATGCTCTACGAACTATCGATACTTTTTTTCACTGAGAAAGTGGGAAAGTCCCATCCCTATTCCCCTACAACAAACAACAAACTTGTATTATGATTTATATCGAAAATATCACAATAATCATGATGAAAACACCATTCTCTAATAGCTAATTTGCAATTCTAGTAGCCCATAGTTGAAATCTTAGAGAAAATACCCTTTTAGGTACACAAAATTGAGACTTACCGGTGGAAGCTGATGAATGTTGTTTCATTATCTTCTCGGGAAGAATGAGATATACATTCTAACACAACACACGCCATGCCGATGGTTACTTATACTATATACCATGAGAATCCACTAAAATTCACTTCAAATGGTGCTTTAGTAAATATAAAATACACAAGCTTCTTGAAAACGGCGCACTCCCAAACCTCTTGTCAAACACACTGCCAAACACAGAACACCCTCTGCCAAATCAATGTCATTGGGCGGCACATTGCATGCCGTCATTTTCTGAGCCGTTCTAATTTGGTCGCGTAATGGTAACCAAAGGTAACCAACTGACGTTTAAGGGTTGTACGCTCGAAAAAAGCAACAAAGACACGACTATATTTTTCTCTTTCTAACACGTAGCTTGCGGCTATTTAGATTGACGAAACAGACTATGTGGCACGTTTTCATTTTTTAACGCTCCTTCTATGGTACTCCTTCTTCTGAGTAATTAAACGAAGGAAAATGACAGATGTAATGTTGCCACTTTTTGGTGAAAAAAAAATAGTGATGGGGTAAAGAATTGTTTAGTCAATTCTTAAGAATTAACATTTGTGACAAAATATAATGATATCCTAAAATGTAACGATAGCTAGTAATATTGCCTACGAAAATTACCTGAGAAAAATATTTAGGTAAGTCTACGGAAAATGTGACCCTAAGCCCTTTACTTAGCAGATGACAGATGTATTGTAAATGGAAATGACGGAAATTATTTCGAGTAATTGAGAAACCCCTAGGTATCTATTGTTATTATCCTCTTAACCGTGCTAATTGCATATTTTTTGACTGAACATAAAATACCTCTGAAAATTACATTACAATAGGGTAGTTTCCAGGGTCAAAATAATTAAATTCTATTTGGTCCGTATTTTAGATTATAAAAAAATATTGCCCATTAAAGTTACGTGTGACGTCTCTCCATGCTAAAAAATGCAGCAAATAAAAAAATACGTGTACCTTATTTTGAATAATCTAAAAGACGGACTAATTACATTTTTAGGGCAACTAGCCCATTGCTTTTGAAAACCAGATCGTGGCATCCCGTGTTGATTGTTCTAATGACATATTAAAGAAGCTCCCTTCAAAACAACAACTTAACAAGGGTTTGATTGATTTTTTTACATGTCAGAGATAGAAAATAAAGCTACTGGGTCATGATAAAAAAGAAAATTTAATACACTTATATTTATTTATTTTTTATTCCATATGAATATCACTATCGGATGAATCATTATACTCCTCATCGGTAACATTAATTAAAAATGTATCTGACATGGTATTGATGCGGTGGTCGAGATGACACATTTCGTCTTCTTCTTTAATTACATGAGCGATGCATTTTTCCCATTTCTCGGGCGTCACATTGTTAATGTTAAATAAGAACGTTGTCAAAGATTTATTGAACCTTCAATTAAAAACATCCGACAAGCAGACAACAAATATTTTTTTAATCTGTTTGACATAACTACAACAAAAACAACAACTTACCTAATTATGTGAAATAGAGAAAAATGATACTAATTTTCCTGAGGTGCCAAAGACCGCATTAGAAAAATTGCATTTCATTTGAAATGGAACGCAACTGTTTTACTTAGTTCTACGTTGTCTATTACTAGGGAATACCAAGATTCAGTAAGATGAAATAATAAGTACCATTTAATAATAATAAGTAGTATTTAGGGTATATAAAGAAAGTTTTTACACTTAAATTATAATAAAAATCTGCAGAATTTTGATTCCGCAAAAAAATCCGTCAGCCGTTAAATAAATTACGTTTTTTTTTCGTTTTCTTCATATTCGATCCGTTGGATATGACGGAAAATCCGTTGAGTTTGCAACGTTGTCACCGAGTAGGCTAAATTTCGTAAATTAACCCTTAGTGAGAGAAGAGAGAGAGAGAGAGAGAAATAATTTATTCAGCGGCACTTGCTCAATGGCAACTTAGTCTCTTGTCTTTTCGTTCGTACATAAATTATAATGGCTTCGCGCTCGCATGTTGAAGTGCGTGCATTTGCGAAGTTTTGCCGAAAGCCGACCGCAACTGCAACGTAGAGCGCAATACATGCGAGTGAGTGTGAAAGCGTACCTGCGTCGTAACTATTTGTAACCGCCGATGAAACCGATCGCCTCGGTTGGGGATATCTTATTTTATAATAATATTGTGTAAAATGTAATTAATTTGTTTGTATTTGAAGCAGTCTCTAACATATTCACCAATTCTAATTCTGTTTAGAATTAGTGAGAACATGACTACCAAACTGTAGATGGCAACATTATTTCGAGTGGAACTGTCAGTTTCCTTCGTTTGATTATCAATTCGACTATAATTGTACTATTGCATATAATGTCACGGTAGGAGCAGGGGTATATTAGTCCTCGTGCTCCTACCTGTAGGAGCACCGAGTAGGAGCAAGTGGAAACTGGGGAAATTTTACGTGACTATACTTTATTCACCTTTAGTGGTTAGAAGGAAACCTAACATCTCCAGTTTATGCAAGCCTAGTACTTTTTGTCATCAGAAGTACCTATACTATTCTACTCCGAACAACTCCATAGTTGTTCCGTTAGGAACTCTTATATAAACTTAATATGGTTGATTTGAGTAGTTGGTCCGATAGGAATAAAACCACATACAGAGTTCCGATTGGAACAACTAGTTGATCGGTTCACAGTTTTGAATTTTCTTAAGAGGGGATCCAAGGGGAGGTCAAATTTGTTGTTTGTTGTTTTGATACCCGTATCTAAAGGATCGTAATGGAATAGCGAGTGCTTTTCGATCCCCTAGGGGAGCAAAAATAGGGGATCCTAGTGGAACGAGTGTCACTAAGGTTCAAGTTTTAGCTTCTTTGATGCAACCTTAATCGTTTTAAGCCACAAACAACTTTCATAAAACTGCAACGAATACAATCGATGTCCATGGGGTAGCAGAGTCTTCCTACAGTAAATTAATATAAAATTTATTCAGAGGAGAATAATAATTGTGTCAAGTATTCAACATGTAGTGCGACGTGTAGTGCGGATTCGGAGGGTGAACACTGTTTTTATATCGCTCAGTTTGTTTATTTCAAAAAGTGCGTTCAAAGGCTATCAACGGTAGTAAAGTGTGGAAATTAATAATTGTGAGTTAACCAAGGAGTGGTACAAGTGAAAATAAAGACATAAGTGTAAGGGTTCGTCCAATAATAGCGATTTACCTAAAGCGCTTTTTTCGACGGACACCGCATACAAAGCGACGAGTCATCGCCCAGCCAAGGTCGGTCATTGAACTCAACTGTCACCCGTCTGTCTAGCTCTGGTCACATAAATAAATCGGCGCCATCTATAAAATCCTCCAGTAACAACGAGCAGATCTACCGGACAACAAGGACCCTCAGCCAGATATTAAATAAACTAGCGCCATCTACGGGCACATCGAATGGCAACCTCACTGTATTGATTTCTTAAGAAGATAGCAAAGGCAAATTTGAATTCCCATTGACAAGACCGATTGGCGGAGCGGTTGGCATGCCTTCAATAAGGTCTTCGAACTTCTGGTCGTGAGTTCGATCCTTGTTTAAATTGGTGCGGTTTTCATACGTTTTGTTTCTTTCTTTTCTCTCTTTTCTGCAATACATACAAAGCAAGGAGAATTATTTCTCCTTGATACAAAGTGGCAAACGACAGCCGCACACGCCAATATGCCCAACCCACACCACCTCTGCGCAGTCTGTTGCAAAACCATAGACAGGGATGTATACTTCAGATGTACTAATTGCACCAACCTACTTCATATGAGTTGTCTCTTCGGTGCTGACGTACTGAACGACTCAGACCCAACAGCCTTAACCTGTGTGTGCCAAGAGTGTAAATGTAAACAGCCCAAAGGAGGAGATAACTCAGACACGCCGGTGCGCGCATCTACCTCAGCAAAAGATGATTATCCGAATATCACGCAAAGAACCAACAGAAAAGAGGCCTTAATAAGTCCCCCAGATCAGATGGATGTATCGACATTTGGTAATTTGAACAACACTGCTCTTGATCAGACTGTGGAGTTATCCCATACTGGGTTTTTAATTACGGAAATGCGACTCTTTCGTGAGGAACTGGCCGCAACCAGATTACAAATGGAAATATTGAATGGAACTATGTCCAAATTGGCATCCCGAATGGATAACTGTGAAAGTCGTGTCAACAAACTCGATGAGCGCATGGACGCGTTGGAGCGCCGCTTTGATGGAGGTGTGGGGGTCGTGGATAGCTCGCTCCTTGCAACTATGGAGCAGTTAAAGGCTGAGATCAACGAGCGCGATCAGGAGTTGCTGTTGAACGATATTGAACTTTCATGCATACCTGAAGAAAAGGGAGAAAGTTTGCCACACATAGTCATCAATATTGCGACCAAACTGGGTGTTAATCTCGATGAGCGGGATGTAGTTAGCACTAGGAGAGTGGGGCACCCCCCGGAATCGTCGGATATGCCAAGGACAGGGCGCCCGCGACAAATAGTGGTACGGCTGGCACGGCGCGTGGTACGTGACGAGATGCTTCAGGCGGCGCGCATCCGCCGCGGCGCCACAACCGAGGGCGTTATTTTAACTGGATCACCACGCCGCTTTTATGTTAATGAGAGGCTCACTCGAACCAATAGGCAGGTCTTCAGCCGTGCGCGAGATATCACGAGACGAGCCAACTGGCGATTTGTTTGGTCAAGGGAAGGCAAGGTCTATGTGCGTCAAAGTCAAGGTGCACCACGTTACCGGCTGCGCACAGAAGATGATTTTGTACGTGTTTTTGGTTCAAGTGCAGTTTGTGCATCAAATTAATCACAACTGTTGCATGCATGTATGGTTAAGGGTGGTAGTGGTTCTAGTCGATATAATTTACGAATCAAATGTTTTTTTGTTAGACTGCGGTCCAACCGCGATGTTTCTGGTCTGTGTGGATTTCGTAATTCTGAAATGTATTTTTTTCGCGTGCCAGCTGAATACGGTGCTAAGTATATGTATTAACCAGTATGAAGCCAACGAAAACTCCCTTTGTTACAATAAGATAATAGAGTATTATTTCTTTGTGCCAATGACGGGACTGGTTTGGGTCTGTCTGGCTGTTATACAGTTTGGAGATGGCTAAAAGACGCAAAAATAATTTTAAGTTAGGTCTTCTTAATATTAGATCAATGAACACAGGCCAAGATGAGCTCTTACACGTCATGGAAATGTATAAACCCGACATACTGGCTTTGAACGAGACGTGGCTGAAGAAAGGGCAAGAATCTGACGCTCCTAAAATACCTGGCTACACTGTAAAGCTAAGCCACCGCTCAAGCGGACACCGAGGTGGTGGCATAGGTTTCTATATACGGCGTGGTCTGCGCACTCGTATACTCGACCATCCTAAATCTCAGTTAGAGCAAATGTGGATAGAAACAAAGTTACCGGGCGCGGGTCGTATGGCCATAGGCACCGTTTACCGACCAGATGCAACAGAGAAAACACGCGTGTCAGTGGGGGATGCTATTGATGCTATTAGTGAATCAATTAGCAGTCTCGCAGAATTTGATCACTTATTTATCCTAACAGATTTTAATGTCGATCTTCTTAAGCCTAATGTGTCGCCGGCACCAGAGGTCTTGACTTTCTTCAATCACCTAAGCCTAACTCAGCTTGTTAATGAACCAACGCGCGTAAACGATAAATCAGCTACTTTATTGGATCTGGTCATAACAGACTCTCCACAGATGTGCAAAGGTGTTATGGTTCATCATAATCCACTTCTTAGTGACCATGCAATGGTCCTGGTGGAGTTGTCAGTTATAAAGCCTAGGCAAGTACCGCAATTTATCACCACTCGACTTATGCACAAAATAGATGAAGTTAACTTCTGCGCGGACCTCAGTGCTATCCCTTGGTACGAAATTCTGGAGGAAACCAGTGTTGAATGTATGGTAACAAGGTTCAACAATTATATCTCACTCCTATTTGATAAACACGCACCACTAAAAAAAATTCGTTTAACGCAAAACCCGCGACCATGGTTAACTGATGTTATAAGAATAATGATGAGATATCGCGACAAAGCCTGGAAAAAGGCGGTGCTTTCCAAGTGTGACCATACGTTAAAGTACTACAAAAACCTGAAAAATTTGGTGAACTCGTCCATACATAAGGAAAAACGCGCGTATTTCACGCATTTTGTAAATAATAATATCCATCACCCAAGTAAAATGTGGAAACAGTTAAGGCAGCTTTCAATTACCGGAAAAACTAGTCACTCTCTGCCGGATAGCCTGAGAAACCCAGATGCAATAAACGATTACTTTTTAACAACACCGGGCAACGCCAATGCTTCAAAAGCCGTACTAGATGTTTACAAAAACAGCAAACATACTGAAAACATATTTGATATCGAACAATGTACAGAGGATGAAGTGAACAAAATTCTCCAAAATATCACTACGGACGCCTCTGGTTTTGACGGTATGTCTGTGAGCATGATTCGCATGACGCTTTCCGTTACATTACCAATAATTACGGCCATTGTCAATAAATCAATTACGTCTAATGCCTTCCCGAATGAATGGAAACTTGCAAAAGTAATACCATTGCCCAAAAATACGACCGTACAAGGGTACAAAGACCTACGACCGATCAGCATCCTTCCTGTCCTATCGAAGATCATAGAGCGAGTGGTCCACAGACAGTTGACAAAACATGTGGAATCCGAACACATAATCCCTCTAATGCAATCAGGGTTTCGTAGCGGCCATGGCACGGAGACAGCACTCGCCCATGTTACTGACGAAATCATCACGGCATCTGACAGTGGTCAGGCCAGCATTTTGGTTCTTCTGGACTTCTCCAGAGCGTTTGACTGCTTAAATCAAGAGTTATTTCTGGAGAAGTTGAGCGATTATGGAGCCTCGGAGTCAGCTTGTAGATGGTTCAAATCATACCTTGATAACCGAAAACAGTATGTTGAGGTGTCTGGCGAGGATGGGGAGACAAGGACATCTGAACAGAAAGTTATATCTCGAGGTTGCCCACAAGGATCTATCTTAAGCCCGTTGATTTTTACGATATACACTGCAGATCTAGTTAGAAAAATGACATACTGTAAAATACATTTGTATGCGGATGACACACAAGTATACTACTCCTTTAAGCCCGCAGAGACGGAAACAGCACTATCAAAAATCAATTCCGATCTACAGGCAATAGAAAGCTGGGCAAGGGAAAACTGTTTAGTCCTCAACCCGCTCAAGTCTAAGTTTATGGTATTGGGAACCAAGTGGCAATGTCAAGCTGTAATTGGCCGAAACCCAAACATTACAATAGGTCCTACTCCAATAGAACGAGTAACAAAGGCTCGTAATTTAGGGCTACTCATGGATGCTGATCTGCGGTTCGTGGAACATGTTGATGCAAAGATACGCAGTGCGTTCTTTAGGCTTAAGGTTTTATATAATATTCGGCGCTACCTCACCGAAAAGATTCGAATTATGCTCACGGAAAGTCTGGTCTTGTCGCTGCTCAACTTTGGCGACGTAGTGTATGGTCCTCGGATATTTACAAAAACAGAACGAGCTATCCAGCGCGTTCAGAATGCGTGTGCTAGATTTTGTTTTAATGTGCCAAGGCGGGCTCACATCACGCCATTCCTGAATGAAAAGGGAAGGCTTAAAATGAAAGCTCGGAGAGAGCTGCACTTAGCTACTCTGATACACAAAGTAGTGCACAGGAAAAGACCCTGGTATCTCTATAAAAAAATGATATGGGCAAATGAAACTTTCACCCGCAACATGCGACGAAGGGAATTGAATTTAATGGTAATCCCAAGGCACAAAACTACTGGTTACAGGGGTAGTTTTAAATTTGCGGCAACCAAGATCTGGAACGATCTCCCTCCCCCTCTTCGGCAATTTATGACAATCTCTAGTTTTAAAAATAAACTGAAAGTTATTCTTTTTGAAAAACAAAAACAATTGTCATGATTGCCGCTTTGCCTACCCCTCGTGCCTGAACCTGAACCAGTCCTGTTAATTTAATTTGATTAAATTGATGTATAATTATAATAAGACCACCCTATGTATTTTTTAGATTATCACTTAGTCACTTGTGTTCAGTAAGAATATTCTTATCTTGACATACCTAATATCTTACTCCTCTAGGATACAGGCGTGAGCTTATGTAACTATGTATATCGCTGAACATACAGCGATATAATTCCTCATCACGTTATCTTATTTAATTCAGTACCTGGGTGACCGAGCTTTGCTCGGTACTTTTTTTTTGTAATATAAAATCTGTATTTTTTAATTTTTAATTCGGAACAATTTGATTAAATTGATGTATAATTATCTACATTATTTGCTCACTATTGCATATACACCATGTTTTGTTTATAAGTGTTATATATAACTATAGTGTTATCTCTAGGACTCCGCAAGCCTTGTTATGTTTTACTCAGTGAGAACAGGGATGGGCTGAAAATCAGCGCTGTGAAGATGCATGCACTCACAGCACTAAGCTGAGCCCTATCCTTTTTATCACATAATAATGTTATCTGTCTCTATTTTTCTTAGATTACGTACATATTCTGGTGTGATAAATAAACATTTTTCAATTTCAATTTCAATTCAAACATCTATTAGTAATGGTTTTTAAGTTACTTTAAAAAAATATACTGTGTTTCTTTGTTACCTGCTTCTGCACAGAATATAATTAATGGTGAACCTAACAAATTTGACGTTCATAAAGTAAACATGTTGTGTTACTATGTATAAAATATTTTAATTTTAATTTTGAATGCCTTGTAAGCTAGGCATATTGCACGGCAAATCACCGCGCGGATCTGCTTCTTTGCGTGACGAAAGGTCTTATGCGCCCTATGTAAATATCTGCATAGATCCAGTCGGCGCTTTGAGTAGGCGCTATCGCTGATGCAGTGCCGATATAATTATGTTTAGACACATCATCATCAACCCATTATGTCCCCATTGAGGGACACGGGTCTCTTTCTTGAGGGGCACGGGTCTCTTCTTTGAGGAAGGTACATATAGATCACGGGGGCCAAGTCCGGATTGGTGGAGGTTTGTAAGACTAGTGGCTGAGCCCGCCCAATGTTGCTTAACCTTCGTGATCGTTACGATCACTCGGGCAACTAGGGCTACGGGCGATTCGTTTCGATATTTAGATACTACTTTTTTTTCGCCCTATTAAATTTGTGAGTGCACTAATCCTTAAAACACCCGTTCAACGCTTTAAAAAAATGTCTGGTAGATAGGCTCTACAGGCAAGGACGTATAACCTGCCTTCGAGGAATCTTATATTTGTTGGTAATCGTTTATTTGTTTTTTCGGTATTTTTTCTGTAAGTTTTGGTGTGTAAATAAAATCATTATCTGTCTATCTATCGGATATAGGTAATATACGCTACAACTTTGTACTGGGTGTTTATTTGTACAGTTTCGTCAGACAATCGTCAAAAATAAAAATATTTTTTTAGTGAAAATCACCTAAAAAAATCATAAAGTTATATGGCTTAGCTTCTATCGGTTGCACTTAACGGGTCCAGCGGGGGTTTTGCGGGGCGGGGCGGGAGAGTGCGCCGGCGCGCTCGCCACCGGCACCGCAAAATCGGCGAATTTAGGTGATTTAAAAATAGTTTTTTTTGCTTCAGTATCATGTAAACAACCACCCCTGAGTCGGACAAACAACACCTTGTATAGCGTTAATACGGGCAATGGAAGATTACATGATAGCACACAGTATTTGTAAGGACTGGACCACACTAAAAAGACGTAGGACGAAGGCGTGAATAAGACGCCACGTATTGTACGGAGTCTGCGACTATAACATAACATAACATAACATAACATTTACATACATGCACATACATTGCTTCTGGCCCCACACTAGGACTATGCCCCGTCTTTTCTGGGTATGCTACGTCCCATCCCTTCAGTGAATTTTGTATAAAGTGAAAGAACAAGTAAAGGAAGAAAAAACATTTATTAATAAAAACAGTACACACCACAGTAACAAAACACAAACAAACCAACGAAAATATTACTAAGTGAAACTTATTGAAAAAAAGAAAAGAAGGTCACGGCGTGTCACTGGCAGCCCTGCAAAGGTAGTAGCGCGCGACTCGCGTCCTCATACTACCTTTGCTGGCACATAAATGACAACTGACTCAGTAGTATGCTGAGGGTCAGACCTTAAAGCGCTGATTTTCGCTGATTAGCGCTTCAGACTGGGTTGTGGTAAACCCGAGAGTAATAAATACTATGTTAAGTAGATACTCTGAGTGCTTAGTGCAAGTTTTTTCATTCACTTTCGATAGCGAGAGCGTTTGCAATTTGTATAGGAGTGAAAAAGAGACAACTAGGTGGCGCGCTTTGTCACTCGTATATAAATTGCAAACGCTATCGCTATCGAAAGTGAATGAAAAAACTCGCACTAAGCACTCGGGTCCACCAGTTCTCTGAAGGATAGAATTCGTAACGAGTACATCTGACAGAGAACCAAAGTCATCGATATAGCTCAGAGAATTAGCAAGCTGAAGTGGCAGTGGGCTGGCCATATCTCGCGAAGAACCGACAACCGCTGGGGTAAACATATTCTTGAGTGGAGACCGCGACTTGGCAAACGTAGTGAAGGACGCCCTCCGACCAGGTGGGATGACGATCTGCGAAAAACTGTAGGCAGATGCTGGATGCGGCATGCCGAAGACAGGGCGCTATGGCGCTCATTAGGGGAGGGCTATGTCCAGCAGTGTACTAATATAGCCTGATGACGATGATGATGAAGTAAATAATCTACAGAGTAGATTACTATGTTGTATAAATTACTCTACGTATCATCATCAACCCATTATGTCCCCACCTAGGGGCACAGGTAGGTCATACTCTACCACGCGTCCCACGTCCTTCCCGTGCGTCTGACCTAAGCGTTATGTCAACAGTCTGTTGGAAAACGAAGCCGTACAAGGTTCAAGGCTCAATAAGTATGTCTGTGTGTATGGCTGCGCAACAATGGAACAAATTATTTTCTTGCGAGACTATTCCGCTCTCAGAGAAACGTTATCATGTTCGATGCTCAAAAGGATTCGGGGAATTTCAGATCGTAAATATGTACCTCCATTATGTAGCTGTCATAGAATAAGTTCGCCCGAAAAAGGTAATTGGTGAAATGTAGGCGAAAATCGGCTAAGTGCGAGTTGGACTCGCGCAGGAAGGTTTCTGTACCATTATCTATAAAAACGCCAAAAAATCACGTTTGTTGTATGGAAGCTCCCTTAAATATTTATATCCATCATCATCATCAACTCATTATGTCCCCACCGAGGAAGGTATAGGCTATACTACACCACGGGGGCTAAATCCGGATTTATGGAGGCTTGTAAGAGTTGTAAGACTAGTGGCTGGTCTTACTGTCAAAAGTTTTGAAGTCGCCCTAAGGCCTCTGACTTGGCATATCGACGGACATCTATAGACGGCATCCGGCACAACTGCTTAACGTGCCTTGCGATGCCGGAACCGCTTGGAAAAATGCCACTAGCGTTAGTCATAGAACGGTCACCCATACATGCACTGAACGCGCCCTGTGTTGCTTAACATTCGTGATTGTTTAAGATCACTCAGGCAGCCGCAGCTACGAGCGATTGTATTATTTGATTCGAAATATTTATTTTATTGTAATGTAAACTTATTTTTAAAGTGAATAATATAACTCAACATTCTATGAATATTTCAAGCTTCTGCCTGTTGTCGTTTTCAATATCGAGCAAAAATGAGCAGAAAAATCACGTTTGTTGTATGGGGTATTATTTTATTTTATTAAGTATTTATTTTATTCGGTTTTTTAGTATTTTTGTTATAGCTACAACAGAAATACCTACATCATCTGTGAAAATGTCAACTGTCTAACTATCACGGTTCATGAGACACAGCCTGGTGACAGACCGACGGACGGACTGAGGGCGGAGTCGCAGTAATAGGGTCCGTTTAACCCTTACGGAACCCTAGAAACGAATAAAAATAACCAAAAACCCGACATGTGAATATTGAGTTTTGGATAACTAGGTAACATAATCGGTGTGTGTGTTTTTACTTATTATGTTTATGAAAATATATTGCAATATGATGATGTGCCGTGCAGTTGGTGCCGGCTGCCGTCGATAGATGGCAGTCGTTAAGCAAGTCAGAGGCCTTAGGGCGGCTTGAGAACTTCAGACAGCCACTAATCATACAAGCCTCCACCGATCCGAAAAAAATATAAATATAAATGGTAAATATAGTTTGATTGATTGATTGATTGATCCGGACTAGGCCCCCGTGGTGGAGTATAACCTATAACTTCCTCAGGGAAGAGACCCGTGCCCCTGGGTGTGGACATAATGGGTTGATGATGATGAGGTGTCGCGCGTGAAACGCTCATGGGACAGGTGCTGACTTAAAATAAGTGCTGAAGAGTAGTACCCTCGGCAGTATGCTGAGTTAGCTGCCTATTGCAGCAGCAAAGGCACACCGTGACCACTGTTTGTAAAGGTTTTGTTAACTAGGTACTCTAATTTATAGTGTGTTAAATAGTTAGTTTGACTCATGTTTTGTTTGTATAACTGTTGCCGAAATAAATGTCTTTTCTTCATCTTCTTCATCTTCACCAAATTAGATACCTCACAACGAGTCAATTTGGATCCAACGAGTTGAATTTGGATCCCTTGTACCAGCTAGTCAGCAGTCAGGATATTGTTTATTTTACTTTTTTGGTAATTCTCAGTGTATCTTATGTTTTTTTTAGGGTTTTGTAGCTAAAGGGTAAAACGGACTCTGTTACTAAGACTGCCGTCCGTCCGTCTCTCCGTTCATCCGTCGGACCGTCCGACCGTCCGACCTCCCAAAGCCGACCCGTCGTCTGGTAGAGAGCCCGAATTAATGACCGCCTTTTAATGATAAAATATGCTTTCGAAGTACGGGGGTCAGAAGAGAATTAATATTTGGTACAAATAAAGTTCGGAGGGATTCAGAGGCTCTGTAAACGGCTATCCATTTGAATTATCCAATTATTATTATATTAGGTATCTACCTCATGTAGAATCGTTTGACAATTTTTTTAAAGTAAATCGAGGAGAGAAATTATGCTGTATTTATTTATTTTATTTTATTTTTATTAGGACCCAACAGGATAATACCAATACATTCATAATAGACCATAGATCAAAAATAAGCTAAGTGCTATCTCACTTACAGCCAGCCAAAACATGCCACATATTAGGTACGTTGGTTTAGGACTTAATGCATAAGCATAGTTTACAGAAGACATTATTATATGCAGTCACTTCAAGACCCCCATGAACGTTTATTAAGCTTTAATTTAGTTATGGTAAGTTGTGGCACATAATATTATTAGTACCTGGATGACCGAGCTTTGCTCGGTATTTTTTTGGTAAATATAATAGGGCTCCTAATTATTGGTTTACACATAAAAGAAGGAGCTTGAAAAAAAAAGAGAAACTTCATGTTCAAGTCTCGAACCAGGGTCTTCTGTTTACGGTATCGTCCAATCTCCCACCTGGGCTACTACAACCTTACAGATTAATGCGAAATTTACGATCTTATAGGCTAGCAGTTATTTCTTTGCCCAAAAACACGGTTAATAAGGCTGGCCGCACACGCACGGTTTCCTGATCAGGTTTTCTGATCAGGAATTCCGATACGGAATTCCGTGAGTGTAGCGCAAACATCCGGTTTTTCTTATTAGGTTTTTTTCTTGCCAGTATTTAGAGTGACATCTTCGTGAACACACGTTTGGACATGGATGACGAAACATTGATTGCCATTTCACTTGTGCACCCATTGAACACTCAAAGAATTAAAGAGAGTCAATTCCATCTCAAAAGAGCACAACTAAGAGCTCACCCAAAAGAATTTCAAAAATTTTACAGGATATCAATTAAATCCTTTGATGAACTTCATAGTGGCATTCGACACAAAATAAAAAAGAGAAATACATGCATGAGATTATGTTCGGCCACGGAATTAATATTGGCCATAAAATAATTTTTCAACCGCTATCATTAGATTTTCTGGTTCGCTCATTTTTAACGGAGTTTCATACATAACCCGTCCACTCAGCACGGCGCTTGCGCGGTTCTGAACGAAAATTTCCGTTCGTGTGCGGTAGGTCATACAAAATGTGTAGACACGCTGCGTTCGGGATGACGTCATCAGGTTATTTTCCGTTCTGCCAACCCGAACGCGCGGCTTTCAATTCTGAATTCATTTGAAAGACGTGCATTCGGGTTTCCGAATCTGAGTTCCTGATCAGGAAACCGAATCAGGAAACCGTGCGTGTGCGGCCAGCTTTAAACGACGTTTTCTTAAAATGAAACCTAGCTGGATCAATTAATCATCCCCGAAACCCTCTGTTTAAAAAAAATCATGAAAATCGTTGGAGCCGTTTCCGAGATTCTGATTGTATATATAAATATACACATATATATACTTAGTCTGGCCATAAATACTGTTACAATTAAAAATAAACAAAATACTACCTTTGAATTTGGAATCTGTCATTTTTATATGATGGTTCATTGTGTTTTCTCATTTTGGCGCCAATACATTGTACAATATCTTGCGATATTAAAATAGAGTGGGGTGATAAAGAGAACCGAATCTAATAATCGCTGTATGGAGCCAAATGCAATTTTTAAAACTCTCCGTACGCTTGGTATTAGTAAAATGTTTGTGTACCGGGCTATTAATAGGTACAATGAGACCTTCTCTGTCTGTGACAGAAAAATATCTGGCCGTCCACGTAGCGTTCGTACGAAAAAGGTGGTCAAAGCAGTAAGGGAAAGAATTCGCAGAAATCCTGTCCGAAAGCAAAAGATTTTATCTCGGGAAATGAAGATTGCACCTAGAACCATGTCGCGTATTTTAAAAGACGACTTAGGACTTGCAGCCTAGAAGAGACGTACTGGTCATTTCTTAACTGATTATTTAAAAAAGAATAGGGTGGTAAAGTCGAAACAACTACTGAAGCGGTACGCAAAGGGAGGCCACAGAAAAATTTTGTTTACGGATGAGAATTGTTTTACAATTGAGCAACATTTTAACAAACAAATTGACCGTATTTATAGCTCTAAGGAAGCTTCCCAATTAGTCGACAGAGTGCAACGTGGGCATTATCCGACTTCAGTGATGGTTTTTCTATTGTATTGTATATTGTATTTATTTCATCTTTAAGTACATTCCATACACTTAGACACGTCAATATATGAAGATAGGTAGATAATAATAATTGATAGGAAAATGTTACATCTACAATTTTAAAGCATGCATGTTTATAAAATAAACAGAATAACACATGAATGTCAAATAGCAGAGTTGAATTGAATTAGAATTATGTCAAATCATTTACAATTGTCACTGCACAAATTAAATTGAAACAATAAATCACAATTAAATTAAAATTATATAAATAAATTACATTATTACTACATTAAATTACAAGGTCAATTATATTATCATCATTTAATGCTTCATCTAGACTATAATAGCTTTTGTTAATAAGATTTTTTCTTAGTATGCTACAGAATTCCTTGCGGTCAAACAGTTTTACTTCTTCAGGTAATTTATTATAAAATTTGATTCCTTGGACCAGGTACGATTTGGATACTTTAGCAAGTCTATGTGATGGAAGCATGAGCCTATTTCTGTATCTCGTCTCGATACTATGAGTGTCTCCAACTTTAGCAAACATATTTAAATTATCTCTTACATATATTAAACTTTGGTATATATATTCACCAGCCATTGTCATTATGCCAACTTCTCTAAACTTTTCCCTGCAAGAATCTCTGTATTTAAGTCACAGTATGTAGCGCAGTGCTCTTTTCTGCAGCACAAATACTGTGTTCCCTTGAGCTGCTGTGCCCCAGAACATTACTCCGTACATCATAATGGAGTGGAAGTACGCGAAGTAGACATTTTTTTCTGCGTCTGTACCACCTAATTCTTTAATTTTCTTAATGGCATACGTTGCAGAACTTAATTTCTGTTTCATTTTGTCAATTTGTGGACCCCATGTTAACTTCGAATCAAGGTACATTCCTAGGAATTTTACCTGATCTACATGAGTTATATTGAACTCCATAAGAGCCTGCTCTACTTGTAATGGTACATCACCAAATCTTGATCCTAGCGAAAAGCGAATGACATGTGTCTTGTCAATATTAAGCAGCATGTTAGTAACTGAGAACCATTCTTTTGTCCCCTTGATAACTGCATTTAGTTTATTAATTATATTTACTTCCATTTTATCTTTTATTATGAGACTTGTGTCATCAGCAAATAGAATTATGTCAATGTCTTTATCCACAGAAATTGAAATGTCATTTACGTATATCAAGAACAAGATGGGCCCTAAAATTGATCTCTGGGGCACTCCTAACATTATTTTTTTGTGGCTTGATCTATGTCCATTTACCTCCACGACCTGAGTTCTGTTTTGTAGATACGATTTCAGAATTGCTAAAAATTGACCTCTTATACCGTAGTGCTCCAGTTTCGATATTAATATTTTGTGACACACACAGTCAAAAGCCTTAGACAGATCACAAAACACTCCATAAGTCTTTCGGGCTCCATCCAAGCTCATTAGTATATTCTGGATCAACGTCATTATAGCATTTTTTGTTGATTTTGATTTTTGGAAGCCAAACTGTCTCTCATTTAATAACTTGTTGTCTACCATAAAATCTATTATTTCTTCCGCGATATATTTTTTTGGTTTGGTGGGTTATTAGCTATGAAGGAGTGACTGAGCCATACTTTTGTGAAAAAGGTATCAAAATACGGCACCAGTGTATCAAGATACCATTCTTGAGAAGGTAGTGAAGTCCCTTAACAACACCATATTCAATAACCAATAATGGTCCTTCCAGCAAGACTCGGCGCCGGGTCATAAAGCTTGGTCTACGCAGTTCTGGTTGAAAACGAACGTTTCGGACTTTATCAGAGCTGAAGACTGGCCGTCGCCTAGTCCCGATCTTAATCCGCTGGATTATGATTTATGGTCCGTTTTAGAGAGCACGGCTTGCTCTAAGCGCCATGATAATTTGGAGTCCCTAAAACAATCCTTACGATTGGCAGTGAAGGATTTGCCCATGGAAAGAGTGCGTGCTTCTATTGATATCTGGCCTCAACGTTTAAAGGACTGTATTGCAGCCGATGGAGACCACTTCGAATAAGCTTTTTATATTTGAAATTGTTTTATATTTGTGTGTTAAACTAATACACTGTAAACGTAATAAATGTTATTTGCAACAGAAAAAACATGTTTTGTTTATTACAGTATTTATGGCACGACTAGGTATATATATATATATATATATTATATACATATACACAAGAATTGCTCGTTTAAAGAGATTAGATAGACAGATTATAACTGTAAACTAATTGTGTACTATTGGGGAATAGTAAGACTATTACTCAATACCCGCCCACACTGTTAATATGATGTTTGATCGGGGGATCAAGACCTAGATTCTGTTAATGCATTGACATCTGCATCAACATGGCGATTAGTTTCATTGCCGCTTGAAGTACATGCGCACATACATATCAAACTTTCTAGGCGTGAATGGTAAAAATCACACCGTCAGAAATTTAATTCAGATTATTTTCTTGAACGGGGTCACTGAATAGGGCCTTTCGGTCTCGGGAGTAAAGTAATATATGGCACGTTTGACCATGTCGGAATGCGAACAAAGGGTAGATGAATGTTTTTTTTATTGAAGGTAAATTACGGTCTGGTCGAAAGAAATGGGCGTTGGAAAAAGAATATGTTTTGCCCAAATTCATGGGCAATATGCATGATTCACTATATCGGCTCTAAATTTCAAAAAAAGCATAACAGTACCCTCACGGATGTGTACTGGACGGGTAGGCAGGTACTTGCTATTCTGTCAGATATCTTTCGCAAGCATGATGAAAAACACAAAGATATTAAGCAGCGTATATGTAATGAAATGGAATGGGACGGGGTGGGACGGCACGGAACGGGACGGGACGGGGTGGAATGGAATGGCATAAAATAGAATGAAATACGTTTGACTACTAAACCAGAGGTCAGGATTGATTTGAACAAATTACCTAAGACTTGGTGCATTTCTATGCATGTGATATCCATCCTTGTTTGGAACCAGGAAAAGTATGTGACATTGGTAAGTGTTAAAAACTTATTTTGGCACTATCGGACTTAAGGCATGTCTTCTACCAATAAGAGATCTCGCAGTTAGATTATCACATTGAATATATTTTGTTCAAGAGATTTTTTATTGGCCTGGCAATTACTGCTTTCCGCACCTTCAACTTTAGCGCGCTGAGGTTTGCGGCTCTGCGTATTTCTAGGACGGCGTTTTCGGAGTTTTCCAGACACGGCAAATTATTTTCTTAAATAAACACGCGGGCGCATACACAGACTTCAATTTGTGTTTAGTGTTCAGTGTTCAGATTAGATCACGTGTCGTCACCATGGCAAAAAAAATTGCTGTCTAAAATACGCGAATCATTCCAGAATGTGTTGTGTAAGTTAAATGATAATTTTACATACGTATCATAGTCCGAAACAATACTTATTTCCTCCAAACAGCCAAATGCTCTCTTGCCTCATGAAATATAAATAAAGATCGTGAGGAAAGAAGGCGAGGAAATATTTTGTTATTCTCCTTTCCTTCCCCCTTCCTGTATGTTTATACAAGGCGTAGTCAAATCCCTATAAATAACCAAGAGTAAGGAGTCTTCTCTTTTACACAAACAAATTTGACTATGAGGAAGCTATGAAATCGCAAAAAAGTAACTTTGCCTTTGCATCTTACGTAATGAAATCGGCTGTCCCAAAAATAAACACAGTAAGGGACAAAATATTTTTTTTACAGGAGAGCGAAGAAACATATTTTTCACCTTAGCAGCTCAAACATACTGGGTTTACTGCTTAATAAGAGTGAGGGAAACGCGTTTTCCCTGCGAGAGTGAGGGAAAGTGATTTGAATTTAGAATGCTGCGAATTATCATTATGTACGAAACACGTCATTCGAAGTTCGATTCATCAAATTTCAGAATACCCAAACAATAAAACGTTCGGAAACTAATAAACCTTTAAAATGAAAATTATTTGGTAACGTTGTAATTAAATATCTATTTAAAAAATAAAATATAATGAATACACTGAAATAAAGAAAAAAAATAAAGAAAATGTTTTAGAAAAAATACGAAGTAGATATACACAAATAATTTATAGTTTTAAAAATCTTTATTGGTACAACAGAATACTACGGGTGCAGTTTCAGAACGTAACTTTAAAAATAGCGGGAAACAAAAATCAATATTATTTCTTCTTCTTTTGTTTTTCGGTAGGTAACTACTTACAATTAGTGTTGCATATCACAAATTCATAAAATATGAGTGAGTCTAGAGACAAAAACTGCAATTTAACACCTGAAGAATTAAAACAACAAGTGTTGAATGCTGAATTCAGTTTTCTTCCTCAGAAACCATGTGATAGATATCTGAAAACCTATGATGTTTTCAATAAATGGAGACTTGAAAAGGGCGCGAACACTTTCTCGGAGAATGTATTATTGTCGTACTTCATAGAATTATCACAAACGAAGCAATCACCTACAATGTGGAGTATTTATTCGATGTTGAAAGCTACAATAAAGACAAAACATAATGTTCATATTGAAACTTATCCCAAACTTATTGCATTTTTGAAAAGAAAGTCAGTAGGACACAAATCTAAAAAGTCCAAAATTTTTTCAATCTCTAATATTGAAAAATTTCTTAATGAAGCTCCGGACTGCAATTTTCTCGCTGCAAAAGTAAGTTACTACCTATATGTCTATACTTATGTGTGCACGTACGCTAACCATTTTCGCTAATATTTACTAAAATACGAGTTACTTATGTAAAGAAAGTGGATAAATACTACGTTTTGTTTGTTATACATTTTAATTACTAACATTTTACTTATATAATATTTTTATTACAGGTTATCCTCATTATTGGAATAAATGGAGCATGCCGCTCGAACGAACTGTTAAATCTGACTGTTAATGCCATCGAAAAACATTCTGACCAACTACCCAACTACCCAACACAAAGACAAACATTGACAGGTCCTTTGTTATTCGCGACGAATATGTGAAAATTGTCGAGAAATATAAGGCATTACGACCTGATAATACGAAAACAGATCATTTTTTCTTGCAGTATCGTAATGACAAGTGTTCAAGACAGCCTATGGGAATTAATAAAATAGGCGGGACACCACAACAAATAGCCACTTTTTTAAAATTACAAGAGCCTCACCTTTACACTGGACATTGCTTTAGGCGAACTTCGGTCACGCTTTTGGCTGATTCACGAGCCAACCTCACAACATTAAAACGTCATGGCGGCTGGAAGTCAAACACGGTCGCGGAAGGATATAGTGAAGATTCGATCGAAAATAAGTCTAAAAACTGTAAACGCATAATACAAAGCATAAACTTTAAACCTGATCCTTATGCACACCCGCGCCCCTCTACTTCCAAAGACACAAATATCATTGAAAATTCGGTAAGAAGCCGCACCGAGTCGCCAACGTTTACTAATAGTATTGTCTCGTCACAGTCCAATAAACAAATAGAAACGAACTCGAGTCAAACTCAAATCGCAAACTCCACGGTATCACTACCTAATAAAACTATAAATTTTCAAAATGTAACTTTTAATAACTGCAATTTTAAATTTTAGTAGATACTTATTGTTTGCAAATATATGTGGTTTCATTTTTATTCATATTGTATCTTTTTATCTCTAATAATGTTCTCGCTGCTAAGGTGAAAAGTTGTATGTGTCACGCGAGAGAAAAGTTATTTCCATCTCGTACCTTAGAATCCCTCGCGACGCTCAGGATTCTAATGTAGAATCACTCACTGACGCTCGTGATTCAATTATTAGAATCCTTCGCTTACTCGGGATTCAAAATTAGCACTCGCTTGGAAAACCAACTTTCCTCTCTAGTTGAACAAATAACTATTTTGCCTGCCGTAATAAAATACGTAATATTTTAACAACGTTACTATTTTATATCATAATAAGATTATTGCCTGCATTAATGTATACTCAAAACATGTATTTCTTTATTTGTGCATGCTTTATGAGCCTTACTAACTTAGAAATGGTTATAATAGACCTTTCTACCGCGTCTCCCCGGCCCGGAACCCCTCTTTAAAATGGCACCGGGTTGGATCTTTCATATGGATCTTTTAGATAATATGTCTTGTTAAACGTTGAGGTGCGTGGGCTATGCTGTGAATCATGTAGTAAAAGTATTTAGTTGAGAATTAAAATCCCCAAATAGAAAACCTAGCAAGACTCAATTCCCGAAATAAAACACAGCAACTAAATGCGGCTTGCTGTGTTTTGATGTCAACCTGTGCCCTTACTGTGTTTTATGATTTTGTATATTTGAAACTACTGCGTCTTTTTGAAGTAGGGTCTTTGCATATTGTGGGGACTTGGTTATTAGCGTAGTGTAAAAATATCGATTTTGAAAAAAAAGTCCCTTACTGTGTTTATTTTTGGGGCAGCCAAAATTTACGTGCGTACGTAGTCATACGTTTACTGCAAGATTGATTACGTCAGCTACAAGCGGGCACATCAACGTAGCCTGACGGTCCCACAACAGTCGCCGTAGCCGGATCGGCATGGACGGCATCATTTAATGATAATGATTTGTACAACCACCATGGACGCTTCGATTTAAGTGTCTTAAAATAGGCTATTTGACAGTGAAAAAATTTTTATTATTTATAATGTATTTGTGTAAATGATGAGTCTTGATACCGCTTTCAGGCATTTTAATTTGAAAAAAATGGATGGTTAAATCACAAAAAGCAGGATGACATTTGATAATTATATCGAAAATGGCCTGGAGTAGCCGAATCTATGATGACGACACAGGTCAGTAAACAAAACCAATGACCGTAAGAAAGACATTAATGACAGCCGCCATATTTACTGGTTTTTAATCCTCTGCAACGCTATATTGCCTAAGATAGCGTTTTGGCGGCTCATTTTAAAAATACATTTTCATTTGCTTTTTCAGATGAAATACGTGAAAGAATTTAAATTGACCACTTTTTGAACACTCAATGAACACCAACATAAATCTGAGATGGTTTTCAGAATTTTGTCAACAAGCCTATTGTTCTCGAGCTTAGCGAAACTAACTTCGATATCTAAAATCTCAGTAATAGGATAGAGATGTTATTCAAGAATATTCTCTGATGAAAAAATGCGGGAGAGTTTCGAAATTTGTTTACGCAAATCATCAAGTTTACTAGGACATATCTCGCCAAGGATCCCAAAGTGAAGGATCCACTTGGACTCTGCAGCGCCTGAGACATTGTTCAGATGAAGTAGGCTTGCCTAGGAGCTGACAGCTGAGTCTGCCTAGCCCACACGAAAGACGAATTTGCGAATGTGAATTTAAATAACATAAACATTTACATACAAGCACATACATTGCTTCTGGGCCCACACTAGGATACCCTGTGTCGTGGAAACCAGAAACAGCGAGAAATTAGAAACAACGCACCTATACTGAAGAAAAACATCGTGATGAAACCCGCAGCCTGATTGGCTACGCAAGTATTGACTCGTTTATTTAATCTGCAGAATTAAAATTTATGGAACATCGGATATATTTTTTTGCGATTTCAAAGTCCCACCCATAGTCATTACCAGTGGTCAGAAAATTGGATGTCGGAATCGGATCTAAAGTCATTTTTTGGCTAGAAAATTATGAAAGCGGTTTCTTAAAACGTACTTTTTAGAATATAAATCCAGGGATTAGAGGAAATTCGAGAATGCAAAACTACAACGCCCGTAAGTGGATCCGGACTAAAAGTTTACAATGTCTTGTACTTACGAAAGTTTTAGTTAAAAAAATGCAAAACTAATTGGTAACATAGTATGTAAAAGACTTTTTTAGTATGTGGTTTTCATTTTAAAAAACACGAGACTCCGGGATTACATAATTATTCGTGTAGGTATTATTAAAAAAAAACAAATACATACAATAATACTTTATTGCAAACATAAAATAGAACATTAATTTATTAGAAATAGGAAAAATCAAATTTTGTCGCTTCCGGAATCCCTGGATTTTGCAGATACAAAAGCGGTCTTCATAACTGCCAACATCTCAACTTTAGGTAATTATGCTTCCGATTAACCGACCAGTGGTCATTACTAGTATTGCTCTCCCGTTTTTGTAACTATTTGGGGATGTATTCAACCCTTGTAGCAAATTTTATAATTAAACTAGCTGACCCGGCACGTTCCCCTCATTCACGTTCCTATTCAAAAACTCTTTCTGAAGTGCAAAATTACCGGATATACAAATTAAACCGGCTATTACATAATTTGACCTTTGGTCATAGAGACCAAGTCCATTTCTTTGATACGAATAAATTTATTCAAGACTTTATTTTAACCCGGGACACAATGAGTGTGCCCCTCTCTTCTAAGCGACTAATTGCCAAAATGTTGGCATTCAATGTTTATGACCCTATTATTGTTAATACAATAGCACAGGGACCTCCAGGTCATACAAATTGTAAGACAAGTGACACTTGCCAACCTCTGTACTCAGAGGTTGTGAAAAGAACTAGTAGTAGGTTAAATTTGACCGCTGATTTAAACTGCCAGCGCAGACAAAGGAAAAACCCTCCTTAAAAAAACTTATTTTAGCTAATCAGAATATACAGGGTGGCTTTTCTGGAAAATTATTAGAACTAGAGTTGTTTTTAGAACAACACAGAGTGGATATACTTTGTGTCACAGAGCACTGGCTACTAGAGACTCAAATGAATTTTTCTGTGAATAATTATCAAATAGCCAGTTGCTTCAATAGAAAGTCTGCAAGGCGTGGGGGGTCCTTGATACTAGCAAAAAATAATTTGAAATTTAAAGAACGGAATGAAATTTGCAGACTTTCTGTTGAAAAAGTAATTGAAATATCGTGTGTTGAACTGTCTGGACAAATTGTAGTAGCCTTGTACAGGCCCCCTACCAGTGATTACAGTTTATTTGAAACCATATTAGAGGATGTTTTAAAGGTAGCTTCTAGCAGCAATAAGAAAGTCATAGTCTGTGGTGACTTCAACATTGACTTGATGGCAGACACCACTTTAAATACAAAATTGACAATTATTTTCAAGTCGTTTAATCTAGCAAATATTTTTTTGGAGCCTTCCAGGATAACTGAAACTACTGCCACCTGCCTAGATAATGTTTACTGCGATTGCGATTTTTCCGATTATTCTACAGTAAATTGTCTAAAGTCAGACCACAGCGGTCAAGTTGTGCATTTTGAAATAGATACAAAAAAGGCCGAACCTGTTATCCTCTGCCGGCCCGTAACAAGTAAAAAATTAGTTTCATTTAAATCAGACCTATAAAGTAGTATAAGGACTCAAAAAAATTATGAAAATGCTAATGATCATTACAAAGAGTTATTCGAAGTGGTGTCGGGTAGTTTTAAAAAGATTTTTAAATTGCGCCATCTAAAAAGCAAGGACAATAGAGTAGGATTCAGTGAATGGGCTACGTCAGGTATTCGAAAGAGCAGAGACACACTTTATGAATTATATGACAAAAAGACTTATACATATGACGCCAACTTCATACAGTACGTAAAAAAATATTCAAAATTATTTAAGGCCGTCTGCCATAAAGCTAAATGCGATCATATAAAAGGTAAAATCCTACAATCACCGAATAAAGTAAAAACAATTTGGACCATAATAAATAGAGAAACGGGTAAAGCAAAGTTAGGAGACCGAGATATTTCACTTAAGATTGATGACAAAATAATAACATCAAATGAAGGTATCGCTGCAGCTTTCGAACAGTTCTTCACTAATGTCCCAATCATAACTACAGCTCCGTTAGACTCGTCACCTGATCGTGCGGCGACATTATTAAGGGACAATGTCCCCGCATGCGAACACGATTTTACGTTTAATTACATAGAGCCCCATGACATTGTTAAGAATTTTAAATTATTAAATCTTAAAAAAACCGAGGACTTATGGGGTATGTCAGTAACAATAGTTAGTTCAGTGATAAATATCCTAGCTTTGCCGTTAGCACAGATTTTCAATAAATGCGTAGATGAAGGAGTATTTCCAGACCTCATGAAATATAGTAGGTTAGTACCCTTATTTAAAAGCGGTGATAAACAAGATCCAACAAATTTTAGACCCGTTTCAGTCCTACCAGTATTAAGTAAAATATTTGAAAGAATTATCTTAGATCAATTACTTACTCATTTCAATAATTACGAACTCCTCCATAGTCAGCAGTTCGGTTTCATTAAAGGGCGGAATACAACAGACGCTGGAGTCATGTTAGTTAAACATATTTTCAGTGCGTGGGAGGATCATAATGATGCGATAGGAGTATTTTGTGATCTGTCAAAGGCATTCGATTGTGTAGACCACAAAACATTACTCTCAAAGTTAAAACACTATGGAATAAAAAAATTAAGTCTAGATCTTTTAAAATCATATTTAGAAGGAAGGGTTCAAAAAGCAGAAATAAATCGTATTAAATCATCAGGCTCACTTGTAAAAATGGGAGTCCCGCAGGGATCTATCTTAGGGCCGTTCCTTTTCCTAGTCTATGTAAATGATTTACCGTTTTTGGTACAAAAAATGTGTGAGATAGTGCTATATGCTGATGACACGTCACTTGTTTTTAAAATAAAGAGACAGGAAAATAATCTTGCCGAAGCAAATAATGCTCTCTCGCACGTTCTAGATTGGTTTACAGTAAATAATCTATTGTTAAATTAAAAAAAGACAAAATGTATGAAATTTACCCTACCTAACGTAAAATTAGTTGAAAAGAACATTGTAATTGAAAATAATATACTAGAATTTGTTGAAGATACTGTATTTTTGGGCATCACAATCGATGCCAAACTGCAATGGGGTCCACATATTATAAAATTGGCACATAGACTAAGCTCCGCAGCATATGCCGTGAAAAGAATCCGAGAACTTGCTGACGTTGCAACTGCTAGGCTTGTTTATTTTAGTTACTTCCATAGTATTATGTCCTATGGTATAATACTATGGGGCCGGGCAGCAGACATTGAGACTATCTTCATCTTGCAGAAGAGAGCGATCCGATTTATTTACAAGCTAGGTAGTAGGGACTCGCTAAGAGATTTTTTCAAAGAAACTAACATCTTAACAGTTGCAAGCCAATACATTTATGAAAATATTATGTACGTTCGGAAAAATATTAAGGACTTCGAAACTCTTGGTAGCCATCATAACGTTAATACTAGGAATAAACATAAATGGTCATTTCCACGATTTAGACTTGCAAAAGTTAATACTTCCTTTATGGGGCACTGTATAAGGTTCTACAACAAGATACCCCAAGATATATTAGAGTTACCCCCAACGCGATTTAAGAATTGTGTTAAGCCTTTCCCTGATGAAAAATCAAGTTCCGGAGTCATGGAAACTTGCTAACGTGCAGCCTGTGCCCAAAAAAGGTAGTCGTGCCGACCCGTCGAACTATCGACCAATTGCAATCACCTCCATACTGTGTAAGATTATGGAGCGTGTATTGAACACCAAGCTCCTCGCGTACCTAGAAGGTAACGATCTCCTTAGTGACCGACAATATGGTTTTCGCCGAAATCGGTCTACTGGGGACCTTCTGGTGTACGCCACGCATATATGGGGCGAAGCCATGGAAAAGCACGGAGAGGCTCTAGCTGTGTCGCTCGATATCTCCAAGGCTTTCGATAGGGTTTGGCATGACAGCCTCATTAGCAAGCTACCTGCGTACGGAATCGCGTCTGGTCTGTGTTCTTGGATCTCCGACTTTCTGAGGAATCGGTCAATTCGTGTTGTTGTGGACGGTTGTTCGTCGGACTCGATGACTATTGATTCGGGTGTTCCTCAGTGGTCAGTACTCTCCGCGACACTTTTTTTGCTGCATATTAACGATCTGCTGAAACCCGGTACATTTGGGTACGCAGACGACAGCACAGTCACGGAGAGTTACGTATCCAACGCTCGAACCAGTAACGCCGAGATAGTGTCTCTCAGGGAAGCCATGGTAGAGCGCACGAACGAAACCTTGAGGGCCGTGTCCGTTTGGGGCGATGCCAACTTGGTTAAGTTCAACGCCACCAAAACACAGGCGTGTTTATTCACTGCAAAGAGGAGTCCATTTACATCGACTCCTACTTTTCAAGGTGTATCCGTACCGCTAACCAATCACCTTGAGCTGCTGGGTTTGGACCTTTGTTCTAATCTAAACTTCGACCGTTGTATTGAGTCCAAAGCGAAGACTGCTGCCAAGAAGCTGGGGATCCTGTTTAAAGTGCGGCGGTATTTCACACCGGGACAGCTCTTAAGTCTTTACCAAGCACAAGTCCGCTCGTGTATGGAATACTGCTGTCACCTCTGGGACGGCTCGGCCAAATATCAGTTGGCTGCTTTGGACTCCGTAGAACGTCGAGCGCGCAAGCTAATTGGTGATGCTCCTTTGGTAGAGGCCAAACTCCAAAGCCTCGAACACCGACGGAAGGTAGCCTGTTTGGCGGTATTTTACAGGATACATTTTGGAGAGTGCGCACGGGAATTACATGATCTTATCCCGCCATCTCCTTTCCATCACCGGACAACCAGGAGAGGGGAGCGACTTCATCCTTATGTGGTACAGACACCTTTTGTGCGCACGAAGCGTTTCGCCTCGTCGTTTCTAATGCGCACCGCTAAGGAATGGAATTCGCTCCCTTCCTCTGTTTTTCCGGAAAGGTACAATTTGGGTGCCTTTAAGGCTAGAGTGAATAGGCTCTTCCTGAACCAACGAGGAACATCGTCGGCTCCATCTTCACTTACCATCAGGTGAGATCGGGGTCAATCGTTGGTCAGTTTTTAATAAAAAAAAAAAAAAAAAAAAAAAAAAGCACACTCTTTGCAAAAAAGCTTATTATAAAATCAACGATTATTTAGAAGACAAGGACATATGGCATTAAATAGTAGTTTAATATTAAATTAAATCAGAGGATAAATGTGTCTAGTGTTCAACACATCCAAGATATTATTTTGTATGTTTTATTTGTATTAGCTTTAAGGTGATTTGAGAAAAGATGGTCAGAGTGGAGTTTTTTTTTCGCTGCCTTTTTCTCCACTACAGACGGCCCCAAGGCAGCGGCTAACGTTATACATAACTGTATGTACATTGACATTCAACAAGCAGAATGTAAATTCTTTACGTTGAAATAAATTCTTGATTCTTGATTCTTGATTCATGAATTTATTAGCCAGCGACCTATTCTCAGACCAAACATACAATACTAGCTGTTGCCCGCGACTACGTCCGCGTGGGCTTTAGTTGAGTAAAGTGTTTGCAAATAAGATAGAAATACTTTTAGCGCATGCGAAAGAGCTTCCATACTAACTTCGCAACCCCCTCTTAAGGGATTATATTCGAAAAACTACTTTTCACGTCTTTCATGACTTTCAATGAAGGACCTTCATGCTGAATTTCATTCGAATAACTTCAAAAATGGCTAAGTTTCATACTAAATTTGCACCTTCCTTTTACCCCCTTAAGGGATGACTTTCAAAAAACTATTTTACATGTATTTCATAAATTTTACTGAAGGAACTTCATATTGAATTCCATTCGAATAACTTCAAAAACGGCAAAGTTTCATACTAACTTTGCACCCCCCCCCCCCCTCTTCCCCCTTAAGGGATGATTTTCGAAAAACTATTTTAAATACGTTTCAAGACTTTCAATGAAGGACCTTCATATTGAATCTCATTCGAATAACATCAAAAACGGCAAATTTTCATACTAAGTTTGCACCCCCTTTTTTCCCCTTTAAGGGATGATTTTAAAAATACTATTTTACACGTGTTTTATAATTTTAAATAAAGAACCTTCGTACCAAATTTCATTCGAATAACTTCAAAAACGGCAAAGTTTCATACTAACTTTGAACCCCCATTTTACCCCCTTAAGGGATGAATTTTCAAAAATCCTTCCTTGGTGCGCTGGGCAGCCGTCATGTAGAAAGAACATTGTCTCGTCTCAATGCAATAGAAATGTCGTCCATCAACAAGGGTAACTCCTCCCTCAAAAAGTTTTCATATGTGTCTCGCCATTCAAGTCACAGAACGAAAATGAATCAGTTCAAAATCCAAGCCAAATCACACAACGAAGATGAATGAATACCAAAATCCAAACTAAGTCGCGTTTTACGGGAAATAATCAATGAGCACGTATTTAAGTCAACTAAAAATTTACTGTTTGCCATCTTAAGTGACACTTGGCTATCGTTTTTTCGATGTAATAGCAAGTGATATACGTTTTTTAATACCTAGAGACGTAGAAGTTTCTGAAATGCAAATCATTTGCAGAGCACGTATTAACACATCTACCACGGAAGAATCACACGAGCAGACTAACACAAAAATAATAGATATATAGAATATTCTAAAAAAGAAATACTGAAATAGGTCTCCAGAGCACAAAAAAGCCTATCTGACCTTTTTACATAGTTTAAAGGTGTCAGGAAGTAAAAAGATTTTTTTTGTATCGAAGTTCAGTTATGTCGGTACTAGAGCCTACTCAAATAACATTATTTTAAAATTTCATGCACATACCTATTAAATGTTATAAATTTTTGAATAGTTAGAGAGTCGTAGAAGTTTTTAAAATTATTTGCAGAATAAGTTCCAGACGTAAATTTTTTTTAAGAGCTTTAATGTGAAAAATATTGAGAGAAAAAATATTTAATTCTAACCGTTGCCAAGCAGTTTTTTAAAGCTGTTAGTAGTAGGTGCAGCTTTTGCTGATATTTTTTTATCAATTGACATGCCTTTTAACTAAATACATTAAAAAAAACACTTTATGAGCTCTATTCTAAGAAAAAATCAATCAAAAAGCCAAAAAAATTTGATATTTTTTTAAAATCTTTAACAGTTAATATCTCCATAACGGTTAATTTTCGGACCCTATATAATAGAATAAAATCCATCAGAAATGACCTAAATAATGACCTCCTTTAATATTGTGTACGACTTTCCCTGTAACCCTGTATATAGTGCGATAAGGGATAATTTTCGAAAGACTACTTTATACGTCTTTCATGACTTTCAATGAAGGACCTTCATTCTGAATTTCATTCAAATAACTTCATAAACAGCAACGTTTCATAATAACTTCGAATCCCCCTTTTACCCCCTTAAGGGATGATTTTAGAAAAACTATTTTACATGTATTTCATGACTTTTAACGAAGGAACTTCATGTTGAATTTCATACGAATAACTTCAAAAACGGCAAAGTTTCATACTAACTTTGAACCCCCATTTTACCCCCTTAAGGGATGAATTTTCAAAAATCCTTCCTTGGTGCGCTGGGCAGCCGTCATGTAGAAAGAACATTGTCTCGTCTCAATGCAATAGAAATGTCGTCCATCAACAAGGGTAACTCCTCCCTCAAAAAGTTTTCATATGTGTCTCGCCATTCAAGTCACAGAACGAAAATGAATCAGTTCAAAATCCAAGCCAAATCACACAATGAAGATGAATGAATACCAAAATCCAAACTAAGTCGCGTTTTACGGGAAATAATCAATGAGCACGTATTTAACTCAACTAAAAATTTACTGTTTGCCATCTTAAGTGACACTTGGCTATCGTTTTTTCGATGTAATAGCAAGTGATATACGTTTTTTAATACCTAGAGACGTAGAAGTTTCTGAAATGCAAATCATTTGCAGAGCACGTATTAACACATCTACCACGGAAGAATCACACGAGCAGACTAACACAAAAATAATAGATATATAGAATATTCTAAAAAAGAAATACTGAAATAGGTCTCCAGAGCACAAAAAAGCCTATCTGACCTTTTTACATAGTTTAAAGGTGTCAGGAAGTAAAAAGATTTTTTTTGTATCGAAGTTCAGTTATGTCGGTACTAGAGCCTACTCAAATAACATTATTTTAAAATTTCATGCACATACCTATTAAATGTTATAAATTTTTGAATAGTTAGAGAGTCGTAGAAGTTTTTAAAATTATTTGCAGAATAAGTTCCAGACGTAAATTTTTTTTAAGAGCTTTAATGTGAAAAATATTGAGAGAAAAAATATTTAATTCTAACCGTTGCCAAGCAGTTTTTTAAAGCTGTTAGTAGTAGGTGCAGCTTTTGCTGATATTTTTTTATCAATTGACATGCCTTTTAACTAAATACATTAAAAAAAACACTTTATGAGCTCTATTCTAAGAAAAAATCAATCAAAAAGCCAAAAAAATTTGATATTTTTTTAAAATCTTTAACAGTTAATATCTCCATAACGGTTAATTTTCGGACCCTATATAATAGAATAAAATCCATCAGAAATGACCTAAATAATGACCTCCTTTAATATTGTGTACGACTTTCCCTGTAACCCTGTATATAGTGCGATAAGGGATAATTTTCGAAAGACTACTTTATACGTCTTTCATGACTTTCAATGAAGGACCTTCATTCTGAATTTCATTCAAATAACTTCATAAACAGCAACGTTTCATAATAACTTCGAATCCCCCTTTTACCCCCTTAAGGGATGATTTTAGAAAAACTATTTTACATGTATTTCATGACTTTTAACGAAGGAACTTCATGTTGAATTTCATACGAATAACTTCAAAAAGGCAAAGTTTCATACTAACTTTGCATCCCCCTCTTACCCCCTTAAGGAATGATTTTTGAAAAACTATTGTGCATATTTTTCATAACTTTTCATGAAGAATCTTCATATTGAATCACATCAGAATAACTTCAAAAACGGCAAAGTTTCATACTAGCACCCCCCTTTTTTCTTTCTTCAGGGATCATTTTAAAAAAAAAATTTTACACGTGTTTCATAATTTTAAATGATGAACCTTCGTACCAAATTTCATTCGAATAACTTCAAAAATGACAAAGTTTCATACTAACTTTGCACCCCCCTTATATCCCCTTAAGAGATGATTTTCGAAAAACTATTTTACATAAGTTTTAAGACATTCAATGAAGGACCTTCGTTCTGAATTTCATTCGAATAACTTCATAAACGGCAAAGTTTCATACTAACTTTGCACCTCCCTTTTACCCCCTTGAGGGATGATTTTCGAAAAACTAATTTACATTGTATGTCATGACTTTCAATGAAGGACCTTCATACTGAATTTCATTCGAATAACTTAAAAAATTACAAAGTATCATACTAACTTTGCACCCCCCTTTCACCCCCTTATGGGATGATTTACGAAAAACAATTTTACATGTACTTCATGACTTTCAGTGAAAAAACTTTATTCTGAATTTTATTCGAATAAATTCAAAAACGGCAAAGTTTCATGCTAACTTTGCACCCCGTTTTTCCCCCTCAAGTGATGATTTTAAAAAAACTATTTTACACATGTTTTTAATGAAAAATATTCGTACCAAATTTAATTTGAATAACTTCAAAAACGGCAAAGTTTCATACTAACTTTGAACCTCCACTTTACCCCCTTAGGGGATGAATTTTCAAAAATCCTTTCTTAGTGCTCCCCTACGTTACAAAAGAAACCCCTGTGCAAAATTTCACGTTTTTAACTATTATAGTTTAGGCCCTGCGTTGATATGTCAGTCAGTCAGTCAGTCAGCTTCTCCTTTTATATATATAGATAGATGAATATTGAAAAAATCGTTGAAGTTTTTAAAAATCGAAGGAGTTAGATAACTGTCACACGAGATTATTCTATGTTAGATAGTACTTTCAATATCTTGGGAGGTGGCTCGTTTTCCAGCCTTGTAATGCATAGTTAATGCAGAACACATATCTTCTGACATATCATTTACATACAGGCACATACTCGTACATTGCTTCTGGCCCCACACTAGGATACCCTGTGTCGTGGGAACCAGTAACAGCGACGTCACAAACATGTAAACAACAGTGCATTACATTAAATTGAATAAATAGCTACAAATAAAAAAAAATAACGCAACGAATTAAAATTCTTTTTGTAAATGTTAATTTTAGCTGTTGGCTTCGGGTTGTATCGTAGCGGAGATAGAGACACCAAACAAAACTTTACCTTGGCCGTATTTTTTCACATCATCTTAAACATCAGTTGGTATACGTTATACATGAAAACACTGAAACGGATGTAGTGACATGTTGCGTTGGTTTGGACATATGGAGAAGATGAAGGAAGAAAGTCTGACGACGCAAATATATTGAGCGAATGTGAGTGGAAGGGCCGGTAAGGGACGCCCCAGGTGGACATTTTTCCTCCAAATAGGGGATGTGTTAGCAAAGGGCAAGACAAAAAGTACCCGAAGCCGACGTGCGTGCATGCGACGACTAATGAATGTCGATGCAGTGAAAGAGATTTGTCATGGCAGGTGGCAGTCCCTGGTCTCTGCCTACGCTTCTGGGATACAGGCGTGAGCTTATGTACCTATGTATGTATTGAAATACTCTAAGTTGTATGCAATAAGAAAAACAAAGTCCAAAGCGCAAATAACTTTTCTATTTTCAGCGTCAACATTGCCTGTGTTTATTGATTTTATTCTTGGAATAATATTCTTAACCGCTTTCAGCCATATGTCTCGCATTCGCTTGAAATACATTAGTCACTCACTTCCTCGTCAGAATAATGAAATATTATGCGGATATTTTTCCGTAGGTGTATAATAGCCGCCGTGTAACTTGGATTGGAAGAATGATTTCACAGGAACGCGTTTTGGATTTCCTGGCGGGATCCTGACACTTACCACAACTGGCAACAAATCAAATCAAGGTGTTTTTTTATCATAAGAAAAACAAGATTTTTGACTTATAGCGAGTGAGTAAATTAAGCGCAGAAGAAGCTACCAAACTGTAATCTTAGAAATTATTAACTTTTGCAAATCTAAATAGTGGAAAACGCTATTCTGTTCTATGGCCACCAGGCAAGAATATCATCATCATCATCATCATCATCATCGGTACAAGGTCCACTGCTGGACATAGGACTCTTCCATTGCACGTCACTGAGCACGGTCATCGGCTCTCTCATCCAGTTCTTGCCAGCCGCCCTGCGGAGATCATCGCTCCACCGAGTCTGAGGTCGTCCTACACTACAGCAAGGACATCACAAACATAAAAATACACCCAGACTACTTTACAGCTATTTGTAAAAATTTACGGCGGCTCCTTGTGGGGATCGACCCCATGTCCGCCGGCATGGACATTCATCCCCCCTGAGCGGACTTTGGTTCATCTTTGATACTATCCTGACAGATCACTTCCGCTTCATCATCATTCATCTTCATCATCCATTAGTCGTTGCATGCACGCACGCCGTATTCCTTGCATTGGCCAGAATTACCACTTTGCCTACACCCAGTAGGTTTTCTATTTAAAATTATTGTGATTACTAAAATAATAGATAAATATTGATAAACAGTCATCTCCTGTTAGTAACAGAGATAAGCGTGGAAAGTTAAGTGAAGTAGTCGTCCTTGAAACTCGTGCCAATAGGAAGACCTTGCAACCGATTATGCCGCCAACAACGTGACATCACGGAATCCGCGCATGTGCAAAACTAAGTAAATAAAGTCTAAGCCTTGGAAAAGCATACTGTATAACACAGTCGAAGGTTTTTCAGTGCAAATACTGACAAAGTTTCTCAGCGTTTTGCCTCAAAATAACGTTTAAAGTTACTGATTATTATACAATACTTACAGCCTTAACCAAAACCAAACAAGAACTCAGAAGTCTAGAAACTTAGAACACAAATACAAATAAAAGTTACGGCTGCAAAAACCTACCAATCGGCTTAAATTCTCCCATTTGTATATGTACAACTCAGACAATTAAAGGTAGTTTGAACTGTGTACATAATCCATTTTGCCTTTTAACAACCGTGGAATTGGAGCGTCGCCATGTTCAAAAACATATTTTGACAGAAGCAGTGACGTTGTCAAACCTCTACAGAACGAATTTCAAACAAAAAGTCTACAACCTGGCCACGTGAAAAAAAACACTTCATAAAAAGCCACGCAATTGAATTAAGAAAATTAAAATTTGAATTTCGAACACTCACTCCAAAATAAGCCAGTAGCGTTTCAAAGGCAGCCATGGTGATTGGTTCGCGCCGCGCGACTGGCTGGCGTGACGCGTGCCAGTTTCCCTTGACATTGAAAGAGTATAGCTATCGATTATGGTACAACTTTCGGGAGTAATTCTTCCACCCATTTTGCGAGATGAATCTATGCTGCATTGCAGTTTTGCTTTGAAGGTTTAGTAAACTTTTGGCAGTGAGCAGTTTCGGCCCTTGGTGTTACCTGTTAAAAGCGCGCCAAATGCCCAAATTTCGTTTAATTCTAATTGGTACTTCTAATTGGAACAGAAATATGAATATTTCGCAAAGATTTGTTTTCGTTTCTAAAGAGTAACGTCACCATTAAACGATAATTTTCTCCAATCTTGAATATCACTGTTAGTTATTAAATAATACTATATCTCGATAGTTTCAAGTTTTTCGCTAAAATCGCTGACTATTTCCACTGTTTTTGAAATAGAAAAATGGGTCATGAATTTAAATTCGCCTTTGTACTTTTATTTTTCTAAAACTATGCAAAAAATAATGTTAACAACAACGAAGTAGAAGATTTGGGCTTCGCCGTATATCGTCGTTTAGTGGGTATCACTGACACGGCTTGGACTTGAGTCAGATACATTCTTATAGGGATACATTATTATCATGGCGCAGATTTGCCCATTTACGTCGCCTTCTTGGCTATTTGACTCCTACAGCAAGTTTTTGGAGGCTTACAAATGTTTAAAACCTCACTACACGGCTTATATAGTTATAAATTGTATTGGTAAGTCGGTTTATGTACAAGTTCTTCCAATATATTTCATGTACACCTACCTCCTTTCTGTGTTTCATCTTTAAAATCTATCTATCCTAAGGTTGTCTGGAAAGGTTGTTTTGCATACGGCAAAACTTAGATTTGTAAGCCTTCTAATATACATCATTCTCTGGTGTGTACAAATAAAAGTAAACGTTAAATAAATAAAAAAGAAAACGGCTAAAATTTTATTAAAGCGGCTCGCCAGTCTACAACCTGGCCATATAAAATAGAAACGCGCCAAAAAAAGCCTTTAAAAAAACTACAGAAACATATTGAAAATTCTTGTAAGTGTTCTACCTGGCCACATAGAAAAAAAAGCATAGAACAAAAAGCCAGGTAAAAGATGTAAAAGCCAGATGGATAGTAAAAAAAAAAAACTACATTATTTACAAGGAACTATCAAGTAACTATCCCTGAATACTCACTCCAAAAAAATAAATCAGTATGTGGAAGGCACCCATGGTGTCCGATTCCCGCCGGCCGACTGGGGAGGGGCGACTGCCTAACATCGCTGCGAGTGTATATCGATTGTCGTATTTTCCACTTTCAGAAGTAATATCTCTCACTCATTCGCGGATTTGACTAGGTCACGACAGGTATAGTTTGTTGAATTTCAAAATATTAATTGAAAAAAAAAACTTTTTGAAAGCTACAATTTGTATGTTTTTTTATTTTTTTTATTTTTTTTTTATTTTCTCTACTATGCTTTTTTCTATTATTTTTACATCCCGTGTAGGGCACTGCGCTTTCCACAGAAAAAGTTAATATGGGATTAATCATCACGCGTGCTCACCGCTGATTGGCATTTTCAAGCGCTTAGATACTTGAATGCCTTGGACTCTCAGTTTCCCTCACGACGACTTTCTTCACAGTTAGCGAGTGGCATTGATACAACTTCACATGTGTTCGTAACTTAGAAAACAGGGAATTGGTACAATGTAATTGTACAAAGTATTGTTTGACATTCCAAATGATCGGCCAGCGTTCTACCGCTGTTGCTAGCTGTATCGCGTTATAAATAGCAGCAACATTTGCAAAAGTAGCGTATTACAATTTACGTGGATATTAACAGTTCTAAAAAAGACGTTTTGAGAAATTATGGAAGTGAATACTGAAAAGAATTTAATAAACAAGATAGAATACCAAAGACTACATTTTAATTAAAAAATATGATGAATTCATTCGTAGGGACTATGAATCTGTCTCTAATATTCCTTCATTCTTTATGTTTTATTATCTTTTGCCAACAAAAAAATCTATAAATACAAAAAGTTACTGACTCCTGGGTTTTATTTTTTTATTTTATTTATTACATTTATCAGTTGTGACATCCTTACATGCTGAATTGAGAACAAATTTTGTATGAAACTAGATATTATATAACTAATTACTGTTAAATACAGCATGCATAGAAATTAACAAGATTGATAGTATCCTAACAATATAAAGCCATTTAGCCATATATACCATTACCATAACATACCATAATAATATTTATAACATTTAACTACTTAGGAAGATCGATATTCGTACCAACTTATGTATTAAATTTAAGGTGATTTGAGAAATGATGATCAAAGTGGAGGTTTTTATTCGCTGCTTTTTCTCTTCTAAATTCGACCCCAAAGCAGCGGCTAACATTATAAGACATTCACCAAACAGAATAAAACTTCTGTACGTCCATTTCCATTTCTGATTTCTGACTCAAATCATACCTCAAACCGCTAAACATGAAATGAAATGAAAATGAAAATAGTTTATTTACATAACAGATATTTACATTAGCACAATCGGGCAAGATCTTCCTTTTAAGTATTTAGAATACTTGTAACAGGAAGCTCCGCTCTTCCACATTGGACGTAAGACTAGTTGGTCTTGTTTACACATTACATTAGGTCCTTGAAATTTAGATGACACAACATGCTATGTAAAATACTAATTAACGAGTTTTTAAGGTAAATAGTGTATGATGATGAGTGTATGTGTGTGTGTGTGTGTGTGTATGTGTGTATGTGTGTGTGTGTGTGCGAGTGTATAGTTAAATATTTTTCTTAATTATTTTATTATTCTAGTACACCTCATACTCTCCTCCTTCCTTCACAAACATAAAGGAAGGAGGGAATTTATTGGAACATTACGTTAACACGTCGCAAGAAAATTGTATGGTGTATCAATGATGTCAAAGGGCATCCCACTCAGCATTGTCCTGAGGGTATGAGCCATCAGCGCTGGTTTTCGGTCAGTGCCCGCGGTTATTGACGTGTAATACAATCGCTCGTAGCCTGGGCTGCCCGAGTGATCTTAAACGATCACTAACGTTAAGCAACATACGGCGCGTTTAGTCCATAGATGGGCCACCGTCTATGACTAACGCTAGTGGCATTTTTCCAAGCGGTTCCGTGCTTTGCAAGGCACGTTAAGCAGTTGGTGCCGGTTGCCGTCGATAGACGGCAGTCGTTAAGCCAAGTCAGAAGCTTTAGGGCGGCTTGGAAACTTATAACAGTAAGACCAGCCACTAGTCAAGTCATTTTTATTGGAGTGGGCCCCCGCTTCATACATTTTTGCCCATTATCCTTTGACGATGGCAGGAAGGGACTATGATCATGAACTTGTACTCTAAGCAACAACACGACAAAAACCTTCACAAGATATTTGATACGACTATCAGTCCGTAACTAAGAAGCAGTGACAGATAGAGCGGGACAGTCTCAGCGGTTTGAGCAAATGACTTAAGCTTGCGCCCAAAGGTATACACTAGAAGTGTTAGGAACTGAGGGATGTGCCTCTGTGGCGCGTTCGAATCCCAGCTGGCGAAAAAAAAAGAAACCCAGGTCTTGGATGTTTACATGTTTGTGACGTCGCTGTTTCTGGTTCCCACGACACAGGGTATCCTAGTGTGGGGCCAGAAGCATGTATGTTATCATCATCATCAGGCTATTTTAGTCCACTGCTGGACATAGCCCTCCCCTAATCTCCCCTAGTCCCAATCTCTTAGCGCAGTTAAGCATCCGTGTACCAGCTCGACCCCAGCGAAATAATACTAGTTTACACACTCAATTTAGTTCCACGAATTACAGGAGAAATACGTATATGTTGCGTGCGTGCAGAAATTTTAACTCAGTTGTCGATAAACTGGACTTAGATTTATTTAATACTGGTTTGGGTGAGGCGAGATGTGCATTAATTTAATTGCTAGCTGATAAGATGAATTAATTAATTTAAGAGTACCTATGTTTACGAGTTTAAAACTCGTGAGTTCAACGAATGATTAACTAATTAGTCTCTATTTGTGAAAACTTGTAATTAGCTTTTTGTTGTCAACTAAATTCTTCGTTTTGTTAATTTTAGCTGTAAGTTTTCCTTAAAAATAAAAATAAAATAAAATAATGAGCGCCTAGCGCCCTGTCTTCAGCTTGCCGAATCCAGCATTTGCCTGCAGTTTTTCGCAGATCGTCATCCCACCTGGTCGGAGGGCGTCCTTGTTTGCCGTGTCGCGGTCTCCACTCAAGAACACGTATGTATGTGCCTGTATGTAAATGTTATGTTATGTTTGTAATTTATTTATGAAGCTAAAACGTAGCAACATAATATTAACTTCTAACACATTTATTTAATTTGCATAAAACAAAAGAATCTGGTTTACCAAACAGCGTATTAAAAATGGAGTTCGCGGGCGACCCTTAGCGGCGTTTTTTGGCCAGACTTGCATGACAACAGAGCGACAGCGATTAAGCGGCACTTTTGTATAAAAGTGGCTTTAATTTCGGCAACTTTTCTTGTTAACTCTACAGATACAGAAAAACGGTTTTGTAAAAGCTGTTTTTGAAATTGTTACCAATTTTCTGAGAAAATGCTTTCGATTTTCGGATAACGGAAAATTTGCAATAAACAAAGACCGTTATATAGTCAGAATGTATAGAATGTTAAAAATTGTATCAAAAAAATTACATTTGGGTTTTCTAAATACAATTGTAGTACAATTGGCGGCCTTGAAAGCAATTTCTTCCAAGCAACCATAGACGGAGACAAGAAAAAATAAGGGTAGTCGTTCATAAAGAAATACTTCGTACTTTTTGACATTTGAGGAAGTGTCCAAGAACTTTTTGCATTATTGACTTTATTCCGGATACACTTACTTGACTTTTTGTTGGAGGAGTCCGAACAGGTTTCGCTCTGATTGGCAGAGCTTAATCATAGTGAGCAGAGACGGAGTTCGCGTCGTCGGTTGCTCGTCTAGACTAATATTATAAAGAGGAAAGATTTGTATTCTTGTGTTTTTATGTGTGTGTTTGTTTGTAAGAGTCCCCAATATACAGGGTTTGCCTAGTTTGGGGGTGACATCGAAACTAAATATTAAGTAAAATATAAACCTGTATGTCTGTGCATCAAAATCTGTATATGTGAGTGGTTGACCAAAAAGGGACCTCAAGGGAAAACAATTGATTTCGAGAAAATCGCGTTTGAAGTTTCGTGTATAGACAGGTTTCGACTCGGCTCGGCTCACAAAATAAATCATAACAAAATAAATAACTGGCCTGAATAAATTTAATCCGAAATAAAGTTGATAAGGATTAGTGCTTATGAAAGTTTTTGTTGAAAAACTTTTTGCATTACTATACTCGTATTGCTGATATTACAACGTTACACTCCTATTGTATTCATACCTGTGTTTGACAAATTAAGTATCTGTACCATGCTGGAAATGGCGTAAACGAACATGATTGCATCGCAATGATTGGTGCTTACATTTACATGGTGAACAGAGAGTATATTAATCAAATTCCGCTAACGAACGCACCGTGCAATTCTCGCGAGGATTCAAATAATTTTTGTTTGTTTTTTTGGATAGTGGAGGACGAAAAAAACAAATGAAACTAATGTATCGAGCGAATGAGCGAATTTAAGTGGAAGGGCTGGTAAGGGACGTCCCTGTCGGACATACTTCGAAAATTGGATATGAAATAGCAGAGGATAAAAAAACCGATGAACTCACGTACATGTACGTATGTTTTTTCGCTCCTATGCATAAAAATATTGCTAGCAATGTAACTTCTGCTATAGTCTGTCGGAATGCAGCGATGCCCAAAGTAGGGTGATGGTTTTATTATATCGCGGCCAAGCGTTTGCCTGCCCTCTTAGCGCGCCGCCCGGGGCTCGGTACTAGGGACCACGGTGATTTCTTGCGAGATTGACACTTCTGAGGCACTTATATGCCTCGGCAGTGTAAGAATAAAATTACAAAGTGCTGGGGTACTGATTCTGTGCGTGCCAAATGAGTTGAAGTAAAATATAATACAAACAAAATAATTTATAATTTAATGCAAATAAATATTAGATTATAATGTCAAAATGATCTACATCTATATCTCTTTCTAATATATAAATTGCACATCAAATTGAAGAGCGCAAAAAAATAGTCAATCCGAGTTGACAACTTATAGGTCGAAAATTCTGATTATCGAGTATTTTCAATTTAAAAATTAATTAATTATTTGCTATATAATGGCGTTGCCATATCAATGACATATCAATGTCCTCAAAGTCATGTTGGTGTTACGTCATCACGCGTCTCAGGTGTTTGTATTTTGTTATCCATTGTGACCTCCTTAGACCTTAGTATATTTTTGTTTTTATTCTGAGACAGAGCGAGCACTCGCACAATTGGGTAGTTGAGAAAGTGTCAAATGAGTTACTTTTAAAACGAAATTTTGTATGAAAATACAAGAGCACTCTTTTTATGTTTCATCTATTTAAAAGTTGTAATAACTAGTAAATGACTAAAAGAGATACATTTTCCGAAATATTTTGTAATTTTTGTTTTAATCGAGATTAAGAAATAATTTATTGTTGATCGTGTCAACTACCGAATTATTATCAAAAGCAACTTATCAGACTTTTCATCCTCGTCATACAACATTATCATCCATGTACCAGCAGAGTAGGTTCGTCACTAATCATCATAAACAACCCGCCTCAGCTCATACAAATACGATTTAAGACAAATATGTACTGATGAAATATCGATACATAGGAAATCATGACCCGAGCAAAGATAGGTAGATAACACTTTATTGCTCAACCAGGATACAGAGTTATTGTTATTTTCTTATGTCTAAGTAATGATATACAATTGGCGGTCTTATCGCAAAGCTGTTTTCGTCTAGTAAATAAATACTCGGCAAAACGTGGGCCCAGTTCTAGTGATTGGTGCCTTTGCCTACCCCCTCAGGGATAACGGTCGTGAGTTTTTTTAAATTTCTTATTTTAAATAAATAATCTGTATATACATACCCTGTATGTCTGTATGTGTCACCCACCTTAACATGTAGCCTATATACGTCTTACTATATAGCACATTCTATCAGAAAGAGAGAGAGAGACTATGGGCTTTAATCACCACGCGTGCCCGCCGCAGATTGGCTGTTTCAAGCGCTGAGGTATTGAATAGCTCAGGTTTCTCCACGATGTTTTCCTTAACGGTTAGCGAGTGGTACTGCTACTACAATTTTACAAATAATATGACGTAACATTTCCATACAGGCACACACACTGCCTCTGGCCCCACAGTAGGATACCCTGTGTCACAAACAGCGACGTCACAAACTTGTAAGCATACATGACCTGGGTTTCTTTTTTTTTGTACCCAGCCGGGAATCGAACTCGGAACCTCCCGCATGGTAGTCAGATGCGCTAACCGCTGCGCCACAGAGGTCGTCGAAAAATGTACATAACTTAGAAAACGAAGTCATAGGTGGTTGGAAATCGATCCTGGGTCTCCCGATTTTGAGTTGATTGTTCTACCCACCGCTTTTACTACAGCTATTTATAAAATTACCAACATGTATAAATAAGTAAGCTTTGACAGCTGGAGTGGCTTAGGAACGTGAAAAGTGACGTCATATAATCAGTCGAGATTAACATAATAAAGGGCAGGGATAAACGAGTAAGCAGCTGATTGACTGCTGTCAGTTATACAAATTATTCTATAAATAAATCGCTGCTTTAAATTCGACTTGCTCCAAATATCACGGTACACGGTGGTGTTAATAATATGTTAAGTCTGTAGAATTTTCGGTGGGTCAATCGGCTCTCTATAATTTGACTGCCTCGTTGGTCGAGCCGTTAAAGCGCTGAGAAAGAGGTCCTGCATAGTTGTTACATACAGGAATCGACTAACATACTAAAAATTATTCAAATTACCAACAAGATATACACTAATACATTCACAATAGACAGAAGACAGAAACAGAAGTTAGAAAAAGTATAATTATTATCTAATATATGAAAATTTCGTGTTACCTTGCATGTTATCAAATTCCTCAGAAACCGCTTGACTGATTTATATCAAATTTTTCGCGTATATTTATTAGATCTGAGAATAGATCGTAGACTAACTTACATGCCATGCCAATACAATGTTTGCCTACTTTATTCATATTTTGCTTTTCCCCGATAGAAAACACCGTTTCCCGTTGTCTGTTAATTTAATATGAGCGCTTCTTTATTATGTATGTTAAATTTGGGTATGATTTAGAGGGACTTAGAATCCTTTAACCTTTCCGAAATCACGGTTGGTAATTTATTTTATTAACCGTGTTTTGCTTAGACTTTGTTGGGAATAAAAACGCACGTAAATTGCAGACAGTTGCATGAGATCACAACTCCCGTATTTCGATTAACTAAAAAAGTGATATATTCGGGCTTAATTCATCACTCAAGCTTAGCATAATAATAATTACCTATATACAACGCAATCACTTGACGTGGTCGCAAACTAGGCTTAAACATACTAACACACAAAAGAAAATAATCAAGTCAAAAAAAAAACAAGGACAAAAAAAAGGAAACCCAGGTCTTGGATGCTTACATGTTTGTGACGTCGCTGTTTTTTGTTCCCACGACACAAGGTATCCTAGTGTGGGGCCAGAAGCAATGTATGTATGTATGTGCCTGTATGTCAATATTATGTTATGTTAAGTAAATACTTAGTTTCCACCAATCCGGACTTGGTCCCCGTGGTGGAGTATGGCCTAACCTTCCTCAGGGAAGAGACGCGCGTCCTTCGGTGGGGACATAATGAGTTGGTGGTGAAATACTTAGTTTATAAAGAAAAATACAATTCAACAAACGTATTGGGAATCGAACCAATGATGATAATTTGCAATTCTCATACTTAATTCTACATTCTTCCTTCGGTAATACGTCCCCTATTTTGCTTATGGGTTTAAATGTCTATATTTGTAGCTAATACGACTCATAAATACTGCTGTATTGACATGAAAAGAGTTGCCGAGTCGGCTTTCCGTTATATTGTCAGGCACTTAGCTTGAATGGCTCTATGGTCAATAGATGTATAATAGACGGCATATTTCCTGATTGCATAAGGAAATAATGGTTATAGTTATTCTTTTTTTATTTTGCCTATATTATATGCTATGGACAAAATATTGACGTATAAGGAGATTTGTCTAATGTGTCTGACGGCCTTAAATATCACATCTATTAAATACTACATCACAAATATTAAATAGTACATCAACCACTGCTGTAGTCTTCAGGTCGCACGCAAAAGGCTTTGATGTACAGTCGGGGTCTGAAAATGTTTACAACCTTAAGGTTCATAATTGTATACACAATTATACGACACAAGGCCGCTATTTGTATTCATCTGATTAGATATAGCATAAAGCTCAGAACAAAGAGTTGACCAACCTGTCAAAGTTTAGAGCACACCTTCTTCGCTCCCTCAAGGAGGATTTATTTTATTTAATTTGTAAAAATAGTATTCAATATATTTTCAAAGGAGCCGAGGATCTCTGGGCCCAATTGTAATAAGCTGAAATACGGTTTAAAAAAGCGGTATTTTTTTCTGTTTCAAAATATAAAAAATCTGCTCAATTCACAATCTGGGAGACGAGAAATCTTAAAAACAAGTTTATTGCACTGATGAAATAGAGTTTCGATTACTATAATCGATTACTGTGAATGATTTCAAGAATTATTATTGAACATAAAATCACTCTCATCGAATGATGGATTCAATCAAAGTGAACAAAATCTACGGAATAAATTATTATACTGTCAATAGTTTACAATAAAACAGAATATTAACTTTAAAATCGATTCTCGTAGATTCTCGTTTACAGATCGATTTATTACTTTTTATGTTTGTCAAATGTATTTAATCTGTGCTGACAGTGAAAGATCCCGGATTTTCAATCTATGATCATGATGGGTCACTATATTGCACGGACAGAGAATTTACGGCACGAGAATTTACAACCCGGGAATTCGTGTCCAAATTACCATCTATAACTAACGCTAGTGGGATTTTTCCGAGCGGTTCCGTGCTTCGCAAGGCAAGTGAAGCAGTTGGTGCCGGCTGCCGTCAATAGCTGGAAGTCGTGAAGCCAAGTCAGAGGCCTTAGGGCAGCTTGAAAACTTCCGACAGTAAGACCAGCCACTAGTCTTACAAGGCTCCACCTATCCGGACTAGGCCCCCGTGGTGGAGTATGCCCTATAGGTATAGGACCGAGGGGCACGGGCTTTTCACTGAGAAAAGTTCCTCAGGGAAAAGCCCCGTGCCCCTCAGTGGGTTTATAATGGTTTGATGTATCGCTCCTCTACATCTAAACTCTGATCATTTAGTTTAGTGTAAGATCCAGCCAGATCAGGACGTCAATCTATTGCGACTCATAGCCTCGATAATGTCACGCACTAGATCGAGCGCGTAATGGCTGCGAAGTGAATGATTTACGCTTCATGAAAACGAGGCACCACTCTGTCGTGTCTATGGCTGTACACGGATTCTCGCCCGTACCAATTTTATACAGCCTGACATGATAACGCACGACCCGAGAACGTACGGACGGGAATCCGTGTAAATGTGCACGGAATCCGTGGCTGTACATTACCGGGGCGTACGTTCTCAGGATGTGCATTCGATTACGTACATTATCGTCTCCCATCACTATTACCGGACTACCTACCTACTCGTCTTGTATCGGTTATCGTTTGCGTATTTTAATTATATTCCTCGACCAGTGCTTTCGCTCTACTGACTTCTATTATATTGTTTAACTTGTACGACTGTGGCATACCGACTTATCGATGTAATACACTGGGCCGACAAGTTTTAGAGGATGAAATGACATAAATCCTTGTCTTCCCTGTCTTTTAATCTATTTGTGAGTTTCGTTACATTTTCCCACTCAATACAATAAGAACTACAATTAATTTAATAAATAACTGTCTATCATATGATTGTAGTTATAAAATCAGCTGTTAAGTACCTATAGGTTATTGTCAATTTGTTGCATAGCCTCACTTTTACTAAATCTCTTTTAACTTTGCTCTCAGATTGCTAAAATCCGCAAAATTTTCAAAGATGGTTTGACAATATATAAGCTGTTTATTGACACCACTCTCGTCTTTTTACTTCTGGGCCCAAGAATGTATGGAAGCGTTTCCGTCTCCTTTCTATTTTGACAGAGTTTTGATCTGTGTCATTTTAACAAATGTAATATTTTTAAAATGAGAAATGAATTTAGATAGATAGAATCGAGGCTTTGGAACTTTGAAAGGTAATAAGTACTTTGTTTTAAAGCCTTATAGACTATAATGCACATCTTGCGACAAAGAATCAAGTTTGAAAACTGGTAAACATTTTTAGACCCCGACCGTATGTATTTTCACTTTCCTTTATCCTAGCTATAGATGCTACTCGTACAAATATAAATTGAAGTTTAAAATGTACTAACCAAAAAATATGAATATTGTTGTTTGAAGCATAAAAAATATTATTATAAATATTGGTAAACTAACTAGTACAATAGTGTGAGATGGAGGACTTCTTTATCTGATACGTATATACTTAGGTGTGGAGTTTGCCAAGGAGGATTATCCTCTGGAACTCTATTTAATGTATGTATATATGAACGATCAAGGAGCTAAGCAGCATGCTTGCTGGCTTTGTATTAGATTTAAGGTGATTTGAGAATCAGAGAAAGATTTTTTCGCCGCCTTTTTCTCCACTACCTTCGGCCCAAAGGCGGCGGCCTACATTAACATTATAGTACATAAACAGATAAACAGAATGTAATTTCTTTATGTTGAAATAAATTTCCAATTTTTGCTGCTCTATTGGCGGCCTTCCTACAAATAAAATCAGAGGGGCACGGGTCTCTTCCATGAGGAAGGTATAGGCCATACTCCACCACGGGGGCCAAGTCCAGATTGGCGGAGGCTTGTAAGACTAGTGGTTGGTCTTACTTACAGAAGTTTTTAAGCCACCCTGAGGCCTACAAATATTATTTGGTGGTAAATAATAATAATACATGGTGCTGCTCGGCCACTCGGTCAGTCGCTCAGGAAGATGATTAATATGTGCGAATCCTTTGCTGTTAGACAATGTCTCAGGTGCAATACGAATACAAGCAAAATTATGATTTTTGAATCGCGCATTGAAACTCCAAAACATGTACCACAAGCACCATTCAGTTGAATGAGAAGGATTTAAAAAGAGTGAACCAATTGAAATATCTTGAGCATATTGTAACTGAGGATCTCAAGGATGACCTGGACATTGAACAGGAGTGCCGGGCGCTGGCGGTCGGTAGTTTTCAAACATCGTCTTAAGCCAACTAACAAAAACAAGCAAACTCCAACATCCCAAAAAGGTTCCGTAGCACCTCTACGCAGTTGCTACGCGGGCTACGCTGTAGCCCGTAGCACCGTAGCGCTCGTAGCAAAGAGGCATAAATAAAACATGAGACCCGCTCGCTGCGGGCTTACACAAACACACGGCGTATTGTCCAAAATTAAATAAATGTAATGTGGATTAATTAAATTCAACTCTACGTTTAATTTAAACAACTGCGAGCTCACTCACTAAAGTGGATGTGTACTAAGCCTTCATAGTAATAAAACTTCACTGGATGTATTATTACTTCGATGCCTGTACGTTGTAGTGTGCTCTTATATTTTGTTTTAAAACTTTTCTGGTATATGGAAACATTTTTCGTTATTTTTGTTATTATTACAAACATGCATTTTATTATCTTAAAGGTATAGTAATATATTTGCAAGCCTTACTAACATAGATTAGCCTCGCATTCGTAAATTCTGTAAATTGCCAAATTTTTCTGGTTGCAAATGAAGGGACCAGATGCAGAAGTCCCTAAGTCCCTAGTCGAGTTATGGGACTTAGGGACTTCTAGGCCAGATGCAGAAGTCCCTAAATCCCTCGTCAAGTTGTGGGACTTAGGGACTTCTGCATCTGGTCCCTTCAAATGCTTACGACATTGTAAACTTTTAGTCCGGATCAACTTACGGGCCGTCTCTCTAGCGATGCTTGGTATATCTTACGGTCCACCATTTTAGCAATGATTGGGACATTTTACGAGCCATCTTCTCAGCAATGCCTGAGACACCTTAGGACCAGTCTTCCTAGCACTGCTTGGCACATCTTACGAGCCGTTTTCCTAGCAATGATTGGGTCATCTTATGGACTGTCTTCCTAATAGTGCTTGGCCGTCTTCTTAGCAATCTTGGGACATTTTACAAGCCATCTTCTCAGCAATGCTCGGGATACCTTAAGGGCAGTCTTTCTAGCACTGCTTGGCATATCTTACGAGCCGTTTTCCTAACAATGATTAGGTCATCTTAGGGACTGTCTTCCTAGCAGTGCTTAGCACATCTTACGGGCCGTCTTCTTAGCAATGCTTGGGACATTTTATGTGCCATCTTCTCAGCAATGCTTGGAACACTTTAGGGGCTGTCTTCCTAGCACTCCTTGGCATATCTTACGAGCCGTTTTCCTGGCAATGATTGGGTCATCTTAGGGGCTGTCTTCCTAGCAATACTTGGGACATCTTACGGGCCGTCTTCTTAGCAATGCTTGTGGTGGTTTTCATCTAATAATCTACATGTTAATTGTGAAACTCAAAACTTTGATGGTCATAAGGTAAATATTTTATCTGTACTATGAAGAAAATTTTTGAATTTGATATTGAATCAAGGTTATTGCGCTACTGATTAATCTTAGCGTATTGACGGCAAAAAAAAGGCAGGGCTGGCAGACTGAAACTCTTTCTACTTTAATTATCAACCCATTTTGTCCCCACCGAGGGGCACGGGTCTCTTCCCTGAGGAAAATATAGGCCATACTCCACCACAAGGAGCCAAGTCCGGATTGATGGAGGCTTGTAAGACTTTGTAAACTTTTAGTCCGGATCTATTAGTCATAGACGGTCACCCTTCGATGCACTGAATAGGCCTTATGTTGTTTAACCTTCGTGATCGTTTAAGATCATTCAGGCAGCCAGCTTTCTACTTATGGTTGGGATAAACGTAAGTAAGTGGTCTGTATCACTACGTGGTATTACGTGATCGCAGACGTAAGTGGTATAGTGACGTGCGCTTGTGTAAGAAAGTAATGACGTCATAATTGCGGTGACGTTATTGTTATTGTATGGCGGATTTAGGTCGTATTAATGCATTTTTTTAGGGTTATACCCAACGCAAAAACAGAAGCCCTTGACGATTGGGTCTTGAGCTTCTTAGGTTATAGATATTGGTACCAACTTATGTATTATATTTGAGGTGATGTCAGAAAAGATGGTCATGTTGGAGCTTTTTCCACTGCCTTTTTCTCCACTACATTCGGCCCCAAGGCATGAGGCAATAAATATAAGAACATTGACATCCAACATAGAATGTATATTTTGGATTGAGTTGAAATAAATTTCTGATTTCCAATTATTTATTATTAAGAAATTCGTTTTCTGGGCGGTCTCTTGTGACGAAATACATGAAAACCTGATTTAAAAATACAATATTATTCAAGTTTCTTTTATTTTTTTGTTAATTCGAAGTCGGATATGGTTTTATTTTTGCGTTCTCGTGCTAGACGTATTATGCATGGTAAAGCGGCTTGGTATACAAGCAAAGGCTGGTATCTGCCTACCTCTCCAGGATACCGGTCTGAGTTTATGTTGATGCTATGTTGTTTTATTGAAATATGTGAAATATTAAAACTATTGCTTCGAGATTGATAACGAAGCCACATCCAATAATCGAAAGCTTTTAAATTTTTCACACAATTTTGAAACTTGGTTAATTTTTATGAAAAGTTAATTGAGCTTTTGTTCATTTATAAAAAGTTTTCAGGTTCACTTAAACCACAGTGTTACGTATCGTGGAATTGGTCGTTTAGAAATACTGTGGGTGAAGAAAGACCATTTGTCGACTTAGGGTTCCGTCTGCAAAATACTCGTATTAATGTTTAAACCTTCGTCTCGGCGGCTTCCGAATTTAGTAGCGGGTGTTTGGAAGCGAAATTAAACCTTGTATTCAATAACCGTCGTTCTAAAGTCCCTTGTGTCAAGGCAACTTATCATTTGCAGAGTTGAGCCAACGGGTTATAGCGCAAATTTTTGCCCATGTTAGGCGTCCCCCCGTGTCCTGGCTAAACGGTTGATCTCAGACACAGGAAAAGATTCATAACTGTAGTACATAATAATTTAGCATTTCATAAAATAGTATTTGAATTAAGATTACACTTATGTAAGAAATTAATAAGGTTTATTATGTAATCATAAAAATGGGGGCGCTTTGGCAAACTGTAAGCTCTTATTGCGATATTAAGCAAATAAATTAAATGAAATAAAGAACTTAAAATAAAACTATCAAAGCTAGTTAGGCTTCACTAATTTATGAGTGACAAATGGCTTACTTAAAAAATATACGCTCGTCCAAAATCCGTTTAAAATGACTTATGTGAAGTTGTTAGTTCCGTAAAGCAGATAAAATACCCCTCTTTTTACGGAACCCTACACTGCACGTGGCCTGAAATGCACTTGCCCGGTATTTTATTCCTTCAGCAAAGCGCTCATCGCATTGAACTCTCTTAGAGACCCCGTCAAACTGTGACGTACATTAAAACTTGAGTCCCCTACACATTTTCACATGCCGAAAAATACGAAAGCAAATGGGATAGACAGGAAAGTCCCAGGAGGCAACAGCTGCTTTCTTTTGCCAGGTGTCGTCGACAAAAACGTAATTACGATGTCAGCCGACGGGCTCAATGAGGAAAAGACAGTCCATTTGAACATTTTCTGTGAAAAAAATTTGTAGCAAATTGTAGTAAAGCTTTAATTTAAATTTACTCAAAATCTAAAAATTGCACTTTTCACCTTCGTCCACTCACGTCTTCAATTATTAAAAGTTATAAATGTGGAACAGTAACACAATTAAAATGATTAAAGTAATAGACTACTGGTCCAATTTTAAAAGAACAATATTTTTAAAGTTTATACGTAAATCCGAAGTTAAATAATATAAAATTACATTTTCTTTTTATTTCTTTTAAAACCATTGTGTTGCTGAGCCGACTGGCCCAGCAAATTGCTCAAGTTAAGTATCCTTCGTGCGATCACATCGTTACGTCAATTAGTCATTTGTAGATTGCTCTTCAAATCCAATCAGATCGGAAATACTTTTATTAATTACGGTGCAAGGACTGTGCCTTAATGAACTTTAGAATTTATTTCCAATTTCCCGGTTCGATCATATCCAGATTGTTACAGAGAAGGAATGTATAAAACAATAAAATTCTACGCTTAATAATATTTTTTACTTTATTTATTTTATTTTATTTATCATCTTTCGAAGACCAACATCTTGTTGTTGTCTGTTCATTTTTAGGATATTCTTGCTTGGATAGGACAGGGTATTCGGTTTGGGACCTGAGCAATGATTGTGTTGTGTAGATTTTTACTAAATTTTTTTCATGTTTAGAATGCATATGATTGATGCATATACTGGAATTATACGTACATGTTATAGGTTAAGAAATAATTGTGGGTATACTGTTTGTAATCCTTTATGAGCCCTTAGTTAATATTATTATAAACGCGAAAGTTTTTATGTATCTTTGTTTGTTACTCCTTCACACCGCTTCTGAATATATTTTAATAAAACATCAAAAAAATTAATAGTTTATACGTCAAAAAAGTAACACATAATTGTACAATTGCTATATTATAATTCTGGATGTTATTTGTTTGCACCACGCGACGACCTGTCCAATAGCCATCTCATTCATTCAAATCAGGTGACAATCCTGCTCGAAGAACCAGAATTATTTATGGGTTTGGTGGCGGGACCCGAATATGTACTTAGCGTGAGTGGGTGAGAGAGTATGGGAAAAGGAAGAAGTGGTGGGTAAAGACAGGAGTACAGTCTGTTAGCTTTTAGAATATACCTCGGGCTCTAGAGTAGGCTTCGGTTTTCGCCGAAAACACGCGAGTGTAATACTACTTCCTGCTCTGTGTAAGTGAAATTAAATGTCATATTAGTTCCGATTTCGAAATTAAGTGTCATATTAGTTCCGATATCTCTATTACACGAATACATCCGATTCTATCCAATAGTAGCTGAGGTATATTCTAAAAGCTAACAGACTGTAAATGGCGGACTCACTAGGTTGGCCGGATGAGCTACTTCAATTTATTAGAGATAGAGCCGACGATGAGATGCTTTATCAGGACCTATATTCCATTTACTGAAGCGAACGACTAAAGGTAAACAAAGATACAGCATCTCTCAAACTTACATGTCACTCAAAATAGCTCATGCACGCAGCTTTGCTTGCCTCGTATACACACATAGGTTTAGGTAGGTACTGTTTAAGGAAAACAGACAGACAACCAAACAAGACAAGACAACCACTAAACAAAATAAAATAGTTTAGAGAAGTGGCACTCGCATCAACAACGTCAATCGTGAGTAAATATGGCGTCGGGGTAAATATCTTACTTTTTTTTGCCTTTAATTAAAAAAGAGGTTCGTAGTCAGTTGTCCATACTTCTTCCTCACTTCTCGTAGCGCATTAGCATAATATAATAACAAAAGTCTTACATCTTTGCTAGTTGGCAACATATTTGGCAGCAGTAGGATCGCTTTTATTTGAGGACCACTGAAATTTTAGGTATTTTTGGGGCATAGATCTCTTAAGCAAATGGTATTTTCATGATAAAATAAAATATTTACTTAAATAAACTGCGAGTGAAGGATAAATCAGGTAATAACAGTGTTATTGTGTTTATTGCTTATTGGCATTTATTAGCCATATCGTTTTGTATAACTTTGCTAAATATTATGCAGTGTTATAAATGTGACATATTGAAAAACCAAATTTTTGACATGTTGACACATAGGTTGACTTTAGGGCTCGTCCACTAATCACGTGATTACTAATAATACTTTGTTAACTTTAGTCTGGGTCCACTTACGGGTGTTGTTTCTGTCTCTGCTTATCGCTCTGGGATAAATAAACATAAAAATTTACATACAGGTACGTACTTCGCTTCTGGCTCCAGACTAGGATACCCAGTGTGTGGTGGGAACCAGAAACAGAGACATCACCGACATGAAAACATCCAAGACCTGGGGTTTTTTGTCCCCGGCAATTATAATCATATAAACTCCGTTACTAGGCAACCAAAGATAAAACAAGTTATGTGGCACTTTCGGTTGCCAGCAATGACAGTTGTTTTAAACTTTGAGGTTGTACTACGTGCTAGGGGAGACATTTGAGATGAATTTTGTCACAAAGTTAAGGTTTACAGTCGTGACTGCGTGAGTTTAAACATTGTCTTTGTTTGTATATGTTAAACTGATTGAGGGGTAATTAATTTTACTTGTTTTTTTTTATACATACATACATACGCTCACGCATTTACCCCAGAGGAGTAGGCAGTGACCAGGGACTGCCACCTGCCACGATCCTGACAAATCACTTTCGCCTCACTGACATTCATTAGTCGTCGCATGCACGCACGCCAGTTTTGAGTACATTTTATCTACCCCTTTTACGCCCCCGATCAGATGGTGTGACCAACTGGTTACCATGAAGGACGCCTATGTCCTGCAGTGGATGTTAAATGGCTGATGATAATAATATGAATATTGTGAACGGGGTGAACGAAAGGATGTCCTAAATTATAACTATGTTAATTCATCATCATCAACCCATCATGTCCCCACCAAGGGGCACGGGTCTCTTCCCTGAAGAAGGTATAGGCCATACTCCACCACGGGGGCCAAGTCCGGATTGTTGGAGGCTTGTAAGACTAGTGGCTGGTCTTACTGTCAGAAGTTTTCAAGCCGCCAAGCCGCCCTAAGGCCTCTGACTTGGCTTAACGACTGCCATCTATCGACGGCAGCCGGCACCAACTGCTTAACGTGCCTTGCGAAGCACGGAATTGCTCGGAAAAATGCCACTAGCGTTAGTCATAGACGGTGACCCATCCATGGACTGAACGCGCCGTATGTTGCTTAACATTAGTGATCGTTTAAGATCACTCAGGCAGCCCAGGCTACGAGCGACTATGTTAATTATTAGATCTTAATTTTTATTGCACGTTATGTGTATTTTGCAGAAGGCAGAAGCAGAAGGGGAGGCCTTGGCCCAGCAGTGGGACACACGAGAGGCTACGTAAAAAAAAATGTGTATTTTATGTCTTATTTATAAGTCATACAGTTGTTAATTATGAAGCGCAATAGTTTGCTGTAATTGCACAATTAAAATATAGATATAATATAAAAAATTATATAGGGCGGCTTGAAAACTTTTGATAGTAAGAACAGCCACTAGTCTTACAAACCTCCACCAATCCGAACTTGGCCCCCGTGGTGGAGTATGGCCTATACCTTCCTCAGGGGAGAGACCCGTACCCCTCGGTGGAGCGATAATGGGTTGATGATGGTAAATAACATGCTTCATTTTATTCCATTTCTATGAAAGGGATTCTAAAACGAACAAAGAGGTACTTAGCTCAGCGAGTTAATGGGTTCAACAAACAAAGGTGTACTTCTTAAACTTTTTATTCTATGGCGACCGCTGAAACGCCGGCCGACCACACGAAACAATGACGCGCGAAAATAGCACCTAATGACGGGGAAAATACACCACAAAGGAAACCTGTAAATACGTCAGTGTACTTCGCTTTGGCGTATTATTGCGATCATAATCTGTTGTAACAAGGTTGTTATTAGGGTACCGCGCAGAAAGAGTTTTTTTTTAAATAATTTATTGAATTAATTATTCTAAGTGTATTTGCAAGAGCGTGCTCAATGCAGGAAGCATTATGTTCCAGCAAACTTATGTTATTGAAGAGACTGGCGACAGGTAGGGCAAGAAAAGGATGAAATATAATAAAGTTACAATATAAGCAAACATAAGAATCTCTCAGAGCCTGGGCTGCCTGAGTGATCTTAAACGATCACTAAGATAATTCATTTATTTACATAAGACACACACATGTATACAAAGCAAAGCAAAACACGTCTAACTACAAGTCACAGCACTAAAAAAAGCAAAGAAACAAAATTAATAATAGTACATTAACACACATAACAAGCAGAGACACATAGAAAATTGGCCATACACGATACATTAATGTACCTGGCCAACGTACTGAGTAAGTGACCAACGCGGGTGTGGCAAATGTAAACGGGCTCCGACTCAGCATGTGCTGAAAGTTCCGGAAGAACTTCAGCGCTGATATTCTGCCGGTACCCTTGATCGGCGTGCAGCGCCAAGAGAGCTGAGGTGTGGCGCACAGACGGTTATCGGAGTGTATTAAATAATGCTATGAATAATAATGTCACACTGCTAAACAATTAAAAATAAGTAAATATGTTATAATTAATAGATTGATAAATATATACCTATAGATTGTCCACGGGCTTAAATAGTAAAAAATAAATAAAATTCGAATCATCTGTGAGAACTTTGTGTAATCAAAGTCTTAGATTCTATATTCCATAATTTTATAAAATACCAAAAAATCGAACAAATTGCACATAATAATGTCAACATAATCATCATTTCAATAACTTGTACACTGGCAACGGAGTTCAGAAGTACAGGAGCAAAACAATAAATGTCAGAGTATTAGAATTAAAATTGTATTATGGTATTAAATTTAAAATAGAATGATTAAAATTGATGATAATATTATATGCGTATGTCCAAAAAAAAAATAAAAAAAAATATTTAAAAAACTGTGTTATAATATACTCAATTGTTGAAATGTTCGGAGGAAAATACGTAACCGATAATAGGTATGTACTAATAGCACTTTATTCCATTAATTTACCGGGATAACAATTTCTGCTGGTCAAGCAGAAGCTTTTTAATATGGGCCCTGAAGGTGACCCTAGACTGAAGTAGACGGAGAGGTGGCGGGATATCGTTCCAGCACTTTGTGGCCTGAAACCTGAAACTACCGCGGAAGGCGGCAGTGCGGTGATGCGGCACACAAAGCGGGATCGACGTGATCCTAACGCAACCCCCCATAGCTCTCCTCCAAATAAGCTTTTGGAATAAATAAGCTGGTTTCTTACTTTTGACAACACTGAACAGTAACATTGCCGTGAAAAATTTCAATCTATTTTCCATTTTAGGAGATTGGCATCGTTTATGTAAGGTGTAACGTGAGTTTGAGCTGGGATGTGGAAGCAAAAACGAGCGCATGCATTTTGGACACGCTGAAGCAGTTTCTGAGTCTTGCCATAAATACAGGGACCGTAAGCCGTTAGGGCATAATTTAGTTTGGACAGTACCAGGGAGTCGCACAGGAGAACTCTAACGCTAACGCTCAAAAAATGTCTCAGCTGGTAAAGGACTTTCAGACGGAAAAAACAACCCCGAACAATTTCCATGACATGCTTCTCGAAGCGCAAATGGCTGTCCATAAGCACACCCAAATTCCTCGCCTCATCAACGAATTCAAGACGTACGCCATTAATGCAGATCACGGGATCAAATGCCATAATAACCTCCTTCTGTTTTTTTGAGCCCATGACCATTACTTTGGATTTAGAATGGTTTAATTGGAGCTGGTTACTTAAGAACCATTTGTAAATGCGGTTAAGGTCTCCATTTAGTCTAGTAGCCGATGCAGCAACGTCACTCATGTCGCAAGGAATCAAGACCTGTAGATCATCTGCATACATATGGTAACAACAATGCTTTATGGACTTGACGATATCTGCCGAGAAAATCGTGAAGAGAAGGGGACCAAGGATTGATCCTGGGGGATTCCCCGGCCCACTCTACGCAACCTAGACGTCAAAGTTTTCCCGTCAGCTTTACGTACCACAACCTGCTGGGATCTGCCAAACAAGTAGCTCTCAAACCATTTTATGGCTTCGATCTGAAAGCCATAGTAGGCGAGCTTAGACAGCAGCAGGTCATAGTTTATAGAGTCGACAGCTTTAGAAAAGTCCAATAATCCAAGAAATGATCCCTTTCCCTCATCCTGATTACTCAAAGTGCTATCAAATACGTCAAGAAGAGCGGTAGAGGTACTGTGGTACTTTCTGAAGCCCGATTGGTGAGTAGGCAAAATATTGTTGTCCTCACAGTACTTGACAACCTGATTATAGATGACCTTTTCCAATATTTTATACAAATAGGGCATGATGCTAATAGGCCTCAGATCACCGAACCCTGTAGGGTTGCTGTTCTTGGCCAATGGGGTCACAGCAGCTATCTTCCATTGCTCAGGGAAGGTACAAGAAATAATAGATTGGTTAACTATGTGCGTTATTGCATTTAAACTATCCGGGATCGTAAGTAGGAGCATATCCCTATTTATATTATCAACACCTTTAGCATTGGATGTCAGTTCAAGGATAATTTTTAGAATTGTATTACTTTCTATTGTGTGGAAATTAAAATTATTGCTATTATGTCTGTGAAATTCGAAATATGTCAAATGAGAAATACTTGCATTACTATTGGTTGGGAAGCTCAAGAAGTGTTCATTTATTTCGTCGGGGTATTGTAAGTATTCTGGTAGAGATGAATATTTTGTGTCTGGGAGTATCGACCGTTTCAAGTTTCGCCATAATATTTTACTATTATGTAAATTTTGTTGATATAATTTTCATAATAAGCTTTCTTCTCGAAGTACAAACTCGTGTTGACAAGGTGCTTTAATTCTTTGTATTCAGATTTATGCAAATCAGATTTTGAACTCAAGTACTTACCGTGTGCTCTGTCTCTGAGGTGCATCATGCGACGTATAGTATGAGTAAGCCAGGGCTTACAGTGCTCTTTAATCACCACAGATTTTTCCGGGGCATGACAGTCAAAAATATAAGTCAGTGACTCGCTTAAAATATTTACAGCTGTGTTTACATTCGGTTTCCCTGTTACACTATCCCAGTCAATACGCCCCATGTCTAGCTAGAAGAGCTCCCTATTTATAGATGAAAGGGGTCGAATTGTAACTTTTTTGGGAGGGGCAATAAGTTTTTTCAATTTTAAGGTAGCTATAATCAGTGCATGCCCCCCGAGATCAGGAATGTTGTTTGTTGTTATACTACTCACAGGGGCGTCCGTACAGATTAAGTCAATCAGTGTGTGACTATGTGCCGTGAAGTGAGTAGGCTCAGTGACATGATTATTAATACTGAAAGACTCTAAGAAATCCCTCAGTTTTCTTGAGTTCAAATTATATTCCAAGAGGTTAATGTTCAGATCACCCATTAGTACTATATAGTCGTAGTGGGTAAACGATGACACTGATTCACTTAATGCGTCAAAAAAGATATCAACATTCACCCAAGGAGCCCGATACGCTGTACCTATGATCAGTCTTCGGCCATTGATATTTATGCGGATCCACATTTGCTCGACAGCCGCCGTTTGCTCGGCAACGTTAAGCAACATACAGCGCGTTCAGTTCATGGATGGGTCACCGTCTATGACTAACGCTAGTGGCATTTTTTCAAGCGGTTCCGTGCTTCGCAAGGCACTTTAAGCAGTTGGTGCCGACTGCCGTTGATGGATGGCAGTCGTTAAACCAAGTCAGAGGCCTTAGGAAGGCTTGAAAACTTGTGACAGAAAGACCAGCCACTAGTCTTACAAGCCTCCACCAATCCGGACTTAGCCCTCGTGATGGAGTATGGCCTATACCTTCCTCAGGAAAGAGACCCGTGCCCCTCGGTGGGGACATAATGGGTTGATGGTGACATACATAAGGATAGGGAAATACGTTGACTGAGGGGGTAGGGATTTCGGGTCTGAAATGGTGACGGGCGAGAAACTTGGCGAGGCGAGAAGACTGCAGGTGGACTACAGATGAGTATATGCAAATATAATCTAAAGTTATAACACATGGTAGTCCACCCCACATGTATGGAGAGCGCGCCTAGTTGACGCCTGTGGAGATCCAAGGGTCGGTGCCTACTTTGGCCAAAGGCTAAGCCTCGCCATACAGCGAGGCAATGCCGCCAGCGTTCTCGGAACTCTACCGGCCGACAGCGAGATCGCTGCTCTAACATTTTATTTTATATATAAAATAGCTTTAGTTTAGTTTTTTAGTATTATTATTAGTTTTAGTTTTGTAAATACTATGTAATTACTTTTCTTTACTTCATAATACTATAAATATAATATTAATGAAATACGTTAAATGGAGAGCGTAAATCAGCTTGAATTCATGGTTCCTGCAACTTTTTTTGCTATCTGTGAATGACCCATGTAGGGTGCTATTTTCTTAGTCTTGTAAGAATAGTAAATAATGTTTTGACATTGCACGTCTTGATTGCATTCGTGGGTCTTGAGCTTCTTAGGTAGATGGACATACGTACCAACTTATGTATTACATTTAAGGTGATTTGAAAAAAGATAGTCCGAGTAGCGTTTTGTATTCACTGCCATTTTATCCACTACATTTGGCCGCAAGGCAGCGGCTAACATTACACGTACATTGACATTCAACAAACAGAATATAAATTCTTTACTTTGAAACAAATTTGTGATTTCTACTGCCAGTGGACGCTACTTAAATCGTCTCATCTTCTTTTATATCAGTCGATAGCTCATAAATCTGTAACTTTTCTTTGAAAATTCACTTCACGTCGTGTAGTGCTCGCGAGTAGAGGTTGATCTGCTATAGAATGTCAGTCCATTGTGTCGACTAAATGCTCTTCAATTTACAATGAAATGAAAACGAGAAAGATTTTATTTTATGCTATTCCGTTTCATTACGTTCCGGTTCCGTTCCGTCCCGTCCCATTCTGTACCGTCCCGTCCCGTCCCGTCCCGTTCCGTTCCGTTCCATTCCGTTCTATTCTATTTTATTTTATTTTATTCATCACCAAGTTACAGAAAAATTACTTAGTTTAAAAACTTAGGTTGATTGGTGATTGGTAGATTGGTGGAGGCTTGTAAGACTAGTGGCTGGTCTTACTGTCAGAAGTTTTCAAGCCGCCCTAAGGCCTCTGACTTGGCTTAACGACTGCCGTCACCAACTGCTTAACGTGCCTTGCAAAGCACGGAACCACTCGGAAAAATGCCACTAGCATTAGTCATAGACGGTCATCCATCCATGCACTGAACGGGCCCTGTGTTGCTTTACCTTCGTGATCGTTTAAAATCACTGAGGCAGTCGGAGCTACGAGTGATTCGTAAGTAAAATATTTATCGGTGAGGAATTAATGTGACGACGTCTTCTTAGGCAGATTGACATTCGTACCAAATTACATTTATGTGTGTTTTTCTATATTTAAATCTTTATGTTATGTTTAAGTTGATTTGAGAAAGAATGGTCGGAGTGGATTGGTATTTGCTGCCGTTTTTCCACTACATTTGGCCCCAAGGCAGCGGCTAACATTAATATTCTCAGTACATTGACATTCAACTGACAGAATTTAAATTCTTAACGTCGAAATAAATTTCTGATTTTTTAACTCGAAGCCTTAGTGCGAAAGTTCGTCTCGCACTTAGTTTATACCTAGACCCCGCTTTCAGCGTCGTATTTCTTTTTCCAAGATAACTTATTGCCCGAAAGAATTGTTTCGGAGTGATAGATGAATCTTTGCACAAACAAAATGTTATTTTTCAACACCTGACGAGAGTGTTGAGCTAACGGATGTGATATTATTGGCAAAAGAATAATTTAGACGAAGCGTCCACTCGTGCGCTATGGTCCTTGGGATATATTATTTGACGGTTTCGGCTTAATCCTCATAATCAACGATAGTTTTAACGTACGTGCGGAGCCAACGAAGCTGAAGGTTTTCTCACGGTGCATTTGCTCCCATTTAGCAAGTGGCACTGTTACTAAAAAAAAAGAGTTTGAAGTATTCTCTATCTACATAATTATTAATAATCTACATGTAACATAAACTCACGCTTGTATCCGTCAGGGGTAGGCAGAGACCAAGGACTTTTGCTTCATCGACATTCGTTAGTCGTTGCATGCACGCACGCCGTCTACGGGTACTTTTATCTTGTCCTTGGCTAATACATGCCCTATTTGGTTGAGTATGTCTAAACAGAACTTTATCAGGCCTATAATATAGAAAATGGCTTTGCAATTTATCAAACGTGTTGTGATTAGTTGCGTTATGACCTTGCGGATCGGATCTACATATTTGTAAAACGCCACCAGAGTGCGTATACTGAGTTTTGTCATTCACTTTCGATAGTGAGAGCGTTTGCGATTTGCATAGGAGTGACAAAGAGAAAACTATGTGGCGCGCTTTGTCACTCCTATACAAACTGCAAACGCTCTCGCTATCGAAAGTGAATGAACAAACTCGGTATAAGCACTCGGAGTGCTTAGTGCGAGTTTTTTTAACTACTCGATCGCGTTAACGTAAACTCATATGCTATAGGAGTGACAAAGCGCGCCACCTAGTTGTCTCTTTGTCACTCCTATACAAATTGCAAACGCTCTCGCTATCGAAAGTGAATGAAAAAACTCGCACTAAGCACTCTGTACCAATACGTACCAGGATTCGTACTTGCGACCTCACTCTCATGTGCGGTGTGAGTTCTCAAGAGACATTATCCCCGGCACTGTTCTGAAAACCGGTGGCGGGGAACAATAAAACAAACATTTACTTACATACAGGCACATACATTGCTTCTGGCCCCTCACTAAGTTACCATGGGTCGTACCAATCAGAAACAACGACATCACAAACCTGATAGCATTCAAGACCTGGGTTTTTTTTGGGACCTCTCGCATGGTGGGCAGGTGGGCAAATCGATGCGCCACAGAGGTCATCAATCAGCGGGGAATCACTGGATACGCGCGGCAAAAGACAGGGAAAGTTGAAAAACCTTGAAGTGGGCTTAGGTCCTGATGGTGGTGATGATTCTGATACAGTGGACGTGCCATCAGAATCACTCTGGTCTCCGCCATGTGACCTTTCCCTGCTCATTTGCGCGCTTGTTTTGTCTAGACTTGACGTCCGAGCGCTTGTCATTTTGCATGCCTACTACGCGCACCAAATTTCACAGGTTTCCTAATTATTCACGGAAAACTATCAAAAGAAATGTAAAGCTAAAAAAGCTACTTACATGTAACATAAAAAAACTTTTTTTTTTTCGGACCAGAAATAACTTTATTCATTCAATTCAATTTAAACAGTAATTATAGTTAAGTCAAAACACAATAGACATACCTAAATTATTTGCTCAGACATTAAAAAAAATTCATTACAAACATAATCAAAATTCACATAAAGCTTCGTAAAAAAACTTGTACCTCAAATGGCTTAGATAATGTCAAAACCATATTTCAGAATAAAAAATAATGAAAAAAAAAAACCTAACCAAAAAAATCTCTCCGAGCCACATCTGACCCAAAAGTATCCATAATACGTTGTGTTTCGATATTGCAAGTGTCGATTGCACTCTTGGGTCTTTAAGCTTCTTAGGTAGCTAGATATTGGCACCAATTTACGTATTATATTTAAGGTGATTTGAGGAAAAACTGTCAAAGCGGACTTTTGTTTTGCCACTGCGTTTTTCTCTACTACATTCGGCCCTGAGGCAGAGGCTACTATTATGAGTTCATTGACAACAAATAATAATATAATGTAAGACATTTACGTTGAAATTCTGATTTCCACCGAAACTAGAACCTAAGGAACTTATTGGAAATGTCACCTAAAAGGACGCCTGAAACATACGAATACATTTCTACCTACAAATGTCATCTCGTATGTGTAGCACCGAGCTTATTTACCTGGCGCCATATTTTGTGGCACCAGAGCAGAATATATCCACAACTATAAGTCCAGATTCTAGCAGTGAAACATGCGTCTGGTTCACAGAAACTCGCCCTCGTATCAGACCCGTGGATTATCAGGCGTCAGTCGACGGGAAGTTTCGGCCGGGAGCGCGCGCCTCGACTCCTAGCTAGCTGACGCAACTTTCGAATGCGAATTCTGAATTTGAATTTAGAACTCGACTTTTTTCTTTATTAAATACTCCATTCTTTTTTTTTGTTGACTGAGCTTCCAAGCTGGCTGGTTTTATTGTTTATTTTCTAAATTTTGTTTTACAAACAAAACTTTTTTACACGTTCTATTTTTGAAAAGTAACGTAGACATTTTAATTAAAACTGAAAAAGTTTTAACGAGTGAACCGTGGTAAAAAACGCAGTGAGAGGAAAAATAAGGAAAAACGATTTGAAGAAACTTGAGTGCGATGAATATGCCAAGATAAGGCATTGTTTTTTGCTGGCGCTTCGCTGAGTGTCATTAGCGTCGACATGATGGCCTCTGACACCATGTAAGTACTATCAGATCTATATTATGACTTGATTGTAGCATAAATTGTGTGGTGGCGCTAAGACGATATACCTTTTTTTTTTTGTTAACGGGGTGAAATGCTTTGTGCACCATAACCGCCACCCTTGGGGGAGGGCGACGGCCGTGTGTCGGACTCTCCTCTCCTAATAATAGGAGAGGCATACCTCCTAAAACACCCCGGGGGCCGTCCTGTCGCTCGTGCAATGGGGCGCCGCCGGATCTCGCAAGTGGTGTAACCACTTGTCGAGTCGGGCCCACTGGAGAAGGGGCATGGGCCCTCCACCCCCTTCTCCCGTCACGATATTGGACGCCAGGTCACCCAACCTGCCGTCTGTGACCCTCCCTCAACCGGCGGCGCAAGGTCCGCGCAGCGTCCCCCGCGCCACCGGCTCTCCCGGCGGAGAGGCGCAAGCTCCCCAAGCCTCCAGCTACCGAGGACCCGTTGTGGCCGTCTGCCCGGATCCTCGGCCCATCCAAATTCCCACCCATAAAAACACCCCTCGGCCAGAGACCATATGGGGTGCCCAGTCCCTGGTCCCTGGCTTATCTCCCTTAAAATCCCTCCCTCCCAAGCCCGGCTTGCGGAGCCCGCGCCCCTCCCCGCCCCTCCAGCCCTCTTCCATGCCCTCTGCTGGACAGAGGGACATAGAGAGGGCCCCCACCGTGTGTTTTTTATAGAGGTTGTCTCCTCGCGGCCCGAAGGCCCCCGGCCCCGCTCAATGTGGGGTTACGGGTGCGGGGCCCATGGTGGACCCCGCGGGACATCCAGCAGCGCAAGCCACTGGACGTCCCCCTCCCTCTGATTTTGGTCCGCGCCGGCCGAAGCTGGTACCCCCCATATCTGGAGGGCGTTCCCCTATCCGCCACCCGGGGGACGCGTCCGATGGAAGACCAGAAACTCCGCACGGAAAGACGATATACCTACTTAGTGATCTACATGACGGGCCTAGGAAAATTAATATCTACAATGTATTAAAAATAGAACGCTACTGTGATTACGGCATTTGCACAAAATGTTACACGACTAGTGTTAATTGTAGGAAAAATTTAAAATGTAATAAAAATTTCAATGATTTTTTAGGTGAATAGCTTAGGCAGAAAAATTGAGAAAAGTTAAATGAGGTCTAAGATGCAAATAAATGTTTTTAAGCAGAAAAATTTTCAAAATTTTATGAGGTTTTTCGTTTTGTGGTGGTTTTTTTACAGGTGCTAAAAGCAGCAGCAGCTGAGTTTAATAGGACAAGGAACGGACAGATTTTTTTTATTTTATTTTAAGCTTCTGTGTACTAAAAATATTTCGAAAATTATTAAGTACAACAAAAAATTCCCCGAACAAATATTTAATTAAGCACACGATCTAATTGGGGTATCCTAAAATTGGAAATTTGAAAAAAAAAAGAAAAGTGCCGGAAATTTTATTTTGTAAGTATGTCGGTTAAAGTTCTTCATAAGCACTCGATTTAGCACTAATAGCTAACATAAAGCAATAACTTTATTTGAACAAAAACTCAAGTAAGTGTATTTCATTGCACTACTGGAAGAAATATTGAATAATCCACTGCATTAGTAATAATAAGACAAGATAAGAATATTATTCATAGTACCAAAAAACACATACAATACATAAGCAAAGATACAGTACAATTAATCTACTTAAAACAAAAAAAACATTCAACAGTAACTCAATTTGCGATCCTATAATTATAATATTACTAGCTGTCCCGGCAAACTTCGTACCGCTAAAGTTTTCGTAATTTTTTCATATTTTTTCACCATTTAACCTTTTCTGGAGTTGCACAAATATAAAAAAATAAAAATCAATCAAATCGGTCCAGCCGTTTTAGATTTTAGTGAGACTAACGAACAGCAATCCTTTTTTAAATATCGTATTATTACGGATACACTTACTTGATTTTTCATCGGAAGAGCCCGACCAGATTTCGCTTTGATTGGTAGAGCTTAACCATGGTGAGTCGAGACGGAGACAGAGCGAAACCTGGTCGGACTCTTCCCACAAAAAATCAAGTAAAGTGTATCCGGATCAAAATTAATAACATTTAGTGCTTACGAAAGTTTTAGTTCAATAGGTTTTTACCTAAAGCTCTGAGTAATAAAACGAACAAAACAAAAGTAAAAGATAATATTTTACCGGGGGGAAGGCTGTTGAAAACTTTTATAACTTATAATTTTGAGGTAAAAAACTGAACGCTAGTTCCAGAACGACAAGAAAAACAGAAAGTTACTACAATTACGTATCTTAGGAACTAATAAAGAAAAGATTTTTCTTTCCTACTATATCTCAACGCTTGAAATCGCCTATCCGCGCACGCGTGGTGATTAAACGCTTACTCTCTTTTTGAGAGAAGGCCTGTCGCAATAAGTAGTTTGAAGGGTGCGATCCGTTAAGTGAAAGAGGGTATCCAGAGGCCATGAAGGTTTATTTAAAAGGTAAAAGAAAGGCACCTGGGAACAATGCAAATGGAAAGTCTTAAATAAGATCTAAAAAAGTACGTAAGTAAATATAAAAATACATTGGAAATATAAAAAGAACACTTACATAATAATTGTGCCTTTCGCATATTTTATGAAATGATTTAGATAAAAGTATGCAGAGTAGAGCAATCCGGGTCGTGAAAAACAGAAAAGAATGACGTTTTAGTCCACCTTCTATGGAAGCTGAAGATTAAACGGCTCACTACGTCCGTCCACGGTGGCGAATGTCAAAAACTAGTTAAATAAAAAAAAAAAACTCACGCCCGTTATCCCCGAGGGGGTAGGCAGTTAAATTTAGAATTGTTAAAGGCCGAAAATGATTAAAGAGCAACGAGGCGGTCACCTCGTTACAGGCCTACGAGTATGTGGCTGTTTCTACGTTTTTTTTTTCGATTGTAAGCTCATGGCATGCTAAAAATTCTCGAGATCATTCATCACTAGGCGTGAAAGTAATGTAATACTAAAATCGTGAAATAATTCTTACAACTATGTACAAATGATTTCACCTGCACATTTTTTTAAAAGGTTTCTTGTCATTATTATTTGTATTATAGTCAACAAAAATTCTAAAGGTTAATAAAGACGTCATTTTAATTCAGGCCTAAGCTTATGTAACTTTGTACTTTCATTATTAATACTGAATTACTTTTATTTAAAAAAGTAAAAATATTTATTTAAAATAATGTTGATTCGCACAAATACAAGTTTATGTTAAAATTAAAACACTTAAGTTTAAATTAAAAATATAGTACTATGCGGCGGATTCAATACTATAAGCATTTTCTGCCAGTCAACCGCAGGAGGTAAAGGAAAGAGTTGGTAGGCGTGCAAAAGTAGTTAAATATATTTTGAAACATACTTATATTAGGTGCATTGAATAAACTTACACATTATCATATTATTATACTTACACATATATTAAAATAAATACTAAAATACAATGATCCGAAATATCACTATAAAATACATCGTAGATCAGAATAGTTACCGGAACATTAAAAATATTCTTTTTTGAGTAAATGACGTTTAAATATTTCAAAAATTGACATTATGTTACAGTAAAAGCATTGTTCTCCTGGAATTATTATTTTTGTTATGGACAAAAACTAATTTGATTTGTAGCGTTAGTGATTCGGAAATATTTTCAAAATTTCCAACATTCTGCATACTCAACTCAAAACTCGTATTTTTTTAAATGTTTCGGTAATGATTCCGACCGACCGAAGACAGATATTATCTATATATATAAAAGGAGAAGCTGACTGACTGACTGACTGACTGACATATCAACGCAGGGCCTAAACTATAAGGGTTAGAAACTTGAAATTTTGCACAAGGGTTCCTTTTGTAACGTAGGGGAGCACTAAGAAAGGATTTTTGAAAATTCATCCCCTAAAGGGGTAAAATGGGGGTTCAAAGTTAGTATGAAACTTAGCCGTTTATAAAGCCGTTCGAATGAAATTCAGCATGAAGGTCCTTCATTGAATGTCTTGAAACACATATAAAATAGTTTTTCGAAAATCATCTCTCAAGGGGATAAAAGGGGGGTGCAATGTTAGTATGAAACATTGCCATTTTTTAAGTTATTCGTATGAAATTCAGTATGAAAGTCCTTCATTGAAAGACATGAAAGACGTGTAAAGTAGTTGAACAGGACGGCGATACCATGAGCTCTTGAATGTACCACGTTTACTTTGACACTGAAAATATTTACAATTGTTTAAGAACACTAGAATTTCACCAATATTTGAATTTAAACTAAAACCAAAGAGAAAAGAAGGCGGTGTCGGTCGCCAACAGTAGTCTTTCGAAAATCATCCCTTAAGGGGGTAAGAGGGGGTTACGAAGTTAGTATGAAAGCTCTTTCGCATGCGCCAAAAGTATCCCTATCTTATTTGCAAACACTTTACTCAACTAAAGCCCACGCGGACGTAGTCGCGGGCAACAGCTAGTACGTAGATATACATTATGAGAAAAAGGGCACAAGAATAATTCGCGTACTTTTTGTCCTTTTCACTTCCTCCTTCCTTCCGCAAAATTTAATTAAGTGACCTTAATTAAGCTTAATTCGTAAGATTTTCCTCGTCCCTACCAATAATTAAGAGCACAGATCAAAAACATTATTTTTTCGTAATTATGAGTATTGAGCCAAAAATGTGCGAGCCTTCATCAACTTTTATTGTATGAGTGATGCCAAAAAATTGTACATATATTTTAAATTATTGAAATTACATGGTAATGTTAACTTAATTTCGGATACACTTAGGTACATTTATTTCCCTTTATCTTCCACTTTATGACGATTTAATAAGTTGAAACACTATCTCATAAGTTTTCATATTTTTGTCAGGTAACAAACAATAGATGAGTGTAATTATCGAGTTATTGTGTTCGTTGACTCCATGAAGTGTATACTGGGTGTTGATTTGTACAGTTTAATCCAACTCAGGGGTGGTTTACATGATACTACAGGAAAAAGAACATATAAAACCTAAAAATCATAAAGTTATATGGCTTAGCTTCTACCGTTTGCACTTGACGGGTCCGGCGGGGGTTTCACGGGGCGGGGCGGGAGAGTGCACCCACGCGCTCGCCACCGGTGCCGCAAAACCGGGGATTTTAGGTGATTTTCACTAAAAAAAATATATATGTTTTATTTATTCTTTTGCTTCAGAATCATGTAAATAACCACCCTGTATAGTTGTTTGAAATTAGGAGGGCAGGACTTGAAATTGCCTCTAGAAGCCTATTGAAAAAAAAAATTGTTCTTCCTGCGAAACTGTTGTTCTGTAGGAAGAAAAAACCTCTTTGTACGTTACTGGTTTCGTCGGCGGCCGTAGGGGATGTCAAGTGCTTACAAAAGTAAAAATAACACGGTATTTGTTGAATGTCAATATCCAATGTTAGCCACTGCCTTAGGATGAATTAGCATCAATAAAGAAGGCAGAAAAAAATCTACTCTGACAATTTTTTTACTTAACAGGAGAGTCCTCTTTGAAATCAGTTGCTACTGTAGCGATTCATCTCTGGCACAACTGTCTAGTATGAATTTCAATATTTTGAAAGAGAATCGCTACGTTTTTGTGGAAAAGTTGGTCGATGACTAGCTAGGCTAGGCGGTTCTCGATTAAAATATAAAATAAAAGTTATTATTGCGAAAAAGCCTTTTTCAATGTATATGATGAAGACTCTAGGATTGCCATAAATAATTTTATATACCAAATTATTAGTTTCTTTTCATACAAAAGCTAGCCACACAATTAGCACCCATTCACGATAACGCAGGGATCGGTCATCGCCGGTCATCCAAATATCTCGCGCTTTACGCTCTCTAACAATATCGCAGACACGGGTAAATAATTTTCCTCTATAGGAAAATGCCCGTTCTAATTAAAAACGTAACATGAACCCGCGCCTGTATTCCGAGGGGTAGGCAGAGACCAGAGAATGTCAATGGCATGATCCTGACATATCACTTTCACTGCATCTACATTTATTTGTCATAGCATGCAGGGACGCCGGTTTTGGGTGCTTTTTATCTTACATTAATACATCCCCTATGTCGTCAGCTAAAAACGCAAACCTCTTAACTCCATTTTTTGCATTATCGGAAAGTAAATTTCTGAAGGCAATATTTAGCAAATCTCTTAAATAAAAAAAAATCCGTTTAAATATAAAACGCAAAATTTAATACCTCGGAACTCCATACCGCAATTTTGCTTAACGCAGACCACGTATTTTCTCCCGCTCAGTACTGTTTAAGATGGCGATTTGAATGCACGTGTTAGTATGGTCGGTAAATAATTTAGATTAGAACTCTTTATTTTAATTAGGTACAATGGGCGGCTTTATTGTTAACAGCTATTTCTTCCAGACAACCTTGACAGAAAGCTTATCGAAGGCATAAGAGTAAAAAGTAGTTGTTGTACATCATATTTCAATAGTTATTTATTTATTTATTAGGCACACAAAACAGATATTACCCAGTACATTATCAAAATAATGAATAAATATTTAAGATCTAGACTAATCTCCAAAACATGTGTACACAGCATGATTACAATTTACGAAATATGACTTAGACGAATTAATATTATTATAATTATTAATGTTATGTAAATTAAATTATTAAAATTTAATCATTTAGGTGGTGTACCGATCTTTGGGCATAGGCCATCTCCCCCTTCCATTCTTCTCTATTTTATACTTAATAATAAACTGACATAAATATTTTTAGTAAATAAATTACTAAAACGTGGGCCCAGTTCTAGTGATTGGTGCCTCTGCCTACCCCCTCGGGGATAACGGGCGTGAGTTTATTTATTTATTTTATTTATAAATTATTTGAACGTTCTGTATTTACTCTTTCCACTTCCTTATGCTGCCTTACTTTTTCTGTAAAAAGGCGAGGTTTTACTTCGCTTTGAACGATAAAGCTATGAATAAACACCTGTTGGAAGCCTGCCTCAGGCACCTTGTAACTAATTATTATACATTTCAAGAGGAAAACTTCGTTCAAATGAAAATTGAATACAAGCGTTGTTAATTAAGGATAAAATCCTTTATGAAAAGTTGCTGTCAGATACACAATCGAAATACATTTATTTTTTCATAAGCCCGGTATCGACACGTCGTGTTATGGCGTTTTCTGTCGGCATGCCAAACGATAAAATATAAATTCCGATTTTTCATCTTCTTTGTTTTTAAATTAAATAATTCATATGTATAATAATAGCAATAATAAATAATAATAATAAATAATAAACTCACGCCCGTTATCCCCGAAGGGGTAGGCAGAGTCTCTAGAACTGGACCCACGTTTTGCCGAGTTTATTAGGTCCCAAACGTGACAAGTGGCAAGCCTGTCGCCGTTATCCGGGCACAATTTATCAGCGAATGGTGTTGCTGTACAAACAAATGTACGTAACTAAAAGTCATTGGTACATGCGTGGTTCGAACCCAGACCCTCATGATCGAGAAGCAAGGGTCAACCCCACTACGCCACCACCGCTTCTTCTAATAGCAATAACTTCCACAAAAGACAATCACGTGACCTGGTCCCAAACTAGGATACCCTGTGCTATGGTAACCAGCGTATTTATGTATAATTATGTTTGTGTGTATGGTAAGGACATCACAAACATAATTATACATAAATACGCTCAGAATTACACTTTTTGTACAAATGCATGACGGCATTTGTCGACGTCGAACATTTAGAACTTTTCACGATCGATTTTCTTGATCACCCGTTCTAGGTAAAAGGCTTGCAACATCGCTCGACACTCTTCTGAAGTTTTACTGGGAAAAGTGAAATCCACACGAGCATTCTCGTGAGGTTCTAATGAATGCAGCTTTGCTCTTAGGACTCAAGAGTCCCCAGTTTTCTAGAGACACTGGCTTTTCTGGGATCTGAAATATGGGATATGAGTTCTTTTCAAAGCGTTATTAAAAAAATATATATAGTACCACAAATTACCGATAGATGGTGCTGACGTCGCATAATACGTCAAAATTGACATGACATCACTGTACTTTCTCTGTGGTTCCTGTCCTATGTTTTTACAAAAATGCACAATTCACGTACGTATGTAATGAACAAAGTAAAAACACTTCGATAACTTTCAAGTTTCAACAGTTTCGAAACAAAGTCTACTTTAGATCACAGACTACAAAGAGATGTTTAGACTATCACAGATTAATAACGATTAAAACCACAGACCTAAAAACATGATGACATTTTGCTCTTCTTGCAGCGCCATCTAGTTTTTTTTAATGAACTCAACTGACAGCTGTCATTGAAAAGCCCTCATTATGAAGCGAAAGTGGTCTGTCGTAAATAAATATAAATTTGTCATTTCATTTAGACGGTTTAGACTTGCAAAAACTTAAAACTTCCATTATGGGGCACTGTGTAAGGTTCTACAGCAAGATTACCCAAGATATATTAGAGTTACCACCGACGCAGTTTAAGAAATGTCTCAAGCACACTGTGCAAAAAGCTTATTATAAAATACACGATTACTTGGAAGCAAGGATGTCTGGTGTTAAACAGTAGATTAATATTAAATGTATTTGGAGGAGATTTTTAATTTAATTTCAAGTAAGTATTATTGATAATTGTGTCTAGTGTTAAACACATACGTGAGTAATATTTTTAAGTTTCAATGTTTGTTAATTAAACTAAGACTATTTTGAAAAGAATGAATGTGTAGTTTATTTGTTAGTTTGTTCTTCACGTAATCTATTAATTGTGAAACTAACAACTTTGACGGTCGTAAAGTAAACATTTTGTTTGAATTGTGAATTAAACATTTGAATTTGAATATGGTTACCAGGCCAAGACGTCACAATTATGCAAATACACTAATAAATCGCATGACACATTATCACAAAACGGCCAGCCAAGCAGTTTCTTCCTATTAAGAGCGTGCCAACTGCATGCTTGCGAGGTTTTTCCACTAGGAAGCCCTCGGTTGAGTGAGTGTGGGTCAAGAGTTCGTTGCGGGCCGGATCGATGGCTGAAGGAAACGAGGCGAGCGGCAGTGTCAAGATTTATTCATTCTCTGCCTTATGGTGCATTTACACTACTTGCTGCCATCACTCGAGCTGCCACTTCTGATGGCACTCGTGATCGGTCATGGTATAAAATGTAAAATGACATCTCGATGGATCATTGCTTAAGCAGTTTAGTTGAGTTTGTTTGCAAAGACAAAAAAAAAACGACTTGCTAACCACCGGTTTTCGGTACACTAACAATGTGATAGTCTACAATTAAATGTTGTCAACATTATGTGAAGAAACACATTGGTTAAATAGCAAAATTAAAGTGTTTATTTTCAGATTACTAGTGTCAGAAAAACTGGGGATAAATTATTTGAATTTACTGAATAAGAGTAGGACAACAAGATGTTGATAACTAGTTAACGTCCACATAGCAACTAATGAATTTTGGTGAGGCAAGGAAGGCACTTTCCAGATCGAGGCAAGCCTCGAGTTTCCTTTACCGTCGTCTTAGTCTCTCGAATATAATTGTGATTTTATGAATGTAAGGTACCTATTTTTAATTTTGTACTAAAACGGAACATGCGATATCTTTCCATGGTTCGCAGCTTTCATCGCAAATAAACGTTTTTACTTTTACTTTATTCCTGTCAGTGATTACCTACAGTACGATAAGATTTTAAAACAATAATATTACCTTTCAAACAATAAGATCACTTGTCTTGGCTCCAAACTCTGATACACTGTGGTATGCTGACCAGGCAAAAACTTCACAAACATGGAAATACACTGAAACTGAAGCCATATGTACAAATGCACGCCAGCCCTTAGTGGAAATCTAATGGGAACTCACTACCGCTGGCATGGTAAACATCCGTGATACCGTGTGATGTATTTGTTGATTATTATGTATCTTATTAACGAAAATAGGTACAGTGTTCACATGCTTCCATCACGAGTGACGATACAAAAGAAGGCTTGTAAACTCACTTTTAAGATTAATTCAGCGGCCCAGAGGTTGGCTCAAAGAGAAATGTATGCGATTGCAAAAGTATCGGAATTGATTGCCAAATACATTTGTTTACTCGAATGAGTCATAATTATTTATAAAATGATATTTTTAAGTGTAGCTTCTAGAAAATAGTAATATTGGCTATGGAAGAGCGGAGCGTCCTAACACAGGCATCTTTTTGCTTAAATGTAGGCTCCAAATACTGTAAAGACCAAATGTATCTTAAGTTGATGAAATAAACATTTTATTATTTATGAAAAACAGCTCTTCAAGTCGTTAAAAGGTTCCCAGAAGGGCAATTTGCTTAAAACAGTAGTTTTGTTTTAATTTACAAAGAACCTTACCTCAATGAAACTTTATTATATGTTGAAGCGACGAAATTGGAGGATTTTCTTAGAATTGAGGGTACAAAAAGAAAATAAATTAGAGCCTTGAAAGGACATTTAAGGCCGCCCTGTGTACTTTTTTAATTGTAAGTTTTATTTATGTCTCTTGTATCTTGCGTGTAAAATAGAATATTGAAATTAAAATTTAAATATTTTTAAATATAAATAAATAAACTCACGCGCGTTATCCCCCAGGTGTAGGCAGAGGCACAAGTCGCTAGAACTGGGCCCACGTTTTGCCGAGTTTATTAGGTCCCAAACGTGACAAGTGGCAAGCCTGTCGCCATTATCCGGGCACAATTTATCAGCGAATGGTGTGGCTGTACACACAAACAAATGTACGTGACTAAAAGTCATTGGTACATGCGTGGTTCGAACCCAGACCCTCATGATCGAGAAGTAAGGGTCAACCCCACTACGCTACCACTTTTTTTTTAAATATTTTCATTCATAATAAAAACAAAAAGTTTACGAGCGTCAAAGTTGTGAGGTTCACAATTAATTTAATAGATAATTAGCTTCGCTCGAGTGAAATGTACTCGTACATTCATAGTAATCTCATCTCATCGGTCTGTAAATAGAGCCCACTGTTTCGCATAGGCCTCACGCCAACCCATCCGGTTCCGTGCTGGTGCTCATAATAATATTCCACATTTTTTTTAATAATAAGTAAATGATACATTCGTAGTTATCGGTTCTCAACGAATAATATTTTGGCTAGGCATAGATTCCTTTACCATATTGTGTCGTTTGAATTTGCAAATTAAATTAAATAATATGCAATTATAATAAAATAAAACAGCCAAAGTATGGTGTCGTTTTTCAAAGTTTGCTGTGTGGTGTCGGCCTAGAGAATAGCACCAACCCAACTCTTCCCGCGGGTGTCGTAAAAGGCGACTAATGAACACAAAACCGGGGGGTGGGCAGCAGCGCCTCCTGCAGTACAACTCTACCGCACTGCGATCCCCAACCCGCATGCCCAGCGTGGGGATTATGGGCATTACCCCATGATGGCACAACCCAGGAAACGGCCCCCAGTTCCCGGCCGCCTCGCTATTCCTGGCCATCGAGGCAGCGGCCATGGTAACGGCGGGGTAGGGGGTGCTAAGAATCACCGGGCTACCTCAGGCTGCCACAAACATCTGACCCTGGCAACGTTCAACGGACGCACTCTGAGGCTTGACCATCATCTAGCGCAGTTGGAAGTGGAGTTAGAGAACATTAAATGGCATGTTCTGGGGTTATGTGAAGTCCGTAGAGAGGGGGAGGACACCGTAACCCTAGACTCGGGCCATCTTCTCTACTTTCGCGAGGGTGATAAAACATCCCAGGGTGGCGTAGGTTTCCTCGTCAATAAGGCCCTCTCTAACAACGTTGAAGAAATCTCTAGTGTGTCGACCAGGGTAGCGTACCTGATCCTTCGGCTGTCCAAGCGTTACAGCATGAAGGTCATTCAGGTTTACGCACCGACCTCGGCACACTCGGATGATGAAGTTGAGGATATGTACGAAGACATATCCAAAGCCTTACATAACACCACGAAGGCTCACTTCAACGTTGTTATGGGGGACTTTAACGGCAAGGTGGGAACCCAGAGTGGCAACGAGTCCCGAATAGGCCCGCATGGTTATGGAATAAGGAATCACAGGGGGCAAATGCTTGTCAACTTCCTTGAGAAAGAGGAACTATTCTTGATGAACTCTTTCTTCAAGAAACAGCCTCAAAGGAAGTGGACATGGCAAAGCCCCGACACTGTGACCAAAAATGAGATCGACTTCATCATGACGGATAGCAAGCATATATTCAGAGATGTCTCAGTGATCAACAGGATTAATACCGGATCTGATCAACGATTTCTCCGAGGCTCTCTGAATATCAACTTGAAGCTTAAAGCTTGAGAGAAATCGTCTGATGAAGTCCACGCTCCGACCAAACCCAATCCAAATCATGGCGGGCACCGAGAAGTTCCAGCAGCTTCTCGGGAATAGATTTGTTGCCTTGGAGCCCACCGACGACGCTGACGAGACCCTACACAATCTGGTCGTAACTCTTAAGGACGAGGGCATCAAGTTCTGTAAAACGCAGCGGACAGGCAAGAAATCCAAACTCTCGGCTGAGACTCTCCGGTTGCTGACAAAAAGACGGGAAACCACCCAAGCGACTTCGTCAGAGAGGTCAAACCTGAACAAGCAAATTGCGAAGATGGTACGGCGCGACCTTCGGAGCTCCAACACACGCCTCATTGAAGAGGCAATAGAGCAAAACCGAGGGTCCAAAGTATTCACTCAGCAGCTTGGCAGGAGCCACCTGACGAAGCTTACAACGCACGACGGGAGGACCGTATTGTCGAAGCCGGAGATCTCCGCCGAGATAGAGGATTTCTATGGCCGATTATACGCTGCACATGCCCCTTATTCCCAACGAGACGACCAAGATTCCAGAGCTACCCTGACGCGCCACTACACCGATGAACTGCCTGACATCACTCAAGACGAGATCGTGCTAGCTCTGAGGCAGCTTAAAAATGGAAAAGCCCCCGGTGAGCACGGAATAACATCAGAGCTCTTGAAAGCTGGAGGAGCCCCTGTTATACAGGAATTACAAAAGCTCTTCAACGCCGTCCTTCACAGTGGGAGAACTCCAAAGGCATGGAGGGGGAGTTTGGTGGTGCTCTTTTTTAAGAAGGGTGACAAGACTCTTCTTAAAAATTACAGACCCATCTCGCTCCTGAGCCATGTCTATAAGCTGTTTTCACGAGTGATCACGAATCGTCTCGCCAGAAGACTCGACGAGTTCCAGCCGCCGGAACAGGCCGGGTTTCGCGGAGGATATGGCACCATAGACCACATTCACACAGTGAGGCAGATTATACAGAAGACCGAGGAGTATAATCAGCCCCTGTGTCTTGCTTTTGTGGACTATGAGAAGGCCTTTGACTCTGTCGAAACCTGGGCTGATCTGGAATCCTTACAGCGATGTCAAGTAGACTATCGTTATATCGAGGTGTTGAGATGTCTGTACGAAGCCGCCACCATGAGTGTCCAAGTACAGGGCCAGCAGTCTAAACCTATCCAACTGTGCAGAGGAGTAAGACAGGGGGATGTTATATCCCCGAAACTGTTTACAAGCGCGTTGGAAGACATGTTTAAGACGCTGGACTGGAAAGAAAAGGGCATTAACATAAACGGCGACTACATCTCACACCTGCGATTCGCAGATGACATAGTCTTAATGGCGAAGTCGCTAGATGAGCTGAACCACATGCTGGCCAGCCTAGCATCAGCCTCGCGACGCATCGGTCTTGGTATGAATTTGGATAAAACCAAAGTCATGATCAATGGTCACATTGATCCAATACCGGTCGTCGTACATGGTCACCTACTCGAAATCGTTTCCGAATACACTTACCTCGGGCAGATTCTGCAGTTAGGTAAAAACAATTTCGAGAAGGAGGCCAAGAGGAGGATCCAGCTGGGCTGGGCAGCGTTTGGGAAACTACGCCGGGTCTTCTCGTCATCCATACCGCAATGCTTGAAAACGAAAGTTTTCAATCAGTGTGTCCTACCTGTTATGACCTACGGAGCCGAGACATGGACACTCACGAAAGGGTTGGTCCACCAGTTTAAAGTCGCTCAGCGAGCTATGGAGAGAGCTATGCTCGGAGTTTCTCTGAAGGATAGGATTCGTAACGAATACATCCGACAGAGAACCAAAGTTATCGACATAGCTCAGAGAATTAGCAAGCTGAAGTGGCAGTGGGCTGGCCATATTTCGCGAAGAACCGACAACCGCTGGGGTAAACGTGTTCTTGAGTGGAAACCGCGACTCGGCAAACGTAGTGTAGGACGCCCTCTAACCAGGTGGGATGACGATCTGCGAAGGACTGCAGGCAGATGCTGGATGAGGCAAGCTGAAGACAGGGCGCTATGGCGCTCATTAGGGGAGGGCAATGTCCAGCAGTGGACTAATATAGCCTGATGATGATGATGATGATGAGCCAAAGTATACAGGGTGTACCAAAAATAGTGTTAAGCGGAAGTCCAGAGATAGAGCACCTCTAGGGGTACCCGAATCACCCCCAGGTATTTTCCGCAATTTTTTATAGTTTTTTCATATTTTTTGTCCCATAATCGTTTTCAGATTTGTTTAAGACCGCCGCTAACGGATAAAGCGAACAGGTTTCCGAAAACAGCTATACAATAAGGAACATGTAACATAACGTATTTTCTAAAATTAAAAAAACCTACATGACATTATCGAAAATAGCTGAATAGTGTGCCTTGCAGACACAAACTTAAGTGTGGGTCAGTCTGATATAATAGCGCCATAAAAAATGAAGAATCGTAAAGTTAGTTAAAGTTTATAAATTTTTAAAATGTTTAAGGACTCGGAAACTACAAAAAATCGCGGAAAATACATGGGGGTGATTCCGGTACCCCTAGGGGCACTCCGGACTCGTGGTTCACCTAAGTTGCTCTATCTCTGGACTTCCACTTGACACTATTTTTTCGGACACCCTGTAAACTAAAAAAAAGAACTTTAAAAATATACTATCAAAGAGCGCTCAACATCTCTTTAAAAGACAGTGATTATTTTCTCTTATCTTTACAAAAAAAAGATACCAAACTAAATTTTTGTTTTTAATTTGTTTTTGACAAAACAAAACGAAAGCACGAAACGAACGAGAGAAATCCGGTCGGACTCTTCCGTCAGAAAATCAAGTAAGGTGTATTTGGAATAAACTTAATAATATTAGGGTCCTTGCCTAGGACGTGCAGCACGCATCCAATATTCTTAATTTACCAGTCGAGCTGTGATACGGCTTGCAGCAGTGCTCAAATAGAAGTGGCTCCTTTAATTAATTACTCGTAATAAATCTTTTCTAAAGACAGCATTTTCCTATAAAATTGTACTGGAACATTTTCTTTAAGATTAAATAATATTTTCTTGTTTTTCTTCAATGCGAATTTCTCAAATAGCTCTGCAGAAACAAAACATGTACCAGGTTATGCATTTTGTTTATAAAATTTATGTACAGGGTAAGCCAGTAGTGAATCAGGAGTATAGCTAATAATTGTATAGGGCTTAACGAAACCTCATCTGAAAGTTAAAAGTTCTACTTGCTATGAACAGTTTAATATGGAGTTATATATGTGTGGCTTTCATCATTGGATAGTGCAGTGGACTTCTTGTGGCTGAATGATGATGATGATGATGTGTGGCTTTAATAAGGCTTGGGAGGTTCGGACTTTTTGAAAAGTTTACACTAATGTTATAAAGAGGAAAAGCTTGTATGTCTGAGGTAATCTCCGAAAATAAACATAAACATTTACATACAGTCACATACATAGCTTCTGGCTCCACACTACGATACCCTGTATTGTGGGAACCAGAACAAGCGACATCACAATATGTAAAAATAAAAACCCGGGCCTTTTTGTCCTCAGCCGACGTTTGAACGCGGGACCTCTCGCATGGTAGACATTTGCGCTAACCGCTGCGCCACAGAGGTCGTCTGTGGAATTTATTATGCCGCTTACAGATAAACTGAACAGGTTTCCGAGATATAACTATAATCTAATCTCTTTAAACGAGCAATTCTTGTATATATATTTATATATAATCAGAATCTCGGAAACGGCTCCAACGATTTTCACGAAATTTTGTTGGCAGATGCTTTCAGGGGCGTTTAATTGATCTAACTAGGTTACATTTTTAGAAAACGTTGTTTTATCCGTGTTTTAAGGCAATTGAAATGTGCTATAATAACATACAGAGGTAAATTTCGCATCTAGCTGCAAGGTTGGGATAGTTCCGACGGGAAAACGGGCGACCCGTTTCGGCCCGGTTTCAAGAGATCCGGTTTGTATCATGGTGTTTTTTTCCAAGTTATTTTTTTGTTGAAAAAGGATTATTTTCAATTTATATTACATACCTATTTTATATTACAAAAAAAATAACGAGCAAATCTCGGTCACCCAGGTACTATAACTTATTAAAAAAAAAAGTATACAAGTGTCATAACAAACTGTACTGGCCTGGCTTACTTCACAAAACAAGATACACTCAGACTCACGCGTAGCATTCCTGGCTGAGGCACCTTAACCTCGTGAGGCCCAATGTCTGCAAGTGATCACAAAATCAATTGTTCTTTTTAAGGTCGGGCCTCACGAGGATATGGTACCTAAATATCAGAAAAGAATGACGTCATAGGTTTTGACTACACTACGGAGCTCTCTATGAAATACTGCGATGTTATTTTCAGACGCTGTTGTTTTCCTATTGCCGTATTTTTTTCTCTTCTATTACGAGAGGCAATTACTCATTACTCGGTATTGAAGACTTATTTCCGATCCGAAATTGAGTACTGTAAAGAGGGGCTTTTGATTTCTTAGAAGTCTTTTAATTTAGGAGGAAATTCTAACTATTATTATAACTTTTCTTTTTGAAATGTCCTAATAAGCTCTAGCAAGTTTCTCTGTTTTTGGTTTGTATAAAATTTATAACTCTTTGTTTTACTTTTTTGTCTGGTACATTGTTTAGCACTAATTTGCACCTAATTGTTACATTTAGTTAAGGGAAGACACTTGCTCTTGACGCACAGGTTATCCTAGTTCGAGAGCAAGGGCTTCATAAATAACTGTAGCAAATTGAATTTCTCCATAAACATATTTCTGTTTCTATTATTTGAAATAGAACATAAAAAAGATAAAAGATTTTTATGTGTCGGACATGCGTGTTGAAAGATGGTACATTTTATGTTGTGTCCTACATGCTTTGCCATTTTAGACATACTATTTTTTTTCGGTTAAGACAAGTCCATACCTAAAGAGCGCCTTTAGGTATGGACTTGTCTTAACTTTTCTTAGACACATTATTGACAATAATCTAAAAAATTACACAAAATCATGTCAAAGAATTAAATTAGGTAATTAGTATTAAGTAAGCTAAAATTATTTGTGTTAAAGTCAAGTTAGATCGTGAGTCAAAAATTCTATCACTTTAATAACAGACTTGCAAAAGTTAATACTTCATTTATGGGGCACTGTATAAGGTTCTACAACAAGATACCCCAAGATATATTAGAGTTACCTCCAACGCGATTTAAGAATTGTGTTAAGCACACTCTTTGCAAAAAAAGTTATTATAAAATTAACGATTATTTAGAAGACAAGGACGTATGGCATTAAATAGTAGTTTAATATTAAATTTAATCAGAGGATAAATGTGTCTAGTGTTCAACACATCCAAGATATTATTTTGTAAGTTTGATTTGTATTAGCTTGAAGGTGATTTGAGATAAGATGGTAAGTGTGGAGTTTTTTTCGCTGCCTTTTTCTCCACTACAGACGGCCCCAAGGTAGCGGCTAACATTATACATAAATGTATGTACATTGACATTCAACAAGCAGAATGTAAATTCTTTACGTTGAAATAAATTTTTGATTTCTGATTTCATTTTGTCAAGTAAGATTTTTTAAACAAACAAACATTCTAACCCAACAGTAAGATTTCCTGTGTCGTGGGAACATCACAAACATATTAACGGCCATGACCTGAGGTGTTTTTTTTGTCCCCAGCCTGGGCTCGAACCTGGTCCCTTGCATGGTAGGCAGATGCGCTAACCGCTGCGTCACAGAGGTCATCAATATGGCGTTATTGTCTGTCGTTAGTTTTGAAAAACATCATAAGAACTAAAGTGATCTAACTCAAAATTTGGGTAAAATGAGTTAAGTACTCAGAATTACTCAAAAAGGTATGTATATTAAAAAATCCTATATTAAAAAACCGACTTTATTTGGTCAGAGAGATGGAGGAATATTTCGGTCTGTTTTTTCTTCAGCAACTCAATCGAGCGCGCTCGAGCGAAGGTGAGGGAAATTAGTAGTTATAATTAGAAGAAGAAGAAATATTTATTATAAAAACAGTACACACGCCACAATAACAAAACAAATCCAGAAACAAGACAAAAAAAAAACAATAGTACAAGTCAAAAAATCAGAAGAAAATAAAGACCACGGCGTGTCACTGCTGTTATAAAAGGCAGCTGATGGACAAGCCTTCAGCGCTGTGTTTCAGTCAGTACCAAGAGATACCCCCGCCAACGTCACAAGCCGCGGTGTTGATCAACAAGAAAATAAAGAAATATAATTACAAAATTATATACAGAATAGATTAAATACTTAGAATAGGTTAATACGAAGACACAAACAATACTTTTTTTCTATTCTTCTGCATAAAGCAGTAAAGTTAATTGACATACTACAAAAAATTCATTTATGTATTCAGTATGTCGGTTCTTCGCGAAATATGGCCAGCCCACTGCCACTTCAGCTTGCTAATTCTCTGAGCTATGTCGATAACTTTGGTTCTCTGTCGGATGTATTCGTTACGAATCCTATCCGACAACCGCTGGGGTAAACGTGTTCTTGAGTGGAGACCGCGACTCGGCAAACGTAGTGTAGGACGCCCTCTGCGCGATCTGCGAAGGACTGCAGGCAGATGCTGGATGCGGCAAGCTGAAGACAGGGCGCTATGGCGCTCATTAGGGGAGGGCTATGTCCAGCAGTGGACTAATATAGCCTGATGATGATGATGATGATGATGATTCAGTATGGCCTATACCTTTCTCAGGGAAGAGACCCGTGCCCCTCGGTGGGGACATAATGGGTTGATGATGAGATTTCGGATACACTTACTTGACTTTTTGTCGGAGAGCCCGACCAGGTTTTGCTCTGAGCTCAGAGCTTAATCATGGTGAGTAGAGACGGAGCCTAGTCGTCGGTCGTTAGGTCGGTTACAACGTGGACTTATGCCCGGTTCCAATATCCACAAAACGCTTTGTTTTTGCTACGATCGGTTACAATTCCTATGAACCTTGCTTACGATCGGTTACAATTACTACGAACAAACGGATCGTAGCCGGTAGGCGTATATTATAGGAACCGGGCATTAGTGCTTACGAAAGTTTTCGAAAATAGCTACAGAGCAACAGAGTATAACTACATTCGCGCGTTCGTTTTATTGGCTTTCAACACGAATCTATTCCACTTTATCGGACATAAAAAGACGGACATAAACCGCGATCGGATGATATGAGCATTTGCTTTACAGCTCGAGACGAATATACGTTATGTTCTTTCATTTTGATGACTCTACTGTATTATACGTACCTATATTTAACACTTTGGCCATATAGCTTGCTATATTATGCTATTTTCTTACTTTTGTTAGAATCTATATCAATAATTTCTTACCGGCCAACGGTAGACTCGAACGAAATGCACATCAAATTGAAGAGCGTAAAAAATTAGTCGATCTGAATCGACAACATATAGGCAGAAAATTCGGATTATCTAGTTTTTTCAATACAAAAATGAATTAATTAATTGCTATATAATGGCGTTGCTAAGTAAACATGTCAATGTCCTTAATGTCACGTTGATGTCATGTCATCCATCAAAGATTAGAGCTAAGCGTCCACCGCATCGCAATTGGAGCGTACCGTACGCACCGTACGAGCCGTCGGCATTTACAAAATGCCCAAAGGGTGCGTCCACTGCATTCGGATTTTCCGTCGGCAATATCGGTATTTTCCAGTGTTGCCAACCCCTACAGAAAAAATCCCAAAAAGTATTTTGTTGGTACTTTTTGTTTTGCACTTTCGACATCTCACTTGACAGCACAATCTTACAACCTATTGCAAATTTCGACATCGAATCAACAGAAATTACCTATGATGAAATTCTAAGTTTATCATGAGTGATGAATGAATGACTTAATTAATTAATGAGCCCATCAGCTGCATGCCGTTCGTTCGTTCATTCACGGTTGCGTTAGAAAATACATATTGGCCGCGTTCCCAAAATAATACAATAAAACTGTTTTAATCTTATAAAATGCCATCTTAGACTAAAAAAAAGTAATTTAATTCACTGCTATTGTAAGTTTCAATCGCCAAAACAACCTCCTAAAAAATTCCAAACGTTTCCTGCCCCTAAATATCCCCCTTTTAATCCGTCTTCCCCTAAATTTAGGGGGGAAACCCCCAAGTTGGGCATTTTCAAATCAATCAAGTTCGCCTGTGCACCTGTATTCGCAATATCGTGACGGGGATATTGTTTACATTAGTTGTTTGTTGTCACTCGAGGAGGAGAAAAACAAAAGAAAACGAAAGATGTGGGTTCATAAAATAAACTGAAAAAGACCTATTTTCAGAGAATTCCACACATTATAATTATGATTTAGTAGAAGATGAAAAGAGATTTTTCGGCTACATTGATATGTCCCGAACCCAATATATTTGAACTTCACTATATTTTTCTATACCAATTTTTTTTTCATGTGGCCAGATCAAGCTAAAAAGTGGCTAAAGTGGCAACACTGTTCGGAATCAGAATGGCACGTCAACTGCGGACGACGTCATCGGAAGGAATATCGCACTCTGGAGCAGAAATGCCGATCCAGTGCACGCAGTACCATAGAAATCAATACAAGAATCAAGAATCAAGAATTTATTTCAACGTAAAGAATTTTCATTCTGCTTGTTGAATGTCAATGTACATACAGTTATGTATAACGTTAGCCGCTGCCTTGGGGCCGTCTGTAGTGGAGAAAAAGGCAGCGAAAAAAACTCCACACTTACCATCTTATCTCAAATCACCTTAAAGCTAATACTTAGTACTTAAAGCTAATACTTAAAGCTAAGTCTTTTTTTGAATTTAACAATAGATTATTTACTGTAAACCAATCTAGAACGTGCGAGAGAGCATTATTTGCTTCGTCAAGATTATTTTCCTGTCTCTTTATTTTAAAAACAAGTGACGTGTCATCAGCATATAGCACTATCTCACACATTTTTTGTACCAAAAACGGTAAATCATTTACATAGACTAGGAAAAGGAACAGCCCTAAAATAGATATCTGCGGGACTCCCATTTTTACAAGTGAGCCTGACGATTTAATACGATTTATTTCTGCTTTTTGAACCCTTCCTTCTAAATATGATTTTAAAAGATCTAGACTTAATTTTTTTATTCCATAGTGTTTTAACTTTGAGAGTAATGTTTTGTGGTCTACACAATCGAATGCCTTTGACAGATCACAAAATACTCCTATCGCATCATTATGATCCTCCCACGCACTGAAAATATGTTTAACTAACATGACTCCAGCGTCTGTTGTATTCCGCCCTTTAATGAAACCGTACTGCTGACTATGGAGGAGTTCGTAATTATTGAAATGAATAAGTAATTGATCTAAGATAATTCTTTCAAATATTTTACTTAATACTGGTAATTTTAAATTTTACTTGGTAAATTGGTAAATTTTAAATACTGGTAAATTTTACTTAATACTACAAAGCAACAAATCCGTCCGCTCCGTACCTCCGGAGCGGTTCCGATGCAGTGGACGCTTAGCTTTGTATTCTGTTATCCATTGTGACCTCTATGGTATGTTATTTAATTTTGAGGCAGAGACGAGACGTGACAGTTATTTGGGTAAATACGATCTTAGACAAATATCTACTGGTGAAATATCGATACATAGGTAATGATGACCCAAGCGAAGCTGGGTTTTCGTCTAGTCTTCTTTCTTATAAATATAATTCAAAGTCCTGACTGACTCACTCATAAACGCCCAGCCCCAGCCTTTGGACCTAGGAAGCTGAAGTTTTGCACAGAGGGTCTATATAATAATATAGGTAGGAATAAGATCGGATATTTTGAACTTCAACCCCTGAGGGGGCGAAGAGGGTTGCCAAAATTTGTATGGGAGGTATAAAGAATGTTGTCTAATTTTCTTGAAACTTAAAATAAATTCTCTAAAATACACAATTGACTGAACACGTGTTTCGCCGTTTTTCTAAATTTAACCCTTAAAGGAGTGAACGGGGTTTAAACATTTTGAACTAGTCTACGCGGTCGGAGTCGCAGGCGAAAGCTAGTATTAAATAATATTTGACATTGCAAATATTGATTGCACTGATAGGTCTTGAGCTTCTATAACTTTGTGTTTGATTTAAGGTGATTTGAGAAAAGATGGTCAGAGTGGAGTTTTCTTCTTCGCTGCCTTTTCTCCACATTATCTTTTTCTCATTCTACATTTGGCCCCAAGTCAGCGGCTAACATTAACATTTTAAGTCGATTGACATTCAACAAGAATGTAAATTCTTTACGTTGAAATGAATCTGTGATTTCTGATACACTCTTGTGTTTATTGATTTATTGAACAGATGAATTAAAAACCATTGTTATGCTGTACTATTTTTTTTTATTTTCTTTGACTTTGTCTAATGTCAAACTCAATTTCTCACTAAATAGTTGTTAAACTATAAATAACTCGGTGGCAGTGAAATTAAATAATAACAACCTCTGTGGTGCAGTGGTTAGCGCATCTGCCTACCATGCCAGAGGTCCCAGGTTCAAATCCTGGCTGGGGACAAAAAAAAGAAACCCTGGGTCACGGCCACGAACATGTTATAAAATATAGCAATTATTTTAATACATTGACTGCCTCGTTGGGCGCTTAACTACCAAAACGGAGGACGTGGGTTCGAGTCCCGCTGGGGGCCGCTGTATTGCCCCAGTCTGGGTGTATTTCCATGTTTGTAAAGTCCTTGCCTATTTACCACAGCACAGGGTATCCCAGTTCGGGACCAGTGGGCTCATGATGTAATTTTCGCAACGGATATTCATACGCCTTAAAAAGTCATGTATACCACTACTGTATGCCACTATCTTCTTTTAAGACCCATGTTAGAGCGAGACAGTACTCCGTACGACGCCGGTTTTTGTGTTGACGTGACTTTTTAAGACGTATGAATATCCGTTGCAAAAATTATCTAATGAGCCCACAGGTCACGTGATTGTGTTGGGTGGATTAATTTATTGATTATTAGGTATATTCCTATTGATATTAATTTTGATACAGATTAAAGGTGTATTTATTGTTTGATTTTCTATCAATAGACACTATCTAAAAGCGCCAAAAAATAATGAGGAATTTAAGTTGATCCTTTGTTGATCTGAAAGCTTCCATTTTGACGGGGGTTCCAATAATAACCGGCCAATAATAGGGCTTAAAGCTTGAAGCCCCCATCAAATTGTGTGTTTGCGGGGCAGCTCGGAAATTCCTCTTCTTTCTCTTTTCTTCTTCTTGTTTCTCTGTTTATTGTATTTGTAATAATTTATTTTTAAATGCACCACGCCACGCACTCCGGAATACATTGTCGGTTACAGTGGGCACTGACTAAAAATCAGCGCTGAGGGTGGTCACCCTTAGCACAACGCAGAGTCAGTTGGCTTTTGTAGCAACCTATGAATAGCTGAGCTTGCTAAAATAAATAAAAAATGTAATAATATAAAGTCCCATTAGGCTTCTTGGAGTAGGCAGCTCTAGAAAACATGACAAGGGGAAAACTTCCGCACTAAGACGTAGTTGCTTCATCATCAACCCATTATGTCCTCACCGAGGGTCATGGGTCTCTTCCCTGAGGAAGGTATAGGCCATATGATACTCCACCACGGGGGCCAAGTCGAGATTGTTGGAGGCTTGTAAGATTAGTGGCTGGTCTTACTGTCAGAAGTTTTCAAGCCGCCCTAAGGTCTCCGACTTGGGTTAACGACTGTCATCTATCGACGGCAGCCGACACCAACTGCTTCACGTGCATTGCGAAGCACGGAACCGCTCAGAAAAATGCCATTAGCGTCAGTCATGTACGGTCACCCATCCATGCACTGAACGCGCCCTATTTTGCTTAACCTTCGTGATCGTTTAAGATCACTTAGACAGCCGGGGCTACGAGCGATTCTAGTTCGTAGTTACTTATTTATTTATTATTCTTCCGGAATTTGGCCGCCTGTTCGGTGGCGTCAGACCCGGCTCGCGTCAAAATGACTGACGTCATGAATATTCAGTAGTTTAGCCCAGCTCCCGCTGGAACTTGGGTCGGTTTGACTTTTTTATACACGAATTTCTAGTCGACAACAGGTCAACATTTGAAATCTTGTCAAATTGAAACTTTTGTTAAAGTTATAATAATAATAATAATCGTTCTTCTAATATATAAGGTTGTCCCAAAAAATGTGTAAATCGGAAGTCCAGAGAAAGAGCACCTCTCAGACCACTCAGGCAGCCGGGGCTACTATTGATTCAAAGGCAGTTTATCTAGACAATAACGCTGAATTGTTTCCGAATGTCACGAATCATCATCACCATAATCATCAGGCTATACTAATTCACTGCTGGACGTAGCATATTCAGCTTGCCGCATCCAGCTTCTGCCTGATTTTTTCCATCCTATAGGATGAATTATAGGTATATAATCTTATTTGACCTTACTTGACCCCTAACCGCACATCTTATTATGACTGTAATTCGGGCTGGAACGGACGTTACCCTAGTCACCGAATAACTCGAATTACTCCTCATTAGGGTCGGAACAACTCTTTGGATCATTTAACTGTTCCGTTTGACCTAGTGCAGAGAAGGGTTATTTGTTTATCTTGGAAACTTCGTTGGCTGTATCCTGCTCGAAAAAATGCCACTAGAATTAGTTATAGAACGGTTACCCATCTATGCACTGGACGCGCCCAATTTTGCTTACTATAAAATATTTACTTAAATATTCAGCTCTACCTGAACATTTGCAGTGTCCTGAAGAGATAAATAAAAATTTTTTGAACATTCCAATAAATTTTAATATAAGTATTTCACAATTGACATTTTTTTAATTTCACCGACATAATAGCAATAGTTTTAATTTACATACAATAGACACTAATACCATTTTAAAAATTATATTAGAAATTACATCAAATGCAAAAGGTATTGACAATATAAACAGGGACATGATCCTACTCACAATTCCGGATACCCTCATTGCTATTACGGATATAATCAATCAATCGATTACTTCTTCTACATTCCCTGATCAATGGAAAATTGCTGCTGTGCAATCCCACTTGTTACAATGACTTGAGGCCTATTAGTATACTACCTTATTTATCGAAAATATTAGAAAAAGTTGTCTATAACCAAGTTGTTATATATTGCGAGGACAACGGCATCTTACCTACTTACCAAATCAGGCTTCCGCAAACACCACAGTACTTCTACTGCTCTTAATGACGTCATTGACCATATTTTGAGTGCTCAAGATGAGGGAAAAGGTTCATTTCTTGGATTGCTGGACTTTTCTAAAGCATTTGACTGCATTAACTTTGACCTGCTACAGTCCAAGCTCGCCTACTATGGCTTCCAGAGCGAACCTCTCAAATGGTTTGAGAGCTATTTGTACGGCAGGCTCCAGCAGGTTGTTCTGCGAAAGGCTGATGGATCAATTAAAATTTCCACACGGTGCACAGTGGGCCGGGGAGTTCCGCAGGGTTCCATCCTTGGTCCTCTCCTTTTCACGATTTTCTCGGCAGACATTATCAAGTGTATAAGGCATTGTAACTACCATCTGTATGCAGATGATCTGCAGCTTCAAATTCCATGTGATATGAGTGACATTACTGCAACTGCTGCTAAACTAAACGAAGACCTCGATCGTATTTACATATGGTGTGTAAATAACTGCCTCTTACTGAACCACTCAAAATCAAAAATTATGATTATGGGCTCTAAAATGCAGAGGGAGGCCATTACGTCCTTGAATCCCCTAATCCGCATAAACAGCACCAGGAGTTTGTTGAAGAGGCCCGAAACTTGGGCGTTGTAATGGACAGTGGCTTACGCTTCGAAAAACATGTCGTGGAAGTTGTACGTAACTGCTTTTTTCGATTGAAAGTGCTATATCAGCTGAGAAGATTTTTGAGTGTGAATATTAGGGTCCTTCTTTGTGACTCTTTAATACTGTCAAGGTTAAATTATGCTTTGACTGCCTACGGCCCATGCACCTTTGCAAAAACTCAGAAGTTACTCCAACGAGTTCAAAACGCGTGCGCTCGATTTTGTTTCTCTATTCCTGCTAGATCCCACGTAACACCTTACACAAACCAGGCGAATCTTTTAAAAATGGATAGTAGATTGAAACTTTTCATGGCAGTTTTAATGTATGGTGTAGTAAAGACGAAAAAGCCAGCTTATTTATTTCAAAAACTCATCTGGAGGAGAGCAATGGGAGGTTCCGTCCGGTCGTCTTCGAATTCACATTGTGTGCCGCATCATCGAACTGCCGCTTTTCGTGGCAGTTTCCGGTTTCAGGCCACAAAGTGTTGGAATGATGTACCCCCACCTCTCCGCCAACTTCAATCTAGGGCCACTTTCAGGGTGCACTTCAAAAGGTTTCACCTGGACCAGCAGAAATCGCTGCCCTAACAACGTTGTTTCAGAATGAGTTTATGGGACATAGTTATGCGATTCTAGTTTCCTACGGACTTTCAATGTTTGCTCGACTCTAATTTTATTATTATTATTATTATTATTCTTTATTAAAATCCAATTATTTATTAATAATTATTAATTTATGCAAAATCTTATATTGCCTGGACATCTTTTAATTTATTAATTTTTACTTAAATTTTATGCTACAATTCATTTTCACAATACAATTTTATAATCTATTCTAGCTGGACATTTATCTATTTACATTTAAATTAATAATTGCATTTTTATTACTACGGGTGACTTTGCGTATGCAAAGCTTGCTTATTATTATTATTATTATTTTTCTTTTTTAATACATACGTTCGATTAGTTTTAAATCGTACCAGCCGGACGCGGGCTCACTCAGTACCTAAAAGGTTTAAAAATATTTTTAAATTGCGCCATCTAAAAAGCAAGGACAATAGAGTAGGATTCAGTGAATGGGCTACGTCAGGTATTCTAAAGAGCAGAGACACACTTTATGAATTATATGACAAAAAGACTTATACATATGACGCCAACTTCATACAGTACGTAAAAAAATATTCAAAATTATTTAAGGCCGTCTGCCATAAAGCTAAATGCGATCATATAAAAGGTAAAATCCTACAATCACCGAATAAAGTAAAAACAATTTGGACCATAATAAATAGAGAAACGGGTAAAGCAAAGTTAGGAGACCGAGATATTTCACTTAAGATTGATGACAAAATAATAACATCAAATGAAGGTATCGCTGCAGCTTTCGAACAGTTCTTCACTAATGTCCCAATCATAACTACAGCTCCGTTAGACTCGTCACCTGATCGTGCGGCGACATTATTAAGGGACAATGTCCCCGCATGCGAACACGATTTTACGTTTAATTACATAGAGCCCCATGACATTGTTAAGAATTTTAAATTATTAAATCTTAAAAAAACCGAGGACTTATGGGGTATGTCAGTAACAATAGTTAGTTCAGTGATAAATATCCTAGCTTTGCCGTTAGCACAGATTTTCAATAAATGCGTAGATGAAGGAGTATTTCCAGACCTCATGAAATATAGTAGGTTAGTACCCTTATTTAAAAGCGGTTATAAACAAGATCCAACAAATTTTAGACCCGTTTCAGTCCTACCAGTATTAAGTAAAATATTTGAAAGAATTATCTTAGATCAATTACTTACTCATTTCAATAATTACGAACTCCTCCATAGTCAGCAGTTCGGATTCATTAAAGGGCGGAATACAACAGACGCTGGAGTCATGTTAGTTAAACATATTTTCAGTGCGTGGGAGGATCATAATGATGCGATAGGAGTATTTTGTGATCTGTCAAAGGCATTCGATTGTGTAGACCACAAAACATTACTCTCAAAGTTAAAACACTATGGAATAAAAAAATTAAGTCTAGATCTTTTAAAATCATATTTAGAAGGAAGGGTTCAAAAAGCAGAAATAAATCGTATTAAATCGTCAGGCTCACTTGTAAAAATGGGAGTCCCGCAGGGATCTATCTTAGGGCCGTTCCTTTTCCTAGTCTATGTAAATGATTTACCGTTTTTGGTACAAAAAATGTGTGAGATAGTGCTATATGCTGATGACACGTCACTTGTTTTTAAAATAAAGAGACAGGAAAATAATCTTGCCGAAGCAAATAATGCTCTCTCGCACGTTCTAGATTGGTTTACAGTAAATAATCTATTGTTAAATTAAAAAAAGACAAAATGTATGAAATTTACCCTACCTAACGTAAAATTAGTTGAAAAGAACATTGTAATTGAAAATAATAAACTAGAATTTGTTGAAGATACTGTATTTTTGGGCATCACAATCGATGCCAAACTACAATGGGGTCCACATATTATAAAATTGGCACATAGACTAAGCTCCGCAGCATATGCCGTGAAAAGAATCCGAGAACTTACTGACGTTGCAACTGCTAGGCTTGTTTATTTTAGTTATTTCCATAGTATTATGTCCTATGGTATAATACTATGGGGCCGGGCAGCAGACATTGAGACTATCTTCATCTTGCAGAAGAGAGCGATCCGATTTATTTACAAGCTAGGTAGTAGGGACTCGCTAAGAGATTTTTTCAAAGAAACTAACATCTTAACAGTTGCAAGCCAATACATTTATGAAAATATTATGTACGTTCGGAAAAATATTAAGGACTTCGAAACTCTTGGTAGCCATCATAACGTTAATACTAGGAATAAACATAAATTGTCATTTCCACGATTTAGACTTGCAAAAGTTAATACTTCCTTTATGGGGCACTGTATAAGGTTCTACAACAAGATACCCCAAGATATATTAGAGTTACCCCCAACGCGATTTAAGAATTGTGTTAAGCACACTCTTTGCAAAAAAGCTTATTATAAAATCAACGATTATTTAGAAGACAAGGACATATGGCATTAAATAGTAGTTTAATATTAAATTAAATCAGAGGATAAATGTGTCTAGTGTTCAACACATCCAAGATATTATTTTGTATGTTTTATTTGTATTAGCTTTAAGGTGATTTGAGAAAAGATGGTCAGAGTGGAGTTTTTTTTTTCGCTGCCTTTTTCTCCACTACAGACGGCCCCAAGGCAGCGGCTAACGTTATACATAACTGTAAGTATGTACATTGACATTCAACAAGCAGAATGTAAATTTTTTACGTTGAAATAAATTCTTGATTCTTCTTGATTCTTGATTCCTAAATTTTGACCTTTTAACTTTAGCCTACTCACTTCTCTGGGCTCGGCACGCCGTTCCATGGGTGGGTATCGGCAGAATACCAGCGCTGGAGTTTACTTTTTAAGCTCTCAGCATATGCTGAGTCGAAACCCGTTTGCATTTGCCACACACACGCTGCCATGTTTTTATTATTGTTGTTAATATTGTTTCTCTTCTCTTTCCATACTGTCAAACTGTGTTTGTACCTATGCCTTGTGTATGTTTCTGTATTGTCTATGTTTGTTATGTGCTGTTGATGTTCAATATGTGATGATATGTGTACGTGTGTGTGTCTTACGGAAATAAATGTTTTATCTATCTACCTATCTATCTTACCTTTGTGATCGTTTAAGATGACTCAGCGGCCGGGGCTACGAGCAATTTGATGGTACAATATTACAATATTGCTTTCATAATAACGTCACACATTTCTAGATTTCATTTGACATTCATTCCTACTCCACCTCTTGAGCAGGTCATAAGCTGACAGCTTTCTACTTGCTAATTACATTTTATGTTATTCTATCTTTATCACTTATTATCGAAATAAAACCACAGTTCTTCGAAGTCGTACAATTTTTTTTAATCTGTATCAAGAATTAACTTGCAATACATAGATTTGTTTCATCAGTTTTCATCCTCATCCTACGAGTGCAAACCAACGCAGCATTCCATTCTCAATTCTAGTTACTATAACCTCTTTCAATCGACAACGTTTTCTAATCAAAACCTTGATAAACTTATAATAATATTCAATAATGTACCTATCTTACAACGGACCTATCTCTCGAATGTGTCTTTTCTACAATGATTTGAGCAATGATTTTGACATTACCCATCAAACATTCCGTGACTTTAAGAAATTGGTTTATACAAAAGCAGTATAGTTAATTCATTATTAAGTTTCGTTGTCATCTCAGTTACATCAGCTAATTTACGATGTAAGCTTAATTTATGTGAACGCTGCCGCTGTGCTTACCTATAAGTGGTGTAAAAGTACACACCTACACGTAACTTTATCTTCCTGTAATACTATTGTACTGTGTTTTGTATGCATGCTGTTGGTGTGCTCAATAAAATATTTTTAAGACACTTATTGTTATTCTGTTTTCTTCTGTTGCCTGGCTCAGTTTCCAGTCTTATTCACTTAGTCTGACAGCTTTGTTTACCAATTCTATTAAAATGAAGACAATTGGTCTCACAATGCGATGGATAGTCACAGCCAAGCGTTTACGCTACAACAAATTCCAACTGAAGCTAATTAACTTTGGCGCTTGAATAAATAAACATTTTAACAAAAAAACCGACTTGAAACAAAATCTATTCCAAAACAAATTATATGCAAGTTAAAAATAATTGCGTATTCTTACTTACTTACGTTACAACAGGCACATACATTGCTTCTACCTCCACACTAGGATACCCTGTGTCGTGGGAGCCAGAAACAGCGACATCACAAACATGTGAACATCGAAGACCTGGGATTTTTTTTGTCCCCTAAAGTTTTAGTTCATAAAATATTTGTATTCAAAATTAAATTGCAATTAAGGGCGCCATTGTCATTCCCAAGTGGGTCTTTATTCACGTCACGAGCAATGGGGTTGAGGCTCGTGTATAAATACGATGGGTCTGTCGCGATACGAATGTCATCAGTGTGCTATCAAGATGCTGTTCTAATTAATCAATCGTAATTAGGGGCGTGTATTGGCATCACTTGTGTTCTGAGACTGTTGTGTTGAGGGGTGATTCGATTGATTTTAACATCCACTGGGGGACGCTGTACACATGTACTAGTCTATAATTACAGTAAGTCGAAAAAGATGAAGTATGGGAAATCGCATTTTTGTGCCAGTTGTAAAATACTTACAGTGATCAACCTTAGATTTGTTAATATTAGATCAAGACCTACGTATGTATATGTGAAATTATAAACAAGTTTCATATAAACATACGTAGGTCTTAGAATCGCTCGTAGCACCGGCTGCCTGAGTGATCGTAGCTCCGTGCTTCGCAGGGCACGGATGGAAAAAGAAATAGTGACGAAGCAAATATATACAGCGAATGTAAGGTCTGTGAGGGACGCTCCATGCGGACACACTTCGACCTATTAGGGGAGGTATTAGCAAGGGGCAGGATAAAAAGTACCCAAAACCGACGTGCGTGCATGCCACGACTAATGCATATCGATGCAGCGAAAGTGATTTGTCAGGGTCCTACTGTGCCTACCCCTCTGGGATGCAGGCGTGAGCTTATGTAAGCACACGTCTGTATCTCAGAGGGTTAGGTCTGCCTAACCGACACTCATTAGTCGTTGCATGCACGTACGCCAGTTTAGGCTACTTTTTCTACGTACTATTATAAAAAATCTATGTACTGCCTAAATGTCATATTTTAAATTTAAAGTCGGCTTCCCACGGTCCGCGATATCGCGAACGGACGCGGACCAGCCCGCACGACACACCGTGGGAAGGGTCTCGGTCCGCGGCAGCACAGACAGACGACAGGTCATTTGGAAGAGCCTCTTGTGGTCCGTGGCTGTCCGTGGTCGTCGGCCGTGCGCGTCCGTCCGCGATATTGCGGACCGTGCGAAGCCTATTTAAGACTGCAAACAATGAAAAGTCGGGGGAAGAACAAGCCTTAACGGCAAGTTCGCACAAGGCCCCAGCCAGATAGGCCAGCTCATTAAGAAGGGGCCAAAGCTGATAAGGCTTCACTCATTCCAGAGATAATGACTAGTATTGTCTGAAATCCTTGGGCTTGTGTGCGGGGCTGTGTATTTCGAGCGCTGTGAATTAAACCAGGGACATGCAAATTAATTTCTTGTCTGCCTGAACTTGTGTAATACCTAAAACCTCAGGGCAGCTTACTTCAGTTTGAAATGGTAAAACTAATTAAGTGGGTATTGAACGTCAATATTGAAGCCTCTTTTAAGCCTACCATCGGGCGAGTCTCAAATTAAGTGGAAAATTATCGTATGTAAATAATTATGGAAATTAATTACAAGTTTCTTATCCTAACTGGCGTAATCAAAGCATTTAAATTTTTGAACTAAAACTTTCCTAAGCACTAAATAGTGAAAGTGAAAGTGAAAGTTTCATTACCTATAATCTAAAATGCAAAAAGTGCTAGGTCAAATTTATGTCTACAACAAAATAAATCAATCAATCAAGATCATCAACCCATTATGTCCCCACCGAGGGGCACGGGTATCTTCCCTGAGGAAGGTATAGGCCATACTCCGCCACGGGGGCCAAATCCGAATCAATCAATCAAACTACAAATAGATATGTAAAGGAGTTAGAAGCTTACCTATCCTTAACATCGTATTTAAAGCATTTTAATAATGCTTAGATAGTAATGACACAGAATACAATGATAGTACAGGTACAGAAGATTCACTCCGCAAAATCAATTAAAGAAAAAGGGACTCTAGCAGGGATACAATTACGTGCAATTCAGATAGCACGGCGCTAAAAAAGTTATGTTATATTCACCTACATGTCGCCTCTCTTTCTACCGCGTAACTGTTACGTCTTCTGGCGCCTGAATTCCTACCTATTTGCCACTCCGGGGTGGTCGCCGCATGTATTTACGCGTTCGATACCGACACACGTAGTGAAACAGGCCTGGTAATGGCAAATCCTCATCTTTGCCTACCACCGTAGGATATAGACGTGATCTTATGTAAGGATATTTAATGGTGATGAGTGGAAGTACCGGCAAGGGACGCCCAGGTGGACATATTTCGACCAAATAGCCAAATAGCTATTTAGGGATCCCCTAGAGGATGTATTAGCAAAGGGCAAGATAAAAAGTACCTACTCAAAACTGGCGTGCGTGCATGCAACGACCAGTGAATGTTGATGAAGCGAAAGCGATCTGTCAGGATCGTGACAAGTGGGAGTCCCGAGTTTTTGCGTACTCCTATGATATACAGGCGTGATCTTATTCATTTACGTATGCAAAACCGTTAGTGCACGAGTACTTGTGTTTTTGTAATATAAACCCAAAACATATGGATGTACGATTGTACATCATCAACTCATTATGTCCCCACCGAGGGGCACGGATCTCTTCCATGAGGAAGGTACAGGCCATACTCCACCACGGGGGCCAAGTCCGGATTGGTGGAGGCTTGTAAGACTATAGTGGCTGGTCTTACTGTCAGAAGTTTTCAAGCCGCCCTAAGGCCTCTGACTTGGCTTAACGACTGCCATCTATCGACGACAGCGGGCACCAACTGCTTAACGTGCCTTGCGAAGCACGGAATCGCTCGGAAAAATGCCACTAGTGTTAGTCATAGACGGTGACCCATTCATGGACTGAACGCGCCGTATGTTGCTTAACCTTAGTGATCGTTTAAGATCACTCAGGCAGCCAGGGCTACGAGTGATTCACGAGTACTTGTGTTTTTGTAATATAAACGCAAAACATATGGATGTACGATTGTACGTCGTAAATTAATTATCTTTAGGCAATAAAGCAGAGGCTCTTTATTTATTATCCCGCGGCATCGTTCCATTACACCGCAATCGAAAGTTTTAAAAGTTTTTCCCCTGCAATCTATCTAGCTAAATTGAAACAGATACGAAACAAAAGACAATGAATAAACTTAGGGCTCTCGCCCACGGCGACTTTACTAACGCACGTTTGTCGCATTTTTTGCAAAGCACTACAGAAGCGATGCCAACGCGCTACTGACGCGCTACAGCATCGCGAATATATTGGGGCCTCGATTCTGTTAGTGTATTAAAGATGAATGACCATGTAGGGTCTCTTGACATGTTTTTTAAATTCTATTGACGCGTAAAATTTGAATACGTACCTATGCGGGCTCTAGTAGGCTTCGGTTTTCACCGAAAGCACACGAGTGTAATACTAATTCCTTCTTTGTATAAGCGAAATTAAGTGTGATATTAGTTCCGATATTTCTATTACATGAATATATCCGATTCTATCCGATAGCAGCCGAGGTATATTGTAAAAGTTAACAGACTGTACTACAATGCGTTAGCAGAATGTAGGCCCGTGTCAGATGACATCGGGGAATGAAGGGAGGGTGGCGCCCAGTTGTGATTACAACTGTGGCGATCGTACGCAATTTTTTTGTCGTTACTGAATCACGTTCACATCGTGACAGAAGCGCTACGGTATCGTGGTTACGGGGGCGAGGGCACACAGCTAGCGACAGCATCGCGACTATATTGATGCGAGCGCGCGGCAGTATCGGTACTGCATATTTTTATTTAGTACCTGGATGACCGAGCTTTGCTCGGTATTTTTTGGTAAATATAATAAGGCTCCTAATAATAGTTTTTCACATAAAAGAAGGAACTTGAAAAAAAAAGAGAAACTTCATGCTCAAGTCTCGAACCAGGGTCGAAATTTACGTTCTTATAGGGTAGCAGTTATTTCTTTGCCCAAAAACACGGTTAAAACGACGTTTTCTTAAAATTAAACCTAGCTGGATCAATTAATCGCCCCCGAAACCCCCTGTTTAAAAAATTTCATGAAAATAGTTGGTATACAAGAATTGCGCGTTTAAGGAGTTTATATAGATTTAATTTAAGTACCTAGATGATAAGTTGTGTATTATTGCCGTTATATACCTAATACAATAGAATAAAACTGGTACACACGATACGGGGTCTCCTAGTGTGAATGTCGCAGGAAAATGTATTTTACCTTATGTTATGAGCAATAAGCCATTTTTTATTTTTTTTACATTTTTACAGCCATTTTTACTTTACTTGCATCGATACAAAAAGTTGCTATGGGCGAGGTTCCTAAGCTTTTGCATTGTTTCTCCAGAGACAAGCGCAACATCGCGTGTGAACGAAACTTTCGCTCTGCAGAACGTTAATCGATCGTTCCCTCGTGAAGACTGACTCGACTCTGGAATCGAGTCGGTGAACCTCAAATGAGAAGTGACTATAGGTCTTGTGGGCCAAAGACATGTCGAAAGTGCGATACTCTGACACGACGTACTTTCGCAGAAGTTTTAGGAAGCAGTATATAACTCGTGAGGAAACCTGTGTTCTTCAACTTAGCATGGGCTTAAAAAGAAGAAAATAATTTAATACCACTAACAACTAATATCTCTAAATGGGCAATTCTTCTAAATATGTATAATATATAATCTGAATCTCGGAAACGGCAACAACGATTTTCACGAAAATTAGTATGCAGGTGGTTTCGGTGGCGATTAATAGATTTGGCAAGGTTTCATTTTTATTAAACGTCGTTTTATCCGTGTTTTAGGCAATTATACACAGATATATTACAAAGGTAATTTTCGCATCGATCTGCAAGGTTGCAATAGCTCAGGTGGAAAATCGGGCGCCCTGAAAACGAAAACCCCCCCGGTTCAAATCCTGATGATTTTTTTTTCAAGTTCCTCCTTTTGCGAGAAAAACTATTATTGGGAGCCCGAAAAACCAGATTACAAAAAAAAAACAGTAAGGCTCGGTTATCCACGTTCTTACACACCTAAATATGCAACGCAATAGAAAAAAAACAAATAAAATAAAAGAAAACATTTTGTTGCTGTAAAAGGCAGCTTAGCGATATGCTGAGGGTGTTGATTTTCCATTCCCTATTTGACACTCATTGATTTTCAGTCGAATTTCAGTCGTCGTAGCACGACCAGCCACAAGATGGACAGACGATCTCATCCAAGTGGCACGACCTAACCGGTCTTTTTGGAAATCCATGGAGGAGGCCTATGTCCAGCAGTGGACTACTTGTGGCTGAATGATGATGATGTTTTTCAGTCAGTGCCCACGGTCAATCACAATACACTTTTGCTCTAAAGCTACGCCAAGCAGACTACTGCACTTAGGGAAGACAAAATACACTATCAAACAGCTATCAATGGTTAACCTGTTCTTACAGCAGGGTTTTAGGAGCATCAGCAAACTGCATCAGTCTTAGATCAAATGCAGACTTCATTTTCGATTTCCTCATCATCTGTGTCTGCAACCAAAACCAAGTAGATATTACCACCATGCGAGAGGTTCCGGGTTCAAACCACGGTTGAGAACAAAAAAATCCCCAGGTCTTGGAGGTTCACATGTTTGTGATGTAGCTGTTTCTGGTTCTCACAACTCAGGGTATCCTAGTATGGGGCCAGAAGCAAAGTATGTCCTTGTACGTAAATGTTTATGTTTTGTTTATCTGTATCTAAATTTAACTGAATACAAGTAGATTGCGAGAGTCCTCTCTGTCTGAATGTACCTGAACACAAGTAGACATGAGGATGACTAGGTTTGGCAATTAGCATTGGCAATTATACTATCTGGAAACTGAATTGAAGTTGGCACCCGACGGTTAAACAAAGACGATACAAAATAGCAATTTTCCTATCCAGCTGAGTCGCAGTCTAATTCGGTCCACAAAAGCTAATCAATGTCAGAGTTGCAATTGTTTATGTGACGTCACGCCCGTCTGCGTTTGAAAGCGTGATTGTTTCAAAACTGATTCATATTAAAGTAGAGATACGTGGAAGTCATCTTTAAATCAGCAGCGAGTTTTTGAAAATGCCACAAAATTTATGGATTCAAAAGAATCCATACATTCTGAATGTCTTGATGCCCATTGCAGGACTTGGCCCTCGTGGTTGTCCAAGCTCCCTGGTCTTGTACTGCTCGCATCCAGCGATTCCATGCCTTCGTCACCAGGTCGTCAGGACATCTGGTAGGGGGCCTGACCACGCTGAATTGTCTGGTCTTGTTCGCCCGAAGGTAGGCACTTGACCAAATTTTAGCCTTCTAGTGCCAAGAATCTCCGGGCTAAGCCTCAGACAGGCTGACGGATATGGCGAGACTCTATGGAATCCTTGACTACGGATCTCTAAAAATCGTTTGTATAGTAATAACTTTAACTATCGTTAGGTGGAACGACTATGGTATCGAAAGCATATTCTTTACTTTTCTTTCAATACCGGCAAAAACCAGACCCAATTTTTTACAAAAGTAGGTACATAGTATAATTGGCGGCCCTATTGCTAAAAGCGATTTCTTCCAGACGACCTCGCCGGAAAGTTGCTGAAGGAGAAAAAAAGGGTGCAAATTTGAATATTGATACATATTTATGCTGTCGAAAATCTGAAAAGCCTGTTCAGGATGACATATACCAACGCGGTCAAGGTCACGGTGGCAGTGGCGATCCATACTTCCGTCGTTTTCAGCAATAGTATTTTGTATGGACCGACCGCGACCGCCACCGCGTCGGTGTGTTTTATCATTATACCTATGTGAGTGGTTGACCAAAAAGGGACCTGGAGGGATTGGAAACCGTTGTTTTTTTATTTGAATTTTTTAATCTATGGTATTTTAGCTTTGTTTAAGTCTAACCAGAATATTTTTAGGTGCCGTAGTTATTTTTTTATGATTTTTTTTTGTGAGACGAGCCGAGTCGAAACCTGTCTATACACGAAACTTGAAAACGCGATTTTCTCGTAATCAATTATTTTCCCTTGAGGTCCCTTTTTGGTCAACCACTCACATATTTATGTACGGTTTATGTATGTGTATTAGACATAAAGATATTGATGAATGAAAGGCGTGTCTTGTCGATACAACCATTTATTGCAGACTGGCGGCACGACGGCCGCGCGCATCTACCTAAATACACAATACTTTCACCCTTAATTAATAACATAAATAATTAATACTCAAAATGTGTGAACTTAAATGCTATAGCAATAAATCGAGTTAACATGTCATTTACATCAATTGACTTGCCTTAAGTGCATAAACTTAACTAATCCAACTGTAAACTTGTGTAAACTAATCAATTTCACCAAACCCATACCTAATGGGAGGTCTACGGGCTCAAAGGGTATCTTCTTTGTGATTCGTTACTTCCTACCTCTTCGTTCGTTGGCACAGTGGGTGACACATTAGTTTCAATCGGCAGCGGCAAGCTGTTGCGAATAGGAGTGCGTGAATCCGTGCCAATGATCGCGTCCCGGCCCGGCTCCGCGCGGTGCGGCGGCGGTGACTCACATAGTGGTGCCGGTCGTGGTTGTGGCGACTCACTTAAGCCCCTTTCACCCTCTGGTGATGGAAACAACAGCAGCGACCTTCTAGAGTATGCGCGGTTATTATGCTCTACTGGATTTGACGGTTTACACTCCATCGCGCGTCCATCTTCGGTGACCCTTTTCCTCAACTGGTCGACATGCCTATGTACCACGGTCCCTTGTGTAGCCCTAATTGTATAGTCTGTACTTCCTAAGACCTCACTAACCTGACCTGGTAGCCATTTGTCTACGCTACGGTAATCTCGGTACCATATTGAGTCTCCCTGTGAGAATTATCTCCGTGCTCCCCCTGCGTCACGCACCGTGCGGACCTGCCGCGCCGCCACCCGTGCCTCCCTTTCAGGTTTGAGGCAGTCGAGGCGCATGCGAAGTTTGCGCCCCATTAACAAGTTGGCGGGACTGTCCCCAGTGGTTGCGTGCTCGGTATTTCTATATGCGAGTAAAAATCTGCAAAGTGCAGCATGTACATCAATTTTTTGATTCATTGCCTTTGTTATCGCCCGTTTGCAAATTTTTACAGCATCTCTGCGGCTCCATTTGAAGCTGGATGGTAAGGCGCTGAGAACAGTTGCTCAATACCATTTTGTTCCAAGAATGAACTAAATTCTGTGCTTGAAAATGGCGGGCCATTATCACTTACCACCTGCTTCGGAAGTCCAAACCTAGCCCACAAGTCTCTCAGGACATGAATGACGGCCGCCGCTGTGGTTCTCTGCATCCTGATTGCCTCTATCCATTTGGAACAAGCGTCGATCACCACCATGTATGTCATGCCTGCACTAGCTAAAAAGTCTAAATGAATGCGAGACCAAGGCCCTGAAGGCCACGGCCAGCAGTGTGGCTCGTGCGCGGGTGGCGCGTCCGCTACCGCAGCGCACACGGCACACGCGCGACACACCGCCTCCACTGCCTCGTCTATCCCCGGCCACCAGACGTAACTGCGAGCGAGGGCCTTACTCTTTACTATTCCCATGTGAGAGTCATGCAGTTCTGTGAGTACTTTTTGTCTGCATGACGGGGGAACGACGACCCGGTGGTCACCGTCACATAACGCATCCGAGCTCGACATATAGCTCACTTTTTCTATTCTGGTATGGCTTTAATTCTCTTAATTCAACTTCGATGGGCCAGCCATCCCTAATAAAGCTTAAAACCCTGCTGAGAATGGGGTCTGTTCGCGTTTCCGCTTTTAAATGGTTAGCATCTAATAATAATGCGTCTGTACTAAAATGTAAATATGTTTGTTCAGGTAGGTAATCTTTTTCATTCTTAGTTTCATTTTTATGCGATCTAATCAGTCGGGATAGTACGTCAGCGATATTTAAGTCAGTTCTAATGTACTCAATACGAAAGTCATAGGCAGATAATTTTACCGCCCACCGTTGTAACCGGTTGGCTGCTGCGCTTGGAACGCCTGCGTTTGGACCAAAGATGGTCCACCAACGGCTTGTGATCGGTTCGTAGTATAAATTTCCGACCGTATATGTATTGGTGAAATTTATCTACCGCGAACACAATAGCTAGTGCTTCTTTATGAATCTGGCTATACTGCAGTTCCGGTTGAGTGAGTGAGCGTGACGCATACGCCACGACCCGCTCGCCCGCGGGCCCGCGCTGCGCCAACACTGCCCCCAGCCCGCGCGCAGACGCATCCACAGTTACTACGGTCTCCTGTGCTATGTCGAAATGAGTTAATGCACACGCTTTACTCAATAGTTGTTTTACTTGGCCAAAAGCCTCTTCTTGCGCGGTTCCCCACAACCAATGCTTGCCTTTTTTAAGGAGTTCATATAAGGGGCTCAAATAATTACTTAGACTATTGATAAACCTTCCGTAAAAGTTGACCATACCTATAAAAGATTTTAATTCAGTCACACAGGTAGGATGTGGCATAGTCACTATCGGTCTAATTTTATCGGGGTCAACCCGAACCCCATTTTTATCTATTATAAACCCCAAGTATCTCACTTGACTCGCTAAAAACTCACACTTATTTCTTTTGATTTTAAGTCCATTTCTTTCTAACGTTTCAAAAACATTCTGAATGGTTTTTAAATGATTATCTAAATTTCGGCTTTTTATTAAGATATCATCAAAAAATACTACTACATCTGGTATTTCTTTTAATGTGTTTACCATTAATTTCTGGAAAATTCCTGGGCTAGCGGATAGTCCATATACCAAACGATTGTATTTGAACAATCCTCTGTGAGTATTTATAACGGTGTATTCTTGTGACTTTTCCGATAATAGTACTTGATTATAAGCCTGCGAGAGGTCTAACATTGTAAAGTATTCATTGCCGCTAAGGTCACTGAAAAGATCTTCTACTTTTGGGACCGGGTACCTATCGACCATAAGGACACGATTTAAGGTTACCTTGTAGTCCGCGCAGAGTCGTAAACCGCCATCCGGTTTGTTTACTATCACCAGAGGGGTAGCCCAGTCCGAGTGGTCTACTGGCTCGATGACCCCAGCCCGCAGCATGTCATCGAGCTCAGCATCCACGCGAGCCCGCAGCGCAAAGGGCAGGGGACGAGCCCGGCAGTAGATCGGTACAGCTCCCTCGCGCACGTACAGTTGGGCTTCCCCACCCGTGTACTTGCCCAGTGTGCCATCGAACAAAGACTTATTCCTGAAAATAAGTTGATCAATTTATTTATTTTTTTCCCGCTGTTCCACTGTGGTATTATTTATGTTTACACTAGGTATCCTCACAGGAATCTCTAATTCAGCTAGCCACTGCCTACCTTAAGTTAGTGGTTCCCCTATTGATGACATATAAGTCCAGCGTTTTACAACAATTTTTATAGGTTACGAGTGTTTCTAAATATCCTTCCGGCTTAATAACAGAGCCATCATAAAATATTAAATTCATATTACACGGCTTCAATTGCAAGTGACTAAACAACTCTTGATACACTTGTTTACTTATACAAGACAGAGCCGAGCCGGTGTCCACTTCCATATTCAATATACGATCTTGAACCTTAATAGCAAAACATACCGGTTTGTATTTATTTAACGATAACTGGTAGATAGGCTCTTCTTCTTCCCTGGAATTATTTTGACTATTGTTGTCACTAGTACAGCAGTCGTCTTCTTCCAGCAAGTGTACCGGTGGGGCGCGCTCCCGCCCGCCCCGTGCCTCGGCCCTCCATCCCCGCGAGGCCGGTCCGCCCGCGCTCGCCGCAGCTCCGCGGCCGATCACGCCTCCGCCGCGTGATGATTTGTTTCTGTAACTACCGGCAGGTCCCGCCGGCTTCGCCCGTCTCGCATGGTTGTGCTGCATGTCCCTGCCCCTCTTTGGGCACATCCGCCTTAGGTGGCCGTACTCGTTGCACGCGCTACATACGTAATCCTTATACCAGCATTCACTAGCTCTGTGCCTGTTGTCACCACAGTTCGGACACTCCCTCATACTCAATTTGTGTACTCCTTCCGTTGGCAGCCCACTCCCTTGCTCCACTGCACTCGCATTCCGTTCGGCAGCCTCCAATGATAAGGCCAATCTAACCGCTTGATTGTACTGTAGGTTTTCCTCGGCGAACAATCTCTGTCTTACCATTTCACTTTTTATTGGTGAAATATACAAATTGGTCACACAATTCTTGGACAGTTTTTTTAGCTCTGTCACATAGTCAGTTAGAGACTCGTGAGTCAACTGCCGCCTCTGACGAAACTTGTAGCGTTCAGCTAAGATTGAAGGTTTGGGCTGCAGATGAGCAGTCAATAGCTCCACCGCCTTGGCGTAGGTCAGTTGTGACGGCTTGGATGGGCTGGCCAAGGTAGACAATAATTCGTAAGTTTCCTCGCCGATAACTGAAATTAGTGTAGGTAGCTTCATATCTTCATTGTTAACCACAAAGTACATTTCGAGTCGTTCCACATAGCCCGTCCAATTACCAGTTTGTAGCAAAAACTCTTTCATTTGTCCCACCGACATTATGCCCAGGAAAGGAACCACCGCACTGATATGACTTATAATTTTAACGTTTTTTATCCGCGTTCGCCACTGATGAATGAAAGGCGTGTCTTGTCGATACAACCATTTATTGCAGACTGGCGGCACGACGGCCGCGCGCATCTACCTACATACCCAATAGATATCTTATTTCATATTGTTTAATCGCACCGACTACCCGTCATTCAGCTTCTTTATTTTTTTTCCGTCAATGGTCGTCTGGAAGAAATTACTTTTAGTAATAAGGCCGCCAATTGTACTGTACTATGTTATTGTCAAATCTCATGTGTAATTCCTGGTGTACATACAATAAAGAATATTCTATTCTATTCTATTCGAAGCTTGTTGCAAATAAATCCATGTACTTCAATAGGTTATTTTGTGCATTCTATCTGAACCACTATCCGCTATTTGCATTCCCACTGCAATGTGTTTGGTAATATTCCAGAAGCTAATTTCAGATTCACTGGCCATTATTACTGTCCACTGTTGATTTTGGAACCTCATAGAAGAGTCGGTGTTTGTTTTGATTAGTATTTATTGGGTTCATAACGGTTACTGTTTTGACCAATAGAACTGTTATTGAGTCTGGATTCGCAGTTTTGTTTGGATAAACAAGAAGCAATAACGACGACCTCTGTGGCGCAGTGGTTAGCACATCTGCCTACCATGCGACAGGTCCCGGGTTCTAACCCGGCTGGGGACAAAATAAGAAAAATCCCAGGTCTTGGATGTTTACATGTTTGTGACGTCGCTGTTTCTGGGTCCCATGACACAGGGTATCCTAGTGTGGGGCCAGAAGCAATGTTGTATGTGCCTGTATGTAACGCCACGCTACGCCACAGAGGCTGTCTGTAAGCAGGATTCCTCTAAAATACCCCTCAAATTCAATTTAAGTGGATATTTGTCTGCGCAAAAGAAAAATACTTGACCATAAGCTACCTATACTGCTTTTCATGAGTGTTTTAGTTGGGACATTAATGCCGAAATGGCCGTTTAGACTAGTTCTAGGTTTTTGCAATAGGTCCTCCGCCATGAGGATCTGTCTATCTATCTATCTACATATATTCGTACCAACTTGTGTATTAGATATAAGGTGGGGGTCATGGATGTGATGGATGGCGAGAGACTGCAAGGTATCGCGTGATAGGACAAAGGCAGTGGACAAAGGTGGGCTGATGGTAATGATGATGATGATGAGAAAAAATGGTCAGAGCGGAGTTTTTTTTTCGATGCGTTTCTCTCCACTATATGCGGTCCCAAGGCAGCGGCTAACATTAACATTATAAGTACGTCAACATTCAATAAACACGTTTGTCATTCTTAAAAAAAAATTACTAAAAACACTGTTAAACCATGGCTCAGGGTGGTTTCGTGGTAGCGTTTCGTGTAGATTTGAAATTCGCAGCACTAGGAATCAGATTATTTATTTATTCGTCACACTATTTTGTATTCGGTCACAGAGAGAGAGAGTAATCAGTTTCGCTAACTTTGAATAGAACACAAAAAAGAGGAAACACATCAATATACTTGTGTTGCCATTAACAAACATTATGAATAATCATCATCATCATCATTCAGCCACAAGAAGTCCACTGATGGACATAGGCCTCCTCCATGGATTTCCAAAAAGACCGGTTGGAAGCGGCTTGCATCCAGCGTCTTCCTGCCACTTAGATGAGTGGAAATTATGAATATCAGAATTTTCAAAACCAATTTGTAAAATAAAATACTTTTTTTTATAACGAACTAAAAATCCCCTTAACGTGACAAACTCCAAAGCATTTTGAACAAACTTCCGTAGCAATACCTTTTAAAAGTTCCCCAAAAAACGGCGGCCCTCGAAGTAATTTCGTTAAACGTAAAACATAACAAAAATTGTTTGAACCATTCAAGTTTCCAGATGATTTCCCTCAGGCGCGCCTCAGAAGAAAAACTTTTAAATAATTACGCCTCAAAAAGCACCTTTGGTGTTCGATCACCAAGTAAAAGAATGAAAAAAATAATCCAGAACGTTCTAGCAAGATTCTATCAAGAAAATATTTTAAAATATTATAGTCTTATTGACGACCTCTGTGTCGGCTAGAAAAGATGTCAATGTCAGACTTAGAATATTTAGAGAGAGCGTTGTAATGTCGGTAACATCTCGGTGTAGGATAGCATTTAAGTCTTAAATTGGTTTTGGAGAAAGGTAGTTTAAGAAGGACATAATTGGATCTCGGTAGTCTCTTAGGTATTCTACAATGTTGTTTAAGAAAAGTAAATGTTTAAATAGTAACCTTTTTCTTACAGTTATTTGCTCCCCAAATTAGAGTTACCTCCAACGCGGTTTAAGAAATGTCTCAAGCACACTTTGTGCAAAAAAGCTTATTGTAAAATCGACGATTATTTGGAATATAAGGTTGTCTTGCCTGGTGATAAACAGTAGATTAAATGTATTTACAGGAGATTTTTAATTTAGTTTCAATTAATATTTATAATTGTGTTTAGAGTTCAACACATGAGTAATATTTTTAAGTTTGAAAATTAAACTAAGACTGTTTTGAAAAGAATGAATGTGGTGTCTCTTTGTTAGTTTCTTCTCCACGTAATCTATTAATTGTGAAACTAACAACTTTGATGTTCATAAAGTAAAAATTTTGTTTGAATTTTAAATAATAACATTTTAATTTGAATACAGCTGTCTTAGTAACTATTAAAGTAGCTTACTGATGACATCTATGCCGTCATTATTGGTTTCAGGACAGTTTTGTCTTGTCCCCCTTTAAGAGCAAATGTCAATGTCTTAACTACAGTCTTCTTATAACTATTTAGAACAAAAAAACTGTCTTTTTGACACAAAATGCTACAAAAAAGGCCGCGTAGCTATTGTACGAAGCGCGATGCGACCCAATTGATATTCTGATACAGTGGACAGCGTTATGCAGAAAGCAACCCTTAGGAAGTCGTTGTTCTCATTTTCAACCACCGGGTGTGTGTGCATAATTCAAAATAATAAAAAAAACTCTCTGCCTTACCCTCTAAGATACAGGCGTGAGCTCATGTATGTATGTCGTTGTGTGACGACCGACTAAGGTCTAGTTGTCGTTGAGGTACTGACCAAAAACCAGCGCTGAGGGCATTATCCTGAGTCAGTTGCCTTTTGCAGCAATGGAGACACACCGCGACAAATCTGTATAAATTGAATTCCATTATGCTATGCATGTTTGTACCTTATCCTTGATGTTTTATTGTCGTTTGTGTTTCTTATTTCTATTGTGTGTGACTGTTGGCGCAATAAATGTTTCTCTTTCTTCTTTTTCTAATTTTAAATCTAAAATATCCTGGTTCCCTTTCGCTTACTAGAGGCCTTTTAGTGCACGCCGCACACCGTCGATCATAGAATTGCGAAGTTTGCGCTACACTCCACAATGTGGCTGTGCTGGCACAATGTGGGAGTGGCGGCTCTCATGTGCCTCAAGTTATGTGTTAGTTTAAGATCCGGTGCAAGTAGGAAAGTGCCGACAAATTGAATTATTATACTGTATTTTCAACTTTATAGCCAAAGTTAATGTCTTGTCTAATTATTAATGTCTTGTCGAAGTTGCAGTAATGAGTGAATCACTAATTATTTTGGACGCCCCAGGCGAACATACTTTGGCCGAATAGGGGATGTATTAGCAAAGGGCCAGATAAAAAGTACGCGAAACCAAAGTGCGTGCAAATAAAGATACATGAAAATTATTAATCGTGAGTTAATATCCGTCATGACGTATTTGCTCTATTAGGTAATTATTAATATTATTCCGTATACACGCGAGTGGCGAGAGACCGTGTGAAATGGCATTTGGGAAAAAGGCCTGTACCCAGCAGTAGGCAGCGATAGGCTGATGATGATGATGATGATACACTAGATCACTTTGATCATGGTAAAACCATAAAACTTTTCCGACGAAAAGTCAAGTGAGTGTATTTGAAATAAAATTAATAATGTGTAGTGCTTACAAAAGTTTTGGTCCTATTAAGTAATAGGTATCTATAAGTACCTACACCAGGAAAAATAACTAATATTATGCTACGAAAAAAAAAAAAATCTTAGCATTTTTTTTTAGTTTTCCAATATTATTAATTTGACTAGTATCCTCTTTTTTATTAGGGCACTAGACTATGTTCTACAAAACACCTACTACCACATTAGATCATAATACGATGTAGTCACATATTATATTTTTGAAAGCAGGAAAAGCGGCGCTAGTACGAAACTTAATAACACAATTTCTAACACCCTCTTTCCATCACAAAAGAAACCACTTCTAAAGCGCTACACGATATTAAACTAAAAACTGTATTTTACGTGACACTGCATAGCACTTCGGTCCGCGTCCACGATTTCTAAAGAGCAAAGTCACGGGAATATATGAAATGCCGGGAGTTTGATCGTGTTAAATCTTTCCCCCCTTTCAAATGTGAAGTGATTTTCACTTCACATTTGAAAGGGGGAAAGAACGGAACCTGGAAATGAACTGTAATCGATCGTAGCCTGGGCTGCCTGAGTGATCTTAGACGATCACTACGGTTAAGCAACATCCGGCGCGTTCAGTCCATGGATGGGTCACCGTCTATGACTAACGCTAGTGGCATTTTTCCGACCGTTTCATTGCTTCGTAAGGCACGTTAAGCAGTTGGTGCCGGCTGCCGTCGATAGATGGCAGTCGTTAAGCCAAGTCAGAGGCCTTAGGGCGGCTTGAAAAACTTCTGACAGTAAGACCAGCCACTAGTCTTACAAGCCTCCACCAATCCGGACTTGGCCCCCGTGGTGGAGTATGGCCTATACCTTCCTCAGGGAAGAGACCCGTGCCCCTCGGCGGGGACATAATGGGTTGATGATGATGATGAAAATGAACGGGACACCTGATGAGGTGGGAAAACCCTAAGATGGGGAACCAGACCCTAGATTCTGCTAATATATTGCAGTACAGTGATAGCCGACTGACAGCGTCGATTTCATTTCATTATCGCTTCAAATAGAATAAAATAGAACATCTTTATTTGGTCCTTATACAGTTTTTAAATACAGTGGAAAATTTATATAACTTAAAATTAATATAACAGTACCAAAAAGGTTTCCGCTCAGCTTAATGCCGTAGCAGAGATACGGCGCTGGTTTTCAGCGGATGCCTGAAAGCTTATAACTACAGGCAAGCCAATTTAATAGGCCACATTTGACATGTGTCTGTCTTAGCTTCATAGTGAGGTGACATGCTAAAAAACATCGATTAAATCGAATGAATCGATACGGACTTCAAACATTTGTGAATCGAATGCAGTTATTGTGAAAAAGTACGTATAGCTACAGTAATTTTCATTGAGTTCCATTGAAAATCAAATCAAATAAACAATTATTAATTAAAACCCTGTCCCATTATTGTCTAACCTAAAGTTATAAAACAAAATAAGACACGTATATAATTTAACCAAGAAAAAATGCATTTAGTCACTAAAACTAATAGAATTATAACGAAAGAGTGCTGTCATCGTCGTCACTGCTGTCTACTCTCATGCTGGGGCCGCACCTGCGTCTATCGTGACAAAGCTTCGCGCCACAGGCATTTCAGTCACTACATTCCACAGAATACTGGCGCGAAGCTTTGTCACGATAGACGCAGGTGCGGACCCAGCATCGAAGATATAATTAATTCTTCTTCGATAATGTTATCTATTCTCACATCTCGTTCAAAATCATCGAATAGTAGATTAGTAGCCAAGGGCTGTAAGGCATCAATTGCAGCCCGAGATATTGGGGATATAGGGTGCAATTGATGCTTACACCCGAGCTAAGCTAACTACTCTGCTTTACATCTCGATTGTAAGGTAAGTAGAAAAAAATTACTCGTTTTTCTTTTCGCTACTTCATGAACTCGTCGTAAGTTTTCAAATATCTCTCTTTAGAACTTTCAGGCAAAATATTGTTAATTGCTGCTTCAGCTTCCATTTTCATTGAATCCGGAGAGCAGCTTATATCTTCATCACTTGCAGAACTAATGTTTTTTTTTCCTAATTAGCACGTTATTATAAAAAAAAAACCAAAAACAAACAATATTTAAAGTAAATAAAAGTTTTCTATTCCCGCCTTTTTATTATCTTTTTTTATAAATTTTTTTTTTCAAGAACGCAATTAACCTTCTCCGTTCAATATTGCAAATTGATGACTATTATACTCATACGAAGACAAGGCTGAATAGCGAAGCGACCTCTTTTGTCATTCGGCTGAATGTCTATTGCCAGTATGATGGTTAGATGTACGCGAACTTTTTGAAAGAGTGAAGAGTTTTTTTTTAAATTACTTACCGCCCTAGGGCTTTTCTAGCTACATTATTACCCTAGAGCACTGATTGGTCACCTACAAGACCCATTTGGGGGTAATAAGGACCTACTTACCGAACATGAGAGATGTAAAATTATTTTGTTTGTTGTCTCGAGGACGTTGCCAAGAACATCCGACGAGTTTTTTTTTTGCCCAAAAGTGTATTAATATAATGAAACGGGCCTCGGCCAACAAGAAAAATACGTCAAAAAAAATTTTACAAAGATTTGGCCTCGGTCTTCATGAAATAGATATTTATAAAACACAACAAAGATTTGGCTTTGGCCTTCTACAAAGGATTACCTGTATTAACAAGTGGTCTTCGGATACAGAAAAAGGAAAAACGTTAGACCTAGCCAAGTCAAATCAAATCCAGAATCAAATCAAACCAAATTTGAATGCCAGATCAAATATGCTATTAGCAGAAATACAAGATTAAAAAAAAAATTAAACGGATTTTGTTTCTATTCGATTATTTTTGTATTTTTTAGATTATTAAAAGAATAATATAATAATGTTTTACACTTCTCATGCTATAAAAGTAAAGTTCGTCTTTATGTGATGCGTACTAGTTGTACAATCTACTAATAAAATAATCACAATGTGGAATCATGTTATGTTAGTATGGCTATACATTCCTTTACAGGTAATCATTGCATTCAATTCAACTTTTTGACTCGTGATTCCTTTTATTTTTAAGGTAACATCCCTAGTTTTTAAAAACAGAAAGGGTTGACTGACATAACCTTGTGATGTAGTTCAGTTTTTTAGGACAAATATTGTTCATTAAGTTTAGAATGGTTTATTAGTCAAAGTAAATTGTAATAATGCCTTCTTTGGACATTATTACAATAAATATGTATTATTAACTGAAAAAAGTGAAGCAATTGTGCAGTTCTAACTTTGAAAAAATAAATAATATTGTGTGCCCTGCGTTACAAGGTTACTTTGATGCATTTTGATGAAGTGTCAAATGTGACCTATAAAATTGGCTTTACATTAAAGCTTAGACTAACTAAAAATTAACTAAAAGTCTTTCGGTGCCACTTAAAAAAACTCCCCCAAATTATTCTGAGAACGCAGTCTTGCGTATTCGCGTCAATGGAACATGTCACGTGACCCTACCATATAACTGTAATTGAACTATAATGCACTAAAAGAATCGAGGTCTAGATCAATCACAGGGTGGCGGCTGAGAAGAGGACGACGGTCAGTGGGCAGACCTACGACCCGATGGTCAGACAATATAGTTGATCAGCAAAAGGTCCGAAGATACGGATAACATTAAGAGATGACGACCTCTGTGGCGCAGTGGTTAGTGCATCTGACTACCATGCGAGAGGTCCTGGGTTCGAATCCCGGCTGGGGACAAAAAAAAATCCAGGTCCTGGATGTTTACATGTTTGTGACGTCGCTGTTTCTGGTACCCACGACACAGGGTATCCTAGTGTGGGGCCAGAAGCAATGTATGTGCCTGTATGTAAATGTTTATGTTTTATGTTTATTACATTTGAGCAGTGGGCAGCGTTGAGTTGACAATGATGGTGATTCTTCTGGAGAGTTCTGGAATTAAGCAAAAATAAAATTTCCAATTTCATGATATTCAGACTGTCTGTTACCAGGCTGTATCTCATGAACTGTGATAGTTAGACAGTTTACAGATGATATATTATGTCTGTTGCCGCTATAACAGCAAATACTCAAAAACAGAATTAAATAAATATCCTCCCGTATAACAGACATGATTTTCTTGCCGTTTTTATAGATATTTTATAATAGTCCGGAACCCTTCGTGCGCTAGTCTAACTCGCGCTTGCCCGTTTTATTTCCTTCAATATTTTTATGACATCTCTTCTTCATTTTTATGAAATTCCCAGGGTAGTCTCCTGGAACGTTTGAATCGCAGCTCGCGCTCAAAAACCATCCTTCAAGACATGCTTCAAATCAAATCAAATCAAATCCTCCATTAAATAAAGGATTTGATTTGATTTGATTCACAAATTTTGTGAAATATGGTTTGGTACAAACATACTCGTAATAATGCGTACAGGTGTAAAAAGAGGTGAAAGGTGCTCCATATTTTACCTTGCGGCATACAAATATAAAAACAAAACTATGTACAATGTTAAATGAACAGTATTAGATTGATATAACCTAAGTAGTTAATCAATGATTACTTAGTACAAATTAAAAAAATATAATTAATAATTATATTATACAATTTATAGAATTATTATCAATTAAAATTATTATCGAATTTAACATTATAAAGTCATGCAATCACAATAGGTTTCAAATTATCAAATCAAATTATCTGGCAGTCGAAAATTCGCTTATCTTGTAAATACATTTCTCTAATAAGTATTTGGTTAATTTTCTTTTAAATAATTCATACTTCAAATTTCTTATATCTTCTTCGAAAGAACCCATGTCAGAGTGTTACGAAAGTCAAACCGAGTCTTTGATTCTCTCCTGTAAGTGGAAGGTGTAAGGTGAAACTTATTGCGCTTGAGACTGATATTAAAATTGGATGCGACGTTTTTACCGACGTTTCGCAAGGGTGAAGAGGTCCGTATTTCATTGTCTTTTCATCCGAAAGAACGGGAAACTAAAAGGGAGAGAATTGTTCGTAACTTTATACTGTGTTGCACACGCAACATTGAACAGAACATTACAGAAGAAACAATAGAATGGCGAGCTTATCTCTGCAAGGGATTTCTTCCAACAAACCTTGGAGAGTCTGAGCAGCGGTGAGAGATAAGTCTATATACGTGGAAAAAAAGTCTACATAAACAACGAAAATCAATAAAAATAACATAATTTATGCAGGAAATAAATCATGATCATCAACCTATTATGTCCCCACCGACCACCGAAGGGCACGGGTCTCTTCCCTGAAGAAGGTATAGGCCATACTCCGACACGGGCGCCAAATTGGTGAAGCCTTGTAAGACTAGTGGCGGCTGGGGCTACGAGTGATTCAACAGCAAGTTAAGCAGTTGATGCCGGCTGCCGTCGATCGATGGCAGTCGTTAATCAAAGTCAGAAGCCTTAGGGGGCATCTTGAAAACTCCTAACAATAAGACCAGCCACTAGTCTTTCAAGCCTCCACCAATCCGGACTTGGCCCCCGTGGTGGAGTATAAATAAATAAATAAAGAAAATAAAAATTGTTTATTTATAAGAAATTGAATTACATTGATTATGGTCTATTGCGACTCCCACACTATAATTTCCTCAGAGAAGAGACCCGTGCCCCCCGGTGGGGACATAATGGGTTGATGATGATGAACGTGAACTGTCTACCGTAGCGTGCATGAAAAGAGTGCACACATGTAAAGTTTGATGTATGTAGTATCGATTGCACAAATGAAAGTAGGTGTACATACGCGACGGTGTGCCATTGAGTGAATAAAAGTACGGTGGCCCCAGCGGGAGCCACCTCACGACATCTGTCTGGTCACCGCTACACCGCCTGTTTCCTTGTTCATTTAAGTTCAGCAAAACCCACTTGTTCACACTGTAGCAGAAGGGTGAGGGGAATGGAACTGTCTTAATTTAAAGAAGCATATTCGTAGTAGGTATTTTTTATTTGGACCTTCGCGGTCTACCTACCTAGGCTCCTAAACAATTCAAAAATAAATATCACAATGTTCTGCTTACATAAGTACGACCAAGACCAAACCATACCGCGATATAGGAAACTCATAACGCCATCTAGTAGCCAAAAACAAAATTAAACTATTTCGTACAAACATGCCGCCCGCCAAGGACAGACCTGGCCTTAACAAAATCTGTGAAGATGACATAACAAGATTGAGAAAATAATAAGTGACAAACATTACGATGTATATCCTACTACTAACAGATATTTACAATAATTTATAAAAATACATCGTGGTTCTGAAAACAATCGTAGAACAATACTTAATTGAACAAAACAAGATAGTTCTAACAAAATGTGCATTTAAGATGCAAAAGGCAAAACAATTAACTTTGATACAGGTCGCTTGAATGTCGAATTTTTAGTTCCTAACGAAACAACTCTCGTAACCTTATCTAGACCAGGGAACTTCTCTTCGATGATACCAAATAATCATTTTGAAGGAGGGAGATCATCCTCTTTTATCAGAACAATATCACCTACATTCGGTTCTGGAGTTACTCTGGTCCATTTGTATCTCTGATAGAGTGTAGTAAGGTATTCTTGCGACCACCTTCTCCAAAATTGCTGTACCAGCCTTTATGTAAGCTGCCACCTTCTTAGACTACTAATGTTTCTATCTTCATAATTATAATCTGGTGCCGTCGCTAACTGTTCACCAACGAGAAAATGACTGGGTGTAAGCGGCGCAATATCATCCTGACTTGATGGTAATCTGTACATGGGTCGGGAATTCAAACAAGCCTCGACCTGGACCAACATTGTTGTCAACTCTTCAAAGGTTAGAGTAGATACATCAAGGATACGTTTCAGGTGAAACTTAGTTGACTTCACCCCGGCCTCCCATAGGCCACCAAAATTCGGTGCATGAGGCGGAATGAAATGCCAATGAGTACCTGAATTGGCGAGTGCGTCCATTAATCTGGAATTCTCATATTTAAAGAATTTATCTAGCTCCTTTGAGGCACCCACAAAGTTTGTGCCGTTGTCACTCCAGATTTCGTATACGTGACCACGACGAGCAACAAAACGTTTGAAAGCTGCAAGAAATCCTTCTGTTGTCAGATCACTGACAGCTTCCAAATGAATAGCGCGTGTCACCATACAGATGAAAAGGCAGATGTAGCCTTTGTAGCACCGACAGCCTCGACCCTTGGATATTCTTAAGTTTATGGGGCCGGCGTAATCGACGCCACATCGAGAAAAAGGACGACTTATGGTAACTCTCAAATTCGGTAAATCACCCATTATAGGGTTTTGGTTAGAAGATACGTACCGAATGCATCGAATGCATTTTTTAATGTGTTGCCTGATCAAACTCTTTGCATTGAAAATCCAAAATTTACTTCTTATGTAGTTTAACATAAGCTGAGGTCCTCCGTGTAGTGTTTTATCGTGAGCTTCCGCTACGACCAGTTTTGACATATGATGCTCTGAAGGTAAAATTATTGGATGCTGAACATCATACTCCTCCTGACTATGTTGGATAAGACCACGAACTCTCATTATACCTTCATTGTCTAAGAAAGGACACAGTGAAGATAAGAAGCGACTGCGTTACGCAACACAGTTTGAATGTCGTAACTCAGATAACTCTTCGGAAAATGTATCTGCTTGACAATGCTTGATACAAGTAGTCAACGCGTCTTTCAAATCACTTACTGTGAGATAAGATGGAAAGTCTTTAGTTTTATATTTAAACTTGTTTTCCAATCTCTGACACCATCCTATGACTCTTACTAACTTCTGTAGAGACGAGTATTTTGTCCACAGAATAAGATTTTCTGCTCTGGCTGATGTGGACAAAAATACTTTGACCCTTTTCTCCTCAAGATCGGTTGTTGGGATTGCTTGTGGTGGAATATAAATATTTGGTTCACGTAACCATTTCGGTCCTTGCAGCCACATCTCGTGCTCAACCAACTCTATTGGACGTAATCCCCTGGAAGCACAGTCTGCAGGATTTTTTGATGACTCCACATGCAACCATTGGAATCCACTTCCTAACACCGATTGAATCGCAGAGACCCTATTTGCTACAAAAGTTGTCCACCGGTTTGGTTCGCCTCTCAACCATGCCAAAACTATTGTAGAATCGGTCCACGCATGAATTCTTGATCGCTCTATTCCCATTACAGTCAAAATTTCTGCAAGTAAATTTTCTAAAAGCTCAGCACCACACAACTCTAGACGGGCAATGGATACCTGCTTCACAGGAGCCACTCTGGTTCTCGCTGCTAATAAACTCACGTGTACCACGCCATTCTCATCCTTCACACGTAAATAGACGACAGCAGCGTATGCATTTTCAGAAGCATCGCTAAATCCGTGAATCTCCACATCAGCGTTATCCGTAATTGTGTGAACCCATCTAGGTACAACAACTCTATTTAGTTCCTGTAGCTCGAGTCTAAACGCTGTCCACTGATTCAATAGATCTGAAGGAAGAGGTTGATCCCAGCTGATACCTGCACTCCAAAGCTTCTGCATTAAGATCTTTGCTCGGATTATAATTGGAGCCGTCCACCCAAGTGGATCGAACAGACGAGAAATGTCAGACAAAACGTTTCGCTTAGTAACTGGCGTTTCGTGTGCAGGTAGTTTGACAGTAAACTTGAATGAATACAGACTGACATCCCACGTCAGACCCAGTATCTTTATTACTTCATCCATCTTGATTTCAAGTTTTCCGTCCGCCTTCCGAGTATCTTGAATCTCGTCCATAAATTTCTTACTGTTACTCGCCCACTTCTGCAGCTGAAATCCTGCCTTGGCTAACAATCCTGTGATTTCGTGGTGAATCTGTACTGCTTCCTCTTCTGTATCACAACCAGACATCAAGTCGTTCACGTAGAAATCCAGTAGCACTCTTTCAGCTGCCTTTGGAAACTCTTTTCCGTGGTCTTTGGCAACCTGTTGCAGACTTTTCACAGCAAGATAAGGGGCTGAGGAAACACCAAATGTAACACGCAACATTCGATAAACTGTTATATTGTCTTCTGAATTTTGCCTCCAGAGAAGACGTTGATATTTAGTGTCTTCCTCATGCACTTTCACCTGTCGATACATTTTTATAATGTCTGCTACGAAACAAACTGGAAAAGTACGCCACCTCATAAGAATATGCCGTAACTCGAGTTGCAATCTCGGCCCGACCAACAAATCGTCATTGAGTGATCTGCCATTTTGACCCTTGCACGACGCATCAAAGACGACACGAACTTTGGTCGTAGTTCTATCTTCACGAACCACTGCGTGGTGAGGTAGATATGCGCAATCAGTTCTAGCAGTTTCTTCGGCGTCATGGATTGGTTCCATGTGATTAAGCTCTACATACTCATTCATAACTTTAGAGTATTCTTGTTTCAGATGCGAATCCTTATTCAGTTTCTTCTCAAGAAGAAGAAATCGTCTTTTTGCAATTGATTTTAAATCTCCATATTGGCAGGCAGGATCACTGTCCCGAAAGGGAAGACGCACAACATAGTGACCGCTCTCGTCTCTAGTTGTCGTTGAATCAAAGTGAGTTTCACATTGTTGATCCTCCTGTGATAGCAATCTACATGGTTGCTCGGTTTCGAGTTCCCAGAAGTTGCGCAGCAACTCGTTCACAGAATCATCTTGGATGTGCACACTGACGACATTGTGATTAGCAGAGTGATTGTGTATTTCTACATGTCCCGATAAAATCAAACCAAGTTGTGTATTTTGTGCCGTTAAATTCCCTGGTGAATTTCTGAGTAATCCCTCTAACAGGATTTGTCCGTATATCTCTACTCCCAATAATATGTCAATCTTGTTGGGTGTGTCACATCCTGGATCAGCCGTAACTAACCCTGTCAATTTTGACCAATCGTGAATATTGAATTTCTGTGTTGGTAAAGTGGATGATAGCTTACTTAACACATAAGCCTGGACATCGCAACTGATGAGGTGCAAATGGACTGTAACTTGAATTGTACCATACAGCGTACTGACAAATTAAGCTGATCTCCTCCCAAGCCCGACACAATTCCTCTAACAGAGGATTTACGAAGCCCTAACATTTGAGCCGCGTGCTCCGTAATGAATGAAGCTTGAGAACCCTGGTCTAGCAAGGCTCTGAGAGTGTAAACTTAGCCCTTATGCTCGATCTTAACTAACGCAGTAGCTAATACAACATGACCAGGTGACATGATAGATCCACTAGCTAAATGTGTGGAAATGTGTTGTTGATTCCCCTCAGGTCTTTCTGACTCTTCTCTCTCAACCGGTTCAGTCGCAGATTTAAACTCCGAATGATGCGATAAGCCTGAACTTCCTTCTGGATGTAATAGAGAGTGGTGACGTCTACTACAGCGTCTACAAAATGTATTCTTCTTACAATTTTTCACAGTATGTGACGTCCCGAAACAGTTGAAGCACAGCCTTTGCTTCTGCACAAAATCGTGCCGACGTTCGAAGCTCTCACTGGCAAATTTCTTGCATTGGTACAACAAGTGATTTTCATAACAAAATGGGCAGGACAAAGCGGTACTAGCTGTTGTTACCGTATACACTTTCTTTGGTTTTTCAACCGTGTCTTTCGCTTTAGTCTCCCTTTTCTCCCGAGGTTCTAAGAACTCAAGTGCTCTGAATCTAGATTTTAGAAACTGATTGAACTCCTTCAACGTCGGTAATTCATATGATCGCTCATCTTGTGTTCCCACAGTTTCCGTGATTCTACATCTAGTCGTAGGTTGATGAGATGTATGACTATTAAGTCCCATTTATCAGTTTCTACTCCCATATTGGCAAGAGCATTCATGCAATCATTGGTCGTATCAAGAAGCTGCTTCACTCCGTTCGATGATTCTGCTGTCAATGCTTTCTGACCCACTAATCTCGTGAGAATACAATTCGCTATATAGCGCTTGTTGCTGTATCTCTTCTTCAGCTGCTGCCAACATTTCTCATAATTAGCCTCAACAATAGGGATGTGCCTCAGTAGTTGTTCGGCTTCTCCGGTAAGATGGCTTTCCAGATAATGCAGCTTTTGCACATTTGCCAAAGATGAATTTTGATTTATCAGCGAGTCAAATAGATCGTGGAATGTGGGCCACTCCATATACTTCCCGGAAAATGTTGGTAGTACGATCATGGGTAATTTGACAGTATTGGATTCGGTTTTGTAAGTGTCTTTAACATTTGTGTTGTGCGAAACTCTTGTTGTAAGTGATGCTAGTGCTATTTTTATGCTACTTTTGTACTCAATGTAATTCTCCTCCACGGTATCGTACATCTCAGATGTGAAATAAGTTTCATCTTTTTGATCGGCTTCTTCTGGCCAGTAAGAAGCTATCAGTTCGCGATGATTTTCTTCGAACTTACTCCATTGCTTTTCCAATAAATCGAGCCTTGTTCCAAGCCTTGTCTTTCGGAGACTTTTTAAAGTTGACATAAGCTTTACTGATATTAGTTTTGAAGTTTTTCTGAACTGCTACAACAGCCTCCATAGTAATACTATTGGTTATTGCACTAAGTCACTGAAGAGAAAACTCGAAAATTTTACAAGTCTTTGAACTCCACGAGTGAAATTGGGCATAGGTTCCCCGTACCTCCGTTTTTTCACAAATTATTCTAAGTCCAAGATCAGAAGTTAAATTTTTACAAGTCAATGAATCACAATTTTTCTAAGTTCTGATCTTGTCGATAATAGAGTTCAAATTACTTACAATTGTCCAGCTTGTACTTACAACACGCACTGTTATCACAACACAACTTCACTGATATATCCGGATCGTTTGGACCATGTTCACACTGTAGTAGGAGGGTGAGTGGAATGGAACTGTTTTAATTTAAATAAGCATATTCGTAGTAGGTAATTTTTATTTGGACCTTCGCGGTCTACCTACCTAGGCTCCTAAACAATTCAAAAAATAAATCTCACAATGTTCTGCTTATATAGGTACGACCAAGACCAAGCCATACCGCGATATAGGAAACTCATAACGCCATCTAGTAGCCAAAAATAAAATTAAACTTTTTCGTACAAACACCACTTTTAATTAAGTTTCGTCCTTTGAAACTCACAAAGTCCATGTTTTAGACACTGGTTCCTATTCGACTAGTGCGATAAGGCAGCTTCCTGAAACTCTAATTATTTACCGTTTAACTTCCGCAAATTTCCTGAGCGGTAAGAAGGTCAGAGAATTGAGCCATTGCGCGGGAAATAGAGGATTTGAATCGGAAATACTAAAGATGAAAAAAAATACACAAAATTTAACACCCAACTTAAAACTCTATTAATGAAAAAGTGCTCTATGGAGTAGATGAATATTATGGATGATAAAGAATTATAGCTTATTGCAAATTTTTGGCCGGATTAACTTACGTTTATTTTTATCGGACGAGTCCGACCAGGTTTCGCTCCGACCAAAAATTTAAAATTTATAGTGCTTACGAAAGTTTTAGTTCAAAAATTATAACTTACTATGTATAAAAATAGGTATATCTAATTTTTTAAGTTTCTTTTGTAAGTTCAATTTAAGTGCATGCTCGCTTTACAATTGTAGACGCATGTCAATTCTGCTATACCCTTATAGGGTTTATGTTCAATTAGTTAAGTAGCTAGCTCACTATAGTTGAAAATAACATTGTGATTGGAAATGAAAAACTAGAATTTGTTGAAGATACTGTATTTCTGGGCATCACAATCGATGCCAAACTACAATGTTGCCCACATATTGTAAAATTAACACATAGACTTAGCTCCGCAGCATATGCCGTGAAAAGAATTCGAGAACTTACTGACGTTGCAACTGCTAGGCTTGTTTATTTTAGTTCCTTCCATAGTATTATGTCCTATGGTATTACTACTATACTACTATGGGGCCGGGCAGCAGACATTGAGACTATCTTCATATTGCAGAAGAGAGCGATCCGATTTATTTACAAGCTAGGTAGTAGGGACTCACTAAGAGATTTATTCAAAGAAATTAACATCCTAACAGATGCAAGCCAATACATTTATGAAAATATTATGTACGTTAGGAAAAATATTAAACACTTTGAAACACTTGGTAGCCATCACAACGTTAATACTAGGAATAAACATAAATTGTCATTTCCACGATTTAGACTTGCAAAAGTTAATACTTCCTTTATGGGGCACTGTATAAGGTTCTACAACAAGATACCCCAAGATATATTAGAGTTACCTCCAACGCGATTTAAGAATTGTGTTAAGCACACTCTTTGCAAAAAAAGTTATTATAAAATCAAGGATTATTTAGAAGACAAGGACGTATGGCATTAAATAGTAGTATAATATTAAATTTAATCAAAGGATAAATGTGTCTAGTGTTCAACACATCCAAGATATTATTTTCTAAGTTTGATTTGTATTAGCTTTAAGGTGATTTGAGAAAAGATGGTCAAAGTGGAGTTTTTTTTTCGCTGCCTTTTTCTCCACTACAGACGGCCCCAAGGCAGCGGCTAACATTATACATAACTGTATGTACATTGACATTCAACAAGCAGAATGTAAATTCTTTACGTTGAAATAAATTTTTGATTGATTGATTGATTGATATCTTATATAATTGTACATGAATGCATCGAATAAATGAAATAAAAAATAAAAATAAAGTGAAGAATCTACTGTCTGTTTTCTTAGTCTCGCATGTACAAATAACAAGATACGTACCTTAAGATAGATAAAAATATTGTTTATCTACCGGAAAATGTATAATGAATTTATTCTTAGCTTTCCGTCATGTCTACCTCTGTGGCGTAACGGTTAGTGCATCTACTTACCATGCGAGAAGTTCCGGGCTCGATCCCCGGCTGGGGAGAAAAAAAAATCCAGGTCTTGGACGTTTACATGTTTGTGACGTCGCTGTTAATGGTTCCCATGACACAGGGTATCCTAGTGTAGGGCCAGAAGCAATGTATGTGACTGTATGTAAATTTTTCTGTGTATTATGTTTATGTCCGTTATCGTTCAATGTGAAACCGACAGCAGATATTAAACATTTCTCATGCCTATGTAGATCTATTCCCTCATCCTCATTCATCTTTGCACGCGTCGGCTTGATGAGAATACTTTCGAACTTATCTGGGCCAAGATTCTTTCAACTTCAACAAATCGAACTTTACAGTTTGGTTACAATGAACCCGTGACGTACATAAGCCCGTAACCCGAGTTAATAATAAATTACATGCCGCAGAATCGCCACCTTAGAATCCGATCATTTATATATTAAAAGGATGTACGTCAAACGAACATAATCGATGTTATTTAATCACCTAATCGTTAGGTTTGTTGTACTGTTTCCTTGGCTGACACCGACTCCAAAACTAGCAGAAATTGTAACGCAGTAAGTCGTTTTTTTTTTGTTAAAAGTTTTTATTTACTGTTTTACTTTTAGTGAGTCTGAAGTACAACAAATTGGACGCCAACAAATTATTCATTAAACCACACAACGAATAGCGCTCGCAGGCGCTCGGCCAACGTGTGGCCATCTATTTGAAACTCGTCTACAGCGGCCATATGCCTTGGTTAGCGAACGTCTAGGCAGTAGCGCTTGCCTTGTATTAGTTTGCCTACGCTCGCGTTGGCCTAAGCTCGACCAACATGTATTGCAGACTTTCTAAGGATTTCTCATGGATGTCAATCAAAGCTCTACTAAATTAAAATGCGACTACACGGAAGCACCAGCTTACAAATAACATAACAAACATTAACATTTACATACAGGCACATACATTGCTTCTGGCCCACACTAGGATACCCTGTGTCGTGGGAACCAGAAACAGCGACGTCACAAACATGTAAACATCCAAGACCTGGGTTTTTTTGTCCCCAGCCGGGATTCAAACCAGGGACCTCTCGCATGTTAGTCAGGTGCGCTAATCACTGCACCACAGAGGTCATCGTCGTAAATAAAAAAGAGTCATCAAAATCCGTCAACCTGGTCAAAAATTGTGAGTTAACAAACATAAAAAAATTCAGTCGAATTGAGAACCTCGTTCTAACATCGAAACGCAAATTCTACACGTGTATTTTGAGCGTACATAACTTCTTTCCGCGAATATTTTTTTGCGAGAAAATACCTTTTCTACTACAATAGGATATATCCGAACCCGTGCGCAGTTAACGATGTTAATTCCGGATTTCCTTTATGTACGCTTCTCCGTGTTTAATTTTATGCAGACAAGGATAGACGAGTCACCTATCTTTCCGCTGAAAAAGTAACTCAGTGAGATGGCCGTAAGTTAATTTGGCAAAGACTAATGGTTTTGCCGACTTTTCTTCGCCGAGCCGTTTAATGTCACGTATTTTTAAGACGATTATGAACGAAAAATCTGCAGGAGCTGTGTCGCTTTGCTTTCACAACAGAAATATGACGTTTGGGCTCCATTTTTTTCTTATTTAGGTAATTTTTTTATGTGTAGTAAGTAAATGCTAATGCGTTATAAGCAAAAATAACTGTAATCTGTAATATAAAAAATTAATCGTTGAATGTGTTGCGAAGCGCAAATCTCGAGAACAGCTGAACCGATTTCGCTAATTCTTTTTTCTTAAATAGTCCTCGGAGTACGAGGATGATTATTACGGAGAGAAAAATTTTAAAAATTGCCTTAAGAGGGGAAGATATGAAAAAATTTATATGGTGAGAAAATATGAAAAAACAAACGAAAACTTTGGCAGTACGAAGTTTGCATAAAATTAATTTATCGATACTTTTATTGCCCTTACCCCAGGTGGAATCGTACCCACGACCTCTTTCTTGGTAACTAAGCGCCTTAACGCCTAGACTAACGAGGCAGTCAATTATATCTACTCACTTTCCCGGATAGGTCCCCGGTTCGAATCCCGGCTGGGGACAAAAAAAAATAAACCCAGGTCTTGGATGTTTACATGTTTGTGACGTCACTGTTTCTGGTTCCCACGACACAGGGTATCCTAGTGTGGGACCAGAAGCAATGTATGTGCCTGTATGTAAATGTTATGTTACTTTGAGAAACCAACAAGACAATCACTTACTTTAGACAAGCAATTAGTTTCGTCCTCTAATATTCATTGTCATCTCTAGCCTGCAGTAAAATCAGCGGTTATAATTAAAGTTTACATACGTCTTAACATAAATGTTGTTACATATAAAATATTATGTATATACGATAAGGCTTTCTTAGGGGAATATGCACTGAAACTTACGAATAATCTCAAAGCTTTAACTTGAGAAGCCTCGCTTCCAACTGGCTAGTAATTAGTTTGACGTCAAGGTATGTCATAAGAGTAATTACTGTAGTGGAAATATTAGTTTTGGTCTCCAAATTTGCTAAGCAGGGTATAGCAAAATTCACATGCACAGAGTTAACTCTAAAAATCGTGTTTTATGAAATATTTCATTAACAATGATTAATTACTTAACATCACAGATTAACATAATAAGAATCGCTCGTTAGGCTGGGCTGCCTGAGTGATCTTAAAAACGATCACTACGGTTAAGCAACAATGTTCAGTCTATGCATGGGTTCCGTCTATGACTAACGCTAGTGAGATTTTTCCGAGCGGTTCCGTGCTTCGCGGTACCGTGCCGGCTGTGTCCATAGATGGCAGTCGTTATGCCAAGTCAGAGGCCTTAGGGCGGCTTGAAAACTTCGAAAAGTAAGACCAGCCACTAGTCTTACAAGCCTCCACCAATCCGGGCTAGACCCCCGTGATGGAGTATGGCCTATACCTTCCTCAGGGAAGAGACCCGTGCCCCTCGGTGGGGATATAATGGGTTGATGATGATGATAATGACATGTCGGACAACGTTGTCGAATCACGTGGCCGCAGGGATGAGATTGGTGAGACAATTTGTGCAAGAACGATCCGTGGAGACCCTTAAGTCTACACAGTAATAATCCTGTCGGATGATTTACAGTGCTGCAGTGGGCGCTTGCCAAATTATGTTTTACACTACCGCCGATTGTGATCGGAACCAATTTTCATAAATCACTGCTTGTTGTGGATAGGGCATTTATGAGTGTAAGGCAAGGTGGAAAGTACCCGAAGCCGGCACGCGTTGATGCAGCGGTGATGAGTGATATTTACCCGACTAAATAGCACCTGCACAAATAACATAACATTTAACAAACATAACATTTACATACAGGCACATACATTGCTTCTGGCCCTACACTAGGATATAGCACCTGGCCTAGTCCAGATTGGGCACCTGTTGATGTTTTTGGCAGGATAACATTTGAATTCATTTACAGCACCTGCCAAAAACATCAACAGGTGCCCAATCTGGACAAGGCCAGGTGCTATTTGTGCAGGTGCTATTTAGGCGGGTGCGCAAACTTGACTACCTGATATTTAAAATTAAGAGATTTCTTAGTAGACTCCAGTCTGCCTACCCTTCCGGTACTCTTCGAGACGCTGACTCACAATAAAACCCACAACAAATTTGTATTGACATTTAATACATTATGATTTAATTTAATTTAAACTTTATTGGAATTGAATGTATTTTTATCTATTTTTAATTTTGCTTCACATGTTTGATTTAATTTATTTTTCTATTGGAATTCAATGTTTTTCAATGGAATTCAAATTCATATAATACTCTACTTAGCTATCACAATAGGGTCACCTGAAAAAATAGCTGTAAGTTATGGAAATACATAAATAAAAATTTAAAAAAATATAATCGCTTGACCCGGTCCCAAACTAGGATACCCTGTGCTACGGTCGTATGTACAAATGTACGGCTCAGGAAATCGAATCCACGACCTCTGTCGTGCTAGATAAACGCCTTAACGGCTCGACCAACGAGACAGTGACTCGGCATTCAGCAGTCAGTAAAAACACTACCTGCTAACTGTAAAGGAAAATATCGTGATGAAACAGGAGTGTTTGAGATATTTACATACCTTGCTACGTACAAAGGCCCAAATACGAGGCTCACGCCTGGTTTACTTGCTTTATTTTCATGATTTAATAGCATGCTTTTCGTAGATAAAGAATAAAATAGAGACGGCAAAAACGTATGCTGATTTATAGCTTTTAGTACGCACGAAATATTATAAAAGTGCCTTAAAAAAATCCTAAATACATAGTATACAACCAACCATTTATCATTTGCTTATGTACTTATAAAAGGAGTTGGCGTCACTATTCTATTCTAGCTCTATGGAAAGCTAAAAAAGCATGAAAATAAAGCAAAATTAAATGTAAACCAGGCCGAAGTGCGAAATTCTCAGAATCCTTACTTCGTGCTTCAAATATTGAAAATTTAAAACCACTACGGAATTGTTGTGTGTTGCCTTAAATAGTTGAAATAAAAAAGTATTTTCCATTGTAATATGATCTATTTACCGATGAAGACAAGGACTTAGAATGTAATGATATTTTAATTGGTAAATATGAAAGGAGGCGCGGTCTCGGGCACATTTTTATGCCCAAAAGATTTGTGGCTTCTAATTAAATTCCATCAAAGGCCGAGGGATCGTGGCGGCTTGCCTATTAAATACCTATGTTAACTGAATTGGTATGAATACTTTTATGGTTGATGCTAGGTAAATGACATTCTGTAGCAAACTAATTAATTTTAATCATCAGACTAATGAAAACCCTCGATTCTCCTCGATCCTCGATTCAGGAAAAAATATACTCGAAGTGGCTTCTTATATCGATCGCTTACCATGTATAACAGAGAATTTAATGATCTTGACTTTTTTTGTACATCTCTAAATAAGTTTAAAAGTGACTTAAGACGTAAACTATTACATAAATTAACCTTATAAGAATTATACCTAAGCATCCTACGCAATATTGTGATAAGAAAACTCGTTACTTATTATATACCTAAAAGGGAACAAATTTAAGAAACTTTAAAACAGCGGCTACATAATCCTAGTTTTTACTGTAACTGTCTGTAAAGTGATATATATTTTATTGTACACCAGAGCATATCATTTTTGTAAATTTTCGGCACTATAGGTCTATTCATCTTTGTTATTGTAATTGTTCCTATTAAGTTTTCTTGTAATGACTGTTCGTTGCCAAAAAAAAAAAAACAGTTTTAGCTAAAGTAATAAACTTTAAAACTTAATTTATTACTCATAGATCGCTGAACACTAGACACAAATTGTCCTCTGAACACATTTAATATTAATATACTAACACTTAATATTATGAATAAAACTCAAACTTGCAAAACTTAATAAGTTAAGTTTCTTAATTAATAGAACATGGTCAATATTTTCTCAATAAATGAAAAAAAAAAAACATATAATATATCAAAACAAAGTTGCACTTAGTTTTGTTATATTTTATGTTTTTTTAATTAACGGTTATTATATATTTATGTATGTTTATCGTAACTATATACGTAATGATTTATGTAGGTGTATTGCTATTTATGTAAGTATGTATATAAATATTCATTTTTGCACCGCCTACCCGTCTCCTTTTCCCTCAGAAATTTGTCCATCATAGGGTTGTCTGGAAGAAATTGCTATTAGCAATAAGGCCGCCAATTGTACTGTTACTTTGTAAATATTTTATGTTTGTTTCTCCTCGTGTACAATAAAGAATATTCTTATCTTATCTTATCTTATCTTATCTTATCTTATCTTATCTTATCTTATCTTATCTTATCTTATCTTATCTTATCTTATCTTATCTTATCTTAACTGACAATTCTATCCCAGAGGAATAGCCAGACACGAGGGTTTGCCATGTGGCTCGACCTTGTTCCGATCATAACATAACTGTTAAATAATTTTTACGAGTTCGGTTTTTATGTCAATACGTTTATGATCTGTCTGTTACTACGTAGACGACAAGACGACCTCTGTGGCGCAGCGGTTAGCGCATCTGCCCACCATGCGAGAGGTTCCGGGTTCAAACCCCGGCTAGGGACAAAAAAACGCCAGGTCTTGGATGTTTACATGCTATTGATGTCACTGTTTCTGGTTCCCATGACACAGGGTATCCTAATGTGGGGCCAGAGGCAATATATATGCCTGTGTGTAGATATTTACATTAATGTCAACACGAGATTACAGTAGCCATGTCACATAGCAAAAATTACAATGAAAAAAAATCGTTCATATAGCTGAGTACACACAGGCACTTTGACCTATCATTTACCTTTATAGAGTTGAGGTAAACTGTTTTTCTGGTAGAGGACTTATTTTATTAGGTAGTTTATTAAAGGTCGTAATAGCATTACATTGCAACAGGCTAAGAAGCCCTTTACAGGTCAAATAGACTGAAAAAAATCAACTGAAACAATGCAGTCCCACTACTGTAGTTACGTCCCAACAATATAGGCCTTCTCAAGGCACGTTAAGCAGTTGGTGCCGGTTGCCGTCGATAGATGGCAGTCGTTAATCCAAGTCAAAGGCCTTAGGGCGCCTTGAAAACTTCTGACAGTAAGACCAGCCTTCACCAATCTGGACTAGGCCCCCGTGGTGGAGTATGGCCTATACCTTCCTCAGGGAAGAGACCCGTGCCCCTTGGTGGGGACATAATGGGTTGATGATGATGATAGGCTTTCTCTCACAGAGAAAGTATGCCCGTTCCGGATTGGCAGTCAGGTTTCAGGATTCAGGTAAAAGTTAAGTTTTTTTTACGTCTCTGTAATCTTTGTTGTAAACTTCTGTAAACTGTCTTGTACACATCAAACTGTTATTGGATCTAACTACAGTAAATCAGCTACTATTTTCCCTATTATAAAAAATAAGGCTGCATTCCTCACAATCCAATTAGTCTTACTTACATGCCAATATCTCACAAAGAAATGTATGTGAGATGCAATAATACTCCGCCGTCTCTAGTCGAGATCAAAAGACGGAATGCTGGAACTAATGAGTGAATGAGTCTCCAAGAAAGGAAGATATTTCGCGCGTGAAACGTACAAAAAGACTGTTATGAGACGGCGCCATCACAAAGCAGAGAAACCAGAAGAAAACCGGCCAGGTGCGTGTTGGGTCTCAGTGTAGGGTTCATCTGCTTTACGGAACTACCACTTTTAACAAAATATGACGGCCTCTGTGGCGCAGCGGTTAGCGCATCTGCGAGAGGTCCCGGGTTCGAATCCCGGCTGGGGAACAAAAAAAAACCCCAGATCTTTGATTTTTACATGTTTGTGATGCCGTTGGTTCTGGTTCCCACGACACAAGATATCGTAGTGTGGGGCCAGAAGCAATGTACGTGTCTGTATGTAAATGCTTATGTTTATATTTTAGATAAATAACAGTTTATGCACCAGACAAAGCGGGTTGCACGGCCATTGGCTTAAAGTCAATATGAAATGTCTGTAAATAAGCATTAATTCCCCCTTCCAATCATCTACTTTCACCCGTTGGTCAATGCGCTTGACCTAAAGGTTAAGACCCCAATAAGGGGTTTTTTTTTAATGGTTCTGTCGTACCTCTATCATAAAATAGAGTCTGTGTTTACTCTTTTTTAGTGAAACTCAAGAATCAGTTTAAAATTTTGACATGATTTGTCAGAAGTTGGTATACCTGTACTTTAAAAAAAAAGTAGCGTCTATTTAAATCAAAGAAATTTCTATAAATCAGGGACAGCACAAAACATTTATTGCAAGAACATCACATTAACACATTAAAATTAACATTGTATAAGTTGTAAATCAGTTGTAAGTAATTGTTCTGGGCCTGAGGGGTCTTAACCCTATTTCTTTCACAGCTAAGTTAGTTATTCACAGAGTTATATTTGATATTATGTGCTTACATATGAAATTGGCGTTTTTCGTACTGGCCACTTTAATCACGATTTTCTCCTCTTTGGTAAGGAATTCCAAATTCAAATTTTCACAGCTATTTACTCATGTACTTATCCTTCGATGACCGTCATTCATTTGTTTTTTTTTCTTCTGTTTTTTTCTGTTTGCGTCACTCATTTTACAAAATGGAAAACTTAAAATATCGCATTGTTTACGAGTACGAGTTCCGCCGTGGCACTAGTGCTGCGGAAACGACTCGAAGGGTGAATGATGTGTATAGCGGTCATGTTGCAAAAGAAAACACAGTTCGTTTTTGGTTCCAACGTTTTCGTTCTGGAAATTTCGACCTGCAGAACAAGCCCCGTGGACGGCCTGAGACCCAAGTTGATAATGAAGTATTGAAGGCTATTGTGGAAGCGGATCCATCGCAAACCACGTCCGAGTTAGCTGCAGGCTACGGTGTTAGTGATAAAACTGTTTTAATTCACTTGAAGCAAATTGGGAAGATTGAAAAGCTTGAAAGGTGGGTCACAAATTGACTGAAGCAAACCGGCAAACGCGCGTCGACTGCTGCGTTACATTACTGAACCGGGACAATAATGAAAGTATTTTAAACCGAATCATTACCTGTGATGAAAAATGGATTCTTTACGATAATCGGAAGCGCTCAGCGCAATGGTTGGATCCTGGCCAGCCAGCCAAATCCTGCCCCAAGCGAAAATTAACCCCAAAAAAGTTACTTGTAAGCGTTTGGTGGACTAGTGCCGGTATTGTTCATTACAGTTTTCTCAAATCTGGCCAGACTATTACGGCTGATGTCTATTGTCAGCTATTGCAAACCATGATGGAAAAGCTAGCGGCTAAACCACCTAGGCTGGTCAATCGCTCCACGCCACTGCTGCTTCACGACAACGCTAGACCACACACTGCACAACAGACGGCTACCAAATTAGAAGAGCTTCAATACGCTACTTGCCTCGTATCAAATTTGACGCGATAAATGGATATTTCCTGTAGTATCTAACGTAAGAAACCGAAATATATTGACTTTGCTAAGTAAATATGCAGGATGTCTGCAAAATTTGCAAATAAAAAAAATATTTTTCGCTTTTAGATCGGAACGGTGAAAACACTATCCGCCATCTTGAAAGCACCTTTGGTTCTAAACAAACATCTGTCAGTCGTGCGTGCGTAGGTTCTATTGTGACTCATACTTCTTTCGTGGCACGAACTCTACCTATGTTGAATGTCAAACTTTGTTTACAAACGTAGAGGACTTCAAACCATAGACAAAAATGGCGGACCGCGTTTTTGGCTGTTTAGCAAAGCAACGTTTTAAAATAAATTTTTTTTGTTGCTTTTAGGTCCTCAAAAAATATACTAAAATATTTTTTGGTCTAATGGAAGAGATATTTAGCATTTAAGACATACTTGAAAAAAGATTCAAGTAGCGGATTGGAATGTCTAAGACATCCTCCGTACTCCCCGGACCTTGCTCCAACAGATTACCATTTTAGGGAAAAAATTCAACTCTGGTGGGGCAGTCCAAATCGCCTTCACAGATTTTATTGATTCCCGTCCGACTGGTTTTTTTAGTAAAGGGATCAATGAACTACCTATAAGATGGCTAAAGTGCATAGAAAACAATGGTTCATACTTTGATTAATTAAATATATTATATTTAAAAATATTCGACTTTTTGTTCCTCCCATACAAAACGCCAATTTCATATGTAAGCACCTATATTTATCACCGTATTCAAAGAATAAAACATGCTCATACAACTGTGGTATATATCAAAACCGTATTATTTCTGGTCAAATTGACTGTCCGCGGCTGCCTAGTCAACTAACTCTCTATGTTCCTAATAGATCAAGGCGTGTAAATCCAGTGTTTCATCTGAAAAAAGTGTCATGTAGGTATAGGCAGTACTCATTTTTTAGAGGGTGTGTAACGAATTAATAAACTGGCGAAGATTGGCGATCTTGACATCTTTATTTCATCGGTTCATAGTTTGAGGGTAAAACTTAGTGCAGATTTTTTCAGTTGCTAGGAGTAAATTTAATTTCTAGAATGTAGTATTAAGATAATTTTTAAGCTGTCATTTGTGTGCTTGCTCAAAGTGCTCAAGTTGTTTCTAATAGTAGAGACTTAGAGTTGGCCTTATGTATGTTTAAATAATATGGTTATCGGTGTTATGTGGTGTTGGTCTTCCTAATATTAAATTAATAAATAAAAAATTAAATTCGATTCAAAGTGCAGTTGCAAGACCAACCCGCCGGCCGGTCTATGGGGCCTAACGGAACGCGCCGTAGCTTACATTGGACCCGCCGGCGGATCCTCGGGGCCTTGAGGGGTTAATTGGCACCGCCCTACCCTAAGAAGTGGACCGTTTTTGCTTATTGTTTCCTTATCTCTAGCCGCGCGCATTGACCAATGAGATGTCAGTATTTTGTTCCCTAGGAGTTCGATTACTGGAACTGAGTATAAACCTAAACATTAACATACAGGCACATACATTGCTTCTGGCCTCACACTAGGATACCCTGTGTCGTGGGAACCAGATACATGGACATCACAAATATGTGAACATCCAGACCTGGAGTTTTTTTGTTCCCAGCCGGGGTTCGAACCTGAGACCTCTCGAATTGTAGGCAGATGCCCTAACCGTTGCGCTACAGAGTTCGTCAAGTATAGATGCAGTGAGTCTTCTAGGGGTGTTATGTCGTGATTGCTTGAACAATAAGTGAGTTATGGAACTAATAAGTGTGCGCGCAAGAAGTTAGCGCTCAATAACTCCCGCTTTGCCGCCGCAAATTGAGTTGGCGACTACAATCATTTGAACTGCATGCGGAAGGAGTGAGGCGTGCACGCAAATATATCACTAGATACAGGATTTCTATAGTATTATAATTATGGTATTTGGTATTTCTAGCTGAGCCAGCAAACGTTGTTTTGCCAGATAGGGGTATTAATAGAACATTACTGCAGCGGCCAGCAAAAGAGGCATTGATGGACGAACGTGGAAATGTGGGCCGAGGCACACACACGTGAGTCCATCAATGCCTAGTTGTGGTCAAGGCTTGTATATGATTTTTCTCAAATAATGCGCGGAAATTAAAACAAGAATGTAAATTCTTTACGTTGAAATAAATTTCTGATTTCTGATAAGTAGTACCTACCTACTAAGGCGGAACTTTTTTCTTTCGATTTTGGCGGTAACATGTTTTCTATTATTGCCGCCTCTTGAATTTCAGGTGGCGTTAAAATAAGTTCATCGCAGCCATTTTCATCACTTGAACTCATTCTATTAAATTCAATAAACTTTCAAAATCAGACGAACCACGAACGAACAGCAATAATGTTTGCCGCGTTAAAGTGTTTTTTTTTTAATAGGTTTTTTATCGCAAGCCAGTTCGAAATAAAAAAAAACCTCTGAGAAGTTACCTCCTTGGTTGTCATTGTTCGGAGTAGAAGATCGGACCATTTTTAAATAACACGACACATATGAGTTTAGTATGGAATCTATTTGGCCGCAAAATACGACAGTTATGAATTTTCATAGAACTTTTTCGGGCCGCTGCTCGCGTGTAATTGGCCAGTACAGCAATTTCGATTTATCTCGAAGAAGGTTGTCGAAATAATGCTCAAATTTCCAAGCATGTTTGAGAAAAAATAGATAACAACAAAGATAGAATAAGTCTTAAATTGAACTCTATTGTTTTTTCTTTGTTAATATTTGCCCAGGTTCAACAAATAAGAAAGCAAAGAAGAATATGCCTATAATTAAAAAAAAAACATTTTTCCGCTGGCAGTGTGCAGATGCACTCACCTTCCTTGAGGGCGCAGTATGACGGCGATGATTTATAGAGACGCTCGAAAGCATCATAAATTCACGTCCGACTTGCGTGAATCATAATTGCCGAGTAAAATCGATAATGGCATGATACAATGATTTCGCAAATTTTCACGTGCAAAATATCGGGCCTCTTGTCTGAAGCTATGAGGTGGAAATTACTTTTTGCTTTTAAACAGAACCCTTTCAATGGAAAAGCACCTAGATGAGCCCGCTTTGTTCGACTACGATTCCAATACGAAAAATAGGGCCTCAATAGGCTATTTGACCGATTTCTGAAAGCTATGTCATATTCTTTGTTGGTTTTCATGGAGTCCTCAGAAAATGGTCATTTTAATTTTTTTCTAAAAAAGGCAAACGAAAATTTACTTTTCAAATAAGCCGCTCAAACGGTCCTTAGGCATTATGGCGTCACAAAAGAATTATGACCTCACTTCCCGTAAACGAACCAATGAACGCAAGAAAGAAAGAATGACAGACGCCATTTTTACTGGTATGTGACGTCATCGTAGAAACGGCCAATCCAGGCCGTTTTCGATACAATAGCGGCAGATACAAATTATCAAATTTTATCTTGTGTTTTTTTACAAATTATAATTGTTTTTTAGTTAAAATGGCTTAAGACGGTTTTTAGACACATAACTTATAGGAATACGTATAAATAATACTGTTTTTTTTCACACTGTCAAATAGCCTATTCCAAAAAATTATTTAATTTTTTTTTCATGTCTATTAGTGCATTATAGCTCAAATTACAGTGACATGCTCTTGTCACGTGACATGCTTTTTAATTTCATTGGCGCCTAGAATTATTAATACGCGTGCGCGCGTTGACTTGAAGGGGCATTGAAATTAAATTGACGCGTTCATGCAACTGTCATTTTACTACAATGCATTAGCGGAATCTAGGCCCTGGCCTTAAATCGCTCATAGCCTGGGCTGCTCTTCTTAAACGATCACTAAGGTAAAGCAACATACGGCGCGTTCAGTCCATGAATGGGTCACTGTCCATGACTAACGCTAGTGGCATTTTTTACGAGCAGTTCCGTGCTTTGCAAGGTATGTTGAACAGTTGGTGCCGGCTGCCGTCGATAGATGGCAGTCGTTAAGCTAAGTCAGAGGCCTTAGGGCGGCTTGAAAACTTCTGCAAGTAAGGGATTTCCCACATGGCGGCTATAATATACATTACATCCCAGGATGTATAGCTTAGAGACCGCTCAGTACCTTTAAGATTTTATATTATAGCTGCTGTCGTGTGTGGTCTCTTGACGATTTCTATGGAAAGATGTAATGAGATATATCGTGCTATAATATACATCTTTACCCTATAGCTGCCGTGTGTGGAGTCCCTTAGACCAGCCACTAGTCTTGCAAGCCTCCACCAATCCGGACTAGGCCCCCGTGGTGGAGTATGGCTTATACCTTCCTCAGGGAAGAGACCCGTGCACCTCGGTGGGGACATAATGGGTTGATAATGATGAAGCCCTAGCCAAGTGTACAATCACGCCACGCGTATGTTTATTTTATTTTCAAGGCGGTACGAAAACAAAGTAAATGAATTAAATGAAAAACGAAATATAATTGGAAAAACGGCCTGTTTTGATGTGCGTTTTTGACGCTTGGGTTGTTACTTTTTTGAGAGATAATGAGTTCATTCACAGCGCAGTCATATAAATATTGCCGAAGTGTTATAAAAAATGTAAGTCATTAAGCGTGTGTTACTTTTTTATGTAAATTTACAGGGTGTTCGGCGCATGGACCGTCAAAAATTTTCGGGATACTGGTGGGGTCCTCTACTATCTTTCCACTCTTGGACGCTGATTTCTAAGAGTTACGCTTATAGAGATACTAGCTGTGCCCTTACCCGCGGTTCATTGATTTTCCCATGGGGATAAGATATTTTCCCGCGGTAAAACGTAGCCTATGTGTAACGTATCCAGGGTGTCTACTAACTCTATACCAAATTTTATTAAAATCGCTGCATCCGTTTAGATGTGAAGAAGTAACAAACATACACACTCACACACTCACAAACTTTCGCCTTTATAATATTTTTTCTAAAACTTCTTATAATTCGGTATTCAAAGTCACATAGCTGACCCCACCAGTATCTCTAACATTTTTAACGGACCATGCGCCGAACGCTCGTAGCCGGGGCTGCCTGTGTGATCTTAAGCGATCACTAAGGTTAAGCAACATACGGCGCGTTCAGTCCATGGATGGGTCACCGTCTGTGACTAACGCTAGTGGCATTTTTCCGAGCGGTTCCGTGCTTCGCAAGGCACGTTAAGCAGTGGGTGCCGGCTGCCATCGATAGATGGCAGTCGTTAAGCCAAGTCAGAGGCCTTAGGGCGGCTTGGAAACTTCTGACAGTAAGACCAGCCACTAGTCTTACAAGCCTCCACCAATCCGGACTTGGCCCCCATGGTGGAGTATGGCCTATACCTTCCTCTGGGAAGAGACCCGTGCCCCTCGGTGGGGACATAATGGGTTGATGATGATGATGCGCCGAACGCCCTGTATTACGTTTATTAATCAAAATAAAAAAATCCACTTTTTATACCTACACATAAACAGGTATGTTTACTTTTTCAAAATAAAGAACTTTAATATTAATTACACAATTTCGCCAAACCGCAAAGCAGTTTGTCGACGAAGCCCTCTATCTCTATACAGTGTGGCCCTGGATAAAGTGCAATCCCGAAAGGGGATGAAACTAGACTATGAATCATTGACTAGAAAAATATAAAAAAAAATTACAAAAAATTATTGTAGGATTTATTGGTATTTTAAGATTTTCATGTTTCATTAAGGACTCTATGTACAAAAGTATTGATTTCTTCCAAAATAATGGATCTATTTCTTTGAAATAAAAAAAAACAGTATGCCTAATACCTGGTGATGACCATGAAATAATAAATAGTCCGCAAAAAAGTAACTATCTTGGGTAAAAAATGTATTTTTATGAAAAAAATGATTTTTTTAGACGTTTATTTAAAAAAACTTCAAATTACTAAAAAAATGTGCCCTATAACTATGTCATTTTATAGCTTACTTTTATTCTTTACCATTTTAGCTTCCAAATAAAAAAAAAAGCAATGTCCTAACTAAAAAAACACGCTATCTACGAACTTTTAAAGTGGAGCCTAATCGTGTTACCGTGCAGGTAGAGACCGTTTTTTCCATTGTTTCCGTCCTACTCTGTGCCCTTCGGCAGTCGCAGTCCTTTTGTTCTACACTCAGGTAGAGGGAAGGCGAGGGGAGGGGAGGCAGGGGGTTCGAAACAGGACTTACACAGTCGCTCCGATATTCTCGCCGCTGCTACTACTGTTCTCGTTCTCGCATTGTGTTCTCGTTGATTTGTTATTAAGTTTTTGTTACATTGTTGACTGTTACGTTTTCTACTGTTCGTTACGTTTGGACTGTTCCTGTTCTGCTGTTAATTGTTGACGAAATGCCGCGATTGACAGAGTTCTCACCTCGAGAAATAGCCGACATGCATTATTATTATGGCATGTCACATGGTCGCACAACAGTCGCTCGGACTGCATACATAAATGCTTTCCCGGGCAGACTCATACCCTCAGCTCGAAATTTTCAAGAGATTCATAGGAGGCTCTCCAAGATTGGACTTGGTTTGGCACGAGATCGCCGTGAGCAACCAGCTGTCGTTATTGACAATGCGATAGAAGAGGCCATTTTAAACGATCTGTTTGCTGACCCTACAACAAGCATAAGACGATTAGCGTTGCGTCATGGCATATCGAAGACGTCTGTCTGGCGAATTTTGAAAAAGGAGGGATTGCATCCTTTCCATTACCAACGAGTACAACATTTACACGAAAATGTAGATAATCGTCCAAGATGCGTAATGTCGACGTGGATACTAAGAAAAATTAGAGCTGACCCAAATTTTCCCAAACGCATTTTTTGGATGGATGAAGCGACATTTACCCGAGACGGCATTACAAACTGCAGAAATTTGCACCAGTGGTCTCACGAAAATCCACGATTGAAGCGGGCATCTACTTTTCAAGTAAAATTTTCAATAAACGTATGGGCAGTCTTAATCGACGACATTTTAATTGGTCCAGTCATTTTACCCAGAACCCTAAATGCTGAACGTTTTTTAGAATTACTACAAAATTTACCCATGTTGATGGAAGATGTTCCCCTGGCTACGAGACGGCGTGGGCGTATGTATCTCCAAATGGATGGATGTCCTGCACAGTATGGGCGGGAGGTGCGGCGATTTTTGAACGAAAATTACCCGAACCGGTGGATTGGCCGAGGAGGGCCAGTAGGCTGGCCAGCGCGTTCACCTGATCTGACACCCCTAGATTATTTTTTATGGGGTGTCATGAAGCAAAGAGTATACAGCACGCCAATAAATACCGAGGCACAGTTGCACGACCGAATAATTCAGTGCGCAAATGACATTAAAAATGATCCAGGAATGATTCGCAGAGCCACTAACCAAATTAATATTCGTGCAGTAATGTGCTTGCAAAATCGAGGAGGCCATTTTGAACATTTAATGCATTAAATAAAAATGCAAAATTGTAAATTACGGATAATTTTATTAATAAATTTATTGTGATTAAAGTCTGACTTTTATTACCTACTAAAATGTAAATAACTCCTACCTAGCCATTTTTTTAGTTAGAACATTGTTTTTTTTTTATTTGGAAGCTAAAATGGTAAAGAATAAAAGTAAGCTATAAAATGACATAGTTATAGGGCACATTTTTTTAGTAATTTGAAGTTTTTTAAAATAAACGTCTAAAAAAATCATATTTTTCATATAAATACATTTTTTTACCCAAGATAGTTACTTTTTTGCGGACTATTTATTATTTCATGGTCATCGCCAGGTATTAGGCATACTGTTTTTTTTTATTTCAAAGAAATAGACCCATTATTTTGGAAGAAATCAATACTTTTGTACATAGAGTCCTTAATGAAACATGAAAATCTTAAAATACCAATAAATCCTACAATAATTTTTTATATATTTTTTTTATATTTTTCTAGTCAATGATTCATGGTCTAGTTTCATCCCCTTTCGGGATTGCACTTTATCCAGGGCCACACTGTATATCACTAACTTAAATTACTCTCATATTTTTTGTTATACGTAAACAGCGTATATTTAAACGTGTAATTTTTCTTCACGTTTGTTTACACAATGAATTTGCGAGAATCCGCACAAAGTATATTGCAGACAATGCTCGCTTAATACGAGCCAAATTATAATGCAGCTTTTCAAAGACTTTTGTGCCTCATCGATAGATGAACTCGATATATTGAACTTCGCACAATAACGCCATTTCTATTCTTTCTTTGAAACCACCTCCGCTGCATTATTGAAGTTAATTCTAACAATAGTGAAAACACACGAATAACTATCAACGCGAAGCTTCTTGTTTGATTGCAATCCTAGTTCCTATTGTTTCCGACCTATAGCTACTTTAGGGTTCCTCACCCAAATACGGACGCTATTACTGAGACTCCGCTGTCGGTCCGTCCGTCAGTCTATCACCATGCTGTATCTCATGAATCGTGATAGTAAGAGTTGAAATTTTTTTAGATGAGGTATTTCTGTTGTCGCTATAACAACAAATACTAAAAAACAGAATAAAATCAGTATTTAAAGGGGCACCAACGTGATTTTTTTGCTCGTTTTTGTTTGATCTTGATAACGACAACAGGTAGATGCTTGAGATATTCACAGAATATTTCCTTATTTATATTCACTTTTAATACAAATAATTAAATTAAAATGAAATAAATATTTAAGGCTGGATCCAATACAACAGATATGTTTTTTTGCCGTTTTTATAGATAATGGTAGGGAACCCTTCTTGTGCGAGTCCGTCTCGCACTTGGCCGGGTTTTTTCCGTTAGTGACTCAATAGTTTAGCACCTTAGTCTTGTGATCATCATCATCATCATTAGGCTATATTAGTCCACTGCTGGACATAGCCCTCCGCTAATGAGCGCCATAGCGCCCTGTCTTCAGCTTGCCGCATCCAGCATCTGCCTGCAGTCCTTCGCAGATCGTCATCCCACCTGGTTAAAGGGCGTCCTACACTACGTTTGCCGAGTCACGGTCTCCACTCAAGAACACGTTTACCCCAGCGGTTGTCGGGTGATAACCAACCGCCATAATCATAGCATCGTACTTATTTAATGTAATTAATAATTCAGTAACTCAATCAGTTGTGTTATGAGTTTATGACCATAAAAATAACAGCCAACAACCATTGATACGCTGAACCTTTGGTAATTTGAATACTTTATGAAAAGAAAACTGAGTAACTGAAACGTAATAAACGTAGAACAATCATACAAGTAACAAAGGCGTATCCTCGTATCGTAATGAGACCGACTCCCCATATCAAAAAGCCAATCTCTTTGAGAGCGTCGCAAATACGGAAGAATGCAAATATTTTTCACGATCTTGAGATAGATTCAAGATATGCGGAAAGATACACGTTGTACTGATGTATACATCTATGGCATTTGTTTATATTTTAATTTTAAATATAAGAAAAATATATAAGTAATTACGTGAGAATATGTTATAGTATGTTTTTCATCATCATCGATCCATTATGTCCCCACCGAGGGGCACGGGTCTCTTCCCTAAGGGCCTACTGTCAGAAGTTTTCAAGACGGCCTAAGGCCTCTGCCTTGGCTTAACGACTGCCATCTATCGACGGCAACCGGCACCAACTGCTTAGCGTGCCCTGCGAAGCACGGAACCGCTCCGAAAAATGACACTAGCGTTAGTCACCCATGCATTAAACGCGCCCTATGTTGATCAACCTTCGTGATCGTTTTAGATCACTCCGGCGGCTAGAGCTACGAACGATTCAATATTGTGCTCAGTAAATACATCACAATGCGGAGCCGTCAATCAATGACGGTAAGACTTCGGCGATTCTTGCCTTGTCGGTACACACGCAAACAGACAAAGGCGGAAGCTAATGGTCTGAGGAGTGGGTGTCTCGTTACACCCCCGTATCGTTTTACGTACACGAGGATGTAGAAAGATGAGGAAGATGCACACACGACAGCACGTCATGTTTTATTGGCAAGCTGAATTTCTTACGTGATTTTGCGACCGCTAATTTTCTCGAGTCTTTCCCTCTGACACATACTACTTAAAGTATCCGTGAGGAGTAAAATCAGAAATTTAAATTCTGTTTCATCATCAAGCCATTATGTCTCCACCGAGGGACACAGGTCTTGTCCCTGAGGACGGCATAGGCCGTAATCCACCACGGGGGCCAAATACGGATTGGTGGAGGCTCGTAAGACTGGTGGATTCTATTTATTTATAATGTTACACGATGCCTTTGGGCCAAATGTAGTGGAGAAAAAGGCAACGAAAAAAAAACTCTACTCTGACCATCCTTTCTCAAATAGTAATTTGAGAGAGAAGGTAATTAAAATCTAACATATAAGTTGGTACAAAAACCAATATACCTAAGAAGTTCGTGACCTATGAGTGCAATCAACACTTGCAAGTGCAAAAAAATATTTACTATTCTTACAAAAGTAAGAAAACACCAATACTGTGGCTACACATACGGACGGAACCCGTTTACGAGCTTATGCTGCGCTGCGTTATCGCAGCGCAGGGGTCAGCCATCGCCCAGCCTCAACCATATTAGAGGACGATAGGCGATCCGGTCACCACGACACCATTTGCATGGCATTTGGCTGATCTTCTGTGTCAAGTTCTTGTCAGTTATCGATCTGTAATAATAGCATGTTTTTGGGATGCAGTAACATAACATAACAGGCACATACATTGCTTTTGGCCCCACACTAGGGTACTCTGTGTCGTGGGAACCAGAAACAGCGACGTCACAAACAAGTAAACATCCAAGACCTGGGTTTCTAAAGTCACAGGGTTTGAAGCAATTTAATATGATATATAAATCTAATCTATGATATATAATCTCTTTAAACGAGCAATTCTTGTTTATATATTTATATATCCTCGTGAGGCCCGACCTTGAAAAGAACAATTTATTTTGTGATCACTTGAAGACATTGGGCCTCACGAGGATATAATCAGAATCTCGGAAAGGGCCCCAACGATTTTTACGAAATTTTGTAGACAGATGCTTTCGGGGGCGTTTAATTGATCTAACTAGGTTACATTTTTAGAAAATGTTGTTTTATCCGTGTTTTAAGCCAATTGAAATTTGCTATGATAACATACAGAGGTAAATTTCGCGTCTATCTGGAAAACGGGCGACCCGTTTCGGGCCGATTTCAAGAGACCCGGTTCGAGTCATGATGTTTTTTTCCACGTTCTTTTTCTTGTTGAAAAAGGATTATTTTAATTTTATATTACATATTTTATATTACAAAAAATTACCGAGCAAAGCTCGGTCACCCAGGTACTTTAATATGATATGAGTAAGCATTTAAGCATGAGATAACAAACATAAATCAAGAAAAGACCCGATTTTACTTTCTAGTGACACTTCAGACTTCGTCTAAAGTAAGCTCGTTATTTTAAAATCATTAAAAATGCTCAAACAATCGCGTCGAGTGTAAATAAAGTTTATTCGTTAAAATCAAAATTGAATCAAAGTTGAAGTTGAATTTGTTGTTTTGAATTTCTGGTGCAATCAGCTGGACAGCGAACACAATGAAGACAAAATCGTTTTTAACAAAAAAAAAGCAGAAATACATTTATTTATCGCCACGCAGACATTAAACGATACATAGGAAAAAACAGACAAGGCGAAATACAAGTCGAGAAATAAAAACAACAAGAAATGGACACGGGCTGTGTCTATGCGGCGTGATGGCCTCAGGCACAGTATTTTTTTATTTAAAGACAAGATAATAATAATAATAAATAGATTTCTTGACCAAGTTATTAATTACAGTTCTGTAGGTAGTGACAAAGTTACAGTTTATTTATATAAATAGTTAAGTCCCTGACTCCTAAACTAGGGGATCTTAGGAGACAGTTTCTTCCTTCAGAACATCTGAGATTTTAGCGTACAATAACTGACGCAAATTCAATGCTGACGCTTACAATAATCATATTGATTATAATTGTCTGTTATGTCCAATGTTGGCGTTATCTATAAATCTATTGCTTATGAAAGATCCAATGATTACGTCTATCTCGCTAAGTGGAAACTTGCAATTGGCATTATGTTTTTTAAGTTGCTGTTATTACGTTATGTTGTGATGTTAATCTACTTTAAAATAAAATAAATAAATACATACATACATACAGATATAAGCTCACGCTTATATCCCAGAGGGCTAGGCAGAGACCAGGGACTGCCACTTGCCACGATCCTGACAAATCACTTTCGCTTCATCGACTTTCATTAGTAGTTGCATGCACGCACGCCGGTTTCGGGTACTTTTCATCTTGCACTTTGCTAATACGTCCCCTACTTGATCGAAGTATGTCCGCCCGGGGCAACCTTTACCGGCCTTTCCACTCACATTCGCTCAAAATCAACGCAACATTAAAACAAAAACACATTAGAGATTTATTTATGTATCCCTAGATTTATTTTCATATTGAATGACTAAACTTAAAAAAAATAAGCAAAAGAAATTATGAAAGTTTCTTCAATTTAAGCTTTGCAGAAAAAGTCTTGAATTTACCCTCACAGCAAAGAAAAAACGCTTATCAACTATACAAGGTCCCTATTTTAATGCCTAACTCGTGACATGCATCTGATACTCAATCTTACAAAAACTTCGGTCCTAAAAGTTTGAGAATAGTACTTGAATTTCTCAAAACATTACGCTTAATTTTATTCTACGACAAACATGGAAAAACGTGTTTTTAATTTATTACTGTTCGCGCCTACGAGCACTCCAAGCCGGCCGCGCTGCGGGGGCCGGGGGGAATCTAGATCCGATCGACACTGGAATTGACGCCACGCTATCTGTTCTACGTTTTTGTAAAATGCACAATAAACCTATTGTAAATCCTTAAAAGCATCATTAATTTATGCCCTAGCCGGGACAAACCACGACGCTATGTTTAAAAACTAAAATTGCAAAATGATGGAGTTGCCATCGCCAGGTTAAAGTTGGACTGGGCTGGCTTTGTTTGCCGAATAATCGTAGACAGGTGGGCCTACATTGCGACCGATTGGGTTCCGCAAAATGGATACTGACGCGGCAGATCTAGGCAAAGATGGAGGGACGACATAAGGTCGGTTTTAGAGTCACGCTGACACTCGGCGCTGACAGGCCATGTACTACGTCCTAAGGAGCGTTTTAAAAAAACCCCGACCGTTTGCGCTGACCAGCCATACATTTTGTCTATCAGCGCGTCAGCGCCGTCCGTCAGGTCAGCGCGTGGTCAGCATGACTCTAAAACCAGCCTAAATTTATTCTTGCCGGGATGGTGGAAGTTGGCTGGAGACGGAGAGATAGAAAGCAGAAGTGCAAGCCTTTGCACAGCAGTGGGATATAAAAGAGACTATATATAAAAAACGAGAGAAATAAGTTATTGTATCATTTCTGTATGGATTATAAACTGTTTTCTGGATACACTTACTTGACTTTTTGTCGGAAGAGTCCGACAAATTATATAAGATGTCTGGTGAAAAACAGTAGACTATTAAATTATGTACCTATTTAGAAGACAATAATTGTGTCTAGTGTTCAACATATCCATGAGTAATAATTTTTGATTTTGAAAGTTTTTTTAACTAAGCTATGTGGAGTTTCTTCGTTAGCTTCTCTCTACATATCTATTAATTGTGAAACTTACAAAAATTTTGTTTTTATCATGAATAAAATATTAAAATTTTTGGATTTTTAAGCATAATCTTTAGCGGCACCACTACGGCAGAAAACTCATAGAACTGCGTAAAGCAAAAACAAAAAACAAAGTCGTAGAACAAAAGATTTTCAACATTATTGACTACAAAATAGAACCTTGTATAATATTAAATCGTCTTTCAGGCCGAGAGAGCAAAATTTAGTACCTACCCATTCAAGGAAAAAGTCACAGAAATAAACCTACTTATACAAAGGCTAGGAATAAATGATTGCCACAAGGTTCTTAGATAGCCTTGAAGAGTGATGAACGTTGGCGGTTACTGAGATTGATGATTGTAAGGTTATTGTGCTACTTTCATACTACAAAATTGAGACGCTTGTAGGATCTGAAGCTAATTGAAAGCCAGCGCAGTTAGCTGCTTTTTACAGTAACAGATACACCGCGACCATTTTGTTTATTTATTTATACTATATAGTATATATGTTACCAGCAATCTGTATAATACGGTATTCTATACAATACCTAGGCAATGTGTAGAATACCTAAATAGTAAAGGTAACCGTGTAACCGAGGTAACGTAAGGGAGACCAGGGACTGCCACTTGCCACGATCCTGACAAATTGCTTTCGCCTCATCGATATCCATTAGTCGTTGCACGCACGCACGCCGGTTTTGGGTACTTTTTATCCCTTTTCTAATACCATCCCTATTTAATTTCTCTGTAATGAATTTGGATCTCTTTCAAGCATTAAGGGAATCCACTGAATCAAACTATATCGCCACCGTGGAAAAACCCAACATCGTGAGGAAACTCCAGTGTCAAAATCGCCAATCCGCGGTGGACAAGTGCGGTGACTAAGCTCATACTCTTTTTCTGAAAGGCCTTTGCTATGGGAAGTACGCTGCTTACATTTTATAGAAAATAAATCTTTTCCCCCATCTGGTATACAGGGTTTTTGGGACCTTTAATAATCATCATTATCATCATCATCAGCCCACTGTTGCCCACTACTAAATATAGGCCTTTCCCCCTAAATGCCACGTCACACTGTCTCTCGCCATTCGCATCCTTTGGAGCCTATTATTTTTTAAATTTAAAAATTTGTATGAAGCCTTCTGTACGTTTCAAGGTTACGGTAGAAGCGGTTTAACATGAGTATTTACACCCACTCTCGGTAATTCGCTGAAATGTGCCTACGTTCAAGCAAATTGATAACGCCCATCAAAGTTACATCGGGAATGGGCTGAGATAAAATTGTTATTTAGGGTTCCTCAGGACAATGACTGACAATCCTTTATTTGTAATTTTCTCGTAAGCATAGTAAACGTAACATGCAGAGATACTACATCAGGGGGATGGACGGCAGTCAGACACGAGCAACCGACTGACGACGCGAGCTGTCTCTAACCCTAGGTATTGAATGTTTACATGTTTATTATGTCACTGTTTCTGGTTCCCACGACACGGGGTATCCTATTGTGGGGCCAGGAGCAATGTATATGCCTGTATGTAAATGTTTATGTTTAATCACTGCTCAAGACCGCAGTAAGCGGAGCTCTTTCACAAAAGCCCTATAACTCTGATGAGGAGCTAACAGGCTAACAGAACCAGCACGACATGTTTTCAACATGTTTGTGTATGTTTGCGTCTAATATAGGTCAAATAATTGCTCAGTTAAAGTGGCACGGTGCACATAGCTCGGAGAACTGATAGACGTTGGGGTGGAAACGTTCTGACCTGGCGACCGGACCGGACGACGGAGCTTGGGCAGGTCCCCACCAGATGGTTGACGACCTGGTTCCGGTGGCTGGAAGTCGCTGGATGTGGGCGGCACAAGACAGGGAGGCCTATGTCCTGTAATGGGCGTTTGGAAAGCTATCAGGGAAGTCTATGTGTTTATGACTGCACCCTGTAGGACCAACGCTGGTGAAAGGACACCACTGAACAGAATTGTTAAAAGCTACAATGCATGCTTTCACTCACTCGATATATTTGTTCTCTCTACAGGGTTGTTTCGGCAGGGTGTATTGTCTTTGCTGCGTGTCAGGCCTTCTTAGTAAGAGAACTTATTTTTACTTAAATACTGAGTATGAAAATAGAATAAGTACATAATTTTAAATTGCCATTGGGGTCTATTTTAGGTTAAATTTATTTGGTTTCATTTTATTATTGAAAATTGATGCGATGGACATCTTATTACGTGTTAACCAAGTAACCATTCAGAAATTACGTGGTAAGCGTTGCTGGGTGTACAATTACTTAAAATACTTCATTGTTACTTAATGCTGTTGTAACCACTTATTGTACAATTGTTGGTTTACCCAAATAAAATAAAATAAAATAAAAGTTATTCAAACCTCTGCTGTGATGGACAGTTTTTGAAATTAAAAACCTTTATTGTGAAACGGTTACAACGCATGGTAAATGGCTCCCATACTAGAACCTAATTATTAAATAAATTAATTTTGTAACGGAACCCTTTAAATATTTCCAACTTGACAATCTATTATGAGCGGTGATGTAATGAAAGGCTGTCTCCCACTAATGGAGTGGATTACGAGCGCTTAGCGGATTCATTGATCGACCGTTCAGTGTGAGCAGATTTATTGTGTCATGAACCTGTCATTTATGTACATACGTAAAACCATAGTTATTCAATAGAGTGATGGCAAAGCAATGGCTGCTATTTGACCATTATTTTGGTAATTGCATCACAAAGTAATTCAATTCATGTTTAATTAAAACTATTGTCTTGTTTATTTTTTCATTTTCATAAAAAGAGACCAATTTTGGAGATTTTTTGTTAATTTTTTCTCCGGAACGAGTTATATCTTGAAATGGACACTTATGTTTAACTTGTAACGCTTATTAAGGCGTAGTTTCTGCGCCCAGCATTTTGAAATGGACACTTATGTTTAACTTGTAACGCTTATTAAGACGTAGTTTCTGCGCCCAGCATTTTGAAATAATTATGTGAATATGGTTCGCTTGGTTCGGTAAAAATAAATAATTTAAAATTAACATTTCCTTGCCAAATAGTTTTGATATCTGTGTAAAAAATATGGAAAAAAACTGATTTCAAATCACTACAGTACTAAAACACATCAATAATATAAATATACTTATAACTGAATCTTACGAGAATGTTGCCGCGGGTAGGTATAACTAACATACCAAAAAAAAAAGAAGTTAGACTTTAGTTCTTGAACTATATTATAGTATATGTATTTATGTTTCCGTGCTTCGCAAGGCACGTTAAGCAGTAAGGGCCGGCTGCTGTCGATAGATGGCAGTCGTACAGCCAAGTCAGAGGCCTTAGGGTGGCTTGAAAACTTCTGACAGTAAGACCAGCCTCCACCAATCCGGACTTGGCCCCCGTGGTGGAGTTTGGCCTATACCTCCCTCAGGGAAGAGACTCGTGCCCCTCGGTGGGGACATATTGGGTTGATGATGATGTATGTTTCGCTGATACTGATGTTACTGTTTCCCATCCCAAGATACAATCAGAAAATTTATTTCAGTGTAAAGAATACACATTCTGTTTTTTGAATGTCAATTTACTGATAATGTTAGGCGCTGCCTTGAGGCCGAATGTAGAGGAAAAAATGCAGCGAAAAAAGCTCAAAAAAATAAAATTTGGTTACAAAGCCATGTCATGCCATGTGGACTAATATAGCCTGATGATGATGATGATATATGCATCAGACTATTGGGCGAAGATTTCCTTTGTTTTTTTTACTAAATCTGTCTGGGTTATTGAAAAATTATCCCAATAAGCCTCGCATTTTTTGTGATCCCGAAGATCTTAAAAAAAACATTTTTGAACGTATAATATTTTACATTATTAACTTATATGATTTTTCTTTGTCGGACGTAACTGGAGTAAGTGTTTCCGGAATAAAGTTATTTGATGTACATAAGAATATTATAAAGAATACCCTATGTATCCATCTATTTATTTATCCATCTATTTATTTATCTATTCAAACATTTTTCTAAATATTTTGCGTGTTTTGTTTTTTTCGGTGGGCAATAAAAAAAATCTCAAAGGAATGTCACCCCAATTTAAGTTAAACGCTATTTCCGCACCGTGGTCCGAGCATTCAACCTGTTTCATTTTGGTATTTCATCTCTCTCAGTGTTGGACACCCCGCAGAACGCTTACGTAGGTCAATTATTGAATCAATCAATGGAACAGATGGTTCCTGTCGCGTCCAGCGGCCTTGGTTCTACTCGTGCACTGTCGTTCAAATTTAAATGATTTTATGAGACGGGCTGATTAAATAAATGATGAATTTTGAAGTAAAAAGGCAGGATCTCGGTAAGTGGTATATCCTGGTCTTTGTCTACCCCTGCGAGATACAGGTGTGAGTTTTTTTTTGTTGTTATGATAATATTAATGCATAAAACGGCCAGAGGATAAGCCTGGCCATCCAAAGAGGCGACGTCTTGAGATATTTATAAATTTGCATTAGTGCCGTCCGTGTGTCTGGCCGCAGCATTGGTGTTTTCTTACTTTTTTTAGAATATCTATCTTGACATTGCAAGTGTTGATAGCACCCACGGGTCTTGAGCTTCTGGATAGATGGACGTTCAACTTGTGAAGGTGTAAAACTCTACACCATTATTTATATTTCATTTCATTCTTTCTATCATTTTGTGTATAATTAGTGCGCATACTCCTCCGAAACGGCTTGGCCCATTTTGATGAAATTTTATATGTATATTTGGTAGGTCTGAGAATAGTTTGTTATCTATTTTTCATATCCCTAAATGATAAGGGTGGTCCACTACAAATATTTTATCTGGCAAAACCACGTTTGCCGGGTCAGCTAGGTTTAAAATATAAATTTAAAATTTCGTCACTCATTTCTAGATTTCATTTGAAATCCATATCTATTTCACCAAATCAAATCAAATAAAAATAATTCATTTTAACCCTAGAAAGATAATCTTATTTAGATGTACGGAAAAGATAATCATACGTCAAAATGACTCCTTAGTTTTAAATGGCTATTATTTCAAAGATTATTTACTTAATTTGATGAACTATGGTATGTGTGTATTTCTCATATTAGTTTTAATAAAAATACAACATAATTATATATAAGTACTGTTTATTAATTATTTAAAAAAGTAACGACACATAATGGCCGTTATTTTAAAGTAACAAAATATAGGAACTTCTCTTGTAGTTATGAAATCACATTTTTTAGACTAATCAGTCATTTCTAGTAATACTGTTAATTTGAAACAATAGACTCTATAGATTTTTAAGATTTAAATCTACGGAGATCGATTAGATGCCTTCAACGAGAAGCTGTAGATGGTGGTACTTGTTCAGCATTTCCTTCAGGTGGTAGACTGGATGCTGTTAACTCTTGGTCCCTCTCCTCGTCGACGAATGCCTCCTCAACGACACTCTGCACGTCGACTTAGCTCAGATGGTCCTCGAGCTCACTGTCACACATGATACGATGGTCGGCAGATGAAAGATCCTCATCGCTCACTAAAAGAGCCGCCAGGATGCTTTCGTCTTGTAAATTATGATTTTTCATTGCAACCGGATATTCTATTATATTTATAAATATAAAATAAAGGTAAAACTATCGCTAAAATAAAGTAAAGTTACCAAAAAGAACCCTAATTGAACGCATACACTCCACGCGGCATCGGAAATGTCCGTAAAGCACTGCGCTGGATTCGCGCGAATTAAAGAGAGACAGCAATATTTCGAAACACACGGAGTCATTTTGACGTAGATTATCTTTCTAGGGTTAACGTAAAGAATTTACATTTTGTTTGCTGAATGCTTGGGCCGTATTTGGAGTCCACTATTTCCACGAAATTTACCTACTTGTGATATATTTATTTTTCTATCCATGATCACATTCAAACAGTTTTTTATCATTTATCATCGATACAAAACCACGATTATTCAAGTAGTACATCAAGAACTCTAGAAACTTACTTTCGTATTTAGGTATACTATGAGTATTGATATGGCTATAAAAATAGTTAGTTCCTGACTTAAGAACATCAATCAAACTACCTATCTATACGGACTATTCCATTGTTCCTATCTGTACTAATTGCACTGGCTTCTACTCGATGCAATTCATCAATAGCAAATCGCAGACCACGATCGTTCCTTCCACTTAAGAGAAATATAACCACAGAACATCCGCTTTAGACTGTAGTAACTTACATGTCACAGTATACTGTTATTTACATATTTTAAATTGTTAACATATTATGCCCCAGATCTAATTTAATATAATTGAAACTTTGAAATCACAAAAAATTTTAGTAGATTTCCAAAAATGGTCTTACAAAAAGGATATCAGCCAGAAAGGTAAAATTAATGTAATTACAGATTTAAAAAAAATATCTGGATATTTTCCGAGAAAAACTAGGCGTAAAACTCCAAAATTTGACTTTACTTACAGTCGACAGCACATCATCTTGTACACCCATGACTTCTACTCCGTTGCATTACGAGTGACTTTGCAATTAAAATCTGAAGGTTGAAGTACTGTCGACTGCACACTCGTGCCTTAATTCCGGAGCTGCCACTACCGTTGTGGATTTATCTTACCCTACTAATCGCTAATACATGGCCTATTTAGTCGAAATGTGTCCGCTTTGGACATTCTTTATCGGTTACTTCACCCACATTCCCCTGGTACATTGGTTTCGGTTTTCTTTACTCCTTCACCCTGTCTGTATATCCAAACCAACACAAAGTTCCACATCAACTTACAGTCTACAGCGTTATTTGATTAAAATAAAAAATAAAAAACTCACGCCCTTTATCACTGAGGGGGTAGGCAGAGGCATCAGTCACTAGAACTGGGCCCACGTTTTGCCAAGTTTACTAGGTCCCAAACGTGACAACTGGAAAGCCTGTCGCCACTGTAGCTGTATTTGATTATCGTACTAATGTACATTATTGAACACCATACATATTATAATCTTAAGGCCTGTAGCGATTCCTCTTTATAGTAACTAGCCGGCACAGCTGGCTAGAATGATTTTTAAATTGAATTGAAATTGAATGATTTAATTGAAAGGGAATCGCTACGTTTTTGTTTAGATATCAGTCGATCCCTAGCCAGGCTAGGTGATGCTGACGAAAATATAAAATAAAAGTACTTATTGCTAAAAAGCATTTTTTTAATAAAGGTAGTACGCTACAGTACCTACCTACCTTGTTGAAGTCAGCTATGGTTATGATAATTGGGTAGTTGAAAAAATTTCAAATAAGTTACTTTTAAAACGGAATTTTGTATGAAAATACCGAATTATGACGTCATATTTCAAAACACTCTTTTTATGTTTCATCTATTTGAAAATTGTTAAAAGTAGTAATTGACTACAAGAGATATATATTCCGAAATATTTTTTAATTTTTGTTTTAATCGAGCATATCAAATAATTTATTGTTGGTCGTGTCAACTACCGAATTTTGCGACTCAAAGAGTTTACCTTCTTTGTTACCATACCCTAGGTATGTATCTCCACTCCAGTTCTCCACCGACCACTAAGGACCACTTCACACCAAGACGGGACGAGGCATTTCCGTTACATTTTCCAAGCACGTTCGAGATTGGCATGTCCCGTTCAGGCAATTGCAAGGCAATATGAATGCAGCCGTAGACACGCTTGCACCTAGCTCGGGGCTCCAAATGTTATTTGCTTGGGAAGACAGCTTGCCTTTGAAAAATCAAACTGTATTGCCCGCATTCTTCAGAGCCACAGCTGTGGCCAGAGAGAAGGCATTTTATCAGTCTTTGTATGTTTGTGCGTATTTTTTACGGTAACTCCTTAATAGGGATTCTGAATTTGTTCAGACAACCTTGGTACGTTAGAGCCAGATATATATATATATATATATATATATATATATATATACACATACATATATATATATATATATTTAATAAAGATTGACACATACTCCCACAAAGGTTCTCTAATTCTCCATCCCTGCCCTAAATTTTATTATAATAAAAATTGACGTCTTTATTTCGGTATTCAGTTCCGCTAACATCGTGAATAATAAAATGTTGCCTTTCTCGTGGAAAATTCGAACATAAAGATCACTAACGGATTTCTTTTTAAAAATAAAGTAATGCCTCACTCACAAATTACAAAATATTTTCGGTATTTCGCCGGTAAACGCATTCACAGATTTGAAACAAAGAAAATACATTATTAACCTTACTTTGGATACACTTACTTGACTTTTTGTTTGACGACCTCTGTGGCGCAGCGGTTAGGACATCTGCCTACCATGTGAGAGGTCCCAGGTTCGAATGCCCGCTGGGGACAGCAAAAAAAACCCAGGTCTTGAATGTTTACATTTTTGTGATATCGCTGTTTCTGGCTCCCACGACACGGGGTATCTTAGTGTGAGGCCAGAAACAATGTATGTGCCTGTATGTAAATGTTTATGTTTATGTCGGAAGACAGCAACCAAGTCGCGAGCTCCATCTCTGCTCACCATAATTAAGCTCTGTGAATCAGAGCGGATCCTGGTCGGACTCTTCCGACAAAAAGTCAAGTAAGTGTATCCGGAATAAAGAAAATATTGTGTGCATCCTAGTGTAAGGCCATTAGAAATACATGTGCCTGTATGTAAATGTGAATTGCTTATGTTATGTTCGAGGCCCCGTTTTTTTTTAGATTTTAGTGTTTTTATTACCATAAAGGTCATAGCCCACTTAAGTTAAGACTCAAAGTAAAATATATCTAAAGAGCAATATTTAAAGCCCATATTTGAATGATATTATTTTAGCCGGGTGGGAGCAGAGTCGTGTAAGTAGGCTTTATGTGGTTTTGCAAATAAATCCTGGATTGCAAGAACCAAAATTAGAAAATAAACGACCATTAAGTTTCATTAATATAACAACATGCAAGTTGTCAACAACATTAAAGCGTTTCTACGCTTCACTTCCGAAATCGATTTGCGCCCGCCTCTGAGGGTAATCAGTGGAAAAAGGTCACATATAATTAGAACGACACTTAAACTAGAATGAGAGATGCAGAAAGTCACAAATAATCTAGAAGTTGTTATGTTTTAGTCAGTGAGAACAGGGACGGGCAGAAAATCAGCGCTGTGAAGATGCATGCACTCACAGCACTAAGCTGAGCCCTATCCTTTTTATCTCATTTATCTGTCTATAGTTTTGTTATATTATGTACATATTCTGATGTGATAATTTTTTTTTTTTTAATTTCAATTTCAAGATAAGATAAGATAGAGTCTGACAGAGTTAACTTTGCAAGCCTAAATATGGAAAAAAGGGGTATGGTACCCCTATGTTTATAGACCCAATTCTAGATACTTGATCGGATATAGATAATAGAGAGATAACAGGTATCAAAACTATTTAAACAAGCTTAACAATGACAATGACAGAAACGAGTGTTGCTACAACGAATATTACGTAGCCCTATTCCTTCTTGTTGGCGGCCAAGGCTACGAGCGACGTTGTAAGGGCCTTTTTCCACTGCTCCGGTCCGGCAAACGTTAATTACCGATCCGATTTAGAAACACACCAGAATACTAATACGCTTCTCCACTACTCCGGCATCCGGTTTTTAACGATCCGATAATTTGCTAGATCGGAACGGTATTTTACCGGTCCGAAGTGATCGACGTAAAAAAACCATACACGTTTTTGCACCGCGCATACAACCCACAAATGTTCCCATTTACATTAATAGAATGTGTGGAAAACGTCCCCTGCCTCGAATAGAAAAACCGAGGAATTTTAATAAAGCACTGCGTCACATCCATTGCCGATTATACTCGGATGAAGTGGAGAAGCGTAATCCGTCATCCGATATTTCATTTCATTTCATTTTATTGCCTTAAATTACAGTTTTACAAGGTGTTACATTTATATATAGTACCATGTAATTTTACCGATAAACAGCATAGCAATTTAGTACGTAAACTAAAACATTATACAACAATTTAAATACTATCGATGCATTTCAATTCAATTAGTTAGGTAGAATGAACAGTAATAATTTAAAATGTCATTATAATAAAATATCTATCATCACTTAATACGAACATAAAATAAAATAATTGCTTTCTTTAAAACATAAATAATAAACAATTCAAATTTCATTTCGATCAAAACATAAGTTACAAAATTAAATACCTATAGCTTTTATTAAAATATCATTGCTCTCCAAATCCAATATTAAATAATAAATAATTGAATTTCATTCAGATAAAAACTTAAGTTACGATCATAAATAATTATTTAAATATAATGTCATTTACATGTCAAATACATTTAAATTTTATAGTTGTAAAATTCGGAAAGACTATACGGACACATTTCTAGAAGGTAATTTTTTAGGGCTCTATCGAATTTACTTCCACAAAGAGACTTAATTTCATCTGGAAGTTTATTGTAAATGTTAACAGCCATATGCCTCGTGCTTTTGTTATATGTGGCTGTTCGACAAAAAGGTACATTTAAATTAAGCCTATTCTTTTCTTGTATCCTAGCACTTTTTTTTTCAGTTCTAGGAGGAAATTTATTAGGGTTTTTTCTAATTAGCTTACAGAGTTCAATTATGTAGAGTGCAGTGACTGTATGTAATTTTAGTTTCAGGAATAGGGTCCTGCAGGAGACTCTATTTGATTTTATGCCATTGAGAATGCGAACACATCTTTTCTGTAGTATGAATATTTTATTTATATCGACACTAGCGCCCCATATAGCCAGGCCATATAGAACCCTAGATTGGAAGTAGGCGAAATAAGCTTGTAGCGAAGCATGAGTGGTAGAAACTTTCATCAAACATCGTAGAGCGTAGGTGAAACTACTTAATTTAGGTTCTAAAGCTTCTATGTGAGCCTTCCAATTTATGTGTTCGTCTGCAATAACACCTAAAAACTTTGCGCTTTCAACTAATTTTATTTCTATACCATTGATATCAATATTCAAATTTAATCTGGGGGTATTATAGTTCCTAAAATGTAACATCTTGGTTTTACTCAAGTTTGTGCTTAGTCCAACCGTCAGTAGCCATTCTATAACAATGCTTATAGAATGCGATATATCCGCTGACAATTGTGCATCACTTGTCTTAACAAACTTGAAGAAAACCGAAACATCATCAGCAAACATGGTGATTTTGCTACTTATCAGTTCTGGCATGTGGTTTATGTACAGGATGAATAATAATGGTCCTAATACACTACCCTGCGGCACCCCTGTACATATTTCTGTGTATCGAGATTTAATAGTGGTTAAAGATCTCGACTGATTTTCGATGTGTGGCAATATTACCCTCTGTTTACGATTTGACAAGTACGACTTTATCCAGTCCAGCACACACCCCCTCACGCCATAGCGTTCAAGAACACAAGTCAAAACCCCATGATTAACATGATCAAAAGCTTTAGATAGATCTAATAAAACGGTCACTACATTTGACTTCTCATTTAACGACTGTGAAACAAAGTCCATCATGTCGAAAATTGCGTCAGCTGTTGACAATCCTTTCTGAAAACCAAACTGTTGTGAGGATATGATGTTGAATTTTGAAAGAAATGAACCTATTTGAATCGCCATGAATTTCTCAAAAATCTTTGATATGGTAGGCAGCAATGCAATGGGTCGATAATTACAAATATCCAGTCGACTACCAGCTTTATGAAGCGGCACAATGTCTGCTCTCTTTAACCTATCCGGGAAGGTTCCAGAATTAATGTATATATTTATTAGATAAATAATAACATCAGCAATGTTCTTAATTACCTGTTTGATAATAAAAATTGGTATACTATCATATCCATACGATTTTTTATTGTTTAGCCCACAAACTATCCTTAAAAGTACTGGTTTAGTTATGGGATTTAGAAACATAGAGTTGTAGTTGCGCGCCGGTAGTTTCACCTTTGATAACTCTATATTATTAGTTTGCGAGTGAGATATGTTTGCAAAAAAGTTGTTAAAGATATCAGGCGCCTCCAGATCATCTTTCACTGCCCTTGAACCAACACTAAGGCCCACTAGATTCTGAGCATTCCTATTTCTATTCCCTTTGATAGTTTTGTTTACTATGTTCCAACTGGTTTTTATTTTATTGCTAGAGGACAGAATAAGAGATTCATTTTTCTTTTTTTTTGCCTCTGAAATAACTTTGTGTAAAATAGAGCAGTATTTTTTATAATGATTTAGATCGGAGTTTTTATTTGTAGATTTTTTCAATTCAATATATAGTTCTCTTTTTGTTTCACACGATTTTTTAATTCCTGGTGTGATCCATGCTGGTTTCTTGTTGTTTTCGTCAGATCTAACTCTGATCAGAGGACAAAAACTATCGACGGCGTTCAGCAAAATGTCATGAAATGTGTTAAAGGCATGATCGGTATCGAGGCTTACATAAACCGGATCCCAATTTAATTCTCGTAAAAATGTATTTAATTCGTCAATGTTTGATGGTTTGAGATCACGTACATACTTATAGCACCTGCCAGAGCTTACTTTCATGTTAAGGTCTAGTGTAGCGTATTGTAAGCAGTGATCAGATAACCCTAACTCTACCACCCTGACATCTTGCAAGCTAATGTTTGATATAATATTATCAATACAAGTGCTACTATGGCCACTGATACGTGTGGGCTCATGTACGAACGGTTTGACATTGAAAGATCTAAGAAGACCCAAAAACTCTCTAGTTTCGGTGCCCTTCACTAATAGGTTTATGTTAAAATCGCCACACAACACGATACTTTTGCCAAGTTTATTCCCTAGTGTATTGTCTAAGACATTTTCGAAGTTCTGAAGAAATATTTTTCTCATGACTGGTTCCGGTTCCGCCGCCGGACCGGAGCAGTGGAGAAAGGGCCTAAGTCTTCAGCGTATACCGGTCCCGCACGCTGCAGGTTAGAAATATTGGCAGGATCTTAAAAGGCCTTATCATCTTCATCATCATCATCATTCAGCCACAAGAAGTCCACTGCTGGACATAGGCCTCCTCCATGGATTTCCAAAAAGACCGGTCGGAAGCGGCTTATGTAAGTCTTTAATCTATTTAAGCTTTGATGTCTCCTGTTTAGCTACACCCCTCTTGGCGTGGGTTTGAACGCGACGGGCTCGTACGCGCCAACGGACTGGCCTTCGAGACGAGCGCGGAAATGAGAAATTGCTCTTTGAATCTCATCTCCATTCATGTTAAGTTGGTACGCAATTACATTCGCATCAATTATGGTTACGAGGAGACGGGGCGCTGCGCCATTTAGGAAATGGTGTTTTGTCAATTAATTGATTTTCTCCAACACACAGGCTCTTTATAGGAAGTAGGAATAACGTGACGTGTTGTTAACGTATTCATTATAGCCGTAAATATTAGAAGTATCTGAAATTATACTGTAAATAGAGTAAAACGACAACACTAAGTTCAACTTCTATAAATTGAGTTGAAAATTTTTAAGTCTTAGTGCCCTGCCTCACAAGGACGCCATGGTGACATCGCCAGCTACATCTTCGAGCAGTTTGTATGAATGGCGACGTTGCCAGACCGTTGCCAAGTGAGATAGGCACCATACATTTCAATATTAACTACTTGGATACGATCGCTGGCGACGTCGCCATGGCGTCCTAGTGAGGCAGGGCACTTCGTTTCGAAAATTTTTATAAATAAAAAATGTCCTAAGTGGTTCTTATTGTTTACTAAAATTCCGTTATTTGTCCACAATTCACAGTCGGACAATCGAAAAACAGTTCAATGCATACTAGGTCTCAGAAGATTAAAATATGTAAATAGGCAATACGCAATTAGCGCATATGGCCTATACCTTTTTCAGGGAAGAGACCCGTGCCCCTCGGTGGGGACATAATGGGTTGATGATGATAGAGCTGTCATAAAAAGCTACCAAAAATCAACCTTCATCATCCACCCATTATGTCCCCACCGAGAGGCACGGGTCTCTTCCCTGAGGAAGGTATCTAATAGGGCATACTCCACCACGGGGTTCAAGTCCGGATTGGTGGAGGCTTGTAAGACTAGTGGCTGGTCTTAATGTCAGAAGACTGCCACCTATCGACGACAGCCGGCACCAACTACTTAACGTACCTTGCGAAGCACGGAACCGCTCGGAAAAATGCCACTAGCGTTAGTCATAGACGGTCACCCATCCATGGACTGAACGCGCCCAATGTTGCTTAACCTTCGTGATCGTTTAAGATCACTCAGGCAGCCGGGGCTGCGAGCGATTTGTATCGCATTCGTAAAATCAACCTGACGCACAGGAACATAATAACAAATAATTTATTTGCGATTCAAGTTTTCCTTATAAAAAGTACATTAATAGCTTCCGCGCTACTGAATTAATTGACCTAGTTGCAAACGAGGATATCCTGTGGCATGGTAACCAGGCAAGGACAGTACAAACATGGAAATACACCCGAATTGAGGCCACTTGCAAAATGTACAGATGTACATATGTACATCTGATGTAACACGTAACGATGTATCGATCGATCAACTGATCGAAACGATCGAACGATGTAACGTACAAATGTATGTAATGTACAGATTCGGACCCAAGACCTCCGCTAATCAGACGGATACCACTAGACTAACGACTGAGTTAGATTTTCTAAGCCACATTCTGGTAGATGTATTTAGTTCAATTGTTATGAATATACACTGTTTGGTTTTCCAGGGAACTTTAACGATGTTAATACCAAAATCCCAAAATTTCCCAATTTAGTCATATTTATTTTTATTGTGTTTTATTAGGCGGATTTGTGTTGAATGATGTTAAATCAGTAGCACTGTTCTTGCTGTAAAAAATATTTTGGACCTAAATTTAAAGTTCCCTAAAAAAATCAGACTTTGGTTACGACAAATATGGCTCAAATTGTTCTAGATGGTCTATACTAACCCCCCTTAAGGATTTGCACCCAGCTTCCAAACACCCTGTATACTGTAGCTATTTTATTCGTAAGAAACGCTGAGCTTCCAACTTTTCAACATAATCTTGTCAAGACAAGAGAGTATCAGCAAAGAACTAATTTATGTGACAGCTCAGAGCCTGGGGATTCCCAGTAAAAACCTCACTGTTAAAAACTCTAAGTAGAAATGATCATAATAACCTTTGAGGCAGAAAATCTCTCAATCTCCTCCCCGAGCGAAAACAAAAACCATCGGCAAGTCGGAATCCTATTAGCGTCAGTGAAAGGGACAGAATAAAGAAGTACAGAAGATCCACATTTACAATTCTGGTAATGTATAAGATTGGCGATTCAGACCCAATGTATCCCTGACCATACCCCTGGTGGGTCTTTTAACCCTTTCAGACCTGACCTTGAAAATAACAATGGTTTTCTATTGTTATTTTCAAGATCAGGCCTGAAAAAGTTAAAGTATTTTCCTATGCCATCACTGCATGGCACAGGCCCTACAGGACGCGTATAAGGCTGAGGCTGCACCCGATGCAGCCGTCCATATCGACGGCAGCCGGCACCAACTGCTTAACGTAACTTGCAAAGCAGAAAACCGCTCGGATAAATGCCATAGCATTAGTCATAGAACGGCTACCCAGCCATGCACTAAACATGCCCTAAGTTGCTTAATCTTTGTTGTGATCATTTAAGATCACTTAGGCAGCCTTTTTTTTCATAATTTCAACTAAACATTGCAAAATGCTACCAAGAATTTTAAGAGACTATGTACGCGTTAACTTAAATTTACTTTTCTAAACTACTTGCTTACTCAAGACTTGTTCACCAGCTATCATTTAGAAGAAGACCTTCTGTACCAAAGTAGCTGAATACTTATAAAACAGGCCGAGCCCTGAAGTTACAGTAATGTAAGTAAACAACAAGTAAAATGGCTGATTTATGACAGTGACGAAATCTCCGGTGACCTCCGGATTCTGCTCTTCGGAACGGCTGGAAACGTTACAGGATCGTTATCAATTCAGGGAGCAGGGAGGCAATTTGTAAATCAAATAATATACGTACATTGCTAACCGCAGTATGGACCTGACTGAAAATCAGCGTTGCAGCGTTTCTTTCTCTTTCGGTTGCAACATTATGCTGAGTCAGGCCCATTTTGGGGGACTCAATACTTAAAAATTTTCGATAATTTATATCTATTATTTGTCTTCGTGTTAGGTACTTGTATAATTTCTGCCGTTAGCTATTTTCCGGCTGGTTTTGTGTTTTCCGTTGACTGTTGTATCTTGTTGCGTGATTTTATGTCTTTGAGTCTTGTGCCGATAAATAAATAAATTTGTCTTCCTTTTTTTCAATTTGATGCTATACTTGAGCCATTACAAACGTGCGAACTGAGTCATAAGCATTTGCATCAGACCTCTCTCTCATACGTATAGGAGGCATATCAGGCATATCGGAACTCTCGCTCGCACTTTTATGACTCGGTTCGCACGTTTGTAATGGCTCAAGTATAGTGTGTCGAATAAAAGTAAAGTTTATGAGACAGTCTACCGTAACTCGGTTCAAGTGGTTTTTGAAAAGTGAAACTTGAAATTCTAAGTGTTTTTGGTTACTCTTCTACAGTTTGAATTATGGTTCCGAAAGTGTTGAAAAGCTATTTGCTTCTCTGTTACACAACTCAGGTGTGTCAACACAATGAGCTATAAGCGAGTAGTTGTTCAGTAAGTCAATTAACTGTGCTAGACTTTTATCCAAAGCTACGTAATAGAATCGGCCCCCGTCCCGGTTTCCTCCACGGAACGCCCGCATTGATGGATCGGAGCGCCCCGCTGCGCCGGTACAAAGACTGATGACCGATAACTTTGCAAATTGCTAGAAAGACACCCCTATTTTTCTGGTGTGTACACAAAAAGATTTCTTATGTAATCAAATCTATTTTTGTTCTGTATTTAACCGTCCTTAAAGAACTTACCTTGTGTGAAGATTGAAAAAAAAGTCTTCACGATTTTGTTATTTTTTTATTAATTTTAACTATTATTTTGACATCATAGGTAATTATTATAATTTTGAATTTAACTGTTAAATTGTGGAGCTTTTGTAAGTTTATAATGCGCAATAATGTGTACTTTTGTTTTGTAAATGTAACTTTTGTGTTGTGTGTAAGCTCTATTTTAATTTTTTTAATATTTATATTTTCACATTTGAAATATACGGGAAATTGTCCGAACCTTTTAGAAAGAAACTGCATAAATAAATTATAATACCTATGTGTAAGAGGAGGATAAAATTAATATTATTTAAATTAATCACACACACACAATCGGGGCTACGTAAAAAAAATTAATATTATTAAATTACACGAATATTTCAAAATAATAATTTTAACTAGCAACAGCTCTTCTTCAATTAAATTTTATTGTTTCATATCTATACTAATAAAAATTAATGGTCTATAATTATATAAAAGTAAAAGTCCAAATTATATGGCATGTTTAATCAAAAATTACCCAACCGTGACTTTTAAGCCAACCAGATTTCAACGTGTTAGGTCTCCTAGTGTTGGGACTATCGATATTTCTCACTTGCCTTATTTTTTTCTCAACCTCCTTAAATAACCTCTAGCCATATGTGTTCTCGTAACTCAATATTCCACATTGTTATCAATAAATCTCGTCAGAATGTAATATCGTGCTCATATCGGTAGAGTTGTAGACATCTCTTGTAGAGATCTTTGATCTCTGATATTAAGTGCTGACGCAGTAACCCTTAACCAGGCATGGGTAGTAAGAATTATTTACTTTGTTTCGGACTTTATTTCCCGTTCAATTTAAAATGGGACCTGTTACACCATAGCCGGGGGTAGACGACAGTGATTTGGTGAAATTCAGTGAGTCGCCTAAAAAAGTGGTTTCACGCTGACGGTTTATTCTTTATAGTGAAGCCTAAATAAATTCCACGCTGGACAGCACAGGCCTTATAACAAACCGGCGAATTTGTTGTTAAGTTTTATGAGGAAGAAATGTAATACACAGAACAGAACAGAATTGAGGCCCAGGTCGGATCATCATCAACATCATCATCGACCCATTATGTCCCCACCAAGAGGCACGGGTCTCTTCCCTGAGGAAGGTATAGGCCATACTCCGCCACGGGGGCTAAGTCCGGATTGGTGGAGGCTTGTCAGACTAGTGGCTTGTCTTACTGTCAGAGGTTTTCAAGTCGCCCTATTAAGGCCTCTGACTTGGCACCAACTGCTTAGCGTGCCTTACGAAGCACGGAACCGCTCGGAAAAATGCTACTAGCGTTAGTCATAGACGGCCACGCATCTATGGACTGAACGCGCCTAATGTTGCTTAACTTTCAACCTTTCAACGGGCAACCGGGGCTACGAGCGATTCAAAGCTTCTGCGACTAAACAGACTATAACTATCGACGACTACTACTTCTGTATCCTGTTGAGCAATAAAGTATTATCTATGTATCTATCTACAGACAGTTCGATGACTGTTTTGCAACGTTGGTGGGTAAAATACACAATTGTATTTTTGTGAATGGTTTCCAACGATTGATTTACTAGCTGCTATCGGATAAATGACTTTAGCGTGAGTTATTAATGTTTCTGTACAAGTGTACAAACACCGTATTAAATTCAAACATTTTATGTATTCTTCGTCAGATTTATTGCGATGGTTTAAGCCCCACAGGATTACGAAGAAATATTTGGATGAAAATTTTCGTCTAATACATTTTGCTTTTCTATTTTGATAAACAGCTTGATTTATCTTCGGTTTTGCTCCATAATTTTCACTGTTTACCTTTAAGCGTGCTCGAAGGATTTTGTTTCGTTCGAAGTAAACAGGGTGCGTAGAGAACTGAATCTCGTTGGCGTATTCGCAGAGCCAGTGTTTTGGATGGGCTAGTTGCCCTAAAAAATGTAATTAGTCCGTCTTTTAGATTATTCAAAAATAAGGGACACGTATTTTTTTTATTAGTAAATTAGACCAAAAATTACAAAGATATAGCCCATTAAAGTTACGTGTGACGTAATTTGAATGGGCTAATTTTTGTTCTTTTTTGTTTGATCGAAAAAAGAAAAAATACGTATTCAATATTTTTTTATAATCTAAAATACGGACTAAATTGAATTTAATTATTTTCACCCTGGAAGCTACACACAAAGATATACAATAGACAGGCATAGCATGCTAACAATAATATTCAAAATAAATCATAATAAGAAGATTTCCCTAAAGTAACGATTAGATAGCTGTGTATCATGTGCTATGGCATTATAAAAGGTACCCAAACTCAGCATATGCTGCAGTTATTGCAAAGCAATGGCCTGCAGCGCTGGTTTTCAGTCGGGACCTCTAAGAGACGCAACGAGGGCCAACGGCATCGTTGAGCTCTCTTTCCTTACTAAAGCTTAAAAACTAAATTACATAAAATAAAATTGAATTACTATTAAAATTAGTTGTATCTCCTCAAGCCCCGAGGACCCGCCGGTGGGTCCGATGTAAACTACTACGGCGCATTTCGTCAGGCCCCGTAGACCCGCCGGCGGGTAGGTCTTGCACCTGTACTTTGAATCGAATTTTGAAGATGATGCGTAATGAGCATTTTTTATTCTTTGAAAACTGTATGAATTTCAAATATTATCTGTGACTAACTAAGCTAGCTGAATAACTAACTAACCTAACCTAACTAACCTTTAGGGCAGAATAAAGTTTAAAACTTAATAATTAAATGCGTTACCTGTAAAATTTGATACATAGTGCACAAAACACATTTTTTAGCGGATTAAGAATCTATGTCGCATCTAAAAGCGAAATGATAAAAGCAAATTAAGAAATAGTAAACCACTATCCTTCTTTTTCAATTGAAAGTGTACAGTCTGTTAGCTTTTAGAATATACCTCGGCTACTATCGGATATAATCGGATATATTCATGTAATAGAAATATCGGCACTAATATGACACTTAATTTCGAAACCGGAACTAATATGACACTTAATTTCACTTATACAGAGCAGGAAGTAGTATTACACTCGTGTGCTTTCGGCGAAAACCGAAGCCTACTCTAGCCCGAGGTAGCTAACAGACTGTATGTCAGCTGTAAAAGCGTAAAAAAAGTTAAAAAAAAAGCTCTATCTCTGTAAAAACAAATAATACACAGACTCTCTTAAGAGCAACGCATTAAATTTTTATTAAGTTTTAAAACGTTATTCCGGATACACTTGAAATTTTGTTGGTAGAGTCCGACCAGGTTTTGCTCTGATTTGCAGAGTTCTGATTGCAGTAATGCCTAATTATTGGTAAATGCGAACAGAATTAGTCTAATACGCTACTTGCCTCGAATCAAATTTTACGCGATAAATGGATATTTCCTGTAGTATCTAACGTAAGAAACCGAAATATATTGACTTTGCTAAGTAAATATGCAGGATGGCTGCAAAATTTGCAAATTTTAAATCTTTAAAATCGGAACGGTGAAAACACTATCCGCCATCTTGGAAGCACCTTTGGTTGTAAACAAACACTGTCAGTCGTGCGTGCGTAGGTTCTATTGTGATTTGGATTGGATTGTGCAGTTAGTGTCTTATCATTTTATTGATAAGCGCAACCATGGACGCTGGATTCGTGGAAGCTGATAGTACCAATTTGCCAAAACCAAACCAAATCAAACCAAGCATTATTACAGCTAAAAACAGTTTCTGTGTACATTGATATTACAGGACTTACATTAAAGTGATCTTCACATAAATACACCCAAGTTTCAGTCGATAAAGAATCGGGGTCTCTCTTTGTCTCGTTAAGTTTGAGCCAATTTTTTCGTATGTTTATTTCACTGGGCACACGAATCCGCGACTTCCCGGCGGTCTTTATTGACGTGTTTTTGCAGTCTCGAATAATGCAATAATGATAATTGATAGGTATATTTTGCATGTAGACTCGATGGAATCATGAATGCGTTGTTGTTATTTCACTAGGCTCACAGATCACTAACAGATTTTAGGACTAGGTAAAGATCGTTTCCCAAACAAGTCCCACGGTAAAATCCTTAAGGCCATAACAATAAAAGCCAGAATTCATTAACTCATACTTCTTTCGTGGCACGAACTCTACCTATGTTGAATGTCAAACTTTGTTTACATATATTTAGGACTTCAAACCATAGACAAAAATGGCGGACCGCGTTTTTGGCTGTTTAGCAAAGCAACGTTTTAAAATAATGTTTTTGTTGCTTTTAGGTCCTCAAAAATATACTAAAATACTTTTTGATCTAATGGAAGAGATATTTAGCATTTAAGACATACTTGAAAAAAGAGTCAAGTAGCGGATTACGAACGTTCGTAAAACACGTCGTAATATTATTATCTGATTCCAGTATTTTGATCAATCAAATCGTTAGTTGATCAATCATCATCATCATCATCATCATCATCGGCCTATGGTTGTCCACTGCTGGAATAGACCTCTCCCATTACCCGCTACTGAGCACGGTCCTCGGCTACTCTCATCTAGCTCTTGCCAGATCAAGATCAGTTTTGATCAATATGTTGTTTAATTAGTAGTAAAAAAGTAGTTGTTAACCTACATGTACACCACCTATAACCTACATGTGCAGGAATTGGGAATGAAATAACTATGTTTTAGTATACGCAGGGTATAAGCCTTCTTTCAGAAAAAGCTATGTACGTTGTAAGGGCTTAGTCACGACGCGTGCCCGACTCTCTCGCGATATTTTTCTTCTTCGTTGACAGACATAAATTTCCTTCAATCCCAAAATTTCATTGGTATGTACTGGAATCGAACCTATGACCCAGCGAATAATAATATGAGGCCACTATTACACTGAAGAGAAATAAATACCTATGTAAAAAGTTTCTCATAAAATAAATAAATTGGACTTTATTCATCACAATGTGCTTTACAATTTAAGTACTTACAAGTTTATAAATATGTATAAGGTACATGGGTACACTTACAATAGACAATAAATTATGATGAAAAGGACAGAGGCTCAGCAAGCATAATTGCTGAGTTTTTAAGACTCTGCCTGGGACATATTCTACTTATGTTCATAGATTTCCCAGCTAATAAAGAATTTTACATTACCAAAATCTGTCGAATATCCTGACAGACAGATTAAACATAAACAGATTACCCTGTGTTGTGGGAACCAGAAACATACACGTCACAAACATAATATAAGTAAACATCCAATACCTGGAGTTTATTTTTTTCTCCCCAGCCGGGGATCGAACCCGTAATCTCTTCCATGGTAAGCAGATACGCTAAGATTGACTTTGATCACTTAAGGAATTTTCTACAAGGAAAACAGCAAGGCTGCAATCTTGAAAAAATTCAAGATGGTGGCCAAAATATGAACGCCTTTCATGACAAATAAAAAAGTGAGGTGTGGCAATCTTCAGAAGAATTCCAATATTCTCTCATTTCGCAACGCAATATTTGAAAATATCGCGGATTCTTTAGAAGATCCTAATGAGAGTCGCGAGATGTTCCGAATTATTTAGGAAATTACATGAAGATAAAAAAATAGAGTCCCATTCTCAGCATTTGACAAAAGTAGGCGGCTAATAAATTGTAATTTATGTCTGGAGTAAGTAGTTGATGCATCAAAAAATATCTGACACCACACTAGCTACCTCGATGCTGTTACTGCATTAGTACGATGATAGATAGACGGTCGAGTCACGTGACGTGTTTTTTCATACCATTGACGCCTAAATTGAAAGAAAGAAGAAGAAAGAAAAATATATTTATTTGACGACACAATACTCAAAAACACAAAATCACGCAACATAATACAACAATCAGCAGAAAACACAAACGGGTGACGGTGGAAATACAAGTAGTTAACAGTTAACACAAAGACAAACTTACAGAAATCTAAATATCTAACAAAATGTCAGGAAGTTTTAAGTATTGAGTCCCCAAAATGGGCCCGACTCAGCATAATGTTGCAACCGAGAGATCAGTTGCAACGCTGATTTTCAGTCGGGTCCATACTGCGGTTAGTAATGTACGTGTATTTGATTTATTAATTTGCGCCTAATGTGAACAAGAAGGAAATACCATATTATATTTACTTAGATACCATAAGATGTGCAGTGGTAGTGAGAGTAATAAATACGTATTATTATCGGATAAAAAGAATAAATAATAAGTAATATTAATACACAAATAAGATTATATTGAGAGTGTGCCCGGACAAACGAAGAAAAACATCGATGGATCGATGAAATTATTTGTGTGTGGAATGGTGACCTACGGATGGACCTACCCTCCGTTCAAAATTGATCCACAATGCGTGCGCCATTAGTACGCTTTACCCAGGACCAGACACACGACAAGAAACTGAGGTGCGAGGCATCTGTCAGCGGTATAAAGGTATGCAACCACATTCCCATTGGCGTATCTAGGGTTATTTTATAGGGGGGCCCCGGCTCCAAAACTTGATGACCTGCTAAATTAAATACCCAACCTATAGAGGCGGCAACAAATCAATCAGACATAATCAATATTACATTAAATTATATTATTATTAATTAGAAAGGAATTATCATCAATAATGCAATTAAAATTTGAAAATGAAAATTTGAAATATAAATATTACATCAAATTAGATTATTATTAATGAAATGGAATTTTATATGCATACGAAATATATACATATATACACATACATACATATACATATATACATACATACATATATACATACATATACATACATACACACATACATACATATATATATACATATATATATACATATATACATATATATACATATACACACACACATACACACACACACACACATATATATACATATGTTCAAAAAATTAAGCATGGTTAATTTACGCCAATTATTGTAAATTCTGTTGCTATAAAAAATATATTATATATATATATATTATTATACTTCCGTGTTAGTTATTTTGTTTTTGTATCTGCAACAGATGAGCCTTGTAATAGACCTTAAAAGTATGCTTGCTTTTGCAAATACGGAGAGGCGGCGGGATATTGTTCCAGCATTTAGTAGCCGCATACCTAAAACTTCCGCGAAAGGCTGCTGTACGATGCCTCGGTATAATAAGTGGTGCAGTGGCCCCTCTTATACTCTCAGCATGTCGTGCTTGTCGCCAGGTAAGTTTATGAAATAGATATGGTGGATTGCGAGTCTGAATAACGCCGAACAGAAGAGTTGCCAACTGCAGTCGTTGTCTTGCCTCCATTTTCAGAATGTTTGCGCCATTGAGAAAGGGGGTCACGTGCGAACGAGGTGGAATATGGAGACAGTATCGAGCGCAGGCATTTTGAACCCTTTGCAAGAGATTTTGGGTCTTTCGCAGTAGACAGGGACCATAAACAGTGGCACAGTAATTGAGTTTGGATAGCACTAAGGTCTCGCAAAGTCGAATTCGGAGCTCTGCACTAATAAAATCACGGATACGATACAACAATTTGAGTCGATAAAAACAATTTCTTACTACTTCTTGAATGTGTTTCTCGAAATGCAACTGCCCGTCCATAACGATGCCTAGATTCCGTGCTTCTACAACCTGTTCTATTTTTGTGCCCAACATTTCCACGTGGAAATCTACTTGGTTAACTTTTTTAATTTGTTGCTTTGATCCCAGCAACATATATTTAGTTTTCGTAGCATTTAGCACCAAACAGTTCGCCTTGGACCACTCAGCTACACGATTTAAATCTTCATTAAGACGCTGAATGCAAGAAGCTATATCTGTTGGAGAAAGTCTTGCATATAAATTGTTTAATATTGCATATACGTATCGCGTTAAACGTATGTTTCAATAAATACAAACGCAACAATCCGTATCAACGGGGCCGAAAGCGCGCGTTTCTGCGCGTATAAAATACGCAGTGTGCTTAGGCTCTAAGCAAACAATGTCAGATTTCAATCACCGTTTCTATTCCGGTAATTATTTGTGAAACAACTTCATACACTGACTTGTTAGCGCAGGATAAGATGTTTACTTCACCCAGCGTATTAAGAGCAACAGAAAGTTGAAAATTGTGGCCGTTGATTTTCGTCAGCGGACTTTTTAATCCGCTAAAATAGAACGCTTAGAACTAACTGTATCGAGTAACGCGAACGAGGGATTAAAAGTACCGCGTACAAAAAGTCCGCCGAATAACCGAAGACATGCAGAGAGCGGACCGGACAAAAGTACGGGGGAGTCCCCGACAAAAATAGAACTCGTGTGACTAGGCAAAGCAACGCACACTTCGGACTTTAGTCCACGCTGAAATATCCATTTGTTAGAAGGGGATGGACCCAGTATTTCGCCCACCGTGTGCGGTATATCCGCGGGGGACTTTTTATTCGCGACCGTACTGTTTTCTCCGCCGCGGAGAAAAGTCCGTCGTCTGCGCATGCCATAAGATTCAATTCAATCTAATTCGTCAGCGAACATTCCTACAGCCCAAAGAGTTGTTTGTATTCCTAATGTGAATTTAGCTCTAAAATACACACATATTAATATGAAATACATACTAGCTGACCCCGCAAACGTTGTTTTGCCAAATAGAGGTCCACCGTGCCTGTACCTTTTTCCCTGAGGAAGGTATAGGCCATACTCCACCACGGGCGCCAAGTCCGGATTGGTGGAGGTTTTTGTAAGACTTGTGGCTGGTCTTACTGTCAGAATTTTTCAAGCCGCCCTAAAGCCTCTGACTTGGCTTAACGACTGCCATCTATCGACGGAAGCCGGCACCAACTACTTAACGTGCCTTGCAAAGCACGGAACCGCTCGGAAAAATGCCACTAGCGTTAGTCATAGACGGTGACCCATCCATGGACTGAACGCGCCGTATTTTGCTTAACATTAGTGATCGTTTAAGATCACTCAGGCAGCCCAGGCTACGAGCGATTCAATGTTAATGTAAATTTAATAATTTTTATGGAGTAGTTGTTGTTTCAAAGGCAGGTTAGGTCCTTAGGAAAACATGACAGGCTAGCGAGGTTGAGCTGTTAGTCTCCTCTAAAATTAAGCATACCGGTATCGATTTATATTAATATTTTCCCTGATTCGCCATTGCCCGCCACTATACAGGGAGTACTCATGAACTTTCAATACCTACTCTTCGACGAGCCAGCTCTACGCTTATCATCACTAGCAATTTATTTAGATGTTTTATTTTAGTGTTCAACGCATTACGCATCAATGAAATAGTTTAAGTGGAGATAAAAAGTAGTGGTAGTTATTTTAAATCGCGCGTTAGTGTCTTGCTGGGTATAAATGAGCATGGGTGTTTGCTTTGGCTTCAAACGAGCGTTACTGTAGATTGATTTCGAAATGGTTAGAGTATTTGAAGGCAATGATGAAAAAAGTTATGGTATTAAGCATTAAACATTTACATACAGGGACATGCATTGCTTCTGGCTCTACACTAGGATACCCTGTATTGTGGGAACCAGAAACCGTGACATCACAAACATTTTAATATCATAGACCTAGGCTTTTTTTTTTTCGAACTCGGGTCCTCTCGTAAATGCATATGCGCTAACCGCTGCGCCACAGATGTCGTTAAAAAGATTAATATTATTTTTCCATGTAATCATTTATAACAAACACAATTTTACAACTAAATTAATCGTAGTAATTAAGACTAATGCAGTAGAAATGTGGTCCTTGAGTAATATACATATGTGGTGTTATTTTGAATGATAAAATAAGCAATAGTTTGATCAGAGAACGTTGTGGACCGAAATAGGATATAGTGACTAGAATCAAGAAAGGCATGATGTGTTGGTTTGGACATTTGGAAAGAATGAAGGAAAAAAGTGTGACAAAACAAATATATATCGAGCAAATGTGCCTCTTCCCTGAGCAAGGTACAGGCCATATTCCACTACGGGGGCCAAGACCGGATTGATGGAGGCTTGTAGAATTAGTGGCTGGTCTTACTGTCAGAAGTTTTCTAGCTGCCCTAAGGCCTCTAAGTTGGCTTGTACGAAATGAGGGATGTAGTAGCAAAGGAGAACATAAAAATTATCTGAAACCGGTGTGTGTATGCAACGACTAATGAATGTCGATGAAGCGAAAGTGATTTGTCAGGATCGTGGCAGGTGGCAGTCCCAGGTCTCTGCCCACTCCTCTTTGCTAGACCAACAATATTGTTTTATAACTTGCTGATCTGGCCAGTTAAAATAAACAGCCACAGCATAATTAATTATGTCTAAGTGTTTGACTAGTAGTAATAAATCCTCCGCGTTGCTTCATTAATCGACAGGGTTGCCACGTGTGGAAACTCAATAATAAGAGAGATGTCTGACAGGCTCTGTTTGACTGATACGTACCTACAGGTGTTGGATAAAAGTATCTTGTAATACCCTACTTTGTTATACAAGTAGCTCTATATATTTTTTTGAATTTTTTGTACCGCCTGCTTTTATGGAAATTAAGTCTGAAACTAACTTTAAAAATAAAAACATGTATATTTTATTTCAGTGGCGTAACTACAGTTGTGACTTGTTGAAAGAGAATAAAATTCTCTTAATTTATGAAAATACTATTTCAAAGCTCTACAAAGTACAAGAAGCATCGAGCTCTTCCTTAGCGAGTAAATACCTAAAGCTCTACTTGCGAAACGTCTATCGGATCCATCTGCGAGTACTCCAACGCAACTTCCTTCCAATGAAAGTTAGTTCCTGGTGCGGTTAATAAATTGACTTACGTATTTTTGCTTTGGAGTCAACGCTTATCTGGTTTCGACGCAACTTTGCTCGACGAACACACTTTCTGAGGAGCTTAATATATTTTCCGAGCTATCGGCAGCGCCCCGCGCCAGGGCAACGCAAAAATGTAGTTCTTACAGAAGAATTGCTTTTGGCCCCACACTGGGATACCCTGTGTCGTAGGAACCAGAAACAGCAACGTCACAAACATGTAAACATCAAAGACCTGGGTTTCTTTTTTTTTGTCCCCAGCCGGGATCCGAACCCGGGACCTCTCGCTTGGTAGGCAGATGCACTAACCGCTGCGCCACAGAGGTCGCCGATCTGCCACATAATCCCCGCCGGCGGGTCCGATGTAAACTACGGCGCATCCCGTCAGGCCCCGTAGAACGGCCGGCGCGGGTCGATCTTGCAACGGCACTTTGAACCGAATTTTGAAGATGATAATATTATAATAGACCACAGCAGTATGAGCATGTTTATGCCCGGTTCCTATAATATACGCCTACCGGCTACGATCCGTTTTCCATACAATTTATTGACGGTTCAAAGGAATTGTAACCGATCGTAAGCAAAAACGAAGCGTTTTGTGGATATTGGAACGGGCATATTTCTTTGAAAACTGTGAATAACCAACTTAGGTGTGAAAGAAAAAATATTCTAGGCCTGAGAGGTTATACGCATTTAAAAGCTACAGTAATAATTTGCAGCTGACGTATAATACCGTGTCGGTGTCGCGTCGAATATTATATAAATCTTTGTACAGTTTGGGAGGCCTGAAAATCTAACATACAGATTTTTTCATCTATTTTAGGCTGCAGTCTTTACAGAGTCCACTTTAGATTTAAACTCTTCACCCTGACCTTGAAAATAACAATAGTTTTCTAACAATAGTTAATGCCATTAGCATTAAGTCCACCTTTTGTACACTATTGTTTGTGCAATAAAGAATTAATAATAATAATAATAGTTTTCTAAAATAACAACAGTTTTCTATTTTTATTTTGTTGTTATTCTGAGGAGGTTATAGAGTACACTTTATTATTGTGTGTATATTTTTATGTCCTATCTAAGAAACTTTCGTAAGCACTACGTTGTAGAATATGGCCTGGAAAACGAGGCTGGACTTCCGATAAAAAAAACAACTAAGTTAATCCGGGCCATATTTTACAATATCTAAAAACACATTGTCCGTTAAAGGCAACAATATAAATCCACTACATGCTAACTACCAAACCCAAAATAACTTACACTTGGAGCAACAAAGAGTAAAGTTTTCGTGCAAACGAAATCGATTTCTGCATTGAACTTTCTGACGTTTCATTTCCTGAAGATCTCCTTCTGTTGCTGGTTATCTTTTGGTTCCGGAAGAAGCGAGAAAACTTATTAATATTCAATTAAATATGCAACGAGAGAACAAAACTTTCAAGTAACTTTGAGGGATCTTCAGAGGTATCTTCTTATAAAACTGGAAAAGTAAAAAATGATGCTGTAGCTTTACGATGAATCCCCATATGTGTATCCCAAGAAGGATTGGATAAAGACATTATAGAAAGAATGAAAGAGAGAGAAAAAAATAAAGAAAGAAAGAAAGAAAGGACATTTATTAAAATTGTCACAGAAACACAATATAAACAAGCATGTAACAAAGAAAATACACGAAATTTCATCATCATTATCAACCCATTATGTCCCCACCAAGGGGCACGGGTCTCTTCCTTGTGGAAAGTATAGGCCATACTCCACCACGGAGGCCTACGTGATCGTTTAAGATCACAGATAAGTAATAAATAATTTATACGTTCGTTCCACGTTACAGCACATCACAGATCCGCGTTCAAAAAGAGAGTATAAGCATGATCACCGCGCGAGTTTACAACAATTATAGATTAATTTCTCGTGGTCGTAAGAACTCACTTTAATTCGGTTTTCTTATCATCATCAGCCATTTGACGTCCACTGCAGGACATAGTCTTCCCTGAGTGTCTCTCGCTAAGGGACCGAGACACTTTCCCAAGTGCCTCGGTCCCTTACCGCTTCTTTAAAAAAAACATATTTTTAAAAGATTCCAACTGTATACGAAAGATATTCAACCTTCGGACGTTGACGACAGTCTATTAACAAATCACTCTCTCGTTTCAGGTACGGGAGGCCCTAAAGAACACTCCAAAAGAATGAGACCACTTCTCTAAGACCCTGAAGAAAAACAAAAGAATACCACAAACATCCAAGATGGAGTCCACAGACGACGAGTTCTATAGCATGTGCCTTAACGTGACCAGCGAGGAAGTGGCCAGTTATGGCGGATGCAACTACAGCGCAGACTACGAGAACGGAGAGCTGCTAGAGAAAGTAGTCTCTAGGGTCGTACCTATCTTCTTTGGCTTCATAGGGATAGTAGGACTAGTTGGCAACGCCTTGGTAGTGCTAGTAGTTGCCGCCAACCCCGGAATGCGTTCCACGACCAACCTCCTCATAATCAACCTCGCCGTCGCTGATCTCCTCTTCGTCATATTCTGCGTTCCCTTCACTGCGACCGACTACGTCATGCCTCGATGGCCTTTCGGCGACTGGTGGTGCAAGGTCGTCCAGTACTTCATCGTGGTCACCGCCCACGCCTCAGTCTACACCCTCGTCCTTATGTCCTTGGACAGATTCATGGCGGTTGTCCATCCCATAGCGTCTATGTCTATAAGGACTGAGAAGAACGCGTTCTTAGCGATCGCTTGTATTTGGGTTGTGATATTGACCACGGCTATTCCGGTAGGGATATGTCACGGAGAGCGGGAGTACTCCTATTTTCACCGGAACCACTCCTCGTGCGTGTTTCTTGAGGAGTTGGGGTATAGCAAGTTAGGTTTTCAAATGTCGTTCTTTCTGTCGTCGTACGTGATTCCGCTGGCGCTGATCAGCTTCCTGTACATGTGTATGCTGACTCGGCTGTGGAAGAGTGCGCCGGGGGGGCGGGTGTCGGCGGAGAGTCGGCGCGGGAGGAAGAAGGTCACCCGAATGGTGGTGGTGGTGGTCGTCGTGTTCGCTGTGTGCTGGTGCCCGATACAGGTCAGTAGGATATAAAAAAAAAAATAGAAATATCTTTATTGAGAATGCAATTTGCCATAGTAAATAATTAAGCCCTTGCTATTGAACTGGGATAACCTGTGCGTCAGGAGCAAGTGTCGTGTATTGTGTCTAAGTTTTGTGATTCGTGTGCCTAATGTCTTCCACGTTAATATTTTGTCGAATTACGACGTTGAACCTAGCGTGGCTCACATTAATAGGTACCCTTCTGATCGTAGTCTATCTATAGCTGACGCGTTCTTAGGTGCATTATGTGCACTAAATCCGGTCACAATACTGACGTTTTTGAAAGGAATCAGAATGGAATTTGACAGCTAGAATTTGGTGCGGGTGATATTCATAGAGGCTGATCCCTAAAAGCTGACGTGACTAGGTGCACTGCCGGGCCATGACAGTCAGGTTGAGACTGGCAAGATCTAAAGGTTACCTAAATAGCAGTATCTATCATTATTCCTGCTCTAGATAAATAATCGATTTGTATCCCAATGTGACTATTCATTCTTAGTTTATACGAGCAAACGAATTAATAGACATCATCATCAACCCATTATGTCCCCGCCGTGGGGCGCGGGTCTCTTCCCTGAAGAAGGTCTCTCCACCATAAGGGCCAAGTCCAGATTAGTGGAGTTTATGTTCATGTGTATTATTTCTGAAAGACGATTGCTATCGATTTACAGAATATCGTTTTTGGGTGGAACGTACATTACAAGGTAAACATTTAAATGGTTAACTAGCCAACAACGCCAATACAATGATAACCTTTATAAAATAAAAATTCATACCTATATTTCACAATATATTCGTGTTTAATATTTACTGAATTATAAATCAGATTAAGGCCACGAAACCTGAGGGGCTTTAGAGCACTTAGGACGTGGGCGTAGGCTTTTGAATAATTTAAATAATTTCAGTCGGGTGAGTAATATGTTTTCGCCTATTTTGTGGCCACGGGGAGACCTTTGTTGGAAATGCAGGGTAAACCACGTGTTAAGTTTTCCAATGAAACCATAACAAATATTACCCCTTGTTTTAACATGCTAATCAAATTGAATATAAAGGCGTGTGAGAATACACACATGTATATGCCTCATCATAAACCCATTATGTCCCCACCGACGGGCTCGGGTCTTTTCCCTGAGGGTATAGGCCATACTCCACCACGGGGGCCTAGTCCAGATTGGTGGAGGCTTGCTACACTAGTAGCTGGTCTTACTGTCGGAAGTTTTTAAGCTTTTTTTTTTTTTCACGCTGGGAAAAATGCGTTACGCATCTCCTCTCGTCGGGGGACGGAAGGAGTATATGAGACTCCCCGGGAAGTGGTTCCCGGTATACCCACTAAACAACCCAGTGGCACTCCCGCTTCGCCCTGTTGGCGAGGACCTGGGAAACCGGCACAGCCTTGACTTCCAGACCCCCACCGGCGAATGCCCGCCTACGCGGCAGGCCCCTCACGCCCCTCCCGAGCATGGGTAGGAGTCTGAGGACGACCGTGAGTGCCCGGTCATCCTCGTCCGACGGGGTGATGAGCGGTGCAGTGCGGGCGAGGGCGCCCCCGCGCCTTTCGCCCGCTGCTCATCACCAAGGGGCGAGGCCCCTCCTGCTCCGTCCCGGCCCACCTTCTATGCCCTCTGCTGATCAGAGGGATATAGAGGAGGGCCCTCCGTCCTGTTTTTTATAGAGGTTGTCTCCTCGCGGCCCGAAAGCCCCCAGTCCCACTCAGTGTGGGGTTCCGGGTTTGGCGACGGCCCGGTAGCCGCGCTAGCGCATTTACCGAGCCGACCGTCAAGTGCGGAGCCCAAAGTGGGCCACGATGGACATTCAACAGCAAGCGCTGCTGGACGTCCCCCTCCCCTGATTTTGGTCCGCGCCGGCCGAAGCCGGTACCCCCCATATCTGGAGGGCGTTCCCCTATCCGCCACCCGGGGACGCGTCCGATGGGAGACCAGAAACTTCACACGGAGGAAGTTTTTAAGCTACCCTAAGGTCTCTAACTTGGCTTAACGACTCCTATCTATCGACAGCAGCCGGCACCAACTGCTTAAGGTGCCTTGCAAAGCACGGAACCGCTCGAAAAAATGTCACTAGCGTTGAACCATGCACTGAACGCGCCCTGTGTTGATCTTCGTGATCGTTTCAGATCACTCAGGCAGACGGGGCTACAAGCGATTCATAAGTACTTATGTAACATTTAAATATTTGTACGTCTCAAAGGCAAAACATACTGGAACAAATACGTACGTGAAAAACATATGGTTTATAAATAAATCTTATTTTATCAAAAAACGTAGGGTAGGACGTTCTCAGATTCGGTGGAGCGATGATCTTCGCAGGGCGGCTGGCAACAGGTAATGACACAAGGCATAGTCTCCATCCAAGTTGCGTTGCGCTATCTGTAAAGTCCTGTTGTTACTTTGCTTGCTAAGTATACTTATCCTGTGTCTTTTAGACTTAAACTGTGAATCAGGATTGGATACCGTAGGCGTGGGCACTCCAGGGCTCTGCACAATGTTCTTGGACACCCTTTGGCTTTTCTGACAGTCCAACAAGAACATGGATTCTTCGCGAGTTTTCATGTTGCTCATCGATGTACCAGCTATATTTGGTTCTTGAAGGCGAGTAGGGTTGATCTGGGCAGCGTTCGACTCGATCGTTCGAGTAGCCGAGGACCGCGCTCAGTGGCCTGCAATGGGAGAGGCATAAGGCCAGCAGTAGACAACCATAGGCCGATGTTGTTGGTTATACCAGATCCCCATCCTGTCCCCAGATTATCCTGCTGGTGAAGGCGCTAGGTGCGTACAACATAACGTACTTCACTGTGAGCGCGCAGATCGTCTCGCACGTGCTGGCTTACATGAACAGCTGCGTCAACCCCGTGCTCTACGCCTTCCTTTCCGAGAACTTCCGCGTCGCCTTCCGAAAGGTAAGGAAATTGAAAGATAAATAGAATATTCTTTATTGTACACATACATGTATTTATCTAGGTACTAGAATAGTTTTATATTTAAGTTATATTTTTATTTATTGTTAGATCATTATTAATATTATTTAATTAATGTTATCTGTACTAAAGTTCTGTATATTACAAAAATACATTGTGTACCTAACGTTTAAATAAAAATTTAAAACACACATACCTACATTACATATGTATACTGATTGTTTGTAAGTCAAAGTACTGTAGCGGATTATTTGGGATTTGGCGCCTCCACCAAATGTAGCGCACTACTTTTTTTAAAATATGCTGATTTAGGAATAATAACTTTTATTTTGTATTTTTATAGAGAAACGCCTAGCCTAGCTAGTCCTCGACTGACAACTCCACAAAAACGTAGCGATTTCCTTTCACACATTTAAATTCATACTTAGATGGCTGTGCCAGCCAGTAATTACTATAAAGAGGAATTGCTACAGTACAATTGGCAGCCTTATTACTTTAAGCAATTTCTTCCAGGCAACCATAGATGGACACAAAAAAGAAATCCGATAAATACGACAGTAACAAAGGAAATAATAAAAGGAAAAAAAGATTTTTTTAAGAGATTATTAAACGTAAGAGAACATCTGTTGTCTATCGAAAATGAAATGTGGGGCATGAAGCAATGTATGTGCCTGTATGTAAATGTTATGTAATATTAATTAAACAAATATTTAAGAGACACAATATTAATAATTCATATAATTATACGTATACCTACTAGCTGACCCCGCAAACGTTGTTTTGCCAGACAGTGATATGATATGGAAATTAGATAACAATCTAAGTGCCTTGCAAAGCACGGAACCGCTCGGAAAAATGCCACAGTCATAGATGGTGACCCATCCATGGACTGAACGCGCCGTATGTTGCTTAACCTTAGCGATCGTTTAAGATCACACAGGCAGCCCGGGTTTCGAGCGATTCAACAAATATACTTGAAAACAAACATCTTTGAGCCCTCTAAAGTTCAGCAGTTCAGAGTAACCCTCTAGAATTCTTTCTGCCTTTGAGCAAATGTTTATTAAGGAATTCCCATCAAAGTGAATGAAAGGCCCTTTCGTGACAACTCGTGTCAAAGGCTTTATCTGAAGTACCTACTTATTTTTACAAAAGGCCTGAAACTTAGTCTGTATTTCGATGTTTGTGATATATTTGCCTGGTTGACGTAGCAAAAGGTATATAATAAGGGTCGGTTTCTGAGTTAAGAATTTTCACTTAGTAAATACGTAAGTACAGTCTGTTAGCTTTTAAGAATTTAAAATACCTCGGGCTCTAGAGTAGGCTTCGGTTTTCACCGAAAGCACACGAGTGTAATACAACTTCCTGCCCTATATAGAATTTTTCTTCACTATTTTGAAAAGTTAAGTAAAGTTATAAATAACAATACAAAATAAACCTTACCTTATTGCAATATAATCGGTTTTTGATTGCTCAGCCGAGGTATATTCTAAAAGCTAACATACTGTAACGTCCTGTCACGTTCTTTTCTGAGAGATTTGACGAGATAGCACTACGAGTATAGGTAAGTAGTTACCGTTAGTTAGTTAGTTAGGTAGTTTAGTTAGTTAGCTAAGTAGTTAGTAATAAGGACTAGAACAAGTGGTTCATCATCAACCCATTATGTCCCCAGGGTGGCTTGAACACTTCTGACAGTAAGACCAGCCACTAGGCTCACAAGCCTCCACCAATCCGGACTAGGCCCCCGTGGTGGTGTATGGCCTATAACTTTCTCAGGGAAGAGACCTGTGCCGCGCCGTGGGGACATAATGGGTTGATGATGATTATGATGATGATGACGACCTCTGTGGAGTAGCGGTTAACGCATCTGCTTAACATGCGAGAGGTCCCGGGTTCGATCCTAGGCTGGAGATAAAAAAAAAGCTCCAGGTCTTGGATGTTTACATGTTTGTGACGTCGCTTTTTCTGGTGCCCACGACACAGGGTATCCTAGTGTGGGGCCAGAAGCAATGTATGTGCCTGTGTGTAAATGTTAATGTTTATGATGACTCTTTTAAACAAGCTAATCAGACTTTCCAACATTTCATATGATTCTTTGGTATTTATGTATGATTATTTAATAATAGCATTCACGCACCTGTACTTTTCTTGCTTCATACTCAGTCTCTGTATTTCTTTGATTTTTCCCGTTTCTGAGAACATTAAATTCGTAATTCCTAAAGTTATTGAGTGTATAGGTTAAAATACTCCATGCGAGGCCTGGCTGAAATAACTAGAAATACAAAGACGAAAACCGTTTGACATTTCTTTGAGCATCTCTTGTTATTATTTTTTCCTTTATCAGCGGCGTCAGTAATTTTTTTCGTAAAGCTGGCTAAAGCCTCAACTAGGCTTTGAGGCACTGGAAGGGTAATATACAGGGTGTTGATTTGTACAGTATATTTTTTCGACATTGCAGAGCCCAGAGTCAGGGCCGTCTTAACCGATTCTGGGGTCCTTGGGCACAATAGAATTTGGAGCTCATTTCGCAAGCAAATGGGACCCTTGTCGAAAGAAGATTAATATACTAAAAATGTTCTTCTATTTATAACTTGAACACTCATTTAATTCGACGATTGTACACGGAACGTAGACTGCATATTCGAAAGCTTCTTTTTTTCTGTAATATCTCTGTCTTTATTTTTTTCCTTCAGGGGCCCTCCCAGGATGGGGTCCTGGAAAGGGCCCCGTGTGCCCTTATGATAAAAATGGCAATGCCCAAGGTATATAATTTGGGCTACATACCAAATACATTAACATCTCTAGATTTTGCTGTGAATATCATGAACAATGGAAAGATATTATTGGAATGAGAATTCCCTTGAAAAACTTGTTAATCATCGTCACGCTCGCTAGGTAGATCGATAGATAACATGCTCAACCAGGATACATAAATTGTAATGTCCAAATGATCTAAGTAATGGTATACAATTGGCCATCTTATCGCTTAGAGCGGTCTGTTCCAGACAACCTTTGGATGAGAGAATTGCAGGAAGAACGAAGAAGCTAGACATAATGGCTACAGACGTCATCTGTACCATCACGTCACAGTGCACCGAGTGCATTCAGATTTAACTCACTGATCATAACAACAGTATTCATCATCATCATCCACCCATTATGTCCCCACAGAGGGGCACGGGTCTCTTCCCTGAAGAAGTAAAAAACAAAATTGTTGAATGTTTTTTTTTTGTGACGCCCTCGGTCGCCAGAAAAACATATTTATTCGCTGTTAATTTAATTGCTTATTGTTCATTCCCTAGGTGATGTACTGCCCGCCACGGTATACGGACGGCATGTCCGGTCGCCCACAGCCGACAAAAACGACCAGGACCGGCAACGGCAACTCCTGCCACGACATTGTCTGAGAGTCGGTGCGCAGTCGCGCCCGCTTCGCCTCCGTTGAGCAAGCCACCGTCGTCTGAACGAGGCACCGGGGCGACTGTCGCCTTGTGAGTGAGTGTGAGGGACCTGTGTGTTGTGAAGAAAGTGTGTGTTAAGTGAGACGTTTTTGGGACGGCACTTATACGTGAGACGCACGTGTCGCTTGTGCTGAGAATTTGTAAGTGAGGGACCTGTGTATAGTAAAAAAAGTATATAAAAAGAAGGTTTTTTTACGTTTATCGATGTTGTGAGTAAAGCAGTCCCTTTTGAAAGAGGGGCCTGTGTATAAAGGTATGGTTGTTGTATTATTGTGATATATATGGTGATGTAAATATTTTGTCATCAGATACGAATTTTATTAGTAGCTTGAAATTATGATGCAAAGTAGTTTCTAATCTGCTTAATCAAAAACACTGTAGATATAGTTCTATAGATAAAAAAAAACCTTGATGTTGACTGTACGCTGTATTCATTTGTAAGAAAATTAGGAAATTGTACATTATAGTGTACTTTATTTACACTTTGTTTTAATAAAGTTTTCATCCTATTTCTGTATTTCTGAGCCCAAATATGGAAATAAGTGACAACTTTAGTTCTGTCCTGTAAGTTGTTAGTGGAATAAATAAATATTCTGCTCTATTGTATTTCATATTGGATTGTTTATAAATAATAGTTTTGTAAAATATTAACATAGTTAAAATCATTATTTAATTTGTTATAAAAATTTGTAGTAGCATCGAAAAAATTTGAGTAGTTAGTAATTGTAGTCAAATATTGTGTTGGAATGAATTTAAATAACTTAAAACTTACATTTATAGAATCGATGGGAAGGGAATATTACTGCAGTCATCTAATGACGTTATAAATTGATACGAAATTGTATATTTTATACTATAAGATTATCTAGTCTCTAAAGAAAAATATGCATGTGATAAGTAATAAACGATTTTGTATAAATGAATCAATGTTTGGAGCTATAGGTATGTTCAAATAAATGATTTAAATGTTTTCATATAATGCGGTTTCAATTTTCCCACCTTATTTTTTGTATTCGATTCAATATTGGTCATTTTTTCTGTAATCTCCTTAACAAATCAAATCAAGATCGTTTTGGAAACTCACAGTCTTATTCACAAAAAGTCTATTACACCAAAACACTCTCACAACAATGTTAAAGTCGGCTTATAACAGTAACTACTCTCATTTTAATACTTGGTCCTTATTTACGTTATGTTTATTTCTAAAACTTACAACTCTGTTATGTTCTGAAAATAATCTTTCATTTTAAAATAATTCTAAATACAAATTCTTCAACACGTTATCGAGACGATTTTTCTCAAAATATAAGTACCTAATTGGTAATTTTTTGAACTAAAAGTTTCGTAAGGACTCTAGACATAACTTTATTCCGGATACACTTAATTGACATTTTGGTTGTCGTCTCTGACTCTGCTCACCGTGATGAAACCCTGCGAATCAGAGCGAAACCTGGTCGGACTCTTCCGACAAAAAGTCGAATACGTCCGGTACAAAGTTGATAATTAATAAATAGAATAACTCTGCTTATGCTCTGCTACCGCTGATGCTTAGTAAGTTGTAGAATTGACTTAGGGAGGAGTGATACTGGTTAATTTTATCCAAATCTCATGCGAACGAATTTGCGTACATCGAAAACATCTAGTAGATATTGTGTCTTTCAGGACAGTCACCCTTGGAGCACCCATTCTTGGCCGGAATATTCTCAATAGGTAAGTACTCAGATAATGATGTACTCAACTCTAACAATGCGGACACAGGAAAATCCCCATCACTCTTTTTCTTCGTTTCTTTGAAGTCACTGTTACACAGAAACGAATATATGCTCGACGCTGTACACACTTTGTATCGGATGATAGATTCTTAAAATATAAACAAACATTGGGAAATATGCTTTCGAAGCTAATTGGAGTGGCACTGTTTTTTACGTCAAAGGCATGGATAAAATTAGAATGAAATGAAAAAAGTCATAGAGATATTTTTTTGGTTTCCAGGTTAAAGTTACTCAAGTTACTCCAATTATAAAAAAAAAACACATCACACACATCCTCTCTCTTCTCTATTCAATACTGTTCAGTCCAGCCACCTCTTCATATCTCAAAGAGTGCTTCACCTATCTCGGTGATTCTCACAGCCGGGCATTACGATCTGATCAGAGACGAGGTTTTTCAGTGAGTCATTTACTGTCATGGCTGCTCGGCTGTGGAATGATCTACCGACTTTAATAAGGCGCTCGCCTTCCCCCGCTGTCTTTAAAACCAAGGTAAAAGAGTTTTATCTCTCTCTATGATATTTGTGCATCATTCTATGTCGTGTATTTATTTTTTCCTCCTCCATGTAAGTAGGTATATTATAATTTATTATTTCCTCCTCCTGTAGGTTATTTATTATTATATATTTATGTATGTTTATCATAACTATATATGTATGTAATGGTTTATGTAGGTGTATTGCTATTTATGTAAGAATGTATATTAATATTCATTTTTGCACTGACTACCCGTCTCCTTTTTCCTTCAGAAAATTTTCCATCATAGGGTTGTCTGGAAGAAATTGCTTTTAGCAATAAGGCCGCCAATTGTACTGTTACCTTGTAAATATTTTATATTTGTGTTTCTCCTCGTGTACAATAAAGAATATTCTTATCTTATCTTATCTTATCTTAAAAACGTAGTCTCGGTAAAAACCCTCAAGAACCTATTACTGTTTTGCTCAGCTTTTCTGTTGTATTCTCAATTTTCTCTTTTTGATGTCAAATAAATGGTTGCAAGAAATATCACTCATTTTTTTATGTACAATTAACAGCTGTCAAATGTTTTTTTCGGACAGAATATCTATTGTCATCTTTACTGATTAAGTTGTCTTTTATTTATGTAACATTTATTCAATTCAATTCAATACAATTATTCCTAAGAACCAGAGTTATAGTTTCTTACTCTTGGTTTCTCGTACATTAACAAGCTGTTAATCTACTGTTGACAGCTGACGGTTGGCTAAAGGGCATACGAAAAAACATTTGACAGCTGTTAAAAGTAGATTAACACATTGTTAGTGTAATAAATAAATATTTTCATATTTCGAAGTCAACATTGGTTTGCTGTGAATGTGGAACTACCAACTGACATAAAGTGTACTGACGTCAACACGTTGATAGCATAAACGAAGAATAAATAACTATCGCTCATACAAGTTGTGGCTTAAATAAACACTGACATACGATCAATCAGTGGATCTGAAGCTCGTCTGTTAGGCGAAACGTCCGAGTTTGTGGTTTGAGGGTTTTGGGATAAAAAAGCGCTAATAACTTCATTTTGGTTGATATATAATTGATTTTTAGGGTTTCCTACCCGAAGGGTAAGCCGGACCCGAGACTCCGGTGTCCGTCCGTCCGCCCGTCTGTCACCAGGCTGTATCTCATGAACCGTGATAGTTAAACAGTTGATTTTTTTTATAAATTATGTATTTCTGTTGCCGCTATATCAACAAAATACTAAAAAAACAGAATAAAATAAATATTTAACGAGGCTCCCATACAAATTTGTTTTGGTCGTTTTTGTTCGATATTGATAATGGCAACAGCTAGACACTTGAAATATTCGTATAATATTGAGTTATATTATTAACTTTAAAAATCAATAACTAAATTTAAATAAAATAGTTAAAGGGGGGTCCCATACAACAAACGTAATTATGAACAAAATTTACCACAGTGACATCTCACATTATATTGTTTGTTTGTTTGCTTGCATGTGTGTTTATATTGTCGGGAACAATTCATGACCCTTGGAGAGCCAAGTGGATAATTGCCTAATAATAGCTTTTATAGACTAGGTAGGTACCATCGCTTGGTATTCTGCATTCATGATTGGGCTGTTTCATACTGTACGACACGACACGCTACGCCGTCGTGACTACACGACTTTTTAGAAACATTGTTTGTTTGTTATGCATTATTGCACAAAAGAAAAAATAAGAATAAAAAAACTTAAATAACAGGTACCTAAGTGTCGATGTACAAATCCAGCCAGCCTGAGAAATGCTTAAACATTAAATTGCATTGTAGGTTAGTTCATAGATTTACATATTGCTATTACTTTATTAAATATGTCTTAGCAATTAAAAACAAGATCACGTAAAGAAACATAACAATTTATGACACCAGGATGACATAGCCATAAAATCAAACTTCTACACTAAGGCTTCTGTGACATAGCAGACAGTTTTTGACACTGTTTTGAAAAGAATAAATGTGGAGTTTATTTGTTAGTTAATTCTCCATGTAATCTATCAATTGTGAAACTAACAACTTTGGCGTTCTTAAAGTAAATATTATATTTGTACTATGAATAAAATATTTCAGTTTGAGTTCAGTTCAATTATATGAATATATTCAAAAGAGAATCAGAGAATCATTGGACTTGTGGTTTCATAAATTTACTAAAGCCGTTGTGCTAATGAATATATGTGAATATGTAATGTTACGTGCAGCGATCTCTGAATCTCATTTGAATATCATCATCATCATCATCAACCCATCATGTCCCCACCGAGGGGCACGGGTCTCTTCCCTGAGGAAGGTATAGGCCATACTCCACCACGGGGGCCAAGTCCGGATTGGTGGAGGCTTGTAAGACTAGTGGCTGGTCTTACTGTCAGAGTTTTCAAGCCACCCTAAGGCCTCTGACGTGGCTTAACGACTGCCATCTATCGACGGTAGCCGGCACCAACTGCTTAACGTGCCTTGCGAAGCACGGAATCGAATATACTCAAATAATTTTTAATACTTAAAGATATCGTTCAATGTAAAACTGGCCGTGTTAAAAGTCAATTACATTGACTATTTCCTGACCGGAATCTGCAAAATCTGCAAATGAAAAGGCTTTCAAATGGCCTTTAGAAGGTCTAAAATGAGCTAGCAAAGTTGCTTGGCCTGTTGCCAAAATATACTCACATTTACACAGAGTGTCTGTGTGTCCGTCCGTCCCTCTGTCCGTTTGTCTGACTGTTTGGCTGGGTGACATTTTTGACATTTGATCACACAAATAAGGCTTTACTACTAAAGGTTATGAGCTGTATATACAGTCGTTATGCGAGGTCTGACAAACTAGTTATTTGTACGCTAAATGCGAATAAACCAGCATAAATTGATATACGTCAAATAGTTATTCAGAGTGAATAACTTATTATTAGTAAAGCCGATAATGTATTACATGTCGCTATAATAACTAATAATGATTGCCTCCTTGGTCTAGCTGTTAAGGAGCCTGCCTACCAAGACAGAGGTCGTGGGTTCGATTCCCACTGAGTGCCGCCAAACATTTGTACAATGACAAGCTGAGATTGAATATTTAAAAAGTCATTTTCGTCGGAATCGAACATAATATGACTATATAATATGCTCTGGCGACGAGAAATATATTTTCTATTTCGTACAATTATTTATCAAGAGAATAATTTATTCTTATTTCGGAATCATTAGAAATTATAAAACGTAAATCTGAAACGAAAGGCTGACGTCAAACGCTCTTTGAGCTCAAACAACGCTCTCAAGATCCTCTAGCTTCTTTTAATTTTAAAATGTCAAGTCTGGTTTTGAGCGTAAGTTTTGTTGTGTCTTATTGTAAGCAAGCCAGCTGGCTGACCCTAATTAAATGAGACGCTTTGAATTGCTACTGAGTGAATCTTAATTATAATTTTGTCAAAGAAATTTTGCGACCTCTGTGGCACTGTGGTTTTGCCTGCCATGCGGAAGTCCCGGGTTTAAAAAGAACCCAGGTCTTGGATGTTTCATATTTCATCATAATTCAGCCACAAGACGTCCACTGTTAGACAAAGGCCTCTTCCAACGATTTTCCCAAAAGACCGGTTGGAAGCGGCTTGCATCAAGCGTCTCCCTGCCACTTGGATGAGATCGTCTGTCCATCTTGTGGCTGGTCGTCCTACGCTGCGCTTGCTGATTGTGGTCTCGGATGCTTACATGATTGTTATGTCGCTGTTTCTGGTTCCCACGACACAGGGTATCCCAGTGTGAGGCCAGAAGCAAATTGAACTAAAATGTTGGTAAACACTAGAGTACATGAGTTTATGAGTATGAGTAGCCATTTATTTGGATTTTGTGTCTTTATTTTTGTATATTTTCTTTGACACCATTTTCTGGGACACCCAGTATGTGATGCGTCCCTTGTGAACTAACTGGGGCAAAATTACAAGACTAGCAGTGCTGAAATGCTGATAGCGCGAATTCTAATTACAAAGTGTCAACATGGCTTTGCAGCACACGCTATAATTAGACACAGTTGCAATATCTAAATTGGCATGTTAACCATTGGAAAAGGTTAATATTAGTGTGGTGGAGAAATGTCTGCCTTATTGGTCTAGCCATTAAGGAGGCTACCTACCAAGTCAGAGATCGTTGGTTTGGTTCCCACTGGGGGCCGCCGCAAATTTGTACAAATGGCTTCAGTCTGGGTGATTTCTATGTTTGTAATGTCCTCGTCTGGTTACCATAGCACAAGGCATCCTAGTTTGGGATCAGGTCAAGTGATTGTATTGTGTGGATGTTATTTTTATTACTACGAGTATTATTCATACAGAATTCAGATAAACATAAACATAACATAAACATTAACATACATGCACATACATGGCTTCTGGCCCCACACTAGGATACCCTGTGTCGTGGGAACCAGAAACAGCGACGTCACAAACATGTAAACATCCAAGACCTGGGTTCCTTTTTTTTTGTCCCCAGATGGGATTCGAACCCGAGACCTCTCGCATGGTAGTCAGATGCGCTAACCGCTGCACCACAGAGGTCGTCAATTGTGAAAGTAATGACTTTGACATTCATGAAGTAAATAGTTTGGTTTAATTGCGAATATAAATATTTTAATTTGAATGAAAACTGCTTAACATGCCTAAAGGTACAGTCGACAGCACATCATCCTATACACCCATGCACTCTACCCCGTTTCATTACGAGCGATCTTGCAACTAAGATGTGTCTAAATGTAATTAAATTTTAAACGCGTAAGCAAAATTCGTACATAGAAAACTGCGTACATTTTTCGTTACAAAACGACCACATGACGCCCTCTGTGGCGTAACGGTTAGCGCTTCTGCTTACCATGCGAGAGGATCCGGGTTCGATCCCCGGCTGGGGAGAAAAAAAAAACTCCAGTTCTTGGATGTTTACATGTTTGTGACGTCGCTGTTTCTGCTTCCCACGACACAGGGTATCCTAGTGTGGGGCCAGAAGCAATGTATGTGCCTGTATGTAAATGTTTTATCATCATCATCATCATCAGGCTATATTAGTCCACTGCTGGACATAGCCCTCCCCTAATGAGCGCCATAGCGGCCTGTCTTCGGCTTGCCGCATCCAGCATCTGCCTGCAGTCCTTCGCAGATCGTCATCCCACCTGGTAAATGTTTATAAATGTAAAATGTTTACATCATCCCTTAGAACGCCCTCAGCTAATACTTTTTTATGAATAACTCAATTGATCGCGAGCCTACATTTTTACCTCTCCTCTTTTTAACTTTCGGTCCGGCCCTTTTTCAACGTCATTACTTTAATGACCCTATGCTTGCTCATTTCACGCGCTTCCACCCTGAAGGCTCCTCTTATCTTGAAGCACCAGCAGATAAATTAAATTCGGAAGAGAGCAATTCGGGACAGCGCCAGTTTAAATTCAAGTCAATTTATTTCTTTCAGACAATTACTCGTAGTCCATGATATTTTATGTTGTGTTATGTGTTGGGGCACTTAGCACGCAGAACTGATTTCCGATGGGGCCGAAAAGTTCTTGAATGGAGACCACACATTGGCAAGCGCAGCGTAGGACGACCAGCGACAATATGGACAGACGATCTCATCCAAGTGGCAGGCAGACGTTGGATGCGAGCCGCTTCCAACCGGTCTTTTCGGAAATCCATGGAGGAGGCCTATGTCCAGCACTGGACTTCTTGTAGCTAAATGACGATGATGATGTTGTGTTAGTAATCTAATCTCTTTAAACGAGCAATTCTTGTATATATATTTATATATAATCAGAATCTCGGAAACGGCTCCAACGATTTTCACAAAATTTTGTAGGCAGATGCTTTCGGGGGCGTTTAATCTAGACTCGCGACAGCGAGTCCAGCCAAGTTCGAGAAAAAAGGAACTGGCGGCGCAGCAGCCGTGTGTAATATTACAGGAATCACTTCGAGCTACTTTTGACCCCTTCACAACTCTACAACTATTTAACCTACGTATATGAAATTTGGCACATTTCTTAAAGTCCATTAGCTTGCCTAGAATCCAAAGTTTCATCAATGTTGCTCAAAAAGTTATAGATATATTAACGTTTAAAAACCGGCATTTTTATGACTGACTGACTGACTCACTTATAGATCAAAAACCTAACCCACTTCTAGATGACCTAGAAACTTGATATTTGGCATTAAGCTAGACTATTAGGCATATACAAAGGGAAAAATCTAAAAACTGAAAATTATTGATATTAATATCCTCATAGTATTTAGTTCCAAATTCTGCCAATAGATGGCGCTTTTTAATTCTATATCGCGGAATGGTTTTGTCTCAATCGATTCTATATAATATCTGTAAACGACTTCCTATGCACGTTTCTCTGAATGATCCGTTTTCAGAAGAACTAAAAAAAAATTCTAACGTGTGTCAAAAGAATGCAATTTTAGACCTCAGCCCAAGAGCCATGTGATACATTATAAAATAATAGGTCTCAGCGAGCTGAACAAAAGTTACTATGACGCCAACAGCCAAATGTTTGACCTTTCGGAGTTATATTTTATTGAAAATGTTAGTTTTTTTTTCAATACAGTTCTTCTGAAAACGGCTCATTGTAAATGAGTTTCTGAAAAGTCGTATGTTCATGGCCGATTTCTAACCAATCGGTTTTATCGGTTCCTTGGCAATAAATAACGATGTATTTATTGGTGATCAATACCAATAATCTCTGTTCAAAAAGCAGTGATATCCCATCAAAAACATAAATGTGAATGATATGAGAGCCAAGTTCGATATCAAGAACAGACGTCGTTATCGACTTAGCCGACAAAAGACTTGAGATCTATATGGGTGCTGCCAAGTTCTCTGAATCATGAAATTTTAGTTACAAGATCACTAGAGATGTAAATTGTTGTTCAAGCTTATATATGTAGAACAGATATTATATAGAATCGATTGAGACAAAACCATACCGCGATATAGAATTAAAAAGCGCCATCTATTGGCAGAATTTGGAACTAAATACTATGAGGATATTAATGTCAATAATTTTTAGTTTTCAAGACCCGAAACGGGTCGCCCGTTTTCCCGCCAGAACTATCCCAACCTTGCATGTAAACGCGAAATTTACCTCTGTATGTTATTATAGCAAATTTCAATTGCCTTAAAACACAGATAAAACAACGTTTTCTCAAAATGTAACCTAGTTGGATTAATTAAACTCCCCCGAAAGCATCAGCCTACAAAATTTCGTGAAAATCGTTGAAGCCGTTTCCGAGATTCTGATTATATATGAATATACAAAAATTAATCGTTTAAAGAGATTAGTACCTGGGTGACCGAGCTTTGCTCGGTACTTTTTTGTAATATAAAATATTTAATATGAAATTAAAATAATCCTTTTTCAACAAAAAAAGAACTTGGAAAAAAAAACATCATGACTCGAAACGGGTCGCCCGTTTTCCCGTCGGAACTATCCCAACCTTGCGGAAAAGCGCGAAATTTACCTCTGTATGTTATCACAGCAAATTTCAATTAGCTTGAAACACGGATAAAACAACGTTTTCTAAAAATATAGCCTAGTTAGATCAATTAAACGCCCCCGAAAGCATCTTGCCTACAAAATTTCGTGAAAATCGTTGGAGCCGTTTCCGAGATTCTGATTATATACAAATATATACAGGGTTACAGGGAAAGTCGTACACAATATTAAAGGAAGTCATTATTTAGGTCATTTCTGATGGATTTTATTCTATTATATAGGGTCCGAAAATTAGCCGTTATGGAGATATCGACTGTTAAAGATTTTTAAAAAATATCAAATTTTTTTGGCTTTTTGATTGATTTTTTCTCAGAATAGAGCTCTTAAAGTGTTTTTTTTAAATGTATTTAGTTAAAAGGCATGTCAATTGATAAAAAAATGTCAACAAAAGCTGCACCTACTACTAACAGCTTTAAAAAACTGCTCGCCAACGGTTAGAATTAAATATTTTTCACAATGAAGCTCTTAAAAAAAAAATTACGTATGGAACTTATTCTGCAAATAATTTTAAAAACCTCTACGACTCTTGAACTATTCAAAAAGGTATAACATTTAATAGTTATCTGCATGAAATTTTAAAGTAATATTATTTGAGTAGACTCTAGTGGTAGTACCGACATAACTGAACTTCGATACAAAAAAATCTTTTTACTTCCTGGCACCTTTAAACTATGTAAAAAGGTCAGATTGGCTTTTTTGTGCTCTGGAGACATGCTGTCTCAGGTGTTCAGGTACCTACCTATTTCAGTATTTCTTTTTTAGAATATTCTATTAACTATTATTTTTGTGTTGGTCTGCTCGTGTGATTCTTCCGTGGTAGATGTGTGCAAATGATATGCGTTTTAGAAACTTCTACGTCTCTTTAGGTATTAAAAAACGTATATCACTTGCTATTACATCGAAAAAACGTTAGCCAAGTGTCACTTAAGATGGCAAACGGTAAATTTTTAGTTGAGGTAAATACGTGCTCTTTGATAATTTCCCGTAAAACGCGACTTAGTTTGGATTTTGGTATTTATTAATCTTCATTGTGTGACTTGGCTTGGATTTTGAACTGATTCATCTTCGTTTTTAACATGGTTGCCTCTATTTCTAATACAAATTCTCATTCTTTTTTTTTTATTACCCTTCACTACAGAAGTTCGCAGGTTTCTTCTTATTTTCACAGCCGTTTCCGCAAATATTCTCTGTCTCAAAATTTCGTCATTTTGAACTGGCGTCATTTTGTTTTAAATTATGCTTTAATATGATCTTATACATAAAAATCCATTGGCGTTAGATCAGGGCTACTAGCCGGCCATGCAATGGGACCGTCTTTTCTAATCCATTTGTTTGGGAAGATCTCGTCCAACCATGCTTCTGTGGTGCGCTGGGCAGCCGTCATGTAGAAAGAACATTGTCTCGTCTCAATGCAATAGAAATGTAGTCAGTCAACTAGGGTAACTCCTCCCTCAAAAAGTTTTCATATGTGTCTCGCCATTCAAATCACAGAATGAAAATGAATCAGTGCAAAATCCAAGCCAAGTCTTAGTATGAAGATGAATCAGTTCAAAATCCAAGTCAAGTCACAGAATGAAGATGAATTAATACGAAAATCCAAACTAAATCGCGTTTTACGGGAAATTATCAAAGAGCACGTATTTACCTCAACTAAAAATTTACCGTTTGACATCTTAAGTGACACTTGGCTAACGTTTTTTCGATTTAATAGCAAGTGATATACGTTTTTTAATACCTAAAGAGACGTAGAAGTTTCTAAAACGCATATTATTTGCACACATCTACCACGGAAGAATCACACGAGCAGACCAACACAAAAATAATAGTTAATAGAATATTCTAAAAAAGAAATACTGAAATAGGTAGGTACCTGAACACCTGAGACAGCATGTCTCCAGAGCACAAAAAAGCCAATCTGACCTTTTTACATAGTTTAAAGGTGCCAGGAAGTAAAAAGATTTTTTTGTATCGAAGTTCAGTTATGTCGGTACTACCACTAGAGTCTACTCAAATAATATTACTTTAAAATTTCATGCAGATAACTATTAAATGTTATACCTTTTTGAATAGTTCAAGAGTCGTAGAGGTTTTTAAAATTATTTGCAGAATAAGTTCCATACGTAAATTTTTTTTTAAGAGCTTCATTGTGAAAAATATTTAATTCTAACCGTTGGCGAGCAGTTTTTTAAAGCTGTTAGTAGTAGGTGCAGCTTTTGTTGACATTTTTTTATCAATTGACATGCCTTTTAACTAAATACATTAAAAAAAAACACTTTAAGAGCTCTATTCTGAGAAAAAATCAATCAAAAAGCCAAAAAAAATTTATATTTTTTAAAAATATTTATCAGTCAATATCTCCATAACGGCTAATTTTCGGACCCTATATAATAGAATAAAATCCATCAGAAATGACCTAAATAATGACTTCCTTTAATATTGTGTACGACTTTCCCTGTAACCCTGTATACAAGAATTGCTCGTTTAAAGAGATTAGATTATTAGATAAATACACGAAAGGATTTAAAATAACCACTATCTGAGGACTCCACGAACACCAACAAACAATATGAGATGGTTTTTAGAAATCGGTCAAATAGCCTATTGAAAACAAATAATATAATATTCTAAAAACTTAATGAACACACATAATTATATACACTTTTATTGTGGCAACATTGTTTTGCATTCTCATGTTTGTTACTTGAAAATATATAATTAGAAAATAGTTTATATTAGTATTAATTATGAATTAGTTTATAGATTAGTTCTTAAACTAATATCTATATTAATAATTTCGAACCAGTCTACGGTAGACTCAAACGAAATCCACATCAAATTGAAGATCGTAAAAAAATAGTCGATCCGAGTCGACAACTTATAAGCGGAAAATTCTTATTTTGGTGCATTTTCAATATAAAAAATATTAAATCAAATTATGTCGTTGCAAAGTAAACATGTCAATGTCCTCAATGATATGTTGATGTCATGTCATCCATCACGCGCCACAGGTATCACAGATTTGTATTATGTTATACATTCTGACCTCTACGGTCTAAGTTTGAGACAGGGACTTGATAGTTATTTGGGTAAATAAGATTTAAGAGACATATCTACTGGCAAAATATCGATACATAGGTAATGATAACCCGAGCAAAGCTGGGTTTTCGTCTAGTATAAAATAATTCATATAATTAATACTAATATAAACTATTTTCTAATTATATATTTTCAAGTAACAAACATGCAAAACAATGTTGCCACAATAAAAGTGGAGTAAAATAACCTATGTCGCGAACCTGGGATGTTCGCCCTGAGAGGTGAGTGAGTGCCATTTTAAGTTCCTTTGAGCAGCGACATCAAAACACTCTTGGACGCAATTCACTTCATCGGCTGCTAGGGTGACCGTGACTTTGCTGATGACTACGAATTTACTGGAAAAGACTTATTCATCATCACAATTACTATTATTTATTAAAAAGAAATGTTTCATAAAAACATACATAGATAGATAGATAATTCATTTATTTACATAAGACACACATTCAAAAAAATACAGTTGTACACACAGGCAACCTTAATGCTACTAGCATTATGTACTAGCTAATCAAAGTATTGAGGAAATCATTCAGGTAGTGCAACTTAGAATATTTACATCTTAATTAAGCCAAAATTTTATGTTTCTGATAAGTATTTATATTCTTCGAAATCACATGTTTTAAATAAATGTGAGAAAGAAAGTAAAAAACTACATTGCCAAAACACAATTTATACAAACGTTTAAAAAAATATAAAGGTAAATGTTTAATAAGTTATTGTTTTGTTTTATAAACTGATGGGCCTGTAGTCACTAAGATACAGGGTTTCGTACCTAGTTTAGGGGGTCTAAGTTCAAGTAAAATCGTATCTCTATGAGCTACTGTTGGAAAAACTATTTCGACATACCAAATGGTAATTTGTTTTGTTGTTTAATGTAGCAACACTTTAAGTTCTCAATATTTTTTTTTGTGTCTGGCAACATTCTTGCCCATTTTGCATTCGTGCTGGATGCTTGTACATTTTTATAATTTATTATTTAATATAGTCCACGCTCTCAATACTATACAGCATTTTATTTCCTACATGCTGCTTGGTCTTTCAGACCCTGAAAAGTGTTTTTTCCAAGTTTTTTTGGTGTTGTGTGTCGTCAACGCCACCTATTGTTCGTGTTGGCCGGTCGCCGCGCCGCGAAACTGCGAGAAGTGCCATAATTTCCTCGCAAAAAAGGCCGAAATCGGTCTTCCCTATCACACTGTGCATGTGAGCTACAGTATTTAGTGTTCTATAACACGCATCCAAAAGTTTTTGGTGAACATTCTAGAAAAAGCAAAAATTGCATGACTTGCACCAGAATCCTACCCTCCATTTTGAAAAGGTGAAATTCGGTAAAAACGAAACGTCATTGTGGACAGTTTTTTCGGTTGGCTGCACTGCGAGATCTGCGAATTGTCAAACTGACAGCCGGCGTTTGGTTCTGTGACGACTGACGGGTTGGTCTTTGGTTAGCACATGCGCTTTCGGAATTCTTACTGTTTTTAGCTATTTCTTGGTCTTTTTGTTGGCTATAATTGTTTGTCCTGTTCTGTGTTGTTTGTGTTGTGTACCTATTATATAAGTAAACAAGGTTATTCGGTGAGTAATAACATTTATTCCTTCGAACATGGATGACAATAGGATTCCCCCTAAACCTCCCGATATAGAACCATTCGTTTATAGCCCTGTATGCACAATTTCCCTTCCTCAAGATGCCTCCTCGACCCAGCCGATGGATATAGCTGACGTCGCAAACAGAAAACGCCCAGCAGTGTCTGACTCGCCCGCGCAAATGCCAGTCAAAGTGTCTAAAACCACGAGACCTCTTGATGCTAGGAAAAAATACTCTGTTCTAGACAAAGCGCCTTTTATCGTCCATGTTTCCCGCCCAGTCACCGATGAAAAATCAGGAACCACTCTACATCATGTCAAGTTTGGCTTATTCCTGATCCAACACAATATCTCCAACATTCTCACTGATGGCATCAAGCGAATTGGACGCAACAGAGTCTCTGTTGAGTTCAAATCGCCCGAAGATGCTAATGCCTTCTTATCAAACCCTATTTTGGCCAATAACAATTATACAGCAGTCACCCCCCAATTTAATATAACTCGCATGGGCTTGGTAAGAGGTGTACCCGCTGACTTCACTGACGAGGAGGTGGTGGACCTGGTCAAGGTCTCATCTGGAGGTGGCAACATATTAAAAGTAAGACGTATGAATAGGAAAATCACTAACGAGGACGGGCAAACAGTGTGGAAGCCGAGCCAGACAGTTGTACTAACTTTTGATGGACAGGTACTGCCGAAGAGAGTGTTCTGCTGCTACTCAGCCCTAGAGGGTGAGCTGTACACGTACCCCACAGTTCAATGCTTTAACTGCTGCCGCTTTGGACATACAAGGGTTGCATGCCGGTCGAAACCGAGACGCTACAAATGCAGTCTTGACCACCCTGGTGACGGTTGTTCAATTAATATCAGTGATTTTACTTGCTCCAATTGTGATGGCAACCATACAGCTACTAGCAAGGATTGTCTTGAGTATGGCAGACAAACAGCTATTAAAAGTATGATGGCTGAATACTCAATGTCTTATTTTGAGGCCAGCAAAAAATCCCGCCTATCTCTCGTAAATATGCCCAGGCTGTGAAGTCCACCCCTCCGCGCCATCACAATAGCCCCCAGTCTCAGTCTGGCCCCTCCCAAAGAACAGCTCAACGCTTGCCCCAACAATCTTTCAGAAAAACTGTCCTTCTAAAACCCAGGCCCCACTCCCCCCCATCCCCTGGTTATGATAGACATGCCCACCAAGCCTTAACTCAGGATTACTCCTTTTCTCCATCCCAGAATGGGTGCGCCCTCAGCCAGACACAAAACCCAACACCGCCCAATAATGACCCAATGGATCAATTAATTTCCCTTCTCTCTTCCCTTATCTGTTCAAATTCTTTACCGGACCACGTTGCCAATAAACTTAATTTTATCTTCAATATTCTTCAAGGTGGCTACTCCCCTTTCACTGCTTCAGTGGAACGCGCGTAGTATAAATAATAAAAAACATGAGTTAATTTATCTCTTAAACAATTTCAATGCAGCAGTTTGCTGCCTCAGTGAGACCTGGCTTAGACCAGGTTTCAATTTTAATGTCAATAATTTTAGTTGTGTACGTAGTGATAGATTTGATAATTATGGCGGTTGCGCCATTCTTGTTAATAATAGAATTCCCTTTTCCCTCTTAAGTTTTCCCCTTTTAAATGATATCCACGAGGATATTATTAATATAATAGCTATCAAAGCCTTAGGCATTAATATAGTTTCTATTTATATTTCAGACCCTGAAATTGCTTTAATTCCTTTGCTCATTTCTCTTTTCTCTCAGCTGCAAGGCCCTTCTATCATTATGGGAGATTTCAATGGCCACCACTACCGTTGGGGGTCAGATCATTGTGATCCTTTTGGGGAGGAACTGGTCGAGGCCATTGACCATGCTGGCCTTTGTGTTTTGAATGATGGAAGACCTACACGAAGAGGCCAAGTTGGAGAAAGAAAGAGCTGTGTAGACCTGACCATCTGCTCATTGGACCTAGGGTCATGTTGTAACTGGGACCGATTAGATTCTACTCACTCTAGTGATCATTTCCCAATTGTGGTAAATTTACCTCACAAGTCCCTTCCGGAGATAATAGCCAAACCCTTACTTTAATATCGTTTGACCAAGAAAGGTTGGGAAACTTATTCTGATCATGTAGAAAAGGAGGTCCAAGATATAGTTACGTCCGACCAAGATAATCTAACTTATGTGTATAATGCTCTCACAGTTGCCATTAATAGATCTGCTGAAAAGGCTTTTCCGTTCAAAAAACCCCGCTCTAGGAAGATTCCGTCTCCTCCCTGGTGGGATGAAGAATGCACCGTACTAATAAAAGAGCGTTTAGAGGTCGAAAATAAATGTAATGAATCCCTCACTATTAGTAATCTAATTGAGTACCGCAGCATTCTAGCCAAAACAAAGCGAGAGCTACGTAGGAAAAAGAGGGCATGCTGGGTTTCCTTCTGCACCTCTCTCTCTCCGGCCACGCCCCCCACTGTAGTTTGGAGACAGATAAATAGATTCAGAAATAGTTTTTCGCCTAAGTCCTCAAACTCTATTGCTGAAGAAGTCGCAGAAGCTTTCTTTACTAAATTAGCTCCCCCTTTTGTTCCTGCTGAAGATGAACTACGGTTTCCAGACCTTACATTATCTAGGCCTCATGGCCCATTGGACTGTCCTTTCACTATGGATGAACTGAGAACAGTGATCTCACAAGTAAAGGATACAGCTCCTGGGGAGGATGGGCTACCTTACTCATTTTTAGTTAAATCTGGTCCCCATACTCTAAACTACTTTTTAAAATTTGTAAACAAGTGCTTTGATATTGGCTTCGTCCCAGATTCATGGAAAAAGCAGTTAATTATGCCAATACTGAAGCCCGGTAAAAGCTCTAGTGACCCCAACGGATTCAGACCCATTGCTCTCTCTTCAGCTCTGGCTAAGGTACTAGAACATCTTTTGAAGAACCGTCTCGAGTGGCTTATAGAGAGTAGAAATATATTACCAAAAACGCAATTTGGGTTTCGCAAGGGTCTGTGCACGATGGACAGTGTGGCTGTGTTGGTTGCAGACGTCAGAATAGCGTTGAGCAAAAATGATTCGACAGTAGCAGTGTTTCTGGATATCTCCTCTGCCTATGACAACGTCCTTCTTCCAGTCCTCAGGCAAAAATTGCTACATCTGAGGGTACCGGTCAAGTTGGTCCGATGCATATGCGCACTGCTCATGTCACGAACTATGTCACTCCACGTCCCTGACTACGAAACTGACTGCAGAGTATTGAGTAAAGGCCTGCCCCAAGGATCGGTACTGAGCCCTGCTCTTTTTAACATTTATTCTCACGACATCGGCTCTAGCCTCAATTATAATTGTCAGATTCTCCAATATGCTGATGATGTTACGCTATATGTCTCCGACAACTCCATCGAACATGCAGCATCATCTTTAAATCTATCCCTCAGCTCGCTTGGAAAATGGCTTAGTCGCCATGGTCTCTCTAACTCGGCTCAAAAAAGTTCTCTGATGATCTTCACTAGGAAAAAGCCCAACAATGTGCCCCAAATTGATGTCAAATTTGACAATGTTCCAATTCCTCGTAAAGAAAAAGTAAAATTTCTGGGTGTATACTTAGATCCTAAACTCTCTGGTACCCACCACATAGAACATCTGTCTAAAAAGTGTGAGCGAGTGTATTCTATACTTAAAGTTCTTGCTGGTGTCTGGTGGGGGGCTCACCCATACTGTATGAAGCTCGTGTATAACGCCCTAATTCGTAGCGTAATGGACTATGGCTGTTTTGTCTTGGATCCGATTAACAAAACATCATTGGTCAAGCTGGATCGGATACAGTATAAATGCCTACGACTAATTTTAGGATGTATGCGTTCGACTCCCACTAATGCCCTCCAAGTTGAAGCCGTTGATCCCCCTCTCCATCTGCACCGTCAGTACCTAGCGGACCGCTTCATGGTCAGGGTCTTCTCCAGATCCTCACACATTCTGCTTCAGAAATTACAGGATCTTGATCTTGTGATCCGTACACGCACCTTCTGGAAAAACAGAAAAATTCCGATTATCCTTCATAGTTTCCGGCGGCTAAAGCAATTTGAGAACTCTCTGATTACGGCGGTGACGATGCCTCTATTCGAATACAACTTCACCACCCTACATTTTAAACCTAACATAATTATGGACATCGGTATTTTCAAGGACAACCCTGCGGCTAACACCATTTTTAATTCAAAGATAAGTGAACGTTGGAGTGATTGCCAAAGGTTTTTACAGATGCATCTAAATTATCAGAGTCTTCCTCAGTAGGAGTTGCCGTCTATTTAGAAAACTCAAAATTAATGTTAGAATTTAACTGCCCACCGGAATCCTCTGTTTTCACGGGTGAGTGCATAGGTGTCCTGGAGGCCTGTCTATTCATGGAATCGCACAATATTAAGAACGCAGTCATTTTCACGGACTCGCTTAGCTGTCTGCAGGCTCTGGACCAGAGCCAACTCAAGAGCAAACTTAATAGTATAATTATTTTAGATATTAAAAAGACCCTGTATAGCTGCTATTGTAGGGACCTTGAGGTGGCTCTGGTATGGATCCCTGGACACTCGGGTATAGTAGGGAATGAAAACGCGGACTCTATAGCCAAACACGCGAGTAGACGTGAATTGGATCTAAAACATCACGCACACCACGCTTACGATTTACTCTCCTTACCTAAAAAACAACTTTTTGATGACTGGTTGACCTTGTGGCGGGAGATTAGTCGATGTAAGGGCTCCAAATTTTATACTGTCCAACCGTTTATCAAGACCAAACCATGGTTTTATAGATTCAAGAAGGTAAGTAAGAGGGTAGTTTCTATAATCTGTCGGCTGCGCATCGGTCATTGCTGCACACCCGTTTTTCTAAATAAAATCAGAGTACGTGATTCGTCGCTATGTGAATGCGGGCTCGAGGAAGGTCATCTTGATCACATATTTTTTAACTGTCCCAGGAATAATCGCTCTTTATCTATTTACGTATCTCTTCCTTCAATTAATATCCCTCTTCCTATAAACTTTAGATGTTTATTAACCTATCTATCGTCTTCTACTGATCTGTTTATTTTACTTATAAAATTTATTAGGGAAAATGAAATTAAATTGTGACGTCTTTGTTCGTCCCTAAATGTTAAATGTATTTTATGTAAGTAGTTTCCAGGGAAAAAAAAAAACTTTTATTGTTACAGATTCGCCTGCATGATTTCTGTTGCACGACTTTGCATGATAAGCCCACAAAAAGGAACACTTTTAATTTTGTCTCGTTGCGCCATAAATTGTGTTCTCTTTTGGTCCATGTCATATCAAGACACGTGATTCTGGCAGAAATAGTCGACAGTGGCTGGTTGCCATTTCGCTCAAAATTGAATTGAATTGAATTGACTGACGGGTTTGTTTGTGGCAGCAGTGTGTTTGTTTACATTCCGATCGTCAGCCTTTCTACGAGTCTTAGCCACCATGGCCACTACAAAGGTGGATGATAGTGCGCTCCGCAAGTTGCGGCTTACCCGTGGACAGCTCAAAGGTACTGTAACTCGCATCGAGAACTTTATTAATGACCCAATCAATGCTGCATCCGCAAGCATCGAGATGTTGCAGGCGCGGATCGACAAGCTTAATATGACTTTTAAAGACTATGAAAAAGTGCAATTAGACATTCTATCGATTGATGAGACTGATCCAGAAAATGTTGAGGTTTTAGAAGATAAATATTTCTCTGTAATTTCAAAACTTAACACAGCTTTGAAAAACTTGAGCGCAACTGAGGTGCAACAGTGTACCAATATATCTACGTCAAAATTACCGAACATTGATGTTCCAGTTTTCAATTTTAAAGATTTTACCAAGTACAGTCCCTTTATGGATCTGTTTATTGCTATTATTCACAAAAACAAGTCGCTCTCAGATGTGCAAAAGTTATTTTAGTTGAAAAAGTTTTGTGTTGATGATGCTCTTTCGGTAATAGTGAATTTACCACTTGTCAATGAGTCATACAAGGAAGCACTTGAATTATTAAAGAAACGCTTTGACAATAAAGCTAGGTTGATTTCCAGCCACATAAATATAATTCTAGAACTGCCAGCCATGCAGAAGGGTACTGCGACCTCTATACGGTCATTCATTTCACAAGTGCAGCAACAATTGTATGCGCTTAAAAATATGCAGCAGCCTGTTGAACAATGGGACATGCTCTTAATTACTATACTAACAAAGAAGTTAGATCAATACACAAACAGGGCCTATCAACTAGATAGAAACTCTGACACTCTTCCAACGATGGATGAGTTTATTACCTTTTTAGAAAGACGCGCTATAGCTCTTGAATCTTCAAGTGAAAGTACTTCTGACTATATGAAGAGTGCTGCCACTAAGGTGAGCAATGTTGTCACCAAAAACATAAACAATTGTTCCTATTGTAAGGGGATAAATCATGCCATCTATGCATGCCCCAAATTTAAATTGTCTCTTATAGAAGACCGTGATAATTTTGTACAACTCAATAACTTGTGCCACATTTGTTTAAAATCGCACACCGGCAAGTGTCGATTCACTTTCATATGTAAAGTTTGTAAGTCAGGTCACAATACTCTCCTGCACAAAGATGGCGGCTCTGAGTCCCAACCTCCTGTCACATTACATTCAGTTGATTCTTCAGTGAACATTTTGCTACCTACTATAAAGCTAAAGCTCTTTGATGTCATGGGAACTGAGTTTTATGTCAGGGCGTTGCTTGACTCAGGCAGTCAAACTTCCTTTATAACCAATTCTCTTGAGGAAAAATTGGGCTTAAAATTAAAATTACAACAAACCAATGTTATCGGGATTGGAAATAATTCCAATCAAATCAATAAATATGTTGACCTCACAATTCATTCAATTCAATTCATGTCATGTTGTCAGTGCCATTACATCCGACTTGCCGCAGTGTTTAGTGGATATTTCCAATTTAAACATTCCAAAAAATATTCAACTGTCAGATGAAAATTTTAATGTTCTAATGGAAATTTCAATTCTTCTTGGTGCTGATATTTATTTAGACATTTTACTTCACCGACAAATAAAAATTCCAAATGGTCCACTGTTGCAAGAAACTCTATTTGGTTATACTATTGGCGGAAATATTTCTAGTAGAGTCAAGGAAAATTGTAAAAAAAAAACGAGGTTGTAAACAACCTAGCAATCTGTGACAATAAGAAATTAGTGGATGTAATGGAGCAATTTTGGCTATCTGAAAGTGTCCCGCAGGCTGCAACTGCTGTAAAGGCTAGCAGTGAATTTAAAAAGGCTAAACATTTCTATAAAGAAATTAAATGTCTTAAAACTAATTCTAAAATCAAGTCAGGCTTGGCTACTTTACATCCTTTTCTGGACAAAGGTGGCACATTAAGGGTTGGGGGTCGACTGCAAAATGCAACTAATATCCCATATGATAAAATGCACCCCATCATTTTGCCGAAGTCCTGTCATTTTACAAATATTCTCATTCAGAAAGAGCATTTACGTTTACTGCATGTCGGGGCCAAGTTTCTATTGAGCTCCCTCTCCCAAAAATATTGGCTTATAAGCGCTATACGTGAAGTTAAGAAGGTAGTCCATAAATGTGTCAAGTGTTTCCGCATGAAGGCTGCGGCTTCAAAGCAGCTCATGGGCTCTCTACCATCTGAAAGGCTCACAGTTGCTAAACCTTTCAATGTAGTGGGTGTGGATTTTTGTGGTCCATTCAATGTAAAGGTTTCAAGGCTAAGAAAACCAATTATCACCAAAGGCTATGTAGCGCTGTTTGTTTGCTTCGCTACCAAGGCAATCCACATGGAGCTGGTCAGTGACCTGACCACTCAAGCCTTTTTGGCATGCCTGAAGCGCTTTGTTGCTCGTAGGGGTTTACCTAATACAATTTTTTGTGATGTTGAAAACTATTTCAACATACCAAATGGTAATTTTTTTTGTTGTTTAATGTAGCAACACTTTAAGTTCTCAATATATTTTTTTGTGTCTGGCCCATTTTGCATTCGTGCTGGTTGCTTGTACATTTTTATAATTTATTATTTAATACAGTCCACGCTCTCAATACTATACAGCATTTTATTTCCTACACTACAATTAAGTATTATGTTAAGGCAAGCATTGTAAGTGCAAGGAAAGTATTGTCTTATGTGATCCTATCCTATTTAGGTATGTACTTATCAATATATTATCATATTAAAATACAAATATTTTTATTTACAATTCAAACAAAACATTATGTTTATGAACGACTAAGTTGTAATCTCCCTTCTCCATAATAATCTATTATCACAATTAAATAGATTATTATGGAGAAGAAACTAATAAAGAAACTGCTCATTTATTCTTTTCATAACAGTCTTACTATAATTAAAAAACTTTCAAACTTAAAAATATTGATCTAATCACCAGACATCTTTGTCTTCGAAATAATAGTTTATTTTGTGGTAAGCTTTTTTGCACAGAGTGTGGTTAAGACATTTATTCAGCCGTATAGGAGGTAATTCTAATATAATTATCTTAGGAAATCTTGGTCCCTTTTTTCTTTTTGTTGCCGACCGCATCCAGTGACTGCCCGCCACTGATAATATAATGTGATGTAAAATCAAGCCGAGAAAAATAACAATAATACTAATTTTTACACCACACAATAACTTCAAAAGAAAGTAAAAATGAAAAATAAAATGTATTTTACATTCACATTTAACAGTTTATTTGGAACTACTAGGAACAAAAAAAATCCCACGTCTTGGATGTTGCATGTTTGTGATACCACGGCTTCTAGTTTCCATGACACAGGGCATCGTTTTTTTTTTTTTTGTTAACGGGGTGAAATGCTTTGTGCACCATAACCGCCACCCTTGGGGGAGGGTGACGGCCGTGTGTCGGACTCTCCTCTCCTAATAATAGGAGAGGCATACCTCCTAAAACACCCCGGGGGCCGTCCTGTCGCTCGTGCAATGGGGCGCCGCCGGATCTCGCAAGTGGTAGACCACAGTGCGAATGCTACAGCGGCGCCCCGGCGACGTCGACCCGACTCGCAAGGAGTCGGGCCCACCCTCACTGGAGAAGGGGCATGGGCCCCCCACCCCCTTCTCCCGTCACGATGTTGGACGGCAGGTCCCCCAACCTGCCGTCTGTGACCCTCCCTCAACCTCCTCTATGCCCTCTGCTGAACAGAGGGACATAGAGGAGGGCCCCCACCGTGTGTTTTTTATAGAGGTTGTCTCCTCGCGGCCCGAAGGCCCCCGGCCCCACTCAGTGTGGGGTTACGGGTGCGGGGCCCATAGTGGACCCCGCGGGACATCCAGCAGCGCAAGCCACTGGACGTCCCCCTCCCTCTGGTTTTGGTCCGCGCCGGCCGAAGCCGGTACCCTCCATATCTGGAGGGCGTTCCCCTATCCGCCACCCGGGGGACGCGTCCGATGGAAGACCAGAAACTCCACACGGATGACACAGGGCATCCTAGTGTGGGGCCAGAAGCAATGTATGTGCCTTTATGTAAATGTTTATGTTTATATCACCAGAAGAAGAAGAAGATGTTACCGGTTTCACAAAGGAGTTTTCCCGCACATGCCAAGCCTCAGAAGATACCAGACACCACTTCCCAATTCTCCTAAACTTTACTATTCATCGAAGCTGAGTTTGCAACGTAATTTAATTAACGGCAGCCATGGTCACCCTACCGCGGGGAAGCATCCTTCTGCGTCGTTAGCCTTTTAAGAAGGAAGTTAGAGCTCCATAATTCACTATAATTAATCATTTTTGTCGACGCGCCGCGGCCGGCCGGAAGATATAAATTATTAACTAACTTTAAATTAGCGCCGATATTCATCAAAGTGTATTTAAATATTAATTACGCTGTTCCCGTCATTTATAATACACTCGAGAGCAAAAGTTTCGGGTCACTAGCATTTACTTCAATATCTTGAAAACGAATAAAGCTATCGTATTGAAGTAAATTGAGCCTTATAGACAATTTAATAATCCTTCATTACACTTATAAAAACTTTTTGGTTGGCGGGAAGTAATGGCATTAAAAAAGTTATAAACAGAATGATCTCTTTTTTTCAAATCAGAACTTCTAATTTTCGCAACTGTTTTTGATTTTGTTTTTGTTCTGTCATAAAATGTATTTATAAGAAATCTTCCAGGTATCCAATAGTCATTATTAAAGTAGTAATTATGTCACTCACACCTGAGGAATGTACGAGAATCCTCACGATCCTGAAAAATGGGAGCAGTCAGCGAGAAACAGCAAGAATAGTGGGTGTATCGTTGTCTACAGTTCAGCGTGTTCGCCAGCGGTTTCTAGAAACTGGTTCGAACCTACGCAGACCAACAACAGGCAGACCCAGGTGTACGACGCCACGGGAAGATCGATATCTAGTCAATTCTATGCTGCGAAATCGGTTTCTTACGGGAACAGCACTGACTTATCATTTTTTAGGGCTTGGTAGAAGCAACCCTTCTGCTTGGACTGTAAGACGGCGACTTGCTGAAGGTAATTTGAAACCATTTAGACCCGCAAATGGTCCGAAACTCGAGAGGCACCATCGTACAGCAAGACGAATTTATGCACGCGAACACTCGCATTGGACGATTGAAAATTGGTCAAATGTCGTGTTCTCGGACGAATCAAAATTTATGCTGTATACACACGACGGAAGGGCAAAGGTGTACAGAAGACCAGGAGAAAGATTTATGCAAGCCTGTATTGAAGAAAAGGTGGCATACGGTGGTGGCTCGGTTCTCGTGTGGGCTGGAATTTCTGCGGAAACCCGAACAGAGCTTGTATTGATCGAAAACGGTACTCTCAATGGCGTAAGATACGTGGATGAAATCCTCAACGAGCACTTCAGTCGCGATGCAAACGCTATACTATCGCGCTTCTGTTGCAATGCAAACGCGATTCAGTAACCCTTCCTCCATTCTTTCCCCGAGGTCGTCCGACAAGGTCGCGCGCTCGCATCCATACAGCCGCGATGCTGTAATGCGTTAGTAGCGCATTGGCATCGTTTCTGCAGCGCGTTGCAAATGCGACCTGCGCGCGTTAGTAGCGATGCTGTCGAGCACTTACTAAACGCGCGACAGCATCGCTACAGGAATTCGCCGTGGGCGAGGGCCCTCCTAACGACACAAAAATGCCTACGATCGCCACAGTTTTAGGCCCTTCTCCCACGGCGACTTTTTTCACCGATGCAGTAGACAGTTGCGATGCGGTCGCTAGCTGTATGACCTCGCCCACATAAGCACGATTCAGTGGCGATGCAAACGCGATTCAGTAACCGAGGGGCCACTCTTCCTCCATTTTTTCCCCGATGTCGTCCGTCACGCCGCGCTTTTGATCAATACAGTCGCTATTCTGTATCACGTAGGCATCGCTTCTGTAGTGCGTTGCAAATGCGACTAACGCCCGTTCGAAGCAATGCCACAGAATACAGGTACAGGTACAGAAGATTTACTCCGCAAAATCAATTAAAGAAAAAGGGACTCTAGTAGTAGGGACTCTTTAATTAAACGAGCAATTCTTGTATATATACTTATATATACCTACTAGTCAAAACAAATTAAGGGCCACTATGTATTTTTCGTATTATAAAAGATGTATTTTGTTTAATGACTGATGAATGATTTATTTTAAGGGGTTGATCAATCGGTAATTAAAAAACTCTAAATAAGGAACATTTTATTAGAAAAAGAACATTTGTTAATGTTTTTTGCGAAATATGCATTTTTAGTTAAATTATCGTTATTGGCACGATAGGTCAAAATTAAAATAAAACGATATTTTTTTTTGTTTTTACCTTTTTCAGTATCGTGTGTGTCCTCCCCGTTTCCCAACACATTCTTGAAGCCTGGAAGGCATACTCTCCACCAGGTTTTGCACTGTCTCTTGTGGAATTTGTTCCCAGCTTGATTTAAGTACGTTGATGAGCTGTTTTTCATTATGCACCGGTTGGTTTGTATCGCAGATGCTTCTCTTTAACAAATCCCACATGTGCTCGATTGGGTTGAGGTCCAAACTGGTGGCAGGCCACGGCAAGACCTGTATACCAGCCTCGTTTAGAACGTCTATGGTGGCTCTAGCTGCATGGGCACGGGCGTTTTCGTCCATTAACTTAAAATTTGTACCAAATCTTTCTGCATACGGCATCACATGGGGTCTTATGACCTCCTCAATATATCGTTGAGCCGTTATCGTGCCTTCGTTGATAATAGCGAGCTCCGTTAGACCAGTTAGAGAAATTCCTCCCCACACCATTACATTGGGACCCCCAAATCTATCACTTTCGTGGATACAGGCATCGGAAAATAGCTCACCTTCTCGTCTCAACACCCTTATGCGACGATCGTCACTAAAAAATGTCACTTCGCACTCATCAGTGAACAATACTGTGCTCCAATCATTTATGTTCCAGTCCTGATGCTGCCTTGCGAATGATATCAGGGTTGCACGATATGCGCTGGTTAATGGAATCCGCACTAAACGTCTTCTAAAAAACTGCTGGTATTCATGCAACCGATTTCTGATAGTTTGGTCACTAACGCGGGTTCTAATGCTCTGGCGCAAGCGGTTTTGTAGGGAGCATGCAGTAACAATTCGCTCTCTGCGCGCAGTCAAACGGATGTAACGGTCTTCCTGTAAGCTAGTTACTCGATTTCTACCAGATCCCTGTCTTCTGGATACACTGCCAGTTTCTTGAAAATGGTTCCAAGCATTCTGGATGGCTCGACGAGAATATCCTAGCTGCAAAGCCACAGAACTGTGAATGGCCCTCTTGGATCAATGTTATTGCTCTAGTTGTGGTTTGCAGGTCCATATGTCTTCGAATTCTCTGCATTTTGTAAGCCAATAGTTATTTAGGCACTAATTTAGCAAAAGTTAATGTTTACACAAAGAAATCCACACTTTGAATGACTTTAAAATGCAGCTTCAAATGTGTGTAAAGGAGAATGGCAGGCTTCAGTGGAAGTCTCGTACAAGTACAAAAAGTCATGTTGAAACATGAAATATTTACATTTCATAGAACATTGTATTAGAATTTGTTCCATTAATTTTCTTTTTTTTATAAAGTTGGGAGTCCTAAGTTAAGGTTGTTTTTTTAAGAAGTTTGGAGGTTATGTTACGACCCCGTTCGCTTGACTGTTAGAGATAAATACCTACACAAATAATTAAAACAAAATCATTCTAATATACACACACGTACATACCTATGCACATATGCTGGTCGCGTCACTCCCTCATGGAGAGCATAGCCCAGGTACCAGATGATACTCATCACATGGGAGCAACACCCCACAGTTCTCAGCCCTACAATGCAGTTGCAACAATAACTTATTGTTGCTTCTCTGCCACGATTAAATCTTTCAGTTACAATAAAAACGAAGTATGTTTTTCCTGAAGAGTGACGAGAGTTAAATTCAATTAAATTCTTTTTTATTAGCACCCCTAGGATTCTGCCAATGTCAAGTTTGTTGTGGAGATGGCAAGTCTTCTTTTTTTTTTTTTTTTTTTTTCCGAAGCAGTCTCACAGAACCCCTAAAGATTGTTTCACCAAACAAGTCTCACGGTAAGATCGATAATAATATAAAAATAATAGCCATAATTCATTAACTCATGGGACTTCTTTCGTGAACCGAACTCTACGAATTTTCACTTTGACAACGCATTGACATGACAGTTGTTTTTTTGTTGGCTTGAATGCATAGATTATTCTGAGCTTGCAAGATAAAACAATCGATGGGGCGTTCCGTTTCTGTTTCTAAATTGCGTTTTATTTAATTATTTTCTTATTTTCTTCCCCCAACTTTAAAAAATTATTTGAAAAACTGAAAAAAGAGCCATTTGCGAAATACTAAAGTTGGGAAAATATAACCCCGAAACATTCTTTTAATAGGGCGGTACACCATTTGCCGTTGTCCTTTAAGTGGTTACAAAAAATGTCAAAGTTTACCCACTTCACAAATTATGCATTTGTAATACTCTTGATATGTTTGTTAACACTTAGGTTAACAACCACACAAAAGAATTAGCCACTTAAGAACACCTTCAAGTTGTAAAAACGACCCGATAGTTGAAATGAGTCAGTGGCTCTTATTTTGTTTTGACAAGTATATAATCAGAATCTCGGAAACGGCTCCAACGATTTTCACGAAATTTTGTAGGCAGATGCTTTCGGGGGCGTTTAATTGATCTAACTAGGTAACATTTTTAGAAAACTTTTTTTTATCCGTGCTTTAAGGCAATTGAAATTTGCTATAATAACATACAGAGTTAAATTTCGCGTCTATCTGCAAGGTTGGGATAGCTCTGACGGGAAAACGGGCGACCCGTTTCGGGCCTATTTCAAGAGACCCGGTTCGAGTCATGATGTTTTTTTCTAAGTTCTTTTTTTGTTGAAAAAGGATTATTTTAATTTTATATATTACATATTTTAAATTGCAAAAAAGTACCGAGCAAAGCTCGGTCACCCAGGTACTATCATTAAATTTGAAAATTTCTTTCCTAAATTCCGCCAATATCCCACAAGCACCATGCGGTTAGTTAATGCACCGCCCTGCCTCCCACTTTTTCAAGCAGAACCAAAACACGAACGCACCACCACCGACACCAAACTTGTGTGAGACAATGCGACGCGTTTCGCCTCTAACACGAGGTATTCTCAGGCTCACAAAGTAAAATAAAAATGTTATGGTTTCAATTCACATTTTTTATCCAATACATTGACAATCAAGAAACGAAATTGACATCGTTATAATACATTATGTTTTGTTTGCTCTTTTCCCAGAGGGCATTCCTCGTGACTTACCGCCGTCTCAACCTTCAGAGGCACCCTCGCACCATCACTCTCGCGTCCGAACCAGCCTTTTATGATAGGAAACTACAACATAACATACAAAGGACTCTAGAAAGTAGTAGAGATAACGTTGACATGTCCGGACGGGTTCGGAAATGAGACGTTAAGGCGGGCCACATCCGGCCATTTGAGCGACAATGTGCCCGTTTCGACAGGCTAGTCGGATGCTATTGGCCGACTTTGTCAGATGAAGCTGGGAGGCTGCCATATACAGGGTTGCATACATATATACATACATAATCTCACGCCTGCATCCCAAAGGGGTAGGCAGAGACCAAGTACTGCCACCTGCCACGGTCCTGATAAATCACTTTCGTTTTATCGACATTCAATAGTCGTTGCATGCACGCACGTCGGCTTTGGGTGCTTTTTATCTTGCCCTTTGCTAATACATCCCCTATTTGGTCGAAGCATGTCCGCCTGGGGCGTCCCTAAATACAGGATTGGATTAATAATAATCACACTTTATTGTTCCAAAGGTAATCTTCAGTACAACATAAAACATAAACGTTTACATACAGGCACAAACACTGCTTTTGGCTCTACACTAGGATACCCTGTATCGTGGGTACCTACATTTCTGAATTATATCATCATCATCATCATCATCATTCGGCCACAAGAATTCCACTGTTGGGCATAGGCCTCCTCCATGGATTTCCAAAAAGACCGTTTGGAAGCGGCTTGCATCCAGCGTCTTCGTGCCACTTGGATGAGATCGCTGTCCGTCTTGTGGCTGGTCGTCTTACGCTGCGCTTGCCGATGTGTGGACTCCATCCAAGAACCCATCGGGCCTGTCGGCCACCAGTTCTGCATGCTATGTGCCCCTCCCGGAAATCATATAAAAACAACTAATTCTGCTGCTGACTGTAGATTAACAGACTTGCTCCCGGTTTCCCGAACGCTAACAGTCAGCTAATCTATTGTTAACAGCTGTCAGTTTGCAAAAGTATTACTTAAACTACTAAAAAAAACACAGATAGCTGTCAACAACAGATTGACAAACTGTGAGAGTTCAAGAAACCTGGGGGTACCGTTCGAGAAAATGAGAGTTAGTATGATTAAGAAGAACTTTAGGTCCTAACCTATGGTTGCCTGTAAGAAATTGCTTATAGTAATAAGGCCACCAATTCGAATTCATTCGTTGGTTCAATTCATAGGTTAGGCTCGTTCAATGCAAAAGGGCCACAAGTCAAAAATGTCAAAAAAAAGTTTTTTGACGAAAATGACACCTACATCAATATTAAAATGTGATAAATTGAAGACACCCGTAAATTTAGCTTTATTTGACATCAATCTATGCAACCGTCCGTTTTGCATTGGATTGCATCTTAAAAATGGATTTTGGTCTTCTAATTTTTATTTTTATTTTTTTTTAGTTTTGGCATAATATAAGTGTATGTCTGTAGCTATGATTTTTCGTTTTTAATTAGTTAACTAATTACCGGAATTGTTTATATTTGTAATTTAATTATACCATGTCTCACAGAGGAAAAAATATTTTGAACATGGTTGTCGCAACTATCAACAAGCTGCCAAAAAGTGTTAAAACCTCCTACAGATAATATTAATAGAAAACCAGAATAGATTCTTCAAGACAGCCCATTACTCATTCAACCAAACATTACATTCAACGAAGACGACGATACAAACTCCATTCCTGACAGTCAATTAGATCAGTCAGTCTCATTCTTTCAATACTAGATGATGAAGATGCACAATCTGTAGGATTTCAAGATATTAATTTGCCCCCATGAGATTTTTTTAGATTTCAATGAATTGGCTGTTGGTAATTATACAACAACTGAATAAGGACAAAAAGGACTTTTATATCAGTCAAATGGACTGATACAAAAGTCCTTAAAGTTCATCGAGAATGGTAACAAATTTTTGTTGAAGACCAATCCGAAGAGTTCATGGCAGTATTGATAGTGACCAGTTAAATAATGTTTGACATTGCAAGTATTGGTTGCACTCATGAGTCTTGAGCTTCTTAGGCAGATGGACATTCATACCAAAGTGTTAGTTTTAAGGTGATTTGAGAAAAGATCGATAGATAGATAGAATATTCTTTATTGTATGTACATACCTACACTAGGAAAGATGGTCAGAGTGGAGTTTTTTTTCGCTGCCTTTTCTCTACTAAGTACATTCAGCCTCAAGGTAGCGGCTAATATTAACGTTATATTACATCAACTACCATCAACTAACACTGACATTCAACAAACTGAATTTATAAATAAATTCTGATTTTATGATTGGCGTTCCTAAGTAGTATGCTAACTTTTATGAAAATTGTAGAATATTACTTTACCTGCAACCTATTTTATCACTTAAAATCCGAAAAAGACGTGCACGCATGCAACGACTAATGAATGTCGATGAAACGAGTGATTTGTTAGGATCGTGGCAGGTGGCAGTCCCAGGTCTCTGCCTACCCCTATGGGATATAGGCGAGAGCTTATTTATGTATGTATGTTTATAATTTAATTAAAGGAGTACTGAATTAAAGTAGCCTCTCATGAATAGTACTACAGCAAGAGGAGAAAGCCCTATATTTTTGTTTTGTTATGGTTGAAATGACTTAATTCGTGTTCATGTCTTACTTTTATTACAATAAGGTGCTTTTATGCGAAGAAGACTTAATAAAAATGCTTCAATTTAATTATTCGTTATTATTTTTTTGAGATAATTCTAAGTATTTAGGTCGATATTTTGAATACAAAAGGGACGTTTGGGTTTTTTTGTGTACTTAGGCAAACAACATACCAAAACACAATTAACTACAAGATAGTGCATGGAAATACGAATCGAATGATATATTTTTTTCGCCATTTGAGTCATGAATAATGGTGATAAAGATTGAAAACCAATTTCAAAATAATGTTTTGGCCCTCCTGTAAAAAGTTCTTTTTTAGAATTACGCCCTTTTGCATTCAATGAGCGAATTGTACTTAGATTTATAAAAATCTGTAAATGTAATTTATGAGTACAATAAAGAATATTATATCTACTATCTATCTGTCATTTTTTGTTAAAACATCATCCTAATTTGATAGTTATAAACAGGAGATTAGCAAGTCGTTAGCGTACGAAAACTAGAGATATATTTATGACTCTTTCGACTCTCGACTAATTTTAAGTAAGAAATTTATCCGATAAAATCATAATATTCGTAATATTTGCAGCCGTTTGTGGAAGGGTCGGTAAGGAACACCCCAGGTAGACATAGTTTGACAAAATAGGGAATGTATTAGCAAAGGGTAACATAAAGGTACCCGAAACCGACGAGCGTTGCATGACTATATTATATTTACTGAAGCGAACGACTAAAGGTAAACAAAGACACAGCATCTCTCAAACTTACATCTCACTCAAAATAGCTTATGCACACAGCTTCGCTTGCATCGTATACCTACATAGGTTTGGCAGAATCAGCGTTGGGTCCCGGCTTGCCCATATTTTTCGTTTCGTATTAACGAACACAAAAGTACAACAACAACTGGATGGACCAAAAAACTTTACCATTATCTTATTTACTATGATGAACAGACTAAAGAAAATAAAATAGCTTATATAGAAAAGTTGTACTCGCATTAACAACGTCAATTGTGAGTAAAAATATGGCGTCGGGGTGGCTATCTTACTTTTTTTTGCCTCTAATTAAAAAAGAGGTTCGTAGTCAGCTCTCCATACTTCTTCCTACACATCGCGTAGCGCATTAGCATAAAATAATCGATCTTAATCGGCCTTTAAACAAAATTCCGTCATCTTTGTTAGTTGCGATTTTGCGAACATATTTGGCAGCAGTTGGATCGCTTTTATTTGAGGACCACTGAAATTTTAGGTATTTTTTGGGGCATAGATCTCTTAAGCAAATTGTATTTTCATGATAAAATTAAATATTTAGTTAAATAAACTGCGAGTAAGGGATAAATCAGGTTATAACAGTGTTATTGTATTTATTGCTTAATGGCATTTATTAGGCACATCGTTTTGAATAACTTTGCTAAATATTATGCAGTGTTGTAAATTTGGCATATTGAAAAACCAAATTTTTGACATGTTGACAATTAGTCGTTTGCTTCAGTAAATAGAATAAAGTGAATGACAATGCGAAAGTGATTGGTCGGGATCGTGCCAGGTGGCAGTCCCTGATCTCTGCCTGTCCCTCTGGGATACAGGCGTGAGCTTATGTATGTATGTATGTATCTTCGGGATAAATTAAATCCAGGAACACTTAAGTTTGAATCAGTCACCAGATTACTGCTGGGCGCCTCTATTTGCAGTGGGTCTTTATATGTTGTTAATGGACAAAAAATAAGTTAGGGCCCTTTAAAAAATGAAAATGGTTCTTCTTTCCTGTGAAATAAACATCTCATAACGACCTAAGTACTGGAACTGCAGAAAACTTGGAAATTTTCATTAGACAAAGCAAAAAACTTCAATTGTGCTTGGAATTTTCTGTTGTTTCATAATTGCGTATTGTTCTTACAGCCGCCGCCAGTTTTGCGCCAGTTACTTGCGTTTTATTTCGGCGACAAACTGTGTTTCACGAGAGGCTCTCGTCAAAGCTATTTTTTATGTTAGGTCGTTAGAGCGGCGCGGCAGCTATTTACTTCAAAATTGGTATATATACAGGATTATTTTTAAAACGCGCAGAATTTCTGTGCTTAGATTCTGCGAAGTGGAAATAAAAATGTTATGTTTGATAAAATTGTAACAACACAAATAAATATTATTCGTTTTCAAAAAAATAGGTACAACAGAAATGATACAAAATGGTACAATAGTAGTAATTTGTGGAAAATCTGGGTACATAACTAGATCAAAGATCTGAGGATGCTAGGTCTCCCAAAAATTAGGACAGCAAAGTTGTGTTGTTGTTGTTTGTTTATTATATACTTTTGTCTTCATTGTGTTTCTGTGACAATACTAATAAAATCTTTCTTTCTTTCTTTCTTCTTTCTTTCAAAGTGTGAGTACGAAAGTACGAAAATAAATACATTATATAATTATGCATCTATTTTCATACAATAATTTTTTTTTATTACGTGTTTATTGTGAAGATGTATAATGTATTTTATTATAAATCGAAATTATATGAACGTCATATGTCACGTAATTTTATATACATAAATGTTCTTTTTATTATTTGCTACTTGTCAACATATTTTCGATTGTCTCATTTATGGATGTCCTAAATATCCATATCATCTATAAATACAAAAGCAAAAAGCCTAAGACAAAAGTGGTTGCCAAAAACAAACGCTAAAATTAATTAATGGTCTTACGACTTGGGCATTTTAAAAGTAACCCTGTTTAAGATTGTTATTTGAGTACTTCAAGCTTTTGCTTCAGTCTACTTATTTACTACAGCGTAAAAAAATACTATGTACTAAATTTGATCCCATTACTTAGATTGCTTGAAATAATATAATAAAAGCGTTCACCTATTCACTGCTAAAGGTACAATTACATTGTGCAGCATTGTAAATCAAGCGCAAATTTTATGACACAAATAATAATAATAAAATCCACACAACGCAATCACTTTTTCTGTTTGTCTCACAATTTCACAATTACAGAAAATGATGTTATTCAAAACTGCTTAAAAAATGGGATACTACGTTCCGAGTTTTGATAGCCGAAGTGGTTTTTTAATACACTGTTTTTTCAATACAATTTTTTATTATTACGTTACAAAATTTAAATTTGAAGTGACGCATGTCAAATTGTCGTATATCTCTTGATATTTTATTGTAAATCATAGGCCCCATAAAATAATATTGTATGTTATATCTTCGTGAGGCCCGACCTTGAAAAGAACATTGATTTTGTGATCACCTGAAGACATTGGGCCTCACGAGGTTATAGTATTTTATACCTAAGTGCAGTTTTGGCCCTACGCTAACATACTCTATTTCCATCTCACTGTAAATGTCTTCCACCCTTACCACTTCCCGACCTCAGAGTGCGTATACTGAGTTTTTTCATTCACTTTCGATAGCGAGAGCGTTTGCAGTTTGTATAGGAGTGACAGAGCGCGCCACCTAGTTGTCTCTTGGTCACTCCTATGCAAATCGCAAACGCTCTCGCTATCGAAAGTTAATCAAAAAACTCAGTATACGCACTCTGATCGCCCGTAAATTATTTTTCTTTTCATTTTCACCATATTCTCTTCCGTATTTAATAAGCGGTGGTGGCGTAGTGGGGTTGACCCTTGCTTCTCGATCATGAGGGTCTGGGTTCGAACTACCCATGTACCAATGACTTTTAGTTACGTACATTTGTTTGTTTGTACAACAACACCATACGCTGTTAAATTGTGCCCGGATAACGGCTACAGGCTTGCCACTTGTCACGTTTGGGACCTAATAAACTCGGCAAAACTTGGGCCCAGTTTCAGTGATTGGTGCCTCTGCCTACCCCCTCAGGGATAACGGCGTGAGTTTATTTGTTTATTCTCTTACTTTTCCAATGGGTCTCATCCTACTGTTTTTTTAATTTTTAAGCATTTTCAAAGGCTTCGAACCTTCGCTTCGTACTGACAAACGAGATCGTTCGGAAAACGTCTAGGTTAGATTTAACAAAAATATACAAGCCAAATAAGAATAACACAAGTTGATGGTCCCTCACAAGCAACCGGGGCAATATTCAGGAGTGAACTAAACCCTGATCTGAATAGGACATTAGCTAGGGAACCCCCTTTCCTTGTAGGTGTTCATCTGAATAATCCTGACAGGCCTTTAGCGCAAATCCCTTCAATGTTTTCAGCAAGTCGTTAGATAAGACAGGGCGGCCGTGTCGTTATAAATGATAGTGTGGCAACCCATCACCCTCACTGCGCTAAACCTTTAATCTGCACAAACGTACTGCCGGTATAGATCAGGATATTCACAGAAGGCCCACTGACACACAACTCGTCACTTAGTTTGCTTCATCATCATCAATCCATTATATCCCCACCGAGGAGTACGGGGCTCTTCCCTGAGGAAGGTGTAGGCCATACTCCACCACGGGGGCCAAGTCCGGATTGGTGGAGGCTTGTAAGACTAGTGGCTGGTCTTACTGTCAGAAGTTTTCAAGCCACCCTAAGGCCTCTGACTTGGCTTAACGACTGCCATCTATCGACGGCAGCCGGGATCAACTGCTTAACGTGCCTTGCGAAGCACGGAACTGCTCGGGTAAATGCCACTAGCGTTAGTCATAGACGGAGACCCATCCATCGACTGAACGCGCCGTATGTTGCTTAACCTTAGTGATCGTTTAAGATCACTCGGGCAGCCCAGGCTACGAGCGATTCTTAGTTTGCTTACTTGTCTGAATTTGACTGACATACATAAGCTCACGCCTGTATCCCAGAGGGGTAGGCAGTGACCGTTGTGGACTGAAGGACGATGCAGTGGCTAGAATTGAGACATGTTGCGTTGGTTTGGACATGTAGAGAGGATGAAGGAAGACAGACTGACGAATCAAATACATAAAGCGAATGTGAGTGAAAGTGCTGGTAAGAGACGCCCCAGGCGGATATACTTCGACCAAATAGGGGATGTATTAGCAAAGGGCAAGATAAAAAGTACCCGAAACCGATGCACGCGCATGCAACGAATAATGAATGTCGATGAAGCGAAAGTGATTTGTCAGGATTGTGCCAGGTGGCAGTCCTTATTAGTATCAAAAATAAAAAAATGTAAAGTAAAGAATTTAACGAGAATTTTACATATCTAGATCTATCGTGTCTGATTACCATACCTGAGGCCGGGGTTTTGATCCCCACTAGATGCCACCGTACATTTGCAACAGCCTTAAGCTGGGCATATTTTCATGTTTGAGATGTCCTTGCCTGGTCGCCATATCACAAGGTATCCTAACTGGTTGTATTAAGTGAAAGTTATGACTACACAGAGTGAAACCAAGCCCCAGTATACATTCTACCTGTCGATACGTTATTTTTTGGATAGGGAAAACTTTAAACTCGCCAAAAAACATTATCCGCTGCCACAAAAGGTACCATTTGTCGTAAGAGCGGTGGTGGCGGGTCCTGAACGAATCCCGCTGGATAGGACGGGGGAGAAACCTGGATTTTCTTCGATAGCTCAGCTCTGTAGTTGGACGCGAAGGTCGGTCGGTCGGGACCTCTCCTCTTCTTTTGCTAGTTTCCAGTATTAAATCTTTTTATGATGCACTTAGTCCTATATAAACACAGCACTGATGGTTTAGCGAGTCCAACGAGAGTTTTTTGAGGATTACAATACGCCGCCGGGTGGACGGGCAGCATAGTAATTACGGAGCGGGCTAGACTGCTCGGTTGCAACCCAAGGCAGCGATCTAAATGCGTCCGGGTCAGCCTTGCGAGGGAAAAAACAACGGGAAAATTGACGATCCTACGCCGTGGGTCAGGAAGTTAGTTATGTATCTGACACGTCTTTCATCTGAAACCGTCTGTGTCTTTATGTACATCCCCATTGCTCTGAGGAGAACAGACTTAGACTGGTTACGTCAATCTACCTAGGACGCTACCCTTCAGATGCAGCACGTCTTTATGTATCTGACACGATCTTATATCTGAGACCCCTGTCTTCATGGGCAGCCCCATTACTCTGAGGAGACCAAGCACGGATTGATTAGATTGAATTATTGTCTTTTACGAATCGCTCGTACCTGGGCTGCCTGAGTGATCTTAAACTATCACTACGGTTAAGCAACATACGGCGCGTTCAGTCCATGGATGGGTCACCGTCTATGACTAATGCTAGTGGCATTTTTTCGTGCGGTTCCGTGCTTCGCAAGGTACGTTAAGTAGTTGGTGCCGGCTGTCGTCGATAGGTGGCAGTCGTTAAGCCAAGTCAGAAAGTCCTTCCTCAGGGAGGAGACCCGTGCCCCTCGGTGGGGACATAATGGGTTGATCATGAATATCCCTGTTAAATTTAATCATTTGTTAGCTAATGCTAGGATATGTCAAACAGAGTATGGTAAAATTGGTTATAAGTGCGGAACTCTCAGGTTTAACTGGAACACGTCCCAAATAATATTTTCGACTGAAACTTCTGAGACTTCAAACGTTAAGTATTCTACTTAGAAAGGGTAAGTATTTTGCGTGAAAGATTATGTTCTTTGAGCCGCTGTGTCTTTTGAGTGTTTCGCTGGAAAAGAAAGTTCGAAGGCTGAAAGGGTCGGGTACCTTTGTACTTCTTTTCAAGCCCCTTTTATCTTTTTCAGTATTTCAATAAATGAAGATGTTTTCTTTCGTGTTGCTTAGTGCAGAGATCACGTAGGTAAGTGATTGCGTCTACATCTGTTCTGCATTTTATAATACGACCACCTCTGTGGCGCAGCGGTTAGCACATCTGCCTACCATACGAGAGGTCCCAGGTTCGAATCCCGGCAGGGGACATAAAAACCCCAGGTCTTGGATGTTTACATGTTTGTAATGTCGCTGTTTCTGGTTCCCTCGATACAGGGCAGGGGTATCCTAGTGTGGGGTCAGAAGCAATGCATGTGCCTGTATGTAAATGTTTATCATCCCATCCCGTCCCGTCCAGTCCCATCTAATGTCATCTCACTTAACCGAACCCACAACCTCTCGAATGAAGATCCGGCGTACTGCTGCCGCACTAACACAGCTGTATTAGGTATTTATAAGACCAATAGGGAATGGATGAAAATATCAGAAGTGCTTGATTTTTTTTGAAAGAAAGAAAGAATAGTAATTTATTGCCGTGCAAGGATTACAGTGGTTATATTACAGCTCGTAGCTCGCTTTTTTTTGGTGATAGGAATAACTTTCCTTAACGCGAGAAAAAAAATTAAATTTTTTTGGCCTCGTAGTTAATTTTTAAATAATATTAATATTTTTCCATTCGTCGTTCTGGGCTCAGTACGGCATATCAGACATATTCCTTGGCCTGCTACGTATAAAAAAATAAATCTGTGGTGACAATGACATTGACAGCTCCCGTCGCTATGTCAACGCTACAGCGCCACGAAAAAAAAAGCGCGGGAACCTTGGATGAGTATTTTTTAAATTTAAACAATTTTCAATAAATTGATAACTTTTATATTCCTCTGTAAATACAAAGTGAATTGTACATATAGTTGGTAGACAAGTTTGTACATATTGTAATTAGAAGATGGGGGCGGGAAAGAAGCGGAAAAAAACTGATCCCCCTGACGAGCGATCATCACCAGCTATGGATACCTCGGACTCAGATGATGACTCCTCCAGGAAGTACAGTGTTTTTAAGGTTCCAGGGTACTCTAGGAAGTATCCTGAAAACAGTAAAAAATCAGAATACATAGTGTTCGTGTCACACCAAAATGAAAAATCGTTTTCCGACAAAGACAGGCTAGCTCTCTCTTATGCCATACGCAAATTCTGCGTCACTGGCATTCTACATTTGAAGTCAGTAAATAAATTCAAGATTGGCATTACGTTCGATTTGTCAAACAACGCAAATGTGTTTCTGCAGAATAAAAAATTACTCGACGAACTAGACCTGAGTGGCCACTATACCGGCTAGCGACACTGAAGCGACTGGGGTTCTTACCTCAGTCCCTACTGACCTTTCCAACAAACAAATCTTTTCGTTGATTGGCAGCTCTCGAAATGTAATTCAAGTGAGACGTTTCATGCGTCGGGTGCGGAGTGACGACGGCGACGTGTCACATCTTCCCACTCAGACAGTCGCGGTAACTTTTGCTTCCACTGAATTGCCTCAGTACGTCAATCTCGATACTTGGAGACACGAGGTAAGAGCTTATATACCACCAGTAAAGCAATGTCTTCAGTGCATGAAGTTTGGCCACATTGCCAAATACTGCCGAAATTCGGTTGTGTGTTCGATCTGCACAGAAAATCACCATTTCAAAGCATGTAAAGAGGATCCTAAAAACGCGAAATGCTGTAACTGCGGAGACAATCACATAGCTATCTCTAACACATGTCCACAAAAAAAATTGAAAATAGAGGAAAACAAATTTAAGTCAAGGGCCGTCACATACTCAGATTTATTCAGTGAAAATTCTTTCCCCCAATTAACAAAATCGAACATCGAAACACAAATTCAAAATTTAACGAAATCAGATTTTTTTATGAACATACTCATTCAAGCAATTACAAAAATAGTTACAAATCAGAAAAACACCCCAATCAACTCTACGTCAATAAAAGTAATCTTAGCACAAACTGTAAGAAATACCACTTCTTCTAACAATGGACCAACTTAATATTATGCAGTGGAACTCACAGAGTATTATTAGCAATAAATTTCTATTAACACTATTTCTTTATGAAAACGATATACATGTAGCAATAATATCAGAGACTTGGCTAACTCCTATTAAAGCTTTTAACATAAAAGGATATCGAATAGAAAGAAACGATATTGGTAATAAACATAATGGCAATTATGTGTAGCAATTTTAATACATAATAGTAAAAAATAAAAAAATAAATAATAAACTCACGCCCGTTATCCCCGAAGGGGTAGGCAGAGGCACCAGTCTCTAGAACTGGACCCACGTTTTGCCGAGTTTATTACATAATAGTATAAATTATAAAAAAAAAAATACATATTCGGACAACTCATTACAAAAAATTTATGTAAGGACAACTGTAAATAATAAAGAAATGAGTATTGCAAGATTTTACTGTCCTAGAAACTGTGTTTCATCTTTTGGTAAACTTAAATTTCAGTCAATAATAGAGTCGATTCCCGAACCCATGTTATTTTCAGGTGATTTTAATGCACACCATACTTTGTGGGGGTGCTATTCTATTAATCCTAGAGGTAGAGATATTTTGGAAATTATTGATGAAAAAAATTTGGTTGTTTTGAATTCCGGCGAGGTTACTACTGTGAGCTCCTTGACATGGCGTCCCAATGCTTCGGATTTATCACTGGCTTCCCCATCACTGGCTCTGTCTTGCGATTGGTCTGTACATAATGATCCTCTTGGCAGCTACCATCTTCCAGTAATTATTAAGGTTTTTGTAAATAATAGTATTAATGATGATGGTCTTGTAAACAGCAATAGTGCTAATCCTTTGCCCACCTATCCTAACTTTAAAATGATTGATTGGACATTATATGATCAATATGTAGACACACAACTGTCTGATTTTCAGGTTGAAAATTACACTCCGTTGACAGCATATAACAGTTTTTGCTTCGTTTTGGTCATTGTAATCTAAACTATCATCTCTTCCGGTTAAAAATGGTTCAGAGTCCGTTCTGTGACCATTGCAGCTCCCAAACTGAGCAATCCTTACATCATCTATTCTTCGAATGCCCATCCTTTGGCATCCAGCGCCTTGTGCTAATGGATGAGCTGATTGAAATCTATAGCAGTGTGCCGCGCTCCATTCAGGCTCTTCTTGTAAATACTTCCACATTTTTGTCTTTGTTCAAATTCACAATCAAAACTGTAGGACAGATTTAGTTCTTCTTGTATATAGATTTTGTTTAATAGTCGAATACGACTTTCAGCCGTGTAAAATATTTTGTAAATGGACTTGTATACATAATATTTAGAATTTGTAAGGTTATGTAATATTTTTGGTTTGTTTGTTTTGACGTTTTGACAAAAAAAAAAGAGAATGTGTTGCCCAAAAAAAAGTCAGTTAGACTTAAAATCACGGATTGACATGACGTAAAATTACACGGATTTTACTAAAATTGGATTGGACGTATTACGTAATTAAAACTGAAGACGTTAAGAATGAAAAATATATTACTGAAGACTTTAACCTCCCAAAAACTCATAATGAAGAACAGAAACCAAAGACGTGGCAGCATGGTCTGCGACCTTATTACGGGACGAACATAAAAAAAAAAAAGATTTGAAGCAAACTTTGTCCACTAAAATTGGATTGGACATATTATATAATTAAAACTGAAGACGTTAAGAATGAAAAATATATTACTGAAGACTTTAACCTCCCAAAAACTCATAATGAAGAACAGAAACCAAAGACGTGGCAGCATGGTCTACGACCTTAGCCGGTCCCTTGCGGGACGAACTAAAAAAAAAAAAAGCTACAGCACCACCAAGTTATCTGTTCAGGTGGGCAAAATTGTAATCTAACTAATTAATTGTAAATCCTGCTCCCAATTTTTTGTTTTATTTATTCACTTACTAAGATTTATGGATAATTTTCATTAAAATTGAAAGAGGGCTTAAAATATTGTAATTTTTCTAGGTAAATTTCGTAAATGTTACTACTAAATTCTCCACTAGCGCCGCTGTCAACTGAACAGATAAGATGGTGGCACTATATGGTTATGTCAACGACGGGAGCTGTCAATGTCATTGTCACCACAGATTTATTTTTTTATACGTAGCAGGCCAAGGAATATGTCTGATATGCCGTACTGAGCCCAGAACGACGAATGGAAAAATATTAAGATTATTTAAAAATTAACTACGAGGCCAAAAAAATTACTGAAACTTTTTTCTCGCGTTAAGGAAGGTTATTTCTACCACCAAAAAAAAAATCAAGCACTTCTGATATTTTCATCCATTCCCTATTGGGAAATCATAATCATGGTCCCCAATTAAAACGCCGAGTACATTCGCGTGTCAAGTAGGTACTTCTCGCAGCCTGTTATGCGTCGCGTGATTGTAGTATTATTTCCAGCTCCAGCACCAAGCCACGGCGACGTTGATGGATGACGCGGATCACCTTAATGACGCTTAAGAAAATTAGGTTTTTCTGTCGTGTAATATTGCAAATCTCTTTAGCGTATGCGCTTGACGTTTCTACGTTGTCATGGTGACGGGCCAGCGTTCTAAAAGGCGGCTGTAGGCACCCTATTCCTCTGTGCCTATGCTAAGCAAAGTAAAAAAACATACGTAGTTAGGTACATAAGTTCACGCCTGTATCCCACGCCATATCTCCATATGTGAGTGGTTGACCAAAAAGGGACCTGGAGCGATTGGAAACCGTTATTTTTTTAATCTGTGGTATTTTAGCTTTATTTTTGTCTAACCAGAATATTTAGATATTTAGTAGGTGCCGTAGATATTTTTTTATGATTTTTATTGTGAGCTGAGGCAGTTTTGGAAAAATTACACCTTACACACAGCGTACAGGTTTTGTGATGTCGGTGAAGTGTTTACAATCAGTTTTATTGTTTTATTTTACTGTTATTGTGTGCTATTGTGTTTTCGCCAATAACGTAGTAAACGCAAACACGTGTTGACACTCACAAACGAAGTCGCTTACTGACATAAAACAAGCCGCGCCCCCCGTCCGCACACTTCAAACTCAAACTTCAAACGCGATTTTCTCGAAATCAATAATTGAAAATAATTATTTTCCCTTGAGGTCCCTTTTTGGTCAACCACTCACATATAGATCTCCTGTATCCGCCTGTACCCATCGGGGCAGGCCTCAGAATATATTCTGAGGGGCAGGTCGAGACCAGAGACTGCCACCTGCCCCGATTCAGACAAATCACTTTCGCTTCATCGACATCCATTTAGGTATATCCTTAAGATCAATCAATAAAACAAACAATCAAACTTCTTCAAACTTAAATCTAGTTGATCAGCAGAGTCAGAAGTGGAAATTTCTTTTTGAGACCATAATATAAATATGCTCCCCATATTTATATTAAAGTCAATTCTCTAATTCAATGCAAAAAAAAATTCGTGTATCAATGGTGGACATATTATTATCAATATCAAGCCAAAGGTTGTCAATATCTGAGTGTTAGCAACACCAAATAACCCTACTTTCCAAGAAAAAATTGTGTGTAGGCGTTTTTTTAGCCTGCCCTTATGACTTATTAAATTTTAACGTCTTTGATTTGATAAGGATTTTGGTCATATGAGTTTTCCATTCATGTAAAAAAAAATCCACCGGGTACTCCTACATAATTTATAGCGGTAACACCGCGTCATTTTTTTTTATTGAATTAAGAAAACGAACTATACGAGTAAAAGCCCGAAGAAAAAGAAAAATAACTCTAGTACCTATATCGTATCGTGTATGTAACTTCTTTGAAATAAATTTTATTTTTATTCTTATTCTAAAGCAATGAGCCGTTTTCAGAAGAACTAAAAAAAAAAATATTACGGCTGTCAAACGTTTTCGGCACGGCAAAGTTTCATACTAACTTTGAACCCCCATTTTACCCCCTTAGGGGATGAATTTTCAAAAATCCTTTCTTAGTGCTCCCCTAGGCTCCCTAAGAAACTCCCATGCCAAATTTCAACCCCCTAGGTTCAGTAGTTTGGGCTCTGCGTTGATTCTAAGTCAGTCAGTCAGTCAGCTTCTCGTTTTATATAGATATAGAAGATTGAAAAAAAAGTAACATTTTCAATAAAATATAACTCCGAAACGACAAACATTTGGCTGTTGGCGTCATAGTAAATTTTGTTCAGCTCGCTGAGACCTATTTTATGATGTATCACACATGGCTATTGGGCTGAGGTCCAAAATTGCATTCCTTTGACAGCCGTAATATATTTTTTTTTTTTTAGGTCTTCTGAAAACGGCTCATTACATTTACCTACATCTGCACGATCAATCTCGCATTCCTCACACCGGATGGCAGAGTATCTATTGAATGGGGCTTGCGGGCAGTGTTGCCACAATGCCGATAAAAGTGCCTAATCTCGGCATTATTTCATTTTATTTTATTTCTTGTTATGTCATGCTTAACTCCCATAGCGCTTTAGTTTTAATTTACAGACGCCTAGACTGAATCAAAGCTTCCAATGGAAATAGTAGGTAATAGTTAGGAAGAAAGTAAGCATTTACGATATTAAAGTAATAAACTTAAATCATAATATTAAAATTTAGACGAACGACGTCAATAAGACTGATAGTCTTTTTGGTATACTTTTATTATCCAAAACTGACTGCAGCGCAAATAAAACTATATCTAGTAATAATTTCAACTCATAATCGCAATTTGTTTATTCCCAGTGTAAGCATCTACCTATGACTTTGTTTTCAAACCTACGTACATTTTTGAAGTTATAGTAGCGCTACCGCTCGCTAACCGTAAAGGACATCGTGAGTAAACCTGGGTTTCTGAGCTCACACCTGCTAAACAAAGCACATACTCTCTCTCTCTCTCTCTCTGAGAGAATACCTATACCTTAAAGTGGGACGTACACACAAGTGGTTACAATAACAAGGCTTAAAACTATCATTTAAAAATATGACTGTTAATTATGACCATTAGAGTTAAACGTCTCTTATAACACCAGATTTAGGGGTAATATTGGAGAATCCAGCCGTAACGCTAGACTAATCATATAATTACAAAAAAATAATTGCTGTTGGCTAGTCTCACTAAAACTAATTTGGCAATTTTTTTTTATATTTGTGGAAGTCCAGGGAATGTTCAAATGGTGAGAAAATATGCAAACCTTACGAAAAGTGACGGTTTAACACAGCTAGTAATCTATATTATTATTACGAGTATATAAAATTCAAAGTCCTGACTAACTGACTCATCAACGCCCAGCCCAAGCCGTTTGACCTAGGAAGCTGAAACTTTGCACAGAGGATCTATATATAATGTAGACAAGGAACAAGAACGGATTTTTTTAAATTCAATCCCTAAGGGGGCGAAAAGCGTTGGCAAAATTTGTATGGGAGGTATAAAAAATGTTGTCTGATTTTCTTGAAACTTGAAATAAATACTCTTCAACACAATTAATTGAACCCGTGTTTCGCCGTTTTTTTCTAAATTTAACCCTTAAGGGAGTGAACGGGGTTGCAAAATTTTGAACTAAAGTCCACGCGGACGGAGTCGCGGGCGAAAGTTAGTATAGTAATAATAAGTCCCACACAACACAATCACAATCACTTGCATGAAGTCTAAGCTGGCAACACTGCCAGCGGGAATCGATCACAGGCTCGATGATCCGCACACTTGGGAGAATGGATCGGCGCGAGCTGAATGCTGATCTACTGCGGAGCTCCGGGTCAGGAGGAAGGGTAAAGATGAATGAGTACTTTTCAATAGATTAAAATGGCATGTAAATAAAGCCGAAAACACATTATTGAAACGCGACGCGACCCGACGCAACGTGACGCGTGTTGACTCAAATTAAATATACTAGCGCTTATTTGGCTTCGACTGTTTTTTTATGTTTGTTACCTCAAGACTTGACTGGGTGTACCGATTTTGATGATTCTTTTTTTATTTGCTATCTGGTACTTCCCGTGTATGTCCAGTTCCGACAAGGCATTCATGAGAAATCTATGTAAGTCTTAAATTTGCCTGTTCCGGTGCCTTCCATTTCATTCATAGTAATCACCTGTTTGCAGAATGAAATTCCAGTCGTTTTTAAGGCTACTTTAAGTTTTTAAGCAACGTTCTAAAAGATTGGATCTATTGCAATTGGCCCACGGCCTATTGTCGTTGCCACGTTGAGCCTACTTTGAATACTAAGACACATACATACATACATAGAATCCATTTATCCATACTTGGCATATTTTTTGGACTTCAAACGATACTGAATCAAAAACCTGAAGTCAGAAAACTCTATACCGTTTGCAAATTTAGTACTAGCTGGCACTAAATTTGCAAACTGTTTCGAGCCCTCTACCGCTAAAAGTTTTTGATTTAGTGTCGTTTAAAGTCTGAAAAAAATGCCAAGTATAGACAAATGGATCATACATACATACATACATACAAAAGCTCACGCCTGTATCCCAGAGGGAGAGGCAGAGAGTAGGAACAGCCATCTGCCACGATTCTGACAAATCACTTTCGTTTCTTTGACATTCATTTATATATATCTTTAAGATAAGATAAGATAAGATAAGAATATTCTTTATTGCACATAAGAAACCAGAGACAAATAAAATTTACAATTAAAAACATACAATAGGCGGTCTTATTGCTAACAGCAATTTCTTCCAGACAACGTTGTGACGGAAAGATTAAGATCAATCAATCAAACAAAGAATTTATTTTGTTAAACATAGGGGACATTCATGTATGTAGGTGTTATAAGCTACACATATTTCTCTATGTTATAGCCGTTGGGTGTACAGACATTAAGCGTAACATAACATGCATATGCAATACAAAATGGTAAAGAAAATCATAATAGAATTCATTTAAATATTAACCTTGAGAGATATTCATTTAAAAAAGACGCATAATATATTATATCTTTTGCGTTTTCCTCGTCTTCTCATTGAACAATTTTATTTAGATATTCCCTTACAGCGGGCCCGTCTCGGATATTTTACACAGCTTTTGCTTTACCCTTGGCTGAATAAAATATTGCTACTTGATCTTTGAGGGATTCCTTTTTTCATTTTTTGAAATTTGATTAAATCACGGGCTTGATTGAGGCTTCATAATAACACTGATAGGTATCTAAATGAGATATATTTTCCAGTACCCACATCATAGCTCCTTTGATGAGATGTAAAAAAAAATTCGGTGAGAAAATAGTGATTGTTTATTATATAATCGATGACCTTTATGGCGCAGCGGTTAGCGCATCTGCCTACCATGCGAGAGGTCTCGGGTTCGAACCTCAGCTGGGGACAAAAAAAACTCAGGTCATATACGTTTGTGATGTCCCTGTTTCTGGTTCGTCGTGACATTGGGTATCTTAGTGTGTAATAAAATGTATCTATTATGCTTACATTAACTTTCGATTTGTTTGCGTCGTGTTAAAAAGAGTTTTAGTCTTCCATCTTTTCCTTAACTATCAGGAAGCCACCGAAAAATTGCTCAAGGTTGTATAGGACTAGATAATCTGTCAAACGATACTAAAATTACTGGCTCCTATTGTAGGTATTTTTCCGTCCGCATTCCCCCATTTCCTTTTCTTTTACCCCATTTCAGATTATTGAGCGCACCCATGAGTGCAATCAATAACGAGTAATGTTGAACGGATGTACGAGTATATTGTTAGATAGGTACTCGTATCAACTAAAGTACCTGGATGGCCGAGCTTTGCTCGGTAAAATTTGGCGAAAAATTCTTTGGCTAAACGGCGGTATCCCGATAATGAAAAACATAAAATCTGACGCTTTCCATAAGCCGAAGTAAGAAAAAATAAGAGGTAAAGTTTAATGCGTGCAGCTATGGGGAGGATTAGGATGGAATCGAGCCAGAGGACGAATATGATTCTACCGATGAAGAAGATGATGAATAAAAAAAAAACTACGCAAAAAAGTTTAATTTTTTATAATTATTTTCTTATAAATACAAGAATTATACTTAAAAAACCTGTACTTTTTTATGTGCATGCTATTTCTTCAGCTTTTCAATTAATTAAGATCAATGATTTAAAAAAATATTAAAAAAAATATATATATTGTCAGATTAGGCGAATCCATCTCGATAATCGTCAGATTATGAGACAGCACGTCTAGGGCATTAAGAAGAACCATATATATCTTACTCTGATGCGCTCGAGTATTTCAAAATGGCGATTTTTTTTGCACATTCTAATAATGGCCGCGAGTTTGCGTTACATCCAAATCGTCAGATTATTATATAAGAACTTTTTTTAGGTGCAAATAACATCCCGTTAGAAAATCTGACGCGCTCGATGAATTTTTTTTTTTCATTTTCAACCCTTACGTACGACCACCCGCATCATTGAAACAATCAGATTAACATACGTACATTTTCAAAAATACACAGGATATAGATGCTATCAAGATCTGACGCGCTCGAGTATGTCCATGCAACAGTTTTTTTTTACATATTTGAAAATCTATAGTCGCTCCCCCCACCGATGAAAAGGTAATATTATATGACATTTTTTTCTTCTTATCATCTAAACTTCACAATCGAATAGGTCTCCATGAGGCTCGAGTAAATCCCGATTTAGCATCATGGGCTCCCCAACTATCACGGGCCTTGCTGCCTGTGCCAGACGGTTGGCTTTTGCCTCTCATTAACAATTAACAAACATGTAACTGTTCACAGTGAGAAATAAAACATGAAAACATAACATCTTCAATCTACTTTCTTAAACCACCACCACCCTACAACCTACAACATCTGCTGTGCGACAGAGTTGAGTTGCACACGCTCTCATCTGTTGTTGTTGTTACACTTTATTGCACAAAAGAAAATACATAATATGACTCTGTTCGTACACTCTGTTTAAAAAATTTCATGAAAATCGTTGGAGCCGTTTCCGAGATTCTGATTATATATTATACATACATATATACAAGAATTGCTCGTTTAAAGAGATTAGATCGATGTAATACTTATATTATGATTTGAGAAAAGAAGGGCCGACAGGAGTTTTTTTTCGTGCCTTTTCGCCACTGTAGCCCGATCAGAAGGCACCGGCTATTATTGTGAAGACACAATGTTAAGCAATAGGCTATTTGACAGTGTGAAAAAAACAGTTTTAATATATTTCATTGCAGCGATATTGCCTAAGATAGCGTTTTGGCGGCTTATTTGAAAAGCAAATTTTCGTTTGCCTTTTTTAGACGAAGTACACGAAAGAATTTAAAATGACAACTTTCTGATGACTCCATGTACACCAAAAAACAATATGAGATGGCTTTTAGAAATCGGTAAAATAGCCTATCCGCCATCGTAACGCCTTTGTAAACGCTGCAATGCACAAGAACAAATTTGATATTTTCGGTTCTTAATCCGTTGAGTTATGACTTTGAAAAGATCTATTAAAAAAAATACTAGATTCCGTCTGTACCTGTCTAGGTACATGTGGCAGCTGGTGTATATTAGAGCCTCAAGTCATCGTCTGTACCTGCCTACGTTTGTACAGTTCCGTGAGTACTTCACCACAGTAAATGAAAAAGCAATGTGTTTCTGAACCATGCCATTTTATTTTGCTACAAAATTATACTTTTAAGGAGTCCTTTGGAGTACCTTTGGAGTCCGGAGCGAGCGCGAGACGTTTATTTTACTTCAAAATAGCAAGATGTTTCTGAACCTTTGTTTATATTCGAGTTCCCGGAGAAAATTGTTGTTAAACACTTGAGAAATACAGTTTCGCGTTATGAAACTGAAGCTAGACATTCACTGTTTTTCGTTAGACAGTGAATCCTTGAGATTAAGAAAGTTCTGTTTTCTATAAATATTATTCTAGTTTGGTTCGGGAAGATTTAATTGGCTGAGAAAATCTTAAAACTTCTAAGTGGTGAAATCGGATAAATGTTACCTCCTCAGTCCTTACCTCGAAAATACCAATTGTTTTCTATTGTTGTTTTCAATAGAAAACGATTGTTTGAAACCAAACAATTGAAAACAGTGGGGATTTTTGGGTTCCGTTCCTCAAAAACAACAAAACGGAACCTTTATTGGATCACTTAGTTATTTGTCCGTAAGTCAGTCCATTTGTCTGCCGAGACCCTTTCTCGGAAATGAATTGAGGTATCGTGTTAAACTTAAAACTGTCATGATTTAAATTTAAAAGATAAATACGTATATTTAAGTAAGTTTTATCGTAAGAATAGTCCCATCCGTCACCATTTAATTAGAGAATCGTGAATCGTGGGGTATTTGAACATTAAATTGACAAGCATTAAATAGTAAAAATATTGAAGGTGTAGTTGTAAAAGGAAACGGAAACTAAAGAGGGGTTTGCAAATGGCTTCACGTCGCACGCTGGCGGCGGGAGGCCATTGCGTCTCGGAATATGGTGCTGATCGGATCTCCCGGCCAAAGTTCCTATTAAAACCATATACTCAAGTCTACGATTTCTTGAAGCTATGAAAAAAACCTAAAACGTATGAGTTAATGTAAAAATTATGCAACCAAAAATGGTAAATTTTGACATCCAAGGAAATCAAAATTCATAGTTGACCCAGAACTATGGAATTCAGCACGTAATATCGTGTTATACTACAAATACAGGAGAAAACCTGAAAACTCACAATTTCTCATTCATCACCAACCCATTATGTCCCCACCGAGGGGCATGGGCATGGGTTCCTCCCTGAGTAAGGTATAGGCCATACTCCACCGTGGGGGCCAAGTCCGGATTGGTGGATGTTAAGTGTTTAAAAAAAAATCCTTTGAAATTCGGGAAAAGTCCGTCAAATAATGCGAGCACAGAACCTTTGATGGTCGATTCCAACTTGCTCTTGTCCGTTTGTTTTTTATTAAATATATATTATTATCGTATCGTATTTCGTATCGAAATTTCTTGACTAAATTCTCATTTAATTTTTTTTTATTAAGTTCTCAAGGATCTCAAAGTTTCGGCGTAATTTTTTGTCGCTGTAATTTAATCAAAAACCTGTTAGTATCCTAAATGAAAAGAAAAAAATATCGATAGACACATACAAATAAAAAAATAAAAATTTCTACCTATCGATATTCAGACGGTCAAAACCAGCAAATTGAACTCAGTGCCTCGTCCAACTTTATTCAACTGTGCGGGTAGTGTAGACAACTTGTCATGTGTTCAGTAGGTTTCCTCGAAAGTTACAACGTCTTTCCTTTTCTGTGCAACTCAGACTTTCATTATTTACAACTCGCCCGAGGAAATGTTGGCCGCGCCGCGCAAAATGACAATCATCCGACAACTTTATTAGATTAGATTAGAACTCTTTATTGTACACACCAGAAAGAGAATATACATTTGAAACCTTACATCTAAAATTTGTCCTTTAATTTGTTAGACATTTAGGCCCGCTTGCACCACCGACTAAAATCCATTTAACTCTAAGTTAAACAGAATTTTGACAGTTCTGCCATACACTATATGTCAAAATCCTATTTAACTTAAAGTTAAATGGATTTTAGTCGGTGGTGCAAGCCGGCCTTATTCTTAGAAGTTATGTTATAAACGTTTATTTAATAGTAAACTTTTAGTCCGGATCTGCTTACGGGTGCTGTTATATCGGAAGATATGTGTGAGACGAGCTCCGTCTCTGCTCACCATGATTGAGCTCTGCGAATCGGAGCGAAACCTGGTCGGACTCTTCCGATATAATGACACCCGTAAGTTGATCCGGACTAAAAGTTTACAATGTACAACACATTGTAAACTTTTAGTCCGCTTACGAAAGTTTTAGTTTATTCAATAATAATTTTTGACAACTAGTGGTGGTGGCGTAGGGGGGTTGACCCAAGCTTCTCGATCTTGAGGCTCTGGGTGCGAACCACGCATGTACCAATGACTTTTAGTTACGTTCAGTTGTTTGTTTGTACAGCAAAACCATTCGCTGATAAATTGTGCCCGGATAACGGCGACAGGCTTGCCACTTGTCACTTTTGGGACCTAATAAACTCGGCAAAACGTGGGCCCGTTCTAGTGATTGGTGCCTCTGCCTACCCCGTCGGGGATAACTATCATTAAACTTTCATCATAACTTTCGTCATAAAACTTTCGTAAGCACTAGACATTAACTTTATTCCGAATATACAGGGGTAGGCACTCGAAGTGTTACCAACTGTAAGTTGCTATAGCAAGCAAACTGTTTACAGTATGGCGTCCATTTTCTCACAGTCGTAAGTCTATTGTATTGTTCCTATAAAGAGCTAAGTAGTCAAAGCACTTGCACGTTGATAGCAAGCTTGAAAATTTGGTATTATCCGATAAAAAAAAAATTACGGTTCAGCAATATGTGACCAAACAAAATGATCGCGTATGGTTAAAGTGTAAATCAAACGACAATTTAGACCAACGAATTGCTCTGCGAAAGCAAGCACCAGCATCAGTGATGGTTTGGGCCGCGGTAACTGCTACGGGACGTTCACTTTTCGTTTTCATTGAGCAGGGTGCAAAGATAAACCAGCAAATCTACCGTGAAAAGATTTTAAACGATGCTTTGTTACCTTGGGCACGTAAGAAATTTGGTAGAAACCATTGGACGTTTCAGCAAGACTCGGCACCATCCCACAAAGCCCGGGAAACCCAAATTTTTTTGCAAGCAAAAGTTCCGAGCTTCATTTCTTCGCAACAATGGCCACCATATTCGCCGGACTTAAACCCAATGAATTTTTCCATATGGTCAATTCTAGAGGCCAAAGTGTCAGCAAAAAAACATGAGACAGTCGACGCCTTAAATATTGCTCTTCGCCGAGAATGGAACAAAATATCAGCTGAGCACACCACATTCGTGCAGCGTGTGAAGCCTTCTCGGACAGATTCGATGCTGTTATTCGCGCTTAAGATGGCCACATCGAATAATAACTTTTTATTTTCAATTTTAAATGTTTTTTTTTCTATTTATTGAAGTTTATAAATATAAAGAAACAAAATTGTCAAAATTACAGCATTTTGAATTGGTAACACTTCGAGTGCCGACCCCTGTACTTACTTGACTTATGATAAGTAAGTAAAGTTAAGTTAAATTGATTAGTGCTCAAATGTTTGGTGGATGTTTCAATTGAATTAAATTAAACCTTATTTATAAAAACACAATTCCTTTATAAATCTCGATTAAAATAGAGACGTTACAACAAATTGAAAATATTTTATCGTCTGAGGAACCGTGGCGTGGACTACCGCTTTTGTGCATATTTGATGCAACGGATCTCCCTGGCAGTGCAGCGCGGTAATGCTGCCAGCGTTATGGGAACCTTTGGGTCGGATATGTCACGGGGCGGTTTGATTGATTGATTTTATTTTATTTGTATTGTTTACAGAAACACCATTCGCTGATAAATTGTGCCCGGATAACGGCGACAGGCTTGCCACTTGTCACGTTTGGGACCTAATAAACTCGGCAAAACGTGGGTCCAGTTCTAGAGACTGGTGCCTCTGCCTACCCCTTCGGGGATAACGGGCGTGAGTTTATTATTATTATTATATTATTATTATTTGTATTGTGTGTGTGCTAGTAATTAGTTATAATTTTGACATTATTTTTTCTTTTGCTGATATTTATGTTTGATTTTCACACTAATATTATAAACGTGAAAGTTTGTGTGTGTGTTTATATGTTTGTCAGTCTTTAGCGCTGAAACGGCTGGACGGATTTTAATAAAATTTGGTATGGAGTTAGCCGATACTCTGGATTAAAACATAGGCTACGTTTTACCGCGGGGAAATATCTTATTCCTACGGGAAAATCGATGAACCGCGGGTAACACCGCGGGGCACAGCTAGTATTTTCATAAATGCATGTCATATTGACCAATAAAGCACTCCTATTTGAGGCAGTTTATTCAATTTGTTGTAAAGTCTCTATTTTAAGTTAAATAAAGTCAAGTTAAGTCAGGGCACGGCAGTATTGTGGGAAGAGCCTCAAACAGAGACGAGCAACAGACGTCACGAGCTCCATCTCTGCTCACCATGATTAGCTCTACGAACCAGAGCGAAACCTGATCCGACTCTTCCTACAAAAAGTCAAGTAAGTGTATCTAGAATAAATTCAATAATAATTCAAAGTCAAAAGGCCAAGTCAGAGGCCTTATAGCGGCATGAAAACTTCTGACAGTAAGACCGGCCACTAGTCTTACAAGCCTCCACCGATCCGGGCTTGGTCCCAATAGTGGAGTGTGGCCTATACTTTCCTCAGGGAAGAGACCCGTGCCCCTCGGTGGGGACATATTGGGTTGATGATGATACAAAGCCAGATAAAATTTAAGTAAAGACCAGGAACTGCCACTTACCACGATCCTGACAAATCACTTTCGCTTCATTGACATTCAGTACTCATTGCATGCATGCACGGCGGTTTCAGTTAATAATTATCTTGCCCCTCGATGGCTGCCTGGGGCGTCCTTTACCGGCCCTTACACTCACTCTTTCTCACGTCTTTCTCCATGTCCACATTCCCAAACCAATGCAACATTCGTTTCTCAATTCAGATCACTACATCCTCTTTCAATCCACAATGTACTCTAATCAAACTAATCCCCTCTGGGTTACAGCCGTGAGCTTATGTATGTATGTATAAAGGATGCAGAAACCTTTGTCAGCCCAATTCCTTTTGCCAATGCTATTAACGAAAAAGCGCGTGGTCCCAAGGACTTCTCAAAGAAGAGCCAAAGGTATCTCATAAGGAAAACAACCAAGTCAAGTGCGAGTCACGCTTGTGCACCAAAGGTTCCGTATTTTCTTTTATTCAGAATGTCTCGTTGATCTAGCTTGTAACTAATTACAATCCGGAAATTGTTGATTCAGTTCCCCTAAGGACATTTCATTTAAATTTCTACAAATGGCCTCAGTCAAAAAAAGTCATTTAGCTAGCCATAGGTGATGTGGAAAGGGTAAGAGGTAGAGAAGTTTTAACAAAAAAAAAAACATAAATTAATAATTGCGATCTGTGTAAGTTATTATTATTAATACAGTTACGTATTTTATTTTTTATTTTTAAATCAAATATCCGTGACCGTTGTAATGGCGGACGAATGCACCCTTCGTATAGGTACAGAAGATTAAATCTCATGAGTAATTCCTGGTGTACATACAATAAAGAATATTCTATTCTATTATATTCTACATATTATATTCTATTAACTCCGCAAAATCAATTAAAGAAAAAGGGACTCTAGCAGCGATACAATTAGGTGCAATTCAGATCGTACGGCGCTAAAAAAGCTACGTTATATTCACCTACATGTTGCCTCTCTTTCTACCGCGTAATTCTTACCTCTTCTGGCGCCTGTATTCCTACCTATTTGGCACTCCGGAGTGGTCGCCGCATGTACTTATGCGTTCGATACCGACACGCGTAGTGAAACAGGCCTGCCTTCGTGCGCAAGTCCGACTTGCACTTAGTCGGCTTTTTCTGGCACCTCAGTGGCTCAGCAGTTAGCGTATGTGCTTTACCACGCAGAGAGGTTAGTGTGGAGCTAGAAGCAAGGTATGTGCATGTAATGTTTACGTTTATCCTCCTCCTCGCCATATGATGATGATCCTGTGTCCGACGACTGCAACCGTCACTGCTTCCTGCCGTGGGCTCTAAGGTGGCTGGAACATCTAAATTTTGTTTTGAAGGTGCCATGCACACTTAGTAATAGGGTTCCGATTCTTTGATTGCAGAACCCTAAAAAAACAATGCTAAGAAAAGGCCCAAGGGGTCCGAGGACACGGTCAATTGAATCGACAAATCATTCAACTTTTTCATCAAAACCACGTGTCCCCCAGTTGACAACTTTTCCTCTTGGAACTCCTCGGAGGGCCTCAGACAATTTGTAGCTGGAAGGTATTTATTGAATTTTGTAGTGCCCCTATCCTGAAAGTTCAGAATGAGGTTTGTTTCTGGCCGCAGGTACGTATGCAAGGATTTGTGATTTTTCAGAGCTACCTACGTAACTTGTCACGTCTCCAGTACATTCATTTTCGTATACTTGGGCGATTCTAGGACAAGTCACCAGACTAGGCTTAACAACTGCCATCTATCGACGCAGAAGGCACCAACTGCTTAACATGCCTTGCGAAGCACAGAATCGCTCGGAAAAATTCCACTAGCGATAGCCATAGAACGGTCATCCATCCACGCAATGAATGCGCCCAATGTTGTTTAACCCTCGTGATCGTTTAAGATCACTCAGGCAGCCGGGGCCACGAGCGATCAGTTACATGTAACAAGTGTTCTCTATCCATCTATCTACATGGCCGGATTACGTGACAAGTTTTTTATTTACATGGTCGCGTAGAATTAGCAATAAGCGTGCGCATGTTGATTGTTGCGTGTGTTGCACTCAGACAGTGAGGCTACGACCGATTCAGTGTAGGTTTTAATAAACAAACATATCTCGGAGCGGCGTATATCAGAAACAACAGGGTAAAAAACCACTATGAACCAAACCAAAGAGTCCACCATAGCAGCTCTTAATTCTGCGCAAACATTTGCAGTCGCCATTTGCACCGCAATGAATCTATTCAAATCTCAACTACGGCGCAGTTATCAGCTCTTGTTTGTACGCGGGAAGCAGTCCATGGCTCCCATGGTGCTGCAAAGCAAGCAATGTCACGGTTGGATTATGTTGATTCGTGACCTGTTGCGTAACGCAGAGCTCGGCGGAAGCCATTCGCAAATAGATTCTGAAAGTACAGTATAGGTAGGTACCTATAATCCTTCCTATTTCATATTATAAACCCGAAATTTTGTAAGTATGGATGGCTGGATGTTTGTTACTCTTTCACGTAAAAACTACTGAATGGATTTGAATGAAAGTTTACAATAATATAGCTTATACATCATAATAACACATAGGCTACAATTTATAAAGATACTGTGTGAGTTGTCCGAAATATGACGATAAGTGTTAAGTAAGTAGGGAAAAATCTACCATCTGCGAGCTATTCTGGCGTGCGCTGCCAAAACCACTGGAGTTACAGATGTATGATGGAAATATTTATAATCTCCTACTAATATTATAAACGCGATGCTAATATATCTACTCGAAATACTAATCCTGCGCAGACGAAGCCGCGGGCACCAGCTAGTAAAGAGATAAAACTTTCGTAAGCTCTACATATCTAATAGTCCAGTTATACACCCTACCATATGTAGGTTTTGAGACAACTTTTAGGGTGTCAATATACAAGTATTTACAGACTAGCTGGGTATCTCGAATTCCGAGGTGAACTTACTATAATGACTGGACTATAAAGGGGAGGGCATTGCCAGGCAGTGGCAGAAACGGCTAATTAAAAAAAATCTCTACGCATTATCAACTTTATTCCGGATACACTTGCTTGATTTTTTGCCGGAAGAGTCCGACTAGGTTTCGGTCTGATTCCCATTTACTCGCTCGTACGCATAATTAATATAGCATAACAATATTTTCCTGGTGGGCTAGTAAATAAACAACATTTTACCCTCGTCAAATTGAGCTCGCAGTTCGTGACAAAAGGACAATTTCCCACCTTAGCCAAGTTTGACCTATTTCCACTCTTACAATAAGAATCAGAATACAATTTTATTTTATTTTTAAAGAATAAGAATAAAATTTGTTTTAAAGAAGTTATGCACAGATGCAATTACAGTTTTGCTAAACTAACCCTCGGTTTCTCGATCGGTAACCTACTGTTAACAACGCTGTCAAGTTTTTTTTGGATGCACTTTTGCCAAAAACTGATAGCTGTTAACAATAAATTAACAGACTGTTAGCGTTCGAGTAACCGGCGGTAAGATTAAAAAAAAATACCGAGTTGGCTGCGTTGGCCGAATTATGTTAGAACCTGTATTTCAGCAAGCAGCGCCTTCCGCACTGAAAATATAATAGCAAAAATGCATCAAAACACAACTTCTAATTCTATGGTACCTAGTTGAAGTATTTAATTAGGAACAGTTTTCTATTGACACTTTTACCACCCAAGAACTACTTTTTCAAACATGACTTTTTTGCTAAAATTATTAAAGAAAGAGTACAAGAAGACACAAGAAGTTACTTACCCTTAGGGTCTGTTTCACAATCTGCGGATAAAGTTCCGGATAAGCTATCCGCAACCAGGGCGGCCGTTTGTTCAAAATTTGAAGTCATAAACGAACACACGCAATATAGGAAAAATTATTTAAGAACAAACGGCAACCCTGGTTGCGGATAGCTTATTTGGAACTTTATTTGAACATTGTGAGACAGGGCCTACATTATAATAAAGTTTGAATGTCAATGTTGTGGTCTTCTCAGTGTGCGGACTGTGTATGTACGAGTGTGAAAAGGTAAGTGTGATTGTGTGAGCGAAAGCTTCCCGGTTCCCCTAAATCATATTTTCCCTTTTCAATTTTTCCGAAGGCTCTGCAGCGGCCAAAATACTCACCTGATTGATGAGGGCCTGTGACCTCCAATACATCAACCGATGTGAAGAAAACGCCGACCTATACTGAATATTGCGCAGTGAAAATGCTTCACTATGTCGGAAATGGAAATGACAAGACAAGCAGTCTATCAATACTTACCTACGTTGTACGGGAGAAATATTTTTCCGCCATTCTAAAGAGACAAGATGTTGGAATGAGGAAATAAGTCGGACTGTTTTTGCGCTCTATTAAACAAAGAATATGAGCATCCTTCGAAAATATAAGTCTGTGATCTAACACTTAATAAAAAAATCTATATAGGGTGAAAATCCCACCTGCATTTTTAGCACGGCGTGGCTGCTTTTGATAGTACAGAGTACATTAATAGAGTTGTCGTATTTTTTAAATCAAAATATAAGTTAGACTTCACCTGGAGCCATTTTTCAAATGAATATTATATAATTATAAAAGGTATATAAAAAATTAAAAAGGTCTGAAATCATATTACGGTGGGGTGTGCTTAACCCGAATTTTATCACAAATCCAATAATTTTATGAATTATATGCCATATTTTGTAATAAGTGTTACTGTTTATGTATTTGACATTAAATTTGACATATAGATTTAACACAATGGTACACTCAACGGTTAAACAGACCTTACAATCATTGTATTAGGAAGTGTCCGCGCAAAAAGTACAATTTCGGTGTGTTTTATTCAACTCGACATAACTAAAAACCTAAATAAGTGAGAAGCACCCCCGCACCTCTCTCGGCACGGGCCAGTAATGCGTTAGCGCAGACAAGAAACAGTTGTGTGATATCTTGCTCCACCATCCCGCCAAAAATGTAAGTACCTTCTAAAATAGCATGGGAGAACGAAATTCTGCAATGTCGGTGGCTTAAAATATTAACTTTTACGTAAATAATTGGATTACGTCTTTGCTGTATATTGTGCGTCCTGTGTTTTCTTTTACAAACATACTATTTCACTTTTAAAAATACGGACGGTTGCTAAAATATTACCTTTTTTTGACGTGTCTCTAACTTCAGCGGAGATTCGATGGTTAATTTAGCACCACCGAAATTGCAAGGTGCCACCGAAATTTTATATATGAAGATTATGGTTGTTATTCGTACATTACCTAGTTATATTACCAGCAATGTACAAGAAAATTGTATTCTTTTAACAAAACCGGGTAATGTCCTACGAAAAAACATTCTTTGTATATTACTAGGAACATAGCCAGTTATGTACTAGGAATTAAACATTCTTTCTACATAATCCGGTTTTATACGAAGAAATCGTTGTTCCCTATACAAAACTAAGGAGGTTTGTAACTACCACACACTCGTAGACACATAATAATACGAACATAATCAAAAATATACTGGATTATGCTCATTTCCTTTATTTCTATAGGGTCCAACATTATAATCTTTCTTTGGGCCCCACGTTGGGTGCCAGTGTCACAATATTTGATTTGGGAGTGCGGTCGGCACAAGTAAAATAGAATATCCAGAGGCAGTAGAGAATTATATTTTGTTTATATTATGGTAAAAAAATAATTAATAGAGAATAAAGCAATCTGATTCGTGATAAACTAAGTGATAATGTGATAAAATAATTTTGTTTAGGTCCACCTTGGATGGAAGCTAAGGGTTATCTGGCTCCAGCTACGTCCAACCGCTGTGGCAAATGTCAAAATATAATTAAATTTAGAATTGATAACGCTGCTAAAGTGCAAAGAAAGAATTTTGCTTAGTACGTTACTCGGTTTTATGTGAAAAATATTTTTTCCTTGTATATTGCTAGTAATGTAATTCGTTGATATGGCTACGATTATTAATCCGGTAAAATGGTTTTATGGAGACTTTATACAATACAACCTTAAGGAAGCTAAAAACTGAAATAGACTTTAGATAGTGATCTCTAGTAGGTGCTGCATCAATAAAATTTTCCCTCATTTTATTCAATTATACTTAATAATAATAAAACAAAGACTTGGCATTCATAATATCCAGGTCAAAACTCAAAATCACTGTACTTATGTTTCGTCATATAAGTACCTTTCAGCCCTTTAATTGTCCTTTTTTTTGTACGGGACACTGTGCCCCTATTTTTGCCATTCTAGGGATAAACATTCTTGGTTCTTATTTGTACGATATTTGTTTTATTTCCGATCAATAAAATAAATGCAAAAAAAATGCAGCAAAAAAATGTGCTAAAAATATTAATGAATTGTTATTCAGAATACGTCTAATGTGAGTACTCCATAATCCACATTAGACGTATTCTGAATAGTAGGTTAAGTAGTATTTTAATCAAGACTCAATCCAATATCTGTGTTTAAATCATAATGGATATTATTATATCTTATGTGTGACTGAGCTTTATAAGCTAGATTGAAGTATTATTAGAGAAGGTGGAAGAGCTCCTATGCATACTTACTATAATTTTGATCTGTGTTTTTGTTGGAAAGTATATTACCATGTATCTTGACCAAGACTGAATACATAAGGCCCTTATACAGTTCAAAATAGTTGTTAAATGGTTAATAGTGAATAATCAATGATTAAATCATAAAACTTAATCTAAATCAGCCAGTGTTTTATTAAATTAAAATTTCGGTGCATTGCTTGCAATTTCGGTGTGTGAAAAGGATAATTTCGGTGTTAGATATCAATTTCGGTGAGCATAAAATTTCGGTGGATGCTATAAATCTGAAACTATTAAAGATTATTCAGGGCCGCTAACATATTACTTTTATAAATACTTGTAAAAACATCAATATTACTATAAAACCATAAATAAAAAATACCACCGAAATTAGGCAAAAATGAGCTTTGTTGATTTTCACCCAATAAACAAATAAAACCGTCGGGATGTTATATTATTAAAACTATAAAAAATCAATAAAGCGGAAAATTCTGTAAATTGTGCCTTGCACTCCTTCGTGGGTAATCAAAACATCTCCAAAAGAGAAAGTAAGATGTAGGGTTGCGAGACTTGGGTATGGCAAAAGAATCATGGAGCAGGATTATTCCAGCAGAAATGGGAAATATTCAATTCAATTCAATTTTGAACAAAATGGCCATCAGTTGTTGTCGACTATTTCTGCCCAAGTCACGTCTTGATAATAATATGGCAATGGCGCATCGAGACAAGTTTTGTTGTTGTTGTTGTTACAACGTGGGCCCAGTTCTAGTGATTGGTGCCTCTGCCTACCCCCTCGGGGATAACGGGTGCGAGTTTATTTATTTATTTGTTGTTATACTTTATTGCACAATAAAAAAAACATACCATAACTTTTGATGGGAATTGCTCATGCATGCTCATGGCTTATCATGCAAAGTCGTACAACACAAATAATGCAGGGAAATCTGTGAATACTTGGGAAATATGTGTGGTGTTACTTTGAATGACAGAATACGCAATAGTGTGATTAGAGAACGTTACGGACTAAAAGAAGAAACACTTTAAAATTCAACGTTTTCTAGTTCGATAAAGCCCATTAGTTTTGTTCCTTCTCGTAATTAACAAACGCTTCTCCAATTTCTTGAAATTCTCGTGTAAACCCAATTACATTTCCACCCGCGCTTCATTAACCTTACCAAATTAGCCCGCAGTATTAAGCAAAACAAATGCCGCTTTGCAATTTCCGCCTCATAACAATCCTGCGTAGACTTCCGCGTGTGTGCTACATAGCCGTGTCGTGAAGACGCTCCAAGACCATATCAAAGTCAGTTCCAATTCGCTATGTTCTGACTCAGATAGACAGAATATTATTCATTCTCTTCCGGATACACTCACTTGACTTTTTGTAGGAGGAGTCCGACCAGGTTTTGCTCGGAGTGCTTATACCGAGTACTTTCCTTCACTTTCGATAGCGAGAGCATTTGCAATTTGTATAGGAGTGACAAAGCGCGCCACATAGTTGTCTCTGTGTCACTCCTATGCAAATCGCAAACGCTCTCGCTATCGAAAGTGAATGAAAAAACTCAGTATAAGCACTCTGATTCGCAGCACAGCACGAACCCAAACCTTTTTACCGACCCATTTCCTTTACCGAGCCTATTGTACTTATTTTTGTTAATAAACTGTTGTAAATGGCATACGTTGGTCCCGTCTATTTTTCACCGGCGGCAACGTATACAAAACAAAGCTGATCAAATCTAACTACAAGTCACAGCACTAAGAAATCATAGAATCAAAATTAATAATATACATTCATAAGAAGCGGAAACACATAGAAAATTGGCTATACACGGCCATTCATAATTGACAATGATAGAAGCTTAAATATGCTCGTAAATGAAAACGTGAGTGGATGAAGGTGATGATATTAATATGTCGTATTTTCGGTTTTCGGTGTTTTTTGTGTGGAAAAAATTGTAGAAAATTGTAGTAAAACTTTAATTTTAATTTACTGAAAATCTAAAAAATTGCACTTATCACCTTCATCCACTCATAGTATTCATAGGGACCTCTGCTATTTCCCTAGTCAAACATAGGGAAATAAGAGCATGACCCTCACACACGCAATATTCACCGTTTATCAGCACAAAGCAGAGCTTGTGTTCATATTTTTGTGCGTGTCGGAGGTCCCTTCCTCCAGACAGCCGCGGGTGCTACATAAATCGTTTACGTGTCAGCCGGGAGCGACGCAAAATAAGAATTTAACACCGCAAAATGGCTTCCATGAGAGACGGCAGACACTGCCACCGGCGTGGGATGAGAGCAATAACAGCGATTAAGATTTATAACTTGTCGAAAAGCAACAATTAGGCAAAAAAATTATTTACTCATACATAATTATACTGGATGTTGATTTGTACAGTTTAATCCGACTCAGGGGTGGTTATTTACATGATACTGAAGCAAAAAATATATATAAATTCAGTAAAAATCACCTAAAATCCCCGGTTCCTTAAGATTTATTTCTACACTGCTATACAAATTGATCAGTTGCATTAGGACCCTGAAAATAACAATTAAAAAACATGTTTATGGAGAGCCGATCAGTCCACCGGAAATTGTGCCGGTTACAATATATATACCTGAGATGCTCACATTTAAAGCGCATCGGTCCGGCCCAGTGTAATATGGACAACATTTTCACTTGACCACAAGACGGTAGCAGCGTATCCAAATGCTAAGAGTCTCTTTCATGCGCCCATGGGAGCAGTTAGATGTGTGCCGATATGAACTGGCGTAAGATTGCGCTACTTTTATGGACTGGTTGTTTACGATTATGCGCCCTTTTATGCCGAAATTTGGAGGTAATTGTAATTTACGACTTTATAATAATGTGGGCATTAAATAAACGTCCATAAATGCCTGCTATAAATATGGAGCACTGTATGACGGTCTTATTTAGGAGATATTGGAGTACTGCCTCTCTTAAAATCGCTTTGAGTAAAACTCTATTTAGCGTTTCAAATTTTCTTGATATTGGTAAAGTTCTGAAAAAAGTTTTTTGTTTTTTTAAATATCATCAAGCATTTACATTTAAAACACAATCCTTTGACATGGTCCCAAACTTTTTATTACCACTGACTCTTATTACCACTTAGGGACTAGTCATAGAAAGCGCCCGAGGCGCGCGTACGATACGCTGCGTTTCGGACGCTCTTTAAAATTGTATGACGTTCTATGCAACGGATTACATCAAGCGTCCGCGTTTGTGGTGCGCGCGTCATACGCGCGTACGACCCGCGCCCCTCCTTCGCGGATTAGAAAAGTGTGCTCATCCTAGCATAATTGACGAGCGTACGATAGGCGTCCAACGCTCGCTCGACGCGCGCCCACAGCGCTTTCTATGACTAGTCCCTTACTCATTTTACTTTTCACTCGTTCTTATGTTAAAAACGATTTGTTTTCAATTCGTAAAAAAAATGGAGATGACAATACAAAATTTATTAAAGATTGCGCCTTATGCTTTTAACTGTTGTTTATTTTCGATTTTTTCATGGAAATTCAACACAAAATCATTGTACTCGTACAATGCTGAAGAACACTAAAGAAAAGAAAGCCATAGTGATGGCGACAGACCTTTTTACTTTACTTTGTTTTCTTTTTTATTGATTTGTTGTTTTGATACCTATTGTAATTTTTTAAATTTAGTTTTTTGTATTGTTGTCAGTCTGTGTATCCTTGTGTCTACTGTCTAGTTATATTATTGTGACTCGATTCTGATAAGCAGTTTATTAGTAAACAGTGAATTACAGTGGCAAGTCTTTTATTTAAAACAGAAAAATTAAGGCACTGTTACGGTGCCCAACACATAGTTTGAACCAAAACTGAAGAAGCAAAGTTTGTTTTTAAACTGTAGCAGAAACGTAACCTCAAAAATATTTCTATAACATTTTCATGCAGAAATAGTTATTACCAATTCTCCTTGTTATTAGGTACAAACCTGTAATGAAGTACCTCTTTGAAATGTAATAAAATTAAAAAAACTTTATTGTAAAACGGTGTTGGAACCGTTTGGGAATGACGTTTTCAAGTAAAAACATTATACACTTTAATAAATCATTATTTAATCATTATTAATTATTATTAAATCAGCTACTAAAGAGATTCCCATAGCACAGGGAATCCTAGTTTGGAAGCCAATACCTGACCATTTTTAACCGTTTTGCAATAAAGTTTTTTGATTTCATTTAATTTTTATTTCAAAAAATACATACATAAGGTTCATCATCATCAACCCATTATGTCCCCACCGAGAGGCACGGGTCTCTTCCCTGGGAAAGGTATAGGCCATACTCCACCACGGGGGCCAAGTCCGGATTGGTAGAGGCTTGTAAGACCAGTGGCTGGTCTTACTGTCAGAAGTTTTCAAGGCGCCCTAAGGCCTCTGACTTGGCTTAGTGACTGCCATCTATCGACGAAAGCCGGCATCAACTGCTTAACGGAACCGCTCGGAAAAATGCCACTACATAAGGGTCAATATACGCTATTTGAATTTCTATGGTCCATGGACAAATATTATGTTAAAGTTATTATATTATTGCGTCCGTATGCTTAAGCATTAAAGACAGTAACACGGCCAGAGCGCTTTGTGTCCACTGCGAGAAAATAAATCTAATACCTATGTATGTGTATAAAAATATCTGGCGTCAGAGTGTTTGTTAGCGAAACGTCTTTACCGTTTTTTTATAAATTTTAACGTGTTTATTTGGTTGGTTGGCTTCTCTCATGATTTTCCAAGCTTCCCGGTCTTGTGAAAATTCGTATGTATATCAGAAGATTTAATTTATTTTTGCTTTTCAAAAATAGATTTATTCCTTATATCTATTATCATACATTTTACAGCTAAATACTTAATATCTTAAAACTAATTATTAAACTAAAACTAAACTAAACTAATGCTGCCAGTATCTTGGGAACTCTCCCCAACGGCAGCGGCTTAGATTCGATTTTTATATTTAGGTAGTTTTTAGTTTAATATTTAGTTTATTATTTTATATTTAGTTAAGATATTAATTATATACTTGTGTACGTTTACAAACTAAACTAAATATAACATAAAATATAATTGAAAAAAAAGAAGAAGAAAACTCTCCGAAACAGCTTCACCGATTTTGATCAAATTTTATATGTATATTTGTAGGTCTTAGAACACTTGCATATATCTATTTTTTATACCCCTAAATGATAAGGGTTATCCGCTAGAAATATTTTATCTGGCAAAACAACTTTTGCAGGGTCAGCTGTATTAGGTACTACAAATTCAGTCTTCAATACGCATAACATTGCTTTTGCTTATTAAGTTGAATATGTTTCGCGCTTAAAAATGAGTAGTTAGTCTATTTGTAATGCGTATAACAGACCGTTAGATCTATCTTAGATATCCATTTCGATCGTTATCTTCTCTGATACGCTTGCAATGAATACCGATGGGAAATCGGCGGCCTCTGTTCTAATATTCTTCTTATGGCCAAATGGGCCACCGTATGTTCCTAAAGTGTCTTATATTGTAACATGTAGAGGCAATATTTAGCCATCCTCCACAACTCACAATAGCTTACTTGTAGAGCTAAAATTACTCCTAATCCGTAGAGGCAGCTTCGGTTTGGTGCTAATTTAGTCGAGTAAACGAGTGAGCCTAGAGTAACTAGTCTTAAATCGTCTAAAGAATTAAAACTTTTCTAAAAACAATGATTTCTCAAAACACTCTTCGGAGTCAATTAAAATAATCTGTTAAACTAACAAAACTGAAAAAAAAATTATTCGCAAGTCGCAAGACATTAAATTTTAATTTATTTTATGGTATATTTGGTTTTCTAGCGTTCTATGTTATTCATGCATTATGATTATTGTATGTAGTCGTAGTGTAAGTGTGTGTACCTATTTTTATTAACCTCATTCCCGATACATTCCGAGCAACCGACGACGCGAGCTCCATCTCCGCTCACCATGATTAAGCTCTGCCAATCAGAGCGAAATCTGGTCGGACTCTTCCACCAAAAAGTCAAGTAAGTGTGTCCAGAATTGCTTACTTAAAGGCTTAGTTCAAAAAAGTGTGCATTATAAAAAATAATCGAGTGTGTTTCGTTGTTGCATTCTCCGTACCTATCACCATCGCCATTATTGTTTTTTGTCGGAAAATATCGCCGAAATATCAATAGAAATCATCAAAATGTATATCGTGAAAAAGTGCAGTGGTTTCACACGTTTGAAAAATAGTAGCTGTCTCATGCTGATATTTTTAGACGTTCTCTACCTCAGTGAAAACCAATGATATCCACGATTAGGACCTCCTATTTCCGGATATATATGTGGAGTTTTTAACACCCTCTATAGTGTACACCGTTGACGTGTGGCATCTGCATCATCATAGGCTATGCCATAACTCAGTGTTTGTTTGCTATTTCTCTTGTATGTGAAGTTATGATAGGAGTAGGCACGTACTCTATGAGGCACTGCTTTTGATATTTAATGGTAGCTGTACGTACGTTCATCATCAACCCATTATCTCCCCATCGAGGGGCACAGGTCTCTTCCCTGAGGAAGGTATGTCTAGTGGCTAGTGACTAGTGGCTGGTCTTAGTGTCAGAAGTTTTCAAGCCGCCCTAAGGCCTCTGACTTGGCTTAACGACTGCCACCTTTCGACGCCAGCTGGCACCAACTGATTTACGTGCCTTGCGAAGCACGGAACCGCTCGGAAAAATGCCTCTAGCGTTAGTCATAAACGGCCACCCATCAATGCACTGTACGCATCCTATGTTACTTAACATTCGTGATCGTTTAAGATCACTCAGGCAGCCTAGGCTACGAGCGATTAGGACTGAATTGGTTTTGCACAGTTCTATTTCGGTAAAATTTACTTTAATGTTAGTATAAACAATGTCGTATGAACAAACGTTTTTCAGGTTTTGTGTTATTTCAATAAAAAGTTGTAAAGTTTGTTAGTTTACGATCGCATCATTATATTAAATAAGTTTATGCGTCTAAAGTAATGTTATCTAGGTATTGTCAATATTTATTTTCTATGGACTTTTTAGACACTCACTACCTACGTAAACTTCACGATAGCGCAAGCTCTCCCGGCTAATCAAAGCCCACCGGAAAGCTGACGAGGAGTTCCATTGAAAACGTGACGCGAATTAAGAACTGGCCGCGGACTCACAGAACCGAAAGGCACAAAGGTTGGTGTTTCAACTAAAAATCACTTTAAAATCTGGCGGCGTAAAAATATTAAAATATTAAATTTTTAAAAACCACGTATTGAGAGAGAAAATAGAAATGACAGTTAATGTATTTGATAGCAAGTGTTTCTTTGTGATCACTGTTAATCACAATCCCTGAAAAATGTTTAATGAGATATTTGTGTCTATTTTTTTTATCTTGCAAAAATAGAAATATTTACAACATTTCACGCGGTCTAGTTTCTGTAATATTTTAAGAGTTCATAGCAATTTATTTTACTTCAAAAATATTGTTATTCCACTCTTGCAGTCATAAGCATAATTATTTTTCATGTTATTTTACAGCTTTCTTTATTCTAAATTCCTATTACTCTTCGAAATACCTATTTTTCTATAGGAATTTAGAATAAATGTTATTAATCATCATCATCATCAGCCATTTCATGCCCAATGCAGGACATTGGCCTCCTTCATGGTTTACCAAGCTTCCCGGTGTAGTGCAGTCCGCATCCAGCGACTCCCGCTACCGTAACCAGGGCCTCGATCCTCTTAGTGCATTATAGTACGATGACAGATACATGGTCGGGTCACGTGTCGCGATTTCTCATACCATTGACGCCTAAAGTTATTTATAGGTATACGCGGTCAGCTTGAGGTGGCAATGAAACTGAATCCCTATGTTCACGCAGTTGTCATTTTACAGTCACGAGCAATAATATATACACACTGTCAGATTTTCTAAAAGTTTTTACTTAAAACAATCTAGAAAGAAGTGTACGACATTTGTCATAAATTATGTAACCAATGTTTAGATAATATAGGACAAATTCTCATACACATGTACTACAGAAGAAAATGTATACGTCGTACAAAATGTGACAGTGTGTATATATTATTGCTCGTGACTGTACTACAATTCATTAGCATAATCTAGGCCCTGGTCGTCAGACAATCTGGTGGAGGTCTGCCCACGCCCCATTCGTTCGGTTCGCAGCCGCCAGGTCAGAACTTTTTCACCCCAATTGCTATCAGTTCTCCGACCTATGTGCCCCGCCCGGTGCCCAGGTTCTTCTGCGGATCTCCTCACTGCTGATTCGATCACGCAGTGAAACACCTGACATACCTCTCTTTATTGCTCGTTGGGCGATCTTAAAGCCCTTGGTTCACATCCATAAGTCATCGCTAGCAACACACGTTGGCTATACACCTTTGTATTGAGAATCTGAGGTATTTTGGACGCAAAATTGAGTTTCGGTTGCCCGAACGCTGCCCATCCCATTTAAATTTGCCGAGTGTTAATGAAGCTGCAAGCCGCTTCAAACCGGTCTTTTTGGAAATCCATGGAGGAGGCCTATGCCCAGCAGTAGAGTTCTTGTCGCTGAATGATGATCATCATCAACCCATGTTTGTGACGTCGCTGTTTCTGGTTCTCACGACACAGGGTATCCTAGTGTGGGGCCAGAAGCAATGTATGTGCTTGTATGTAAATGTTATGTTATGTTATTTTGTCCCCACCGAGGGGCGTGGGTCTCTTCCCTGGCGGGCCAAGTCCGGATTGGCTGATGCTTGTAACACTAGTGGCTTGTCTCACTCTCAGAAGTTTTCAAGCCGCCCTAAAGTCTCTGACTTGGCTTAACTACTGCCATCTATCGACGGCAGCCGGCATCAACCGCTTGACGTGCCTTGCGAAGCACGGAACCGCTCGGAAAAATGCTACTAGCGTGACTACCATCCATGCACTGAACGCGCCCTTTCTTGCTATTGATCGTTTAAAATCACTCGGGCAGCAGGGGCTACGAACGATTCGATTGATGATGATGAGTGTTAATGGGGATAGCCTCAATTCTACTTCCAAAACTACTCCTGAACCGTATTGTTGAAGTGAAGCTTCCGCTCCCAATACCCTCTCGAGCTGAGGCCAATATTACGTTCTACGTAACATCCGCCTAACATGCTTTATATGAAATTGTTATTCGAACGAACTTTCCGAGCGGCCCTGAGCGTTACGAAAATACCTATATCGCTGAATAAAGGACTGGCCTTTAGAGCCTAAAGAGCAAGGATGAAGGAAGAATGATTGACGACATCCAGGTGTGAGTTTACAGATACGCCGAGGTTTGTGATTAGATACTTTGTACACAAGAAAGACATGTAACGAAAATATAAGCATAATGTAGCCGAGTACATAGGCGAGGTTATTTCTATAACATTTTTTCTTCATACAGGCACATATATTGCTTCTGGCCCGACACCCTGTGTAGTGGGAAGTAGAAACAGCGACGTCTCAAACATGTAAACATCCAAGACCTGTTTTTTTTATCCTCAGCCGGGATCCGAACCCGGGACCTCTCAGATGCGCTAACCGCTGCGCCACAGAGGTCGTCATAGAAAGGGTTTCTTCTAGGGTTTCTAAAATATGTGACTTCTGATGTATGTACCTATATTTTGAAAAAAAAATATATAACGTAGTTCAGGATTACGCTCTAGAATTAGCCTAGTATAGTAAATATTACATAGTAGAATAAAAAAAAAAACACAATTACTAGGAAATAACAAATTATTGTGAATCAATCAACGTACTTTCATAAAAAGTAACACAGAAAATGAACGCTACAAGTTGAAACTAAGTGTCCATTTCAAAATCAAGATCATTATCATCAGCCCACCTCTGGCCACTGCTTCGGCAGATGTCCTAACATAACATAACAAAACATAACATAAAATAGCATAGCATAGCATAGCATAGCATAGCATAGCATAGCATAGCGTAGCGTAGCGTAGCGTAGCGTGGCGTGGCGTGGCGTGGCGTGGCGTGGCGTGGCGTGGCGTGGCGTGGCGTGGCGTGGCGTGGCGTGGCGTGGCTTGGCATGGCATGGCATGGCATGGCATAGCATGGCATGGCATGGCATAGCATAGCATGGCATGGCATAGCATAGCATAGCATAGCATAGCATAGCATAGCATGGCACGGCACGGCACGGCACGGCACGGCACGGCACGGCACGGCACGGCACGGCACGGCACGGCACGGCACGGCACGGCACGGCACGGCACGGCACGGCACGGCACGGCACGGCACGGCACGGCACGGCACGGCACGGCACGGCACGGCACGGCACGGCACGGCACGGCACGGCACGGCACGGCACGGCACGGCACGGCACGGCACGGCACGGCACGGCACGGCACGGCACGGCACGGCACGGCACGGCACGGCACGGCACGGCACGGCACGGCACGGCACGGCACGGCACGGCACGGCACGGCACGGCACGGCACGGCACGGCACGGCACGGCACGGCACAGCACAGCACAGCACAGCACAGCATAGCATAGCATAGCATTACATAACATAACCTTTATTGTCATAAACATTTGTACAGGCTTATTACAGTGAAATGTATATGGGTAATTGGATAAAATTAACAATTTTAGTAATAGCAGTAAGATGACAAAACTACCCTCCGCGCTAGTTAATACTGTGTTGCGGCAAGGTAGTATTCGCCGTCCTCTACGTGACGAGTACTTATTAAGGTACAGACAAGTTTCGACTCCCACTACACAATGAAACGTGCAAACATGGTGGAAAATCGTTTGCAGTTGACAAATGCGATAACAACAACAAGACATAGTGTATGGTAAAAACAGAGGAATGTTACACAATAATTAATATAATACAAAAAGTAATTTGGTATACACAACGTACCAATTTAGGCATAATTTAGGTAACCGTTACTTTATAATAATCAATCAATGTGGCAAAATTTGGGTAAGATTTCTTCGCCATAGTGTTAGCGAGGAATTTTATTGAATAAAAAAAATAGTAGGTACAATAATCTTTTTCATTTAAATTAGTATATACAGTTGCGTATCATATGAATATATACATACCTACACACACAAATACATAGACACACATATACATACATACGTACACAAATATAATAAATACTTATTTATGTATTTATGTATATAAGTATTAAAACTATGATAATTATTTTTATATTACACCTTTAGTAATTGCTCAGCCATATTGTAGTCAAGACTTTTTAAGTAATTTTCGATAACCTTTTTACATTTAAATTTGTTGTGATTCCTTATTGAGAAGGCTTTACTGATTTTGTTATACAAGTATGGCCCAAGATGTGATGGGAAACAGCGCGCAAAAGCAGTTCTAAAACGAGGTATTTTAGAAATGATATCTTTACGTCTCTCATTTATTGTCCATGTAATAAAAGCCAGGGAATGTTGTCTTAGAATTAAGAATTTCACAAATAACTGACGTACAGATAAAACATCAAATTCACTATATAATTTTGTCGTAGGAAAACGAAAATGTTTAAAAGTTGAGACTTTGATAACAGCACGCTGAGCGCGTTCCAACTTTATTAGGTACGTCTTTTTGGCTCCCCCCCCATGAAACTATTCCGTAGTGTATTAATGATTGACACAGCGAGTAGTATACCATCTTAATAACAGAAATATCCCGAATATGTCTCAGTTTCTTGAAAATGCAGATCAGTTTACGTATTCTACCACTCAACATATCAATATGTGGTTTCCCCCCAAGGTTGCAATCTACTGTAATACCGAGATATCTGATGGATGAAGCAGAAGAGAGAGAATCACAAGTACACCTCGCCTCTGATACATCGCAATCATGAGCCTTGATATCAAAACCCATCGGTTGACCAGCATTGTTAATTGAGAATGTAATATATTTTGTTTTACTTAGGTTTAGTGTAAGTATATTGTTCTGAAGCCACTTCATGATCATTCTGAAACCATCCTCACTAATCTACTTAGCCTCTGCCCAGGTGTTAGCATCAAACAGTAGCACTGTATCGTCCGCAAAGGTAGATCCTGATCATTGTGGATCATTTTTTCTCCAAAATCATGATCATAACTGTTACCGCCATAATGCGTATTCAACAGATTTGAAGGCATTTTTCTAGTTCATTTAGTTGTCCTTTTCTTTCACATGGTATTAGACGCTAATTGAGCGATTTCCTATCTCCTTCACCCCCACATAACTCCTTAGTCCTTCCACAATGCACCTACGCAACGTGTCATCGGTGCCCTTCAAACAGTCGCAAATTTGATGTACTGCTGTACGCCCCGATGTGAAATATTTTCCACCGGTGATATCCGCGAGTGCGTGAAAATATATTATAAAAACTATTAAAAATACTAGTGTCGTGAACTTTTAGACTACTATTGAATTGTGCATTTTTGGAGCGATTGGGTGATCGATCCGCGCAGCCAAGGGCCGAAGACTGAAGAGAAGAGGAAGAGGAGTTACCGGATTTTTGAAGGTGTGTGGATTTCCTTTGCCCATCCTATAATTGCTCTAATTGCATCGATATACCATAATCGGCGTTCCTAGCGAAAAATAAAAAAATAAAAAATACAGTCCACTTAAATTCATACCGCATAAAAAAGCCTTCGGGCGCATAACGCTAACCGCCAGTGGTCAAGTAATCATATTGATAATATTTTGGCCACACCATTTTTTGGTCCATTCGTTCCGGACATATTGAAATTTCATTAGTGTCCTATCATTTCTCGGTATAAATACGAGATTCACTTTTTCTAAATTGAATTCCGCCTCACCACGTTACGTAACGAGTAACGTCGCGAAGTCTATGCCTACCCGCTTTTATAAAAGTTTCGGCACTATATTGTTTCTAATTGATCCGCTCCGCTCTTATAAGTGTTTGCCTTTGAGAAATAATATAATTACTTTCCCGCCCCTTAGGTACACACATTTATAAGTATATTATTTATATTCACGTACTCATTTGTAACATAATATATTTTGTTTACGTACTGCCTATGCCATATCATATAATTTTAATGTTGGTATAGTCAGTTATCATACCCACTTTATTTTCCCGCTTAACGTATAACTTTCTAAGTAAATATTTACGCTACGTAATATTTTCTTGCATTAAAATAATTTACGATGCCGCGTGACAATATGGCAGCCGCTTCAAGTAGCCCGAAGAGCCCGCGTTTGACAATTCTACAGGCTAAGCGAAATGCGTTGTATGAACGAATTAACGCTATTTATAATCAAGCTAAAGACTTGGATAAAGGTGCTCATGTTTCGGTAGAAGCTCGAGAGTCGTTTCTTGGTTCATGTGTAACCATCGAGGACATACGTGCCAGTTTCCACCAAATCCTCGATAGCTACAACGAAGCACTCCTCGAGTTCGACTCGGAAGCGACTCCCTCGTATCAAGGTTATGCCTCCTTCGAAGATCTATATTGTTATATCAAGCAGGTCATGTCGAAGTTCATTCACCCGCCCGCGTCTAATCGGTCCTCTTCGCCCGCTAAAGCTAAACCTAAGCTTCCAAATATTGAACTGGTGTCTTTTGATGGTGATATCAAAAATTGGCCGCTATTTTACGCTAGTTTTCATGCCACAGTGCACCAAAACTCGTCGTTAACAAACTCTGATAAATTATATTATTTATTAGGTAAATTGTCAGCAACCGCCCAGTGCTCATTTGCTGGTATTATTCCGAGCGCTGAAAATTATGAAGCGATATACCAGACACTTCTCGATAAATATCAAGATGTTAGAAAGTTAGGACTCACCTATTTAAATGAGGCACTCGGTCTCAAGTTGAATGGTCCTCCGTCTACGACTAACTATCAGATGTTTATAGATAGATTTGTTGTCGCTATCAGTTCACTTAAAGCGTTAAAAATTGATGACCTGTTGGATTTTGTACTGCTGCACATAGCAACGCAAAAGTTCGACACGGAAACTAAACGTGCGTTTGAAATGTATTGTCGTGATACGAAGTTGCCCACTCTTGACCGATTTATCGAATTTATCAAGAAACAATGTAGTATATTTGAGAGCACGCAAACCGCCACTGTTCAGAATAATAGTACGAAGTTTGGTTCTAATAAGCCTTCTGCTAGAACTAATCGTCCGCCAAATCCACAGTCTTACGTCACTTGCTCGACTTCCGAAAAGTGCCCTCTGTGTAATTTTGCGCCTCATAATCACTACTATAAATGTACCGCATTTGAAAAACTTACACCTACTGAAAGGTTTAAATTTATAAAGAAAAATAACGCTTGTGTGAATTGCACGAGTAAATCTCACAAGACGGCTCAGTGTGCATCTAAGGTCAAATGTCGTATATGTTCTGGTAACCACCATCTGAAACTCCATTTTAATAATAATAAGCCGCCTTCTGAACCCGCTACCCTTCCTCCGGCAACCTCGCATACAACCGCTGCGCCTAAAGCGCCCCTCGCTACCGCGGTCGAGTCTCAGTTAGTGCAATGCAGCGACCTCTCGCTATGTACTACATCTATTGCCGCGTCGCTTCCCGTGCGCGTTGAGACACCGACTGATAAGCCGCAACGAGTAGCTGTCTCTGCAACGGTACTGCTAGCCACAGCTCAGGCGATAGTATTCGATGCTGATAATAGACCGCATATTATTCGCTGTTTACTCGATAGCGCATCGCAAAGTAATTTCGTGACACATGAATGTTGTGAACGCCTCGGATTGTTGCATAGGTTGACGCCTTCTCACACGGTTGTTAGAGGAATCGGGGGTTCAGAGAAACATGTAAGGGGTTCAATTACCCTTAATATAAGCTCGCGATTTAATTCAAATATTAATTTTGATCTCGATTCGCTTGTTATTGACCGCATAAGCGATAACCTGCCGTCGGCCGCAGTTGATAAGGCTGCGTTTATTCATCTCGAATCACTCCCGCTCGCCGACCAGGATTTCGCAACCCCTGGACCAGTCGACTGCTTGGTCGGAGCTTCGACTTTTTCGCATCTGCTGCTGCCCGGAGTGGTACATAGCAGTTATAGTAATATACCGCCCGCCATTCAAACCGTGCTAGGATTTGTGATTATGGGTTCCGCGCCTACGTCACAGATCGTTCACAATAATTTATCAACTGTATGTTGTTCCGTTGTTCACGACTCGATGGACACACTCTTCAAGCGATTTTGGGAAATTGAAGAGGTAACCGCGCCGCCCGCTCAGAGTCCCGATGATTTTGAGTGTGAACAATTTTTTCGTGCTACTACCGTTCGTGACGACACTGGTAGGTATGTAGTAGCATTACCGTTTCGTGATGACGTGTGTTTGTTGGGTGATTCGTATTCTGCTGCGCTTAGTCGCCTTAAATGTTTAGAACGAAAGCTAGACGCTTCGCTCAAGACCCGCGCCGCGTATAATGACGTAATACGCGACTATTTAGATAAGGGCTACTTAAGTCCTATTGATATGAATACTGATGACGTCACTCAACCTTCATATACGATTCCACATCACGGTGTGTTTCGTGAAGACAAAAAGTCGACCAAGCTTCGCTGTGTTTTGGACGCCAGTTGCAAGTCTTCCTCAGGTCACTCACTTAACGATCTTCTTTACGCAGGTGCTAACTTACAAGGAGACTTGTTTAGTATCCTTACTCAATTCCGCTTATTTGAGATAACGCTTTCCGCTGATTGTCGTCAGATGTTTCTCCAAATTGGAGTCCGCGAACCTGATCGTAGGTATCAGAGAATTTTGTATCGGTTCAGTACGGAGGATCCAGTTACTGTATACGAATTTAACCGCGTTTGTTTCGGACTAAAATGTAGTCCATTCCACGCATTACGCGTGGTTCACCAGCTGATCGCTGATGAAGGTGATAAGTTTCCCGCTGCGGCCGCTGCTGCTTCTTCATGTCTATACATGGACGATATCGCCACTTCTGTCATGACTACCCCGCAAGCTATCACCCTGAGTAATGAGCTTATCGAGCTTTTCAAGTTAGGCCAATTTGATCTAGTTAAGTGGACTAGCAATTCTGACGCTGTACTTGCTCACATACCAAATACGCACAAAGAGTCTTGTGATAAAATGTTTGACGACTCTGTCCCACATAAGACTCTAGGACTATATTTCGATAGGTCACGTGATTGTTTCTGTTTCGTGGTGAACGCTCCAGACGATAAGTGCACTAAGCGCACGATGTTATCTGCGATTGCGAGACTATGGGACATCATGGGCTTTGTGGCTCCGGCCATTTTGTACGCCAAGCTTTTGATAAAAGAGCTTTGGCTGTCAAAGTGTGACTGGGATGCCGAGCCTCCATCTCACATCACTAAAGCTTGGGTGCAGTTTTGTAAAGAGCTTTCTTCGCTCAATCAGTTGCACATTCCACGCCATTTGGGTATTGTAGAGAATTGCGAAATTAACGTCATTGGTTTCGGAGACGCGAGTGAACGAGCTTACGGCGGTGTCGTTTACATACAAGTTCGCGTAGGTTCAACGTATACTGTGCAATTAGTCTGCGCAAAATCCAAGGTGTCACCGGTCAAGGTCTTATCTATTGCGCGATTGGAACTTTGTGCAGCGGTTTTATTGTCACAGCTGCTTCGTAAGGTACTAGACATAATAAACCCGCGATACACTGTTAGTAATGTCTTTGCTTTTAGCGATTCCAAAGTCGCCCTTTGTTGGATCTACGCGTCCCCACATCGCTGGCAGACCTTTGTCGCCAATAGAGTTGTCAAAGTGACAGAAAATATTCCCGCGAGTCGATTCTTTCATGTGTCTGGCTCCGAAAACCCCGCTGACTGCTTGTCTCGTGGTCTTACTCCGGGTGAGTTAGTTGACCATTCTCTATGGCTTACTGGACCTCATTGGATCGTAAGAGAGCCTAGTGAATGGCCTCTGAATAAAATAGATGGCAGCGATTACGCTGACGCGCCTGAACAACGGGCTCAGACGCACGTCACAACCAGTCCAGGTATCCCACCGCTTTACACTCTCGCGCAACGATTTTCGTCGTACTCTAAACTATTACGCGCGATCGTATATGTTTACCGCTTCATTAAAATATTACCCCGTGGTAATTCTATAACCGCCGCAGAACTAGAGTTTGCAGAAAATAAATTAATACTCGCGGTGCAAGATGTTCATTTCCCGCATGATAAATCAAACTTAATTAAAAATGAACTTTGTTCATCCGCTTTAAATAAGCTAATACCATTCCTAGATAATAACGGTTTAATCCGTGTTGGAGGTCGCTTGTCAAATTCCGCAGAGGATTACGCTTTTAAGCATCCTTGCATTCTTCCGCGTCGCGATCAAGTCATAGATTTGATAGTTGATCATTATCACCGCAAGCACTTGCATGCTGGACCAGAACACCTGATGTCTTTATTGAGAAGCAGATTCTGGATCCTAGCTGCAAGACGCATTATACGCTATCGCATTCATAAATGCAACGTGTGTTTTAAATCGAAACCACGTCCGTTATCTCCGCTTATGTCGGATGCGCTTAGACAGCGCGTTAACCAAGTCGACAAGGCTTTCACGCATGTCGGGTGTGACTACGCAGGGCCTCTTCAGTACACCCCCACTCGTGGTCGGGGGATAAGGAGCCGTAAAGCTTGGTTATGCATCTTCACATGTCTTACGACACGCGCAACGCACATCGAGATTGCGACAGATTTGAGCACAGTTAGTTTTCTGAATGCGTTCAAGCGATTTCTTTCCAGACGAGGACCCATTAAGTGCATGTATTCGGATAACGGAACTTGTTTCGTAGGGGCACGCTCATATCTCCGCGACTTTTATAAATTCTTAGACGAATTACGCCCGCACCTGGAAGAAAAGTTTGCTGAAAATCGTATAGAGTGGAAATTTATTCCGCCCGCTTCTCCTCACTGGGGAGGTTGTTGGGAGAGTATGGTGAAAATAATTAAAACCCATTTGTTCAAGGTCATCGGACAACAAATTGTATCGTATGAGGAGCTTCTCACAATTCTCACTGAGATAGAGGCTCTCGTCAACTCCCGCCCGCTAGTCAAAAATAGTAGTGACCCCGCCGAGCCTTCAGCTCTTACTCCTGCGCACTTTTTACATACCGCGCCACTGTCATCGCTTCCTGCGCCTAGAGTTACACCAATAGATTTGTTGGACAGACATAACTTAATAGAAGGCATGGTGCAGTCATTTTGGAAGCGTTGGCGTGCTGAATATCTGCATCAGTTGCAGGTGCGAGCGAAGTGGAACGTTCCTTCTGTTCCAATACAGGAGGGAACGTTAGTTATCATTAAAACTGACATTGTTCCACCCTTTGCTTGGCCTTTAGGCATCGTGGAAAAGGTTTATCCGTCTAAGGACGGCGCTACGCGAGTTGTCACTGTAAAGACTTCGAAGGGGAGCTACCTTCGACCAGTAGTTAAATTATGCCCCATACCTACTCAATAGTTTGCTACTTCGTGCAACGCTTTTATAACATTTATTTATGTTACACACTTTATTAAACCGCTAAATTTATATTTATCTTAACCGCTTACGACATATAACCGCTTACAATATTACATTTATCCCGCATATAATATTATATTTAACTCGCACTTTTCTCTACATAATTCTTAGCTTCTTAAAGGCAGCCCTTTAAGGCCGGGGGTGATGTTACCGCCATAATGCGTATTCAACAGATTTGAAGGCATTTTTCTAGTTCATTTAGTTGTCCTTTTCTTTCACATGGTATTAGACGCTAATTGAGCGATTTCCTATCTCCTTCACCCCCACATAACTCCTTAGTCCTTCCACAATGCACCTACGCAACGTGTCATCGGTGCCCTTCAAACAGTCGCAAATTTGATGTACTGCTGTACGCCCCGATGTGAAATACTTTCCACCGGTGATATCCGCGAGTGCGTGAAAATATATTATAAAAACTATTAAAAATACTAGTGTCGTGAACTTTTAGACTACTATTGAATTGTGCATTTTTGGAGCGATTGGGTGATCGATCCGCGCAGCCAAGGGCCGAAGACTGAAGAGAAGAGGAAGAGGAGTTACCGGATTTTTGAAGGTGTGTGGATTTCCTTTGCCCATCCTATAATTGCTCTAATTGCATCGATATACCATAATCGGCGTTCCTAGCGAAAAATAAAAAAATAAAAAATACAGTCCACTTAAATTCATACCGCATAAAAAAGCCTTCGGGCGCATAACGCTAACCGCCAGTGGTCAAGTAATCATATTGATAATATTTTGGCCACACCAATAACAAAGGATAACTCTACTTCTCTAAACGGTGTCGGTGGCACTCCACACGTGAGGGAATGAATTCACACACAACAGCTGTGTCTGTCAGTGACAGTGGGGGTGTTAGTGGTGCCAGATGAGGCCATTATTGCGATCAATAATTGCAATTGCACGTACGCACTTCTCTGCGTCGTATGTTCGAGAGGTATTGAATCGTTCTCCGTTTGGCATCGTGTTTTTGAGTTTTTTTCTATTTGATTTTGAGTATTAAAGAAAAACTCGTGAAATTTTCTCAATTCTATTTTAGGAATTTACAACAAATTATTTCTGACACTGATAGATTACATACGAAGGAATAAAATAAGAAATAAGAAAACTTTATTGCAAGTAAAAATGTTACAATGTGTGTCCTGGCTCCCAAACTAGGATTCCCTGTGCTATGGGTAATATGCTATGGGTAAATGCGTAATATACACATAAAAAAATATGACAGCGTTGCAGCTCAAACTTTTTACAAATAAAGTCATTTTAAAACGCCCACTAAGGTTAAATAGAGTTTTACTTAAAGAGATTTAAGAGAGGCATTATTTTACTTTTCTATTTATAAAACCGATTGTCTTTTTAATTTTGGTGATTAGTGAACAGAGATTACATTATAAAGTATTATTAAGCATTAAGTGGTAATGGAATTAAGTACAGTAAAAGTATCAATAAACAAATCTATAAATAAATAATTCTATAACCTATAGCACATATTGAATTGATTTTAATTCCAGACATCGCAGTCATCCAAATAATATTTAATGTTATAGTAGCTCTTTTGCCACAAATTGTACTTTACCAATTTCTTGACCAAAAACGAAAGTGGTCGACATAGCCCAGCGGATGAGTAAGTTGGATTGGCAGTGGGCGGGGCACATAGCACACAGAACTGATGGCCAATGGGGCCGAAAAAATCTTGAATGGAGACCACATATCGGCAAGCTCAGCGTAGGATGACCAGCCACAAGATGGACAAAAGATCTCATCCAAGTGGCAGGAAGCGCTTACAGCCGGTCTTTTTGGAAATCCATGGAAGAGGCCTATGTCCAGCAGTGGACTTCTTGTGGCCGAATAATGTTGATGAATTTTTTGTACCGCGTTTCTGTCAAGCATATTGAAATTAAATTAACATTGGAAATCTTGATATTTTATACCAACTCTGAAACGAGATTATAATCTCGAGTGTCATAATCAATCAGAATCTGTTGCTTGTAACCCGAGGCGATTAGATATTCCGTTTTGCGTCACATGCCATATTTTAATATTGATGAGTAGGTACCAAACGGGCCTCTACTCAACATCATTGTCTAGTTGTAAGCATAAACATTTACATAAATATTGCTTCTGGCCCCACACTAGGATACCCTAGGAACCAGAAACAGCGACATCACAAACATTGTAAACATCCAAGACATGGGCGTTATTTGTCCCCAGCCGGGGTTCGAAGCCTGGACCTCTCGCATGGTAGGCAGAGGGCTAACCACTACGCCACAGAGGTTGCCGACCGATAGAATAGAATAGAATAGAATATTCTTTATTATACAATAAAGAATATTTTATTACATACGTACACCAAGAATTACACATGAGATTTGATAGATACGAGGGCTGCTACTTATGTATGCGGAATAGAAAACATTAACAAATGTATATGGCTAAATATGCTTTTATTGTTTTTCAAAGTATTCTCCACTATGATCGATGCACTTTTGCATTCGATGAAACCAACTTGTAAAACACTTTTTCCACTCTGATTGAGGTATCTCCAAAACGTGCTGTTTGAACGCATCTACGGCATCTTCACGGGTCGAAAATCGTTGACCACGTAATTTATTCTTTACATTTGGGAATAAATAGAAATCATTGGGAGCCAAATCAGGGCTGTACGATGGATGACCCATCAATTCTATTTTTTGAACATCCAAAAATGTAGTTGTTTCCTGAGATGTATGACAGCTGGCATGTCATGGTGAAGTATGATTCTGCGTCGCTGGTTGTTTTGGCGTATTTCTTCAAATACTTCCGGCAAACAAATGGCCGTGTACCACTCCGAATTAACCGTTCTGCGATTCTCCAGTGGTATTGTAGCCACATGGCCATTAATACCAAAAAAGCAGGCCACCATTTGCTTTACAGTGCTTTTTGCACGAGCCACTTTCGTAGAGTTCGGCTCATTTTGAAACACCCAAACTGTTGATTGTTGTTTAGTTTCGGGATCGTACGCGTAGATCCAGGATTCGTCACCTGTGTAGATATTATAAACAGATTTTGAGTCGCCTCCGTTGAATTTTTTTAAGGTTTTCTTGCACCATTCGACGCGAGCATCTTTTTGATCCTGAGTTAAGTTGTGCGGGATCCAACGCGAACAAATTTTTTTTACAGACAAAATGTTCATGTAATATCCTATAAATGCTCGTCATACATATGCCCAGAATAGCCTCTATCTCGTGATACGTAACATGGTGGTCTTGCATTATTAGTTTTCGCACAGCTTTAATATTTTGTGGCACAACCACCGATTTCGGGCGACCTTCTTTAACTTCGTCCGTGAGCTTACTGCGCCCGCGATTAAACTCACTAAACCAGTGATACACAGTCGTTTTTGATGGAGCTTCACCACCAAAAGTCGAAGTTAATTGATTTACGAACTGTTGTTGCGTTAAACCACGTCTTTCGACGTAATAAATCATAGCACGAATATTTTCACGAGTGAGTTCCATTTTTTCAGCGCTATGACATTTTAAACCCAACAAAAACAAAACACTAACGTATATAAGAGAAAAATATTAGCGGCCAGTATTTAAAAAAAGAACGAATTTGACCATGGAGGTCATACATTGCGTTTAAAGTTATTGGAATCCCAGATTCCGCATACATAAGTAGCAGCCTATGTAGATAGATATAAAGATATAGAATACTTTATTGCACAGCCAGCATACGCACGGTGTAGGTACACTCTTATCTCATATTTCTGTATTTTGTGTACACAGTTATATGCACATCTGCCTTGGTATCATGCGAGAGGTCACGGGTTCGAATCCCGGCTGGGGACAAAAACAAAAACCCAGGTCTTGGATGTTTACATTTTGTGATGTCGCTGTTTCTGGTTCCCACTACACAGGGTATCCTAGTGTAGGCGAGGGGTTCTGTGTGTGCCTGTATGTGAATTATGTAAAATTTTGTATTATATAGAAGAGCAGCGGTGGCGTAGTAGGGTTGACCCTTGCTTCTCGATCATGAGGATCTGGGTTCGAACCACGCATATACCAATGACTTTTAGTTACGTACATTTGTTTGTTTGTACAGCAACGCCATTCGCTGATAAATTGTGCCCAGATAACGGCGACAGGCCTGCCACTTGTCACGTTAGGGACCTATTAAACTCGGCAAAACGTGGGCCCAGTTCTAGTGATTGGTGCCTCTGCCTACCCCCTCGGGGATAACGGGCGTGAGTTTATTTATTTTTTATTTATTTAAAATATATAAACAATCAAACGTACAATAACCTACTATAGCCAAAAAAATTTACTTACTCAGCTCAGAATCAAGCTGTGTAGGGCGTCACGATTTAATCGTCCCCTAAAGTAGCAAATCTCAGTGTCAGATGTCTCATGTAACAAGCGAAATAAATTACCCTCACTTCCTTTCGCAGAGAGTGATCTTGCGAGAAACCTAGTTGGGCTTATTTCTCCGCAAAGCCTGACACATTAGAACATGAGTAATCTCAAACTAACCCGCAGCAAAGGGAATATGAGGCAAAATTTCTGACAGGACACTTGAACGGTTCTATACTCAACATTTAAAATGGACTCTATTAGCCTAGGCGCACACTAGCGACACGCGACAGGCGGCAGCTCGGCAACTAGACGCGACGACAGGCTAATACGGCAGTCAATTTTCATATATTTTGTTCGAATCTCCGCACACTTGGCGTCAGAGTCGCGGAGTCGCGACGACAAGATGCCAGAAGCAAATGACAACGTCGCGTCTGACGCGGTGACTTGACGCGGCGGCAAGTCGCCCTGTTTGCGATGGCTCTTATTGAGACTCCGCTGTCCGTCCGTCCGTCCGTCCATCCGACTGTCACCAGCTGTATCTCATGGACATGTGTGCAACATATTGCGTGCCAAATGTTGACTAGTGGATACGAGGTTTAGGTGAGGGCAGGCATTGAGTAATCTCTGTAAGTACTCAAATCGGTTCATAGTAATAACATAGGACAAAGTACAAGAGATCTATGGCAACTAAATGCAGAGTAAGTCTCTGTGTGTGTGTGTGTGACAACATGACTAACAAACTACGAAGCAGCTTGGAGGCATTTGTTAAAAAAATGTAAAGGCTTTTTTTTGTTATTCTAATTTTTACATAGCTAATAAACTCGGCAAAACGTGGGCCCAGTTCTAGTGATTGGTGCCTCTGCCTACCCCCTCGAGGTTAACGGGCGTGAGTTTTTTTTTACATAGCCTCATGTGTGCCACTGCTGGGCAAATAAATAAATAAAAAATTATAAAAAACCAAAAAAAAAAAACCATGTGAAATAAGATTCACTTGCTCAAGTAATTCAAGCCAGGCATTATAACATCTCACTCTTCCTTCGTAAGTGGGTCATATATCTAAGGGCGCACGCACACCGCGCAGTAGACAAACTGTTTGTATGACTGACGACCGTCCGTCCCTTCAATTTGTTCAGTCGCGCTCAATGGACGGAGGACAGTGAGCGATGGACGCTGTCACCCTAGACGGCATATTTTAGTTTTAAGGTCCGGCTGTACAAGTATTCGTTCTTGAATCGTCCTCTCTAGGGAACCGTTGTTGCTAAGGAGACTTTAAACTAAAGCAATTTTACTATCCTTATTTTATGCAAAATTAATATAATACCCAAAATTAATATAGTAATTATCCTCATCATCAACCCATTATACCGACACCGAGGGGCACGGGTCTCCTCCCTGAGGAAGGTATAGGCCATTCTCCACCACGGGGGCCTAGTCCAAATTGGTGGAGGCTTGTAAGACTAGTGGCTGGTCTTACTGTCGGAAGTCTTCAAGCCGCCCTAAGGCCTCTGACTTAGCTTAACGACTGCCATCTATCGACGGCAGCCGGCACCAACTGCTTAACGTGCCTTGCGAAGCACGGAACCGCTCAGAAAAATGCCACTAGCGTTAGCCATAGACTATGCTATACGCGCCCTATGACGGCCTCTGTGGCGTAGTGGTTAGCGCATCTGCTTACCATGCGAGAGGTCCCGGGTTCGATCCCCGGCTGGGGAAAAAAAAAGAAACCCAGGTCTTGGATGTTTACATGTTTGTGACGTCGCTGTTTCTGGTTCCCACGACACAGGGTATCCTAGTGTGGGGCCAGAAGCAATGTATGTGCATGTATGTAAATGTTTATGTTTATGTTTATGTTTATGTTTATGTTTATGTTTATGTTTATGTTTATGTTTATGATTATGTTTATGTTTATGTTTATGTTTATGTTTATGTTTATGTTTATGTTTATGTTTATGTTTATGTTTATGTTTATGTTTATGTTTATGTTTATGTTTATGTTTATGTTTATGTTTATGTTTATGTTTATGTTTATGTTTATGTTTATGTTTATGTTTATGTTTATGTTTATGTTTATGTTTATGTTTATGTTTATGTTTATGTTTATGTTTATGTTTATGTTTATGTTTATGTTTATGTTTATGTTTATGTTTATGTTTATGTTGCTTAGCCTTCGTGATCCTAAAGATCACTCAGGCAGCCGGGCCTACGAGCGATTCTTATAAGTAATCATCCTTAATTAATGCTAATAATAGCTTACCAAACTAGGATACCCTGTGCTATGGTAACCTGGCAAGGACATCACGAACATATCAATACGCCGAGAGGCCTTTTTGTACAAATGTACGACTTAACCCAGTGGGAATCGAACTCACTTCAAAGGCTAGACCAACGAGTCAGTCAATAAAAATCGTATCGTTTTTAGGTTACATTGTAACCTACGCCTCGGATGCAGCACACAATGAACAGCAGAGCAGAACTCTAGGCAATAACGACCGTCGGTGTTGAAGGGGTACTGCTCGAGTTTCTGCCTTTTTGGCAGCTCCTGGCACGTGGGAGTCTCATTTTTAGGGTTCCGTATCCAAAGGGTAAAATGGGCCCTATTACGGAAACTCCGCTGTCCGTCCGTCCGTCACCAGGCTGTATCTCATGAACCGTGATAGTTCGATAGTTCAAATTGTGAGTTTCACAGATGATGTATTTCTGTTGCCGCTATTAGGTACAACAAATAATAAAAAATAGAATAAAATAAATATTTAAGGGGGCTTCCAAACAACAAACGTAATTCTTTTGCTCGATATTGATAACGGCAACAGGTAGACGCTTGAAATATTCGCAGAATATTAAGTTATATGTTCACTTTAAAAATAAATAATTGAATTAAAATAAAATAAATATTTAAGGGGGACTCCCTTACAATAAACATTATTTTTTGCTCGTTTTCACTCTATATTGATAACGGCAACCGGTAGACTCGTGAAGTATTCACAAAATATTAAGATATATATTCACTTTAAAAATAAATAATTGAATTAAAATAAATAATCAAGGGGCGCTCCTATACAACAAGCACGATTTTTATAGGTAGCGGTACGGAACCCTTAGTGCACGAGTCTGACTCGCACTTGACCAGGTTTTTTTTAATAGCTAGCCGGGTTGAAATGAAATGTCTGCTCTGGAAAAGCCTGCATTTCTAAGAGAAATGAACCGTGGGTGGCTCTTTTCATACATACACACATAAACTCACGCCTGTATCTCAGAGGGGTTGGCCAGAGACTGCCACTTGCCACGATACTGACAAACCACTTTCCCTTCATCGACATTCATTAGTGGTTGCACGCATGCCGGTTCAGGGTACTTTTTATTCTGCCCTTTATCTACACATCACCTATTTGGTCTTTTCAAATATGTTTTTTCGAAATACTCGTCATCCCATTTACCAGAAGTCATTCTTAACCCGAGGATTTATTATTCAGCCATTATCTCTTAAAAGTCTAGACGTTCACGCTGAGCTAAAAATCCTTCAAGATTCGGATGGCAATCAAGGAAAGCCTTTCATTCCATTAACAAAGATCCTTTAAAACAAAAAAGACGATTTCAAATGGGATGTTCGAAGCGATTCTTACAAAACATTAATCTTCGTTTGCTGACGAAACAAGGCTTTACAGGATAAAGACTGACATATTTAGTAACATAATTTGAAAAATATAGAATAGAAGAATAGAATATAATAATAGTTTTTATTTGGCACAAAAAAAGAACTAAACATATTTCATCATCATCAACCCATTGTGTCTCCACCGAGGGGCACGGGTCTCTTCCCATTTAACATAATTATTAAAACTTAATCATTATTAGATGTATATGTACTAAAAACGTCTCCGCTCAGCTTTATTCGGTTGGCCCATGGCGCTGATTTTCAGCGGATGCCTTACACTTATATACTAAAACATATCATAAAACATATCCAAAGGCAAAGTAAGCTAAATTCCAGAAGCAAGATATGAACGCAACACCACCGTCGCCAATACTCAGGCTCAAAAGCTTGTGAGCCTGAGGATGCCTCGTGTTAGAGTCGAAACGCGTCGCATTGTCTCACACAAGTATTGGTGTCGGTGGTGGTGCGTCCGTGTCTTGCTTCTGCTGGAAAAAGTGGGAGGGAGGGCGGTGCATGGTGCTTGTGGGATATTGGCGGAATTTAGGAAAGTAATTTTCACTTTTATTGTTATTATGGACTTCCCCAAAGTAACGCCTGATTCCAAACAATATCTTAATAGTCGGACTTGTGTTGGTATAAGTCGGAGAACGTCGTCGAAATATCTTGCTAAAAGTGGTATTGCTACTATAACTTCACAAATGTACATAACTTAGAAAACAAAGTCATAGCTACTTTCTCGCACTGTGAAACGAACCTGGGCTCCCGCTTCCATGTCCATTTTTGCAGCCACTAGTATTGAATAAATTATTGTATTTGTATTTTTGTATTTTGGACAAACTGTTAATGTGAATTTTTTTTCGTTTGCTTTATTATTTGTTTATTTTTTCTCTGTTTGTTTGTTCTATTTGTTTAAATTTTAAAAATAAGAAAGTTTTTGTTTATTGTGTCTAGTTTTTCTTTTCTTTTTTGTGTATGTATTGCAGTATACATTTATGTATTTGTTGTTTTGTTATGTTTTGAGTACTGTGCCGTTGAATAAATTATTTCTCTATCTAGAGCTCTCTAAATAATAAAGACACATTTGGTCTCAAAGTCACCCAAGCTTTTACCCCTTTTGTGGAACAAACGTTATCTTGTAATAGGGGCGTGTCTTATTACTGACGCTACAGTTAATTTAACGACCGCTGAATAGGACCCCTGTTAAGATAACTTAGTAGACCTTGTGGGGAAGATTTCGCCGATTAGATAACCTTTCACTGCGTGTGACAGGAGTTAACTAAAATCAGTTTCAATCACTATGTTCGCAGTAAACCTATTTGGGTAACAAAGTGTCTGTTCATCTTCGTGCCGAGATTGACATAAAATGTTAAAAAATATTTCTAATGCAATACATTTAAGAAAATGTTATTTAGGTTCGAAAAAATATTACATCACATCATCCACCCATTATGTCCCACGGGGACACGAGTCTCTTTTCTGAGGAACGTATAGTTCGGATTGGTGGAGGCTTGAAAAAATATCAAAGACTTCGAAACTTTTAGTACCCAACGTTAGTACTAGAAATATAAATAAATTGTCATTTGCACGATTTAGATTTTGCAAAAGTTAATACCTCCTTTGTGGGGCACTGTATAAGGTTCTGCAACAAGATTCCTCGAGTTATATTAAATTAGAGTTACCTACGGTTTTAGAGGTTAGTCATCTATATATACAAAATTCAAAGTCCTGACTGACTGATTCATTCACTCATCAACGCCCAGCCCAAGCCGTTTGACTTGGAAGCTGAAATTTTGGATTGATAATAACGGATTTTTTGAAATTCAACCCCTAAGGTGGCGAAAAGGGTTGCCAAAATTTGTACGGGAGGCATAAAAAATGTTGTCTGATTTTCTTGAAACTTAAAATAAATACTCTTCAACACAGTTGATTGAACACGTGTTTCACCGTTTTTCTAAATTTAACCCTTAACGGGAGTTACGGGAGTGAACGGGGGTGCAAAAATTTTGAACTAAAGTCCACGCGGACGGAGTCGCGGGCGAAAGCTAGTTTATAATAGTGGCGTAGTGGTTAGCGCATCTGCTTACCATTAGAGAGGTCCCGGGTTCGATCCCCAGCTGGGGAGAAAAAAAAACTCCAGGTCTTGGATGTTTACATGTTTGTGACGTCGCTGTAGTTCCTACGACACAGGGTATCCTAGTGTGGGGCCAGAAGCAATATATGGGATTACTAATGGTTGACCAAAAAATTATTGACAAATGGTCATTCGACAAACAACGTTTAACCAAATGTTCATTTGGCAAACGAGACATTTGACAAAAGTATCATCTTACAAAACTCACTTAGCAAATGATCCATTAGCAAACACTACATTTGTTAAATGTTTTGAATATTAAAATGTCAATTGACCTTTTTTAATTTCACCAAATAATATGTTTCGCAAATGAAGCATTTGTCCAAATGTCATTTAACAAAATGTTGAACGCATCAAAGTCGAGTCTGTTTTCGATCTTACATAGAGAACCTAACGCTCCGACGCGCTCCGCTTCGCTACGCGCGTCGTCGCACCTATATTTCTGTTGTCACGTATTCTTTACATCGCCGACCCCCCGTTCGTAAGTTTGATTAATAAACGAAACATTTGTCAAATAATACATTTTATCAAACGTTTTTAGACCAATAGTAGTTTTGTCTGATAACTCAGTTGTTAAATGTTCATTAAGTAAAATAATTATTTGTAAAATGTAAATTTAAGTGTTGATCATTTGGATAAGTGAGTCATTTGTAAAATGATCATCAATTGGCGAAAGCATTTTTTGTCAAACATTGTTTGTCAAGTGTAATTTTGCCAAATGACTTTTGGTCAAACAGCAGGACCCCGCAATGTATGTGCCTGTATGTAAATGTTTATATTAACACATTGATAACGAAGTCTGCAGACGAAATATAAACTCTTTATGTGTACTAAATAAAAGATATAGATGGACAGAAAAACCATTATTACACAACCAGGAAAAGGCATCCAAGATTTCTTATATCTTAGTATTGGAAATAAAAACAAATTCCCATAATTTAATTCCAAATACAAATACTCGTGCTCAATAATACAATAATAATAATACAAATAAACTTTATTTCTCTATCCACAAATTAGGCACAAAGAGATGTCATACAATATGGCGCAATAGAAGTAATTTGTTTAAAGACTACGTCCTAAATTAGATAAAGATCTGTATCATAGGATGCCAGGCCTCCCAAAAACTATGGCAACAAAGTATGGAACATACTGTAGACACAAATGAAGACCAACAGAGAAATTACAGAAACAAAGAAAATTACAAAAGCCAAATAAGTGTGTACTCACACTCATAAGCTATAAATACCATAAACACAGTAAGTTAGTCACGCACACACAGACACTTTCATTCTAGATATAATTTATGCTTATGGCCGGCTTAGATTATCTTAGTGTTTAGGAGAGTGCTTTAGTAGAAATGTGTAAACGTTACTCGCTTTAGTACGGTTGTAGTTGCCTTTCAATTAGAATCGAAATAGAATTGGTTTCTATTTTTGTTTCCAGTGACACCTGAGCACGTTGTCACTAATATTCTCGTTACTTATTTGATAAACTGAAACTTTTGTGAGAACTTTTGGAGAGTGCACAAGTGACTCGTGATGCCTGCGTGCTATTTGCATTAACTAGAATTATCAAACTTACTTATTTGTTCCATTAAAACACTTAGTATGTTGCGTAGAATAGTGCGTATTTCGCGACGGTGATTGTTCATCCTGGCGACAAAATGCCACTCTACTGGAAGAAATTAAAACATTCACTCGCACGTGTACGAAAGTACTAAAGCACTCTTCTAAACACTAAAGCCGGGTTTTCACGGTCTTATTGCGCTCAGACCGAGTGCGCCATCCGAGTAAACTAATGCTGCTGATTGGACGGTTTTTCGTCACGACACTAAAATGGCCAATCAGAAGCATGAGTTTAAGATAATCTAAATCGGCCATTAAGCACAGTACTTTAGTCACACACACACACACACACACACACACATGCATTATTTTTTCATCTTTTGCCTCAAAGAGACTTCAATGTATATTTCGCAGCCGATTATTAACCATTAGTTAATCTGTGGATTGGGTATGGATTAGTTAGCCTGTAATGTACGTCGAAATATCCCTGATGGGGATCGAGAAGTGCGGCCATTATATCAATATGTACCTAATCTGCTCTACAGATTGTAAGCCGCCTTAAGAGCCATTTTGGGGTCTTCGAGTTTACATACACTAATGGAGCATATTTTTATCTTTCGCTCTGTTAGACAGACTTGGCTAAAGTATCAATTTTCCTAAGATTTCCACGTATCTGGAAATGGGTGGCTTCTATTGTGTTTATAGTTTTATAAAATTATGTCTAATTTGGATTGGCTCATTTTAATCCCTACCCTATGTCATCATCATCATCATCATCATCGGCCTATGGTTGTCCACTGCTGGACATAGGCCTCTCCCATTGCACGAAACTGAACACGGTCCTCGGCTTCTCTCATCCAGCTCTTGCCAGCCGCCCTGCGAAGATCATCGCTCCACCGAGTCTGAGGACGTCCTACACTACGTTTACCGATCCGCGGTCTCCACTCAAGAACTCTTCTACCCCATCGGTTATCAGTTCTTCGGGTGATATGGCCGGCCCACTGCCACTTCAGCATGCTAATTCGGTGGGCTATGTCGGTGACTTTGGTTCTCTGTCGGATGACTTCGTTTCGAATTCGATCTTTCAGAGAAACCCCGAGCATAGCCCAGCTACCCTATGTATTAGGTGACAATAGACGCGTTGAAGGTCAACAGATAAGAGATTTCTGAGTTTGTAGGGTGGCAAATATTTTTGGCCAAGGCCAAGGCGTTTTCTCTGAGACTATTACAAGTGTCTTCTTTCCAATATATACAAATTATTTTGTCACAGTGTTAGTGCGCATACTCCTCCGAAACGGCTAGACCGATTTTGATGAAATTCTAAATTGAAAACATATTGTTTGTTATTGTAAAATTTGTGGTAGGTAATTAAATTTTTTTCAGATTCACTTTCAAAAATTCCTGTTCAGTAATGTTACTGACAGACGTTCTCATTAGTAGCACGAAAGCATGCTTTTATTGAGCAAGTGCTTTACTCCCAATCTTTTCAGTATTTTTGTATTCGATGTTTTAATCTATCCGTCTTCCTTTTTTTGAGGTTTGATTACCTGCATTGTTGTTGTCAGTGTTACTGTCTTAAGAAATCATAAACTTATTTCAACGTAAAGAATTTACATTCTGTTTGTTGAATGCCAATGTGCCTACATACAGTAAAAAATGGGAGTAAAGCACTTGCTCAATAAAAGCATGCTTTCGTGCTACTAATGAGCACGTCTGTCAGCTTAAAATACAATATCTAGTTTAGTGCTGCAAACAAGAAGACTGTATGCTCCTGAACATCAGAACGTGAATAGCCAACATTGTCCAAAGCAGTTAATTGAATGAACACACCCATTTCATGAAGGACACCGGCCCAATTAGTCTTCCCCACAGGTACAGACACTGGTGATCTCTTAATCAGTACTCTCGGCGAGAGAAGGTAGGTGACCAGATCCGGGTGTGGGTGGAGAGTAGGGGACGGCGGTAAGTGCAGCTTTTGGTTTACTTGCGGCGACTTTATTGAACTTAGACTTGAGTTGGTGCGGGTCAGCCCACATTAGGCCTGGGTAAGAAAGCCTTCTTTCTCTTACACGATTTTCAATAGTAGACTATTAACTTTTTCCGGACTAGCTTTCGCCCGCGACTCCGTCCGCGTGGACTTTAGTTCAAAATTTTGCAACCCCGTTCAATTAAGGGTTAAATTTAAAAAAACGGCGGCCATACAAATTTTGGCAAGCCTTTTCGCCCCCTTAGGGGTTGAATTTAAGAAAATCCGTTGTTATTCCTTGCTTACATTATGTATAGACCCTCTGTGCAAAATTTTAGCTTCCTAGATCCAAGGGCTTGGGCTGAGCGTTGATGAGTGAATGAATCAGTCAGTCAGGACTTTGAATCTATATATATAAAAGGAGAAGCTGACTGACTGACTGACTGACTGACTGACTGACTGACTGACTAACTGACTGACTGACTGACTGACTGACTGACTGACTGACTGACTGACTGACTGACTGACTGACTGACTGACTGACTGACTGACTGACTGACTGACTGACTGACTGACTGACTGACTGCCTGACTGACTGACATATCAACGCAGGGCCCAAACTAGAAGGGTTAGAAACTTGAAATTTTGCACAGGGGTTCCTTTTATAACGTAATGGAGCACTAAGAGAGGATTTTTCGAAATTCATCCCCCAAAGGGGTAAAATGGGGGTTCAAAGTTAGTATGAAACTTCGCCGTTTTTGAAGTTATTCGAATGAAATTTGGTACGAAGGTTTTTCATTTAAAATTATGAAACACGTGTAAAATAGTTTTTTAAAAATCATCCCTTAAGAGGGAAAAAAGGTGCAAACATAATATGAAACTTTGCCGTTTTTTAAGTTATTCGAATGAGATTCAATATGAAGGTCCTTAATTGAAAGTCATGAAAGACGTGTAAAGTAGTTTTTCGAAAATCATCCCTTATGAGGTCCGGTATGAGGGGGTTGCGAAGTTAGTATAAAAGCTCTTTCGCATGCGCTAAAAGTATCCATATCTTATTTGCAAACACTTTACTCAACTAAAGCCCACGCGGACGTAGTCGCGGGCAACAGCTACTTTTATATATATAGATATACTTTCTTGACTTTTCTTGGAAGAGTCCGACCTGAATACAAATTGCATTGTTCACTTTTGAACGCACATGTGAACATGCTTACAGAATAGCACGGCAGGTTTCGCTCTGATTTGCACAGTAATCATGGTGAACTGAGACCTTGCGACGAGAATGTTAGTCACAATATCAGAACGATAAAAAATCAAATAAGTGTCTAATAAAGTTAATAATTTCTAGTGCTTACGAAAGTTTTAGTCCAAAAATATGAAATTATAATTAGAACTATTTATTGTACAGACCCGAAAACCAAATACATTAAGAATATCATCGTATCCACATGTCCAAATTAACGCAACATTTCTTCCTCTATTCTTAGATCTTAAATCCGAACAACGTTTTCTAATCAAACTAATGCATATTCTGTGATTCAGACTAGCATTGCATTAATCCTACTTTTAAGATTCTTCCGCCATACCCATGTCTTGCTACCATGCATCACTATTAGACCAGCACACCACATCTATTTTCTTACAAGTAAAACGTTTACTTTAAAGTCGTTCTTTCGAATATATTCCATTCAATCATAAAGCAATTTGAACACAATAATGTCCGGATTAGAGGAGCTAGAATATAGTAATTTTAACAGAAAAAAAGTTTCTCATTCGGCAACATTTCGCTCTGGCACAGAAGAAGCCAACACAAGGTACGGTTTCATTCCCAACTCTAACCAGAAACTAATACTGAAACTTAAGTTCTTGTGGAGTTGTTCTCCGCAGAGTCTCCTCTTACACTCGCACCGATCCGGCCCACACGTGTAGGCAGGGCTTCAGTTGATGCTAAAGATAAAGATCAATTTTAGCACTTTACCATTTTATACGAATCGCTCGTAGCCTGGGCTGCCTGAGTGATCTTAATCGATCACTACGGTTAAGCAACATACGGCGCGTTCAGTCCATGGATGGGTCACGGTCTATGACGAATGCTAGTGGCATTTTTCCGAGCGGTTTCGTGCTTCGCAAGGCATGTTAAGCAGTTGGTGCCGGCTGCCGTCGATAGTGGGCAGTCGTTAAGCCAAGTCAGAGGCCTTAGAGCGGCTTGAATACTTCTGACAGTAAGACCAGCCACTAGTCTTACAAGCCACTACCAATCCGGACTTGGACCCCGTGGTGGAATATGGCCTATACCTTCCTCAGGGAAGAGACCCGTGCCCCTCGGTGGGGACATAATGGGTTGATGATGATATGACCATTTTATACGGAAATAAATTAACACTCCGTAAGAAAAACTTATGTTTTTTAACTTTTCTAATTTTCACGCTTTCTAACTTTGCAAATTTTTCCGCCATTAAATTCTCACCACCTGCAACGGCTCTAAAGCAACTTTGTTATTTATTGCTGTTTTTGAAAATTGCGTTCGGCGTTGGAACTCCCCAAAAAAACAAAAAACCTTTTTCTTCCTATTAAAGCAAAAGCTGGCAAAGTGAGTTGAATAAGTCATGCAACTTCCATCGGAACTTTGCTGTTATCACAGAATATTTTAGTAGAAAAAATAATTATATGTATCCGTTTTTTTTTTCTTCTGGATCGCGGCAAGTGGTAATCTCACAATCACATATTGTCGTCTGGGCTCCTCTAGGATACCCTTTGATTGGTGACTGTTTTTAAGACCCTTAGTAGCTCTTGTTGGCTAATATTTCTTCTTTTCTTACCGGGTCTCGGATGTTCCTCGTGAGACATTCTAAAAAATAAACATGATATATATCGTTACTACTGATGTGACGTTCTTCAGATACCATGTAATTATCTATGTAAACATTACCACTGACCTGACGTCTGTGAGACGGCGTAGGCTCGACACTGGCAGCACGGCTGTCGCGGTGCAGGAGCAACGCACACCGATTGAAAGGACCAGAGAAATGCGGAAGGTACTGAAACGCACGGAGGGTAACGTCCAAAAGGACCAAAGATATTTATAAAAAAATAAAATAAAAATAAATAAACTCACGCCCGTTATCCCCGAAGGGGTAGGCAGAGGCACCAGTCTCTAGAACTGGACCCACGTTTTGCCGAGTTTATTAGGTCCCAAACGTGACAAGTGGCAAGCCTGTCGCCGTTATCCGGGCACAATTTATCAGCGAATGGTGTTGCTATTTCATTTAAACTAAGCACGGTGTCTGTGAGACGTGCAGGTCACCAGTTAAAGATTTGAGTTTTCTATGTACTCGAAAACGTGGTAAAAATCTAAACTCAACATTTGGTGTTTTCGTGATTCTTAACATCCGAAGCATGATCGTATAATTGATTCAGATGAATATAACTTTTTATACCTTCAATCTCAGCTCGTCGAGATTGAGCGAGCTTTCTAACCATCTTATCTCATATTTAAATCCTATTCTTGGGATAATTATGGTGCTTATGTCGTGTGTAGGCTTAAAGTAACTCATAGGCTCTCTCTCCTGTAAAGTATAAAAATGACGAATCCGACCAAATGCGTCTGACGTCGAGAATTTACGAAATTTACTGAATTTCGATAAATAAATTTATATACATTTCTTGAGCACTTATCTACCTATCTTCTCTCAACATTTTATTAAATATGGAAAAGGACAGAATGAAAAAAAAATACAAATCTAATATATAAAATTCTCATGTCACAATGTTAGTGCGCATACTCCTCCGAAACGGCTTGACATATTTTGATGAAATTTTGTATGTATATTCGGTAGGTCTGAGAAAAGGTTTTTATCTATTTTTCATAGCCCGAAGTGAAAAAAATATATATGGCGAAACAACGTTTGCCGGGCCAGCATATATAAAAAGGTTTACGACGTCACTACTGTACATTTTTATAAAAACCTATTGTATATTTATTTATTTTGTTGGTTGGACTTCTATTGCCACATTCAAATCACAACCTCTCGTAAAAAAATATGTGAAGAAGGGAAGAATTTCAATTCACAGCTTGCAAACTATCCGCTATGGATTCATGAATATTTAATATCCGCTCGAAGTTCTTATTAATAGCGTTCATTTGTCTGATGTCTCCGGTATGTAAGTAAAATTTATTCCGAGAACAGAAATTACGTTACAGTAGTTAATGTTGAGTAAAGTATTCAGAAACTTCAAAGAACTTCGCAAATGTTACATTGATTCACCTTTTTATCGCGTTAGGTACTTGTATCTCAATCATAGCAAAATTTAGAATTTTCTCTTCCTACCAAAAGTGAAATGTTAGGTAAGATCATCAAAGGGAAAATCTAAATAAATGGCACCACACATTTTAGACAAACAAGAAGATATTGTGTGTATCGTGACTATAGATTTAAGGTTGTAGTTCTTCTAATTTTGACACTTACTACTTACTTGACATACTTAGTACTAATAATTTTATATTTTAACCCCCTTATTCATAAAAAAATTTAAGCATTGGTTAAGTAAACAACTGATTAAATGTCATGCTGTCCTTGACAGATGTCATTGAAATATAAAGGACAGCATGACATTTAATCAGTTGTTTACTTAACCAATGCTTAAAATTTTTTATGAATAAGGGGGTTAGAGAATTGAATCTGAGAATCTGAGAAATGCTTTTATTGTAATTAATTACCATTATAGTGAAATTAACAGTACTCTCTCCTATAATTTGTTTGTCTACAATGACAAAACATGTAGAACGAACATGTATAATCACACCATCTATTCATACTCGTGTTTCACAAATACATAAGTATATTTTAAGGTATGTAACATTATGATTTGTTCCGGATACACTTACTTGACTTTTTGTCAGACGAGTCCAAACAGATTTCATTCTTTTTTGAGAACTAAATCATGGTGAGTAGAGACTGAGCTCGCATCGTGTCTGTCACTCATCTCGACTGCGAGCGAGCGCGCGGCGCGAATCAAAGTGAAAGAGGTCAGACTCTTCCTACAAAAATAGAGTAAGAGTATCCGGAATAATCATCATCATTATCATCAACCCATTATCTCCCCACCGAGGGGCACGGGTCTCTTCCCTTTTTTTTTGTTTTTGTTTTTTTGTTAATTTTTTTTTTGACCCTCACTCAACCGGCGGCGCAAGGTCCGCGCAGCGTCCCCCGCGCCACCGGCTCTCCCGGTGGAGAGGCGCGAGCTCCCCAAGCCTCCAGCTACCGAAGACCCGTTTTTTGGCCCTCTGCCAGGTCTTGGGCCCATCAAGTCAAACCCTCCCATGAAACATCCCTCGGCCAGGGCCATATGGAGTGACCAGTCCCTGGTCCCTGGCTTACCTCCTGCAGTTTCCCCCTCCCAGACCCGGCTTGTGGATCTCGCGCCCCTCCCCACCCCTCCAGCCCTCTTCCATGCCCTCTGCTGGACAGAGGGACATAGAGAGGGCCCCCACCGTGTGTTTTTTATAGAGGTTGTCTCCTCGCGGCCCGAAGGCCCCCGGCCCCGCTCAATGTGGGGTTACGGGTGCGGGGCCCATGGTGGACCCCGCGGGACATCCAGCAGCGCAAGCCACTGGACGTCCCCCTCCCTCTGGTTTTGGTCCGCGCCGGCCGAAGCCGGTACCCCCCATATCTGGAGGGCGTTCCCCTTTCCGCCACCCGGGGGACGCGTCCGATGGAAGACCAGAAACTCCGCACGGACGGGTCTCTTCCCTGAGGAAGGTATAGGCCATACCTCACTACGGGGGCCATGTCCGGATTGGTGGAGGCTTGTAAGACTAGTGGCTGGTCTTACTGTCAGAAGTTTTCAAGCCTTCCTAAGGCCTCTGACTTCCGGAATAAGGTGAATAATTTTCCTACACAGTTTACTGGTTTGATTTTGGACTCGCCATGGATTGCGACCATGTGATGACTTCAAAGTTACGTAGTTCTGCGAATTTGTACAGAGAAACCGGGGTAATATCAAAAGTAAACAAGTTGCCGCGAAGGGGCCGGCTCAGAAGACGAACAATACCTAATGAAAGTTTACAATACTGGCGTCGAAGCACCACAGCCATTGAATAAGCGGCCGACAGCGTACGTCCACTCAACATGCTAATGTAAGCGGGCCGATATTCAGCTAGCTCCTGTTGGAGTAACTAGGTCTGTGATAAATAACCACAATAAGCATAACATTCCACGTAAATTGTACTACAAAATTCACAAAGCACACACACACATCAACACACACAAACACACACACAGATACACACACACGCACGCACGCACGCACACGCACATACACCTTGTTGGATTATTTATTGATGATTAAATAATTCATTAGTAATAATTCAATAATAATTCAGACTCATTAGGAATGTAAATTTTGTTTTCCCTGGCTTAATTTTGTAAGAAACTTATTTTTGTATTAATTTTTTTGTTCTTGTTTGGCTTTTGTTGAAAAGTAATATCGAACTGTTCTATGAATATTGAACTAAGTACTATTTAAAAAAAATGTTTTTTCACCATGGTAATCGAAAGAGCAGGACTTTCCATAATACAGGATTTTACCTAGTATCCTTTTATAAATTGTGAATTTTTTTTTTTTTTTTTTTTTTTATTGTGTTCAAGATCGCCTAATGGTAAATTTTAAGAGGAAAAAGACATTTGTTGCTTTGGCTTGAAGGAAGAAAGACAGACGACACAAATATAACAAGCTCGCAACTATTTTGTTGCCCAAGGGGGTGAACGTTAGGGATAGGCTATTTGACCTCTTTCTGAAAGCCGTCTCATATTGTTTGTCGCTATCTTAGGCAATATGGCGTCGCACAGGAATTATGACGTCACTTCCCGTAAACCAACCAATGAACGTAAGAAAGAATGAATGACAGACGCCATTTTTAGTAACATGTGACGTCATCATAGAAACGGCCAATCCAGGCCGTTTTCGATACAATGGCGGCAGATACCAATTATCAAATGTTATATTGTGTTTTTTTGCAAATCATAATTGTTGTTTTAGTTTAAATGCTATAAAGCGGTTTTTAGACACAATTTATACGAATACGTATAAATAATACTGTTTTTTTCACACTGTCAAATATTTGTATCTGCCTATTGTCCAGTCAGGCATCTCTTGTCCGTGCGTAGCGTGTGGCCTATATATCCAGCGCCATTTCCTATCCAGGATTTCTAGGTTTATAAGTTTATAAGTTTATAAGTTTAGTTTATTGTTCATAATCAAAGTACAATTTTTCCTTACTACTTAAACTTAAAGGGCGTAGCAAAAATTAAATCTAGTTTAATTAACTATAAGGAGGGTCCGTTGGTGCCTATTCTAGTGATAAATTTCACTGTATTACAGGCACCAGCGTCCTCCGCCATTTTGGAGTACAATAATTGATTTTAAGTAATAACAACAATAAGACAGCTAACAATTTCCTTAGAATACAATACAGAACAGTAGAAAAGTTAAAATCAGCGAATTTGCCACCTCAGGAAAGCATGCAGAATTTTAATGTACCTATTTTATGTAATATATATTATCAAAAAGATACAAATTAAGTTTCTGGCTGGATTCTTTGAGCACACCGATTTATATATTTATATGGGACTTATTGTGCTAAGCAACCAAAAAAAGTTTACAGAAATTCGGATCCTACTTGTAGGAATAGACTTTCGATTACCGAGGTCACTAACTTGATCAGTGATAGTCATTTTGGCACAGCTCAGCAGTTACAGCGCAAATAAAATCAAACTTATCCTGTGGCTATGGCTAACTTTGGCTGAAGTTCATAATTCCGCTTGATTTTGTGTATATAAACATTTTGATAACCAGCGGTCCTACCAATAAAATGTGATTTACGTATATTCCTATTTGATTGAGTAAAATGTATATAAGAAAAATATGTTTTAATTTGATTTTATAAAGTTTTAATGGGATTTAACAATTAAATTAAAATTTATATCTTAATTTAATAATTTAGATTTTTTTTATTTTTATTTAATAACTTAATTTTATTATAATTCTATTTAATATAATACAATTCATTGTTGAGTTTTAAATGAATATTTTAAAAAACAATAACTTATGTTATTACTTTCAAGAGCAATTCCGTCTCTTCATACGTAAGATTCTGAAGCCAAGCCTGTATGGACAATTTGCATAATTGTTTATTTAAACAGTAAATATTTAGCTCTTTATTTACTTTATTGTATAGGCGGCAGCTCAATACATTGTAATGTCGCGAGGCAAGAGCAAGTTTGTGTTTGGGTAAGGGACACACAAGATCATTACGTCGGGTAACTTTGACAAACTCAGGGTCATATGGAATAGACAAATGTTTACGCAGGACTGTTTTTAGTACAAAAAGCTGTCTAACGGTCAGTATCTCAAGATCTTTGTAAATCATTGTGGTCTCGTATCTAAAGGGCTTGCAAGCCATAACCTTGAGAACAGCTCTTTGCGCTCGTTCTAGTCCAAGAAGAGATGTAGGGTGGGTCCCACCCCAGACAGGGATACAGTACGTTAGCACCGACTGAGCCAAAGCATAGTACACTGTTTTCAAGGTTTTAAGATCAGCCGAAGTCCTCAGTTTCTTAAAGATATATATTAGTCTTCTAGTTCTATTTTTTAATAAGTCTAGATGAGTTTGCCAGCTTAATGTATTATCCAATATTACTCCCAAATACTTCACTTCTTTAGTTCTTTTCAGGATAAGACAGGAGCAAGTGTTAGATCTTTGATGTCCACAAGTATGTGCTCTAATGCAATAATCTTGAGTAGGCTGGGATCTAGCTAGAGGACTAAATGTTATAAATTGAGATTTCTCCACATTCAATGTCAATAGGTTGTGGCGGAACCAACTCATTACCTCCTTCAAAGCCGATTCAGCCAGCAGTTGAGTTTCATGCCACGTTTTGCCATGAACTAAAAGCGCCGTATCATCAGCGTAAGTAAATATTTGACAATTATGGAGATCAAGCTTGCAAAGACCATTTATGTATAATAAAAATAGGGTCGGACCTAAAATGCTTCCCTGGGGAATACCAAAATTTAATGACTCCTCAGCACTAGTTAGGTTATCAATCAGGACACATTGGGTACGATTACAGAGATAGTCCCGAAAAATATCCAAGGCAACACCCCTCACTCCTAGTTGTTCCATCTTGTCAAGCAGTATGGGAACAGAGACAGTGTCGAAAGCCTTAGACAAGTCGAGAAACATACCAATTACTTTATATTTTTTGTCCAAATTATCAACAATCGAATTTGTAAGACTCAAGACTGCGTCTTCTGTAGATACTCCACTTCGAAATCCAAATTGGTTCTTAGCTATTATATTATGATTTGTTAAATAGTTAGTAAGTCTTAAATTTAATACCTTCTCTAAAACTTTTGACAGAGTCGAAAGAACCGAGATAGGTCTATAATTACTGACACTGTCTCTGTTCCCATTCTTATAGATAGGATGGATTATAGCCTTTTTAAATGCAGCCGGGAAGGTACCTGATCTGATGCAAAGATTGCAAATGTGGCAAATAACCGGAGCAAGAATGTCACAGCTAGTTTTGAGTATAGTTGAAGAAATACCATCCCAGCCAACAGAGCAGTTACTGCGAAGACCCAAAATAATTCCCTGTATTTCATCATTATCCGTTTCAAATAGAACCATAGAGTTTGCGGTGGATAGCGTCTCACAAGTTGTAGAGGGAGAATTCAAAATCCGATCGGTGGTCATAATTTTTTGGGCCAGGTTCTTACCTATCGTCGCGAAATACTTGTTGGCTTCATTTATTGATGTTTCAGGACTTGAAGAGCCAAGCAACAGCTCCGTAGGTGGAGTAGATTGTTTTTTCATGTGAGTTATAGTTTTAATTAGTTCCCACGTTGCTTTCGGATTTCTTTTAGTCTTTTGAAATTCATCACGCTCGTAAATGTGTTTCAATTTTTTCAATAAGTTGTTACAGTAGTTGCGGTAACGCTTATATATAGTTTCGTCACATAGATTATTTGAACTTTTGGATTTCTTATGTAATTTGTCCCTATGTCGGATACACCGCAATAAACCTGGGGTGATCCAAGGTTTTAGGATTCTTTTGCGTCGGGGTATTTTAACTATTTTTGTGTTATTTTTTATAATGTCAGATATGGTGCTAACCAGGATGTTCGAGGCTTCGTTAGGGTCATCAGTTGTAAATATGTCCTCAGAGCTACTTGATTCTATTTCAGAAACTACAGCAGAGTGATCAATAATATTTTTGTAAACTATATGAGTAGGATTATTTTTTCTTTCAGATTCCAGTTCACCACAAAAAAGAGTCGGGACATGATCAGTTAGCTCGGTGTCAATAACTAGCGTAACAGACTTTAAATTTGTCTTAAGCATAACATGATCAATACAACTCTTCATGCGTGTTGGTAATTGATGCCCAGGTAGAATGCCCATGGCTGCCATAGCTTCAAGGTAGTCTGCGGAGCCATAATCTGTACAATTATGTGTTATGTTAATATTAACGTCGCCCATGATTGCAATAGTTTTAAAAGTCGATAGCGAAGCGATAGTTTCACTGAGGCCATCAATGAAATCCTGAATATTCTTTTTTATGTCTGATTTTATTGGCGGGCGATACAGACCGATTAGAGCGAAATCTGTTTTATATTTTAAAACTAAACCAGACGCTTTTACTAGAGTCTGGGGTTGGTATACAGAGCAATGTAATGATTTTTTTGCATATAGAACCACGCCGTCATTTTGGTTGCAGTAATTAGAATGATGCGAAATGTATCCATCAAGGACAGGGACAACAGTAGCCACACTTAGCCAACATTCCGAAAGGACTATTATGTCACATTCAATATCTATGCGATTCAAAAGTATCAATAATTCATCAAAATTTCGGCCAATACTACGGATGTTTATATGGAGGACGGATATTTTGCTCGTAAAAGCATCAATGTATGTTTTACAGTTTTCAGGCGAGCAACGAAAACTATTTGACACTGATATAGAGTCAATATCGTTTGATATATTATTAATAGCACAATCCATTACAAACAGCTAAAAACACATACGGGTTTAAATCAAAGACTATTTTAGTTGCTTTGCGCGCGAAGGAAAAAAATGAAGGCATCGCCATATAGTTAAAATGATCCATAAGTATTATCATAAAACAAAAATTAAAGTTATTGTAATAGCATAACATTATTATTGCAAGCAAGATCAGTAAGCTATCAATAATTTTAAGAAAGTGGGTGTGGCAAAAAGCACTGTTACACATGTTTGAGTTAAAACAATTACGATAATTTGAAAGGAAAACATTTTTTACAAGACTAAAGCATTGCAAAACCTGCATTAAAATCAGGTGGACACGAAGAAGGATATAGCTAAAAATGTAACACTTTGACGACCTCTGTGACGCAGCGGTTAACGCATCTGCCTACCATGCGAAAGGTCCCGGGTTCGAATCCCAGTTGGCATAACAAAAATTTACCCAGCTCTTGGATGTTTACATGTTTGTGATGTCGCCGTTACTAGTTACCGTAACACAGGTATTCTAGTGTGGGGCCAGAAGCAATGTATGTGCCTGTACGTACAAGCAGGCAGTAAATGTTTGTAAATTTGTAAGGTTGGCAAAGTGCTACGGATTGCATATGCTAGGTACTCTATACACGATACTTACAGTATCTCACTGGAGCCACTTCAAAAGTCTTAAAAGGCACTCCAACTTTATTACGTATACTTACCGCGAAGTCAACAGCATCCTTTGGAAAACAGGAAGACACAAACTCAGCATTTCAGCAGCGAAGGTGAACGAATGCTCTCGCCAAATTTCTTCGTTTGAATTCGCTTGGCGACTATGGAGGTGAATGAGGAACTTGCACAAAAAATATTTGACGTCATTGGAGACGCCATAATTACTATTATTGTATTCTTTTAACCATTGAAAACCATTGTTATTTTCAAGGTCAGGACTGAAGAGGTTAGGTATTGACTCTTTAATTTTTCTATCATACTGAGATAGTTATAATATGTATATGTGAAGACTCATAATAAACTTATTATTATATCCTCGTGAGGCCCAATGTCTTCAAGTGATCACAAAATCAATTGTTCTTTTCAAGGTCGGGCCTTACGAGGATAAATATAAAATTCTACAAAGGAAATAAAAGAGTAAAAAAGAGTAAATATCCTCGTGAGGCCCAATGTCTTCAAGTGATCACAAAATCAATTGTTCTTTTCAAGGTCGGGCCTCACGTCTAAAAAATGTCCATAAACGTCTAAAAAAATCATTTTTTTCATAAAAATACATTTTTTTCATAAAAATACATTTTTTACCCAAGATAGTTACTTTTTTGCGGACTATTTATTATTTCATGGTCATCGCCAGGTAAAGGCATACTGTTTTTTTTTATTTCAAAGAAATAGACCCATTATTTTGGAAGAAATCAATACTTTTGTACATAGAGTTTTTAATGAAACATGAAAATCTTAAAATACTAATAAATCCTACAATAATTTTTTATAATTTTTTTTTATATTTTTCTAGTCAATGATTCATGGTCTAGTTTCATTCCCTTTCGGGATTGCACTTTATCCAGGGACACACTGTATAATAATATTACTAACACAAAATATTATGGTTTGAAATGTGAGTATGGATAAGGAGAATCCTTGGTATGGACCATTTATTTGAAAAAAAATAATTGAACGATCACAAATCCGAGACAAAATAATATTTATGCTGAAAACGGTCATTGTTGGCCTTAATAAACCTTTAACGTGATTGAGATTCGATTTGATTCGATCAGGGGTGGGTTTGGGTTGGGATATTAATATGCCAATATAAGAAAAAACATGGTCTGAGTAGAGTTTTTTTCTTTGATACCTTATCTAATTCTCCACTATGAAGTCACCCCCAAAGAAGCGGCTTACGTTGTTCATTGACGCTCAACAGAGTGTAAATTACGTTGAAATACATTTTGAATTCTGACTTCGCTCGATGGTCTGTAACCAGAATTATAAAGAGATAAGATAAGATAAGACTATTCTTTATTGTACACGAGGACAAACACAAACATAAAATATTTACAAGGTAACAGTACAATAGGCGGCCTAATTGCTAATAGCAATTTCTTCAAGACAACCCTAAAAACGGATTTGTAACTTATTTTGGAGCTCATTTACTGCCATATAGCTACTATCGACAGCGACACAGGTTTTTCCACGAGACGTGGCATTGCTAAATAAGCCAGGGAGTGTGGGTATACCTACATAGAACTTCACATGCCTTGAGGCAACAGAGTGAAAAGTTTGAAGGGTCCTTGGGTAAACTAAATTACATAACTCAATCCCTTGTCCACGCAAGAGCAGCTAACATAAACATGAATAGGCTATTTGACAGTGTGAAAAAAAAACTGTATTATTTATACGTATTCCTATAACTGTATGAGTCTTAAAACCGCTGTAAGGCATTTTAACTAAAAAACAATTTTTACTTGTAAAGAAAAAACACAAGATAAAATTTCATATTTTTTTATCTGCCGCCATGGTATTTATTACAAACGGCCTGGATTGGGTGATTCACATGTCAGTAAAAATGGCGTCTGTCATTCATTTGTTCTTACGTTCATTGGTTGGTTTATTCGGATGTGACGTCATAATTCCTGTGCAACGCCATATTGCCCAAGATAGCGTTTTGGCGGCTTATTTCAAAAGTAAATTTTCGTTTGCCTTTTTTCCAAGAAATACACGAAAGAATTTAAAGTGACCACTTTCTGAGGACTCTATGAACACCAACAAAACATATGAGATGGTTTTCAGAAATCTGTCAAATAGCCTATTATACCCATATTGAGGTCATTTGGACAATAACTTTCACACAAACGGCCCCAGTCGGCATGTGTTTCATGTTAAACATGTTTCTTGTTTCATAAACGGTGACCTCCTGTAGGTATCGTACCCAGGACTAACATTTAAGCCAGAGAAGCATTGTTTTATGAATTCGCACTACTAACTAATACCATAAAATTATATGAATAGAGGTATAAAATTGTTTTTAAAAGTGGCTTTTCTCTTCTATAGATACAATAGGTACCAACCACACATACAAAGCTAATTTTGATAACAATATCTCAAAAAGAAATATATATATTTTCCCTTTAAAATTGCCTATTATTATAAAGCTACAACTGCGTAGAGTCAAAAAAACTGTCAACATAAAATGATAAAAAAAAATTATATCTAGAACAGCATAAAAAAGTTTTGGTTATGTCAAATGAAAGAGTGCCAGGACTAAAAAGGATATTTTTGAAGGCGCTTACTCCATTCTTTCTGTACCTAACTTGGTGTTAGAATGTGGCCCAATTCTTGGCCATAGTTGGAATGGGTGCCATCAATGGCTGCCGTAACCGGATCGAATTGGTTTCACCGTGATTTGACTGCGCCCGACTGTTTACTGGGATGGGCTGGCCAGCTAGGTTGTATAATGACAATTGAATAGCATTCAAGGAATAGATCTCGAATAGATATACAATATTTTTCGTACAATGTTTTTGGCGTTGTGGACTGAAAAAGGATGTAGTGACTAGAATCCGCTACTTGACTCTTTTTTCAAGTACGTCTTAAATGCTAAATATCTCTTCCATTAGACCAAAAAATGTTTTAGTATATTTTTTGAGGACCTAAAAGCAACAAAAACAATATTTTAAAACGTTGCTTTGCTAAACAGCCAAAAACGCGGTCCGCCATTTTTGTCTATGGTTTGAAGTTCTCTATTTTTGTAAACAAAGTTTGACATTCAACATAGGTAGAGTTCGTGCCACGAAAGAAGTATGAGTTAATGAATTTTGGCTTTTATTGTTATGGCCTTAATGATTTTACCGTGGGACTTGTTTGGTGAAACGATCTTTACCTAGTCCTAAAATCTGTTAGTGATCTGTGAGCATAGTGAAATTAATAACAACAACGCGTTCATGATTTCATCGAGTTTACATGCAAAATATATCAATTATCATTATGAAACTTGGGTGTATTTATGTGAAGATCACTTTAATGTAAGTCCTGTAATATGAATGTACACAGAAACTGTTTTTAGCTGTAATAATGCTTGGTTTGATTTGGTTTGGTTTTGGTAAATTGGTACCTACTGAATCCAGCGTCCATGATTGCGCTTATCAATAAAACGATAAGACACTAACTGCACAAGAAGAGTTTTTGCAAAAACACTAAATCCAATCCAAATCAGAATAGAACCTACACACGCACGACTTACAGATGTTTGTTTACAACCGAAGGTGCTTTCAAGATGGCGGATAGTGTTTTCACCGTTCCGATTTAAAAGCGAAAAATATATTTTTAATTTGCAAATTTTGCAGCCATCCTGCATATTTACTTAGCAAAGTCAATATATTTCGATTTCTTACGTTAGATACTACGGGAAATATCCATTTATCGCGTCAAATTTGATACGAGTCAAGTAGCGTATTGAGAAAGGAACGTTGCGTTGGTTTGGACATGTGGAGAGGATGAAGGAAGAAAGACTGAAGAAGCAAATTATAGAGCGAATGTGAGTGGAATAGCCGGAAAGGGACGCCCCAGGCGCATATACTTCGAACAAATAGGGGATGTATTAGCAAAGGGCAAGATAAAAAGTTCCTAAAACTGACGTGCGTGCATGCAACGACAAATTAATGTCGATGAAGCGAAAGTGGTGTGTCAGGATCATGGCAGGTGGCAGTCCCTGGTCTCTGCCTATCCCTCTGGGATACAGTGAGCTTAAGTATGTATGTATGTGTATGTGTGGTAGATACATTGAGATACAGTTATAAAAAAATGGTGAAAATGGCACTTCAATCGTATGTGTGTGTGCATGAAAATAGGATGATATAAAATGAATTTGTTTGGAAGTTTAAATTTTTGTTGTAGAAAAATATTAAGCTAATCCTTTAATGATCTTATATTTTTTTTGCTCAAAGGTAACCCTTAAAATATTTGCGCTTGATTTGTTAGGACCTTATATATAATTTATTTATATAAAAAAATATCTGCAGTGTGATGTATACTACAAGCTTCTTATTTTTTATCATTGTCTTGAGCTTTACTAACCAATTTAGCAAATTAACTAAATTATTAACTCTACAACTTCATATTACCGTAGAGCCATAAACCAATAAAGATAATAGACGCTATTGTCGTAAAAGCGAAAATATGACGCCTTGTAATTCGTCGCCGCGTCGCTAAATCATTAAAAGCTGAAATGGACCTGAAAATGTTTTCTCTAAAAATTAATTAACGTGCTCGGAAGTCACCCGGAATAAGATATCCGTTCTAAATTAGTTTATGACAAAATGAATAAACTTTTATTTGTGTTTCCCAGACGAAGGGGTTCGTTATATTACAAAAGTAATTTCGAATACTTTGTTAAGGTAACTTTGGCAAGAAAGTTACCTTAACAAACGTAAACTCAAACTCAAAATATTTGTTCCCACCACACGTATGTACAAAAAGTTATCCGTTATTAGAAACAGAGTTAAAGAAAACTTACGCGCTAAATCAAATAAATATTTTTTCACTCCATCTGCTTGATGCCCAAATTTAGGACCCAAAACACGCTATTGTTGTTCAAGCTAAGATGCATCAAAGTAAAATAGACTCAAAATTGGGTTTTGAATCTATTTACCTTTAGGTACCTTTAAGTAAATAGACTCAAAATCCAATTTTGAATTTATATACTAATGCACTCATTTAGTAAGAATTCGGACTTCTCTTTCACTCTTGAGGATTCGTCCTATATCTATTTCACTCCAACCACAGCAATAAGTTTTAAAACCGAGTTTGGAACTACTTACTGAACTTCCAAACTCTTTGCTGCAAAACTTTTAAGTACCTAATTGTCAAATATTTGAAATTTGAACGCAAGTACGCATTTTCATTCCTCTCAGATTAGTGAAAAGCAGAGTATTCAACACGGGCGCAAATCATTTTTGGTCTCGGTAGTGTTGAATCCCTCGCTCCTTCAGCGATTCTTAGTTTAAGCCCTCGCTTCGCTCGGGCTTTAATGCAAGAATCGCCTCAGTTCGCTCTAGATTCAATTTCACAACCTCGACGCAAAAATGTTGTTTCCGCCCTTGGTGAACAATCTACCATTATTATTCACAATCTAGTAAAACCAAAATGTTAGTTGGTTGTGTAATTTTTATTTACACAATTAATAGATCATAAAATAAATATTTTTTGTAGGTTATTTATTACAAACCTACAAATAAGTACTATAAGAAGTCATCACTTGCGCAGACTTGGCCTCTGAAGATTTATCTGTATATCGTAGGAAACTGTTTAGGATTTTTGTAGTTTATGTAGTCTATTTTGTACCCGTCTACAGACCCGTTTTTTAAGGCTGCGCCGACTCGCTAAGGTTTGCTGGAAGAAATCTCTTACAGATATAAGCTCGCCTTTGTACATGATGTTTTTAATGTAATGTTCTGTTTAATGTCTCGTGTGCAATAAAGTATATACAGCGGGTCGATTCGTACAGTTTCGTCCGACTCAGGGGTTTACATGTTACTGAAACAAAAAAAAAAGAAATATTTTTTTTAATGAAAGTTACCTAAAATCTCCGATTTCGCGGCGTTAGTGAAAATTACCTAAAATCCCCGATTTCGCGGCGCCGGCGGCGAGCGCGCAAGCTCACTCTCCCGCCCCGCCCCGCGAAACCCCCGCCTGACCCGTTAAGTGCAAACGATAGAAGCTAAGCCATATACCTAATAACTTTATGATTTTTAAGTGATTTACACTAAAACAAAATATTTTGTTTTATATATTATTTTGCCACTTGGATGAGATCGTCTGTCCATCTTGTGGCTGGTCGTCGTACGCTGCACTTGTCGATACGTGGAAGACGCTGGATGCAAGCCGCTTCCGACCGGTCTTGTTGGAAATCCATGGAGGAGGCCTATGTCCAGCAGTGGACTTCTTGTGGCTGAATGATGATGATGATTTTTTTTATTTGCTTCAGTATCATGTAAATAACCACCCCTGAGTCGGACGAAACTGTGCAAATCAACACCCAGTATAAAGTATTTATAATACAACACTTTCTTTATCCCTCCTTTCTCAGGGTCTCAGTTAATCACCCCGGGACCCTACATCTTGGCTCAAGGCGTTTCTAATTAGGCGTACTAAATGAACTAAACGAAGACTGCCTCAAAGGATTCCTAGAAGTATAATGGAAGGGCTATGCGTAGGCACAGCGGCTGCTGTCGTTATTATTATTTAGAAAGTAAAAACGTGTCGGTGTTCAAGTTTTCCTCCTGGGGTCCTTGAGTGCTTCAGATTTAATCAAATTTAATTACTTTCAGACGACGTTTTTCTCAGAAAATTTTATGAATCTCTTACGAACTGTCGGCGCGCGTGACTTCGTTCGCGAAAATCATTATGATCTAAACCTAAGTAAGAAATAAAAGCTAGATAAACGTCTTATCTTACATTATATCATTATCATTATCATCAGCCCACCGCTGTCCACTGCTGGGTTTAGTAAAATAACAAATTATATAACAACTTAGTACTAATTTTTAATAACATATCCAAACACACACCTACACACACAAAATATAATAAATATATAGATAGAGAACACTTTATTGTACATAAAAAAGGAAATTACACAGGTATTTCTTAATCTAAGAATACAAATGGCGGCCTCATCACTAAAAGTGAGTGCATCTATTAGCAAATACTCAAGCAGCAATTTCTCACCATTTGAGAATAATTTTTCTGTCTTATTCTATAATAATTATTTATTTATTTATATAATTCAGGTGCATTTTATTCATATAACGTAAACACTTACATACAGGCACATACATTGCTTCTGGCCCCACACTAGGATACCCTGTGTTGTGGGAACCAGAAACAGCGACGTCACAAACATGTACACATCCCAGACCTATTTATTATTATTGTCTTATGTAGGCTTAAAGTAAGTTGCAGGCTTGCTCTCCTGCAAAGCTAAAAAATGTAAGATCCGACCAAATGCTTCTGAATGCGAGACTGTATCATTATTTATCTTGTATATTTCCTATTAAGCTAACCGCACTAAGAGGGTGTTAGGCACTGGGGTGTTGACAAGCCTACCCTTCTCCATCGTAACGCGTCCCGGGCACTAAATTGTCTACGCCCCAAGTGGTCACTTATCCCAACTAGTGCTCTTGTACACGCTAAAGTGCTGTATAAATAATCGCATGCGGCACACATACCTACATATAAGAGGAATGCTTGAAATACTGCGCGCGTGATGAATGAATTTGGGATCATTTTGTTTAATGTTTTTAATTGTTGAGTTTATCTAATTCCAAAGGAGAATGATCAATTGACTATAGGAGTTCGTCTATTTTTGCGTCTTCTTGCACATTGATGAAACCAATGGTAAACTATAAGAAATTAGCTCTGGATTATGCAGGAAAAATATTATGAAAATATTAGATGGGAGTTTCGAGAAATCTTAATTTTGAGCCCATGTTTTGAGGTTATGACAACTTTGGTGTTTTGGTGTTATTTTGGATTGGCATTGACACCTTTTAGTTTTAATTATACCTAAGCATAGGTCATTAGCAGTTCGTTCCTCCCTTATTCTGAGGTTCGTTCCTACGGAAGAAGTTTGTGCTTTATGCCACAGATTATATGCTTTTAGCCAAATATGCAGGCGTTTACATACTGCGACTTTTTGCAGATAGCGTGTGTGTGTAACGATGGACGATTTGAGAGTGTATCCATGCACTAGCAAATCGTCTAAATCGCGACTATATCGCTGCAAAAAGTCGCAATTTTTAAGGAGCCTAATGGGGGACAAAGATATAATTTCTGATAAGCATAAACAAACAGTTTTAGGTCCTGCGCACAATAGAGACAAGACTATCCTAAGCCCACAATGGCGGTTTATTTTAGTTATTTATTCCACAATTGTTTATACATCATCATCATAATCATCATCATCATTTCAGCCATTGGACGTCCACTGCTGGGCATTAGAATCTCCCAACGATTTCCAAAAGGGCCGGTTGGATGGTTCATACACATTACACATGGTTATTTTAACAATAAACTACATTGACTAAACAATATCAAATCCACTAGGATCAATTTGCAAAAATAAAACGGTAATAAAACCGCTCGTTTGAATTCCCGTCAAAAACCCCCGTTTGCAGTTTGCAATTCCGCAATGTAGTACACAGTACACCTTTTGCGATTTTTGCAATAATTTAATCTAATCTGTGTTTGTAATCTGTATTGAGTGAATGAAGTGGGTTACTATTGCACTGACCGAAAATGTACGGCATGAGAATGTACAGCCCGGGAATTCATGCCCAAATGACACCAATTATCGGGATGTGCATTCCTGCCTGTACATTCCCGTCCGTGCATTCCCGGTCCATACCGGGAAAAAAATGAATGAATGAATGGGAATGGTCATCGTTGACCTTTCGGTGCCTCGTTCACATCACAGAGAATACAATCAACTACGTTGTTCACATCATAGGTTTTGCGCGTTTTACTGGAGTGTGTGAGGTATTTCTTATGGGATTCGTTTAGAAACGCTGATAACGCACGACCCGAGAACGTGCGGACAGGAATCCATGTACATGTACACGGATCCAATGGCTGTACATTAATTACCAGGGTTTACGTTCTCAGGATGTGCATTCGCAGTACGTGAATTATCATCTCCCACTTAAGTTATACAATCAATACAGATACTTTTTAATTTTTACTTTTAAACCCCTGATTCTTTTATTTTATCAAATAGAACTATGAAATCATTTTTCAAAAGAAACATTTTGAGGTATAGATGCTTAAAGCGCAACGCAAAAGCAACATAGACTGTTTTTGGTCATTCTCCTTTATTTATTTGTTTGATTATGGCGACAGGTTTGTCACTTGTCACGTTTGGGACCTAATAAACTCGGCAAAACGTGGACCCAGCTCTAGTGATTGGTGTCTCTGCCTACCCCTTCGGCGATAACGGGCGTGAGTTTTTATTTTTATTTTTTTATTATTGTTTGATGATGGTAATTACTGAATTGTATAAAATAGTTGTATAATTATGCTTTATGGTCGAATTGTCTAACGCAATGGTTTTCACTGGAATGTTATGCAATTTGAATAAATAAATAATAATAATAAGGGCTAGACTGTTTTTTTTTTCTAAGAAATAGTAAAGTGACATTTTTGCTTTAAAAGAATGTTCGCAACTTGCAAGTCAAGCATGCACCATGGTATGCAGATGCCCTAACCGCCACCGCGCAGAGGTCGCCGTCTTTTAGAGCCATCGCAAACAGGGCGACTTGTCGCCGCGTCAAGTCGCCGCGTTGTCATTTGCTTCTGGCGTCTGGTCGTCGCGACTCCGCGATTCTGACGCTAAGTGTGCGGAGATCGAACAAAATATATGTGAATTGACGGCCGTAGCCTGTCGTCGCGTCTAGTCGCCGAGCTGTCGCCTGTCGCTTGTCGCTAGTGTGCGCCTGGACTTAAAATCGCATCGCCATCGCAACATGAAAAACCAAGTTTCCACTTGAGAGCACTCAAAATACTGACTGATATAATACCTCAAAGAAATTTCTTCAGTCGCCCCTCGACCCCCCTTGAGTACACTTTTAAAAAGTCGAAGAGTCGAGCATATTTTGAAAAGCATCTTGGATTAAACGTGTGACTCAAAACAACTAAAGTAACTTCTTGGGCCTAGATTCTGCTAATGCATTGCAGTACGATGACAGTTGCATGAACTCGTCGATTTATTTCATTGCCGCTTAACCCTTTACCAGGCAGTGGCATAATATTTGCCAACTTAAATTGAACCTTATCACTTTGAGATAAAGTTCAAAACCAATGAAAAATTCATACTAGTTCATAATATTTGCCACCTTAAATTGAACCTTATCACTTAGAGATACAGTTCAAACCAATGAAAAAATTATACTAGTTCTGCCCGTTAAAGGGTTAAAGTAAACCCGCGCACGATTGTTCTAGGCGTCCATGGAGTTAAAAAGCATGTGACGTGACCCAATCATGAAACTGTCACTGAACTATAATGCACTAAGAGAATTGAGACCCTGATATGCGTTAAATTCCGTCCCTGAAGCACATCGTAAATCACGGGCTTTTACCTGGCTAAGCTCTGGGGAATAATTTCATTAAAAAGGGCATAGCCGCTGTTTACTGTCTTTGCTTTCGGCGGAGTCTCATTTAGGGCCCACTGTCACCATACTCATAGATATCGAGGGCGCCTTTGACAAAACCAGCTTCACAAACATCAACCAGGCTCTCAGCAAACACCAAATCGAGGTATCGATAACGGAATGGATAGGAGCTATGCTGCGGGACAGAGTCGTCAAAACATCCAGGGAAGACCCCACCAGGGCACTGGTGGCTAGGGGATGCCCCCAAGGAGGCGTTCTCTCACCTCTTCTATGGAACGTCGTCGTAAATGAACTAATTACGACACTGAACGAACAAAACTACTACACAATTGGTTACGCAGACGACCTGATAATACTAGTATCAGGTAACTATGCAGGAATAGTCTGCGAAGTCACCCAGTCTGCCTTAGGTATCGTGGAAGACTGGTGTACAAAACATAACCTAACGGTAAACCCCACAAAAACCGAAATGGTACTGTTCACAAACAAACGGGTACTGGGAAATTTTACTTTGCCCAGGCTACTCGAGACGACACTCCAGCTATCAACAGAGGTCAAGTATTTAGGAGTCACACTGGACAGCAAGTTGAGCTGGAACAAACACATCGACTCAAAAGTAAGAAATGCTTGTATTACATTTGCACAATGTCGCAGGATGATATGTAAGACTTGGGGACTAAACCCTAAGATTACCATGTGGTTGTATACTGCAGTGGTAAGACCAATCATCAGCTACGCTGCCCTGGCGTGGTGGCCGAAAACGACACAAGTCACAGTGGCAAATAAACTACAACGGCTGCAAAGAATGGCCTGTGTAGCAATAACAGGCTGCATGAGGACTACCCCCACTGCGGTTTTGGAAATTATGTTAGACCTACCTCCGCTCCACCTGCACATCCAGCAGGAGGCTGCCATCTTCCTGCAAACGCTAAGGCTGTGGAGCGAGAATGGAACTCCGCATACACGGATCTTAGACAGCCCAACTGCAGAGGAGCCACTTATGCTGGCGGTCAACGACAGGATATCTAAGGTATTTAATTTCGACAAAAAATATAAGATACAACTCGACGAGCCAGTACGAGACAACAGCAACAAGGACCTAAGGGTCTTCACAGACGGCTCAAAGACATCCCAAGGTACAGGCTCTGGAGCCTTCTCTGAGGACTTAAACATTCAAATAACAACACCTCAAGGAGCCCACAACACTGTTTTCCAGGCCGAGTGTGTGGGCATCATACGTGCAGCACAGGCAATCACACAGAGGGAGGTAGAAAGATACAACATCCGCATTCTGTCCGATAGCGCGGCTGTGCTACTGGCCCTCAAAGGATATAGCTTCAACTCTGGACTAATCCAAGAATGTCATGAATCCCTCGAAACAACGTAACCTTACAGTGGATCAAAGGACACAGTGGCTCAAGGGGCAATGACGCAGCAGATATGCTTGCGCGAGCTGGCTCCGAAGCTACAGTAGAGGGACCCGAACCCATCGCCCCTTTACCCTTCTGCCAACTGAAGACATGGCTAGGCCAACGCACCACCAGGCTACACAACCATGAGTGGACCTCACGTACGGACTGCAGACAAGCCAGAGCAGCAATGTCAGGCAGAAATCCGCGCCTCTCCCGTAGCCTCCTTCGCCTTACCAAGGCACAGCTCCGCCTAGCAACAGGGGCTCTCACAGGTCACGGTCATTACAATAAACATCTCTTCACCATAGGTGTTACAGACAGTCCGTTATGCAGAGCATACATGGACGCCGAAAAAACAGCCGCACACGTGCTGATAGAGTGCGTGGGGCTGGCGGTACAAGGACGGCCCTCCTTGGGAGCCCGGGGACGATGCGGGAGGCGTGCAGCGACACTCGCAGGCTTCTGGCTTTCCTGGAGGAGCTGGGATGACAGGATTAAACTCCCCCTACGGTTTTTACCTTCCTTTACGCAAAATAGGCTCATTTGTAGTCGAGTTGTGGAAACCCAAACCGTCACCAATACTCGCCATACTCGTTAGGCTCTGTCTTTATCGCCGCGTTGAGAAATAATTAAAAATTATTTTAAAGTCATATCTATTAATGCGCATCGTCTAACTAATAATGTTTAGACTTGCAAAAGTTTCTTCTATATGTGGCTTTGTATAAGTTCTACAACAAGATTCCCCAAAATATACCTGTATTAGAGTTACCTCCGACACGGTTTAAGAAATGTGTTAAGCACACTCTTTAGAAGAGCTTATTATAAAATTGACTTATAAAATTGAATTTATTATTTAGAAGAAAGAGAGAGATTAATACATATATTAAATGTATTCAGAAGATACTGTGTCTAGTGTTCAACATATCCATGAGTAATAAAGTTAAAGTCTGAAAGTTTGTTAAACAGAAATCAGAAATTTATTTCAACGTAAAGAATTTACGTTCTGCTTGTTGAATGTCAATGTTCATAAAATTATAATGTTAGCCGCTGCCTTAGGGCCGAATGTAGTGGAGAAAAAGGCAGCAAAAAAAACTCCACTCTGACCATCTTTTCTCAAAACATATTCAACAATTAAGCTGAAACTGTTTTGAAAAGAATAAATGTGGAGTTTCTTTATAAGTTTTTTCTCCACATAATCTATTACTTGTGAAAGTAACAACTTTGACTTAAACATTGTGTTTTTATTGTGAATAAAATATTTGAATTTGAATTTTAAATTTGAAGCTGACGTAAGCCTAGCTTAAATCAAGCTTTGTGTAAGTGGGTACAAGATGAATTTAATAACGAAAATACGTTTCACAAGTCTGTTTACCATTTCATCCCACCTCCAAGAGAGGGTAGGCGGCAAAAGGATTTTAATAATTTCTTGTGACGTAAAGCATACGAGAACTGATTGCTGTTTACTTAATTCATGGAATTTCCGAGTCATTTATTTCATGTATTTTAAAAACAGAGATTATGACTGCTTTATTAGTCAAGCTGATGATATTTATGTGGAAATAAATAAACGATTGTTAAAGAAAAGGACGTATAATTTGCTAAAACAGTCTGTAAGTTACAAGCTGACGACACAGGTAAACCAGTGTTGCTAGAACAGACAATGTTGCCAACTTGTGATATAATTAATATGGTTGCGTTCTTATTTACCAACATTCCCCACAGAACGCAGACCCATTTTACTGATACAGAACAGATGTTTTTCAAAAGTAGTACCTTTAGTTAAGTTATCAGCTACCATGTTGCAACCATTTACAAATTTAAATTTAACTTTAGAATTAACAATGTTTTCTCTCAGAAAATGTAAACGAATATCTATATGTTTAGTTTTTGGTTTATAACAGTCTGTGGATGCCAGTCTTATTGCACTTTGGTTGTCACAGTGGATGGGTAGCGCGCTGTCCTCGCCTTGACCGAGCTCGGCCTGCAGTTGCCGCAGCCACAGAGCCTCCTGGGTCGCCGCTGCCATCGCCATGTATTCGGCTTCCGCCGTAGAGAGTGCCACGGTTTGCTGTTTACAAGAGTTCCAAGATAAACAAGCATTCTGAAACAGAAAAGTATATCCCGTGCACGATCGTCTATCTACTGGGTCGCTCGCCCAGTCAGCATCACAATATCCAGTTATTTCCTTTGAGTCATCTTTGACATAACATAGCTTTAGGTTTCTGGTTCCTTGAAGATACCTCATAATCCTTTTTATTCCAACCCAGTGTTCATTTCCTGGATTATTACAGTACTGACTCAACTTATTAACTGCATAGGTAATATCAGGTCTTGTGACATGTGCCAGATATATCAGACATCCCACTGCCTCCCTGTATGGGATATTTTTGTTTCCATCTTCAGGATTTTTCTCAAATTTTGCATTCACTTCTATTGGGGTACAAACTGGTTTGCATTCAGACATATTAAAGCGGTCTAATACTAGGTTTATGTATTTTTCTTGATCTAACATAATCATACCTGCCTCTAGGTTCCTATTTATGTTTATTCCGATACAATTCTTCATTTTACCTAGGTCTTTCATACTGCATTCTCCTTTTAACTTGTTTTTAATCTCTGTAGTTTTATCCTTATCATTTGTGAATATCAAAAGATCATCCACCCACACTGCAATGAATATAGTTGTGGACTCATTTACTAAGTAATAAATACAGGGATCCACATGTGATCTTTGTAAGCCAATTTTTAATAAAACATTGTTCAATTTAAGATTCCACTGTCGGCTGGCTTGTTTGAGTCCATAGATTGATTTATGTAAAATACATACTTGATCATTTTCTTTGTAGTATTCTGGTTGTGACATGTATATCTCAGTATCTATGTCACCCTGAAGAAAGGCACTTATGGCATCCATCTGATACATTTCTAAATCATACTTCGCAGCCAGTGAAAATAAGAACCGAACAGATGTATATCTTACAACAGGAGCATATGTCTCATCATAATCACTCCCTTTTCTCTGAGCGTACCTTTTGATGACCAATCTTGCTTTAAAACGGATAATCTCACCTTTTTCGTTGGTTTTAGTTTTAAAGACCCATTTACATGGTAAGACTCTTTTCTCAGATGGTGCATCAACCAGTGACCAAGTTTTGTTTTTTATCAAACAGTCATACTCTTCTTGCATAGCCTTTTTCCATTGGTCAGCATGAGGTGATGATAATGCTTCGTCTGCTGTTTGTGGATCATTTAAATTAAGTATTGGACAGAAGTAACTTACATCATGGTCATCTGTTTCTGCATACTGTACAGCTCTTCGTGGACGTAAAGTTATGTTTCTTATTGGTGACTCGATATCAATTGATTGCTCTGGAATGTAAGATGAATCGTCATTCTCGCCAGACTGGTAGTCTTCGCCTGACTCACCAGTAAAATGATTTGAGCTATCCTCCAATTCTTCCTTACAAGTTTCTTCGAGTGGCTGTATCTCTGGACTGTTGCTGTTGGATGTACAAGGTAAGTAGATATTATTATTATATTTTTCCACATTTTCTAAAAACACTACATCTCTACTTTTTATTATTTTATTGGTATCTGGATCAAGTATTCGGTATCCTTTGGTAGATTCACAATAACCAACAAATAATAACTTTCTAGATTTGGAGTCCCATTTTTGGCGTTTTTCTTTCGGAACTTGTGTCATTACTTCACAGCCAAATACTTTTAGATTAGACAAGTTGGGTTTCTTACCAGTCCACATCTCCATGGGAGTTTTACCGTTAATAGATTTTGTAGGTGATCTGTTAACTATATATGCTGCCGTTGCAAGGGCCTCTGCCCAGAACTGTTTTGAAAGCTGAGCATCAAACAACATACATTTTGCTCTTTCCACCAGAGTCCTATTCATTCGTTCCGCAAGACCATTCTGCTGGGGTGAGTACGGAGCACTTGTTTGATGTTCAATCCCATGTTTATTCAAGAAGTTTTCAAATACTCTATTGCAGTATTCTTTTCCATTATCAGAACGAATTACTTTTATTTTTCTCTCATGTTCATTCTCTACTTTGTTTTTGTAATCATTGAAAATTTCTACAATATTCAATTTATTTTTCAAAAAATAGACATGTACTCGTCTTGTGTAATCGTCTATGAAAGTAATAAAATATTTCATACCTCCCAAAGATTCTTGCTCCATTGGTCCACATAAATCAGTGTGGACAAGCTGCAGTGGTTGTGAAGATCTTGAACCAATGTTGTTAAAGGGCAATCTGGTTTGTTTCCCCGAGAGACAGGTAGTACAAGTAATGGAACCCTTATTCTTGTCTGAGAATGGCTGAACTCCCTCAGCACACTCCGGCAGCTTGTTAACATCTGAAAAATTCAGGTGTCCCATGCGTCTGAATTTTACTTTCTTCATTACCATTTAGCAATAAATTGACCTTTCCCATACTTTCCACAGGTAGCAGTGTCTTACTGGCAACAGTTATGGTGGGTATCGGTGGACTTGTAACATCATACATCCAGTCACGTCTATTAGTCATATGCATTGAAGCACCAGAGTCCACATACCACAGGTCCGGATTCATTGTCTGAGATGCTGAAAAAGCTGCAACAAAACCTTTATTTTCTTCTGTATTTTCTGCATTCTTCTTTTTCGGAGCACGACAGTACTTAGCAAAGTGTCCATGCTTGTTGCAATTAAAACATCGGGGCCCTTTGTAGACCTTTGCTGAATCATTTTGATTTCCTTTAATGACCTTCTTCCTTGTGAAGAATGCTGAATTATCGGAGCATTGAACTTCCTGCAGGAGCTTAGATTTAATAAAATCAGCACTTATCTTGATGCCAGAGCTCTCCAGTCCCATGATCATGGGCTTATAAGCTTCAGGGAGACCGGCTAACATCAGAGTACCAAGCCATTCATCATCAATGTCAAACTTAATATTCCTGAGCTTGTGGGCGGTCGACATTATTTTATTCACATAGTCATCTACGCTTTGAGAAGATTCCAATGTAGTTGTTATCAGGTCTCTCAACAAGGCTACTCTTCTGTATAACCCGCTGTCATCAAAAGCCTGTTCCAGATTCTTCCAGACTTCTTTACAAGTAGTTGCATCCTGAACATGTACGTATATGATAGGGTCCAGTAATAAAATCAACTTAGATTTCGCCTTGGTTTCCTTCTTTTCGTCTGTATTGGTACCGATGACACAACTCCATAAATCGTCGAGCCCGAAATATGCTTGAACTGCAAACTTCCAACTGGCATAGTTATCTCTTCCAACTAGTCTATCGATGTGGAATGGATTGTAGCCTGAGTTCGACATCTTCTTCAAGTATATATATGATTTTTACGTGATTTCTGACCGAGCACGCCGCCCCGGTTAACCTAAAAATGTATGTCAGGCAAAACACACGCCGGGCTGTTTTCTTAGTTTTCACTGCGTTTACTTTTTCTTTTATTTCCACAAGTAGCAATCAACCACGCTCTGCTACCATGGTGATATTTATGTGGAAATAAATAAACGATTGTTAAAGAAAAGGACGTATAATTTGCTAAAACAGTCTGTAGGTTACAAGCTGACGACACAGGTAAACCAGTGTTGCTAGAACAGACAATGTTGCCAACTTGTAATATAATTAATATGGTTGCGTTCTTATTTACCAACACAAGCCGTTATGTCTTTTCTCCACTACTCCGGTCCGGCGTCGGAACCGGAATCAGTCATGAGAAAAATATCGGATGCCGGATTATGCTTCTCCACTTCATCCGACTATAATCGGCAATGGACGTGACGCAGTGCTTTATTAAAATTCCTTAGTTTTTCTATTCGAGGCAGGGGACGTTTTCCACAGGGGACGTTTATTAATGTAAATAAAATAGTACGGGAATATTTTTGGGTTGTATGCGCGGTGCAAAAACGTGTATTGTTTTTGTACGTCGATCACTTCGGACCGGCAAAATACCGTTCCGATGTAGTAAATTATCGGACCGTTAAAAACCGGATGCCGGAGTAGTGGAGAAGCTTATTAGTATTCTTGTGTGTTTCTAAATCGGATCAGTAATTAATGTGACCAGAGCAGTAGAGAAAGGCCCTCAAGGTGCTTAGCTACAGAGACAGAGGTCGTGGCTTTGATTCCCACTGGGGGCCGCCGTACACTTGTACAGAATTCAGTCTGGGCGTTATTCCATGTTTGTGATGTGAAGCTTTCATCTCAGTACCTGAAGTGGTTGAACACGTCAGACGCTAAGGTTTCCACACGATGTTTTCCTTCATAGTTAGTGAGTGGTATTACTTCTACATTAGATATTAGATATATAAGGTTCTACAACAAGATACCCCAAGATATATTAGAGTTACCTCCAACGCGATTTAAGAATTGTGTTAAGCACACTCTTTGCAAAAAAGCTTATTATAAAATCAACGATTATTTAGAAGACATGGACGTATGGCATTAAATAGTAGTTTAATATTAAATTTAATCAGAGGATAAATGTGTCTAGTGTTCAACACATCCAAGATTTTATTTTGTAAGTTTGATTTGTATTAGCTTTAAGGTGATTTGAGAAAAGATGGTCAGAGTGGAGTTTTTTTTCGCTGCCTTTTTCTCCACTACAGACGGCCCCAAGGCAGCGGCTAACATTATACATAACTGTATGTACATTGACATTCAACAAGCAGAATGTAAATTCTTTACGTTGAAATATTTTTTTTATTTTTTTTTTTTTTTTTTTTGATAACTTTACAAAAGTGCGTAACTAAGCACACTAACCCCCGGTTTCTCGTACACTAACAAGCTGTTATAATTCTATTGTTAACAGCCGTCAGTTGGTCAAAATGCATACGAAAAAAATATTTGACAGATGTGAACAGTAGATTGAATCACTGGTAGCCCGGGCTGCCTGAGTGATCTTAAACGATCACTAAGGTTAAGCAACATACGGCGCGTTCAGTCCATGGATGGGTCACTGCCTATGACTAACGCTAGTGGCATTTTTCCGAGCGGTTCCGTGCTTCGCGAGGCACGTTAAGCACTTTGTGCCGGCTGCCGTCGATAGATGGCAGTCGTTAAGCCAAAGAGGCCTTAGGGCGGCTTGAAAACACCAGCCACTAGTCTTACAAGCGTCCACCAATCCGGACTTGACCTCCATGGTGGAGTATGGCCTATACCTTCCTCAGGGAAGAGACCCGTGCCCCTCGGTGGGAACATAATGAGTTGATGATGATGAACAATAGTTTAACAGCTTGGTAGTGTACGAGAAACCGGAGGTAAGCTTGTTTATAGTCTAATTAATGCATAGGAAAGACATTCTCATCCCTATTACCGAGTCTATTATTAATATTTCTACGGAAGGCTCTCGTCTCTCCCTTTTCTTTCGTGTCATTTAATTTAGCGAATGGTCCACTGGGTCCATTTTATTTTCTTGAGTTGATCTTCAATAGGCTGGAACCTAATTTTTCCAGAAGACTGGCGTTTTTGTGACACTTCTACAACTAAGTGTAATACTTGCGCAAGCCTCACAAGGTTTATTCCTAAACCATTACCGGGATACTACATATTACTTTATTGACGACCTTCGTAGCGCAGCGGTTAGCGCATCTGGCTACCATGCGAGAGGTCCCGAGTTCTAATCTAATTGGTATCCAAGGCAGATACAAATTATGAAATTATTTTATCTGGTGTTTTTTTACAAATCACAACCGTTTTTTTAGGTACAATGCCTTAAAGCGGTTTTAAAACACATAATTTATGAATACGTATAAATAATCCTGTTTTTTTCACACTGTCAAATAGCCCATTATGTAATTACCTACAAATTTATGCGAGACCCTCGGTAGGCATTTCCACTCGCACTTTTTATTTTATAAAAATAATGGTTAAGTCTCGGGCCGAGTTTTTGCTATAGCGCTCGAGTGACGGACGTGCCGTTTTTATTCATTGAGCTACTCGTTACAAAATCTTACGAAAATAAATATTTTATAGGTTAGTTAACCAGACTTTGTAGACACATATAAACATACTGGGTGTCCCAAAAAATAGTCCCAAGTGGAAGTCCAGAAAATAAGTACAAAAATCGCGGAACATACATGGGGGTGATTCGGGTACCATAGGGGAGCTCTATCCGTGGACTTCCGGTTGAAACTATTTTTGGGACAACTTGCATAAATAAAAGCATGTACATACAGGCACATACATTGCTTCTGGCCCATATGATACCCTGTGTCGTGGGAACCAGAAACAGCGATGTCACAAACATGCAAACGTCCAAGAATTGAGCTTTTTTTTTAGGTAGGCAGATGCTCTAACCGCTGCGCCACTGAGGTCGTCAAACGTCGTCGTCGTACCTATACATAGCCCTACGATTACTTTGACGCGCTTGGACTCCGGAGTGCTTATACTGAGTTTTTTCATTTCACTTTCGATAGCGAGAGCGTTTGCAATTTGTATAGGAGTGACAAAGAGACAACTAGGTGGCGCTTATCCTAAAAAACAAGCGCACCTCGGGGCGTGTTCGTGTCACTGAGTGGTTGGTCTCAAACATGTTATGGAATTGGTACTTTTTACAACTGGACGATTCAGGAGGCCTCCGAACCGGGGATTTTCTCAAGAGCCCTTAAGAATTCAGCCTCCTGTCGCCTAAGAGACGTTATAGAGTGACCACAATGTGTTTGCTGACATTGTCTGCTGTCGCTGAAACTCTCAAAAGGCTTAGACAGTGAAGTGTTTTGAAAATAACAATTCTTTTTGTACATTTTATTTGACATTGGGCCACACGAGCTTAAAATTATACTCATTATAATCATACTCTTTTATGAAAGCGGGGATACTAAATTTACAAAAAATACTGAATAAAAAAAGGTGCCCGAATAATGCTAACGAGACATATTATTATATGTGTAATGTAGGTGTTAGTTTAGGGCTCGTCAATGGTTCTATAGGAATCGTGAAAGAAATTGTTAAATAGGAAATAAATTCAAATAAAATAACCAGAATTACAATATTTTTCAGTCACGCACGGTGCACATTACGAATTAGAAAGAAAAACACAATTTTGCAGTATTGAGAAGGTCTAAATTGGTTGAAAGTTAGCCAGCAAAATTTGCTCAGCCAAAATTGGGTGTTAAAGAATGATTTTTTTTATAATTTTATTAAAACTTTCGCTTAAAGCTTTCGCCCGCGACTCCGTCCGCGTGGACTTTAGTTCAATATTTTGCAACCCCGTTCACTCCCTTAAGGGTTAAATTTAGAAAAAACGGCGAAACATGATTTGAATTAATTGTGTTGAAGAGTATTTATTTCAAGTTTCAAGAAAATCAGACAACATTTTTTATACCTCCCATACAAATTTCGGCAACCCTTTTCGCCCCCTTAGGGGTTGAATTAAAAAAATCCGTTCTTATTCCTTGCCTACATTATATACAGATCCTCTGTGCAAAATTTCAGCTTCCTAGGTCAAACGGCTTGGGCTGGGCGTTGATGAGTGAATGAATCAGTCAGTCAGGACTTTGAATTTTGTATATATAGATTATAGGAAGCAGTTTTATTATGAACTTCAGTATAAAAGTGGGATTAAGTCTTGATCGTGCATTGTATTAGGAGGCCCTAAAACATTATCTTGTTTGGCCAAATTGGCAAGTTCTTAGTGAGTGTTCAATTGTTTTTTAAAGAAAACTTTCCAAGTACGGTCTTAAATTTAAAACTCACTACTTTATTCCGTGTCTGTCAAAATATCGTTTATTTGCTCGTCTGCATCTGTTATCGTTTGCGAAGTCTCTGCATATCGTTTTTATCTCTTCTTACATAGATAAAGAACACTTTATTGTACATAAAAAACGATATTACACAAATATTTCCCAATCTAAGAATATATACGGTGGCTTATCACTCAAAGTGATCTCTGCTAGACAACCTCTGGATGGACTGGAGCAAAGGAAGTAGATGTGCAAAATAAGTTCATACCTATTTTTAGTGGAATAACCACAATACAGTATAACGCGACGTCGCCTGTCACTATAGTCTGTAAAATATAGCTTGAGCTCCGCGACAGTAAGCTGCTGTCATGGACATTTGCGTCCATGAAGTTTTGAATTTTTTCATAGAATATTTGTACTGTGAAAACTCCGTACTTACTGCACACTATTCGATGTCTAAGCAATATCGTAACATAGCCCTGTCAGTGTGACAGCTATCGTGGAGCTCAAGCTATATTTTACAGACTGTAGTCACTTTCAGTCACCGTCTGTCACTGTCAGCAAACAAACCGTAGTCGATCTGTACTCCGTGAGTGACAGCTGCGCGGGAGAGAGGGGAACTAGGTCAACTGCCTGTAGGAGACCGGGCGCCGTCAATATATTACGGAGATATTTGCATTTTCGGAAATATGCTTAATTAATTTGTATTCCTTTATTGATAATAGGCTTTTTGACAGTGTGAAAAAAAAGCAGAATTATTTATACGTATTCGTATGAATTACAAGTCTTAACTCTTTAACGGGCAGAACTAGTATAAATTTTTCATTGGTTTTGGACCTTATTTCAAAGTGATAAGGTTCAATTTACGGTAGGAACTATTTCACCACTGCCTTGTTAAGGGTTAAACCACTGTAAAGCATTTTAATTTTTAAAAAATGCTATACTTTGTAAAAAAACACAAAATAAAATTTTATAATTATGTATCTGTAGCCATTGTATCAAAAACGACCTGGATTGGCCGATTCTAAGATGACGTCACATGTCAGTAAAAATGGCATCTATCATTCATTCTTTCTTACGTTCATTGGTTGGTTTTCTGAGATGTGACGTCAGAATGCCTGTGCGACGCCATATTGCCCAAGATAGCGTTTTGGCGGTTTATTTCAAAAGTAAATTTTCGTTTGCCTTTTTTAGAAAAAAATACTTTAAAGAATTTAAAATTACCACTCTCTGTGGACTCCATGAACACCAACAAAAGGTATGAGATGGTTTTTAGAAAACGGTCAAACAGCCTATTGTCAATTCCGTTCTCACATTCCTTGGCCGTAGCTGAAAATTAGCAAAATATTTCCTTTGTGAAGGCAGATATTAATAATGCTGAGATACGGCCCTTTTGCGCTGCTGTCGCACATGCACATATTGCACATGGCCAGGTAGTGCCATAATATTATTATAATTTCAGCTGTAACATTACGTAATTGGATGTAATGTAATTAGAGATTTTTTTATCAATTTTTATGATTGCTTTTTTAAATTGCTTTTAGTAATAAGGCCGCCGAGTGTACCTTGAACCTTTGTAAATATTTTGTGTTTTTTTTTTTGTTTTTTCTAGTGTGTAATAAAGAATATTATATTCTATTCTATGATTTAAACCGAATGTCTGTTTTGGCCCCACACTAGGATACCCTGTGTCGTGAGAACCAGAAACAGTAACGTCACAAACATGTAAACAAACATCCAAGACCTGGGTTCCTTTTTTCTTGTTCCCAGCCGGGATTCCAACGCAGAACCTCTAAATTATATTTTTATTTATTGTTATGATTTAAATGAATTTTTATATTCCAAATGCATATTGTTATGGGTAGCAATGTGTTATGCTTTATGTGTGTGTCTCAAAGCGCAAATAAATTTCTTATCTATCTATTTATCTTGTAGATTAATTAAAAGCTAATTACGCTTTATTGGTTTAATTTCGGGAGTAGTTTAATTGAGGAAACCAAAAGTTTTTATTTTTCTCACAAGTAAACGGTTAAATGAAGTCGTTGACATACCTGAAGCTACATACATTGCTACATAGACTTACGCCTGTATCTCAGAGAGGTAGTCAGAGACCAGGGACGCTTCATGCCACGATCCTGACTTTCGCTTCATTGACATTCATTAGTTTTTGCATACACACACGCCGGTTTTGGGTACTTTTTATCTTGCCCTTTGCTAATATATCTTAATTTCGGTCGAATTATGTCCGTGTGGGACATAATTCCCAGACGGATACACTATCACCATCACTTCAGCTATTTATAAACTTTCAGGGTAAAAATAAGCGGAGATAGCGCGCGTTAATACGCCGCCGACCTCACATTTAGCACTTCGTCGGCTTCCCGACAAGTGGAAACGTATTGTTTCCGAAGTTATGTACTTTTGTGAAGTGAAGGAAAATATTGTGAGCAAACCTGAGTGCAAAGATTGAATGTGAAGATTGACGTGCTGTCGACTGTACATAGACCCTCATATGTACAGACAGCACGTCAATCTTCAAATTTTTGTTGCAAAGTCGCCCGTAATGCAACGAAGTAGAGTGCATGGGTGTATACCATCTCTCTCTGTGGTGGGACGTATTAGGGTGCCTAAAGAAGAGTAGGTATAATTTAGGTTTATATTATATACTCATGGATGTGTTGAACACTGGACACAATTCTTCTCTGAATACATTTAATATTAATCTACTGTTCAACACCCGACATCCTTTTCATTTAAATCATCGTTGATTTTATCATAAGCTGTTTTGCACAGTATGCCTAATACATTTCTTAAACCGCCTCTGAGGTAACTCTTATACAACGTGTCCCAAAAATGACACGTCACACTGATACTGGAGGTAGACCTGCTCAAGAGGCGTCGAACCGACCTAACATGACCTCAGTAAAAGTTGCACGGTTTTCGAGATATGGCCAATTTAACTTATTCTAAATTCTAACATTTTTAACAACGTTAGTGCTATGCTAGCACTTACGCTAAGTTAGTAAGTTCGTGACCGAGTACAAATAAAAAAAACCAAACACGAGAGCTATCTAACTTAATGCTAGCACTAAACTTGTTAAAAAAAAGTGAAAATTTAGAACAAGTTAAAAATTGGCCATATTTCAAAAGCCGTGCAACTTTTACTGAGGTCATGTTAGGTTGGTTCGATGCCTTTTGGGCAGGTCTACCTCCGGTGTCACTGTGACGTGTCATTTTTGGGACACCCCGTATATCTTGGGGAATCTTAAAACCTAAATTTAATAGTTGTACATACAGTACATATTGTACAGTCGTAACTGTTGACGGCAGTCTATTTGAAATACAACATTTGCGACCCGCGACAAGTCACAACAAAGTTAAAACAAAATGTTATTTTCACTCACACAGCAGATTGCATAATTTGCATTTTATATTTGTCTCGAAACAAAGGAACTTAAATGAAATAAACAAAGGCAAAAACGTGGTCGAGTGAAACATTAGGAAAGGTGTCCGCACGACTTTACATTTCATCAACTTGTCACCGGGAGGAGGGTCGGGTCCCGATACCCAAATCACCTTTGCAGGACAAACAAAGGAATATCAGACGGTGTAATTGCGCATTTTTTATTATTTCCCAGTTAAAGGGAAGTCCTTAGATGGATGCACAAGAAGGTGGATCTTGTTCGCACCATCAAGCAGCGGAAAGTAGCCTACTTTAGGCCAGGCAAGTATTGATTGCACTCATGGGTTTTGAGGTTCTTGGTAGATAGATGTTCATACTGCATTAGATTTAAGGTGATTAGAGAAAAGATGGTCAGAGTGGAGTCTTTAGGCCCCAAGGCAGCTGCTAACATTAACATTATAAGTACATTGACATTCAACAAACAGAATGTAAATTTTTTTGGTTGAAATAAACTTTTGATTTCTGATTTCATGTGCTCTGAAGCAAGAGATATCAACTACTACAGACCAAAATGGGCAAGGTGGGAGGAAAGAGGAGGCCGGGCCGAAGAAAGATGTCATTGTTGTGCAACGTCAAAGAGTGGACCGGTGTTAAAACCGCGGAGGAGCTGTTCAGAATTGCACTGAACAGAGACCAGCGATGGAGAGGCACTTTAAGAAGAAGAAGGGAAAGGTGATCGGAGATTCTCAGTTTGGTCTGTATGTATGTATGTTTGTCCGCTATTATCTCACATTTGGCTGAACCGATGCATCGATGTTAATGCAGCTTTCAGAAAAGCATTTGATACATTCTAGAGAAGGTTTTAGTGCAAGTTTAACAAAAAAATGGTTAATTGTTAACTTTATTCCGGATACACTTACTTGACTTTTTGTCGGAGCTCGCGTTCTCGGTCAGGTGTCAGAAACGGTTGCTCGTCTCTGACACAACATTTTTGAACTAAAACTTCGTAAGCACTAGACATTATTAGACCGGATCAGAAATGATGAGGTCCACAGACGAACGAAAGTTATCGACATAGCCCAGCGGATTAGTAAGGCGCAGTGGGAGTGGGCGGGGCACATAGCACGCAGAACGTGCTCGAATGGAGACCACATATCGGCAAGCGCAACGGAGTAGGACGACCAGCCACAAGATGGACAGACGATATCGTCCAAGTGGCAGGAAGACGCTGGATACAACCCGCTTCCAATCGGTCTTTTTAAAAATCCATGGAGGAGGGCTTTGTGCAGCAGTGGACTTCATGTGGTTGAATGATGATAATGATGATGAGACATTATTAAGTTTATTCCAGATACACTTACTTGATTTCTGAATTTTTTTATGTTATTATGCAGTTCAAATCCAATCAAAATAATTTATTGCAATGTACATAATTTATAATCTGTTTGCTGAATGTTAATGTACTATGTTAGCCGCTGCCTTCGGGCCGTATTTGTAGTGGAAAGAAAATGCAGCAGGAAAAAAATCCACTCCGACCATCTTCCCTAAAATAACTTTAAGCTTGTTCATCAGTGCCTATATAAGTCGTCCTTAAATCTTCACTTTTCGAGAATCATTGTTCGCAAAACAAAACTGTTTGAATGTGCTAAAAGCGTCTTCGAGAATTGCCCCCCAGATTAATCACTCCGGAGTTGTCAATGGTCACTTGATTGCGCAAAGGGTCGATGTTGGCCCGGAAGATTTATTAAGGCTGCCAAGAAAAATAGCACACCTAATTTCAGAAGTCGTTTGTTTTTTAATAAAATACGGAGAACAAAAGCAGAATGCACATACTCGTAATAGCGGCACAATATTTTGAATGCCAGCACTTTCGGTTCGCCAGCGGGATCAGTCGGTGCCCGTCCGCGGGCCGCACTCGTAGTATTAGCCTTTTAAACATAAACATTTACATAGAAGCACATACATTGCTTCTGGCTCCACACAAGGATACCCTGTGTCGTGGGATCCAGAAACTTATAAACATCCAACATCAGCCGTCCAACGTGGGGCACGTTGGGCGCCAATGTCACGCTAGCCTTGAAGAGGCTGCGACATAAAAATAAAGAAGAAGAAATAAAAAAACGTTATTAAAAAAAACAAGATATAATTTAATTAGCACTTCTTCAATTACTAGGGTTGTGAGTTAGAAAATAGCCCTACACTGGTTTTGATCTCTCTTTAGCGGAACTACGGTCAGGTACTCCCCTGAGCCGACCGGAGACAGTAGAAAAGCTCCCCCAACGGCCGTGGACCAAGTGAGGAGAAGGTTTGGCCAGCGGGAACGGCGGACCTCCTTTTCAAAACGGCGGGAACAGGCACCCCGGGGGTCTTCGGCTCCGTAAAAAGGGAATTCTGGTCCGGTACTTGGACCCTGTGGAGAAACCCCTCGCATTAGTACACAGCCATCGGAAAAATACAGTTCACCGCCACCGGTTCGGCAGAAGAAGAAGAAACCCAACTAGTTTGTGAGTGGCGGTGAAGGAAATCAGTAGTGGAGTGATGCGAGATGGAAATTATAATGAAAAATGATAATGAAAATGATAATCAAAAATTAATAGGTATCTACAGTTACTAATTGCCAACATTTCCACACTAGCTGCAACATTATTTGGAAATTAACAAAAGTGGCAAGCGCAAGCTAGTGTGCAGATAAAGCTAAACATCAATATTTTAAATTGTATGAACGAAATGTATGGATGATGCAACCATGACTGGCAATTTTGTGAGGCGCCATCTTGTGTGTCGCCGAGCGAGCAAGCTATGAGAGGCGCTCTGCGACACGGTAAATAGCTGTTAAAACTACGTATAAGCACTACGCTATTACGAAAAGAAGGGAAATAAATTACATATGTACTATAAAACTAATCTACAGCTAAATTAGCAAATACCTAGTTGAAATATCTGTTTGCAACTTACCCAAAAAGTGGGGAGACGAGAACACAAACGTGATAGTAAACCACGGCTTTCTTTAAAAAGAAAATTAATAAAATTGACTCGCGGCCGTTAGAGACGGCGCGGCGGCGACTGGCGATTACAAACAAGGAGAAGCGCACGCGCAGCCTCACCGATGGACCGGAGGCAAATGACGCGGGCAGCGGTCGCGCTGTCCGGCTCCACGTAATAAGTGGTTTTAGAGATGCGCAGTCGAGAAATGCGTAAACCCTTTTAGTTTGAGCTTGATTAGTTTTAGTGCCTATATCATAAGTTATTTAACAGGTTTTATCCAACTTATTTAAATAAAATGTTGTTATAAAATAATAACGTTACAATATTTGAACATGAACGGAAATGTCAAAACCATTTCAAAAATTGTGCTTTAAGTACAATTTCTATTTAACAGATTTGTAAACAAGTCTATATTTTTTAAGATATTCAATAAAAAGCCTTGACCTTGAATTACTTTTCTATGACGTCCACAAATACAGTATGTGTATGAACACTTATTACTTAGAAAAAAAAATTCAAACGACAGTTGTTTATACTATCTACCTCTATATTCGTGCTCTGATGACGTCACAAACACCAAAATTTGAGATAAATATTAATTATAGACATACTTAATGAATAAAACTACAGAATAAAAAAATATTTAAGGGGGTTCCCATACAACATACATGATTTTTTTGCTGTTTTTATAGATAATGGTACGGAACCCTTGCGCGAGTCCAACTCGCACTTGGCCGGTTTTTAGTTTACCTTTTTTTTTATTATGTTACTTGTCTGTTTATATGGTTTCTGTCATATGTCTCGTTGGTAAAATAAACGAATTTCTTCTTGTTCTTTAGTCGGCCTTCGCAAGATTTCTAGACAAACTTCATTAAGTCCAGTAATTTCAAGAGGGAGGCGACTTTAAAATTCTTTTGCAACGAGCAAAGTATTTCCTTTCTCGAAAGTCTCGGAACCTAGTGTTTGAGGCAAAGTGAATTTGCACATGTAATGTACCGTCGCAAACTATGTTAAGGGTGTTTGAAAATTGCTCCAGACGCGCCTGTGTTTTAGGTGCGTTCAGTGTAGCGTTGAGTAGACTTAAGCGGCCTATTTTCAGGGTTCCGTAGGCGTTTGGAGGTAGTCCAGTTTGCGCACCCGCTTAAATAGCACCTGCACAAATAGCACCTCGCCACAGGCACCAGGTGCTGTTAGTGAATTCAAATGTGTTTATTCTGCCAAAAATATCAATAAGTGCCCAATCTGGACTAGGCCAGGTGCTATTTGTGCTTTCTTGGGAGGGCATTCGATGGGCCGAGGATCCGGGCAGAGGGAGGCTTGTGGAGCTCGCGCCTCCGCCGGGAGAGCCGGTGGCGCGGGGGACGCCGCGCGGACCTTGCGCCGCCGGTTGAGGGAGGGTCGCAGACGGCAGGTTGGGGGACCTGCCGTCCGACATCGTGACGGGAGAAGGGGGTGGGGGCCCATGCCCCTTCTCCAGTGAAGGTGGGCCCGACTCCTTGCGAGTCGGGTCGACGTCGCCGGGGCGCCGCTGTCACATTCGCGTTGTGGTTTTACACCACTTGCGAGATCCGGCGGCGCCCCATTGCACGAGCGACAGGACGGCCCCCGGGGTGTTTGAGGAGGTATGCCTCTCCTATTATTAGGAGAGGAGAGTCCTACAATGGCCGTCGTCCTCCCCCAGGGATGGCGGTTATGGTGCGTAAAGCATTTCACCCCGATAACAAAAAAAAAGGTCCTATTTGTGCAGGTGCTATTTAGGCGGGTGCGCAAACTTGACTACCTCGGCGTTGAGCCCAAGAGCCTTAAGTAATAAGGATACTCTTTCTCTCGTTTTTCTTTTTTTCTTTTTCTCTTTCTTTGAAATTCTTGGTCTTGGATGTTTACATGTTTGTGACGTCGCTGTTTCTAGTTCCCACGACACAGGGTATCCTAGTGTGGGGCCAGAAGCAATATATGTGCCTGTATGTAAATGTTTATATTGTACCATGAACCTTTCTGTCTGCTCTAGATTGCCATTTGAAATTTTCAATGTTTTTTAAAGCGGTGGTGGCGTAGTGGGGTTGACCCTTGCTTCTCGATCATGAGGGTCTGGGTTCGAACCACGCATGTACCAATGACTTTTAGTTACGTACATTTGTATGTACAGCAACACCATTCGCTGATAAATTGTGCCCGGATAACGGCGACAGGCTTGCCACTTGTCACGTTTGGGACCTAATAAACTCGGCAAAACGTGAGTCCAGTTCTAGAGACTGGTGCCTCTGCCTACCCCTTCGGGGATAACGGGCGTGAGTTTTTTTTTTATATTATTGTAATAATAATTGTAGTATTGCATTTTCAAGGAAAACATCATGAGTAACCCTGAGTGTCTGAGCTATTACTCGTAAATACCTCAGCGCTTGCAATCTCCAATCCGCGGTGGGCACGCGTGGTGATTAAAGCCCACTCTCTCTCTTTGAGAGAAGGGGTGTGCCCTATAGTGGAACATATACATATAGGCTGCTCACATACATATTAATCATGTGAGCGTTACCGTGATAGGCAGGATACAATTTTAAAAGAAAATGTCAATAATTCTGTTAAGTGTTCCGTGTCAAATAAAGTATTAGGTAATTAATTAATTAAGATAAGATAATTCTTTATTTGTACTTTACTAAGAATGTTTGTCTTTAACATCATACTTAGTTTTAGTACATAGTGACGATTAAAGTCGATCTTATGACCCCTAAACTAGGTATAAAACCTGTATCATAAGGACAATAGGTCCATCAGTTTATAAGGTATAACTACAAATTAAAATATGTAACTGCGAGTATTAATATACAATACTTATACTTATTATAAAAATGCAATTTTGGCTAGTTCTACATCCAAAATTCAAAATTCAAAATTCAAAAATTTTTATTTCGACGTAAAGAATTTACATTCTGCTTGTTTAATGTCAATGTACATACAGTTATGTATAATGTTAGCCGCTGCTTTAGGGCCGTCTGTAGTGGAGAAAATAGCAGCGAAAAAAAACTCCACTCTGACCATCTTTTCTCAAATCAACTTAAAGCTAATACAAATTAGGTATGAGTGTTCGTATACCAAGAATCTCAAGATCCATGAGTGCAATCAATACTTGCAAAGTCAAACATCATTTAATATTCTTAAAAGGTAATAAAACACCAATGCTGCGGCCACACACGGACGGCACCCGTTCACGAGCGTAACGCAGAGGTCAGCCATCACCAGTCTCAACCATATTAGAGGGAGATAGGCGACCCGGCCACCGCGCCACCATTCGCATGGTCTTTGGCAAACTTGTGTGATAAAGTTCTTGTCAGTTATCTATAATAATAGCATAGTTTTGGTATGCAGTCACAGCGTCTGTACATATGTATGAAATTTATTAAACCCTATATATTATTAGAATACCAATAACTAGCTCGTTGTGGAATTGGTTTACTGCCAAGGGTTTTTATCATCTATAAAGTCATCTATTCTGTAGTATGCCTTTTTACACAGCGCAGTTTTAATAACAAATTTCAATTTATTTACTGGCAGGGATAGAATACTTTCAGGAATTTTGTTATAAAAACGTACACTATATCCTACAAATGATGTATTTAATTTGGCTAATCTGAATCTAGATGAGGCAATTTTGTTTCGATTTCTGGTGTTTACGTTATGTATATCCCTGTTTAGCTTAAATGTAGTTATGTTTTTACGTACATACATTATGTTATCGAATATATATTGGCAAGCTAGCGTAAGCATTCCTATTTCCTTAAAAAACTCACGTAGTGAGTGTCTGGCAGGTAAATTGTAAATACTTCTAATAGCCCTTTTTTGGAGAATAAAAATTGTTTCTATATTTGCCGCCCGCCCCCATAGTAGCAGACCATATGACATAATGCTGTGGAAATAACTGAAATAAACTAGCCTCGCAGTTTCTACATCTGTTAGTTGTCTAATTTTTCTAACTGCAAATGCAGCTGAACTCAACCTACCCGCTAACTTTTCTATGTGTTGATCCCATTGTAGTTTTGAGTCTATTGTAATGCCTAAAAACACCGTTGTCTCAACTAAGTCTAGTCTGTCACCAGCTATTGTTAAACTTGTGTCCACTTTTTTGACATTGGGCACTATTTTTTTATTTTTTGACATCTAAATATATACTTTAATAATTACTTAATTACCTATTTGCTTGAAGTAGTTTTTCTGTATTAAATGTCACCCACCCTCTTCTGTCTAAACGGTTGATTGTAAACAGAATAAGAATTTTAATTAGCGCACGATTATAATTCATGAATATGCAAAAGCACCGAAGCGCGTTAAGGCGAAACAAAAAAAAAACAATGTGACAAGTCCAGAAACGGACAACAAAACATTATGTTCACTTAATTTACTTTATTCCGGATACACTTACTTGACTTTTCGTCGGGAGAGTCCGAACAGGTTTTGCTCTGATGGCTCGTTTCATACCGTACTCAGACTCCTACCGCGATGTCGGTTGCTCGTCTAGTACAATTTCCCTCGAAACTTACTGTGACGAAGTTGTTAGTTCTGTATGGTTCAGTGAAACAGGTAAAAAGTCCCTCCTGCGGAACCGTACGCTACGCGTGGACCGACATGCCCTTGGTCGGTTTTCTCCAAAGTATGTACTGAGTGAGACTCTTTTTCTGAGTTTGCTTTTAGTTACAGACGGCAGCTAGAATGGACGTAATATGCACGTAGCTGAGGTGCACTCTTGCATATTAAGTTATAATGAGAATGCATGGAACGTGATGACAAAGTACACCTCGGAAATGTGGAAGAGTTGCGTTTTCTTTGGACGCAAAAATGTAACTACGAAATATAATGTACGTACAGAGCTGAAAGTACAGTCAGCAACAAACTTGCAACTTGATGTTCTTGCAAGTAAATTTGACGACCTCTGTGGCGCAGCGGTTAGCACATCTGACTGCGATGCAAGAGGTCCCGAGTTCGAATCCCGGCTGGGGACAAGAAAAAACCCAGGTCTTAGATGTTTACATGTTTGTGACGTCACTGTTTCTGGTTCCCACGACTCAGGGTATAATATCCTAGTGTGCGGCCAGAAGCAATGTATGCCTGTGTGTAAATGTTATGTTATGTTATTGGGACAGTCTTGACAGGAAAACTGCTACCGTGTTCTAAAGATATCTAATAGTTCCTCTACGCACTAATAGATGGCGCTGCTTAAAACCTAATATTTGAAAATAATGAAAATTCGGTTAGACACTTCGCTAAGGAGAAGAGTCGCTTCTATTACTAAGGCGACTAGCGACGTATTTCAAATATCTCGCTTCCGCTCTGTGACTCTGAGGGACGTTTACTGCATAGTTTCACACTGTTTCAAAGAATAAAGTGGACGCTTGAAATTTTAAATAAAAGTATAGATAATGGTACCCTTCATGCGTGAGTCTTGACTCTTCCTGTCCGATTTTTTTTGTATAGACTTTTGGCAAATGAGCCCTGTTAAGAAAAGATTTAAAGATTGTCAGCACTTGAGAAACTGGGAGTACGAGTAGTACGACCGACGATGCGGCTTAAGAAATTTGTTAAAGACACTTTGTGCAAACAGCTTATTAAATATAAAATCAACGATTATTTAGAAGACGTCTGGATTTCTGGTGTTAAACAGTGGATTAATGTCAAATTATGTATTCAGAGGAGAATTGTGTCTGGTGTTCAACACATCCATGAGTAACAATTTTTAAGTTTGAAAGTTTGCTAAATAAGTAAAAACTCTTTAAAAATAAATATGTGTGGAGTTTGCTTGTTTATTAGTTTCTTCTCTAAGTCATTTATCAACCCCTCAGGCCTAGAACACTTTTTCTCTTACAGCTAAAGTAGTTCTTCAAAGATTTATCACAGTTTTCGAAGAATAAAACATGCTCACACAACTATGGTCTATATTATCTTCAAAATTTGATTCAAAATGCAAGACTGACCCGCCGGGCGGGTCTAGGGGGCCTGACGGAACGCGACGAAGTTTACATGGGACCCGCCGGCGGGTCCTCGGGGCTTGAGGGGTTGTGAAACTAACAACAACGGTGGCGGCGGCGCGTGCTGCTGCTGGCGGTGCCGCGCGCGCACTTGACTTCTGAAAATTGCGCCCCACACGCGAGCCTACGCACACTTAATTCTATTATGGTACTGACACATGTGCTCATTAGTAGCACGAAAGCATGCTTATATTGAGCAAGTGCTTTACTCCCAATTATGTATGTAGGCACATAGACATTCAACAAACAGAATGTAAATTCTTTACGTTAAAATAAGATTATGATTTCTTAAGATAGTAACACCGACAACAACAATGCAGTCTTAGTTTATCAAACCACAAAAAAAGGAAGACGGATAGATTAAAACATCGAATACAAAAATACAGAAATGATTGGGAGTAAAGCACTTGTTCAATAAAAGCATGCTTTCGTGCTACTAATGAGCACGTGTGTCAGTACCATTAGTGAAACAATAGACATCTTCTGTTCTTCTCTGAATGAGTTCACAAAGACCACTCTTTTTATTTTGTGATATAATTATAAGTGAAGTAAGTAGTGTGTATTGAACACTTGTATTCAATTATTCTTGTTTTTGGTTTGTGCGATTCACTATTGCATTAGGACTTTATCCTGTAAAAATAGTAAGCTGTAGAAATAAAAATAAGATAAAATAAAAAAATAGAAATAACTTTGACATCCACAAAGTTAACATTTTGTTTATATTGAAAATTAAATATTTGAATTTCAAATATGAATTATGCAACGTGATGGTATGGAGTGTAGTTCTACGAAATGTCGTGTCAGCCTTCCGGGAACGGGCGAACGCTACCCGGATGTCCTTTCCGGGAATGATGAACTATTATTACATAAACACAAGCTTGGGTGTCCACCCGTTCTGGAAGTAATATTCAGTTAGGGTACTCGTATTATAAATATAAATATTAACAAACAGGCACACACAGTGCTTCTGGCCCCACACTAGGATACCCTGAGACCGACATCCAACGTGAAGTCCAACTGTCTCAATAATAATATTGAAACAACGTTTCTTTATTAGCAATTACAAATCGAAAAACAGAAATATAATTTAAAACGTTTAATTGATTAATGGTTCTATTTCCAGCACGGGTAAGTACCTTCAAGACTTTGTTTTTTGAGTTATGTACATTTGTGAAGTCATAGTAGCAATACCACTCGCTAACAGTTAAGGTAAACATCCTGAGGAAACCTTAGTTTCCTGTTTACATACCCCAGTGCTTGAAATCGCCAATTCGCGGTGGGCACGCGAGTGTTTAAAACCGATACATAAACATAAACATTTGCATACCGGCACAAACATTGCTTCTGGCCCCACACTAGGATACTCTGTGTCGTTGGAACCAGAAACAGCGACGTCACAAACATATAGACATCCAAGATCTGGGGTTTTTTTTCTCCCCAGCCGGGGTTCGAACCCGGGAACTCTCGCACAGTAAACAGATGCACTAACCGCTACGCCACAGAGGCCATCTTACTCTTTCTTACATACTCTATCTCTGAGAGAAGGCCTGTACCCTATAGCCTTGTACCTGTATCTAGGCTGCAAACAAAGACAAACTTTGATGGAAGCATTCTCATCCACGCCCCCGACCAACACGGCCACTGAAATCACTAACACTAATACGAATGCCCCAAGACCTCAGAAGTCCCCATGACAAGTCCTTTGTAGTCGCCAACAATGCGTGTGGAACAAACAGTTGTTTGATTTCTCCCCTCATTCATTTGCGGCTCTTTCCTGTTCATTCACCGCGGGCTTCTGACTTTCCATTGATCTGATAGCGGATCGTCCGAAGGTCTTTCAGACAATTTTCCAACTGAAGTCAGGAAATATAGACAGCTTATACGAGAATCGCTCGTAGCCCCGGCTGGCCCAGTGATCCTAAACGATCACGAAGGTTAAGCGACATAGAGCGCGTTCACCGTTACCGTCTATGACTAACGCTATCGCGTCTATGGCATTTTTCCGAGTGGTTTCGTCCTTCGCAAGGCACATTAGGCAGTTGCGGCACCAACTGCCGTCGATAGATGGCGTCGGGAAGCCAAGTCAGAGGCCATAAAGTAGCTTGAAAACGTCTGACAGTAAGCCCAGCCACTAGTCTTACAAGCCTGTACCAATCCGGACTTGGCCCTCGTGGTGGAGTATGGCCTATACCTTCCTCAGGGAAGATACACGTGCCGCTCGGGGACATAATGGGTTGATGATGACGCTACAAGTCACTATATGCCTACATACGACATCACACACCTGAATTATCCCAGTAGTAGAATAAGATATAAATATATTTCTCAGAGGGTTAGAAAGAGCTTGAGATTTCTGACGTCGAGGTTTGTTCGTCTCACTGGCTGTCGAAACAATGAGGGGGATGACGGAAGAGGTTTCGTTAGGGAAATCGGTTGATGCTTGAGGAGTCGTGGGTATGACCATCGTTCCGGGGCTTACCTGATGCAGAAGATGTCCCAGGCGTTACAGCAGGGGAACGCTGCTAGCTTTATAGGAACTTCTGGATGTGGTGTGTCCTGGGGCGGTGTTTTTGATTGATTTGGTGTATGGCCAGGCCTGTTTCACTACGCGTGTCGGTATCGAACGCGTAAGTACATGCGGCGACCACTCCGGAGTGGCAAATAGGTAGGAATTCAGGCGCCAAAAGAGGTAAGAGTTACGCGGTAGAAAGAGAGGCAACATGTAGGTGAATATAACGTAGCTTTTGTAGCGCTGTGCGATGTGAATTGCACCTAATTGTATCGCTGCTAGAGTCCCTTTTTCTTTAATTGATTTTGCGGAGTGAATCTTCTGTACCTGTACTAGTATGCATTCTGTGGTATGGCTTTTATGTTGTTCGCAATTCACTCAAAGCTCAATCAAAGCTTCCTCAAAAATGGGCCGCGGTAAGGGACGCCCCAGGCGGACATACTTCGACCAAATAGGGGCGTGCGTGCATGCAACGACTAATGAATGTCGATGAAGCGAAAGTTATTGTCAGGATCGTGGCAGGTAGCAGTCCCTGGCCACTGCCTACTCCTCTGGGATACAGGCATGAGCTTATTTGTATGTATGTAGGAAAGAAATATAGCAGCCCCCGGCGAGTATAGATCCGCAACCCCTGTCTCCAGGTTATCATGATTATTCCGCCAAGAGAACCGGGGCAGCCACGTTAGAAATAAAAGTATTATTTTTGGTGGAATAATATTTTTTCTGGGCCTTGATTCTCACCCTCCAAGCGCCCGATAATTAGCCAGTGGCAGGGATACAAAAATACATTTGGAAAATCCGCAATCACCGCTCCGGGAAGCGGAAAAACGCGACTTAGAGTACGCTTTAATTAATTTGAAAGCAATTGAAATGTTTCCGCTACAGTAAATCCTTCGGAGCCTTCCGTTTGAAGAGAGGCACAGTGGCACATTTAAATAGAGGCGGAGTGAAATATTTGGTCTGTTTTAATTTGTGTGACAGTCAACGGGAGCGGTTTTGGTTTGAGTTATTAGTAGATTCATACAGGTTGCGAGAAAATCCTCATGCCAATCTATACTATCTATCAGTTAAATACCCTATCATAATCGCATTGTAATGTTGTGTCTATAATGCTGTTCTGTACATATTTACCAATAAATAAATAAATATACTATATATACTTCTATCTATGTATGCTAAAATTATAAAGAGGAAAGATTTGTATTTTTTTGTGTATGTTTGTAATGAATAGGCTCAGAAACTACTGGGCCGATTTTAAAAATTCTTTCATCATTAGAAAGGTACATTCTTCGTGAGTAACACAGGCTATATTGGATTTTCTAAAAGTTTAGGGTTCCGTACGAAATCTCAAAAAATAATAACCCGAGGTGTAAAAAAATTACTACATACATACATAAGCTCACGCCTGTATCCCAGAGGGGTAGAGACCAGGGACTGCCACCTGCCACGATCCTGACAAACCACTTTCGCTTCATCGACATTCATTAGTCGTTGCATGCACGCACACATCGGTTTCGGGTACTTTTTATCTAAAAAATAATTTAAAATTACTACTCCAGGAATTTTCCACGGAACTAATAATAACATAACTATGTCCAGGGAAACGTTTTTGCCAGCAGTGCGAAGCGGGGGCGAGCCCCTAGTAATAATAACTTCCACACTACACAATGACTTGACCTGATACCAAACTAGGACTCCCTGTGCTATGGTAACCAGGCAAGGACATTACAAAATCTAAAAACACGCTGTGAGTACTGGCCACAGCACTGTCGTTGGTTCTCCGTATATCGTCGGTTCGGGATGGTACTAGAACATTTCAAAATGAGCTGTTATGAGATAACTAGATTCATAATGAATTAGAAACGATCAAACATTAACTTAGTGCCATAGTGGTTTTTAAGACTTATTGAAGTGTTAGAGCCGTTTTCGACTTATTCCATTATTGATCTAGATGGAAAATTATTTTTTTAGGCAAACCGAATACTTAACTCAAAACATGTAATTTTGGAGATGTTCCAGTACCATCCTGAACCGACGATATGTCATGATACTCACTGTCATGTATTTTTCATATTGTCAATGCAATTCTGTTTGTTAAAAGATTAACAATAAAATGGATTTTTAATGTCGAGAAAAATTGCCGATCGCTGTGTTGGGTGACACTTGTGTCCGCGGAAAATTGTTGAATATTTATTTCAATCTCACTCAATCAGGGCTGTTTTTCGGATTTTTAACGTTTTTAACAATAATAAGAACTAAAAACTAACATTCCATGAATCGTCCACCTCCGGACCCCCCGGACCCGCCAGATGGGCAGGGTGAGGGCATCCCCCCACTTCATTACTGTCCAAGAATCATGACCGGAAAAGGCCCAGGAACCATGACAGCGACGTGGATGATAAGTGCTTTGAAGGTCGTAATAAATCTAAATCTGTAGACCCAACTGAAACCAGGGCCTCGGTCCAAACAACCTTTTGGCACCCCAGTTTGGAGGAATTAAACTTAGCATACGATCTAACGGACCCAGGCCCATACGTAGTTCATGTATCCCGGTATGAGTCGGATCAAGCGGCGGGCCTATCACTAAGACCTATTACTTTCGGAAAATTCATGTTTGAAAACCTCCCGGCGGCTGAAATAGTGAGGGACGGGATAAAAAGTGCAGGGCGTAATAGAGTGGCTGTAGAGTTTAAATCTGCAAAAATAAAATAAGGGTTAAATTTAGAAAAACGGTGAAACACGTGTTCAATCAATTGTGTTGAAGAGTATTTCTTTCAAGTTTCAAGAAAATCAGACAACATTTTTTATACCTCCCATACAAATTTTGGCAACCCTTTTCGCCCCCTTAGGGGTTGAATTTCAAAAAATCCGTTCTTATTCCTTGCCTACATTATATATAGATCCTCTGTGCAAAATTTTAGCTTCCGTTAATTTTAATTTTAGGTCAAACGGCTTGGGCAGGGCGTTGATGAGTGAGTCAGTCAGTCAGGACTTTGAATTTTATATATATAGATTACTATATAGATACGATAAACATATAAATACTTTCATGTACATTATTATGTCGGATTGCTCTGAAATCCAAAGTAATGTTCATGGAAACACTTCGGCCGACGGGGCCTGGCGTATGCGCAGCGGTACCGCGTTCCACAGGCGCACAGCTGTCACTGTAAAGGAATCCAAATAGGCAGCCGTACAATGCAAGTAATCAAACCCACGACCTAAATTCTTCACCGTTTCGACCAACGAGGCAGTTGATAATTATTCGCTGCATACAAGCCGCCGGTTCCGGGGACTCCACAAAGTGTAATCCCTGAAAGTCGTTATTAATAGTGATTAACTACGACCTACCCTATTAATCTGACATGCCACGTAACCTGTCGTCTCAAAAGCCTCGCTCAACGTTTAAGAATGATTGACGTTTCAGAAGTTCCCAATTAACGAACAAACTACCTGAGATGAAACCTATAGAAAGACTTCTCAGTCATTCTAAAGACTGACCGTCATTTAATATAAGCATTGTGAGAAACTAGCCCTTACTTTCTATTATCACATAGTGTGGAGACCGCAGTAAATTAGATTTCATAAAAACTGTAATACCCAAACAATATACCTTTTACAAACCTTTTACTTAAACAATATACCTTTTACACATCCTCTTTCGTCCGGCATTCGATGCGGAGTAGACGTTTGTCGCGCGCACAGTTGACCGTCGCAAAAAATCTATAAGCAATCTGCAATTATGCACACTGTACAAGCAAATACGAAAGTGCCTGGCTACCCATAGCACAGGGTTTCCTAGTTTGGGAGCCAGGACAAATACTGTAACTTTTAGTACAAAATAGATATTTCTCATTTCATTTTTCATTTTGCTTATATATTCAGTGTAATGTGTAAAAATGATGTGTTTTTGTGGTTAAAATAAACTATTTTGTATTTTTGTATTGTATTATTGGGCTATACACAGAGACACTTCACCACCACACCAGCAGTTCACTTAAATCTAGACACTTTCCTCTCAACCTATTTCCTTGTTTCTGAATTACCTTTTTTCACATACTTCACATTGAAAACGCAATCCTTTTCTTTCTCGAATACCCGTCTCCCTCACCACTCACACGCAACTACTTCCTGCTTCCTTTTCCGGTATTGCCAGGATTTCATCGCAACTTGTAGAGTTGTACAAACGTACAAATGTAAAAACAAATGTACAATGTACATCGAGCTTAAACTTTCGAGCTGACCTTGAAAATAACAAAAGAAACAATTGTTATTTTCAAGGTCAGGACTGAAAACTAAGCGCTAACGTCGAGAACATCTGAACCGAATTCGCTAATTCTTTTTTTTGGAATGTTTCTTAAAGTAAGAGGCTGCTTCTTATGGAGAGAAGAAAAAAAAAATGCCTTAAAAGGGCTTAAACGGTGAGAAAATATGAAAAGAAAAAAAAGAAAACTTTGGCGATACGAAGTTTACCGGGACAGCTAGTCAATAATATTTTCATATCGTCCACTGTTTCAGAAAAGAAACAATTGTTATTTTCAAGGTCAGGACTGAAAACTAAGCGCTAACGTCGAGAACATTTGAACCGAATTCGCTAATTCTTTTTTTTTAATATTTCTTAAAGTAAGAGGCTGGTTCTTATGGAGAGAAGTTAAAAAAAATGCCTTAAAAGGGCTTAAACGGTGAGAAAATATGAAAAGAAAAAAACGAAAACTTTGGTGATACGAAAATTACCGGGACAGCTAGTCAATAATATTTTCATATCGTCCACTGTTTCAGCTGGCTTAACGTTTTATGCCGAGATCGGTCGGTTTCACATCTCACTGCACCTTTTGTTTCCCGCGCAAGCACCGGCTAGTATTAAAAAGCCTTAAGGCCTTCAACCTCGCTATGCTTTGTATTGCCCGCCAAAATTAATCCACGAAAACGGGATTTAAATAGAATAATAAATCAGAGAGTAAGACTAAAGCTTATTGCTACGAGCTCCGCGAAAGCCGTCTTGCTTGCTCCACTGGCGCCTTTCTACGTGATGACGTTTACGAGAATTATATATCTACTAGCTGTTGCCTGCGACTTCGTCCGCGTGGTCTTTGGTTGAGAAAAATGTTTGCAAATAAGTTACGGATACTTTTTTAATTGAAATCGCTTCATAAAATGACTGTCATTGTAAGCTCCGCGTCACTAATTGGCTTCTCTCCTTAACGTATGCTGAAACTGAAGGTTTACTGGCCATCACAAAGTAGAACTGTGTTGATATCAGATGTACTATAAGCACTCTTACACACACACACACACACACACACACACACACGCACGCACACACACACACACACCCTCACCCTCACACACACACACACACACACACATACACACACACACACACACACACACACACACACACACACACACACATACACACTGAGATACAACAAACACACACACAGCACTATTAAACTATAGTCTTTATGTTACTTTAGTTTTATCTTTTTTCTGTGCAATTAACCCATTTTTGTTTTTTTTTTGACTTGATGTGAAATCGTAATCGTATGTTTTTTTTTATTTTTTTTTTATTTTGCTAAACTTTCAAACCTACTAAATTTGTACGCCTCTTTTACCCCTTTGAGGATTGAACTCACAAAAAGGGATGTCGGCATTCGGCAATAATCATTATAAGGAACTTTTAACCAAAGTACAAAATTTGTATTGTGCAAAATTTGTACAATTATTTAATAATTGTTGCATATAAAAATCGTGTGGTTTCACTACGATTTTTATATGCAACAATTTTTACAGAGGACAGCATTTTGTAAAATAAAGCAAATTGTTAACCGTTACCTTTGACAACCGACACGCGCGCTTGCTGGGTGCAACTGGCGGCAGTGTATGCCCGGTAGGCATACAGCGGTCATACGCTACCCGGTGGCTTGTCCTCTCTCTAGTATTTATTGCTCTTAGGATTCCAATAGTGTTCTCAATTGAACGCGTTTCGGATGAAATTATACTGTTATTTCGTTGCTCGTATCCTGAGCTTTTCTCGGGTTAGCGCATCAGCGCATGCGAGTGGGTCCGGGTTCGAGCCCCGGCAAGGGACAAAAAACCCCAGGTCTTGGATGTTTACATGTTTGTGATGTCCCCGTTTTTGGTTCCTGGAACTGGAAGAGAATACTTCTTAAATATTTTTTTTTATTGTGCAATAAAGAATGTTCAATCAATTTTACACGAGGTCATTTGATTATTATTTTGAACGGCAGATGTAAGATTCTCATGTTAAACAAATTTTACGTTGACTGCCTTATTGGTCTAGCCGTTAAGCCACTTACCTACCAAGACAAAGGTCGTGGGTTCAATTCCCACTGGGGATCGTACATTTGTACAAATACCCACAGTCTGGGTGTTTCATGTTTGTAATGTCCTTGCCTGGTTACCATAGCGCAGGGTATCCTAGTTTGGGACCAAGTCAAGCGATTGTGTTGTGTCAAAGTTATTATTATTATTATTATTATATACTAGCTGTCCCGTCAAACTTAGATAGATAGATAAATAATTTATTTGCATTTACACACACATGCAATAAAAACAAACAAAACACTTTTTACTGCCAAAGTTATAATTGTATTTTTTTTCCATATTTTCGCACCATTTAAACCTTCCCTGGAATTCCACGAATATAAAAAAACTAAAATTAGCCAAATCGGTCCAGCCGTTCTCGAGTTTTAGCAATACTAACGAACAGCAATTCTTTTTTATATATATAAGAGAAAGATGAATCGCGCTCCGCACCTGACTACTTTGATAGTTACAGACTTTAATATTTCAACTTAAACAGTATAGTGGCAAGATAATGCCTGCATCTTGAGCTTATTAACTCCTAGTCAAACTTAACGTGGCTCGGCGAAACTTCTTCCCAGCTCAGACCAAAGTTTCTAACATATAATACGTACCTAACAACGCTCTCCGTCAGTTTTCACACGATTAACACGTAATGAAAGAGATGATACCTACATAGATATATAATATCCTAACAAATCAAGCGCAAATATTTTAAGGGCCAATAGAGTAAAAGATAAATAACAATTTAAAATGTTCAATAAATGAATTAAACAATTATTATTAGAAATAATAGATCAAATAAAAAATAAATAAATGAAAAATGTACACGCACACATACCCACACCGCCGCACTATGTACACATGTCATAAATGTCACATGTCAAAAATTTGCATTGTTTACCGTCAGATACTTCAATAGTGTGTGTGTGTGTGTGTGTGTGTGTGTGTGTGCATGAAAACAGGATGATATAAAATGAATTGGTTTGGAAAAATAGAAGCAAATCCTTTAATATTCCTATTTTTTTTTCTCAAAGGTATTATTACACTATATATGACTACCCCTTAAAATATTTGCGCTTGATTTGTTAGGAAATTATATAGATAAAAGCTTTATTTCCGTCGGACACACACACGTGTGTACGTGTTACTATGTAGACAAAACAGAAACATACATAAGCCACATAACTCGACATTTTATGTATTTTATTTCAATGATATTAATATTTATTTGCCAACCAAGTGTTACAGTTTGGTGTTCAATACAATTTTATTTTGTTTACCCAAACAAAATAAAATTGTATTGTAATTGTATAAGCAATTGTACCAATGAGTGGTTACGTAACAATAGGTAACAATAAAGCTGGTTTTAGTTACACAATTTAAGTAGAACCAGCCACGCTTACCACGAATTGGACTAAATGAAAAGAAAGGCTTCAGAGAGGGGTAATTCCTGCATCAAGACGCAGACACAGCTCACGATATCTTCGGTCTCTGAGCATCTTTTCACATCATCACTTCCACCATACTTTCTTAAAAGCAAAGCGAGACCTGTCTCTACTTTCATTATTAAACTCGGCGAATCAGAGCGAAACCTGGGCAAGTAGTACGACGACGACGCGAGTCGCGCGTCATACATAACGCCAAAAATCGCGACTTTCCAGTACGCTGACTGTCAAATTCTGACGTTTTTGCGCGACAAAGCTTGTGACTCGCGTCATCATACTACCCATGCTGGTCAGACTCTCCTGACAAAAACTCAAAGTACATCCGGAATAAAGTCAAAATGTGTAGTAATAATCAGTTTTTTAACATATCTTGTTTTCTAGTGTGTGTGTAATAAAGAGTTCTAATCTTATCTAACAATCCTGTTTTGGAACAATCCGAGCTAAAGTACAAGACCAATAGTACAGCAGTGTACTTCGCCCGCCTTTTGCGATCAAAGTTTCTAACTCCAGCTCTTCTGCTGGCGCGGATAACACGTCGAAACAATCGTTCAGGAATCTCCTAGCCTTGTGGAGTTTGAGTACTCAGGCGAAATCCTTTCCAATGAGCCGTGAGCTCTAAGGCGGAGGGCGAGCGAGTGCAATTTTTTGACTTGTGAGTCGCGTAATTTCATAGCCCTAAGAGAAAAAAAAAATTGGCGAAACAACGTTTGCCACACGAGCATAATTTTTTGAGTTGCGATTCGCGCAATTTCGGTCGCGTAAGTTCTGCTACGTTCGGTTTCATACAAAAACCCCGATTTGCCACACGACGACGCAAAATGAGTTGTCTGCCGATCAGACTTTCTACTGGGCAGAAATTACGCCACCGAATTTGCGCGACTCACGTTACAAGTCAAAAAATTACGCTCGTGTGGCCTCAACCTAAAAGCGTCGAAATTTTGTGTTCCTCATGTGAGGCCTACATATATAAGGTGAGGGAACCATTCAAATGATCTGTGTCTGTTGCGTTAAGACCTTGAAAATTATCAATGTAAAATTGAAGCGAATGTGAGTGGAAAGGCCAGTAAGGGACGCCCCAGGCGTAAATACTTCGACCAAATAGGAGATGTATTGGCAAAGGGCAAGATGAAAAGTAACCGGAACTGTGCGTGCCAACGGCTGAAAGCTAGTCTATACCTATATATTAGAAGAAACACTGGAGCCTTTCATTTGAGACTAGTGGGTGTTGTTTTTCATAAATCGCTCGCTGAGCGTATTCGGGCGGGTGACGCCTGTCGCGGGTAACTGTATAATGTTATCCTCGTTATGCAAATGTACCTCAGCAGAGTAGGACGTGACAATCGACCTGATTTAGAGCCACGCTTGCCTATGAGTAGATAGGTAGGCGTATAACAACTCGTAGCTCGTATCGAATCTCTCGTAGCCGCGGCTGTCTGTGTGATCTTAAAACGATCACGATGGTTAAGCAACATAGGGTGCGTTCAGTGCATGGATGGGTGACTGTCTATGACTAACGCAAGTGGCATTTTTCCGAGAGGTTTGGTTCGCAAGGCACGTTAAGCATTTGGTGCCGGCTGCCGCCGACAGTCGTTAAGCCAAGTCACAGGCCATACGGCGGCTTTAAAACTTCTGACAGTAAAACCAGCCACTAGTCTTACAAGCCTCCACCAATCCGGATTTGGTGGAGTATGGCCTTACTTTCCTCAGGGAAGAGACCCGTGTCCCTCGGTGGGGTCATAATGGGGTGATGATGATAGCAACTAGATTAACAATAAACATTTACATACAGGCGCATACATTGCTTCTGGCCCCACACTAGGATACCCTGTGTCGTGGGAACAAGAAACAGCGACATCACAAATATGTAAACGTCCACGACCTGGGGTTGTGGTAGGTACATACGTGGGCATAAGGTACAACTCGCCACCGGCGGATGCCACTTCGATGCCCATTTACTTCGATGCCTCATTCTTTCGAAGCCAAATTAAGATTCAGAATCATTTTTTAATGGCTCCTACACACTATGCTGGCATTGCCGGCGGGTAATAAAGCCGGCGGGGTGTGCCGGCGAGTTGTACGGCAAGCCGGCGGCAGCTCCCGCCCAAAATCTCATTTTTCTTTTGCGTCTTTTGCTAATTAAAATTAATAATATAAGGCCGCGATGGCGATGTCAACCGCTTCCTTGTCCATTGGTAGAAACTAGAAACAAAAACTGTGCCAACCAACCAACTGGTCTACCCGGCTGACAACTTGAAAATGATGCCACAGAGACAATGATTCTCTGCGGCAGCCAGCGGCAAGTGCCGGCGGCCTGAATAACCCGGCAGCATACCCGCGCGCCAAAAACCCGCCGGCCGTGCCGCCGGCATAGTGTGTAGCACCCATAACAGACTTCAGAAAAAGAGAACTTACACAAAATGACGACCTCTGTGGCGTAGCGGTAAGCGCATCTGCTTACCATGCGAGAGGTCCCGGGTTCGATACCCGGCTGGGGAGAAAAAAAAACCCCAGGTCTTGGATGTTTACATGTTTGTGACGTCGCTGTTTGTGGTTCCCACGACACAGGGTATCCTAGGGGCCAGAAGCAATGTATGTGCCTGTATGTAAATGTTTATTGTTAATCTAGTTGCTATCATCATCACCCCATTATGTTTAAATCTACCTGTTTAATATGTAACTACGAACACAAGAAAGCAAAAACCGGCCAGGTGCACTCAGACTCGCGCACGATGGGTTCTGTACCTAATGTACGGTAGACGCTTAATATTCAATTGTCTACATAATTCTAGACAATTGAATATTGAAGCGTCTACCTGTTGCCGTTAATAATACCGAGCGAAGAAGGGAAAAAAATCTTGCACGGAAGTCTCACTTGAATATTTATTTTATTCTGTTTTTACTATTTGTTTGTATAGCGGTTATTGACAAATGGCACCTGCCCTAGTCCAGATTGGGCACCTATTGATATTTTTGGCAGAATGAATACATTTGAATTCACTAACAGTACCTGCCAAAAATATCAATAGGTGCCCAAACTGGACTAGGGCAGGTGCTATTTGTGCAGGTGCTATTTAGGCGGGTACGCAAACTGGACTGCCTCCGGTTGTTATACGGACAGACGGACAGTCATACAGATAGATGTCTTAATAATAGCGTCCCTTAGGGTCTTACCCTTTGGATACGGAGCCCTGAAAGTAAGCAACCAAAACTAGACCTGTAAATTTTGTATCATCTATCTAATCTCTTTAAGCGAGCAATTCTTGAATATATATTAATATATAATCAGAATCTCGGAAACGGCTCGAACGATTTTCACGAAATTTTGTAGGCCGATGCTTTCGGGGGCGTTTAATTGATCTAACTAGGTTACATTTTTAGAAAACGTTGTTTTATCCGTGTTTTAAGGCACTTGAAATTTGCTATAATAACATACAGAGGTAAATTTCGCGTCTGCCTGCAAGGTCAGGATAGTTCTGACGGGAAAACGGGCGACCCGTTTCGGGCCGATTTCAAGAGACCTGGTTCGAGTCATGATGTTTTTTTCCAAGTTCTTTTTTAGTTGAAAAAGGATTATTTTCATTTTATATTACATATTTTATATTACAAAAAAAGTACCGAGCAAAGCTCGGTCACCCAGGTACTAATTAATTAAATAGTGGATCATAGAACCTTACAATCTCTGTGGCCTTTGTCCTAATCTAAGCTTTTAAATATATTTGCATGTGAGCTTTACTTTAGCGCCTCTGCCTACCGTGCGAGAGGTCCCAGGTTTGCACCCCGGCTGGGGACAAAAGAAAACCCCAGGTCTTGGATGTTTACATGTTTGTGATGCCGTGTTTCTGGTTCCTACGACACAGGGTATCCTAATGTGGGGCCAGAAGCAATGTATGTGACTGTATGTAAATTAATGTTTATGTTTATGTAATAAAAAAATCTACATCCTTACAGAGTCCATGTAACTTGTGAAGAAAGAACTTTTGCATTAAATAAATGAAATGAAATGAGTTGAAATGATATTTTATTGATGATGAGATGAGACGAAATGAAATTAAATGAAAAGCAAAGTCACGGTCGCACCTATTCATTTTCAAATATTTCGCAAAACACACAAAATGTTTACTTTATGAACGTCAAAGTTGTTAGTTTCACAATTAAAAGATTACGTGGAGAAGAAACTAACAAAGAAACTCCTCATTTATTCTTTTCAAAACAGTCTTAACCCTATACTTGGCAGATAATTTTATACTAAAAAAATAACCTTTTACTTTATTTTCGTATTGATTGGTGTATGTGGACAATAGGAAAAATTTAATAAATATAATAGGATAATATACTATGTGTATTTGAGTTCACACCGCCAGGGCTACAAGAATGGAACAATAAAAAAATATGTGTCTATAGATGCACACTGCCTTGATTTATGCAAACAAAAAAGTAACATTTAATTAATATAATTAACAAACTACCTACCTCTACACCTAGGGGTGGAGCCAGTTTTCTGTTATTCTGTTCTGGCATAAGCGTCGATACCTATAGTTTGTGAAAGTTAAGCGCCAGTCGACGACAGCTGCTCAAAATTATTTCAGCTCCGTTAGTGCCGAGGGCTCCCAAAGTGTGCTCCGTCACTCTGGTAATTACTCATTCTATGTATTACGCAGCTGACGGAATTGGTCAATGTTTATATATGTTGGACTTTACACAATTTAGGGATTTATAAATCTAATATATGGCTTAGCCGTTTAAATTTGTTGATAGAATGATGTGTACATAGTTTCATATTGTTTATATTGTTTAATTTGTACTTTTAGTACCTACTCACACCAATTAAATAAGAATGCGTGTGAGCCTTTAATTGGCAACCTTGTGAGGCTAAAACTGTTTATTTTTAATCAAATATAAGTGTTTTAGAGGGCTGTTGGCTCACCTATTAAATAATAAATAAATAAAAATAAAATATACGCTATTCCACACTATAATCCAGAAGCAATGTATGTGCCTGTATGTAAATATTAAGTTATGTTATGTAATATAATGTACCAAAAATCCTGATCTGTTCAGCTGCTCTGGCATGATAGAGTAACAAACATCCCTTCCCAAACTTTTCCATTTACACAAACAGTGCTTGAGAAAGAAATGTTGTGTTGGTTTGGACATGTGGAGAAAAGGAATGAAGAAAGACTGGCGAAGCAAATATATCGAGCGAATATTATGTTTATTATTTTATGTTTGTGTTTCTCCTCGTGTACAATAAAGAATATTCTTATCTTATCTTATGTTGCTGACCTTTGTTGTACTGTATTTTAGTTATACTCTAGATCTAACTAGAACTAGACACTACGTATACACGTATATATTAGATAGTATATATTAGACAAGCCCTGCTGGCGGTGCCAGCGGCGCATACGGTCGCCCACAGATAGTGTCCGCTCGTGCGCGCACTCTTCTCGATGAATTCCCTTTTGTCGTCAGCACCAGGGTGTGATCTGTTTGCTGATAAGATGATGAATGTAACTGAAGAATGTCTGAAATACTGTGAACGAGATGAATGAAAGGATGTTCTAAATTATGTGTAAATTGTAATGGATCTTAATTTTGTTATATGTTATGTGTATTTTACTTCTAAATTATTAGTTACATAGTCGCTAATTGTAAAACAAAATAGGTAGTTCTATGTACTGTAATGTTATACAATTTAATTAAATAAATAATAATAATATACCTACAGTTGAAGAACCCCTGGACTTAGCGATGTTTATCGAAATAACAGTGATCCCGTTTGTTTGTTGCATAAATTATGAACGTTCTGGAGTTGAGACCCGTGTACTCCGGAGGCTTTGAATGGGCCAAAGTTAGCTGGGGATTTGAGTTGGCTGCCAAAGTCAACTGCTTTAAAATTGATCGGACTATTTTAAAGTCTACACCGGCTGGAGTTTGCCGTGACTGGGTGAATCTCGTGGTGAATCTACTCAATTTGACGGCGTCATTGTCCTTGGAAGTGTCACATTTATATATATTGTCAGTGCAACAGCCTGCTGTTAAATATATTTTTATTTTTATATTAGTTGGAGTTGACTGACCTTTTTGAATTTTGAATCTTACATACTGTAACGACAATAACTGTATACTTATTACCTTTCTGTTGTGCTGAGAACTGTGAGAGATTAACGATAACAATGACGAATTAGCGACAATTTGAGAAGATTCACCCGACAACAAAAGTCTATTTACACAGGATGTAACGAAATCGATGTGGAGAGGATGAAGGAACAAATAATGTATCAAGCGAATTTTTGTACTTAAACTTCCTTATGCGTTACACAACTACGACGACGAGAGCTCCGTCTCTGCTCGCCATGATTAAGGTGAATCAGAATGAATCAGAGCGAAACCTGGCCTCAATTCTACTAGTGCATTATAGTTTAACTAGCTGGGCCCCGCGGTGTTACCCGCGGTTCATCGATTTTCCCGTAGGCATAAGATATTTCCCCGCGGTAAAACGTAGCCTATGTTTTAATCCAGGGTATCGGCTAACTCCATACCAAATTTTATTAAAATCCGTCCAGCCGTTTCAGCGCTAAAGACTGACAAACATATAAACACACACACAAACTTTCACGTTTATAATATTAGTGTGATGACAGATACTCGGTCGGGTCACGTGACGTGGTTTTTCGTACCATTGCCGCCTTGGTTGTATATACAACCATATGCGCGCATATGCGCTAGCGTAGACTTGCAGCGGCAATGAAACTAAATTGCCCGGTTCATCCAGTTGTCATTGTACTACAATGCATTAACATAATCTAGGTCCAGGTCGGATTCTTCCGACAAAATTCAAGCAGATAAGTGAATCCGTAAGACAATCTATAATATTATCGTGGACATATTTCTACCAAATAGGGGAAATGTGTTCCGAGTACAATAGGTTAAATACCCAGTTCATTAATACACTTGATATATTTTCTCAATCCCACGCTGTGTTTAAACAAAATCTCGTAACTGTAATTAACTATTAGTAATCCAATTTAGTTTTATATCATTATATTATCTCAAGTTTTTCATTTGATTTCTTTGTAATTTATGAAAACTTATATTTGTTATATAGTTGCATGATCCGAAGACAATATTGTCAAAGTTGTGCTTACCAATAAGTGGCATACATGTATGTTCTAATACTATTATTAATTAAGTTTACCATAATTTTTGCATGATTTGCTGTTGGTGTGCCTAAATAAATAAATAAATGTATTAGCAAAGGGCAAGATAAAAAGAAAGCGTGCGTGCATTCAGCGACTAATGAATATTGATGAAGCAAAGCAGTGATGTGTCTGAATCGTGACAAGTGGCAGTCCCTGGTCTCTATTCACAATACGACTGTGATGAGAAGTTTTTTTTTCACTGCCTTTTTCTCAGCTATATTTGACCCCAAGGGAGCTACTAACATTAGAATTGGCATTCAAAAAACAGAATTTAAATTCTTTAAGTTCAAATGAGTTGAGATTTTTTATTCCTTTACTGAGGGACATAGGGCTGCTCCACATGTAACCCGCTGGATGCGGTTGGCTTAAGATCAGAGACCCTGGAAAATCATTAAAGAGGCCTCCTGCAGTGTACTTCAAATATCTGACTACGAAAGTAACTCGACAAATAAAAATAAACATTTACATAGAGGCACAACATTGCTTCTGGCCCCACACTAGGATACCCTGTGCCGTGGGCACCAGAAACAGCGACATCATAAACATGTAAATATCCGTGACTTGGGCTTATGTCCCCGCTGGGATTCGAACCCGGGACCTCTCGCATGATAAGCAGATGCGCTAACCACTGCACCACAGAGGTCGTCAAATACATCACCAACTAAAATAAATACAACGAAACTGAGGTTCCTTATATAAATAAAGACGGCAGCCCAGACTCCTCCAATGGGGATGGAATTTCTTTTATAACATTCAGCAAACAAGAAGCCTTCGATAGAAACCTCAAATTAGCAATCCGAATTACCAATCGCCTTAATTACAAAATGTAGACCCTAAGTGCCTAACCCGAGAACAAAACTTACCCCGACCCAACTCCGTAACTAATTGAATACCCAATTATGTAGCATTTAGAAACAAATTCGTTATCACCGGGTACTTCACGCGTCTGCCGCGAACTTGAGTGCCTACTTAATTACTTAGTTACTTAGGGCCGGTGTCTGAGAATTTTCGCCAAATACACACTTAAGTAACGTTCTGTCACGCTCTTTTCTGAGAAATTTGACGAGACAGCACTACAGTTAAGCAGTTACTTAGCGAAATTCTTAATTCAAAAATTAGCCCTTAGGCACCACGGCGACTTTCCACAAACTTCCACTTTTAAATCCATGTCGCTTAAAATAAGGCAAGATATATAAAATAATGAGATGATTAGTTATGAAACAATTTTATCGAGCGAATGTGAGCGCAAGAGCCGGTAACGAACGCCCCAGGCAGAAATACGTCGACCAAACAGGGGATGTATTAGCAAAGAGCAAGATAAAAAATACCCGATGAATCGTTAATATTGTGGGGTAGTGGTAGTCTGGTCGCTGCCTATCCCTCTGAGATACAGGCGTAAGTTTACGTATTTATGATTATATATACAGCCACCTAGTCTTGTCTAGTTTAATAGTCCTGTCTGTTTCTTCGTATTAAACTACTAGCTTTCGCCCGCGACTCCGTCCGCGTGGACTTTAGTTCAAAATTTTGCAACCCCGTTCACTCTCTTAGGGGTTAAATTTAGAAAAACGGCGAAACACGACGTGTTCAGTCAATTGTGTTGAAGAGTATTTATTTTAAGTTTCATGAAAATTAGACAACATTCTTTATACCTCCCATACAAGTTTTGGCAACCCTTTTTGGCCCTTTAGGGGTTGAATTTCTAAAAATCCGTTCTTATTCCTTGCCTTCATTATATATAGACCCTCTGTGCAAAATTTCAGCTTCCTAGATCCAACGGCTTGGGCTGGGCGTTGATGAGTGAGTCAGTCAGTCAGGATTTTGAATTTTATTTGTATAGAAGATAGATAGATTTTAAGTATTTAATCTATTCTGTACATAAGTATTATGTTCCTTGAATTCCTTCATCGTTGTACCACACCGCGGTCTGTGACGCTCGCGGAGTATCTTTTGGCACTGACAGAAAATCAGCGCTGAAGGCTTGTCCTTCAGCATAATGCTGCTGCCATTTATAATAGCAGTGACACGCCTGACACGTGACCTTTATTTTCCTCTGTTTTCTTCTAATTTTTTGTTTTGTACAAATTTTTTGGTTTAATATTTGGATTTATTTTGTTTTTGTGTCGTGTGTTCTGTTTTTATAATAAAAAAATTCTTCTCCTTCACCCCTCAATATCCTAAAGAGTGCTTTATCTACCTCAGTGACTCCCACAGCCGGGCACTTCGGTCTGACAGGAATCTGATTCTGAAGATTACAAGTCATTCGTCGAGGTTCTTTGGCAACTCATTTTCTGTTAGGGCCGCCCGACTTGGAACGATCTGCCGGTTTCAATAAGGCGCTCTTCTTCCCCAGCTATCTGTAAAATCAAGATTTATGATTTTTATTTAGCTTTCTAATTTTTTTTCTTGCTATCTTTTTCTTTTATTTTTGTTTTTTTTTTCTTTTGTCCTCTGGTTGTTCGGCTTATGTGTAGCCGCGCGCATTTACCAATGAGATGCTAGTATTTGGTTTCCTAGGAGTTAGGAGAACACTTTAGAGATGAAGTGTCGTGCACTACGGTTGGCTTGAGTACTTTAATAATTTTCCACTTCCCCAACCCTTTTATGTCAAGCCCAAAGCTCCAGCTTAGACACTGAGCCGACGCGTTACCGGGCACGCACTCAGCCCAGTGATAACAACACGAGTACACACACAGTTACTGCGATGAAGTTAGAAGCGGCAGTGTATCGAGTAATCTAATGCAGAAGTGACACTTCGTTTAAAGTGAAACGTGTTAAGTCGGCTTCCCGCGGTCCGCGATATCGCAGACGGACGCGGACCAGCTCGCACGACACACCGTGGGAAGGGTCTCGATCCGCGGTAGCACAGACGTCTGTGGCGGTGCGCCGTACCGGCGTTGCTTGGTGCATGGCTGTCCGTGGTCGTCGGCCGGCGTCGGCTGTCGGTAGAATCTCTCACCGTGGGAACCCAGCTTTAGTAAGCAGATATACTAGGGGATGCAATTCCGACTCGAGATCACAAATTCAAGATCCCGCGCGATTAGAAATATCAATTTAAAAAAAAAAACCCTGAATTTTCGAGATCTCGTCTTGTTTAAAAGAAATGTAAAGTTAAAGACTGAAAACCTTGAAAACTGTTTGTTTGTGATAGTGAGGTTATCTCTATAATATAAAAATGAATCCCTGAATGTCTTGCTAAGCGCAAATCTCGAGAATAGCTGAACCGATTTTGCTAATTATTTTTTTTAAATATTCCTTGAAGTACGAAGATAGTTTTTACGGAGAGAATTTTTTTTTTAAATTGCCTAAAAAGGGGAAGGTTTAAATGGTGAGAAAATAAAAATAACGAAAACTTTGGCGGTAGGAAGTTTGCCGGGACAGCTAGTTTAAAATAAAACATTATTTGAAAGAAAACAAAAACCTTATTCTTAAAAATATCTCAATAATTAAAGTTAGGGCAAAAAATATTTAGAGAGAAATCCCTTCTCTCTAAATATTTTTTGCATCATTCAAATATTTTTAAATACATACATAAGCTCACGTCTATATCTCAGAGAGGTAGGCAGAGACCAGGGACTGCCACCTGCCTTGATACTGACAAATCGCTCATCGATATTAATTAGTCGTTGCAGGCACGTCGGTTTCAAATACTTTCAAATGCATAATAAAAACTAAATGTTTTTTTACGAAAGTCAAAGTTGTTAGTTTCACAATTAAAAGATTATTTGGAGAAGAAGCTAACGAAGAAACTCCACATTTTGTTCTTTTCATAACCGTTTTAGCTTAATTGATAAAGTTTAAAACTTACGAATAATAACTTATGAATGTTTTGAAGAGGAGTCCTCTGAATATGTTTTATAGTAATTTATTGTTTAACACCAGACAGCTTTGTCTTCTACGGAGACTTCTGCGTCGGAGGTAACTCTTATAATATATATTTGGGAATCTTGTTGACAGATGCACAGTCGGGTCACGTGGCGTGTTTTTTCATACCATTGACGCTGGGTTTTTTGAGATGTGTGGGCGCGTAGTCTTGAAGCGGCAATGAAACTAAGTCGCCATGTACATTCAGTTGTCATTGTACTATGTAGATAACAGAATCTAGGTCCTAATACAGTGCCCCTCTACCGGGTTAAGCATTAAGACAGATCCAGTGTGAAAATATTTATGTATTTGACAGTTAAGTGTAGGCAAAATCAGGCAACTCCATACAATGAAGACTTACCTACGAGTACGATATTCAAATTTAAACATTTTTATCCGCAATAAAAATATATTAATGTTAATTATAATTTATCTTGGTCAAGGTTAAATTGAACTGTTTAAGGCATGTTAAACATTTTCAACCAACCAACTCAACCAATAATAAGTGGCGTATCCGCCTGTCATTATTGGGATGTACATATTATTATTTTGGTAAGTGTTAATTTTTAATGTATAATCCTGTTGGAGCAAATAAATATAAATAAATAAAAAACAAAATGTTTACTTTATGACCGTCAGTTGTTAGTTTCACAATGAATTGCACCCCTGGAGTTCAAAAAAGTTGATATTAATGGAGTTACGTCATCCGGATCCGATGTTAAAATAGGAGTTCCTCAGTTCCATTTTAGGGCCGTTCCTTTTCTTAGTGTATTTTAATGATCTGCCGTACCTAGTTGAGAAATTGTCACAAATTGTATTGTTTGCGGATGACACTTCTCTAATTTTTAAAATCAAGAGAGGTCAATCTAATTTAGACGATGTAAACAATGCTCTTTCTAAAATTCTGAACTGGTTTAACGTAAACATTCTTATGTTAAATGCCAAAAAAACAAAATTTATTAAGTTTTTTTTGCCCAATGTCAAAAAAGTGGACACAAGTTTAACAATAGCTGGTGATAGACTAGATTTAGTTGAGACAACGGTGTTTTTAGGCATTACAATAGACTTAAAACTACAATGGGATCAACACATATAAAAGTTAGCGGGTAGTTTGAGTTCAGCTGCATTTGCAGTTAGAAAAATTAGACAACTAACAGATGTAGAAACTGCGAGGCTAGTTTATTTCAGTTATTTCCACAGCATAATGTCATATGGTCTACTACTATGGGGGCGGGTGGCAAATATAGAAACAATTTTCATTCTCCAAAAAAGGGCTATTAGAGGTATTTACAATTTACCTGCCAGACACTCACTACGTGAGTTTTTTAAGGAAATAGGAATTCTTACGCTAGCTTGCCAATATATATTCGATAACATAATGTATGTACGTAAAAACATAACTACATTTAAGCTAAACAGGGATATACATAACGTAAACACCAGAAATCGAAACAAAATTGCCTCATCTAGATTCAGATTAGCCAAGGTAAATACATCATTTGTAGGATATAGTGTACGTTTTTATAACAAAATTCCAGAAAGTATTCTATCCCTGCCAGGAAATAAATTTAAATTTGTTATTAAAACTGCGCTGTGTAAAAAGGCATACTACAGAATAGATGACTTTATAGATGATAAAAACCCTTGGCAGTAAACCAATTCCACAACGAGCTAGTTATTGGTATTCTAATAATATATAGGGTTTAATAAATTTCATAAATATGTACAGACGCTGTGATTGCATACCAAAACTATGCTATTATTATAGATAACTGACAAGAACTTTATCACACAAGTTTGCCAAAGGCCATGCGAATGGTGGCGCGGTGGCCGGGTCGCCTATCTCCCTCTAATATGGTTGAGACTGGCGATGGCAGACCTCTGCGTTACGCTCGTGAACGGGTGCCGTCCGTGTGTCTGGCCGCAGCATTGGTGTTTTATTATCTTTTAAGAATATTAAATGATGTTTGACTTTGCAAGTATTGATTGCACTCATGGATCTTGAGATTCTTGGTATACGAACACTCATACCTAATTTGTAGTAGCTTTAAGTTGATTTGAGAAAAGATGGTCAGAGTGGAGTTTTTTTTTTCGCTGCCTTTTTCTCCACTACAGACGGCCCTAAGGCAGCAGCTAACATAATACATAACTGTATATATGTCGCAGTAAAGTAGTTAAATCGGAGATACAATTGAATCTCTAGACAGTCAATCAAAGATCGATATTCAATCAAGTCGCTAGCATTTTGATTGAAATAAAGCAGCGTCGAAAACGTTTAACTATCTAACTGACCGAAAGCCAGCATGTTGATTAATAATGTAAAACAAGATGGCGGTCACGACAACAGCTGATTACTTTTAGAGTCTTTCTTTTGGCAAACGTTGTTTGTTGTGTGAGTGGTTTCAATTGATTCAATTGACTCTCTGATTTAACTACTTTACTGCGACATATTTATTTATTTAGAGATCTATGATGAACCAACAGCTATTACAATAAAATAGTATATAGTGTAGGGATACAGAAAGCCAATTACAGGTTCACACTTATAGTAAACAATTTAAAAATAAGAATCTTAAACTTAAAATAATACAACGTCACTCAGTAAATTAGCAGATGCTATAGAATACAATGCAAGACCTGGTTAACCTAGAAACCTAGGTAAACAATAGTAATGCGTCTCATTTAGTTACTGCTAGGTACTGAATGAGACGCCCTACTATCGTACCATTAATTACAATGCAATAATATGTATAATTTTTTTAATTAATTATTTTGTTTATCTGCATTAAAAAAAATACCATTAATGTGTCGCCTAACAGCCGCTATACTGCAATTGAATACATCTAAGTCTAATTCGTATGAGATTTGATTTACGCTAGTACAAGCCCGCCGAAGAAATGCATTTTGCTCATAATTGGTTGACACCTGTGGAATAAAAAGTGGGGGAACGAAGCGCCTAGATCTTGTAGGCACCGTAAATGATAATTTACCTAAGAGCTCGGGACAGTCCGCAATGATTTTTAGTAAATATTTTGTGTCCGCGACTCTGCGCCAAATTTCTAGGGGTAAGAGAATATGGTATTTTCTACATAGCGCCAGATAGTTACTCGACTTGTATGGGTATTTCAACCGGTAGCACATAAACTTCATAAATTTTCTTTGAATAGCTTCAATTCTGTCAATATAGATACGGTATCTGGGGTTCCAAATTTGCGAAGCATATTCGAGGTTGCTTCGAACGAGAGTGCAATATAAGATTTTCAAGGTCTTTGCCCTATGGAAACATGAGGAACTGCGCATGACAAAACCCAATGACCGAGATGCCTTAGTTATAATTTTATTTACGTGATTGTCAAATAATAACTTAGCATCGTGTTCGACAGCTAGGTCTCTGACATGGTACGATCTATTTAATGTTTGACCTTTAAGTGTATAACAAGTGTAACGATATTATTTTATAACAACATTTTATTTAAATAAGTTGGATAAAACCTGTTAAATAACTTGTGATATAGGCACTAAAACTAATCAAGCTCAAACTAAAAGGGTTTACGCATTTCTCGTCTGCGCATCTCTAAAACCACTTATTACGTGGAGCCGGACAGCGCGTCCCCTCTCTCGACCGCTGCCCGCCTCATTTGCCTCCGGTCCATCGGCGAGCCTGCGCGTGCGCTTCTCCTTGTTTGTAATCGCCAGTCGCCGCCGCGCCGTCTCTAACGGCCGCGAGTCAATTTTATTAATTTTCTTTTTAAAGAAAGCCGTGGTTTACTATCACGTTTGTGTTCTCGTCTCCCCACACTTTTTGGGTAAGTTGCAAACAGATATTTCAACTAGGTATTTGCTAATTTAGCTGTAGATTAGTTTTATAGTGCTTGTAGGAACATATGTAATTTATTTCCCTTCTTTTCGTAATAGCGTAGTGCTTATACGTAGTTTTAACAGCTATTTACCGTGTCGCAGAGCGCCTCTCATAGCTTACTCGCTCGGCGACACACAAGATGGCGCCTCACAAAATTGCCAGTCATGGTTGCATCATCCATACATTTCGTTCATACAATTTAAAATATTGATGTTTAGCTTTATCTGCACACTAGCTTGCGCTTGCCACTTTTGTTAATTTCCAAATAATGTTGCAGCTAGTGTGGAAATGTCGGCAATTAGTAACTGTAGATACCTACTAATTTTTGATTATCATTTTCATTATCATTTTTCATTATAATTTCCATCTCGCATCACTCCACTACTGATTTCCTTCACCGCCACTTACAAACTAGTTGGGTTTCTTCTTCTTCTGCCAAACCGGTGGCGGTGAACTGTATCTTTCCGATGGCTGTGTACTAATGCGAGGGGTTTCTCCACAGGGTCCAAGTACCGGACCAGAATTCCCTTTTTACGGAGCCGAAGACCCCCGGGGTGCCTGTTCCCGCCGTTTTGAAAAGGAGATCCGCCGTTCCCGCTGGCCAAACCTTCTCCTCACTTGGTCCACGGCCGTTGGGGGAGCTTTTCTACTGTCTCCGGTCGGCTCAGGGGAGTACCTGACCGTAGTTCCGCTAAAGAGAGATCAAAACCAGTGTAGGGCTATTTTCTAACTCACAACCCTAGTAATTGAAGAAGTGCTAATTAAATTATATCTTGTTTTTTTTAATAACGTTTTTTTATTTCTTCTTCTTTATTTTTTATGTCGCAGCCTCATCAAGGCTAGCGTGACATTGGCGCCCAAACGTGTTCAAAAGGTACGATCTCTCTTTAATGGTTACTACGTAGTTTGCTTTGTGTGCGTGTGCTTTGTAAAGAATAGTTTTTTTATGTTGATTTTTATGTGTCTGTAGCAGCTGAGGTGTATAGCAGTTGATTTACTGGTCAAATTGAGTAAGCAACACCAATAAATTGTATTTTTTAAATCGGGTTCCGTAGGAAATTTTGATTATTTTTTTTTAGTTTGATTTTTCTATGTCAATCTTGCATACACACCAGTTGCAGTAATTCATCGTATTTTAGTTCACTGCTTTACTTTGTTGTGCTTTTCTATTATTCTCCTTCTTATCTAAATGGATACACTGTAGAAAACATTTCGACGTAGTATATTTTTGTAACAGAGTGGAGTATTTAGAAATATACAATAGTTTGGAGGTATCTGTTTGCAACTCTTACTTAGAAAGCGGCATTTCTAGACTACTATTATAGATTATTTTTTAAAGTACCCCTCAATTTTTTTTTTAACCATGGCAGTTGAAATTAAATTTTTATCTTTACAAAAACCAGAACTATTGTATGAGGTTGAAATTCGTGGAGAAACGCCTGCAACTACTGTGCCATTGTTGCGAAAGCAAATAGCAAAGTTAGGGCCTTTATTTCCCTCTGGTGATATCTTAGAATCACACTTAGAGCCAGAAGATGATTTGGATGGTGTCGATTCATCGCTTACGAGGCTTGAAGAAGGTGTAAATCAACTTAATGTCAAATATGACAAGCCAAAGCTGGATAGGTCTAAGAACTTGGCACTTCACATCCGATTAAGACTTAATAGGATTGACGCTTCCTCAAGCCTTGAAGCCACAGTCAGGTTGAGTCAGGCAACAATTAAGCTGCAGACGTTACAAGCCTCGCTCGCTGTTTCAAGATTGGGTGACCTTCCCACTGAGCAGATTACTGCTGAATGCTCAGAGCCCCTGCCTCAGGTTCCTGCTATACCTCAGGTTGTTGTTTCTTGTGATAGGCTGTCAGGTGACTTATCTTCTCTTAAGTATAACGGCAAAACTTGTGTTCGTGCTTTTATCCAACGAGTGAAAGAATTCATCAACGCGAGAAATATTCAATCGAGCAAAATTTTTAATTTTGGTACGGAAATTTTCACTGACGAGGCCTTGCACTGGTTTCGAAGCCTCCAAGGTACGGTAGCGACTTGGGATGAAGTTTGTGATCGTCTCAAGGAAGATTTTAGCCAGTCGGACTACGACTACCGCTTCCTCGAGGAGATCAGAGCACGTACGCAAGGTGAACGAGAGAACATTACTGTTTACCTATCAATTATGTCAGGCATGTTCTCCCAGCTTAACAAACCACTTTCCGAAACTGACAAGCTCGAGATAATCCTCCACAACATTAGGCCTACTTATGCAGGTGTGCTCACTTCTGTAGCGAAAATAGAGTCGATCGAACAGCTACGTTTACTTGCTAAAAATTTTGAAGACGTTCAGGCAAGGTTATCTCGTTTTCGCGAACCGCCTAAAGCTAGTCCTACCACCTTAGCTCCCAATTTTGCTTACGCAGATGCTTCAGACAGCTCAAATTATAAGTACAGTGGTAACAGACAGTATCAAAATAATAATTACCACCAGCCTAAGCCGTCGGTCAGCTCACCGAAGCCTGTGCACGCAGTTGCTAGGCAGAAGTTTTGCCCTCGCTGCCGTGTAGACTCTCACAGCTTGCGTCAGTGTACCGCGGAGCGCAAAATTGTGTGTTTCCGTTGCGGTCGCCCTGACTACCGTCATTACGACTGTCCCAACTGCCAAGGTTCTTCACAGATTCGGCAGTCAAAAAAACTAGTGACTCAGAATTGTGAAAAAATCAGCCATTTTGATAAAGAGGATTGGACAAAATGGTTGACTGTAGTCAAGAATTTCTTTTCCTACTACACCATTTCCACAATTCTGAGACACAAACCAATCACTGACTCTAGACCTTATGTCAAAGTTAAGATTAATAACATGGAGGTCTGTGGTTTGCTGGATTCGGGCGCAGCAGTTACAATCTTGGGTAACAATGCGCACAAAGACCTTCGATTGGAATCGAGCATTGCTTCAGACGACTCCATTAATATTGTGGCTGCTGGAGGTCAAACACTCAAGAGTTGCGTTGCGTTAATCTTCCTGTCACTTTCGAGAACAGCTTTCACTTACTGAAAGCCTATGTAGTTCCAGGGGTGGAGACGTCTTTGATTTTGGGCATTGATTTCTGGCGGAAGTTTGAGCTGTGTCCCAAGTATCTTGGAAGTATCAACATAGCTCAATCTGCTGATTCCCCAGTGTCATTGTTGTCCGCCAGTTCCGATTGTCACATCACCGCATACGAAAGTTTAGAAGAGAGTCAACGGCATATTGTCGATAACTTAATCGACCAATTCCGGGACATCTCTATGGATAGGAAGGGCCTGGGAAGAACCTCACTTATATCTCACAGCATTGACACTGGTGATTCACCACCTATCCGCCAAAGATACTACCGCATGTCTCCAGAGAAGCAGCGAATCTTGACTCAAGAAGTGGACGAAATGCTGAGCCTAGATGTCGTAGAGCCATGCGAGAGTGAATGGTCTTCCCCGGTCTTGACAGTTTACAAAAAGAACGGGCAACCCAGATTTTGTCTTGACAGCCGTAAACTTAATGCTGTGACAAAGAAGGATGCCTATAACCTACCTTACATCTCTGAGATTTTGGACAATCTTAGAGATGCTAAGTTTCTGTCAAGCATCGATCTCTCTAAGGCATTTTGGCAAATACCAATCAATGAGCAGGACCGCAGCAAAACTGCTTTCTACGTCCCTGGTCGGGGCTCTTTGCGTTTCAAGATGACAGCTTTTGGTCTCACAAACGCGCCTGCGACCCAGCAGAGGCTCGTGGACATGATGTTTGGTCCAGAGTTCGATTTGAAGGTATTTGCTTACTTGGACGATATTGTGATTGTGAGCAGCACATTCGAGGAACATTTTTCTCTTCTTCTCAGCATTTTGGAGAAGTTGAAAGAGGCGAATCTAACTATCAATATCGATAAATGCCAGTTCTTCCGGAGTCAACTAAATTATTTAGGTTATGTAGTGGATTCTAACGGACTACGTACCGATCCAAAGAAAGTCGACGCTATCCTTAACTATCCGACACCAACGTGTCGGAAGGATTTAAAACGATTTCTAGGAACCGCTACATGGTACCGCCGTTTTGTACCAAACTTCAGCACCATTGCAGGCCCATTGAACAAGTTGACTTCGAGTAAAAAGAACGCTCCACCTTTTGTTTGGACCGAAGAAGCGGATGTCGCCTTTAACAAGCTCAAAGAGTGTCTTGTCTCAGCTCCAGTGCTTGTCTGCCCAGACTACAGTCTGCCATTTGAAGTACATACTGATGCAAGTAATTATGGCGTAGGTGGCATGCTGACGCAGACTGTAGATGGTGTGGAGCGGCCCGTTGCTTACATGAGCAAGTCTCTTTCGGAAGCAGAAAAGAATTACAGCATCACTGAGAGGGAAACCCTAGCTGTCCTTACAGCACTTGAGCATTGGCGCTGCTACTTAGAGAATGGGCAGACCTTCACAGTTTACACCGACCATTCAGCTTTAAAATGGTTTTTGTCGTTGAACAATCCGACAGGCAGACTCGCTAGATGGTGCGTGCGTCTGTCATCTTTTAATTTCGTTATTAAGCACCGCAAAGGGGTTGATAACGTTATTCCAGACGCGCTATCACGAGCCATCCCAGTCTCCGCCATTTCTACTTCGGATTCTTTCAGTACTACCAACGATCCTTGGTATAAGAAAATGTACAACGCCTGTTTAAATACGCCTTCTGCGTTACAAAATTTTGTAATAAAAAACAATAGTCTATATCGTTTGTCCAAGAATATCGCTAACAGCACGCTCACTTCAGAGTTTGCTTGGAAGGAAGTGGTTCCTATTGAACTTCGCGAGGAGATAATCTCCGAAAACCACACGAAACCTACAGCTGGCCACTTGGGCATATTTAAAACTTACCACCGCTTGAGTCTTCGGTATTTTTGGCCGGGTATGCATGCAGATGTGGTGAAGTTTGTTTCGTCCTGTTCCGTATGTCTTTCCCACAAACTTCCGAACCATACTACTTTAGGTGAAATGGGAAGGCCTAAGCAGTGTTCTCGTCCGTTTCAAATGATCTCGATAGATTTCGTTGGTCCACTGCCTTCCAGTAGAAAACAAAACGCATACCTGCTTGTTGTTATGTGCTGTTTCTCGAAGTACTGTATGATGTTTCCCCTGCGTAGAGCAACCGCGGAAGGAGTCATTAAGAACCTCGAAGACAGTGTTTTCCTGGTCCATGGCGTCCCACAGACGATATTTCTGGACAACGGCTCCCAGTTCATTAGCAAAGAACTGGACAGCTTCTTTAAAAAATTTAAAGTACCGAATGTATACTTCACTCCAAGGTACACTCCACAGGTTAACACCGTGGAGCGTTACAACAAAACTATAGTGACTTGTATAGCAGCATTTGTTGAGAACGATCACAGGTCTTGGGATGTGAATTTGCCAAAGATACAGTTCGCTATAAATAACTCCGTTAACGAAGCCACTGGATATACAGCCTCCTTCTTAGTCCATGGAAGAGAACTTGTCACTTGTGGATCTCATTATGTAGACGCAGAATTAGGCAACGAGGTCATTTTCCTTCCCCGCGACGTTTATTGTGAAAATGTAGGACACTTGTCAGGAATTTTCAACAATGTGCAAGCAACTCTCTGGCGAGCTCATCTTAAAAATCAGTCGCAGTATAATTTAAGACGTAAGCCAGCCGAATTTGAGATAGACGATATTGTTTGGAAACGCACCTACTTTCAAAGTGACAAAGATAGTCATTTCAGCAAAAAGCTGGCTCCCAAGTTTGCAAAATGTCGAGTAAAACACAAGTTTTCTCCGTTAGTGTACCAGTTAGAAGATATGAACGGAAAGGATCTTGGCAAATGGCACATCAAAGACCTGAAATTGGTCAACTACAGATGATGTGATAGTTTTTTTTTTTTTTTACATTTAGTTTATTTACTTACCCTGGTAATTTTTTTTTTCCCAACAAAATCTACGATTGCTGCCTTAAGTCAACTAATTCAAATTTAATTAGTTGCCTTTTCTATGAAATAGTTCCTTAATACTGCTATTCTTACCTTGTTGAGGTTGCTTATGTTAGGTGATGTATGTTTGAATTGTGACTGTGGAAGAATGTAAGGTAGGGCAGAATCTGATACATTATTTTTACAGCTGCGGATTTTACTTACCTTGGTAATTTTTTTTTTCCCAACAAAATCTACGATTGCTGCCTTAAGTCAACTAATTCAAATTTAATTAGTTGCCTTTTCTATGAAATAGTTCCTTAATACTGCTATTCTTACCTTGTTGAGGTTGCTTATGTTAGGTGATGTATGTTTGAATTGTGACTGTGGAAGAATGTAAGGTAGGGCAGAATCTGATACATTATTTTTACAGCTGCGGATTTTATCCTTGTAGGGAAAAAATCCTTGGGCAGCGAGCGGGGTACTGTAACGTTATTATTTTATAACAACATTTTATTTAAATAAGTTGGATAAAACCTGTTAAATAACTTGTGATATAGGCACTAAAACTAATCAAGCTCAAACTAAAAGGGTTTACGCATTTCTCGTCTGCGCATCTCTAAAACCACTTATTACGTGGAGCCGGACAGCGCGTCCCCTCTCTCGACCGCTGCCCGCCTCATTTGCCTCCGATCCATCGGCGAGCCTGCGCGTGCGCTTCTCCTTGTTTGTAATCGCCACTCGCCGCCGCGCCGTCTCTAACGGCCGCGAGTCAATTTTATTAATTTTCTTTTTAAAGAAAGCCGTGGTTTACTATCACGTTTGTGTTCTCGTCTCCCCACACTTTTTGGGTAAGTTGCAAACAGATATTTCAACTAGGTATTTGCTAATTTAGCTGTAGATTAGTTTTATAGTGCTTGTAGGAACATATGTAATTTATTTCCCTTCTTTTCGTAATAGCGTAGTGCTTATACGTAGTTTTAACAGCTATTTACCGTGTCGCAGAGCGCCTCTCATAGCTTACTCGCTCGGCGACACACAAGATGGCGCCTCACAAAATTGCCAGTCATGGTTGCATCATCCATACATTTCGTTCATACAATTTAAAATATTGATGTTTAGCTTTATCTGCACACTAGCTTGCGCTTGCCACTTTTGTTAATTTCCAAATAATGTTGCAGCTAGTGTGGAAATGTTGGCAATTAGTAACTGTAGATACCTACTAATTTTTGATTATCATTTTCATTATCATTTTTCATTATATTTTCCATCTCGCATCACTCCACTACTGATTTCCTTCACCGCCACTTACAAACTAGTTGGGTTTCTTCTTCTTCTGCCGAACCGGTGGCGGTGAACTGTATCTTTCCGATGGCTGTGTACTAATGCGAGGGGTTTCTCCACAGGGTCCAAGTACCGGACCAGAATTCCCTTTTTACGGAGCCGAAGACCCCCGGGGTGCCTGTTCCCGCCGTTTTGAAAAGGAGATCCGCCGTTCCCGCTGGCCAAACCTTCTCCTCACTTGGTCCACGGCCGTTGGGGGAGCTTTTCTACTGTCTCCGGTCGGCTCAGGGGAGTACCTGACCGTAGTTCCGCTAAAGAGAGATCAAAACCAGTGTAGGGCTATTTTCTAACTCACAACCCTAGTAATTGAAGAAGTGCTAATTAAATTATATCTTGTTTTTTTTTAATAACGTTTTTTTATTTCTTCTTCTTTATTTTTTATGTCGCAGCCTCATCAAGGCTAGCGTGACACAAGTAGGGATAATATTCTGCTTCCGCGTGAATGTGACTACAGTGCATTTACTAGGATTCAAGTCTAATTTGTTCAACTGACAGTAATCATCTAGACGTGACAGGTCAGACTGGATATCAGTCATGTCAGCAGTTGATGCTACTCTGGCGAAGATCTTCATATCATCAGCAAAGCTAAGAAGTCCGGTGAAACGAAAACATTTATCAATATCATTGACTATTAAGGCAAAAATCAATGGCCTCAGGAGAGATCCTGTGGCACACCGCTGGGTATAGTGACCCAACTGGATGTGAAGTTGTTGATCACTACTGCCTGAGACCTGTTGCTTATATAGGATGAAAACCATCTATAAAGATCACCCCTGATTCCCGCATCAAATAGTTTCTTTAATATATAGAGTGGTCTATCCTGTCAAAGGCTTTACTGTAATCAGTATAGACTACGTCCACTTGTTGACCATTACCCATCGAATTTGTGAGAAACTCATTTAAGATGATAAGGTTGGATACTGTCGACCTACGCTGCAGAAAGCCATGCTGGGTATTGCTGAAGGATGTTTTTAGAGCATCATAAACCTGCCGGTGGACAAACTTCTCTAGGACCTTTGATAGCACACATAATTTAGAAATAGGTCTATAATTAGTGACGTCGGTCTTGGGTCCCTTCTTGTGGACGGGAGTAATAAAGGCGGTTTTCCAAATGGACGGTACCACGCATTCTGTGAAAGATCTTTGGAATAATAATAAAATCGGCTTAGACAAAGTGTCAGCGCACTTAATTAGAAACTGCGCTGGTAGATCATCCGGGCCAGCTGATTTGGCAGGATCTAGTTTTAGCAGCATATGCTTCAATACATCAACGCTGACTTCAATTGATGTTATATGACAGCATGTGTTGGGCTCAACTGTTTCTTCGATCAAAGAGTTTGAGTCAGACCGTGTATGTAGAAAATTAGAATTAAAGTAATATACATTGACATTCAAAAAGCAGAATGTAAATTCTTTACGTTGAAATAAAATTTTGATTTTTGATTTCTGATTTCTTGATTTGATTATCCAGTCCGTCGATGAAAAGAAAGTGATCTGTCAGGATCGTAGCAAGTGGTCTCTGCCTACCCCTCTGGGATACAAGCGTGAGCTTATGTATGTATGCCGATAGATAGATGGGTAACACTTTATTGCTCAACCAATGTATGTATATACATAATGTATTTATGTATATATTATGTAGCATTATGCGCAGCGTAGGACGACCAGCCACAAGACGGACAGACGATCTCATCCAAGTGATAGGGATACGCTGGATGCAAGCCGCTTCCAACCGGCCTTTTTGAAAATCCACGTAGGAGGCCTATGTCCAGCAGTGGACTTCTTATGGCTGAATGATTATGATGATGATGATGATATACAGTGTGTCCCTGGATAAAGTGCAATCCCGAAAGGGGATGAAACTAGACCATGAATCATTGACTAGAAAAATATAAAAAAAAAATATAAAAAAATATTGTAGGATTTATTGTTATTTTAAGATTTTCATGTTTCATTAAAAACTCTATGTACAAAAGTATTGATTTCTTCCAAAATAATGGGTCTATTTCTTTGAAATAAAAAAAAACAGTATGCCTAATACCTGGCGATGACCATGAAATAATAAATAGTCCGCAAAAAAGTAACTATCTTGGGTAAAAAAATGTATTTTTATGAAAAAAATGATTTTTTTAGACGTTTATTTTAAAAAACTTCAAATTACTAAAAAAATGTGCCCTATAACTATGTAATTTTATAGCTTACTTTTATTCTTTACCATTTTAGCTTCCAAATAAAAAAAAAACAATGTTCTAACTAAAAAATTGGCTAGATAGGAGTTATTTACATTTTAGTAGGTAATAAAAGTCAGACTTTAATCACAATAACTTTATTAATAAAATTATCCGTAATTTACAATTTTGCATTTTTATTTAATGCATTAAATGTTCAAAATGGCCTCCTCGATTTTGCAAGCACATTACTGCACAAATATTAATTTGGTTAGTGGCTCTGCGAATCATTCCTGGATCATTTTTAATGTCATTTGCGCACTGAATTATTCGGTCGTGCAACTGTGCCTCGGTATTTATTGGCGTGCTGTATACTCTTTGCTTCATGACACCCCATAAAAAATAATCTAGGGGTGTCAGATCAGGTGAACGCGCTGGCCAGCCTACTGGCCCTCCTCGGCCAATCCACCGGTTCGGGTAATTTTCGTTCAAAAATCGCCGCACCTCCCGCCCATAATGTGCAGGACATCCATCCATTTGGAGATACATACGCCCACGCCGTCTCGTAGCCAGGAGAACATCTTCCATCAACATGGGTAAATTTTGTAGTAATTCTAAAAAACTTTCAGCATTTAGGGTTCTGGGTAAAATGACTGGACCAATTAAAATGTCGTCGATTAAGACTGCCCATACGTTTATTGAAAATTTTACTTGAAAAGTAGATGCCCGCTTCCATCGTGGATTTTCGTGAGAACACTGGTGCAAATTTCTGCAGTTTGTAACGCCGTCTCGGGTAAATGTCGCTTCGTCCATCCAAAAAATGCGTTTGGGAAAATTTGGGTCAGCTCTAATTTTTCTTAGAATCCACGTCGACATTACGCATCTTGGACGATTATCTACATTTTCGTGTAAATGTTGTACTCGTTGGTAATGGAAAGGATGCAATCCCTCCTTTTTCAAAATTCGCCAGACAGACGTCTTCGATATGCCATGACGCAACGCTAATCGTCTTAAGCTTGTTGTAGGGTCAGCAAACAGATCGTTTAAAATGGCCTCTTCTATCGCATTGTCAATAACGACAGCTTTGCTCACGGCGATCTCGTGCCAAACCAAGTCCAATGTTGGAGAGCCTCCTATGAATCTCTTGAAAATTTCGAGCTGAGGGTATGAGTCTGCCCGGGAAAGCATTTATGTATGCAGTCCGAGCGACTGTTGTGCGACCATGTGACATGCCATAATAATAATGCATGTCGGCTATTTCTCGAGGTGAGAACTCTGTCAATCGCGGCATTTCGTCAACACTTAACAGCAGAACAGGAACAGTCCAAACGTAACGAACAGTCAACAATGTAACAAAAACTTAATAACAAATCAACGAGAACACAATGCGAGAACGAGAACAGTAGTAGCAGCGGCGAGAATATCGGAGCGACTGTGTAAGTCCTGTTTCGAACCCCCTGCCTCCCCTCCCCTCGCCTTCCCTCTACCTGAGTGTAGAACAAAAGGACTGCGACTGCCGAAGGGCACAGAGTAGGACGGAAACAATGGAAAAAACGGTTTCTACCTGCACGGTAACACGATTAGGCTCCACTTTAAAAGTTCGTAGATAGCGTGTTTTTTTAGTTAGAACATTGTTTTTTTTTATTTGGAAGCTAAAATGGTAAAGAATAAAAGTAAGCTATTAAATTACATAGTTATAGGGCACATTTTTTTAGTAATTTGAAGTTTTTAAAATAAACGTCTAAAAAAATTTTTTTTTTAAAAAAAATACATTTTTTTACCTAAGATAGTTACTTTTTTGCGGACTATTTATTTTTTTATGGTCATCGCCAGGTGTTACCTCTGGGGTGAAGTAACACTCAACGATGGGTGAGACGAAAAGGAGAATGAGCAGAACGAGAGAAAAATAGGCGAACTGTACCTACGGGCTTACTTGAGACGGGTAGGTAGCTATTTGCTGGGTCGCGGCGGCTTCAGCGGCTCGCCTTGCTGATGGTGTTGAGCTGATGGAAATCTCTTCTTCTAAGGGTGAGAGACCAGGGTCTCTCAGGAGCTGATCAATCCGTTACACGCACACTGACGTCACTACAGTCTTGAGCTGATTAGTACTGTTTAGGTGCCGGCCGGCAATTGAATCACACACTTGAGAAACCTCTGAGCTGGTTCGCATGTATGAGGGAGCCACGCTTCCGTACGTGTCCGCGCTTGCAACACTCGACCGCGCGGGTCAACCGTTATGTCGCAACTGGTCGCGGTGCAGCGTTTGCGCCGCGTCGTGAATGAGTGAATGAGATTGAGTGAGTTATTGCGTCGCGCTGGCGCGAACACCAGGTATTAGGCATACTGTTTTTTTTTATTTCAAAGAAATAGACCCATTATTTTGGAAGAAATCAATACTTTTGTACATAGAGTCCTTAATGAAACATGAAAATCTTAAAATACCAATAAATCGTACAATATTTTTTTATATTTTTCTAGTCAATGATTCATGGTCTAGTTTCATCCCCTTTCGGGATTGCACTTTATCCAGGGACACACTGTATTATGTATATCTACGTCTTTCTGAGAGAAAGCACGAGCCCAAGAGTGGGACTTTTGAAGCTGTTTATTCTGTGTTACATAATTTCGGCTGATTCAGGTGCCACAACTTTCCTCTTAGCAAGATTTGCAGTTTTAATCCATGTTTATCTTCGGAAGTACCACATGAGGCGCGAAAACGGAAGTCCCTTTTCGCACCTCAAGGCACTCGGTCGTAACATTTATGCATTATCATGTTATTCGTATTACCCGCTTTAACATTTCACTACTGCAAACTTGAAGTGTCCACGTTTCGGCACCGTATGACACAACGGATAACCGATGGGGTAGACGAGTTCTTGAGTGGAGACCACGGATCGGTAAATGTAGTGTAAGACGTCCTCAGACTCTATAGGGCGATGATCTTCGGGCGGCTGGCAAGCGCTGGATGAGAGAAGCCGAGGCCCGTGCTCAGTGGCGTGCAATGGGAGAGGCCTATGTGGGCAGAGGACAACCGTAGGCCGATGATGATGATGATGTTACAACGGGTAGGACACACTGATTGAAGACTTTCGTCTTTAAACATTGTGAGATTGGCGATGTGAAGACTCGACGTAGTTTCCCATTATACGCTGCCCTCAGACTCGGTGGAGCGATAATCTTCGCAAGGCAAGAGCTGGATGAGATAGCCGAGGGCCGTGCTCAGAGGCATGCAATGAGAGAGGCCTATGTCCAGCAGTGGACAAACATAGGCCGATGATGATGATGAAACTTGAAGTAACCACACAGCTCCTGCATTTGTAGGTTGAATCCTCATCTATGGACACGCATGGTACGACCATGGACGATCTCTGTGGCGAAGTGGTTAGCGCATCTGCTTACCATGCGAGAGGTCCCGGGTTCGATCCCCGGCTGGTGAGAAAAAAAACTCCAGGTCTTGGATGTTTACATGTTTGTGACGTCGCTGTTTCCGGTTCCTACGACGCAGGGTATCCTAGAGTGAGGCCAGAAGCAATGTTATGCATACAGGTGTATGTAAATGTTATGTTATGTTATGGTGACTTTTATTCAGGCTCGAACTAGAGAAATCCGGATTAAACTGGAATTATCAGCAGTTTTCCGGTTGATTTTAAGTGGAATTAGAAAAATATAAGGGCTGCGGGCCTAGTTTGAGGGTCTGTCTGTTCACCTATGTGATTATTTGATGTGGCAATGAACGTTTTGCAATGGGTCATCTGTTCGACTCCCACTGGGCGCCGCAGTACATTTGTACAAATGGCCTCCGTCATGGTTTATTTCTATACTATTTGGGTTGTTTTTGCCTGGTTTTAATAGCACAGGGTTCTACTTCAGAGTAAATCGTATAAGACATACTAGAAATATATATGTTGCGTTGCATATATTAGCTCGTAGCCCCGGCTACCTGAGTGATCTTAAACGATCACCAAGGTTAAGCAACATAGGGCGCGTTCAGTGCATGGATGGGTGACCGTCCATGACTAACGCTAGTGGCATTTTTCTGAGCGGTTCCGTGCTTCGCAAGGCACGTTAAGCAGTTGGTGCCGGCTGCCGTCGATAGATGGCAGTCGCTAAGCCAAGTCAGAGGGCTTATTGCGGCTTGAAAACTTCTGACAGTAAGACCAGCCACTAGTCTTACAAGCCTCCACCAATCCGGACTAGGCCCCCGTGGTGGAGTTTGGCCTAGTACCTTCCTCAAGGAAGAGACCTGTGCCCCTCGGTGGGGATATAATGTGGGTGGGTAGATGATGTTGCGTAGTAAATATTATAGCTATTACTTTTCTGTTCATTTTGTTTCTGTGATTGCCAATTATGATGTAATAACATCACAATCGGCTTAAAACTGTTTGTGATGCACAATAGTGCTGAATTACTCCCACACCGCTAGCAATATCAAGCCAGTAAAGCGCCTTGCGGCCACTCGGCAATGAGGCTTCATCGTATCACCAGCTATTATGCGCACACTGCTACCAAAACAATAAACGCAGCCATTAACGACCTAACCACGAAGTATTTCGAGCAAATGCTGGAGTATATGGGTAATACAAAGCAAGTATTTATTTCGACGACCTTTGTGGCGGAGCGGTTAGCTCATCTGCCTACCATGCGAGAGGTCCCGAGTTCGAATCCCAGCTGGGAAAAAAAACCCAGGTCTTGGATGGTTACATGTCTGTGATGTCGCTGTTTCTGGTTCCCACGACACAGGGTATCCTAGTGTGGGGCCAGAAGCAATACATGTGCCAGTATCATCATCAGACCGTATAGGCTTTAGTCGCCTTGTGGGCCCACCGTGGATTGCCAAATTCAAGCGCTGAAGTATTGAATACTCACACACTCAGTGTAAGAGCAGAGGAGAGCGTGTGCAACGCAACTCTGTCGCACAGCAGATGTAGGTTGTAGGGCGGTGTTGGTTGAAGAAAGTAGATTATGTTAGGTCTTCATGAAATTTATTTGTTTATTGTGCACAGTTATATGTTTGAAGACGTATGATGTTATTGAGAGGCAAAAGCCAACCGTCTGGCGCAGGCAGCTAGGCCCGTGAGCTCGACTGTGCGCGGTGCACAGTCAGCAATACGGCGACCTAGAAAGGTGTACGGTGCTTACACTCAGGTTCCCTCACAACGTTTACCTTCACAATTGGCGAGTGGTATTTGCTACCACTCGTCAAGCCATTAACGTCAAAATCATCATCAACCCATTATGTCGCCACCGAGGGGCACGGGTCTCTTCCCTGAGGAAGGTATAGGCCATACTCCACCACGGGGGCCAAGTCCGGATTGGTGGAAGCTTGTAGGACTAGTGGCTGGTCTTACTGTCAGAAGTTTTTCAAGCCGCCTATGTAAATGTTTACATGTTTATACGACCGGTGTTATACGTATACTATATTATATATATATATATATATATATATACTCCGTTGCAACAGTCTTACTCCTAAGGACATTTATTTATTAAATTTGTAACTTACAGCTAATGCCAAATCGCTACAAAGTTAGTTATATACAACATAGCATCATCATCACGTTTTAATGAGTAATTTTACATTAATAATTCTTTGAGACGATGTTTTGTTCGAGCAACGGCTAACAGATTCTAATGTTTTCTTTTTAATGCGAATCAGAATCAGAATTATTTATTAATTACTTATTGGTCTATGTTAATGTGAATTAATTTTATATGTGACGCGCACACTCGCGCTACAGACGCTCGCTCTTGCTGGCCACTGGCGTACGCTCAAGCGCACCGATGTCGTGCAACTAAGGGTAGAAGGCAACTAAGGAAATAAATTACCAGAAGACGGGCAGCAGCGTCTTCCTGAGTCCGACCGCATACTGCGATCGCCAACCCGCCAGCCAAGCGTGGCGATTATGCTAAAACCATTTGTCCTTTGTCCTGCAGCGGGCGTGAAATGGTTAGTTAGTTAAGAATGATGAAATATATGCCCGCCATTTTGCTTTTAGTGTGACAAGGTTAAATAAAATTAAACGACAAATAAATTAAACACTAAGTGAACATACAACAATACAACAATATTACCAGCGTAAAGTGATAAATATCGAAGTTTAGCCGAGGAGCTGGCGTGGGCGGGAAAGGTGAGAACGCCCACTTGTTTTCCATTGGAATGTGTAAAGTAAATTGACAAAATATACAGAGTGAAACCAAATCTTGCGTTTCAAACTGCACAAAACAAAATTATAAAAATCATTTTTGGATATAATTACCTAACTAGAACCACAAAAATCTACCAAGAAACTAAATTACTGAGTATATCTCAAATGTACAAATATAATCTGTGCATACTAGTACGAAAAATTTTGACCAAAGATATTCACAGCCAAATTACTTTCACGAAATGGATACAACTACAGACTCGATTAACAAGACAAGCCAATAATATCCACATACACGTGCAGAGAACGAATTATGGGAATAGTAGTATCGTAGCGGAAGGAGCCCGCATGTACAACAAATTACCAAAGGATATCAAAGAAGCTAAATCATTGCCTATCTATAAAGGGTTGCTGAGAAGCCACATTTTGAAGGACACTTCATTATTGAAGCCTTGAATCCTTAAAACTTACAGTTGTTTGTAGTAGTTATGCACTCATAGCTTTTTTTTAAACTTCTAGGCTCATCCTTGGTTTTGACTCTCTCTGTGAACACAACCTTATGTTCGTTCTTATTGCACACTAGCTTTCGCCCGCGACTCCGTCCGCGTGGACTTTAGTTCAAAATTTTGCAACCCCGTTCACTCCCTTAAGGGTCAAATTTAGAAAAACGGTGAAACACGTGTTCAATGAATTATGTTGAAGAGTATTTATTTTAAGTTTCAAGAAAATTAGACAGCATTATTTATACCTCCCATACAAGTTTTGGCAACCCTTTTCGCCCCCTTAGGGGTTGAATTAAAAAAAATCCGGCCTTATTCTTTGCCTACATTATATATAGACCCTCTGTGCAAAATTTCAGCGTCGTAGGTACAACGGCTTGGGCTGGGCGTTGATGAGTGAACGAATCAGTCAGTCAGGACTTTGAATTTTATATATATAGATTCTTATTATCAAACTAACACAAAAGAAAATCCTATGTACCCACTTTCAACTTAGTTTTCAAAATTATTAGCGAATTGCCACCGCATATTACCTTCCTTAATACCTACTAACATATATAGCCATTGTTTCTCAAGTAAGCGAATCTATGTATTTTTATTGAGAAATAAATTTCTTAAATCACAAATCACAAACCAAATCTCCGTAGACATTGAATGATTGAATTATTTATTGCCACAGACATGCTTACAGAATAATATTAATAATAATATACGCTTGTTGACAGCTTTCTCAAAAGCATCTCAGTTTTTTTTTCATTGGGAGCTCAGAAAGTGTTAATTTTAAATTCTTTCGTGTCTGAAAAAAAAACAAACATACGCTTTTAAAATAAGCCGCCAAACGCTATCTGAGCAATATGGCGTCGCACAGAAATCATGACGTCACTGGTCAGTAAAAAAACCCAGTGAACGTAAGAATTATATGAATGACAGACGCCATATTTGCTGACTTGTGACGTCATAGATTCGTTTCGATAAAAAGGCTACAGATGCAAAAATACCTATAAAATTTTATTCTGTTTTTTTGGATTCATCATCATCATCATCAACCCATCAATTCCCCACCGAGGGGCACGGGTCTCTCCCTGAGGAAGATATAGGCCATACTCCACCACGGGGGCCAAGTCCGGATTGGTGGAGATTTTTTTGGATTACTAATCCATTTTTTTTTAGTAATCTATGGGAATATGTATAAATAATACCCTATTTTTACACTGTTAAATAGCCTATTCAGAAATCGGCTCTAGGCCAACGAAGTCATACTTCCAAATTTTTCTTCTACGCCATAAATTGAGTCTTCATCGCGCTTTGAGTACATTTGTCTGACTTCTAGCGAGCTTCAAATGGGTAGCGTAATTGCGTTATCATGATTCATATCTTAGAAATAAAATCCTCTTCAATTTCAGTTTAGAAATGTTGTTTTTGATCTTTTCTAATGCCTTTTAGCGTGTCTGAATAAATTACTGTTAAGACGTAAAGCTTGAGAAGTTTTTTCAAATAAGCAATTTAAATATTTAATGTCCGTAGACGAACGAAAGTCGTCGACATAGCCCAGCGGATTAGTAAGTTGAAGTGGCAGTGGGCGGGGCACATAGCACGCAGAACTAATGGCCGAAGGGGCCGAAAAGTTCTCGAATGGAGACCACATATCGGCAAGCGCAACGTAGGACGACCAGCCACAAGATGGACAGACGATCTCATCCAAGTGGCGGGAAGACGCTGGATGCAAGCCGCTTCCGACCGGTCTTTTTGGAAATCAATGGAGGAGGCCCATGTCCAGCAGTGGACTTCTTGTGGCTAAATGATGATGATGATGAATATTTAATGCGATGATAGCTTAGAGCCGGGGTGACTAGTGGGTAGAGCCATGGTGTCGGAAGCGAGAGATCCAGGTTCGGTTTCCAGTGCGGACAAATACCTTCGAAATACCGGCCTATACCTTCCTCAGGGAAGAGACGGTGCCCTTCGCTGGGGACATAATGGGTTGATGATGATGAAAGTCTTCGTAACCATTATTAACTTAACCTGCAGAATTTTTGGTGGGCTAACCGGCTAACCATAGCAATGGTTTTTAATAGTTATTTTCACGGTCATTAGCCAACAAATTATTGGGATTCAAGTAAATGGGAGTCAATTCAGAATAAAACACAGAAAATGTGTAATATGTGTATTCAAACTCATCTCAGTGACTACAACGTGACGTGAAGTACCTATTTGCAATAATTAAAAGTCATGACAAAATAATTTAATAGGTAATTAACGAAGATACTACACATAATATTGATTTCTTCCGAAACCAAATTTGCTTACGGCCAGTCTCTTATTATTAACCTAAGTAGATGTGTCCCCTTGTTTCGTCTTTAGACACATTATGTAACAAGTTGGAAAGATCAAATGCTCTCGATATTTTCACCGACGCTCTTGTGACTTGGAAACATAAGCTACTGCAGCCACGTACTGACTGATCTAACTTAAAGCTCTTATGTACCTACTTATTTGCTATTTCAAGTATTTTTTTATTATTTAATGATATTTTTATATTTCCTAGTGTGTATTATGCGTAACACTTGCGAATGCTGTTGCACGCGTATTATTAGTGCACAGATCAGGCCTAAGATGTATTGTGTTAAATAATATATATATTTTTTTCTGTGTACTGTTGGTGTGTCCAATAAAAGTAAATAAATAAATAATAAATTATCATTGCTCTCATCAAAGAGTTCATCAAATTTCCTACAAATCACACTATATAATATTATAAACGTGAAAGTTTGTCTGTGTGTTTATATGTTTGTCAGTCTTTAGCGCTAAAACGGCTGGACGGATTTTAATAAAATTTGGTATGGAGTTAGCCGATACCCTGGATTAAAACATAGGCTACGTTTTACCGCGGGGAAATATCTTATTCCTACGGGAAAATCGATGAACCGCGGGTAACACCGCGGGGCACAGCTATAGCTCATAATTGTAACCTTTATTTGTATCTCTTGTTTCTTGTGTGCAATAAAGAATATTCTTATCTAATCTTAGAGTCATCGCAAACAGGGCGACTTGTCGCCGCGTCTAGTCGCCGCGTCAGATGCGACGTTGTCATTTGCTTCTGGCGTCTTGTCGTCGCGACTCCGCGACTGACGCCAAGTGTGCGGAGATTCGAACAAAATATATGAAAATTGACGGCCGTAGACTGTCGTCGCGTCTAGTCGTCGAACTATCGCTGTCACGTGTCGCCTAGGGTGCGCATAGGCTTATAATCTGTATTTTTTTGGGCCGATCGGCTTTTAACTATAGAATAAAACCCCTCTAGCAAGCGGCAAGCGCGGCAGGCAACGAGGCAAGCAGTAGACAATATTAAATCTCCGAGATGGCGCCTCACATCGTCCACATTATTTGCGCAGTAAGGTGAAAACCGAGTACGACGTCTGCATAACCTGCAAATCGAGAAATTTACGCTGAATATAAAATTCTTTACTGCGTCGATAAAAGCTCAAGAAATATTGACGCCTTCCATTTGAGCGATGATGCGAGTTATAAACGCGTTTGCGGCGAAGATCGCAGGTAATTTAGCACGATCAGTTTATGGTGCGCGGTTAACTCGATCGTAATTCTACCTTCGACATAGATGATAAAAGTCACCCTCGCACACACACACACACACGAATGCAAAAATATACGAGTGTGCATAAGATACATTTTCCCTAGTATCCCTACAGCTATGGCAAAAACTACAACTAATATTAAACATAAACATTTGCATACAGCCGCATGCTTCTGCCCTATACTAGGGTGTCGTGTCGTGGGAACCAAGACCGAGGGTCTTTTTGTCCCCAGGCGGGGCTCAAACCCGGGACCTCTAGCATGGTAGGCAGATGCGCTAACCGCTGCGCCAGAAAGGTCATCAATACCTATTACTACAAAACGTTATAGATAACCCTTCTATTTTGGACACGATTAATAGCTTATGTACCTGACGATAGGATGCGGGGCGGTGGAGGGACGGTGGGGGCGGCCTGCTTGCTGTATGCCCGCCACGAACCCACGGCCCGCTCTCTAGCGCTCCTTATTGCCATGCTCAAATACTTACCAATATCCTGATCTTTGGGTGATCCCATGCTGATCACGCTGACTCCATGGATAAATCAAAGCAGCTATAATTTTTGCCACTATTACTGTAGAGAATAATTCGTAGCCCCGGCTGCCTGAGTGATCTTAAACGATCACGAAGGTTAAGCAACATTGGGCGCGTTTCGTGCATGGATGGGTGACCGTCTATGATTAACGCTGGTGCCATTTTTCCGGGCGGTTCCGTGCTTCGCAAGACACGTTAAGCAGTTGGTGCCGGCTGCCGTCGATAGATGGCAGTCGTTAAGCCAAGTCAGAGGCCTTAGGGTGGCTTAAAAACGTCTGACAGTAAGACCAGCCACTAGTCTTTTAAGCCTCCACTAATCCGGACTTGGACCCTATGGTGGAGTATGGTCTTAACCTTCTTCAGGGAAGAGACCCATGCCCGTCGGTGGGGACATAATGGGTTGATGATGATTACCTGTAGCGGCTTCTGCGCAAGCGCCACCATGCAACACTAACAGAAATAACTGCACTTCCAAAAAAAACTGTACTTACAGAATAATTACACTTCCAGAAATACCAGTACTCACACTTACTAGATGAATACACTAAACTTACAGAGACAAAGAGCTCCATGTTGAAGGTGATCATATTGAGCGCCTTGATCTGTAGCGGTTTCTGCGCTTGCGCAATGATGATGCAGACGCTGCGCCGGAGTCCCCTGTCCGTGCTGCGCTCCCAGCCGCAGCAATAAGCCGCGTCCGCTACTTCCACGGCCTGCAATTAAACATAACATAACATTTACATACAGGCACATACGTTGCTTCTGGCCCCACACTAGGATACCCTGTGTCGTGGGAACCAGACACAGCGACGTCACAAACATGTAAATATCCAAGACCTGGGTTTCTTTTATGTTTTTACATTGTTTTTATCCCCAGCCGGGATTTGAACCCGGGACCTCTCGCATGGTAGTCAAATGCGCTAACCGCTGCGCCACAAAGGTCGTCAAACAGAAACATTTACATCATCAACCATTATGTTTCCACCGAGGGGCACGGGTCTCTTCCCTGAGGAAGATATAGGCCATACTCCACCATGGGGGCCAAGTCTGGATTGGTGAAGAAACATTTACATACAGGTACATAAATGAAATGAAAAATGAAATGAAAATGTTTATTTGTAACAATAAAATAAGTCTTAATTGCTTCTAGCCCCACACTAGGATACGTCCCCACACTAGTATTGTTTCGTCAGTAATTTCTTCCTTCATCCTCTCTACATCACGTCCAAACCAAAGCAACATAAGGTATGTTTTATTCTATTCACCACATCCTCTTTCAGTCCACAACGATCTCTTACGAAACTATTTCGTATTTTAACATACACGGGGTGTCCCAAAAATGACACGTCACAGTGACACCGGAGGTAGACCTGCCCAAAAGGCATCGAACCAACCTAACAGTAGGACCTTAGTAAAAGTTGCACGATTTTTGAGATATGGCCAATTTAAACTTGTTCTAAATTTTCACTTTTTTTAAAAAGTGCTAGCATTAAGTTAGATACGAGGGCTGCTACTTATGTATGCGGAATAGAAAAAATAAACAAATGTATATGGCTAAATATGCTTTTATTGTTTTTCAAAGTATTCTCCACTATGATCGATGCACTTTTTCATTCGATTAAACCAATTTGTAAAACACTTTTTCCACTCTGATTGAGGTATCTCCAAAACGTGCTGTTTGAACGCATCTACGGCATCTTCACGGGTCGGAAATCGTTGACCACGTAATTTATTCTTTACATTTGGGAATAAATAGAAATCATTGGGAGCCAAATCAGGGCTGTACGATGGATGACCCATCAATTCTATTTTCTGACCATCCCAAAATGTAGGTAGTTGTTTCCTGAGATGTATGACCGCTGGCATTGTCATGGTGAAGTATGATTCTGCGTCGCTGGTTGTTTTGGCGTATTTCTTCAAATACTTCCGGCAAACAAATGGTCGTGTACCACTCCGATTTTACCGTTCTGCGATTCTCCAGTGGTATTGTAGCCACATGGCCATTAATAACAAAAGAGCGGGCCACCATTTGCTTTACAGTGCTTTTTGCACGAGCCACTTTCGTAGGGTTTGGCTCATTTTGAAACACCCAAACTGTTGATTGTTGTTTAGTTTCGGGATCGTACGCGTAGATCCAGGATTCGTAACCTGTGTAGATATTATAAGCAGATTTTGAGTCGCCTCCGTTGAATTTTTTTAAGGTTTTCTTGCACCATTCGACGCGAGCATCTTTTTGATCCTGAGTTAAGTTGTGCGGGATCCAACGCGAACAAATTTTATTTACAGACAAATGTTCATGTAATATCCTATAAATGCTCGTCATACATATACCCAGAATAGCCTCTATCTTGCGATACGTAACATGGCGGTCTTGCATTATTAGTTTTCGCACAGCTTCAATATTTTGTGGCACAACCACCGATTTCGGGCGACCTTCTTTAACTTCGTCCGTGAGCTTACTGCGCCCGCGATTAAACTCACTAAACCAGTGATACACAGTCGTTTTTGATGGAGCTTCACCACCAAAAGTCGAAGTTAAACCACGTCGAAAATCGTAATAAATCATAGCACGAATATTTTCACGAGTGAGTTCCATTTTTTCAGCGATATGACATTTTAAACCCAACAAAAACAAAACACTAACGTATACAAGAGAAAAATATTAGCGTCCAGTATTTAAAAAAAAGAACGAATTTGACCATGGAGGTCAGACATTGCGTTTAAAATTATTGGAATCCCAGATTCCGCATACATAAGTAGCAGCGTAGCAGCCTATGTAAGGTCAGATTTTTAATTCGAGAGACTAAATTGACAACTGTTTGACGGATAAAGGGTTACTAGGGTTAGAGAAAATTAAATAGTGACGTAGCCAATATCGATAATGAATATCGACTCGACCAATTGGTTTGCTAAGTCGTAATAATTAGCGAATATTATAATTTGCAATAAGCCCTTTTCAGGTAAGCTCTTTTGACAGTTGTCAGTTGGGTTCGCCAAAATGTATCAAATGGCGCTGTACGCAACCCCGCCTGGGAACAGTAAGGAGCAACACAGCGTATTCACCACGAAATAGTTTGAATAACTTCGGCTGGCCCTTCTTCATTCAGATAGGGGTTGCGTCAGCGCCATCTATCGATCAAAGGAGTACCATTTTTTTTAAGTCTGAAAGCCGCCATCCTCTTAATAGATCCTTAAGTACCTACTAGTTTAGAAAGAAGAAAGCAGTTTGAGTAAGCGGAGACACAACGATGTTTTATTGGGAGTACCATTTATTCAGAATTCGTTTCGAGGATCGTTTAATTTTTCTCAATTAGCCACAAAATTATATATGGCAGCCGTGAGGTTCTATAGTGAGGACTTCAAAAATGAAAATTATCGCATTCCATTGTCACGGGTATCAAATTAAAGGTACTTGATAGACCTTTTCAAAAATGTATAACAAATGTAAGGTCAATATAACAAGGAAAAATAAAATGTGTTTGTTTTGTCGTTCTTGGTAGAAGCTTTTCGAATCGTCCAAAATTACTTTGATAGTAAGAAAACTTAATAAAAATTAAATTTTGCTTTATATAAATTTATTGCGAAGAATATTTGCAACTCATACGAGTCGCGTGGTGATTAAGCCCCATACTCTATCTCTGAGGGAAGGCCTGTGTCCTGCGATGGGAAATTATAGAGTCTGAGAAGCGAGTCCTGGCACGCGATTTATTTCGAATTCTTCATATGGCCACACTCTGACTGTCAAACTTAGGTATTTCAGCTATAAGTAGTACAGCCTAAACAGTTTGATACTCGTCCTAGATTTAAACAAGAAAAAACTTTTGTCTCTATTCAACATAATTTTACTTAAGTTTTAGTATGTACATACGAGTAATAATGTTTTAAAGCAAACATGAATTATTTCTTGCTGTAAGGTCTGTTGGATGACGAAAATGGTAAACGTCAGATCGAAGACTTAGTCAAAGAACTCAAAGATGTTGAGAAAAAAGATATGAATCAGATTTTGATTATGGTTCAGCATTAATAATGTTTATAAGTTTATGTGGTGCATTTTTATTATCCCTGTTTTTGGTGGAGTGGAAATGTTGGTTTTGATGTAGTTCATGTTTTCGTTTTGCTTATGTTTATTTATGTTTGGAAAAAAATCATTGGAGACTCCAAACTCATTAAACAAATAATCAAGTTAAGCAAAAGTATCAAGATGGTTTATCCAGACGATATGCAGGGTTATCAAATAAAAGATTTTTAAATTTCCCGCCAAAGGTTTGAGCCATGACTCACTTGTCGCACTCTACGCTAGTTATTTAATGATACATCCATTTATTATCTTATTTTTTTTTTATTTAAACCACTTTACACAATGTTACTTATAATATGAGAAGGTTAAAAATTTAGGGTCGGTATCAAAACGACTGGATTCTCAAAACGACCAGAACCACATACATACTTGATCGCAAAACGACAACACCTGCAAAAAGCCTTTATCTCATGTAAATTTGAAATTAATTTCATTAAGTCGTCATAATAAATGGATAAATACAAATGGTTACCAAAGCCGATATCGATACCAAAGCCGATTAAAATATCGACAAGAACAGCACTAGCCTGATTATTGCAACACTTGTGCGAAATGAACTGTCAATTTGGTATCTCGAATTATGGATTCTACCTTAGGCTCGTGTTTGGTTTTTTTATTTGTACTCGGTCACAAACTTACTAACTTAGCGTTAGTGCTAGCATAGCACTAAAGTTTGTTAAAAAAAGTAAAAATTTAGTATGAGTTAAAATTGGCCATATCTGGAAAACCGTGCTACTTTTACTGAGGTCATGTTATGGTGGTTCGACGACTTTTGGGCAGGTCTACGTCCAGTGTCACTGTGACGTGTCATTTTTGGGACACGTTGTATATATGTCTCAAGGATATCGATATATTTTATTACTATTATCCAGTAACCTCGATTTGATCTTTTTTTTAATCAACCAGTTCTGTCTCCCTCCTGGGTGAAGGCCCACCCCGATATAATTTGATATTTATTAAATAAATATCTTCCCCACTACCCCATCCATTATCCCCATCACCGAAGGTTGGCTTGGGACTTATAAATGCTCGCCTATGAACAAATAATTTTTATTATCCAATAAAGAATTTGCAATTTTTTAATTATACTTAAAGTGTATCCTCTCACCGCTGCAGACAATCGCGAGACCAAGTAGCAAGGCACATAGATATGCAGCACTGCAGCTACCATGAATATGATGTAGCGAGGATCTATTGAGGAACCCTGTAGGAAAAAAAAAACATACACAAATAGATGTGAAAATCTATTTATTCCGCCTCTATTAGCAAAGCATACCTATATTGTTTAGTCGACAGCACATCATTCTATACAGCCATGCACTCTACCCCATTGCATTACGGTTGACTTTGCAACTAAAATGTGAAGGTTGAGGTGCTGTCGAGTGTACGTCTACCCGTGCCAATGTTACGCGTTCCGTAGTGGCTACGTCGTAGCGCTACGCCGTAGCTAGCCTACGACTCGTTGATTTCTGCTACACAGTGATGGTAAAATTAATATTCGTAGTGGACAAATCACAAAAGAGTCTCAGTTCATCAGTTTAAGTCTCGTTTGAGTTACTCTTTCAATGAATATACGACTGCCTCGTTGGTCTAGCCGTTAAGACGCTTACCTACGAAGACAGTGGCCGTGGGATCGATTCCCACTGGGGGCCGCCTTACATTTGTAAAAATGGCCTCAGTCTGGGTGTTGTTTCATGTTTGTAATGTTCTTGTCTGGTTACTATAGCAAAGAGTATCCTAGTTTGGGACGAGGTGAAGTAATGGTGTTGTGTTAAAGTTATTGTTATATCCTCGTAAGGCCCGACCTTGAAAAGAACAATTGATTTTGTGATCACTTGAAGACATTGGGCCTCACGAGGTTATAACAGAAGTTATAAAAGAATGTGCTTAATAAAATTATGCTTAAGTAAGCTGATTAGCAGTATTATCATAAGCAACTGAGTTTTCTCACCGAAGATGTAATCACTTGAAACATAACCACGCAGAGCTGTATGACCGTCAATCCAAACACCAATGCCAGCCACATTTCGTATTCCTCCTTGATTAAATCAATAAACCTAAAATGTTAAAATATTGTTACAAAGTAAGAACACACTCAAATAAAACATAAACAGGCACAAACATTGCTTTTGGCCCCACTCTAGGATACCCTGCGTCGTGTTAACTAGAAACACAAACGTGTAAACATCCAAGACCTGAAGATTTTTTTGTCCCCATTCGGGATTCGAGCCCGGGGCTTCCCGTATGGTAGGCAGATGCGCTAACCACTGCGCTACATATGTCGCCAGGACAGGTCAAGACAAGTATCCTCGTGAAAATAGAATCTACCTGAACTAAAAAATTACAAGAAATAATGACTGGACGGTTAGTCCGTCTGTCAAATCAGTTGTTAATCATATCATCCATAACGGATGGTATTTGTATGAGACTAATCATCATCATCATCATCAACCTATTATGTACCCACCGAGGGGCACGGGTCTCTTCCCTGAGGAAGGTATAGGCCATACTCCACCACGGAGGTCAAGTCCGGATTGGTGGAGGGTTGTAAGACTAGTCTTACAACCTAGTCTCCTAGGTCTTACTGTGAGAAGTTTTCAAGCCGCCCCTAAAGGCCTCTGACTTGGCTTAACGACTGCCATCTATCGACGGCAGCCGGCACCAACTGCTTAACGTACCTTGCGAAGCACGGAATCGCTCGGAAAAAATTCCACTAGCGTTAGTCATAGACGGTGACCCATCCATGGACTGAACGCGCCGTATGTTGCTTAACCTTAGTGATCGTTCAAGATCACTCAGGCAGCCCAGGCTACGAGCGATTCTGAGACTAATGCTCGATCCCAATAACCTACCAACCAGCTACCACCATTTAAAATGCTACCCAGCAATAGCGAGTTGATAGCTGTCAGTTATTTTTAGATAGGTTACTGGGACCGGGCATAAATGGAGCTGTTCTAGAGTCTTACAAGAACCAGCAGAAAACTTGTACAAAACTGTTATAAGAGAGTTGTTATTCTTATTAAAAAAGAAGAAGAAGAATCAAGATGTTTTCTAAGATTCACATGTTTGCGATGTCGCTGTTTCTGGTTCCCACGACACAGGGTATCCTAGTGTGGGGTCAGAAGCAATGTAAATGTTGTGTTAACTTTATCCGGAATAAAGTTAAAAAAGTGTAATGCTTACGAAACTTTCAGTCCAAAGTGTTATAAATGTTAAAAATCTATGTAAACGTTCATTTCATCTATTCCCAAAATACGTAGGGTGGACAAACCTGAAAACGGACCGCTGCTCTTCTACAATCATCGCAACATTCCTCCTGATAACGCTAACATCCCTGGCGTCCGTGAAAGCCTTCGAGATCGTGCAGCAGATGAGATTCATCTTGAGGCAGGCGTGAAGCATGAGCACGAAGAACATCCCGTCATAGCTCACGTAGCTGATGGCGAGGATGAAAGCGATGTACAGCATGTACACGAAGAAAATCTCAAAGTAGGGTGACTCATACCGCAGTTCGCCCAGAAACGGGATGTTCATGTCGTGGATCATGAACTTTTGGGACTCCTGCACTTTACAAACAAATCAGAAATCGTAAATTTATTTCAACGTATTAGGGACAACAAACAGAAGTACAATATATTTTAAACAGACAACTTAAACGTTAAAAAATAGAAAAGTTAATTTTATATCCAGCTCTTTTATCCACATTTTAAAATAATTATTTTATTAAACTAAGAAATCAAACAAACGAAGGATTATTCAACAAATAATTTATGGAAAGAAAAGAAGAAACAAAGTTTTACGACTACACAACAACGTAAAGAACATACATTCGGTTTCTCGAATTTCAATGTTCTTATAATTTTAATAAAAATTTAAATCATTAACAATATACACGTTAACGATATTTAGTTTAAGTAATTATTTCAATCATCATCAACCCATCATGTCCCCACGGAGGGGCACGGGTCTCTTCCCTGAGGAAGGTATAGGCCATACTCGACCACGGGGGCCAAGTCCGGATTGGTGGAGGCTTGTAAGACTAGTGGCTGGTCTTATTGTCAGAAGTTTTCAAGCCGCCCTAAGGCCTCCGACTTGGCTTAACGACCGCCATCTATCGACGGCAGCCGGCACCAACTGCTTAACGTGCCTTGCGAAGCACGGAATCGCTCGGCAAAATGCCACTAGCGTTAGTCATAGACGGTGACCCATCCATGGACTGAACGCGCCGTATGTTGCTTAACCTTAGTGATCGTTTAAGATCACTCAGGCAGCCCAGGCTACGAGCGATTCAATTATTTCAATGATTTTTGTTAAGTAATATTGAGTTTGTAATCAGTTCAATTTTTATATGACCAAAGAATTTTAACACTAGTTTATTTTATAAATATAATTACATCATCGTCAACCCATTATGTCCCCACCTAGGGGCACGGGTCTCTTCCCTGAGGAAGGTATACGCCATACTCCACCACGGGGGCCAAGCCCGGATTGGTGAAGTCTTGGAAGACTAGTGGCTGGTCTTACTGTCAGAAATTTTCAAGCCATCCTAAGGCCTCTGACTTGGCTTAACGACTGCCATCTATCGACGGCAGCCAGCACCAACTGCTTAACGTGCCTTGCGAAGCACGGAACCACTCGGAAACAGCCACTAGCGTTAATCATAGACGGTGACCCATCCATGCACTGAACGCGCCCTATGTTGCTTAACCTTCGTGATCGTTTAAGATCACTCAGGCGGTCGGGGCTACGAGCAATCTATCTCTACATAAATAGGGGAAAATGAAAGAGTCAGACAATAATTTATAATAAAAAAAGTTTTGTTGATTCAGGGCCGATCTGGCCGGCCTTGCCGTATCTTGGCCCGGGAGGGCATTGACCTCTTATAGGGTAAGAGGTTCAATTAATTTTTTTTTATTCAAAATACAAACAAAATGTTTTCTTTATAAACGTCAAAGTTGTTAGTTTCACAATTAATTTACGTGGAGCATTGAATTTAGAAGGGATAGAAGAATCCCTCCTTATAGATAGGTTTCTATCTTTATATACATTCAATGCGTGGAGTTACGTGGTATACGTGGAGAAGGAACTAACAAAGAAACTCATTTATTAAATAAATAAATAATAAACTCACGCCCGTTATCCCCGAAGGGGTAGGCAGAGGCACCAGTCTCTAGAACTGGACCCACGTTTTGCCGAGTTTATTAGGTCCCAAACGTGACAAGTGGCAAGCCTGTCGCCGTTATCCGGGCACAATTTATCAGCGAATGGTGTTGCTGTACAAACAAATTATTTATTGTTTTACTAAATAATCTTAGTTTAATTAACAAGTTAATTCGTACCCGGTCTGAGAGTTGCAGTGACTTGTTAGGATTGACCCGATGCGCATGTTTAGTCTAAGATCCCGGCTGGGGACAAAAAAAACCCCAGGGCTTGCATGTTTACATGTTTGTGACGTTGCTTTTTCTGGTCCCATGACACAGGGTATCCTAGTGTGGGGCCAGAAGCAATGTATGTGCCTGTAGGTAAATGTTATGTTATGATTACGTTAAGAATCCTATCAGTTTAAAAATACAAACCTTATGGTACCTCGTTTCCATGGTCAAAATAATTAAATTCTATTTAGTCCGTATTTTAGATTATAAAAAAATATTGGACACGTATTTTTTCTTTTTTCGATTAAACAAAAAATAACAAAGATATAGCCCATTAAAGTGCATTTTTTAGCACGGAGTGACGTCACACGTAACTTTAATGGGCTATATCTTTTTCATTTTTGGTCTAATTTACAAATAGAAAAATACGTGTCCTTTATTTTTGAATAATCTAAAACACGAACTAATTACATTTTGGCAACTAGCATTTAACATATACTTTAAGTTATGAAAATCTATAACGCTGTTAGTTTTTTGAATAAAATAAAAAATAAATCCTATTCAAAAAAGAATCGCTCTTACAACTGACTAATCGACAATCAGTGAATCAGAATGACCTTGAACATGTGATGGTAGATGGTCAACACCGTGGCCATGGTCGGGAAGGCGCCGCAAGTCATGAACACCACGCAGATCCAGATCTTCTCCAACTTCAGCAGAGTTCTGCGGTTCTCTTCCGTCATTATCTAAGAGAAAGATAATATAATAATATTATTTATTGCACACAAAAAACAAGTGATAGAAATGAAAGTTACATCATCAACCCATTATGTCCCCACCGAGTGGCACGGGTCACGGATACCTTCCTCAGGTATATTTAAGGCATACTCTACCACGGGGATCAAGTCCGGATTGCTTGTAAGACTAGTGGCTGGTCATACTGTTAGAAATTTCAAGCCGCCCTAAAGCGTCTGACTTGGCTTAACGACTGCCATCTATCAACGGCAGCAGGCACCAATTGCTTAACGTGCCTTGCGAAGCAAGGAACCGCTCGAAAAATGCCACTAGCGTTAATCATAGACGGTGACCCATCCATGCACTGAACGCGCACTATGTTGCTTAACCTTCTACAAGCGATCAAAATACAATGGTTGCCTTATTGTTATGTTAACAGCAATTTCTTGCAGACGAGCTTGTGCCGAAAAGGTAGGCGAAAGAAAAAGAGAGATTCATAGATGACCTCTGTGGCGCAGCGGTTACCATTCGAGAAATTTCAGCTTCGAACCCCGGCTGGGGACACGAAAAAAACAGGTCTTGGATGTTTACATGTTTGTGACGTCGCTGTTTCTGGGTCCCACGATACAGGGTATCCTAGTGTGGGGCCAGAAGCAATGTATGTGCATGTATGTAAATGTTACATAGATCTTACTTAAATAGTTGTTATGGAAAATACTTGAGTTTTCAATCTCGATGTGTATAAACTAATATCATTTACAATTTAGGCATTATCCACTTTTTATAAGAAGTAAAATATTTATTTGAATTAATATATTATTATATTAGATTAGTATAGAAAACTAAACATAAAGCGCGTCACCTGATATTCCTCAGGCAGATTGTTGCACCGCTCGTAGTCTGCATTCACCTCATCAAAAAGTTCTTTCATCTGTTTTCTCAAGATGTATATAAGGATCATCTGGAATATCATATTATATTTACAAACAGTCTTCAAACGATCATCAGCAATTGTTTTTATTCAAACAGCCATCTGTGGTTTTTAATTCCACCAAATCCCCATCCAATCGTCTAACTGTCAATTTCTATACGAATTTGACAGTTACATACACTTTTGGGATTGCTCAGAATTTGAAATATTTTGGTTTGTTTGAAGAAATCTGTTATCGTGTGGACGAAAGCCCTTCAGGAATCAGAAAAGACGTAGGTTTTAATTTATATAAAGTTTTATTCGTTTTACGTCTGTGTGAGCCATCGGTTTTTAACAAAAGAGCATAGACCATAGACAAAGCAGATTAAAAATCGATAACAGCGCCATCTGTTGGAATCGATACAAATCAAAGTGTTAGCTTTACATTGATGACACTGTTATGAAAATTACATTATAACGCCACTAGATGGCAAGAGCTGTCCTTAGACATAGCGAAACCCTATTACAGTGCCACCATCTTATCTGTTCAGTTGATAGCGGCGCTAGTGGAAATTTAGTAGTAACATTTAAGAAATTTACCTGTAAAAATCAGAATATTTTAACCCGTCTTTAAATTTTAATGAAAGTATATCCATAAATCTTAGTAAGTGAATAAATAAAACAAAAAAATAGGGAGCAGGATTTACAATTAATTTGTTAGTTAAAATTTTGCCCACCGGAACAGACAACTTGGTGGAGCTGTACTATAAGATATACTGTTACTTTACTTTGATCTGGCAGAACATGATAGGCACGCCAAGCGAAATCTGACGCGTGAGGTTGTCAAGGTCCTTTCTCTGTATGCACAATGAGGCATCATAGAACCACATCACATACGCCGGCACGAACGAGCTGCTGATCAGACCTGGAACACATTTGGATCTGAAAATCAGAGCCGTTAGAGGGCGTGAAACCCACGCTGGTATGTAGGCCCGCGCCGAGCACGATACCTTTGGCTGCCAACTGAGAAAGTGCCAATGATACTGTAATATGCTACCTCGCTAAGATTAGCTTGTAAAAATGTGTAGTGTACCTATGTTAATTTCCCTGCGGCCAGGTGATTCAACAACATTGTCCGACATGTGGGACGACGAGAAATTTTGATTCCTTTCTGCCCGATATGTTATTCCCCTTAGTTCAACCATTGGACCAAGAGTACAGTGTTTTAGCTTTTAGAATATACCTAGGGCTCTAGAGTAGGCTTCGATTTTCGCCGAAAGCACACGAGTGTAATACTACTTACTGCTCTGTATAAGTGAAAGTACCTGGGTGACCGAGCTTTGCTCGGTACTTTTTTTGTATTATAAAATATGTACCTAATATAAAATTAAAATAATCCTTTTTCAACAAAAAAAAGAACTTGGAAAAAAAACATGACTCGAACCGGGTCACTTGAAATCGGCCCGAAACGGGTCGCCCGTTTTCCCGTCAGAACTATCCCAACCTTGCACGTAAACGCGAAATTTACCTCTGTATGTTATTATAGCAAATTTCAATTGCCTTAAAACACGGATAAAACAACGTTTTCTAAAAATGTAACCTAGTTAGATCAATTAAAGGCCCCCGAAAGCATCTGTCCACAAAATTTCGTGAAAATCGTTCGAGCCGTTTCCGAGAATCTGATTAAATATATAAATATATATACAAGAATTGCTCGTTTAAAGAGATAGATAGATTAGATGTCTATTAGTTCTGATTTCGAATTAAGTGTCCGTTCTGATATTTCTATTACACGAATATATCGGATTCTATCCGATAGTAGCCGAGCCTCCACCAATCCGGACTTGGCCCCCGTGATGGAGTATGGCCTATACCTTCTTCAGGGAAGAGGCCTGTGCCCCTCGGTGGGGACATAATGGGTTGATGATGATGATGATGATCCGATTCTATCCGATAGTAGCCGAGGTATATTCTAAAAGCTAATAGATTTTATATTAAAATTCCACATGTTTCAATCCGCGAACCACGACTTTTTCTATAGTTTTGAGTGAATGACTATCTATGAATTTTTTACGAGCTATTTATTCAAAGACTAAAACTAGTTGTATGATGAGAGAACCTTAACGTAAGTAAGCCCAACGTATAAGAACTTGACGAAACATTTGCATTTTAAATGTACCTACACCTATTTGTAGTTAGTATTGTATGGCATGCGCCATTGTAGATGTAACTTGAGAAATAACATCTTGGACGAAAATGTCTGCTTGTATGTTTAGTACGTACGTAGCAATAGTAAAGATGTTATCTCAATGTTCTCTTATAACATACTCTTGGAAGTGTTCAAAATATTAACATGACCTCTGTGATGGCTATAAACCCATTCCTACAGTCAAAAATATCAATAATTCCTAGTTGGTCCCATAGTAAAAGTTGTTCCTATTGATGGGTCAAAATTACCTTGAGTCGGGCGTTACTTTAGAAATCAACACCCTTTATGTAAAAAAATATGTTACGGATATAAACTAATAAAACTAAAAAACAATCTTACCATACTAACTGTATCGCAAAGAAATTAAAAAGGTCACAACATAAAAAACCAATTAAGCAAAGAAACATTATTGTAGTCACTCCAGACCACATCTGACGCAAAAATGTCATAACGGTGGCGGCATTGTCACGTTGGAGGGCCAGAGAAATCCGTTGCATGAGATAAATGCCCTTTATATTGGAATATTTGCTTACCCAGATAGAGTATTCTCTTCTTATCTTTAGCAGGGTTGGGATACATCATCGCCATGGCCATAGCCAGCGAGAACTTTTGATATGTCTCCGGTATAGACAGAAAACGTCTGTTACCGCCATCTTGATCTAGAGAGTACAAAATGCAAAACACAGTTGTATATTTTAAGAGATAAAAAATAAATTACCAAAATTATTTTTCCCTTATCAAAATATAACTTAAAAGAAACGTTAGTAACAATATCACAAAATAAGGCAAAAGGTGGTGGTTCAGCAGTTGCTAAGCCCGATCAGTCTTCTCCTCAAAATGTTAGAGTGTAATGTTATGAAAGTGAAATAAATAAAAGTTGTTTTATTTATTTATAAAGAAAAAGTAGGATTGACAAATTCGTAAATTCGATGAAAAATTTAAGAGTCGCTAGAGTACATTTTGCCAGTACCTTAAATGAGTAACTGTTTATTGTTTTATTTATTTAAGAAGAAAAAGTAGAATTGACAAATTCGTAAGATGAAAAATTTAAGAGTTAAAGAAAAGAGTACCTCGTAATATTTAGTTACTTAACCTTCTCAGTCCCGTGTCGACAAAAGGTCAGGACTGAACCAGAAATGTCTAATTCCGATTAATGGGAATTAGTTTACTACTTACTATTTACTAAGTGTTAGGGAATTCAAGTTACTAAATTTTTCTTAATAAATATTCACAAATACATCCCCTTCAATATATAACTTTAAATGAACATTCATAATACAATATCTACTTAATATAAATAAGAGTCTCAAGACGTTATATTTGTAAATAAGATCTAATTCAATATAACGATTTGTATCTTTTTTAGGCATCCGAAACAGACTAACTACTATAAATTATACATACACTTGTCATTCTACGATTAAGGGGAGCAAGAATACAATAAAAGTTAAAGTAGGAGTCCCTTGGGGTTCTATACTAGGGCCGTTACTCTTTTAGGTTTATGTAAATTATTTTCCCTACCTACGTAGAAAAACTATCCCAGATAGTATTATTTGCAAATGATACTTCCTTAATTTTTAAAGTTAAAGGAGACTTAGGTAATTTTAACGAAGTAAACAATGCTCTATGTACAGTTCTAAGCTGGTTCACGTAAACGATCTGAGGTCAAACGCGAAAAACACAAAATGCGTCAAGTTCTCATTGAAGAAGATGAATGAAAAATACGTATTTATTTATCGCCACGTACACGTATAAAACGAGAAATATTAAAGGAGACATCAGCAATTTCCATGCGGCGGTAAAACGGCCTCAGGCTCAGTAATTAATGCGCGTTTATTATCCACAGCACTGATTTTCAGTGAGAATTATTGCCCACAGCACTGATTGCCCAATGTTAAAAATGTCACGCCTCTAAAAACATCTGGTGTTGAATGTGTAACACTAGTTTAAATTAAAACTGTAGCGTTAAACTGTTACGTGACTTACCCCCGGTTTATCGTACGAGAACAGATTGATAATCTGCTCTTAACAGCTGGCAAATGTTTTTTTCCTATGCACTTTGGCCAACTGACAGTTCTGCTGTTAACGATAGATTAACAGACTGGTAGAGCACGAGAAACCGGGGGTTAGGATCAGATAATTCTGTTCAGAATCAGAATCAGATACTTTATTTGTCAAACATAAGTATACAATACATGCATGGTCTTATAAATATAAAATGCGCGCTATGTTTAGCCATAAGGCGTACAAATGTTTTAAACTTAAAATAATAGTGTTATGTTTATGAACAAAACAAGTCAATAACGTTAATGATTACATAATATGAAAAAATAATAATCGTTAAACGATGCTTTAGCTACTGAGCTAGGTATTCCCACCATTATTATATTATATTACTATTACTATATTACACCAGTCAAGAAGTTAAAGGGTGAATAATAATAGGTAATTTAAATTACAAATGGCAAAAGGATTCATCTCACCCCACTGTCGATTATTCAAAATTTCATAAGATCTGTGTCCCATTTTGTTGAAACCAAATAATGTTGCTTTCAGAAAATGATGTTGCTATTTGGTCACTATCTTTAGAAAGGATCAGAAAGCAAGGACACGCTTCTTTTATATTACCGGCCGAGTCGCATTCTGTGACCATCAAATAAAAGAGATGTGGGACTTTAGCTCCGGTAAGCTTCAATCCATTAGTACTTTGGTTTAGCTTTGACTGTATTATGTGAGACACACTTAAAAGATTAAAGCGAAGTTTGCACACGACTTATTTTCTATTTTCTCGTGCTTTTAGATAAACAATCCCATGTTGTAACCGTCGTACTTTTTTGGTTAATTTTTTTGCAGCCTACACTTATCACATTGCAGGGCACGTGCCTTCTCTCAGAGAGATACTATGGGCTTAATTAGCTCGCGTGCCCATCGTGGAAGAGCAATTTCAATTGCTGATTTATGAGTCATACTGTTCGACTTACATCAGAGCAAGTTAATAGACGACCTCTGTGAAATGAAATGAAAAAAACTTTATTGTAAAACCGAGGAACACGGGTCTCTTACCTGAGGAAGGTATAGGCCATACTCCACCACGGGGGCCTAGTCCGGATTGGTGGAGGCTTGCAAGACTAGTCGCTGGTCTTACTGTCAGAAGTTATCAAACCGCCCTAAGGCCTCTGACTTGGTTCAACACTGACAACTATCGACGGCAGCCGGCACCAACTGCATAACGTGCCTTGCGAAACACAGAACCGCTCGAAAAAATGTCCCTAGCGCTAGTCATAGACGGTGACCCATCCATGCACTGAACGCGCCCTATGTTGCTTAACCTTCGTGATCGCTTAAGATCACTCAGGCAGCCGAGCTATTAAACTATACTGCCGACTAAATTATCTGTGTGTTTATGGCATAGACATGACAAGCTGATTCGTTCAGTTCTTTTTTTTTTTTGCGAGAGGTCCCGAGTTCGAACCACGGCTGGTGACAAAAAAAACCTACGTCTTGGATGTGTTGTCGCTGTTTCTAGCTCCCACGACACAGGGTATCCTAGTATGGGACCAGAAGCAATGTATGTGCCTGTATGTAAATGTTTATGTTTATATGTTCCCGTTTTTAAATGCCAACATGGTCATTTTACTAGTAGTAGATAAGTGGTTAATCTTCCATCTAATTCTAACTGTCACCTGTCAATTGTCACTGCTTTGTAATTTACTTCTGTCACCAATCTAGTTAGAATGAGTGTCTAAGTCATCGCCAGCATGATTAAAGGTTGCTGTTAGGTCTTTTTTATGGGAAAAGTGGATAATCTTGACAGAAAGGGTCAATTATCAAATCAGATTCTCAAGCCACTTTATTGAGTGATATTTTTTCAAGGTCTTTCAAGTTATTTACAACGTTCCATGATGCTTTTCTTCTATTATTCAAGTAACCAAGAGTTGAGAGAAAGGCGTGCTTCTTGATAAAAAAATATGACACAAAACAAACCGTTTAAAAAAAACCAGAACGGCTAAACGGCTGTATACAAACAGCCATGTGTATATAGGTTAGTTAATAAAACAAGATATGCCTAACATACCATCATCAACCACTGATGTCCCCACCGAGGGGTAAGGGAAGACACCCCCTGAGGAAGGTATAGGCCATACTCCACCACGGGGGTCAAGTCCGGATTGGTGGAGGCTTGTAAGACTAGTGGCTGGTCTTACTGTCAGAAGTCTTCAAGCTTTTTTTTTTTTACCCAGGAGAAACCACTTTACGGGTACCGTCAGCTCGGGGTAGCACGGCGGTTATGTTGGACTCCCCGCCCTGTAAAGGGCAGTATACCTACTAAAACTCCCGGGGTGTTCCATGCCACTCGCAAGGGACGGGGCCACGGGAACGCTTGCGCACACTACCGCAACCCCGTCAGCCGGCGCCCTCGCGGGCACGTCTTCAGGGGGGAAGTGTTTTCTCCCCCAACTCCGCTAAAGGCACTCCGGAACACATGGAGCGCCTTCCAGCACGGGACCTCTGAATCGAGCGGTGAGTCCCCCGACCCACCGCCCGAAGGCCCCCGTTAAGGCGGTAGACGGTCGGCATACGCCCGCCGTCTGCGGCCGGTCCTCCGACGGCGAAGAGGGAGCGAAAGGGGATCATTCTCTCGCGCCCTCTCCACCGCCTCTTTCTCCACCATGACGGCCTCGCTGAAGGCGAGGACCGCCGACCAGGCCTCTTCGCTGCCGACCATCGCACTGACGATGGCCGGCAGCGAGAGGTCCGCCCCAATAGCCGCGGCCAATTCGGCACGCGGCTCCGCCCACGCGAGGCACACGGCGCGCGTGTGCTGCGCCGTGTCCTCCGTCGTGTCGCAGTGGTGGCACGCCGTCGACGGCTCCCGACCCACAATCCGGCACAGGTACACACCGAAGCAGCCGTGCCCGGTGAGGACCTGCGCCAGGCGATAGGTCAGTGTGCCGTGCCTGCGTTCGGCCCACTCACGAAGAACGGGTCGAACGGCGGCCACCACCTCGAGGCCGGCGGTAGGTTGCGCCAGCCTCTCCCACCGGTCCTGGAAGAGATCGCCGCGGGCTCCCTCTCTCCACCGCACGATCTCCTCCTGAAGCGGCATCCCGCCATTGGCGCGAACCTCCGCGCTGCGCCAGTAGACCGCCGCGAGTACCTCGGCTTTGAGGTCCCAAGGCGGGCTACCAGCCAGCACCGTCGCCGCTTCGTACGAGACGGTTCGGTACGCTCGAGCCGCCCTGGTCGCCATGACTCGCTGCGGGCGCCGCAGCAGGGTCCGGTTTGCAGCGCCCAGTGCGTCCACCCATATTGGCGCTCCGTAGAGCGCCATAGAGCGCACCACACCTGCGTACAGGCAGCGACAGCTCCCCCCAGGCCCCCCAATATTGGGGAGCAGTCTCGCGAGCGCTCCGGCCGAGGCCACCAGTCTGGGGGCCAAGCGCCGGAAGTGCTCCGTGAACCTCCATCGGCCGTCGAGCACGATGCCCAGGTACCGCATGTGCGGGGCGACGGCGATGGAGGTTCCACCCACCACTATAGAAGTCTTCAAGCTGCCCTAAGGCCTCTGACTTGGCTTAACGACTACCATCTATCGACGGCAGCCGGCACCAACCGTGCCTTGTAAAGCACGGAACCGCTCGGAAAAATGCCAAATGTATTTATTTACTTACGATTTATTTTGAGAGACTTTTGAGAAGATTATTAGCTTTCTCTGTCTAGCAGTTACTGCAAAAAGGCATTTAAGAATCAAATTACAAAAGTAATCAAATGTTTCATCGTAAATCGTAAACTCAACGCGCCATTATAATACTGGCTCAAGCGAGCACACCATTTATTATGCTAACTCGATGCGGGGATATTAATCACACACTCTGGAAGCCACAGGGGCGTATCCAGGGTAGATACTTAAACACTTAAATAAAAAGTAAAATCAATGAGTAGAAATACAATGAGTAGAATCACGACACAGGGTATCCTAGTGTGGGGCCAGAAGCAATGTATGTGCCTGTATGTAAAAAAAAATGTATGTAAAATGTTATAAGGTATTGGTTTTTTAATTGATGTAAATATTTACAGTCGTAATAGCTAGCTTTACTGTAAGTAATAGTTGATATTTTTGGACGTTTATGAACGATTAAGAACCAGTTTTCTGTAATATATCGAGTGGAACGGAAAAACACTTGAAGCGACACTTTGGTCCAAATTGAGTTATATTATAATCAAATTTCCATCAAAGGAAAAACTAAAAAATGTATATTTATGGTAACACAGAATCGTCATTTGTTTTTTTAACGTTTATTAAACATTACAAGCAAAACTGTGTCCGTTTCGAGATCTACATCATTTTTTAGAATAATCAGATAACTTTATTACTAGATATCGCAGTCAAAAACCTCTACTTACCCCTCTATCCATCCCTTTGTTAAATATTACTGGGCACCCGCGATACAAGCCTGACCTAGTGCGGGCACCACAATCGTTCCCAAGATCCCTTATCGAACTTATTCAATAGTAATACCTTATTTTTAACTCTACCGTAAGTTTTAGTTCTAAGGATCAATGTGTGTTTTCTGGCAAATAAATTATTTTCTATTTCTATTTCTAGAAACCTACAAAAACAATACTTTTTTACAACGCCATTGTTAGGATGCGTCGAACTTTGGTAACTATACATGTGGGCATAGATGTTTTCAGAAATTGTGCGTCTTTATAAAAACGTGGCGAGTGAATATAGTAAATTAATAAAAATAAAAGTTAGGATTAAACAGAGCCTCGATTCTGTTAGTGTATTATAGTTCGATGACAGGTAAACAGTCGGTCACGTGACCAGGGCCTAGATTCTGTTAATGTATTGTAGTACAATGACAACTGAATGAACATGTCGATTTAGTTTCATTGCCACTTCAAATTTACGCGCGCATGCATTGATATGCAATCTAGGCGTCAATGGTATGAAAAATCACGTCACGTGACCCGACCATGTACGAATCTGTCATCGCACTATAATGCACTAACAAAATCGAGGCCCTGATTTTTCATTCCATTGATGCCTAGAAGGTTTGTTATCTGTGCGCGCCTAGACTTGAAGCGGCAATTAAACTTAATCGCCATGTTCTTGCAGTTGTCATCGTGCTACAATGCATCGTATCTATGTAAAATTTCGAAAATGTCTCTGTAACCTGTTTTGTGTTTTAAATAAAATAAAATAAAACGGGCAATACAACTCCAAAATAAAACTCAATACACCCCTGACACATCGCGGGCTAGAAACAAACAATTTGCTCAACTGCGACGGTTTTCCAGATAATTCTTGTTTGCTCCAATATATTATACTTTTGTTCGAACCCTCTGAACCTAAAAGGGAGATTGTGGATGCCTCAGTTGATTTCAAAAAGCCATTTGGGACGAACAATGGCTTTACAATTTTTTCCAGTTGAATCGCCGTGACAGGCTGTGAGATACGGGCTTTAATTGATAATATTGATTAAGGCTTTCCCCTTCGTTTCGGCTTCCATCCATCGTGCTCGTTCAACGTGCAAAAACGTGATGCAAAATTAGTGTAATAGTGTTGAAATTGAAAGCTGAGTAAGTGAAGGAATCTAAGAGAACCATGAGCAAAGCGATAGATTCCTGAGCGTAGAGAGGCTTTCAAGACACGAGACGGCAAATAATTTTGCAGCCATGCGGAACACACAATTTTTCACCTCTGCTGTGAAAAAATCCAACTATTAAGTTAAGTTAATAAAGACTTAGGTTCGTTTAGGCCGCCAAATCAAAGTTAATATGGTATTTTTATGTAAACCTAAACATTTACATGCAGGAACATACATTGCTTCTGGCCCCACTCTAGTATACCAGAACCAGAAACAGCGACATCACAAACATGTAAACATCCAAGACATAATTTTTTTTTTATCCCCAGCCGGGAAACCTCTCGCATGGTAGGCGCTGAGCTAGAAGTACAAAACGTCGCAATTAATATTATTACAAATACAAGAAAAATATGTAAACTATAACTATTTGTAACTAAATCACTAAAAACTGTCTGAAAAAACTTCGAATACGGAACCGTCCATGGAAGCCCATCTCGCTCTTGTCCGGTTTTTATTTTATATTATCTATTATCGTAATCTTTCCCCAATTTGAAATGGTCTAATTATATTGTCTATACTTCATTAAGTATCGACAATATAATACGACTACGAATATGCATGAGACGAATACGTCTACTTAGGACATACAATCCAACTAGGCCGGTCCAACTTCGTGAAATAGGTAAATCGTCGAATCCACCTCGGCTGGGCTGCATTCGGGAAACTTAGATAAGTCTTTTCCTCTACTATTAGTATACCTATGTATACCTCAATCACTTAAAACAAAATTATACAACCAGAGTGTGTTACCAGTGATGACTTATGGCACTGAAACGTGGTCTTTCCCTATGGGCCTCATAAGAAAGCTCAAGGTCACGCAACGAGCTATAGAAAGGGCTATGCTCGGAATTTCTCTACGAGACCGAAGCAGAGATGATGAGGTCCGTAGACAAACCAAATTCGTCGACATAGCCCACCGGATGAGCAAGTTGAAGTGGTAGTGGGCGGGGCACGTAGCACGAAGAACTGATGGCCGATGGGGCCGAAAGGTTCTTGAATAGAGACCACACATCGGCACGCGCAGCGTAGGACGACCAGCCACAAGATGGACAGACGATCTCATCCAAGTGGCAGGGAGACGCTGGATGCAAGCCGCTTCCAACTGGTCTTTTTGGAAATCCATGAAGGAGGCTTATGTCCAGCAGTGGACATCTTGTGGCTGAATGAACAGTGTGGGTGAATGGACAAATGGACAGTGGACATCTTGTGGCTGAAAGCGGCTAACATTATACATAAGTGTATGTACATTGACATTCAACAAACAGTATGTAAATTCTTTACGTTGAAATAAATTTTTGATTTCTGAATGATGATGACTTAATGCACATTATTTTGAGATTTTCGTTTTTTTAATCACACTTTGTATGTGCACGATAGCTCACCAGTACCTATTATGTTACCATACAGGTACCTGGCTCCATTATTTAGCCAGAGTCCCCAATTTGGCCGATGCAGTCCTAGCAGAAACCGGTTCATATGGGCGGTTGAAAAGATTTGACCAAATTTCTCTTCCATTTCCTGTAGTTACTTTTGTGACAGAGCGCCGTAACTTACAGCGGTATCGTAAAGTTAATTGCACTGTCACTTTCACTGACGCCAAAATAAGCCATCGCTGGCCATCTTTGCCACTAAGGGGCAGGGCGGCTTAAGCTTGTCACACTCTATTCCTGTTCCATTAATGACCCGACTTTTTCATCCAGAAAAGTAAGTTAAAATAAAAAATAAATAAAAAAAAAATAACTCACGACCGTTATCTCCGAGGGGGTAGGCAGAGGCACCAATCACTAGAACTGGGCCCACGTTTTGCCGAGTTTATTAGGTCCCAAACGTGACAAGTGGCAAGCCTATCGCCGTTATCCGGGCACAATTTATTAGCGAATGGTGTTGCTGTACAAACAAACAAATGTACGTAACTAAAAGTCATTGGTACCTGCGTGGTTCGAGCCCAGACCCTCAAGATCGATAAGCAAGGGTCAACCCCACTACGCCACCACCGCTTTTTAAAGTTTAAAAGTAAGTTGTATAGATAAATAGATTTTATTACAAATTCATACATATGAATATTCATAACAACTTATGTTGAACGAATGTATTTGAACTCTGCAACTTGTTGAAGCAATTTTTTTGACAAAAATCTTAAACATTACAGGGGATCGCTGTAATGTTGACGCAATTTTTGTGTCAAAAAAAAACCTCGGAATAAAAAATAAAAAAACTAACCTTGGAAACCCGCGTGCGTGAGTGTGATCTGGATAGTAGCAAGTGATAGTCCATGGCGTGAGCTTATACATTGTGTGTATGCAATGGGGGAGATTGGTAGGGGACCGCGTAAGATTCGGTGTCGGTGGACCCCTCTGAGATACTGGCGTGAGCTTATGTATGTACATTGTACGTATGCATTGTTTTGCCTCTACCGCTAATGTGTGTGACTTTTTTCCTTGGACTCGGCATTGGCGCACTTCGGTGGCCATAAAAGCAGCGCGGCTTAAAACGCTGTACGTGCGTCGTTAACGAGACAGTTTAACTAAGCCTATTCGGGAACGTGGCCATTTCTCGCTGAGACGAACACGACAGGGGGGCGGGGGCGGAAGGACTGCTCGGCAAAAGTGTTTAATTTACCTGCCTTGGGGCCGAATGTAGTGGAGAAAAAGGCAGCAAAAAAAACTCCACTCTGGCCATCTTTTCTCAAATCTACCTACATACAGTGGAGTCTTACATAATTACACCCCTGGTCGCAAGCTTTACAACATTACAAACATCAAAAAACCATAAGAACGTAAGGCCCTTTCTCCACTGATCCGGTCCGGCGTCGGAACCAGAATCAGTCATGAGAAAAATATCGGATGCCGGATTATGCTCTCCACTTCATCCGACTATAATCGGCAATGGACGTGACGCTGCTTTACTAAAATTCCTCGGTTTTTCTATTCGAGGCAGGGGACGTTTTCCACACATTCTATTAATGTAAATAAAATAGTATGGGAACATTTTTGGGTTGTATGCGCGGTGCAAGCGTGTATTGTTTTTGTACGTCGATCACTTCGGACCGGTAAAATACCGTTCCGATCTAGCAAATTATCGGACCGTTGAAAACCGGATGCCGGAGTAGTGGAGAAGCTTATTAGTATTCCTGTGTATTTCTAAATCGGATCGGTAATTAATGTTTGCCGGACCGGAGCAGTGGAGAAAGGCCCTTAGTCTTGCTGATGCGAAGCTGACTATCTTCACCTCCGCACTCTATTTGAAACGAATGCGATGTAAAACCCATCGTGGGATTGGCAGTAAACTTTTAACGCGTCACTTTTATAACGCGCCATTTTACTACGCGCGGGGCCCCTCTGGAGATTTTTACTAAATTAAACGGACGTTGAACTAGTTGTAACTAGATTTAACTAGTTTAACGACCTGAGTTTCAATTGGTTAACTTTGAATCACACGCGTGTACTCGCTCGGAACGTTTGAATCGCTGAAAATGTGACCTTGCCGTGGATTTGTTATGTCGCTGACACACATACATACATAAGCTCACGCCTGTATCACAGAGGGGTAGGCTGAGATCAGGGGCCTTATTCTCCTAGTGCATTATAGTTCAATGACAGATTCTCGGTAGGGTCACGTGAGATGTTTTTTTATACTATTGACTCCTAGGTTTGGTACTTGTGCGCGCGTAGATTAAAAGCGACAATGAAATGAAATCGCCGCGTTCATGCAGTTTTCAATGTACCACAATGCATTATGAGAATCTAGGCCCTGGGACTGCCACTAGCCACGATACTGACAGATCACTATCGCTTCATCGCCATTCATTAGTTGCTGCACGCATGATTTTTACCTTGCCCTTTGCTAATACTCGTACAGCCTCTACTTGGTCGCATTATGTCCGCCGGGTCCGCCGGTTTAACGCCGGGCGTCTTGAACTGACCCTTCCACGCATATTCACTCGGTATATTTGTTTCGTCAGTCGTTCTTCCTTCATCCTCTCCACATGTCCAAACCAACGCAACATTCCTTTCTCAATTCTAGTAACAACCTCTTTAAGTCCACAATGTTCTCTAATCATTCTATTGCGTATTCTGTCATTCAAAATAACACCACACATATTTCTCATGGGCTCAGAATAAGAAACCCTTATTCTGAGCTCATGGGCCTCATTTCTACTGCATTAGCCTACTTTCATGATTCTTCTGCCATGCCCAAGTCTCTCTACCATACATCAATGTTGGGACCAGCTAGGGCTGCCAACTTTATTTATAACAAATATAGTATTTTCGAAGCTATTATCTCTAAAAATATAGTAGATGGCAAAATAATAGTAAAATAATAGTAGTAGTTAAATATTTTCTTTATTTTTTTTATTTGACTTGAAGAGCGAGCTTTAGAAAAAGATTAAGGCTGGGTTCCGCTTTACGCAAAATCTAGTAGTTTTTCCTACTATATATATATTTTTAAATATAGTATTTAAGCCCCTAATACTATATTATATTATAGTAGGGTTGGCAGCCCTAGGACCAGCTCACCATTATGGTGACACACTGCCAACTTTATTTAGAATGGCTTCTGTTAGTCAAATTTGATAGGAAAACTAAATAAAGAAAATTGCAGTCACGGAAGAGACCCGTGAAACTTGAAAGTTTCGAAGAGAAAATAAGCGTTCCCTTGCCGAATATTAAAACCTTATCATTTCCAATTTAAAATACAACCCGCATAAGCCCGGCATCATCACGCTTGCACCCCGAGGGAGCAGCCGAGAGTAGGGTTACCACGTCTGAACGTGTGATCTCCGGACAAATTACTACTGTGTGTCATGATTTTGGTAAATTTGCGTCAAAAGTATTATTTAATTTAAGATTAAAACATTATTTTACTACGACCGGTAATTTATAAGATGTATTTGACAGCATTTTTAATATTCTATTATTTTAAAAGTGGCCATTTGATTAGAATTGTATTTTAAGCGGAGTGTTAAAAATTGGCGCCAAGACCAACCAATAGCATGCGCTCGCCTTTAGTCTATAAAAGGGAGGGCTCGAGGATAATCCGGCAGTCTTGTGCTGGCCATGTGATGGGGCGGAAGCTCTGCCTGATTTAAGAATTTATATTTATAATTTATATTAAAAGTTAAGTTAAATTGTGAATGTTGTACAGTGATGTGAGATTTGTGAAGTGAATTGTGTTGTTCGTGATATGTGACACGATTTTTTTATTGAATGAAATGGCTGTCCCCCGATAGAGGTTAACCTCCTCAGTCATGACCTTGAAAATAACAATGGTTTTCTGTTGTTATTTTCAAGGTCAGGACTGAAGAGGTTAAGAGAATTGACCATGCTCATTTTTTTAACTTGAACGGAAATCTCAAAACAATTTCGAGAATTTATTAGTAAGTCTATATTTTTTAAGATCTACATAAATAAAATTCAAAGACCTGACTGACCCACTCATCAACGCCCAGCCCAAGCCGTTGAACCTAGGAAGCTGAAATTTTGCACAGAGGGTCTATATTATAATGTAGGCAAGGAATAAGATTTTTTGAAATTCAGCCCCGAAGAGGGGGAAAACGGTTGCCAAAATTTGTATGGGAGGTATAAAGAATGTTGTCTAATTTTCTTGAAACCTAAAATAAATACTCTTCAATACGATTGATTGAACACGTGTTTCACCGTTTTTCTAAATTTAACCCTTAAGGGAGTGTGCGGGGTTGCAAAATTTTGAACTAAAGTCCACGTGGACGGAGTCGCGGGCGAAAGCTAGTATTCAATAAAAAGCCTTGACCTTAAACGACTTTTTCATGACATCAGCAAAGACAGTACAGGTCAGTTATCTAAAGCTGGCACGTTCACACTTATGCAATTTCACTATACAGTATGTTTAAAAATAAATGATTTTTATTCAAAATGCGACTCTAGTTTAAGTGTAGACTAGAGTTAGGTTTTAGTAAGATCGGTGCGTTGTAGATAAATAAATACAAATATACATAATAATATGTGTTACTTGTTATAATATATTTTTAGCAAATTCGAGCGAAAAGTATTAAAAATAAGGTCGAATCAATGGTCACAAAATAGTTATAATTTTCAATAAATTTTCACACGAACAAAAATAATTTCACCTAAGAAAATCTTTACCAAAACAGAAAATAATTATCTCAGAAATCCTCAACAATTTAATTATAATTTAATTACGAGTATTTAACAAAGGGTCACGGACGCTCAGTGGTCAGTTACTGGATGAATGAGCCGTTTTCAGATGAACTAAAAAAAAAATTCAATGGCTGTCAAAGTAATGCAATTTTGGACCTCAGCCCAATAGCCATGTTACTATGTCGCCAACAGTCAAATGTTTGTCCTTTCGGAGTTAAATTGTATTGAAAATGTTTTTTTTTTTCAATACAATATACCTAACTCCGAAATAGTCCGAAATGTCAAACATTTGGCTGCTGACTTCATAGTAACCTTTTATTCAGCTCACTGAGATTCGATGATGTATCACACATGGCTATTGGGCTGAGGTCAAAAATTGCATTCCTTTGACAGCCATTCGTTTTTTTTTTAGTTCTTCTGAAAACGGCTCATTTGGAACTACTTTTCTTAGCTGTCAGAAAAATCCCTCATTGAAACGCACATACGGTTGAATACTAAAAAGATCACGCTGTATATATAAACAGTAGCAAAAGTAAAACTATAACTGTCCCCTTCACACTCATAAGCTAGACCGCGCGCAAGAGAGACGGGCAGACTTTTCATGATGCGCATGCAGTACACGTCACGCTGCGCGCTTATTCACAGCTTATTCACTACACAAGCGCAACGTGTAAATGTGTTGAACGTGCCAGCTTTACTTAACTGACCTGTACGAGTGCTAGGCTGAGATTCTTAAACTGCACTTTGACTTTACTTTGACGAAAAGATCGACTTTCAATCAAAAATATGTTTCATAGCCCTGTCACACCATGACTTTACTTTCACTAGCCTACACTTTGCTTAGTAAAGTCGAAGGAGTCGATGATCATGACTTTGGCCTCAAAGTAAACTTAGCATCAATATGCGTACAAATAATGTAGTCCTGAATGATAAAGACATTTTCATAAAACCGAACAAATTTTATTAGGTTGGGTTATACTTCAGAAACGTAAAGTCAATTTTTATTTTTTTTCTTTCGTTTGGTTTTCACGGACCAAAAAGTGCCCCGAAAGGAGGTTTATTACCATACATCCTTGAAGTCAAGGTCAAGTGGACATCTTTCAATGACGTTCCGTTTCATTCAAATAAATCAAGTTTAGATGATATTTTCACCAATTATTTCTTGATTGAAAATTATGCGTGTAATGTAACAGCTTCTGTCAAATTCAATACTTGCTCAGACTTTACTTTGGGGACGTACTTTGCTAAGGAAAGACCAAGGACCTGTCTCTGAAATTGAAAAAGTTGAAAGTATACTTTGTCAAACAAAGCTTACTTTGTGAGTCTTCACTTTACTTTACAGTCTTTGCTGTAAAGTAAAGTCACGACTGTGAATCTGGCCCTTAATCCTTTGGCTTACCTACAGAAAAATTACCAAACCAAATCAACTGAACCAACAGCGTTGAAGTAATGACAGTCAGAAAGTGTTAAAAATTTTAATAAACAGAGAGACCTTCATTGTTTTTTCATCTTGCAAAAACTCATATGTCCAGTGGTGACCCTGACCGAGGGGTAATCGAATAACCGAGTGACAAAACCCGCCGTGCGACAACCATTCTACATCCATTCTACTTTGTAACACACTAACTCCATATCACTACAAATTATCACCCGACATGGCACCCTTGTGGCGTAAAAAACAAAGCTGAATTTCGCAGGACATTCGTTGTATTTTTAACTTAGTACGGGGTAAATACATACATACACACAGTAAATCAGCGAGACAGTCCCATTATCCGGGTCTTTCGTCGGGCCTCCGAAAGGGCGGTGCAAATGATGGAGGATTTACATAGTAATCATACAGACTTGTCCTCAAACAAAGCGGCTAACAGACTCGCCGTTTTCTATCCTCTTGTAGTGAGGATTTCTCGCTCTACGTCAGTAGAGGTACAAATTAATTAGAATTCTTTACGTTGAAATAAATTTCTGATATCTGATTTCAAAAAGAAATCAATGAAATCTTTCTCACCTTATCATCATCATCAACCCATTATGTCCCCACCGAGGCGCACGGGTCTCTTCCCTGAGGAAGGTATAGGCCATACTCCACCACGGGGGCCAAATCCGGATTGGTGGAGGCTTGTAAGACTAGTGGCTGGTCTTACTGTCAGAAGTTTTCAAGCCGCCCTAAGGCCTCTGACTTGGCTTAACGACTGCCATCTATCGACGGCAGCCGGCACCAACTGCTTAACGTGCTTAACCGCTCGGAAAAATGCCACTAGCGTTAGTCATAGACAGTGACCCATCCATGGACTGGACGCGCCGTATGTTGCTAAACCTTAAGCTGCGTCCACATTTGTAGCATTTCGGTGTATCGTATCTCCGTTGCGTGGCCTCGGCGCGTATCATGATCGCTAGTTTGGACGCAAAATGATACCGTCTAAACTAGCGATCATGATACGCGCCGAGGCCACGCAACGGAGATACGATACACCGAAAGGCTACAAATGTGGACCCGGCTTTAGTGATTTTTTAAGATCACTCAGGCAGCCCAGGCTATGAGCGATTTTTCTCATCTTATACCTACTATTATTTACCACATTCATCCCTATCATCAATCACAAATATACACTCATCACACCCTTTCACACACTCTCTGCTCAGTGGCTGAAACCCGAACCCAAGACTCCGGTCGTAGGACTGAGCAGACACATACACACTTAGGGCTCTCGCCCACGGCGGCTTTTTGTAGCGCTACGGCCGCGCGACGGTGGCGCGTTCGCCGCGCTACAGCCGCGATGCGGTCGCTAGCTGTGTGCTCTCGCCCACGTAACCACGCTTCTGTCGCGATGCGAACGCGCCACCGTCGCGCGGCCGTAGCGCTTCGAACGCGCCACCGTCGCGCGGCCGTACGTAGCGCTTTGAACGCGCCACCGTCGCGCGGCCGTAGCGCTTCTGTCGCGATGCAAACGCGCTACCGTCGCGCTCCCAATCGCCACAGTTGCAAGATGAGGCAACTCCGTTGAGGCAAAATTAGTCACGTTGTCTTTGGTGCTGCTTTTACGTAAGCAGCCGAAGCGCCGACAACGACAGCGACGTCACGTAGCCCCGGCTGCCTGAGTAATCCTAAGGGCCCTCGCCCACGGCGGCTTTTTGTAGCGCTACGGCCGCGCGACGGTGGCGCGTTAGCAGCGCTATAGCCGCGCGCTTGCATCGCTACGGTGACGCGTTAGCAGCGCTACAGCCGCGCTACGGTGGCTCGTTGCAAAAGCGACGGCAGCGCTACAAAAAGCCGCCGTGGGCGAGGGCCCTTAATTACATATGTACATACATTATACTTTCTTTTATATAAGTTTTACAAAGATTTTGATATAATGTATTTTATAATTTATTTTGAAAATATTGACCAGTTTAAGAATTACTTTTACTTTACTTAAATTTTGGTGTTTATGACACAGTGAAATAATAATAAAAAATAGTCTTTGTCCACATATATATTTAAAAAAATGTCACTAACGTCAGTTGATTTGGTTTGGTACCTAATTTTTTTGTAAAACTTATATAAAAGAAAGTATAAAGTATGTTTGTAATTAAGTAAAGTAGTACCTTCCTCAGGGAAGAGACCCGTGCCCCTCGGTGGGGACATGATGGGTTGATGATGATGATATCTCATTACATCTTTCCATAGAAATCGTTAGGAGACCACACACGACAGCTATAATATACATCTTTACATCTTCGTACCTTAAAGGTACTGAGCGATACGAAGATGTATATTTACCTGTCGATACATCTTAATATATCTCAATACCTTTTCGTATATTACGATACATCTTTCTTCGAACATGGTGTTCAAAAAGTTTATTGGTGATTCATAAACTCCACTAGGAATCTTATTTCGCTAAACAACATATCAGAGTCCTGTCTCAAAAAATTCATTTGCTCCACGTCACTTATAATCCTATCTGTAATCACTAAATAGGCTCGCTAAAGGCCGGTATCCGAATTGAGAATTTCACTTAAGTAAATATTTAAATAACGTTCTGTCACGCTCTTTTCTTAGAAATTTGACGAGACACCACTAGAGTTAAGAAGTTACTTAGCGAAATTCTCAATTCAGAAATCGGCCGTAAGCTACGTTTCGTACGCCTGAGGAAGGTATAGGCCATACTCAGCCACGGGGGGCCAATTCCGGATTGGTGGAGGCTAAGAGTAGTGGCTGGTCTTACTCTATGGCCTCTGACTTGGCTTAACGACTGCCATCTATCGACGGCAGCCAGCACCAATTGCTTAACATGCCTTGCAAAGCATGGAACCGCTCGGAAAAATGCCATTAGCGTTAATCATAAACGGTCACCCATCCATGCACTGAACGCGCCCTATGTTGCTTAACATTCGTGATCGTTTAAGATCACTCAGGCGGCCAGGGCTGCGAGCAATTCTTCGATTCAGTCGATTGATGACCTATGATTTTATAGATATAACATAGGAAGTTACAAATTATATAATGATGGAATATAAAATTAAAGTTGCCTTTAACATGAAGGATAGTAACAAAATCAATCTACCTCAAGAAAAGAAAAAAAAGTGTAGCAACACAGTGGTCATCAATTTTGTAATAATATCATTCCTGTCCACTAGGTGGAGATGTCTGATAATTCCACATATAATTGAAACTCTTCGGAATTTTCCTTACTTTATAATATAATATTAATAATATTGAACATCATACTATGATGTTCAATCCACATCGTTCTATTTTTGACACATGTGCCAACGCATACGCGCATGAAAAAATCAATCATCTTCTGATGAACTAGCTATCTATTAAATCTAGTAGTAAGTAAGTCGACAGATCCATAACAACACCCTGTATAACGCCTTAGCAGCCGGAACGTGTGTCGGTCGAGACGTATGCCAACGAAATGAAGCGAAATATACATTACGTTACCTGTTGCGTGTGTGATACTTTAATATAATGTAAAGCTATACATCCCGGGATGTAATGTATATTATAGCCGTCGTGTGTGAAGTCCCTACCTCCGTATGACTAAACTAAATTGCTTTTTGTTTCTGGTGTAGTCACTTTATAAAGATAAGGCTATACTGAGACAAAAATGTATAATTTATCATACTTAATTATTTGACTTTATTGCGTGTTTTGAAAAAATTTTGCCATTTTTTTTTTTTTGGAAGGATTATTATTTTTCGTTCTAAAATAGTTAGCCAGAAATCACTCACGCAATTCGTGTTAGATTTTTGGCGCTTGCATGACGAGCTGACAGATGAGAAAAAGCTGATTGAAAAAATGTGATTTTCGGTATAAGAAGTACCTATTGAAGGAGGTACTTTAGAGCTTAATAATGTATGAGAATTACAATAAACAAGTTGATTGATTATTTTCACCCAGTTTTTCGGTGTAGTCTGATTTCAGTGATTTAAGTATTTCGTTTTATAGCCGAGAATCTGACTACCCAAAATATATCATGTTTTATAGTTTTTAGCCCTTTATCCAAAACAATCGATAAAATTCCTGAAAGACAAAAAAAAAAAAACGACCACCGAAGTCAGCCATTTTTGCCTCTTCTGGAGAAATGCCTAGACGTGTTATTTATTTTCAACCTTTTGCCACATATTTTTCAGTTCTAACATAGGCGCCACGCACATATTTTATGTTTGCACAAACAATTAAATTTCTCGTGACTTCAGACACACAGAAATTAGCTACTAGATGCACTTAATTATCGACAACTTATCGACTAAAATCTGTCCCAGCTAGAGTGTGGTTGTGTGGGTGCGTACCATGAAGTGTGCGCACATCTCGTAGCGTTGTGTGAGTAACTCGGGCTTGCGACACCCGGTTCTTATACAAATTCGGCGATAGGTCCGGTCTCCTTTACTTCAGATGTCTGTGCTTTTAACATAAATGGTAACTATTCCATAAAATTAATGTGAAAGTAGGTACAGTCGACAGCTGACCCACCACTACATGTACACTCTGTATTCGGCCACAATGACTGTGCTACACAATGCATAGGCCATCAGCTGTCCACTGTATCTCACTTATAAACTTTTATCTTTAGCAGCTACTTAAATCGCTAGTTCAACATTATTATTTTTTATAATGAGTAGATATGATACCATTCTTTTGTAGATTGGGAGGGCTGGAAACCTAAGATACAGATCTTTTGATCTAGTATATGCTCCAGTCTATCCACAAATAGTGCATCATTTGTTGTTGTATTGTATCATTTAATCAATGTTATTTTGTATACGAATGTAATTTGTGGACAGAAAAATAAACCAATAGGTATCTTATCTTATCTTAATGTAACGAATTGACATTGTGCTTGTTTAACGTGAAAGTACAATGTTAGCTTCTAAATAGATAACTTCCACACAATACGACGACCTCTGTGGCACAGCTGTTAGCGTATCTGCCTACCATGAGCGAGATCCTGGGTTCAAACCCCGACTGGGAACAAAAAAAAATCCCCAGGTCTTGGATGTTTACTAAACATGATGGTGATGTCGCTGTTTCTGGTTTCCACGACACAGTGTAGGGCCTGAAGCAATGTATGTGCCTGTATGTAAATGTTTATGTTTATATTATTTCTTATGTAATCTGGTAACTTATAAACAAACAACTAATGAATGAAAGTCGATGAAGCGAAAGTGATCTGTCAGGATCGTGGCAAGCGGCAGTCCCCGGTCTATGCCTACCTTTTTGGGATACAGGCATGAGCTTATGTATGTATGTGTTTACTTTTAAGCGCACCTAAGATAGGACGTTCCATTGCTTTTATTGCTAGCTAGCATAGCTAGTGATCCTCTTTCTAAGTACATTTTATTTGTGTCCAAGCTGGTCGGCGACTTTTATTCCGTTTTCAATTTTAAATAAGATACTGTAAGTACTTGATCGAGTTAGAAAATGTCAGCAGAAGGTCTTAACTCTACAGACGACGTTTACGACGCAATAAAATAGCAACTTTCTAAGTTAGTAGAAACTTGGGATTAGGTTACAAGACTTACGTGAAGAATTTGTACGTTTTGTATTGGATAGTCTAAGAAGTTACAGTTACAATGTGGTATACACGATAATCATTGAAGCGGAAAGGTGACTCAAAATAGAAATGACAAGGCTCTATGACGTGTCAACGAGAATTGTTTTATATTATATCATTATCATCATCATTCAGCCACAAAAATCCACTACTGGACGTAGACCTCCTCCATGGATTTCTAAAAAGACCGGTTGGAAGCGGCTTGCATCGAGCGTCTCCCTGCCACTTGGATGAAGACTTGTCTGTCTGTCCATCTTATATTATATATTTTTATATTTTTACCGGCATTTTTCCGACCGGTTCCGTGCTTCGCAAGGCACGTTAAGCAGTTAGCCTTAGTCATAGAACGGTCACCCACCCATGCACTGAACGTGCCCTAGGTTACTTTACCGTCGTGATCGTTTGAGATCACTCAGGCAGCCGGAGCTACGAGCGATTACATACATTAGTATTGTACATACTTATACATAAACAGCTGTTGCCTAGAGGGGTCGCCACAGACCAAAGACTGCCAGTTGCCACGATCCTGACAAATCACCTTCGCTTCTTCGACATTCATTAGTTGCTGCACGCATGAATTTTATCTTGCCCTTTGCTAATACAGCCTCTACTTGGTCGGAATATGTCTGCCTGGGGCCTCTCTTACCGACGCTTCCACGCACATTCACTAGGTATATTAAATTTATTTCGTCAGTCATTCTTCGACATGACTATGGGCCAGTTTCTGAATTGAGGATTTCGCTAAGTAATTATTGAACTGTAGTGATGTCTCGTCAAATTGCTCAGAAAAGAGCGTGACAGAACGTTACTTTAGTATTTACTTAGTGAAATTCTCAATTCGGAAACCGGCCTTTAGTCAGTTACCAGACTATCAGACTTACCCGCAGTTTCTCGAACACAAATGGCTTGTTAAACTAAGGTTAACAGCATATAGATATTATAATTTATTTATGTAGTAGTTTATAACATCTATATAAGTAAGATTTATGTAAGTTTATTATTAAGTATAAGTATGTATTATTCGTATTTGCACAAACTGCCCGTCACTTTTTAGTTCGGCAACCTTTCCGTCACAAGGTTAGCGTCGGACCGCCTATTGTATATATTTCTTTAATTGTAACTTTTATTTGTCTCTTGTTTCTTATGTGCAATAAAGAATATTCTTATCTTATCTCATCTTAACAGCTGTCAGTTGTTTTTTTTTATAAGGACTTTTGCCAACTGACAACTGTTAATAATAGATTAACAGACTGTCAGCATTCGAGAAACCGGGGGTGAGATAGTAGGGCAAAAAATTTGGAATATCGTCACTAAATGTCTGTAAATGCTATTTATGAGTACAATAAAGAATATTCTATTCTATTCTATTCTATTCTAAATGACATAGAATAAGAACGTTCTTATCGTTCATATTGTGTCATGTTGAATAAAAATATTTGAGTTTGAGTTCAAATAGCGATAACTTCGGATGCAAGTCGCATCGGTAATCCCATCGCCGCCGCTGCAGCTTTATTCACTTTTCTAAACAAATCGTAAGTTGCATTGAACAATGAGCTTTGAGCTCACACGTAACTCCGGCTTGACCCCGGTTAGTAGCAGTTAAACTTGCTTCATACATTCTCCTTTGTGACTTTGAGAAGAGGAAATAGTGAGATACTTGTCTTCTTTGTACTTTGAGAAAAATGTTCCATGCGAGCTCGATACCTATCGAAAACTGTATCGTCGGAATCGGAAACTAGGGAAGGAATTTGAAATTGTAAGAGGTGCTTTAAGGCCCTTTCTCTACTGCTCCGGTGCAGTAAACGTTAATTACCGATCCGATTTAGAAACACACAAGAATACTAATAAGCTTCTCCACTACTCTGGCATCCGGTTTTTAACGGTCCGATAATTTGCTAGATCGGAACGGTATTTTACCGGTCCGAAGTGATCGACGTACAAAAACAATAAAAGTATTTGCACCACGCATACAACCCAAAAATGTTCCCATACTATTTTATTTACATTAATAGAATGTGTGGAAAACGTCCCCAGCCTCGAATAGAAAAACCGAGGAATTTTAATAAAGCACTGCGTCACGTCCATTGCCGATTATAGTCGGATGAAGTGGAGAAGCATAATCCGGCATCCGATATTTTTCTCATGCTGAATCCGGTTCCGACTCCGGGCCGGAACAGTGGAGACAGGACCTAAGGGTACCCTTTTTCGTCTTGATAAACTATTATTTAAAACGTACACATACACTGTGTTCCCACGACACAGGGTATCCTAGTGTGGGGCCAGAAGCAATGTATGTGCCTGTAGTAAATCTTATGTTATGTTATACATAAGCTCACGCCTGTATCTCAGAGGAGTAGGCAGAGATGGAATGCCACTTGCCACGATCCGGACAATCATTTTCGCTTCATCGACATTCATTAGTCGTTGCATGAAGGCATGCCGGCTTTGGGTACTTTTCATCTTGCCCTTTGCTAATAAATCCCTATTTGGTGGAAGTATGTCAGCCTGGGGCGTTCATTAACTATTTGAAAGTAATGATATTATTCCGTGCTACGCAAGGCACGCTAAGCAGTTGGCGCCGGCTGCCGTCGATAGATGGCAGTCGTTAAGCCAAGTCAGAGGCCTTAAGGCGGCTTGAAAACTTTTAACTAGTAAGACCAGCTACTAGTCTTACAAGCATCTACCAATCCGGACTTGGCCCCCGTGGTGGAGTATGGCATATACCTTCCTCAGGGAAGAGACTCGTGCCACTCGGTGCGGACATGATGATGTATGCTATTATTAACAGTTTTCGTTTAAATCGACTGTCGAAAGAAATGACCGCGAAGGGAGGTCCCAGGCGGACTTCGGTCGAATTGGGGGTGCAAAGATAAGATAAAGATAAAATATATTTATTTGTAAAACATCAGTGTGAATAGATGAATAATACTCTACGTTAGTTCTGGATGTCATGCACAGCATAGGCTGAGCGACAGTTCTATTGTCAAGGTCATCCACTCTAGATCTTTATTAAAATAGTACCTACATCATTAATTTAGTCTCTCATAAGTTATTATTATTTAATAAGTGTGAAACATAACTTCGTTCTTGGTAATAAATGGTTACTCGTTTCATTTTTCATTTATTATATATATTTATTATAAATGTGAAACATATATGTTCTTGGCAATAAAAGGTTATTTATTTCATTTTTCATTCATATGTTTTTTGTTATAAAAATTAAACATATTCATATGTTCTTGGCTATAAATGGTTATTCCTTTTATTTTTCATTTTTATATTTTTTATTATTATTATTATTAGCGTGAAACATATCTCTGCTTGGTAATAAATAGTTCTTCATTTAATTTTTCATTTACACGTTTATGGTATCAAGATAAGTTTTCTGTCAAAAGAACACCTTAGAAACACAAAAAGGTAATTACTTACGCGAGTTATCTAAGAAGCTATTGACACACAAAAGTTTAATTTCTTAAAAGTTTTCACAAAGAATCTTCCTTCTTTGGAAATCTTTCCCACCTATTCTCTTTACGACAAGTTGTAAGTGCTGTCCCAAGGCTAGCAAGTAGGAATTGGAACAACAAAAAAAAATCGTCAAGAGCAACTCGGGCAAGCTTCCATGCTTGCAGTTTGTTCCGATTTTTTCTCGTACTTCAAAGAAATGTTTTTTACACGATAAGCCGATATTACGTGCAGCATTTCATCGTTGTCGGTCAACGGGATCGCTCGTAGGCCGGCTGCCTGAGTGATCTTAAACATAGGTCGCGTTGAGTGCATGCATGGGTGACCGTCTATGACTAATGCTACTAGCATTTTTCCGAGCGGTTCCGTGCTTCGCAAGGCACGTTAAGCAGTTGGTGCCGGCTGCTGTCGATAGATGGCAGTCGTTAAGCCATGTCAAAGGCCTTAGGGGCGGTTTGAAAACTTCTGATAGTAAGACCAGCCACTAGTCTTACAAGCCTCCACCAATCCGTACTTGGCCCCCGTGGTGGAGTATGGCCTTCCTTCAGGGAAGAGACCCGTGCCCCTCAGTGGGGAATTGATGGGTTGATGATGATGATGATAAAAAGCCGTATCTTTCTATGCGTTAAATTGGAAGTTTGATTTTTTTCCAGCTTCAAGGGATATGTTTTTTTTATATTTGATAAAGGGCCTTGCTTGATAGAAAGATAAACGGAGGGACGCGCAAGTGTACGATTAAATCGGGCAAGTAATATCGTGTTTTATATTACAATACAGGAGTAAATCTTAAAAGTATGCATTTTGTAATTAAATAATTTAAAAAAACTTTGAATTTTGGGTGAGCCCGACTCGCTCTTATCGGGTTTTTAAAATTGAATGAAGATGCCGACGAAAAAATCTAATAAGTGTATCCGGGTTCGAACCCCAGCTGAGAACAAAAAATACCTACCCTAGGTCTTGGATGTTTACATGTCTGTGATATCGCTGTTTCAGGTTCCCACGACACAGGGTGTCCTAATGTGGGGCCAGAAGTAATATATATGTCTCGAAGCAATGTTTGTTTATCCGGAATAAAGTCAATAACACCAACAAACACTCGCAAACAATTTTTACAACGTACGAAACATAAGCCCCTGCGCTTATTTACAGAGTCTCTTAAGATTTCGCGTCTTATTTGCTGTAGCGTAAAAAATAATCCAGATGGCCGTCGCGCCATAGATGAATTCAATTCAATTCAATTCAATTCATTTATTTCAGACTAAGTCCATAATTTATGTTAGTAATTGTCTTATAACTACATTAATATGATATAAAAAATTAAAAAGCACAAAAACTACATTTCACAAATTACACAAAACACCTACAAAGACGGCCAAATTACACAGAACACCTACAAACAACAAATAACAATTACAAATAATAATTTATTTTTCGCTGGGCGACATCCCTGTCGGACAATATGTGGGCTGCCACCCAGTGCCTTAAGAAGGGATTGTCAACCTTAGCTGCGATAACCTTCAGGAAACTATTGGTACTGCCGCGCATCCTGTACAGCAGGGACGCTATCCTTTTACGTAAGATGGCGTGAAAGCCGTCCAACACGCGCCTCTGCAAACATCCCTGATGCACTACAGAAACGCGGCAGCCCCAACAGCATCCTGAAGGCGTTGTTATACGGAACACGCAGGGCGTTGTAAGCTCGCTGCGTATATCTAAGCCAGAGGCTGCACGTGTAAAAATACTGACAAAATGCCCTAAATAGGGTTATCTTGACACTCTCAGTACAACGCGCGAACCTGCGGGCCAGCATATTGCATCTTACCGACAACGCCCTGCGTTCCCGTTCCATGTCGAGGTCATCTGTGAGGTCATCCGTTACCCAATGACCCAGATACTTGAACTTAGTTACTTGCGCGAGAGGAGATCCATCTAAAGTTAAAGGGCGTGGCAATGAATACGTCTTATTACCCACTTTAAATATCAGTAGCTCACTCTTTTTTGCGTTGTACCTAAGTCCATGCTCTGTCGCATATGCCTCGCAGATGCCCAGCAGTGTTTGAAGACCACGGATTGATGGGCTCAGCAGCACCATATCGTCGGCGTAACTGATATTATTAATAATCTTGCCGTCAACGGAACAGCCGGCTCCAGCGCTGCTGAGCTCACCAATCAGTCGGTTCATGTATATGTTGAAAAGTCTCGGCGAACTTAATCCCCCCTGCCGCACCCCGTACTCCAACCCATATACGTCCGACACGGATCCCGCCCATCTGGCACTGTTCTGCTGGTGTTTATACCAGTATCTAAACACATTCGTTAGTTCCACCGGCAGGTCAGTTTCAGTGCCCAGTTTGTCCCATAAAATATTATATGACACGAGATCGAATGCCTTAGAAAGATCGAGGAAGCAAGCATATACGGGCGTTTTCTTATCAGTGTAATAGCGGACTGTGTGTTTAAGACACAGTACTGCAGTTTCAGTAGATAGCCCAGTACAGAAACCAAACTGCCCGTCATGTAAACTACTGTGTTGGTCCAAGCTAGAGTCGAGCACACTATCAAGCACCTTTGCTATTATTGTCGCAAGTGAAATAGGCCTATAATTAGTCTTATCCGAGGCATCCCCCGTTTTGTTTTTTCATTACAGGGACCACAATAGTTTTCATGAGATCTTCGGGCAAATAAGAGTGTCTAATACAGAAAGTATATAACATGGCTAAAACTCGCGGTAGATGAACACCCGCATACTGCAGATGCTCGATGCTAAGCCCGTCGTGACCTGGTGACTTGCCTCTGGTCATATGTCTGATAATTTTTGACACTTGCTTAGGAAGTACACGCACAGGCGCACCACCAGTGCCTCGGGGACAAGCATCGAGCACCCGCCGCGCCATTCCTGGACCTAGCGGAGATTCCATTCTAAAGTGGTCTCTGAAGAGATTGGCGATATCTTTAGGGTCACTTACACCCTCAACGCTCACAGGCAGGCTCACCTTAGGGTTCAATTTATTTGTTTGCTTCCAGAATTTACCAAAATCATTCGTTTTGTGATGCATTGCAATTATGTCCATTTTAATTTGGTGTTCGTTGTTCTGACACCATTTTAGCTTATCCTTGATTTTTTTCCTAGATAAATACATATCTTGATAAATAGGCCCAGCGCTAGGTTTTCCTGAAGGATGAACAGATAGCGCAATTTATTCAAATAAATGGACGGTGATACAACACAATATTGTTTGTGGTTAAGTTTGACCATAATTATACTACGGCGTTACATCCTCAGGATTTATATAATTCACTATGTACACTCTCTAATGTACCAGGCATCGCGCAAAAGTTTAGAGTAAAAAGATAAATAAAAGTACTCCCGCGGCTCTGTGTAGTAGGTAGGTACGTCTATACTTACCCTGTCGCAATAAGAAGGTTTGAGGGTGCGGTCGGTTGAATGAGAGGGGTATCCAGATGCATATTTTTTTTTATTTAAAAGGTAAAAGAAAGGCACCTGAGAACAATGCAAATAGAAAATCTTAAATAACGTCTAAAAGGGACATAAAGCAATACATTAGGAATATAAAAAGAACACTTACATAATTGTGCCTTTCGTACATAGATTTACATAATAGGTAGGTAATATGCAGAGTAGAGCAATCCGGGTCGTAAAAAAAACCAGAAAGAATGGCAAAACAGTCCACCTTATATGAAAGCTGAAAATGATCTGCCTCCATGTACCTACGTCTTACTACTGTGGCAAAAGTAAAAAAATGATCGAATTTAGAATGGATAATGGCCGAAAATAATAATAAGCAACGAGGCAAATGCACCTCGTTACAACCCTTTCCGCCTCCCGCGCACAAACTTCATTATTGTAACACAAAACTCACATTCATGCGCACACAAACAAACACACACGGACACAACACACACTGTGAGACAAACTTCTACTTTTGCAGATTTCGTCGTTTATTTAAATATTATAATATCTTTCATTAATATCCTCTAACAATATTATGATACTCTGCCTTAAGATAAGGAAAAAGTTTAAGTAATAACGCGTAAATCTGCAATTGGCCATGTTACATTGAGCATGAATGGAAATCTCAAAACGATTTCGAGACTTATACTTTCAATACTCTTTACCTATATTTATCACATTCTATATTTTTTAAGATATTCAATAAAAAGCCTTGACCTTAAAATACTTTTCTATGACGTCAGCAAACACAGTATAGATATGAACCCTTTGCTTTACCTACAAGAAAATTTTTTTTTATGTAGGCAAAGACTGTCTCTTTAATACCTAATCATCTGATGACGTCACAAGTACCAAAATTTTAGAAAAATATAAAAAAATGACATAATGAATAGAACAGAAAATACCAAAGTTAGTTTTTCAAAACGAAAATGATAAATAAAATAAAAAAATAAAAACTCACGCCCGTTATCCCCGAAGGGGTAGGCAGAGGCACCAGTCTCTAGAACTGAACTGAATTATAAAAAACATGAATAAAAAAAAGTAGCATGGCCAATTGGCCATATTGTTTATCAGAAGTGTTAAGAATGTTGTTACTGATATCTCGGTAGATTTCCCTATCATTAAATAAATCAAATTTAAAAAAAACACACTCACATAACAGAGGGTGGAAGGATAGAGGAAGGCTCCTCCTGCCCGGCTGGGCAGGAGATGTCATGGTTGAGCAACGTCAAAGAGTGGACCGGTGTTAAAACCGCGGAGGAGCTGTTCAGAATTGCTCTGAACAGAGATCGTTGTAAAGAGCTGACTGCTAACCTCCAGTGGACGTAAGGTGGGACAAAAATACGAAAAAAAATTATAACTTGAAAACTACAAAAATCGCGGAACATACATGGGGGTGATTCGGGTACACCTAGGGTTGCCCGAATCTCTCTATCTGCACTTCCACTTGACACTATTTTTTGGGACACCCTGTATAATTTGCACTTATAACACGTGAAGACTTGGATCCTGTGCCGTAAATTTGGAGTTTATTTGTTGGTTTCTTCACCACATAATGTAAGTACTTCATCCCTTAAGAAAAATATTTGTTTCTATATTGAGTTACCATTTTGAGTTTGAATTTCGTTGGACCTTCTCGGCATACAAATCTGCCCTAATAACATCACCTATATCCTTCTATGTCTACATCCGGCAAAGGAATAGGCACGTAGTTTATCCCCACCCACTTCCGGTTAAGCCTGGCATTGCAATGTTAACACTGGTGACCCCCCTCCCTGTACAGTTATCTACCGAGCTGCTATGGGCCAGAGAGTTATTCTTGGGGCCTACGCAGACATCGTTCTCTGATTAATACTGGCCACTTATTCCTCGCGAGATGCGTTATAGTAGCCCACACCGGGGGGGGGGGGCGGAGGGAGGGAGCAATAAATCCTGCAGAAGATTCTTACCTTTGCGGTGAAGGTACTTAGGTTCGCGCCTTCTTAAAAAGCAGTATTTCGACAATAAGATGAAATTTCCCTATTAAGCGGAAGAAAAGGGAAAAGAGATAAAAAGGAGAATTCGTAGGAAATCATGGATAAAGCTTACCCAAAAATAATTTCGGAACTAACTGTTTTATGGACTACTATTACTTGTGTTACGAGTACCATATAAAAGAAACAGTGGCGATACTACACAGATTTTACTACTAGTGCCAAAACTGCAGGAGAATAATTTTTGAGGGGAAAAAGTCCTGAGAATGGGAAATCTCAATTAAGGCGTGGGAAAGAAAATCACTAAAGTGGCAACACTGTTCTTCGTTGCGTTAGTTTCCAGAATTGTGGTTACAAGCAGCTTAGGAGTGGTTTGAAAAGAAGCCCTAACCGTTTTTTTAACAGTTGATTTGTTAAGAAGACTTTTTTTATTTATTTATTGAAAGAAAAGAAATAATTGTATTATATGGTTAAACACTTAGAATAACTTAAATTTACATATCGTCGGTGCGCCGACCAAATCTGATATGTGCATTAGCTTAACTAAAAGCCAGATACCGTATGTGCAATTGTACACATAACAACTTTTTCAGCTTTCGATATGCACATAGTTGAGGTGGCTGTTTGTAAGGCAAGCTACACATAGGGGTTTTTTTGACACATAGACTACATATTGAAAAACAATGACATCAAGTAAACAATGTTAAATTCTGAAATAAATAATAAAATAAATTAATCTATGGTACTCCTTAGGAGAGGTCTTTGTCCAGCAATAGTCGAATAGGGCTGCCTAATTTATTTATTACCTATAATATACTGTACAAGTCAATTTTCCCCACGCTACGTCATCCGGTTCACGATCGCCAGGTAACAACTTTTCAATTCTCTCTCCGAGCTATGTGCCCCGCCCACTGCCACTTCAACTGAACAATTCTTTGAGCTATTTTAGTAACTCCGGTTCTTCTGCGAATCTCCTCATTCCTGATTCTATCGCGCAGTGAACTCTTAGCATAACTCTCTCCATTGCTCGTTGGGCGACCTTGAACCTGAAACATAGTTATAATCATAACAATGTCGAATCGCACAAAATAAATTTTACATTTTGTTTTAGTAAGATAGGGTGTTGGTTATCTGAAATTTATTTCAACGTTTCTTGCACCACCGAATAAAATCCATTTAACCCCGAGTTAAATAGAATTTTAACAGTTCCGCCATACTTTATCTGCCAAAATTCTGTTTAACTCGGGGTTAAATGGCTTTTAGTCGGTGGTGCAAGTATGCCTTATAATGTTAATGTTAGCCGCTGCGTGGGGGCCGAATGTAGTGGAGAGAAAGGCAGCAAAAAAAAAACTCCACTCTGACCATCTCTTCCCAAATCACCTAAATGTAATACTTAATTTGGTACTAATATCTACCTAAGAAGCTACAATCAACACTTGCTATATGAAAACATTAATGACAGCACAGTTTCTGCTACTTACAAACAGTTACCCTCATTTGGCTGCCGAAGTCCCATTAGGGCGGTTCTTACCCACTTTGCTGTAAGTTGTTTAATATATCAAACTAAGTTTTGCATTCAATGCACCAACAATTTCTACGCCATTTCGAGCTAACCGCACCCGTTTTCGGTCTGCAGTCTTCTGCAGACAAAGTTTCCGAGCATCTGCCACCCTGACTCAATTACACAACTAAATCATGGTTTAGCCCAGCGGTACGAGGCGGCAGCCGCAGCAGCGGGTTTGTCTCTTCACTTGATATACGATATGACAGTTCCTGTTTAGAGAACTAATGCGTTTCCAGTCTCAGCTTCAAGCGCTAAGGGCGTAGCGGTGTACGGTGACACCATGAGGGGAGTGCTCCGATTTCAAAGTTGATTTTAAACGCTGACGTGAATCGCTCGTAGCCTGGGCTGCCTGAGTGATCTTAAACGATCACTACGGTTAAGCAACACACGGCGCGTTCTACCCTTAGCCTTAATAGGGCCTACAACGCCCTGCGCCAGCAATATAATAATGCTCTCAGGATGCTGTTGGGACTGCCTCGACACTGTATTGCATCCAAGATGTTTGCGGAGGCACACGTGGAGGACTTCTATGCCGTCATCCGCAAACGATCAGCTTCGCTGATGCACAGAAACCGGGTCAGTAATAACAGCATTCTGAGGACGCTAACTGAAAAATATGACATACCGTTTCTGCGTCATTGGGTTAAAATACATGTTTTTCAGCCAGTGACATAGATTTGGGTCTGCTTCCAATGTAAGACTCCATTTATTTATTTTTATTGAGCATAGAATTTTTATTGACCTACAACCTATTTTAATAATTAGCAAAATTTGTCAACTTCAATTTCAAACATCAAAATTAATTTACTGTAATACTGTAAGAAAATTGGGCATTTAGTTGTCAATAAACGAATTGAATTATATATATATTAGTAGCCTTAACCTGTAGCGTCGGGTTCGAATCCCGGCTGAGGACAAATAAAAAAAAACCTCAGGTCTTGGATGTTTACATGTTTGTGATGTCGCTGTTCCAACCGGTCTTTTTGGAAATCCATGGAGGAGGCCTATGTCCAGCAGTGGACTTCTTGTGGCTGAATGATGATTATGATGTCGCTGTTTCTGGTTCCCCCGACACTGGGTATTCTAGTGTGGGGCCAGAAGAAATGTATATGCCTGTATGTAAATACGAAGAAATATCATATGGGTTATCACGACAGACACTAGGGGTTCCATACGATGGTTTTCTTCCCCATTAGCGAGTGGCATTGCTACTTTAACTTCACAAATGTTCGTAACTTAGAAAATAACGAAGTAGAGTCTGGCAAAGCTAACTTTGCAATGGAATTAAGTGGCAACCCTAGAAAGACTATTGTAGCAACCACAGAACAGAAAAAAAGAGTAGAAGTAGTGACATGACCTATCAGTAGGAAAACCAGTGTGACCAAACTCACACACACAAATCAAAAGCACACTGTGAATGCCAAGCTGCCATTGGCAAATAAAGACAATTCTGAAAAGGTCTACATCACAAAAGTTCCAAGTAAAATATGAAACTTTTCAATCATATAAACAATGATCAAAATCAAACGATAATGATGAAATTAAGTTTGACATACGATCTTTGTTTTGTAGTACCGCTACTCTACATTAGATGGAACTACCGCCGCGTGTGATCGTCGGGAAGCTTTAAGTTCTATGCCATAAAGTCGAATATTGAAAAATAACTATCTGCTATGTTGCTACTCAGGCTAAGGATGGGACATATTGCCATATCGACAAATTATAGAACTGTTTCATAAAGCGACAGTTGAAAATAAATTTGTTATGACAATGTTTCTTAATCATTTATTTTTTTAGTACCTACATTGACAAAGTAACATAATGTATTCCCTTCTGCCAAACTGTACCACAGTTCGATGTAAATTACGCAGCCGGCTACCATATTAACTGTCCTTCTGGATGATTGGCTACGCAATGTACCTATAATGGAATTCTCATAATCTAACCATAGTCGCTTTATGAAACGAAGCCCACCAAACTTATCGTGTACAATTTATAGAGAATAAGAAAGCCTATTGTATATATTTTTTTTAACTGTAACTTTTATTTGTCTCTTGCTTCTTGTGTGCAATAAGGAATATTCTTTTTTTTTACATAGCCTCGATTGTGTCCACAGAACAGAAAAAAAGAGTAGAAGGAGTGACATGACCTATTAGCAGGAAAACCAGTGTGATCAAACTCACACATAAGCCAAAACCCACACTATGAATGCCAAGCTGCCATTGGTAAATAAAGGCAATGCCGAAAAGGTCGATCAAAATCAAATGATAATGATGAAATTAAGTTTGACATTAGATCTTTGTTTCGTATTACCGCTACTCTACACTAGGTGGAACTCCCGCCGCGTCTGACCGTCGAGAAGTTTTATGTGATAGACCATAAAGTCGAAAATTAAAAAACAAGTATCTGCAATGGTGCTTCTCAGCTATGGATGGCCTATCGACAAATTATAGAAGGGTTTCGTAAAGCGACAGTTGATATTTAATTCAATTACAATTCGATGTAAATTACGCAGCCGGTTAGTATATTAACCTACCTTCTCGATGATCGGCTACGCAACGTATATGGAATTCTCATATGAAACTAACCATAGTCGCTTTTGAAACGAGGCCCAGCAAACTTATCGTATGTATAGTTTGTTTATTTTTTTATTTATTTATTTAAAATGTCGTTATCCATCAACACTTGTGCTTCACTTATATTATGGAGATGACATTTGCCAACGAAAGTCACGAGACTTCCCCATACATTTAAGGAGTAAGCGTTGATTAAATTATCTGGGGGGGCCAGATGATTTTACTACACGAGCACATAAAATCATCTAACTTTGAAATTATGCATGCTGGTTTAGTTTTGATGACAATACGCCAATCTATACTAATAAAAATGACATGTTTTTTGAACTAAAACTTTCGGCACAACACATTGTAAACATTTAGTCCGGATCTACTTACGGGTGTTGTTTTATCGGACGAGTCCGACTAGGTTTCGCTCCGATACGCAGAGCAGTGAGTGGGTGGTGAGCAGAGACGGAGCTTGCGTCGTTTGGTTGCTCGTCTCAAAATGGGATGGGTAAGTTGATCCGGATTAAAAGTTTACAAAAATGACATGATACTGCAGTCAGGACCACATTCTCGCAAAGGAGTTAAACAGCGTCAAGGAACATGAACAATAAATTTTGCGCAGTATCAAAAATAATTGCAACTAAAAATGTGTTAAATAATAATAATAATAATAAAAGATGATAATAATCACTTACATACAGGCACATACATTGCCCCTGGCCCCACCCTGGGATACCCTGTGTCGTGGGCACCAGAAACAAAGACGTCACAAACATGTAAACATACAAGACCTGGGATTTTTTTTTGTCCCCAGCCGGAATTCGAACCCGGGATCTCTCGCATGGTAGTCAGATGCACTAACCACTGCGCTAATTAGACGCAGGTACTCTACCTAAAGTACCGATAATTATTTATTACTGCTAAGTCATAGACAAAATATTATCGATAGATTTTTATAATGTTGTGTCCCAGCTGCAATTGCTACTCATTTGAGTAGCATTCAAAAATTTGACAGATATTTGTAGAATAAGTACACAGACTTCGACGAAAATTGAACATTATATTCCAGTTAATTAAGGTGGTTTTACTTTCTCACTTTCGGATTGCTTTCCTTGTTCATGTCATTACAAATTTAATTTCTATTAAATTAAATACAATGGAAATACTACTTACCGATGGAATGTTACGGCATGATCGGTACATTTTGGTCCCCAACTTTTATTTTTGCACTCTAACACAGCACAATAAGGCATTTTAGTAGAGTTTTCACAATTGTTTTCTTTACTAGAAGCGCACGGCAACTGAGGTAAGAAAAACCGTCATAGACTACGGATAGGCAATAGGTACATTGCTAATGTGAGGCACGCGGGCACCGCCCACTTACGATTTCTACTCTTTTTTTTGTTCTATGGTAGCAACACTCATTTCTGTCACTTTCATTGTTAAGCTTGCGACAGCTTCATTGTTAAGTTTGAGTGTTGAATATAAATTCTTAACGAACCCATCGGGGTTCAAGTATCAAGACTATAATATTGGGGTTATAAGCATAGGGATACCATATCCTTTTTTTGAATCTACCATATTTATGCCATTGCAAAGTTAGCTTTGCCAGACTCTATTATCCGGGATGTGAAACCATTACCCCGAATGAGAAGTCGGCATTCTCCCTCTCAGCTACCAGCGCTTCGTAGCCTAGTCGGCTTAGTGGCTGTACAGGTATGTACCTAGTGCGTTTGGCATGCTTTGACCAGCTGTTGAGAGCATTGTTTGTCGAAATCGGCGTCAAAGGCGGGCCTCGAATCTGTGTGTTCTAATATAACTTTGAATGAGGGCAAACCAGAAGTGCACTGTATATACCTATACCTGTAACTATACGCCGTCTCTGCATACGTTATTAACGCTGCTATGTCTGTCGTAATAGACTAGTTGACGGTTTTTGAAATTTATCCTTGATTTTTTGGTACTGTTCATTGAGTAGGTACTCAGAAAGTGCTAATTTTAAATTCTTTCGTGCATTTCTTCTAATAAAGCAAATAAAAATTAATTTTTGAAATAAGCCGCCAACACGCCATCTTGAGCAATATGGCGTCGCACAGAAATAATGACGTCATTGGTCAGTAAACAAAGACAACGAAGGTAAGATGGATAGAAATTATAGACACTATATTTACTGACCTATGACGTTATCATGGATTCGGCCAATCGGTGGCGTTTTCAATAAAATGGCTACAAATACATAATTAAATATTTCATCCTGATTTTTAGACAAACTATCCATTTTTTTAGTAAAATGTCTTGTATTAGTTAGTATGTATCCTAGATCAAATCAAATCAGATATCATACATTTATTTCAACGTAAAGATCATATCATATCGTATCATACATTCTCCTTATCGAGTGACAATGTACATGTAATATTAATGTTAGCTGCTGCCTTGGGGCCATTGTAATGGAGAAAAATACCTACAGCGGAAAAATATATCAAAAAAAAAAATATTTATATGATAAAAAGTATTTACTTTATGAAAGTCAAAGTTGTTAGTTTCACACAATCCTTACAGAATCTATGTTAGCAGTCCAAAAGGAACTATCTACACAATAAAATGTCTTTGGCAATACAATAAATGATGATCGGTGCCCAAGTCCCATTTGCAATCGCCCGTTCTTTTATTATTCATTAAGCTTCTATCTTCCCTCTTTAATTGAATGCTATTACTCACGAAATGGTAGAGAACATCAATTTAAGATTGCCTCACTTCAAGAAAGGCCTTCAGTTCAAGTTATCTCTGTACTAAGTCTCCATCATCATCATCATCAACCCATTTATCTCCCCACCGAGGGGCATGGATTTTTTTTCCTGAGGAAGCTATACTCCACCACAGGGGCCAAGTCCGGATTGGTGGAGGCTTGTAAGACTAGTGGCTGGTCTTACTGTCATGCTGTCAGCAGTTTTTAGTGGCCCTAAGCCCTCTGACTTGACTTAACGACAGCCATCTATCGACGGCACCAACATCTTAACGTGCCTTGCGAAGCACGGAACCGCTCGGAAAAATGCCGTTAGTTAATATAATTTTTCAATTAGAGTAATTTTGTCAATTTTATTTATACAACATTTCTACGGCATAAAAAGAATTAACTTCACTTTTTCGACTTTTTAGTCTTCAGTCGACTAAACTACACTAATAAAACTACACTAAATGTATATGGCTAAATATGCTTTTATTGTTTTTCAAAGTATTCTCCACTATGATCGATGCACTTTTGCATTCGATGAAACCAATTTGTAAAACACTTTTTCCACTCTGATTGAGGTATCTCCAAAACGTGCTGTTTGAACTCATCTACGGCATCTTCACGGGTCGAAAATCGTTCACGTAATTTATTCTTTACATTTGGGAATAAATAGAAATAATTGGGAGCCAACTCAGGGCTGTACGGTGGATGACCCATCAATTCTATTTTTTGACCATCCAAAAATGTAGTTGGTTCCTGAGATGTATGACAGCTGGCATTGTCATGGTGAAGTATGATTCTGCGTCGCTGGTTGTTTTGGCGTATTTCTTCAAACACTTCCGGCAAACAAATGGTCGTGTACCACTTCGAATTAACCGTTCTGCGATTTTCCAGTGGTATCGTAGCCACATGGCCATTAATACCAAAAAAGCAGGCCACCATTTGCTTTACAGTGCTTTTTGCACGAGCCACTTTCGTAGGGTTCGGCTCATTTTGAAACACCCAAACTGTTGATTGTTGTTTAGTTTCGGGATCGTACGCGTAGACCCAGGATTCGTCACCTGTTTAGATATTATAAACAGAGTTTGAGTCGCCTCCGTTGAATTTTTTTAAGGTTTTCTTGCACCATTCGACGAGAGCATCTTTTTGATCCTGAGTTAAGTTGTGCGGGATCCAACGCGAACAAATTTTTTTTACAGACAAATTTTCATGTAATATCCTATGAATGCTCGTGATACATATGCCCAGAATAGCCTCTATCTCGCGATACGTAACATGGCGGTCTTGCATTATTAGTTTTCGCACAGCTTCAATATTTTGTGGCACAACTACCGATTTCGGGCGACCTTCTTTAACTTCGTCCGTGAGCTTACTGCGCCCGCGATTAAACTCACTAAACCAGTGATACACAGTCGTTTTTTATGGAACTTCACCACCAAAATTCGAAGTTAATTGATCTACGCACTGTTGTTGCGTTAAACTACGTCGAAAATCGTAATAAATCATAGCACGAATATTTTCACGAGTGAGTTCCATTTTTTCAGCGATATGACATTTTAAACCCAACAAAAACAAAACACTAACGTATATAAGAAAAAAATATTAGCGGCCAGTATTTAAAAAAAGAACGAATTTGACCATGGAGGTCAGACATTGCGTTTAAAATTATTGGAATCCCAGATTCCGCATACATAAGTAGCAGCATATGTAGAAGAGAATTAAGTGGAATAATCCAATTGAGTAGGTACATGCAGTTATAACCACTTTACACAAAAAATACGTCGGGCGCGTGCATCGCATTGCATGCAGCGTAGAGTGCTACAGAAAGGGGTAATATACTCGGCAAAAAAAAGTTTATTTCCTATAGTAATTGCTCTAACGAACCTAAGATCAGAAGCGAGACACTTCATTCGTGAAAGGGTTTATTGAAAAAAAAAAAACTCACGCCCGTTATCCCCGAAGAGGTAGGCAGAGGCACCAGTCTCTAGAACTGGACCCACGTTTTGCCGAGTTTATTAGGTCCCAAACGTGACAAGTGGCAAGCCTGTCGCCGTGGTTTTTTTGACTACAAGTAAATAGGTACTACTTAATAATAGAAGACGAAGTATTTACTACTTTCTTTATTTACACAGAAAAGTATTTATATTATACAAGAGGAAGACAAAATCTTTTTCTAAAAGTCTCGTGTTACAGTATAGCAAGGAGGACATGTGTATCCTCGTAGTCATACTGATATGACAAATAGTTTGACCACCAGGAAACGGGGGTGACCGCGACCGCGTGTGTTTTATCCTTCGAAGATACATAACAATACAAATACATTTGATTTCTGTATCCACAAATTAAATTAAATAGATGTGATACGGTATGGCACAATGGAAATCATTTATCGAAAAGCCAGGTCCTAAACTAGATCAAAGATCTGTATCATTGCTATGGCCTGGCATCCTTGCCAGACCTCCCAAAAACTAGGGCAACAAAGTATGGAACATACTGTAGACATATTATAAGTCAAGACCAACAGAAAAATTACAGAAACAAAGAAAACACACAAATGTTGTGTTGGGAGTCAGACCCAAATGATACACGAGAGGTTGAAGGTTTTGTGACTTTAGGACAATGCCCCTTGATAGTCGGTTCAGATTAGATAAACGTGTAGTGTCTTATGACTGGTGTTATTACTAGGGTTACTAGTTACTAGGCACCTTACTTATATGGTACTATGTTTACAATTATCTTAATCTCTAGTTACCTACTTTCATGAATCGGTCTTTGTGACGGCTACCGCCAAGGATGTCATCTTACCACATTCCTTTGATTTCGTGTCACAATGTTTACTTACACCTAAGTAGGTAAGTCCCACACACTTTGGGTGAGGTGTCACCACACTAAACTAAAATACAGACACAAAAACAGAAAACAAATAAGCACTCACACTCAAAAATTCAGTCACTCGTTGAGACAGTCTTGTTCTAGTAGACCGCAATGCTTTCACCAATGCCGCTGTGGGCAGCCAATTTGCATTTTTATAGTCGACTGTACGACGCGGGAGTGTCGCGCGCACAGTCGATTTATTACTGACAGATCGCAGCAGGCTCCTCTTTTGCTGCACGTTAGTTAAAAGCTGGTATAATTAGTTATGATTAATGGTTTTGAAGCTCAAGCAGCTGAATTCCCTTTTTAAATACAGAGACAAGTGCATGCTAGATTTATTTTTGTGTAGATAGAGATCACTGATAATCAAAAATCAGAAATCAAAAATCAAAAATGTATTTTAACGTAAAGAATTTACATTCTGCTTGTTGAATGTCAATGTACATACAGTTATGTATAGGTAATGTTAGCCGCTGCCTTGGGACTGTCTGTAGTGGAGAAAAAGGCAGCGAAAAAAAACTCCACTCTGACCATCTTTTCTCAAATCACCTTACAGCTACTACAAATCAAACTTACAAAATAATATCTTGGATGTGTTGAACACTAGACACATTTATCATCTGATTAAATTTAATATTAAACTACTATTTAATGCCATACGTCCTTGTCTTCTAAATAATCGTTGATTTTATAGTAAGCTTTTTTGCAAAGAGTGTGCTTAACACAATTCTTAAATCGCGTTGGAGGTAACTCTAATATATCTTGGGGTATCTTGTTGTAGAACCTTATACAGTGCCCCATAAAGGAAGGAACTTTTGCAAGTCTAAATCGTGGAAATGACAATTTATGTTTATTCCTAGTATTAACGTTATGATGGCTACCAAGTGTTTCGAAGTCTGTAATATTTTTCCTAACGTACATAATATTTTCATATATATATTGGCTTGCAACTGTTAAGATGTTAGTTTCTTTGAAAAAGTCTCTTAGCGAGTCCCTACTACCTAGCTTGTAAATAAATCGGATCGCTCTCTTCTGCAAGATGAAGATAGTCTCAATTTCTGCTGCCCGGCCCCACAGTAGTATACCATAGGACATAATAATAATACTATGGAAGTAACTAAAATAAACAAGCCTAGCAGTTGCAACGTCAGTAAGTTTTCGAATTCTTTTCACAGCATATGTTGCGAGTCTATTGTAGTTTGGCATCGATTGTGATGCCCAAAAATACAGTATCTTCAACAAATTCTAGATATCAATAATAGTATAGTTTTTGGTATAGATGGCAGTCGTTAAGCCAAGTCAGAGGCCTTAGGGTGGCTTGAAAACTTCTGACAGTAAAACCAGTCACTAGTTTTACGAGCTTCGACCAATCCGAAGTTGGCCCCCGTGGTAGAGTATGGCCTATAATTATCTTCCTCAGGGAAGAGACCCGTGCCCCTCGGTGTCCCTCCATCACGGGGGCCAAGTACGAATTGATGGAAGCTTTTAAGACTCGTGGCTGGTCTTACTGTCAGAAGTTTTCAAGCTGCCAGGCCTCTGACTTGGCTTAACGACTGCCATCTATCGACAAATACAAATACAAATAACGGTCACTAGCTAAAAATGGGCGATTTGAGAGGATACCCTCAGCACAATGCTGAGCCAAAAGTAAAAAATTAAAAAGTGCCGTCGAATCCCGGCTGGGGACAAAAAAAAAGAAACCCAGGTCATGGATGTTTACATGTTTGTGTGGTCGCGGTTTCTGGTTCCCACGACACAGGGTACCTTAGTGTGGGGCCAGAAGCAATGTATGTGCCTGTATGTAAATGATATGTTATGTTATGTAATGTCAATGAGGCGAAAGTGATCTGTCAGGATCGTGGCAAGCGACAGTCCCGGTCTCTGTACCCCTCTGGGATACAAAGCGTGATCTTATGTATGTATGTATGCAATAGGATAAATCGGTAGGGGACTGAGAGGGTTAGTGTGACAGGAAATGGAAAAAAAGCCTGTACCAGCGTGTGCGAATGCTACGTTTTCATTTTCTTCAATTTTCAGACAAGAAATTCAGAATTTTGGGAATTTTTAATATTACATTTTTTTCATTTCATTTATTTATTCATTAACAACATGCATTGTGTTTTAAATTATCTTAAAGCTAAAATACACATTTACAATTAATAATGCTTTATAAAAATGTCACATTTAGCGTAAATATTATCATATAAAAAAATATAAAAAAAATTCGAAAAAATAACGTAAACAAGTTCATAGTATTTAACAATGTCATACAATACAAATTTAAAATGTCAAAAAGTAATATTAATAATAAACAAAGGATAAAATTAACAATAGTAAATTTTAGTTTCAATCATTTTATATGTCAGTGAATACAATCAATTTATTTTAAAGTATCATTATAGGATAATTATTGATAAAAAAAGAATAGGTATTTAAATGAAGTGTCATTTAAAAATTCTTCTATGGAGTGAAAAACCTTTTTTAATAAATATTTTTTTAGGCTCGTCTTAAATAAAGTTCTTGAGTCAATAGTTTTTAGTTCCATAGGTATGACATTATACAATTTGACGGCCTGGTATCGTGCACTATGTTCAGCTATTTTCATGGTCGGTTTTATTGAATCATATCTTTCTCTATATGAATATCTTTTCGTCTCGAATTTAGGCGTTTCAATTTAGCATCCACCGTTTCCAGTGAGGAAGCGATAAATAAAGCGATGCGTGTCGTTCAAAAGTTATATTATTACGAAAAAATTACATTGTGTTGAGGAAAGGGCTAGAGGGGAACATTGAGATTTGCCCAACCAATATCACGTCATCGCGGCCTCCTCCGATTGGCTATCGATCACGTAATACCAAATATCCCATTGGCTGATACAGATACCATAGACAGCGCAACGAGACGTGGCGTGACACGGGTCTCAAATAAGCCCTGCCCAGCAGTGGGCTCTATTCGTGGACTAGATTATAGAAAGGTATTGTTTTGTCGACTGTACACTTATGTAGTTTAAGAGTTACTTCTGAAAAATGCAAGTTTCCTTTTACAGGAAAATGCAAATATGTCACTCGTTTCATAATTTAAAATGCAAATTCCGCAGTAGTGTGCTAGCAGAGGCTGTGTGGTGTGACACATTTTTGATTAAATAAAACATCACGAATATTTACCTACCTTCTCTCTAATTTTTTTCTATCTATACATCCCAAGGTTGTCTGGAAGAGATCGCTTTTAGCGATAAGACCGCCAATTGTATACGACAAATTTTAGATATGTAAGGTATCTAATGTATATATCTCTTTCTGGTGTGTACAATAAAGAGTTCTAATCTAATCTAATTAAGCAAGACTCGTGTTTTTTTACAGCTTACAGCTGTATATCAATCTGATATCAATAATCATTCTTAGATAGAAAACGCTTTATTGCACAACTAGGAGAAGGATTTACTTTTTTATTGTTTGTCGCTCAATAGATTTAATTGTGCACACAAATTACATGAACAGAAATAATTTTATCAAACTTATAACTTACTAGCGACCCGACCAGGCTTCGCACGGGTGCCAAAAATGTTTCCATGCTAATAATGCCGTTATAGCTATATTAGTTTCGTGGAAAATTCCCAGGGTAGTAATTTTTTTACACCTTGCCTGTCAAATTTAATTGCAGTCATCAGGTATGCAAATTGTACCTGTGACGTATGAGTGAGCTCGATTAAAATTAATGGGATCTACTGAGTAAAATTAGCGAGGAAATCAGAAATCAAAAATTTAATTTCAACGTAAACAATTTACATTCTGTTTGTTGAATGTCAATGTACTTATACCGGTAATGTTTGCCGCCGCCTTGGGGCCGAGTGTAGTGGAGAAAAGGCAGCGAAAAAAACTACATACTGAAAATCTTTCCATCACATACTATAATGTATTAATACATGCATAAATGTATTAGTACCAAATCGTAAGCTTTTCCGTCAACCAAGTCTCACTGAGTCTAACTATTATTTAGAAGAACGTACATGCATTTAATAAACTCTCGCCTGTATCCCAGAGGGATAGGCAGAGACCAGGGACTGCCACTCGCCACAATCCTGACAGATCACTTTCGCTTCATCAATATTCATTAGTCGTTGCATGCACGGGCGCCGACTTCGCGTACTTTTTAACTTGCTATTTGCTAATACATCCCCTATTTGGCCGAAGTATGCATGTTTATTCATGAAGAATTTTAGTTAAATGTTTGAGTGACATCTGAAAAAGTGGAAATCAGCCTTAGGGCAAGTTTCTGAATTCAGAATTTCGCCAATAAACTTATACCTACTTGACTTGTTAAATTTCTCAGAAAAGAGCATGACAGATTGTTACTTATGTATTTCTTTTTCTTCCAGTGTCATCTTCTATAGGAAGTTGGCCATAATTTTGGCTAGATGGTCACGCGATGTAGCTGCTCGCAGAAGTTCCATATTTCTGGCGTTGAACCACTCTGATGGAAATACTTAAGTATGTACGATTAAATGATTATCTACGGAATACCAGCGACTAGCTCGTTGTGGAATTGGTTTACTGCCAAGGATTTACATCATTCATAAAGTCGTCTAATCTATGCGCCTTTTTACGTAGCGCATTTTTAATAAAAAAAATAAATTTATTTACTGGTAGGGATAGAATATTCTCTGAAATTTGGTTATAAAAAGGTATACTATATCCTACAAATGATGTATTTACTTTGGCTAGGAGGCTTTGGAGCGCACTCGCTGCGTCTACGAGCGGCCTTTTCCCAGCTATCGGGAGTATCCTTAAAAGGCAGCTGTTAGGTGCCTTTTAAGGACGTCCTTGTAGAGGTACGATGTGCATATTTACTTAGTAAAATTCTCAATTCAGGAGCCGGCCCTCAGTCTGTGGTCTAACATTCACATTAGTCCGGGCAAGGGCGGGAGACACAAAAGCATTTGATTCTGTTTGCACCACTGAGTAGCGTTCCATTGCCTGCGGCGTGTATTAATCGGTTCAGCTCGTGCGGCAAAGTGAGTCGGTCCAATCAATGAATTGCTTCGCAGGGGCCATTGGAATCTCGTTTTGTTCGCGTGAATGGGAAAGAGTTGAGCGGACGAATAAAAAAAGTTAAAAACCGGAAATGAGCGAGTTGCACTAGCCCACCGGGGTTCCGTACAGTAGGTAAATACATAATAATAATTATAAATACACAGATGGTGATTCGGTTGATGTAGAGTCAACAGAGGTCTAATTATGTGCACCAAATCCTGGACAATTCCAATCGTCTAACGGTCAAAGGAGCCGGGAATCTCTGGGCCCAATTGTAATAAGCTGAAATATGGTTTAAAAAAAGCGGTATTTTTTTCTGTTTCAAAATATAAAAAATCTGCTCAATTCACAATCTGGGAGACGAGAAATCTTAAAAACAAGTTAATTGCACTGATGAAATAGAGTTTCGATTACTATAATCGATTACTGTGAATGATTTCAAGAATTATTATTGAACATAAAATCACTCTCATCGAATGATGGATTCAATCAAAGTGAACAAAATCTACGGAATAAATTATTATATTGTCAATAGTTTACAATAAAACAGAATATTAACTTTAAAATCGATTCTCGTAGATTCTCGTTTACAGATCGACTTATTACTTTTTATGTTTGTCAAATGTATTTAATCTGTGCCTACAGTGACAGCTCCCAGATTTTTAATCTTTGATCATGATGGGTCACTATATTGCACGGACCGAGAATTTACGGCACGAGAATGTACAACCCGGGAATTCGTGCCCAAATGACCATCTATAACGAACGCTAGTGGGATTTTTCCGAGCGGTTCCGTGCTTCGCAAGGCAAGTTAAGCAGTTGGTGCCGGCTGCCGTCAATAGATGGAAGTCGTGAAGCCAAGTCAGAGGCCTTAGGGCAGCTTGAAAACTTCCGACAGTAAGACCAGCCACTATTCTTACAAGGCTCCACCTATCCGGACTAGGCCCCCGTGGTGGAGTATGCCCTATAGGTATAGGACCGAGGTGCACGGGCTTTTCACTGAGAAAGGCTCCTCAGGGAAAAGCCCCGTGCCCCTCAGTGGGTTTATAATGGGTTGATGTATCGCTCCTCTACATCTAAACTCTGATCATTTGGATTGACTTGTCTAGTGTAAGATCCAGCCAGATCAGGACGTCAATCTATTGCGACTCATAGCCTCGATAATGTCACGCACTAGATCGAACGTTTAATGGCTGCGAAGTGAATGATTTACGGCCTGGCCACGGGGGAAATCGCCCGCGCAAAAAATCGCGCGGCTGCGACTAGCGACTAAAACAAACTCATAGAAATGTACGTAGCAAGCCACGGGGTTGACGCCCCGCGATTTTTCGCGCGGGCGATTTCCCCCGTGGCCAGGCGGTTACGCTTCATGGAAACAAGGCACCACTCTGTCGTGTCTATGGCTGTACACAAATTCTCGCCCGTATCAATTTTATACAGCCTGATATGATAACGCACGACCCGAGATCCTACGGAAGGGAATCCGCGTACATGTGCACGGATTCCGTGGCTGTACATTACCGGGGCGTACGTTCTCAGGATGTGCATTCGCGGTACGTACATTATCGTCTCCCATCATGATCACCGGACTACCTACCTACTCGTCTTGTATCGGTTATCGTTTGCGTATTTTAATTATATTCCTCGACCAGTGCTTTCGCTCTACGGACTTCTAGTATATTGTTTAACTTGTACGACTGTGGCATACCGACTTATCGATGTAATACACTGGGCCGACGAGTTTTAGAGGATGAAATGACACAAATCCTTGTCTTCCCTGTCTTTTAGTCTATTTGTGAGTTTCGTTACATTTTCCCACGCAATACAATAAGAACTACAATTAATGTAATAAATAACTGTCTATCATATGATCATAGTTATAAAATCAGCTGTTAAGTACCTATAGGTTATTGTCAATTTGTTGCGTAGCCTCACTTTTATTAAATCTCTTTTAACTTTTCTCTCAGATTGCTAAAATCCGCAAAATTTTCAAAGATGGTTTGACAATATATAAGCTGTTTATTGACACCACTCTCGTTTTTTTACATCTGGGCCCAAGAATGTATGGAAGCGTTTCCGTCTCCTATAAATACACTCAGTGGACTGGATGAGAATAGCCGAGAACTGTGATCAGTGGCGTGCAATAGGAGAGGCCTATAACTATGTCCAACAGTGGACAAGCATCGGCCGATGATGATGATGATGATGATGATGTTCAGGTTCTGGCTTTGTTTATAGACAGGTTCTGGCTTTGTTTATAGATTTCAAAAAAGCGTTTGATACGTTAGACCATGACCAGTTATTACAAGCAATGGATGAATGTGGCATTAGTGGACCCACTAACCAGTGGTTTCGGAACTATTTATTAAACCGAACGTTACGCACGGTTATCAACGGAACCGCTGGTTCAGAAGCTTATGTCAATCTGGGCGTACCAACCGGTTCTGTATATGGTCCGATTGGTTATATTATGCACGTCAATAGCGTATCAAACGTAGTAAAGAATTGTGAAGTATATATGTACGCGGACGATACCTGCTTGTTATTCGCCGGCAAGGATATCGCGACCATGGTTAGCAATGTACAGGAGAATTTTGAAAATATTACCAAATGGGCCCATGATAATGGTATAATTTTGAACATGAGTAAAACCAAATGCATGCATATCTGTTCACCATACAATAAAAAAGGAAAAAGTGTTACATCGTCTGAAATTAAAATAAAAGGTCATAGCTATGAATGCCTCCATAATAATAAATTAAGTTGTATGTGCGAAAGTTTAGAATTAGTTAACAAATTCAAGTACCTGGGACTATTAATATGTAGATAAGAATTTTAATTTTCAACTACATGTAAATCAAGTTTGCACCAGATTAAGGTCAGTATTAGGCCAATTTTATCATCTACAGAGAATATTAAACAGGCGCACCCTGTACATTGTTTACCATGCGCTAGCTGACTCGTTGCTTAGCTATGGACTGAGTAGCTATGGACTTACCTTTAAAACTTACCTGGACCAAATAAAACAATTACAAATAAGTACGCTTATTAAAATATCTTGTAGACAAAAAAACTAAAGAAACCTGTAGAAATGATTATGATAAGCTCTTTAAGGTGTGTAAAGTTCTCCCCGTTCATTGTAAGGCTAAATACATGATTGTACTAGAAGCATATTATTCCATAGAATACAAGACGCCTTTAGCTCATAAACACTGCACTAGATCTGCTAAAAGAGGCCAGTTGTTGCAACCATCTGCTAAAAACTACTATGGCGAAAGAACCAGAGAATATTACATTCCCAAGCTGTTTAATAAATATTTGTTTTTGTTAGACCAGAATAAAGTAAAAATAAGCACTTTGAAAGACAAATTAAAGGAAATAATGTTAGAGTAGTGGTGTGGCCAAAATATTATCAATATGATTACTTGACCACTGGCGGTTAGCGTTATGCGCCCGAAGGCTTTTTTATGCGGTATGAATTTAAGTGGACTGTATTTTTTATTTAATTTAATCGCTAGGAACGCCGATTATGGTATATCGATGCAATTAGAGCAATTATAGGATGGGCAAAGGAAATCCACGCACCTTCAAAAATCCGGTAACTCCTCTTCCTCTTCTCTTCAGTCTTCGGCCCTTGGCTGCGCGGATCGATCACCCAATCGCTCCAAAAATGCACAATTCAATAGTTGTCTAAAAGTTCACGACACTAGTATTTTTAAAAGTTTTTATAATATATTTTCACGCACTCGCGGATATCACCGGTGGAAAGTATTTCACATCGGGGCGTACAGCAGTACATCAAATTTGCGACTGTTTGAAGGGCACCGATGACACGTTGCGTAGGTGCATTGTGGAAGGACTAAGGAGTTATGTGGGGGTGAAGGAGATAGGAAATCGCTCAATTAGCGTCTAATACCATGTGAAAGAAAAGGACAACTAAATGAACTAGAAAAATGCCTTCAAATCTGTTGAATACGCATTATGGCGGTAACATCACCCCCGGCCTTAAAGGGCTGCCTTTAAGAAGCTAAGAATTATGTAGAGAAAAGTGCGGATTAAATATAATATTATATGCGGGATAAATGTAATATTGTAAGCGGTTATATGTCGTAAGCGGTTAAGATAAATATAAATTTAGCGGTTTAATAAAGTGTGTAACATAAATAAATGTTATAAAAGCGTTGTACGAAGTAGCAAACTATTGAGTAGGTATGGGGCATAATTTAACTACTGGTCGAAGGTAGCTCCCCTTCGAAGTCTTTACAGTGACAACTCGCGTAGCGCCGTCCTTAGACGGATAAACCTTTTCCACGATGCCTAAAGGCCAAGCAAAGGGTGGAACAATGTCAGTTTTAATGATAACTAACGTTCCCTCCTGTATTGGAACAGAAGGAACGTTCCACTTCGCTCGCACCTGCAACTGATGCAGATATTCAGCACGCCAACGCTTCCAAAATGACTGCACCAAGCCTTCTATTAAGTTATGTCTGTCCAACAAATCTATTGGTGTAACTCTAGGCGCAGGAAGCGATGACAGTGGCGCGGTATGTAAAAAGTGCGCAGGAGTAAGAGCTGAAGGCTCGGCGGGGTCACTACTATTTTTGACTAGCGGGCGGGAGTTGACGAGAGCCTCTATCTCAGTGAGAATTGTGAGAAGCTCCTCATACGATACAATTTGTTGTCCGATGACCTTGAACAAATGGGTTTTAATTATTTTAACCATACTCTCCCAACAACCTCCCCAGTGAGGAGAAGCGGGCGGAATAAATTTCCACTCTATACGATTTTCAGCAAACTTTTCTTCCAGGTGCGGGCGTAATTCGTCTAAGAATTTATAAAAGTCGCGGAGATATGAGCGTGCCCCTACGAAACAAGTTCCGTTATCCGAATACATGCACTTAATGGGTCCTCGTCTGGAAAGAAATCGCTTGAACGCATTCAGAAAACTAACTGTGCTCAAATCTGTCGCAATCTCGATGTGCGTTGCGCGTGTCGTAAGACATGTGAAGATGCATAACCAAGCTTTACGGCTCCTTATCCCCCGACCACGAGTGGGGGTGTACTGAAGAGGCCCTGCGTAGTCACACCCGACATGCGTGAAAGCTTTGTCGACTTGGTTAACGCGCTGTCTAAGCGCATCCGACATAAGCGGAGATAACGGACGTGGTTTCGATTTAAAACACACGTTGCATTTATGAATGCGATAGCGTATAATGCGTCTTGCAGCTAGGATCCAGAATCTGCTTCTCAATAAAGACATCAGGTGTTCTGGTCCAGCATGCAAGTGCTTGCGGTGATAGTGATCAACTATCAAATCTATGACTTGATCGCGACGCGGAAGAATGCAAGGATGCTTAAAAGCGTAATCCTCTGCGGAATTTGACAAGCGACCTCCAAACACGGATTAAACCGTTATTATCTAGGAATGGTCTTAGCTTATTTAAAGCGGGTGAACAAAGTTCATTTTTAATTAAGTTTGATTTATCATGCGGGAAATGAACATCTTGCACGGCGAGTATTAATTTATTTTCTGCAAACTCTAGTTCTGCGGCGGTTATAGAATTACCACGGGGTAATATTTTAATGAAGCGGTAAACATATACGATCGCGCGTAATAGTTTAGAGTACGACGAAAATCGTTGCGCGAGAGTGTAAAGCGGTGGGATACCTGGACTGGTTGTGACGTGCGTCTGAGCCCGTTGTTCAGGCGCGTCAGCGTCATGACAGAAGTGGCGATATCGTCCATGTATAGACATGAAGAAGCAGCAGCGGCCGCAGCGGGAAACTTATCACCTTCATCAGCGATCAGCTGGTGAACCACGCGTAATGCGTGGAATGGACTACATTTTAGTCCGAAACAAACGCGGTTAAATTCGTATACAGTAACTGGATCCTCCGTACTGAACCGATACAAAATTCTCTGATACCTACGATCAGGTTCGCGGACTCCAATTTGGAGAAACATCTGACGACAATCAGCGGAAAGCGTTATCTCAAATAAGCGGAATTGAGTAAGGATACTAAACAAGTCTCCTTGTAAGTTAGCACCTGCGTAAAGAAGATCGTTAAGTGAGTGACCTGAGGAAGACTTGCAACTGGCGTCCAAAACACAGCGAAGCTTGGTCGACTTTTTGTCTTCACGAAACACACCGTGATGTGGAATCGTATATGAAGGTTGAGTGACGTCATCAGTATTCATATCAATAGGACTTAAGTAGCCCTTATCTAAATAGTCGCGTATTACGTCATTATACGCGGCGCGGGTCTTGAGCGAAGCGTCTAGCTTTCGTTCTAAACATTTAAGGCGACTAAGCGCAGCAGAATACGAATCACCCAACAAACACACGTCATCACGAAACGGTAATGCTACTACATACCTACCAGTCACGAACGGTAGTAGCACGAAAAAATTGTTCACACTCAAAATCATCGGGACTCTGAGCGGGCGGCGCGGTTACCTCTTCAATTTCCCAAAATCGCTTGAAGAGTGTGTCCATCGAGTCGTGAACCACGGAACAACATACAGTTGATAAATTATTGTGAACGATCTGTGACGTAGGCGCGGAACCCATAATCACAAATCCTAGCACGGTTTGAATGGCGGGCGGTATATTACTATAACTGCTATGTACCACTCCGGGCAGCAGCAGATGCGAAAAAGTCGAAGCTCCGACCAAGCAGTCGACTGGTCCAGGGGTTGCGAAATCCTGGTCGGCGAGCGGGAGTGATTCGAGATGAATAAACGCAGCCTTATCAATTGCGGCCGACGGCAGGTTATCGCTTATGCGGTCAATAACAAGCGAATCGAGATCAAAATTAATATTTGAATTAAATCGCGAGCTTATATTAAGGGTAATTGAACCCCTTACATGTTTCTCTGAACCCCCGATTCCTCTAACAACCGTGTGAGAAGGCGTCAACCTATACAACAATCCGAGGCGTTCACAACATTCATGTGTCACGAAATTACTTTGCGATGCGCTATCGAGTAAACAGCGAATAATATGCGGTCTATTATCAGCATCGAATACTATCGCCTGAGCTGTGGCTAGCAGTACCGTTGCAGAGACAGCTACTCGTTGCGGCTTATCAGTCGGTGTCTCAACGCGCACGGGAAGCGACGCGGCAATAGATGTAGTACATAGCGAGAGGTCGCTGCATTGCACTAACTGAGACTCGACCGCGGTAGCGAGGGGCGCTTTAGGCGCAGCGGTTGTATGCGAGGTTGCCGGAGGAAGGGTAGCGGGTTCAGAAGGCGGCTTATTATTATTAAAATGTAGTTTCAGATGGTGGTTACCAGAACATATACGACATTTGACCTTAGATGCACACTGAGCCGTCTTGTGAGATTTACTCGTGCAATTCACACAAGCGTTATTTTTCTTTATAAATTTAAACCTTTCAGTAGGTGTAAGTTTTTCAAAAGCGGTACATTTATAGTAGTGATTATGAGGCGCAAAATTACACAGAGGGCACTTTTCGGAAGTCGAGCAAGTGACGTAAGACTGTGGATTTGGCGGACGGTTAGTTCTAGCAGAAGGCTTATTAGAACCAAACTTCGTACTATTATTCTGAACAGTGGCGGTTTGCGTGCTCTCAAATATACTACATTGTTTCTTGATAAATTCGATAAATCGGTCAAGAGTGGGCAACTTCGTATCACGACAATACATTTCAAACGCACGTTTAGTTTCCGTGTCGAACTTTTGCGTTGCTATGTGCAGCAGTACAAAATCCAACAGGTCATCAATTTTTAACGCTTTAAGTGAACTGATAGCGACAACAAATCTATCTATAAACATCTGATAGTTAGTCGTAGACGGAGGACCATTCAACTTAAGACCGAGTGCCTCATTTAAATAGGTGAGTCCTAACTTTCTAACATCTTGATATTTATCGAGAAGTGTCTGGTATATCGCTTCATAATTTTCAGCGCTCGGAATAATACCAGCAAATGAGCACTGGGCGGTTGCTGACAATTTACCTAATAAATAATATAATTTATCAGAGTTTGTTAACGACGAGTTTTGGTGCACTGTGGCATGAAAACTAGCGTAAAATAGCGGCCAATTTTTGATATCACCATCAAAAGACACCAGTTCAATATTTGGAAGCTTAGGTTTAGCTTTAGCGGGCGAAGAGGACCGATTAGACGCGGGCGGGTGAATGAACTTCGACATGACCTGCTTGATATAACAATATAGATCTTCGAAGGAGGCATAACCTTGATACGAGGGAGTCGCTTCCGAGTCGAACTCGAGGAGTGCTTCGTTGTAGCTATCGAGGATTTGGTGGAAACTGGCACGTATGTCCTCGATGGTTACACATGAACCAAGAAACGACTCTCGAGCTTCTACCGAAACATGAGCACCTTTATCCAAGTCTTTAGCTTGATTATAAATAGCGTTAATTCGTTCATACAACGCATTTCGCTTAGCCTGTAGAATTGTCAAACGCGGGCTCTTCGGGCTACTTGAAGCGGCTGCCATATTGTCACGCGGCATCGTAAATTATTTTAATGCAAGAAAATATTACGTAGCGTAAATATTTACTTAGAAAGTTATACGTTAAGCGGGAAAATAAAGCGGGTATGATAACTGACTATACCAACATTAAAATTATATGATATGGCATAGGCAGTACGTAAACAAAATATATTATGTTACAAATGAGTACGTGAATATAAATAATATACTTATAAATGTGTGTACCTAAGGGGCGGGAAAGTAATTATAATATTTCTCAAAGGCAAACACTTATAAGAGCGGAGCGGGTCAATTAGAAACAATATAGTGCCGAAACTTTTATAAAAGCGGGTAGGCATAGACTTCGCGACGTTACTCGTTACGTAACGTGGTGAGGCGGAATTCAATTTAGAAAAAGTGAATCTCGTATTTATACCGAGAAATGATAGGACACTAATGAAATTTCAATATGTCCGGAACGAATGGACCAAAAAAATGGTGTGGCCAAAATATTATCAATATGATTACTTGACCACTGGCGGTTAGCGTTATGCGCCCGAAGGCTTTTTTATGCGGTATGAATTTAAGTGGACTGTATTTTTTATTTAATTTAATCGCTAGGAACGCCGATTATGGTATATCGATGCAATTAGAGCAATTATAGGATGGGCAAAGGAAATCCACGCACCTTCAAAAATCCGGTAACTCCTCTTCCTCTTCTCTTCAGTCTTCGGCCCTTGGCTGCGCGGATCGATCACCCAATCGCTCCAAAAATGCACAATTCAATAGTTGTCTAAAAGTTCACGACACTAGTATTTTTAAAAGTTTTTATAATATATTTTCACGCACTCGCGGATATCACCGGTGGAAAGTATTTCACATCGGGGCGTACAGCAGTACATCAAATTTGCGACTGTTTGAAGGGCACCGATGACACGTTGCGTAGGTGCATTGTGGAAGGACTAAGGAGTTATGTGGGGGTGAAGGAGATAGGAAATCGCTCAATTAGCGTCTAATACCATGTGAAAGAAAAGGACAACTAAATGAACTAGAAAAATGCCTTCAAATCTGTTGAATACGCATTATGGCGGTAACAAGTAGGTTATAATAATAATTCCGTGTGGAGTTTCTGGTCTTCCATCGGACGCGTCCCCCGGGTGGCGGATAGGGGAACGCCCTCCAGATATGGGGGGTACCGGCTTCGGCCGGCGCGGACCAAAACCAGAGGGAGGGGGACGTCCAGTGGCTTGCGCTGCTGGATGTCCCGCGGGGTCCACTATGGGCCCCGCACCCGTAACCCCACATTGAGTGGGGCCGGGGGCCTTCGGGCCGCGAGGAGACAACCTCTATAAAAAACACACGGTGGGGGCCCTCCTCTATGTCCCTCTGTTCAGCAGAGGGCATAGAGGAGGTTGAGGGAGGGTCACAGACGGCAGGTTGGGGGACCTGCCGTCCGACTTCGTGACGGGAGAAGGGGGTGGGGGGCCCATTCCCCTTCTCCAGTGAGGGTGGGCCCGACTCCTGGCGAGTCGGGTCGACATCGCCGGGGCGCCGCTGTCGCATTTGCGTTGTGGTTCACCACTTGCGAGATCCGGCGGCGCCCAATTGCACGAGCGACAGGACGGCCCCCGGGGTGTTTTAGGAGGTATGCCTCTCCTATTATTAGGAGAGGAGAGTCCGACACACGGCCGTCGCCCTCCCCCAAGGGTGGCGGTTATGGTGCACAAAGCATTTCACCCCGTTAACAAAAAAAAAAAAGGTTATAATAATAATAATAATAAACTCACGCCCGTTATCCCCGAAGAGGTAGGCAGAGGCACCAGTCTCTAGAACTGGACCCACGTTTTGCCGAGTTTATTAGATCCCAAACGTGAAAAGTGGCAAGCCTGTCGCCGTTATCCGGGTACAATTTATCAGCGAATGGTGTTGCTGTACAAACAAAGTAGAGTAGAGTAGGTTAAGTTTGGCGAAACGAGTCTTGAATATTGTAATAATATATTCAAGGCTCGTTTAGCCAATGTAGGTTAATTTAAGATAGGTATAATACCTATAGTAACTTATTATTGTGTACAAAAATATAATTAAGTACCTACTAATGTAAGTATAATATATAGCTGCAAAATTGTTTTTGTAAACCTTAAGGCATAAGAGCGCATCGCCAACAAACTGCACAGCAGTTTGGCGACATTAGTTATAAATAAAATGTAACGGTTTATTTTGATAAATCAATAAAAAAAAAAAAAAAAAAAAAAAAAAGTGATGATTTATTTATTTCTTTTGCCAAAAAATTTAGAGCTAACATTACAGGGAATCCCTATTGCGTTAACCAGTTTCATAGTTAATATAAAACTTAATCTTATAAAACTTCTGAGAGAGCGCTCAAATGTAACTAGAGATTAATCTATGATGATGTGATGACATCCATAAACTCACGCTTGTATCCCGGAGAGGAGGGCAAAGGCCAGGTTCCGTCACGTGCTTCGATCCTAACAGATTTCTTTCGCTTCATCGACATTCAGTAGTCGTTGCATGCAACTTATGTATTAGACTTACGAAGATTTGAAAAAAGAAGTTTTCTCCACGACAAATTCGGTCTGAAGGCAGCGGCTAACATTGTACATAAGTACATTATAGAAACAAAATGTAAACTATTTAAGTTGAAATACATTTCATATTTCTGATATTATTTTTTCCATTGGAGGCGGTTGCTACGGATAGCCTCTTAAGACCAATCTACATTCTATCGCAGACCACACGCGTCGCGTACACACACAGACACACACACACACACACAAATACACACACAGAGAAAGAGAGAGGGAGGGAGAGAGAGAGAGAGACTCACAAATAACACTGCTGTTCAATTTAAGCTTATTGTAACTTTATACTTAGTTAAATTTCTACTAAGTTGTTTCTTAGTTTAACGTTGTATTCATTCAAATATTGTACCTTGCCATATTCTGTGGGGATTTGGCGCTGGATGCCGTAGGTAATACAGGCTTTATGCCTAGCTTAGCAATAGAGGCTTATCTATATAAATGGGTAATGGTGTAGTAGATCCCACTTTGAATTGAACCTAACCCCCTTGAAATAAAGTCTAAAAGCAATGAAAATTTCTTACTACCCATTACTGCTTGGGGTTAAGCCATTGCATGTATTCGTAACTATTCTTATTTGTAGATTCTAAAATCATTAGTCAATGAACTATATTACTATTACTGTTAATCAATTATTCAGTTCTCCAATTAGGGGAACAATTATTCCTCTCCGCGGTATTGTGCATAACACTCAATGGTTTAATCTCGTTCCGAATCGTGCGAACGCGCCACGTTCGCTGTTAATTGCGGCGGGGCGCGAGTCGGAACGCGCTGTAAATTACTGCCGCGGTAAAGTTACCTACCCGCCCGCTGATGTATTTATTTATTTATTTAGTTTCAGGAAAGCCATTGTCATTAAATAACTTAATACTATTTAAAAATATATAGAACCAGAAAGTCATTAACAGGCTTCCACTGATAGCCACAAAATATTAAAAACTAGAAATTAAGAAAAACTAACGATTAAGTCACCGCAAAAAACGAGTGTCAGTTAATTAAGATACAAGCATTTGAGAAGGAAATATACATAGCTAAGATTTATACATAAATAAGGAGAAGAGAGCCTTCTCCCTCACTCCTAAAAAACTTCGCAGTTAGCCGTCGCCTAACTGCTGCAGTACTGTCGCTATTAATATCAATGTCCGTGATTAATTTATTAAAAGCAGAACAAGCTCTTAATAAGTAGGTGTTGCTTCGGTAATTTAGTAGGTGTTGCCTCGGTAATATTCATCCCTTTTTACAGCAAGAGACATTATCCTAAAAAATACATAAGTTCTTAAGTAAGTATATACGGAATAAAGTTAATCGTGCTTAAGAAAGTTTTAGTCGAAAATTAGTTTTTGAACTAATACTTTCGTAAGCACAACACATTGTAAACCTGGTCGGACTCTTCCGATATAACAACACCCGTAAGTAGATCCGGACTAAAAGTTTACGAAAATAAGTTATTAAATGCAATGCATTAAATGACGCTGGATGCAAGTCGCTTCCAACCGGTCTTTTTGGAAATCCATAGAGGATGCCTATGTCCAGCAGTGGACTTCTTGTGGCTAAATGATGATGATGAAGTTATTAAATTAACTTTATTCCGGATACATTTACTTGACTTTTATCGGAAGAGTTCGACCATGGCCCGGATTCTGTTAGAGCATTATAGTTTAATGACAGTTCCTGGGCGGGTCACATGACATGTTTATTTAATTCCATTGACGCTTTGAATTACGAACACGCATGTGCGCGTCGATCACAAGCTGCAACGAAATGACATCGGCGCTGTCATGCAACTGCCATTATACTACAATGAATTAGCAGAATCTAGGCCCAGGTCACGCTCTGAATTGCATAGCTTATGTCTAGTGCTTGCAGCGTGTACCAATGACTTTTTCTGTGTTTTCTGAGTTACTACATTTATGAACCAACATCGTGGGGAAACCTTAGTATCTGCGGCGTTCACAATCTCAGTGCATGGATCTTTCAAACCGCGGAAATTAGCTAAGCATACAAAAATCGCGCATGTAGGTTCAAGTCATGTATATGCAGTTTATTGCAACCTATGTCTATGCTATAATTATATTCTAATATAATGACCTGTGCGGACATATACCTATGACTTTGTTTTCTTAGCTATACTCATTTGTCAAGTTATAGTAGCAATATCACTCGCTAATAGTGAAGAATACATCGTGAGGAAACCTGAATAATAAAAATAATAAACTCACGCCCGTTATCCCCGAAGGGGTAGGCAGAGGCACCAGTCTCTAGGACTGGACCCACGTTTTGCCGAGTTTATTAGGTCCCAAACGTGACAAGTTTGATGTGGAAACCTGAATGTCTATGATATTCTATACCTCAGCGCTTGAAATCGCCAATCCACGGTGGGCATGCTTAGTAATTAAAGCCCATACTCTCTCTCTTTTTTAGAGATTGTCTCTGCCCTATCATCATCAACCCATTATGTCCCCACCGAGGGGCACGGGTCTCTTCCCTGAGGAAGGTATAGGCCATACTCACACCACGGGGGCCTACTCACTCCGTTAGTTTCAATAGTTTAATATTAAATTTAACTAGATAATAACTGTGGCTAGTTTTCAATACACCCAGGGGTAATAATTTCTAAGATTTAAAGTTTGTTAATGATGCTAAAACTGTTTTGAAAAGAATCATGTGGAGTTTCTTTGTTAGTTTCGTCTCCATGTAATCTATCAATTGTGAAACTAACAACAACTTTGACGTGTATAAAGTAAACATTTTGTCTGTGCTATGAATAAAATATTTGATTTTTATTTTTAGTGCCCTATAGTGGGACGAATAATAGTCTGCTTACAATGACCTACCTGTTGTGAAGTGGCCGAGGTCACAGATACGGCACAACTATAACAAATGGTCTCAGTTTATTTTTCCTGAAACACGAGCTCGAAACGTGTGGGACGAGCATTTTCCCGCTAAACGGGGAAAGAGAGCGGGCGTTCCTCCCACAGCACACAGGATATCGTGTTTCCCAACAGGATGATAGGATGGTTTCCGCGTACCTCGTGTATTCCAGTTAAAAAGTCCTTAGTACAAACCAAGGAGAATTAAAGACCAATGATATTATCATCGTTTACCAGTATCAACATCGACAGATAATTCGCCTTCGCACAAGGCCATCATTGTGAACGATTTTTTGACCAAAAACTCAACAAATACTACCGAACAACCACCTTATTCACTAGATATGGCTCCAGCCGACTTATTTCTTTGTCCTAACGTCAAATTACCACTTCGTAGCACCCGTTATCATTCGGTAGAAGACATAAAGGAGAATTCGCGGCGAAAACTCCGCGGGCCCAAGGCCTCGATTCTACTAATGCATTGCAGTATAAAGAATGCTGCATGACTGCTTCGATTTCATTTCATTAACGGTTAAAATCTACGCGCGCCCGCGTATTCGTAATTCTAGGCGTCAATGGAATTTGAAAACACTTTACGTGACCCGACCATGTAACTGTAATTGAACTATAATGCACTAACAGAATCGAGGCCCTGAAGTGAGTCTTGGCCTTTGATACAAGAAATCACCACTAGTCTCTGTCCGGCGTCGGAACCGGAATCAGTCATGAGAAAAATATCGGATGCCGGATTATGCTTCCCCACTTCATCCGATTATAATCGGCAATGTACGTGACGCAGTCGTCGTCGTCGTCATCAACCCATTATGTCCCCACCGAGAGGCACGGGTCTCTTCCCTGAGGAAGGTATAGGCCATACTCCACCACGGGGGCACGTGACGCAGTGCTTTATTAAAATTCCTGGGTTTTGCTATTCGAGGCAGGGGACGTTTTCCACACATTCTATTAATCTAATTAAATAGTATGGGAACATTTTTGGGTTGTATGCGCGGTGCAAAAACGTGTATTATTTTTGTACGTCGATCACTTCGGCCCGGTAAAATACCGTTCCGATCTAGCAAATTATCGCACCGGTAAAAACCGGATGCCGGAGTAGTGAAGAAGCTTACTAGTATTCTTGTGTGTTTCTAAATCGGACCGGTAATTAACGTTTGCCGGACCGGAGAAGTGGAGAAAGGCCCTAGGGATGCCCACCGGTCTTTGGCCGCTTGGAAGCCCCGAGTATGCTCTCTTCACCGCTCGATCCTCTTCCATCCTTTCTACGTGACCGAGCGCAATGCAGTGTTAGTTACTGTCAATAAAATTAATTATGCCACTCTAAGATTTAAATTGTGACCGCAACAAAGAAACTTGAGTCTCGTGAAGCGAACTACTACTGAATGCTAATGCGCTACACTCACAAACAAAAGCTATGAAAATTGAAAACGACAGTTTTGAGTTACAAAGTCTCCAAACGAGCGCGCTCATTTACATAAAAAGATCCCGGCCATGCTCAAGCGTTGTCGCTTGCAATTTTTATTATAAGCCTCCCTAGCATGACGATTTGTTTTGAGCTATATTTACGTATGTATTTTATTAATTTTGGCACGTATTTAGTCTACTTATAAGGTAGGGTATTGTTTAGGATTTTGTAGTTTAGGTAGTCTATTTTGCACACGTACCTATACAGGCCCGTTTTCTTTGACCGCTGCTCCGACTCTCAAGGTTTGCTGGAAAAAAATCTCTTACAGAGATAAGCTCGCCTTTGTACAATTTGCTTTTTTTTGTAATGTTCTGTTTAATGTCTCGTCTGCAAAGAAATAGTAATCACACTGCAAGAGAAATACGTAGTACGAACTGAATCCATGCAACGGAGACACAGCGCGTCTAATTTATTTTATTTATTTATTCTCCTTAGAGTTCATTACAGGTTTCACCTAATGCAAATGGTATGCTACTTAAAAATATTTAACTTTTCTATCCCTTATCTAACCTTATCTCTAATAACATCAATATAATGGCTATTTACACAAATTGTCCTTAACTTATATATAAAAAAGGATTGCTGTTCGTTAGTCTCACTAAAACTCGAGAACGGCTGGACCGATCTGGCTGATTTTTGGTTTTTTATATCTCTTGAATTCTAGGAAAGGTTTAACTGGTGTGGTAATATAGAAAAAATACCAAAACTTTGGTGGTACGAAGTTTGCCGGGACAGCTAGTAACATATTACAAATAATGTTTGTAAAAACTGTTTTATTGATATTTTTTATAGTGTTCTATGTTTTCTTATGCATTATGATTACTGTTGTGTGTGTTACATTATTAACTTCGTTCAGAGTGCTTATACTGTGTTTTTTAATTTCACTTTCGATAGCGAGAGCGTTTGCAACTTGTATAGGAGTGACAAAGAGACAACTAGGTGGCGCGCTTTGTCACTCTTATACAAATTGCAAACGCTCTCGCTATCGAAAGTGAATGAAAAAACTCAGCATAAGCACTCCGGATACATTCCGAGCAAGAGACGTCGCGAGCCCCGTCTCTACTAACCCTTAAGAGGGAACATCACGGGCTAGAGAATTGAAAAATAGGTATTTGTAAAATCTATTGCTGTCGCGCGATGCCCGAAGAAGCGTGTGCAATGTGTGAATGGGACTGTCAGTGTCAATTTTCATAAATAATTAAAGAAAGGCTTTGGCCGTGTTCCTATGTTTTCCATTTTTTATATAATCTAGTAAAATTGCTTTTCTGATTTTTTTAATACAGCGGAAAATCGGGCCAATTTTTTAGGTTTTTGAATGTTCATATCTCTTTTAATAATAAATTTATGAAAAAAATCAAAACATAGGGACATGCGTATAGTAGCCGTAGATTTTATGGAAAAAAATAATTGCTCTACTGGCATTATCCAGGGAGGAAACAGGGGACTACGTTTGTATGGAAAAACTGCCGTTGTGTTTCCTCTTAACAGCAAATCAGAGCGAAACCTGGTCGGACTCTTCCGACAAAAATCAAGTAATTCAAAATCAAAGTATTCATCATCAACCCGTTATGTCCCCACCGAGGGGCACGGGTCTCTTTCCTGAGGAAGGTATAGGCCATACTCTACCACGGGGGCCAAGTCCGTATTGGCGGACTTACTATTCTAGTTGGTATCGTTGCAGCAATGCAATGGTAAAAATAGTAATTTAGTTAAATTGTATTTGTTAAAGAACCACACAAAAGATCAAAGATTGTAATGTGGATGGTCCTGCTTCTAGAGAGTTGTTTGGAGAGTTATTAAGACGCATATCTGTGGCCCAGCGGTTAGCGCATCTGCCTACCATGCGAGAGGTTCCGGGTTGGAGCCCCGGCTGGGAGATCTTGTTTTTCGTTTACATGTTTGTGATGTCACTGTTCCTGGTTCCCAAGATACAGGGTATCCTAGTATGGAGCCAGAATCAATGTATGTGCCGGTATGTAAATGTTTACGTTTAAAAAAAACTACATGCTACGGATACTGTACTCAGGGAATCTCCTATAAAAACGCCATCGTGATTCCGAACGCGGTTCTCATTTTTAATACATTTTCTCAATAATGATGGTGTTCCGTTTTATAGTGTTCTCTGTTTTGTATCGAATGGCGAGTGAAGGGGGTGTGCAGTGCAGCCAACCTTAGCGTTTTCAAAGTAGATGTATCACGTGTTTAGACTTCTTTTATTGATAAAAAGTAGAGGCACGATTGTGCCTTGTTGATAATAAGGCTTTGGAGTACAGAAACTTCAGGATTTGATGATAACGTTCATACTGAATTTAACTTGCACTGTTTCATTAATTCACTTTAAATAAGTAATAAAAGTATGTAATAAAACTAAGGCACTGGACTGCTGCTGCTGCTGGCTCTTTAAGATCTGGATATCGTAATGACCCTGTCAATGCCATGACAAATAAAGTGAACTACGAACAAAAGACAAATAATTTTAATGCGAAATCGAAAACGGAATAGATTCAAAAGTAAATAGCCTAAACATAAAAGGTAAACTAATAAACAGGTTTGTAGACGAGGTATCACAACCTCTTTACCGATGTATAGATTTTTAAAAATCTCGGTATTCATTGGACCTGTAAATCAATATCATTATTTGCTGCATAGTCCGTAAAATGCGGAAGTTTTCAAACCGTGTTATAGATTTATCGGCTATTAGTATCGTCGAAAAATAAGGTACAGTGCCATAGCAATAATTTGATGAGCTTAATCACGGTGAAAGAGGCAGAGCTCGCGTTGTCGATTACTCGACTCTGGCGTGGGCTCCGTTTCTGCCCACCAAGCTGAAGCTCTGCAAATCAGAGCGAAAACTGGTTGGACTTTCCCGACAAAAAAACAAGTAAGTAATTATTTTATAAACCAAAACTGTATTCGTCATCATCATTCAGCCACAAGGAGTCCACTGCTGGACAAAGGCCTCCTCCATGGTTTTCCAAAAAGACCGGTTAGAAGCGGCTTGCATCCAGCGTCTTCCTGCCACTGAAAACTGTATTTGTAAACTTTAATTTGTGCAGTAGGTAAGTAAGTGATCCGAAACAAGTAAGTTGTTGCGTACGAAAGTTTTAGTTCAAAAATAAAATAAGTGAGCCGCCTGTGAGCCTTAGGATGCCTCGTGTTACAGGCGAAACGCGTCGCATTTTCTCACACAATTGGTGTCGGTGGTGGTGCGCCCGTGTCTTGCTTCTGCTTGAAAAAGTGAGAGGGCGGTGTATGATGCTTGTGGGATTTTGGCGGAATTTAGCAAAGTAATTTTCACATTTTAATGCTATTATGGGTTTCCGCTAAGCAACGGAATATTTAGTACAATATCAAAAATAATTATTGTTACGTATGTTTCATTTCAAAGTTTAAATAGGTTTCTACCTATTTTTTTCGTATTTAAAATATGTTTACTATCAACACATGTTTTAAATACGAAAAACAAATGAAGTCAACACTTTTCGAGTATGGGATTAGCAACACTGGGCTACATACGGGATGTTAGTAATGGGATTTGTTTTGGCTGCGCCTAATGGGGCGTCCCTGGCAAAATTGTGTTACCATACCCTTCCATTACTGACGTATTTTTCTTGTTACCTTCTTCTTTTGTTTGGTAACGTGGCAGAGGGTTCGATTCCTAAATTATTTAAAGGTTATTTGTAATACTCGCTCGTAGCCCCGGCTGCCTGAGTGATCTTAAACGATCACGAAGGTTAGGCAATATTGGGCGCGTTTAGTCCATGGATGGATGACCGTGCGATGACTAACGCTAGTGGCATTTTTCCGAGCGGTTCCGTGCTTCGCAAGGCACTTTAGGCAGTTGGTGCCGGCTGCCGTCGATAGATGGCAGTCGTTAAGCCAAGTCAGAGGCCTTAAGGGGGCTTGAAAACTTCTGACTGTAAGACCAGCCACTAGCTTACAAGCTTCCACCAATCCGGGCTGGAGGGACTCCCCCGTGGTGGAGTATGGCCTATACCTTCCTCAGAGAAGGCACCCGTGCCCCTCGGTGGGGACATAATGGGTTGATGATGATTGAGACCGCTGCCAGCAGCTGTCCACAATAATTCTGCCATTTTTTTCTATATGGCAACGCGAATCAATACCCGGTGAATCGGTGAAAGGTATGTTTATAGCGAGAGGATGATGGAGGAACAGATGAGGAAGATGAAGAAGAAGTGAAAAAATATTGGTTCTAAAAGAGTTGATAAATGGATTTGGTTATTTATACTTTTATAAAGGAAAAAGGATATCTACAGTCTGTTAGCTTTTAGAATATACCTCGGGCTCTAGAGTAGGCTTCGGTTTTCGCCGAAAGTACACGGGTGTCACACTACTTCCTGCTCTGTATAGCCGAGGTATATTCTAAAAGCTAACAGACTGTAAATAATTTTGTCTGTTCTCTAGAGAAGATGGGCTGTCACATCGCTATTCAGCAGATTTGTATTTGTGAAATAATTGGGAATGGATGAAAATATCAGAAGTGCTTGATATGTTTTTTGGTGATAGGAATAACCTTCCTTAACGCGAGAAAAAAGTTTAATTTTTTTTTGCTTCGTAGTTAATTTTTAAATAATCTTAATACTTTTCCATTCGTCGTTCTGGGCTTAGTACGGCATATCAGAGATATTCCTTGGTCCGCTACGTATATAAAAAAGGTCTGTGGTGACAATGACATTGACAGCTTTTCAAGGTGGATTTTTTTTTATATATAATAAATTTTTCCCGCGTTAAGGAAGGTTATTCCTATCACCAAAAAAAATATCAAGCACTTCTGATATTTTCATCCATTCCCTATTACCTGTACCTTAATGTAAGGACTTTTTTGTATATTTTGATGATGATATGAATGATTCGTTGACTGTCCAACTCTTGACAAATAAATATCGTTCCACTAGGTACTCATTGAATTTTATTCGTAAGGAACACTAACATTATGGTGAAAAATAATTCAGGCTTCTGTTTACTCGAATCCCAGGCCGATGAATTCTTAGGCACAACGTTACCAGAAAATTAAAACATGAAGCGTTTTCTTGACACTTATTTGATATTTCTCTAAGCTCCGCTCAGCATCTCAGACGTTCAATTCTCCAAATACGCTCGAGGTTGTAACGAAATGGAATATTTGTATACACAACAGTAGACATGGCGTTTGTAAGGCATTTTTATTACAAAATGGCGAAGCCTAACAATATTAATAATAATAATAACTTCCACACAACACAATCACTCGACCTGGTCCCAAACTAGGATACCCTGTGCTATGGTACCAGCCAGGTACTAAAATGTTGTCAGATTTTTTCAGAGCGACGGTGGCATACTGGGGTTGACCCTTGCTTCCCGATCATGAGAGTCTGGGCTCGAACCACGCATTTACCAATGACTTTTAGTTACGTACATTTGTTTGTTGGTATAGCAACACCATTCGCTGATAAATTGTGCCCGGATAACGGCGACAGGCTTGCCACTTGTCACGTTTGGGACCTAATAAACTCGGCAAAACATGAGCCCAGTTCTAGTGGTTGGTGCCTCAGCCTACCCCCTCGGGGATAGTGGGCGTGAGTTTATTTATTTATACTTTTTATTTTATTTTTTTAATACTTGCGTTAAAATTATATAATTGTAATATCGTTGATTATATATTGTTTAGGTTAATAAAACGCTTGGAATCTGCGTTGGTCTTGAGAGAATAAGCATTATCTTCATTTCTAAGAGAAGGCCTACGTATGCAATGGGACGAACTACAATAACTCAAAATCTGAATTATATGAATAGAAAGCGAATTGTAAAGTTTTGTTTATTGAAAGTGAATTATTTGTCTATTCTGAAACGGTTTTCAGATATATTTTTTTCCTCTATTCAAGTTGAGTTTCTTTGCAACGAAATTAGCTTGCCTTGTAATTTCGCTTTCACCTTCCACAATGACATTCAATGACCTTTTTCACGGAATATTGGACGAATGCTTGCAGTAAATGGTTCTGAAATAAAAAGGTAAGTGTCGGCGATTAATAGCTATACCTCTTTGTAGATACTTTTTCTTTGTTATTACATTTAGGGTCTGTTTCACAATCTGCAGAGGAAGTTCCGGATAAGCTATCCGCAACCAGGGCTGCCGTTTGTTCTAAATTTGAAGCCATAAACGAACACACAGGAAAATTTATTTGAATTCAGAACAAACGGCAGCCCTGGTGGTGGATAGCTTATCTGGAACTTTATTTTAACATTGTAAAACAGGGCCTTACATAAAAAATATTTAGTTTACACGAAACTGTCTTTTAAATATAAGTAAGAGATACTGATAACTTAAACAGCATCGTCGTCATCGTCAGCGAAAATTTATTTCGATGAACCGTTTAATATATTATTAAATATGAACAATGCCGAACGTTTCTTTAACCCAAGCTACGATGACGATGATGTATTTCTTCTTCTTACATACATGCATAAGCTCACGCCTGCATCCCAGAGGCAACGACCAGGGAGTGCAACATGCCACGATCGTGACAGATCTTTTTCGCTTCATCATCATCAAGCCATCATGTCCCCACTGAGGGGCACGGGTCTCTTCCCTGAGGAAGGTATAGGCCATACTCCACCACGGGGGCCAAGTCCGGATTGGTGGAGGCTTGTAAGACTAGTGCCTGGTCTTACTGTCAGAAGTTTTCAAGCCGCCCTAAGGCCTCTGACTTGGCTTAACGACTGCCATCTATCGACGGCAGCCGGCACCAACTGCTTAACGTGCCTTGCGAAGCACGGAATCGCTCGGAAAAATGCCACTAGCGTTAGTCATAGACGGTGACCCATCCATGGACTGAACGTGCCGTATGTTGCTTAACATTAGTGATCGTTTAATATCACTCAGACAGCCCAGGCTACGAGCGATTTTTCTACTTTTTCGCTTCATCGACAATCATTCATTCCGTTTGCTTCTTCTTTTTTTTTATTTTGCGCACACTCCACTCAGACACATTACGGGTTAGTTTTCAACAACAATGCAGCGTTGAGCAGCTGCCGACTGTACCCTCCGTTCAATTTGAAAAGACTCCGCGTTCAGCGCGAAGCGATTTAAAATTTAAAAGCGAAAAGCCTTTTTGGATCGCGCTGATATTGCTGGATTGCATTTTTCCCAGCTCTCCCTTACATTTTACATCGGCGGAGGTTCAAACAATGCATCCATTAGTCGAAACTTGCTATCGAATGAACAGGGATTTCTCTTTATTCCCATTTTGCGGCCCGAGGTTGGTGGGCTGGGGAATTGTGAATACTTAATATTGAGCACTTGTTGGAAAATATGGGCTCCTTTTAAATCATATTTTGTTCTCTCAGTGCTTTCAATAGAGTTTCGTGCCGGTGTTTTTTTGTATTTGGTTTTTCATAGTGGACGCGAAAATGATAAGTTATTGCCTTTTAATAACTTATCATTTTCGCGTGTCCATGTTTTAATAAATAGTAAAATTATTTTAGCGTTCCGTGTACGATTGGTGCCAAGAGAACCCTATTATGACTGCCTGTCTGATTTGTAAAGGGCTAAAAAATTAGAAAACACAACTTATTATAATGTATTTAATTTACATTCTCTTGGTTGAATGTCAATGTCCTTACAATGTACTTACTTTTATGATTGACATTTTTCTTTTTTTTTCATGAATTAGATATGAATTAATAATATTTTTATGCTTTTAGGTATTTTTATTGACAATTGCGTGGTTAGTTATTTAAATTTGTATTTATATAATTTTAATGATTTTAATCTATGAATTAATTTATGTTATACTCGTATTATCTTTATGGTTTTAGGTATTTTTATTGACATGTGTAATTAGATTAGATTAGATTTTTTCCGGAAAGGTACAATTTGGGTGCCTTTAAGGCTAGAGTGAATAGGCTCTTACTGAACCAACGAGGAACATCGTCGGCTCCATCTTCACTTACCATCAGGTGATATCGGGGTCAATCGTTGGTCAGTTTTTAATAAAAAAAAAATGTAAAAAAAAAAAGATTATTTAAATTTGTATTTGTATTCTCTTGATTTTAATTTATAATGCAATTTGTAATTTTAATAATTTAATACTTTGTGCTTCACGCTGATAGTTGTAAGTGTTATGAAATAAATAAATTAAATAAATAAAAAAATATCTTAGGCGCTGCCTTCGGGCCTAATGTAGTGGAGAAAAAGACTCTGACCATCTTTTCTAATCACCTTAAATCATTAGATTAGATAAGATTTGATGTTGATTGCACTCATGGGTCTTGAGCTTCTTAGTTACATAGATATTCGTACCAACTGATGTTAATACACCTGTAATGTCAAAACAAAAGTAATCCACAGTTTTTCGTCCACTGTGTTCACTTGGTTCACCGAATATGAGGTACTTAATGTTAAGATTAATGCCTGTATCCCAGAGGGGTAGGTAGAGACCATGGTCTGCAACTTTCCATGATTCTGACACATCATTTTCGCTTCATCGACATTCATTCATTCATTTTGTCCTTGTGATAAGGAGCACTTTTGCTTGCGGGTGAAGATAGAAAAGAAAATATTATTGACGTAATGATTGACTTATTGCAACTAAACGGTTGACATTTGATCGAGATAAAATATGAAAAGCATAGCAGATATACATAGATTTAGCTACACATTAAGTGGGTCACGACGACCTCTGTGGCGCAGTGGTTAGCACATCTGCCTACCATGCGAAAGGGCTCAGGTTCGAATCCCAGCTGGGAACTAAAAAAAGAAACCGCAGGTCTTGGATGTTTACATGTTTGTGATGTCGCTGTTTCTAGTTACCACTACACAGGTTAGCCTAGTGTGGGGCCACAAGCAATGTTTGTGCCTGTAAATAAAAGTTTATGTTAATAAATGGCTTTCAGTTTGATCTGTGAAATAAAAAAATGGACTAAGCACATTTCTGCATATGAAAGGTCCCGGTTTTGAACCCCGGCTGGGAACAAAAAAATCTCATTAGTGACTTCGCTGTTCTGGTTCCCACGACACAGGGTATCCTAGTTTCTATGTTATTTACTAGCTCTGCAGAGTCGAGAGACTGACAGTCGGCCTGAGAATGAATATGTCCAAGACTGAGATAATCACGAATCGTCCTATTGATGAACAGAGACCTGCTGTTATGGTAAGCGACTCTAAGATAAATGTAGTTGACGAATACGTCTATCTTGGATGTAACTCTCAGGAGAAGGAGATTGCTAGACGAATCCAGTTAGGATGGACTGCCTTCAAAAAGCTGGACGATGTCTTTAGAGCCAAAATTCCACAGAGCCTAAAGTCAAAGGCCCTTAACCAATGTATACTACCCATTCTTATCTACTCCGAAACATGGACCTTCAAAAAAGCCAATATGGAGAAACTCAAGTCGCGCAAAGGGCTATGGAACGGGCCATGTTAGGCATCACACTTAGGGATCGTGTGCGAAACGACGATATTCGACAAAAAACAAAAATCGAAGTTGTACGCACACGAATTACAAAGCTGAAGTGGAGATGGGCGGGACATTTGGTAAGGCGGGAAGACGGCCGGTGGACTAAGGCGGCCACTGAGTGGTGGGCACGAACGGGTCGACGACGGTCGGCGGGCAGACCACCAGCCCGATGGACTGACGACATTGTGATAAGCGCCTGGGAAACATTGGACGAGACTAGCACTGGACCGGATGGGTTGGCGTGAAAGAGAGGAGGACTATGCCCAACAGTGGGCTCTATTTACGGGCTGATTAGATAGATTAGACCAGCTCTGCATGAAAACTGTCTGTAGCTCTGCCAAGTTTTATTCCGACCCAGCTTACTCCAGTTACAAACGCCATTGTAATTTAAAATCAAACTACGTTTGTAAGCGAATTTGACCGTAATGAGAAAAGTGTACAAGGGTTATAATGCCATACAACAGATCTGCAGATCGCGTGGTCTTACCTTTTCTTTAACTTTCGAGAGTGAGAAAATATTAAACTTATATTGTAATGAGGGCGATCCGGATATTAAAGCCACCCGGGACGCAAGCCAATCGATATGCCAAAATGAACGTTATTTAGAATGTATTTCAAGTCGTTTTGCCACGAGTGGAATGTGCCCTTGTATTGCATCCACCTTTATTAAGTAATGGACAAGTTTTTCAACTAAAACTTTCGTAAGTTCCTCGTCTCTGGTCGGATTCTTCCAACAAATAATCAAGTAAGTGTATCTTATCGTATCGTGTATCTATATAATCCTTAAACGAGCAATTCTTGCATATAAATAGTATTATTATTATTAATTCTTTTCTTCCACTTACATTTACAATAAAAATCTAGTACAATGCGGCGGCCTTAGGGCTATAAGCATTTTCTACCAGTCAATTAAAGTAATATATAATCTGAATCTCGGAAACGGCTCCGACGATTTTAATGAAATTTTGTATGCAAGGGGTTTCGGGTGCGATCAAGCTCATCATCATCAACAAATTTTGACCCTACCGAGGGGCACGGGTCTCTTTCCTGAGGAAGGAATAGGCCATGCTCCACCACGGGGTCTAGTCCGGATTGGTGAACCCTTGTAAGACTAGTGGCTGGTCTCACTGTCAGAAGTTTTCACACCGCCCTCTGACTTAGCTTAACGGCCGCCGTGGTGGAGTATAACCTATACCTTCCTCAGGGAAGAGACCCGTGCCCCTCGGTGGGGACATAATGGGTATGTAGCCTGTGGTGTGTCTAGGTTGCCACAAAAGGCAATGGTACTGTTCAATGGTACAAGTGGGACGGAGCGACTGACTCAGCGTGGTGCTGAGAATGTAAGACCTCATCGCTAATTTTCAGTCAGTGCCCACGGTAAATCATAATTTCGACTTCAAAAGCATTTGGTCGGATATGTAATATTTATGCTTTACAGGAGAGCGTGCCTGCATGACAATATAAGGCTACAAGACATTATGCACAGAAATATCTCAGTAATAGCAAGTAAGAGCTCCACAAGCTGAAATTGAAGGTATGAAAATGTCAGTTTCATCGGAATTGAACAAGCGAGCATAATGCTTCTAACGTCGAGAATATACTATTTGATAGTGTGAAAAAAAAGTATTATTTATTCGTGTAAGTTATGAGTCTTCAAACTGCTTAATGTATTAGAACCTGGATGACCGAGCTTTGCTCGGTATGTAGGTTTTCACACAAAAGAAGGAACTTGAAAAAAAAAAAGAAAAAAGTCTCGAACCAGGGTCTTCTGTTTACGGTATCGTCCTATTTCCCACTTGAGCTATGACAACCTTACAGACGGTTGCGAAAATTTCCTTCTTGTAGTGTAGCAGTTATTTCTTTGCCTTAAAACACGGTGTTAGTTTCGCGAAAAGGGGTCGTTAAAATCAAAGAAACGTGTGCCAGGTGACAGCGATGTTATTAGACTGCCGCAAGCAGCTGTAAGTAAAATAATCTTAGTCTACCTTACACACTAACATCCCTCCGGCAATATTTTGTACTTAATTACTAAAATCAAAAAAACTGTTTGTAATCGATGGGCTTGAGAACGCGACGCGAACGTCGCGGGCCTTCAACCTGAGGCTGCGACGGCGGCGGCGGCGGCGGCACGGCTGCCGGCGTCGGAGGTACCGCTGGCGATTGCGGCGGCGGCGCATTCTCCGCTTCCTGGCAGTCAAGCCACTCCTCAGATTCTGAGGCTTCTGGGGGAACTGTTAGCGGCTGGACTGCACTCGCTGGTAGCTTCGAGGAGTGCACTACCGATAATGCTGAGTCACCACTGGAGGCGGAACCAACTGGCGGTCTTACCAATTCCGGAAGTGTGATCACAACTGGTGGCATTGTTTCCTCCTCCACGTCCTGGGTCGAACACTGCCTCGGCTTCTGATTACAAAACACTGGGCAGGCCGCAGAGTCCCACTCCCTCTCCTCCTTAGACTCATACATTTGGTTGTTGTGCCTTTTCACAACGCGATCCAAATCTGGCAAGTATACTAGATAAGCAGATCTGCCGAGCTTTTTCTTAATTACCCCCCTTGACCACTCGCTCTTATTATGATGATAAATTTTAACTATTACTGCGTCACGCACTTTAAAGTCTACATTTCTTTTTCCTCTATAATATTTACCCTGTAAGGACTGACGCACACTTACGTTTTCTGACAGTGCTGCGTCGGGCGCTGGGAGAGGATTTACATTTAGCAAATCTAAACGACACCTCAGTTTCCTACCGAAAAGAACCTCGGCAGGAGACTTATTTGTTGACGAATGAATCGAATTACGATAATTAAAAAGAAATTCGTTTAACTTACTATTTAAATCTGTATTGTTCTCTAAGTCGCTAATAATTATTGATTTTATAGCTTTTTTCGTTATTTTAACGTAGCTTTCGGCTTGGCCATTACTGGCCGGATGATAAGCAGGTGATGTCAAGTGATTAATCCCGTTACGTAAGCAAACGTTTTCGAACTCTGATGAAACGAATGAGGTTCCGTTATCCGTGCATAAAGTATTAATTAACCCAAACCTCGCCATTAATTCACTCAATTTCTGTATTACAACTTTTGACCCGTATCCATTGCTGACGTCAAAAACTTCGACCCACTTTGAGTAGGCATCGACAACTACTAGGTACATTTTATTATTCATTGGACCTAAAAAATCTAAGTGCACGCGGTGCCATGGCTCTGGAGGGAAAGGCCAGGGAGTACAAGCTTCGCAAGTGCTAATCGTAGCTTCGACATCCGCCGCCATACCGGGCCACCAGAACCGTGTGCATCGGCTTTCATTTTATTTACTCGTGACCATTATGCAATTCCTTCAGGACCGCACGTCTGCAGTCTTCCGGAATAACGAGTTTCGTACCTCTCATCAAACAATCTTTCTCAACGGACAGTTCTAGCCTACAGCCGAAGTAGGGTCGTAAGTTTTTATCTACGACTTTACTTGGCCAACCTATTTTTGTGTACTCAATCCCTTGTGAAATAATAGCATCTAATTTTGCTGCTTGGACCACGTAATGTAATAAACTGTACGTTTGGACCTAAAACGAAGTTTACATAACAAGTCTCGTCTAAAAAATCCTCTGATAACGGAACCGGTCCTGCGCTGTGATGACCGCCTCGCATGTTTTGTTTAGTTAAATCTGAGCAGGGATACCGCCGTTTAGCCAAAGTATTTTTCGCCAAATTTTACTTCCCAATAAACTTATGGCATCAGTTTCATTTCCCAAATGAAACTTTAGCAAGTTTTCATTTCGCATTTTATTCATTTGGTCAAATTATCATTTCGCATAATTTTACTGCGTCAAGTTTTATTAAGACAAACGTTTATTATGCTAACGTTTTATTTTGGCAAGTGTTATTTTCAAATAATGGAACGGGGGGTCGGCGATGTAAAGAATACGTGACAACAGAAATATAGGTGCGACGACGCGCGTAGCGAAGCGGAGCGCGTCGGAGCGTTAGGTTCTCTATGTAAGATCGAAAACAGACTCGACTTTGATGCGTTCTTACCTTGCCTCTTGTTGCCTCTTTGGTAAAATGAATTTTGACCAAGTATTTATTTGGTAAACAATAACTTGCCATAATAACTTTTGCTAACTGTTTATTTGCTTTAAGTTGTTTTGAGAAATGTTTTTTTGCCAAGTGATAATTTGCGGAAAATAGTTTGGGAAGTAATACTTTGGGAAACGATTTTTGGCAATACATTAGTAAACCATCTGAGCACAGTGGGACCATGGAGCGGCTTAAATAATCGGCACAATTGGATGCGCTATTTACGTATTCGATAACGTAGTTGTACGAGGCCAAAAACAAAGCGTATCTCTGAAGTCTATTGGCTGAAACTTCGGGTATACCTTTTTCGGGGTGGAAAATAGATACCAGTGGTTTATGGTCCGTCCTGAGTGTAAAAGGTACACCGCGGCCATACAAATATTGGTGATATTTACGTATTCCAAATATTATGGCCGTTGCCTCCTTCTGTATTTGGTTGTATTGCCTTTCGGCAGAGTTTAGTAACCTCGACGCATAGGACACGGGTTTCTCCGTACCATCTGGCCCGATTTGTGACAGCACTGCTCCTAAGCCCCACGGTGACGCATCTACCGTTAAAATGATTCGCGCATCTGGGTTATAATGAGCGAGTGTGTTATCAGACGCTAAGATTTGCTGTAGTGAATGATTGTTCGTGAACATCACTCCAATCCCATTTAACATTTTTTTGTAACAGTTCATGTAAGGGAGATAAAACACTCGAAGCGTCTTTGAAAAAAATTCGGTAATCCTAGTAAACCTAGAAAGGATTTTAATTCGGTCACATTGCTAGGTCGTTTGGAATTCAAGATGCTAGCAACTTTATCGGGTGATTTGTGGATTCCGTGTTTGTCGATAATAAAACCTAAATATGACACGGAATCTTGGAAAAAGTGACACTTAGATTGTTTTAAAACTAAACCGGCTTTTTCCAGTCTTCTAAAAACCTCATTCAACCTCGCTAAGTGTTCTTCTTTAGTTTTCCCTGTTACCAAAATGTCATCGAGAAATTGCAACACACCCTCATTAATAAGTGATTGATTACCGTGTTCATCCGGGCCAGTTAAAATGTTTTCTAGCGTACGCTGGAAAATGGCCGGTGCACTGGAAAGGCAAAACACTAACCTTGTAAATTTATACAGCCCCTTGTGTGTATTGATGCATGTTAGGAGTTGCGAGTCTTTATGCAAAAGGAGCTAATTGTAGGCGCCGGATAAATCTAGCTTAATGAAATGAACTCCGCCATGCAACTTTGAGAATAATTCCTCTACTCGAGGGATGGGGTATTTTTCTACCAATACTTGCTTGTTCAATGTGGCGGAATAATCTGCACAGAGGCGGATCTTCCCATCTTTTCTCAAGACTAGAACAATTGGGCTTGCATAGTCAGAAAAAGTAACGGGCTCAATTATTCCTAAACTAACTAACCTATCAATTTCTTCCTCCAGCTTAACCCTCAGAGCGAATGGCACCGGCCGTGCCTTATTATAAAATCCCGTGGAGTTAGGTTTGAGATTTAATTTTACTTCCAACTCCTTGCAACAGCCTAAAGCGTCTGAAAATAGATGCGGGTATTTTTTTTCGTAATCCTCCATATTCTGAACTTCACAACTATTCACGGGACAGATTTGTAATTTAAATTTTACTATGAAATCACGGCCCAACAACGGAGGCCCCCCGTTTTTCACTATGAACACTTCCAGGGATTCTGTTTGGTTACGAAAACTAACAGGCAATGTAATAGTACCTAAAGTTTGTATGGCAGTCCCATTATAGCTCTGTAAAACCTTTTTAGTTTTACATAACGGGCCACCGCCTGGAAAATGTTTAAAGTAAACTTCATCTGATATTACAGTCACTGCCGATACCGTATCAACTTCAAAACTTAAAGGAATTTTATTTATTGTGAGCAATTCCTGCATTGGTTCTCCTCGATAGCAACGAATATTAAATAACATCTGCTTAACATCATCGTCACCATCATCCGAGCAGCACTGCAAGAAATGTTGATATACATTTACTGCTTTATACCTTGTAAGGCACACGCGATTTAAATGCCCTTTTTGACCACACTTGGAACAAAACGCATTTTTGAAACGGCACTTTTTGTTATCATGGCCGAAATAACCGCACACTGAACACCGCTCGCAAGTACGTGATAGCTCCCGTGGCGGCAGCGACGGCGGCGGCCCGCGAGACGATGAAGCAGCGCGATTGGCAGACATCTTGTGAACTTCGAGAACTGGATTGATCGAATCAGCTCCCTGCCGGGCTCCTTGCCTAGCGCAACGCACGGTCTCGCATAATTGCAGCGCTTTTTGCAACGTCAGGCCCTCCATGGGCTCTGTGAACAGGCGATCTCTCTCTGGCCCCACGTTCAAGCCTAGCACGAACCGGTCGCGTAGCGAATCCTCCAATGAGCTTAACGGAAAATCACAATCCTTGGCTAGGCTGCGAACACGAGCTGACCACTCCGCAAGGCTTTCCGACGGTGATTGAACAGCACTGTGGAACTTGTATCGTTCCGCAAAACTACACTTTTTAATTTTGAAGTGTCCGATAAGGTTCCGACGTCTTTGGGCGATGATAAATCTCTGACGAGTCTGTAGGTAGTTTCTGCTAAACTACTGAGCAATATGGCTCGACGCTTTGAACCCGACTTGTCCACGTTGTTGTCGATGTCGTTGGCTTGAAACCATTGTTCTAAACGACCTTTGTACGAACCCCAATCGTTAATTTCATGATTAAACACTGCTAACACTCCAATCGATACGTTAGCCATTATATAGCGTAAGATTCAGGCTGCGCCACTGTTAGTTTCGCGAAAAGGGGTCGTTAAAATCAAAGAAACGTGTGCCGGGTGACAGCGATATAATTAGACTGCCGCAAGCAGCTGTAAGTAAAATAATCTTAATCTACCTTACACACTAACACACGGTTAAAACGACGTTTTATAAAAATGAAACCTAGTTGGATCAATTAATCGCCCCCAAAACCCCCTGTATACAAAATTTCATGTAAATCGTTGGAGCCGTTTCCGAGATTCTGATTATATATAAATATATATACAAGAATTGCTCGTTTAAAGAGATTAGATAAGTAAAAAAAAAATTAATCGTTTGGCCACAAAACCTTTTTATCGAAAACGGCCTGGATTGGCCGAATCTATCATGACGTCATAGCTCGGTAAAAATGGCGTCTGTCATTCATGTCGTTCTTACGTTCATTGTTTTGTTTACTGTGGTGTGACTTCATGATTCCTGTGCGACGCCAAATATGGTGTCGCACAGGAATCATGATGTCAAAACCGACCAATTTTAAAAGTGAATTTTTACTTTTTTTTTCGAAGAAATACACGAAATAAATAAAAATTGCCACTTTCGGCGCACTCAAGAAACATAACAAAGAAACTGAGATGGTTTTCAAAAACCTGTCAAAGAGCCTATTGTCCTCCAGAATAGGTGTGGTGGTGCATTTCAAAAGAAAATAAAGTATACTTTTATTAACACCTTGAGCATTATATCGGCGTTGAAATACACATTTCTCTGCACGTGTACCAAAGGCCCCAATTCGTGAAGAGAGCTTGTTTACAACAAGGCTTATTGTTAAGTCGGCAAACTTCTTAAGGACACATTGTCTTTGACAACTTTTGGAGTCAATATTATACGTTACATAAAGTTGTTCTCTAAGCTGCGATTCCGATACATTCGACGACTAAACTTTCATGATATTGCTTTTTCATTCGCTCTCAGGTGAACTGAAAGAGTTAGGAGCAGATTTATCGACGGATTATTTTACATTGGTTTCTAAACAAGTAAACTGCTTACCAACGTCGACGGTACGTAAAGTAAAGGCCGGAAAATTCATAAATTTTCCGCTATAACAGTCCTTTGTTAGACTTGTAGTCGTGTTAAGGTCTTAACTAACTTATTATTTATAAAGTAAAATATTTATGTTTGTTCTATAAGACCTCCACATTTTTTTACGTAGCCTCTTCTGTGTCCCACTGCTGGGCAAAGGCCTCCCCTCCTACTTTCCATTCCCCCTGTCTCCAGCCACCTCCCACCATCCCGGTAAGCGTACACATAAATTATATAAGAGCGATCGCAAACAGGGCGACTTGTCGCCGCGTCAAGTCGCCGCGTCAGACTCGACGTTGTCATTTGCTTCTGGCGTCTTGTCGTCGACTCTGACGCCAGTGTGCGGAGATTCGAACAAAATATATGAAAATTGACGGCCGTAGCCTGTCGTCGCGTCTAGTCGCCGAGCTGACGCCTGTCGCGTGTCGCTGGTGTGGGCCCAGGCTTAAGGTCACAGCACACATATCAACTCGGAAAGGGATCGTCATCGTATCACCTCGGGCCGTTCAGCATTGTTTGTATGGAACTCCCTACTGCAACGCACACTAATCGGAATCGTAACGTAATCGCCTCGCCTCAGAACTGGCTCCGAACCGCGATGCGGTGCGTGGTCAACTTGCATTTCCCGCGCTTACGGCTCGTCGTCCCCGCGCTTACGTCTCTCCGTTCCCGAGCTAACGTCTCTTCGTCCACCCCAAGGTCGGCGAGCCGTAAGCGCGGTGTCGCATAGCCGTAGCCGAGATGACGTACAGGAGCTGCTGATACGCGTTGGTTACGATGCATACGTCAGGTTGACGCCCGGTGGACGGCGAGGCGAAAGGCGATACGGTGACGATCCCTTTCCGAGTTGATATGTGTGCTGTGACCTTTAATGTTCGATAAGTTTACATTAGAGCACATATACGGCTATCAAAAAAAGGACAGAAAGAAGAATATAAATAAATTATTGACATATTAAGACAAAGGGTCGAGGCTTAGGCTTGACTGCCTCGTTGGTCTAGCCGTTAAGGGGCTTACCTATCAGAACAGAGGTCGTGAGTTCGATTCCCACTAGGGCCCGCTGTTCATTTGTACAAAAAGGCCTCAGTCTGGGCGTATTTATATTTTTGTGATATCCTTGCCTAGTCACTAGGTATCCTAGTTTGGGACTAGGTCAAGTGATTGTATTATGTGGATTATTATGAGGGTAAAGAAGGTAATAGCCATGTCTGACCAAAGTGGTCTGACGGACGCCCTCCGGATCGGATTCTAAGCGGCTGGAGGTCGTGGCGACAGCGAGAGAAAACGTCGGACTATCCGGGCTGTATCAAGCAGCACCGTCTTCTGCATGACAGCCGGAAGCATGCCCACACGGAGTTCCAACCGCCTCAGATGGTTAGCGAGTCTAGTTGGAACTAACCCATTCGCGGACAGGATTATAGGACGATTTCGGTCGACAGCACCCCCCACATGTCGGTAACCTCGTGCGTAAGGTCCAGATATTTGGTTATTATGTCGATAAAAAGGTATTATGATATATTGCAGGGGTTGACGCGTATCTACCACGCTACCAATATTGTATTTGTTGAATCCATCAAACATTGCATTTGGAACTCCATCGATCAATTTTACTGCACTGCTCTGGCAATGTACACTGAAATCCTGTTAGTTTGAAAGTCCCGAAAATGTACATAGACTGATTCAATGAATTTCAATAGAATTCCGTAGTAGTATGCATTTGCACCTTCAATTTTCCTATAAATTTGCAGTTTGTAATCGCTCGTAGCGCCGGCTGCCTGAGTGATCTTAAACTATCACGAAGGTTAAGCAACAACTTAGGCCGTGTTCAGTGCATGGATGGTTGACCGTCTATAACTAACCATTAACCATTCCGTGCTTTGCAAGGCACGTTAAGCATTTGATGCCAGCTGCCGTCTATAGATGGCAGTCGTTAAGCCAAGTCAGAGGCCTTAGGACTGCTTGAAAACTTCTGACAGTGAGACCAGCCACTAGTCTTATAAGCCTAAATCAATCCGGACTAGGCCTCCGTGGTGGCCGTAGTATGGCCGTTATAGACCTTTTATACCTTTCTCAGGGAAGAGACCCGTGCCCCTCGGTAGTGACATGATGGGTTGATCATGATGATTAAGATGATATAAATCTAGTTTTATCTAAAGTAAAAAAACTAGTATATTTTTAACGATAACTATCGTTATCATGAGTCAAACGTTTCTGTATTTACTTCATGGTGGCACTTCAGATCGCTAATAATGTTAGCGTATTTGGCAAATATTAACTATCCGTTGCTGAACGTCCTGGCGAATTTTAAACACAGGTTTTTGTTAAATTTGGAATGTACTCTAAATCGTCGACAAATACGCGAATATGAATAGCCAAGTGAAGTGCCAGCATCGTACTCAACTTAATCAAATAATCATCGTCGTAATTTCATAAAATCTCGATATTAAAGATTAAACGTCGTCACCGACCTTCTCGTTTGTCAGTAGCCGCTTACAACGAGATGAAAATAGAGTATGTACCTACACGTAGAGCCAGAGATAGAGATTGTCAGTAAAGAAAAGTTATATTGTATGGGCCTAACAACAACATAATTGACATAAAAATAGCTCGTATGGAAAGTATTGTGTGATAGATATGTATATTTTTTATGACAAACAATGGAGCTCTCTCTAAAAATAAATGTTGTAAGTCCCGATGGGCAAAACATGTACAGAACGTATTTCAATGTAACAATCTTTAATTCTGATGTTTGACAAACAAATAATCCTTATCTTTAACGTGCAATGTTACTTCGTGAACTTTATCCTTTCAGCATCTTCCGAGCTGCTCAAAGAGGTCTCATCACTATTTATGATGGCTGCATCTCTAGTGTCTAAGCTTACTTGACTGCCTAACTCCTCCATCCTGTACCTCTTCTTCCACTTCACTCTCCTACTCATCCTATCGCAGAGCTTTATGTCATCCAGGTACTGCTCTGGCAAATCTCTGCATATGACTTCTTTAAGCAACTCGTCTGTCAGTTCGTGCGATTCGGTTGAGCGCCCAATCTTACACTTGGCCCGGAGTGACTTTTTATACCTTTTGTAATACTTCTTCAAGCGGCGCTTAGAGGTCGTCAACAAGATAACGAGAGCCTTCAAGCAGCAACATGATGTCATTATAACTGCACAAATGCATATAATCGAGGTAAATGTGTGCAGTAATAGCTTTGACCATTTTGTTTTGCAACTATCTATTGGTGATTTTGATAACAGTGTGAGAAATCGTGATAATGAATCAGGTTGTTTAGCTTCTTGAATAGCGTTTTTAGGTTTAGTGAAAGTAAGTGTGCCTCCGCTGTTAAATGCATAGATGTCTTCGTAGGTTAGTGGTGTTCGCAAGTTTCTACAAACGTTTGATGTTGATACGTAGGCTGTGTCCGGCAAATCAGGGTCAGTTGTATCCTCAGTAAAAACATCACTTACACAAAAAGGAGCTTCAGTACAAGTATTCCTTTTTCTATCGTAAAAGGGTCTGTTCCCATTATAGCACCAGTCACAATTTACTGGCAAACAATTGTTCAAAGGATCTTGGTCTCTATTGTTACAGTACTTGGGTTTTTCTTCCTTATAAACTCTCAATATATTTGCGTTGCTGTTGAAACGACTTCTGTAGAGTCTGGTATCAAATGTTATACCAACCACAAGTCTTTTTCTTTGCGTGTTTTTGCTATCGCAGTTGTATTCAAGAAAGAAATCGCAGTACCCAATCTGATTGTACTGTTGTATGGTTGGGTATATGAAAAGAAGACTTCTTCTATCTTTAGGCGGAAGGTGGTCATAGTTTTCGCCGTAAGCCTCGATGGTACTGCAGTCTTCCCCGACCTGACTGGGAATGCAACACTTAGCACACCGAGATATTACATCACAAGAACTTCCACTGCAGTCGTTCTCTATATCAATGAAAAATTGTAAAGCAACTGAGTTCTCTTCTAAAGGCAAAATGCCTTTGTCTACAACATTTATTGCCGGTTGTACTATGCTGATTAAAAGTGAAAAAATTAAAGAACTAGAGAAATAAACTAACATTTCTAACACACACATGACAAGCAAACTAAAAGTCCACAGGACTATCCACACAGAATTGATATTGATCTGTGACTCAACGTAAGTCTCAGTTATTCTGAAACTTCATAGAGTCCGCGCCACTAAAGTCCTTGGTCCGCGCCACCACTAGATAGAGCAGTTTTACTCCCCCTACGGTCGAGCTATTTCCATCATTATTTTAAAGCATCAAGAGAGTCTGCTCTTGTTGGGACGTAAATGATGGCGCGTGCTTCAATTTAAAATGTCAAATCAAAAGAGGAGGAAATAAAAAAGGTTCTCTAGCTTATAATTCATCTTTTATATTCACACCATATTCAGCTTTAATGAAATCGGATGCTCGCTCAGCAACAATCATAGTAGGTGCATTTGTATTAACACTAGTGATTGTTGGCATTATACTAGCATCTACTACTCTTAATCCCTTTATTCCATGGACCTTCAATTTGCTATCAACTACCGCTGTTGGGTCTCCAGATTTGCCCATTTTAGCTGTTCCTACCGGGTGGTAGACATTGTATGTAACAGTTCTTGCCATGCACTCCCAGTATTCATCACTCTTTAATTCGAAACCATCACAATCTTTGTAGTATAACCTTTTTAGTTCAGCGTTCATCGCCTTGAATGTAGGAGTGTCGAGAAGTTCAATCACTCGCTTTACGCTCTTCACATAAATGTCCATGTCTTTCGGGTCGGTGAAATACTTAGGAAAGATCTTAGGAAAGTCGGTCGGGTTTGTGCTTCTAAGTTCAATTACTCCCGTAGAGTAAGGCCTGCATAGCGAAACGAATAGTAACACTAATTCTTTGTCTTTGTTAAAGTCGGAAATCTGCGTACAGATATCCTCTTCGAAGGACATTATGTTTTTGCACGATGGATAAACGTACGATGTCTCCGGTACGAAATAGTTGTGGTCAATCTGAACATCTGGCAGTACTTTTCCAGCGGGAACTGACAGGAACGCGTTAACGTTAGGTTGGTCAAAGTTGGTAGAGTGCGGTCCAGTCTGGTCTAGCAAGTATTCAGCAGCCGCTTTCAACCAGTAGCTTTCATTCTTTTTCAAGGCACCGGTATCAATTGTTACTGGAATTGGCATCCTCACATGGTCTTGTAGATTCTTTCCTACAGGTAGATCGGCTTTTACTTCAATTCCCATTTCTTCAAGGTGTTTCTTAGGGCCAATTCCAGATAACATTAGAACGACTGGCGTGTTTACAGCACCACCGCTTACAACGACTTCTTTGTCACTGTAAAACTTAGCAGTATCCCCTGTGCTCAGCATAACTTTCACTCCTTTAGTTTTTTTATCTTCGATAATAACTTCAGTAACGAAAGAGTTCTTCAACACGTACAGATTCTTTCTGTCTCCAATTGGATTTAAAAACGCAGTAGCGCTGCTGACACGCTTACCTTTGTTGTTAGCTCCTCTAATTTTACCTACACCCATTTGAGTAGGCCCACTCAGATCTTCCAAAAACTCCAGCCCCATTTCTGTGTAAGCTCTAGTTAGGTTTTGAACAAATTCAGTGTGAGTGGTATTCAATTGATTGACTGTGAATTCTCCTTTGGTGCCATGATCTTCTAGAAACTTGGGATTGTTTAAGATGAACGGGTCAAGCATATTTTCACTCTTCTTGTAGGCTTCTTTGAGAGATGCCCAGTCCCAGCCATCTCCGTCTTCCAAGTGCCACGGTGCGTAGTCCATCTCGCTTCCTCTTATGTGCAGGAGTCCATTGATCGTGCTGGTGCCGCCCAGAGTTCGGCCTCGGGGCCAGAATGATCTACCATTCTTGCAGCCGCGGTTGGTTAAACCATCAGGTTCCGCGAAGTATTGCCAGGCGTCTTTGCTGTGATGCGTTCCTCCAGAAAAGTTCGGGATCTGAAATAAAGACACATGCAATTTAAAAACACACTAAGCTTTACTCCTCAGTTTGCTTGAAATGAAATGAATTTCGTGACCAAAATATCCCGTCTTTCTTGGTAAATTTATCAAAGTTAATCAAAGATAAGGTTTTAGAAACTAACTCTCACAATGCTCGAGAAAATATCATTTCAGGAACTCACAATGCTCTCCGCAGGTGGGTTCCCTCCAGCTTCTAGCAGCAGAACTTTCCAGTTTTCAACTTGTGATAGTCGGTTGGCAACTATAGAGCCGGCCGTGCCGGCGCCCACCACGATGAAGTCGAAGTGGTCGCCATCTGGAAATAAATTAAGTATAGACTCGTGAGCACAATAATTATTACGTTAACTACTCACAAATTATGCAACTCTTATTTGAACATCGTCTGTGAAAGTCTGTATCGGGAAGTGGATCAAGTGATCTGATGTAGATTAGACTATATTTGATTTATTTTACAATGACCAACCATAGCTACACCAATCTTACCTTTAACTCGATGCAGACTGTCCGGGATCCACGACTCAGAGATCAGGCACTGCGCAGCCAGCATGTGGGTGACCAAGCCTGCAAAGCTGGTGGCCACGGGCCCCGGCGCGATCGGGCAGGGGCTCGACAAGCAGTTCATTGTCGTGACTCTGAAGAAGTAAGAGACGGATATATTGATTTATTCCTTGATACAAGTAGGAGCTTCCAACAGAGTTGGCCTTAAAATGATCATGGACAAGACTAGGATAATTCGACCTTCCATGTAGTAGCCGCGCCTGTCAAGGTTGGCGGCCCGGACCTCGAAGTGGTCGACGACTATTTCTACCTGCGACAAATAGTCCACTCGGGTAGTATTCGGGACAGTGAAACACATTTTTGTATCCAAAATACCTCAGTATCTCAAGACAAAGGTGTATACCAATGTGCGTTGTCAGTGATGGCTTATGGAAGTGAGATCTGGTTTATGTGAGACTATGGGCCCCATAAGAAGGCTCAAGGTAGCTCCGCGAGCAATAGAGAGAGCTGTACTAAGAATTTCAGTTTGTGACGCAATCAAGATTGAGGAGATCCGCAGAAGAATCCGAGCTACTAATATAGCTCGAAAAATTGCTTCATTGAAGTGGCAGTGGGCAATACACTGCTCGGATAACTGAGGGCCGTTGAGGCGGAAAGTTTTTGACCTGGCAACCGCAAACCAGACGACGCAGCGTGGGTAGGCCCCCCACCAGATGGTCTGACGATCTGGTTACAGTGGCGGGGAGTCGCTGGATGCGGGCTGCATAAGACCGGGAAACTTGGAAAACCATCAGGGAGGGCTATGTGTTATAGAAGGCATCAAATCGCTGATGATGATTATGACAATTACGTATTTAAACGGGTACAAAGACAATAGAATATGAATACTGAATTCGATTGTGATGTGACTGGTAAAGACAATATGGAATGCGTTGCAGTCGTCTATTTTTCATCCTCACCAGGTCAACATGTTGGACCTGGGATGCAATTACATAAGTACTCCACTGTATGGAGTTGTCTATTTTGGCCTACTCCGAACTGTCAAAATCAAACATATTTTGACACTTTGGAGTTGCTTAAATTCCTGACAGAGTTAAAAGCTATGTAGTAAATGGATGGACATACTAGAAATGCATTTTGAAAAGAGGCTGGAGTTAAGTGCTAACTATCCTAATGACGTCTATGAAACGACTGAAATAAACTAGTTAAGAATGAAAAGTGAAACTTCCAACAGTAAAAAAGCAAATACATCGCATAATGGAGCAACCAATCATTCCGAACATTTCGTCACTACGAGCATTAGAGACGACTCACAATTTCAATTAGCTCCTGTTACGCGCTTCACATAAAACGCGACACTAACAAAAAGAAAACAATTAACCAAATTAAACTAGACACGATCGGTATTTGTTCAGCGAAAATAGAAGTAGGTACTTGACAAAATAGATTGTTTTTCGTTCTGTAACCGCGAGCCCTCAAGGCTTTCAGACTAAATTAAATAGAACAATGCTAATTAGTACTTGACCCTTGGGCGTGCGCGGAAAACCATTTGGAGGTGTGCTTCGGGTCACGACTCATTTGGGATTGTTACAGGAACAAGTAGTTTAGCGTCGTAAATTATGTATAAAATAATCATCATCAGTAATCAATATCGTTTAGATAGATAGATAATTCGTAACCATCAGAACCCCTGGACCAACTACGATATTTGATGTTTGACAAACATTACATTATAGTACCTCATGGTACTATTTAGTACCTTAACTGAAATATTTAGTACCTCGATAAACAGCGAAAAAACGTGTGAAGAAAGTGGCCAGACATTCTGACGTCAGGATGTCTGGACCACATTTGTTTAACGTAGTTCGAAACAATATAGCTAATTCTTTGGATATATATAGTAGGTACCTATTTAGTACCTCATTTATTTACATAAGACACACACACGTATACAAAACAAAGCAAAACACATCTAACTACAAGTCACAGCATGCAAACAAAATAAAAAAAAATACACTAAAATCAAGGAGAATTTGCTAAAATACATAAAAAGTAGAGACACAGAAAATTGGCCATATACGATACGGTAATGTACAATTTACTGAGTAAGTGACCAACGCAGGTGTTGCAAATGTAAATGGGCTCCGACTCAGCATGTGCTGAAACTTCCGGAAGAACTTCAGCGCACATATTCTGCCGGTACCCGTGACATCGGCGTGCAAAGTTTTTAAGACCTTTTGGCAATCTTTCTACGGTCTTCCTCGGTATTGCAGAGCGTCAGGTATGTTCGCTGAAGCTAGGGTGGATGACTTTTTTTCTATTATTAAAAAACGAACTGCATCTGTCGGTAGTTGTGTTTATTATATCATGTAGGTAGACGAGTTTCGAAAATATAGCAGTTCAATACCTCACTTGTTGTTTCATTGACGCGTGTCTCTGCCCACCCTCTTAACATGGCGCAGCCGGCTTAGAAAGAACTTTAAAATATTTACGAAAGTCGTAGTAAAGTGTAATAAACTGTAGTGCGTACAAATATCAAACAAATACATTTCATATCCGGATTACAAACTAGATCGGAGCGATGGAATCTATCTTGACACCTCCGCCGCCATTTTCCTTTGTGAACAACTTAGATAGTGTGACCTCGGGGAATTTGTCAAAAGAATGGGAGAAGTGGAAAAAATCATTTTTGATTTATCATGAGGCGTGTGAACTAAAAAATAAAGAAAAAACAGTACAGGTGAACATTTTGTTGCATGTGATTGGTGAGCAGTGCCGGGATGTTTATGAGCAATTTAATGAAACATTCACGGATTTACACAGTCTACTAAAAAAGTTTGATTCTTTCTTTTTGCCCAAAAAGAACTTGACAATAGAAAGACACCGCTTTTTTACCAGGGATCAGCGGGGCAGCGAATCGATTGAGCAATATTCATTTGGATTAAAAAAACTGGCATTAAACTGTGAATTTAAGGAGCTCTGTTTTGAAAGATAGATTAATTTGTGGCATAAAAGAAAGTTCATTACGCGAGCGATTGTTACGTGAACCGGACATGTCTTTAAAGAAAGCACTAGAAATTTGCAATATTGTGCAAATATCAAAATTACAAGCTGGAACAATAAAGAAGGAGTACGTGGAGCATAAGGCATTCAACGTGAACATAGAAGGTTCAGATACATAATCTGGAGGCACAAACAATCAAGCATATTGTCATTTGGTAGCGCAGCGAGGTAGAGGAACGTCAACGTCTCGCGGCCCTGGAGCGAGAGCGATGAAGTGGGCGCGGCCATCGGGACCGGCGCACCCGCCAGTGCAGCGCGGCCCGCCGCCGCCGCCACCGCCGCCACCGTCGCCGCTCCGGCGAGGGTCGCCGCAATATCAACAAAATAGTCCTCGTGAAAATATGTGCGTGTCGTGTGGGAGATGTACGTAGAGGAGGAAGCCGCTGATCAGATGATCTATGCATTTAACACAAGTTTTAGTGACTGGTCTACTGTTTTAAGTATAAATGGTAGCGACATCCGCTTTAAGCTTGACACGGTGACGTAAATGTTTTGCCGCTTAGTTTCTTGAAGCAAATTGACATTTCAGAGAGAGAGTTACTCAAATGTACCTTCAAATTGCGAAGTTACTCAGGCGGAGATATTAAAGTACTTGGAAGATGTAACTTGAAGGTTCAATTCAAAAATACATTTTACATTCTAGAATTTGTGATAGCGGATGTGTCTTCTCCACCAATTTTAGGTAGATATTCATGTGAGGAGCTGAACATGGTGAAAATAGTTTTGGCAGTAAACGAAAACAAAAGTGAGCTTAAAGATACTATTTTAATACAGTACCAGGACGTTTTCGATGGAATAGGTTGCATACAATACAGGTGGATAGTAGTGTTACGCCGATTGTACACGCACCTAGAAAATTACCTGTAGCACTAAAAGACAATATCAAGAAAAAACTAGATGACATGGTTGAACAGGGAATACTTGCCAAAGCAGAGGGCCCAACCGATTGGGTAAATAGTATGACAATGGTTAAAAAGGCTAATGGGGATCTCAGAATATGCTTAGACCCTCAAGACCTAAATAAGGCCATAAAAAGGGAACACTTTACATTACCGACCTTAGATGAAATTACAGTGAATCTAGCAGGGTCTAAGATATTTAGCACTGTAGATGCAAAACAAGGATTCTGGCAGCAAAAGTTACATCCAGATTGTACACATTTGTGTACATTTAATACACCATTCGGTAGGTATAAATTTTTGCGATGACCTTATGGAATTACTTCGGCTTCCGAGGTGTTCCATAAAAAAATGTATGAACAATTTGATGATATACAGGGTGTTTGTTTGTTCGTGGATGACTTATTAATTTACGGTAAAACACAAGAAGAACACGATGAGACATTAAAGAAAGTTTTAGATAGATGCCGAGAGATTAATTTAAAATTAAATAAGAATAAATGCAAATTCGGACTGAAAGAAATTACATACTTAGGTCACAAGATAACGGGGGAAGGTATACCCAGATGAATCACACACGTCAGCAATCAGAAACATGCCATGCCCACAGAACAGTAAAGATTTAGAAAGGTTTTTAGGATTAGTTAATTATGTTGGTAATTTTATTCCAAACCTGTCACAAAAAACACATGTATGTACTCAGAATATTGCTAAAGAAAGAAACTGAATGGCATTGGTCAATTGATCACCAAAGAACATTTGATGAACTAAAACAGTGCTTAGTAAGTGTACCAGTACTTCAGTATTACACATTAAAAAAGCCTGTGGTAATTTCAGTCGACGCGAGCAGAAACGGGTTAGGAGCCTGTTTGATGCAGGATAGCTTGCCTGTATGTTATGCTTCACGATCTCTCACTAAAGCGGAAGAGTCGTACGCGCAAATAGAAAAAGAGTTGTTGGCATGCGTTTTTGCTTGTGAAAAATTCTATGCATATATCTATGGCAGGGGTGACGTAACCATAGAAACTGATCACAAGCCCTTAGTAAGCATAATTTGCAAACCAATAGCGTCTGCTCCGGCGAGATTACAACGAATGCTATTACGTTTACAACCGTACAGTTTTAAATTAATATACAAGCCAGGAAAGTACTTGTATGTCGCTGACGCACTATCACGGGCGTTGGAACCGGTTAGCGACAGCTGTGGTGATAGTTTAATAACAATACCGCGCGATTATTTAGAAGCGCAGGCGCAAGTATGCGCAATTTCTGTTAGCAATCCACTCACAGATACACATTTTATGCGTATACAAAAAGAAACCGAAAAAGACACAGAGTTACAAGTTATAGCGAAGTACATAAAAGAGGGATGGCCACTACATAAATGCTCATTATGTAGTGAAGCTATGCCCTACTGGAATTATAGAACTGATTTATCAGTTGCCTACGGATTGGTGTGGAAGAACGATAGGGTTGTTATTCCTAAATCAATGCGTACGGACATGCTTAAAAAAGTACATATAGGCCACCTTGGTCTTGAGAAATGTAAATTACGAATACGGGAAACAATGTTCTGGCCGCATGTAACATCTCAATTAGAAGACCTAATTAACAACTGTCAAGCTTGCCTAACATATAAAAATCAAAATAGGAAGGAGACACTTATTCCTCACGAGGTTCCCCAGAGAGCATGGTTAAAAATAGGCACAGATATTTTTCATTTTGAAGGTAATATTTACCTAATTGTTATTGACTATTTTAGTAAATATATAGAAGTGGCAAAGATAAACTCGCTAACGTCAGAGTGCGTAATTAATGAATTAAAAAATATATTTAGTAAATTGGGTATACCCGATGTGGTGATGTCTGACAACGGTCCAGAATTCAGATCGCAATGTTTTCAGCAATTTTCTAATGACTGTACCCGCAGTCTAACGGTCAGGCTGAACGCGCAGTACAGATATTAAAAAATATACTAAAGAAAACACGCATTGAAAAAACTGACTTCAGATTAGCAATGCTAGAATATCATAATACACCTATAAGTAATACTTTGCCTTCTCCATCAGAACTACTTAATAATAGAAAGCTCCGAAGTATCATACCATGTCAACCAAAATTACTGCACCCTAAGATACATCGTAACGTGAAGCAAGAATTACAAAGTCGGCAAGAAAAACACAAACAGCACTATGATAGAGGCGCTCGAGACATGTCGTCATTAAAAATAAACCAGAAAGTAAAAGTTAGAGTAGACGGGCGCTGGGTAAGTGGCATGGTGCTAGCTCTGGTAGGTATTAGGTCATACTTAGTATCAATAGAGAAGGGTGGAAGTTTAGTGCGCAACCGCAGACATTTAATAGTTGATTCTGAGCTACGCCCGGATTTCAGTGAACAAAACTCAGACATGTTACCTTATGACGATATTATGATAAGTGAAAATATCAGTGCATCACCATCTTCGGCTCCTCAACGAATTGCTCCTCAGCCTCCGTCTCAAGCACTCCCTCTTAACCAGCCGACCACTAATCAATACATTACTCGTTCCGGCAGAATAGGGAGACCTCCTGATCGGTGGGGCTATATATATATATATATCTCTATATATATATATATATATATATATATATATATATATAAAACCTGTACATGCTTACCTGCGAAAATATGATGTAATTAGCATGTGTTTAAATAAGTTAGATATAATAATAAAATAAAAAAAAAAAAAAAAAAAAAAAAAAAAAAACAACGTGTGCACATACATACTTACCTGTAAAAATATTATGTAATTAGTCATGTGTTATACTTAACAATTTATATACCTACCTAGTTAGCTAGTTACAGGCACTATAATAATGTAAAATAAGCGTGCACAAACTATAGAATCACAAGATTGTAGCTGTAAAAACTAATATGTAGTTAACTATTGAAGGTTACTCAACTCTTAAGGTTAATAGCCTATCAAAATAATAATCTAAAAGAGACACCAGCCTGTGTCGACACAAATAAATGTATTTATAGAAATAACTTCCTGTTAATAAATGAGATGATTTTTTTTTCTTTCGTAATCGTTTAATTATTTGCATTGGTTCAGTTTATTTCTTAAGTTAAAGAAAACCTGTAAGAAGTAGGTATTTTGTTACGAATGATCGAGCTCATTGTAAATTTAAATCCATTTGTTAGCATGTAAGGGTGGCGGCATTGCGTTATGTTTAGTTCGGGGGGGGTATACCTTAAGATTGATACTTTAAATTAAATTAATTTTTATAAGTGGGTTGTCGGTAGTTGTGTTTATTATATCATGTAGGTAGACGAGTTTCGAAAATATAGCAGTTCAATACCTCACTTGTTGTTTCATTGACGCGTGTCTCTGCCCACCCTCTTAACAGCATCAATACTGCGTAGAGTGGGGAGGAGCTCTAACGGCATCCTGAATCAAGAATCAAGAATCAAGAATGTTTATTGTGAGCTTAGACATGGGTTATACAATTAGCAGTATGAGTGTGTTTGTGGACAGGATTGTTATCCACATTTTTAAGCACTGGATTGGCAGCATGTGCGTGGATGTACCAAATATTTAATTTAACTTAAGAATATCTATGACCTAGAGTTAGTTACTAATATAGGCTCAGTAGGACTAATCTATATATATAAAAGGAGAAGCTGACTGACTGACTTAGAATCAACGCAGGGCCCAAACTATAAGGGTTAGAAACTTTAAATTTTGCACAGGAGTTCTTTTTGTAACATAGGGGAGCACTAAGAAAGGATTTTTGAAAATTCATCCCTTAAGGGGGTAAAATGGGGGTTCAAAGTTAGTATTAAAGCCCACGTGGACGTAGTCGCGGGCAACAGCTAGTATTTCTATATGGATGTTTTCCGAAATAAATATCAATAATAATAATCAGCCGCTGTCAGTCCACTGCTGGACATAGAGCTCTTCCCATTGACGCCACTGAGCCCAATCTTTGGCTCTTTTCCAGTCACTGCCTACCAAAAACCCTGCAAAAGTCTTCGCTCCACCTGGGCCCTTCTGTTAGTGAATTACAGTACGATGACAGATAGACGTTCGGGTCACGTGACGTGTTTTTTCATACCATTGACGCCTAGATTGTTTGATATGCGCGCGCGCGTAGACGTGAAGCGCGAATGAAACTAAATCGCCATGTTCATGCAGTTGTAATTGTAATGCAATGCATAAACAGAATGTAGGTCCAGGTCACAGAAAGTCCTACGCTTCGTGAGTATACGTGGTGTCACTCTGAATAGTCAGTTCCCAGTCGCTGTGGCCGAATACGGTCGGGATTCATAGAGAGTAGAGAGATACGTGGTGTCCACTCTAGAACCAGTCTACCAACGGTTATCGGCCCTGAGGTAGATCTGACCTTTGGACCATGTACAAAACAATATTCGTAGACAATAAATCCGCGCGTATAAAGGCACGAGGAAGACGTTCTGGCCTCTTGCATCCTCAAATGTAGGTAATTTCTTTTATTTTCTGGGCCATCCTCAACTAGCCGGCTTCTATTGTTTGCTGTCGTAAACAAATCTCGTTCCAAAAAATTTAATAATACTCGCATTGACTGTTGTGACCTCTGATAGAATGACAATTGTGCTTGATGTTAATCGATCATACGTAATGTAACAAATGTCTCAAACAATCCTAAGGTCTCTAATAATAATATGGTTATTAGTAAAATGCAGAATTCCTGGAACACGTGTAGGTATAGGATTATTTCCCGAGAGAAAGATTTTGTGGTTGACGGCAAATTTTCTTACCAAAGTTTTTTCTCCGATTAATATGTCGAGGAAGCGAAAGTGGTTTGTCAGGATTGTGGCAAGTAACAGTCCATGGTTTTTGCCTACCCCTCTGGGATCACAGGCGTGAGTTTATGTATAAACATTTACATACATGCATATATTGCTTCTATCGTGGGAACCAGAAACAGCGATACTACAATAATGTCAACACCTTAATGTAATACCTGAGGTTTTTTTAATAATTATATATTTATGTAATATTTTTCACAAAATCAGGGCTGATATAATATATTGATCGCTATCAATCGTCGCCTTCGATAAATAGTTGTCGTAAATAGAAGAGTATTCTGCTTGACAAGTAGGTAATTTTATTATAATATTATAATCCCAGGTCTTGGATGTTTACATGTTTGTGACGTCGCTGTTTCTGGTTTCCACGACACAGGATATCCTAGTATGGGGTCAGAATCAATGTATGTGCATGTCTGTAAATGTTATGTTATGTTAATATGATTTGAAAAAATATATGACAGAAATCAAGAAATCAGAAGTCAAAAATTTACATCAACGTAAAGAATTTACATTCTGCTTGTTGAATGTCAATTACATTTATACTGTAAAAGTCATATAGTTATAAAATGCATACATTTTAAAGTTGGTTTAAAGTTACATTTATTTAATAAATAAAAAATATAAATAACCATATCAGACAATCAGACAATAGGTACTTACAACGATGGTGAGAAAGACTACAGAAATACACAATTCCCGAAATACGTCGATTGTTACATTCCTATCTGTCAATATACACTTCAGGGGACTTATCTTCTCACAGAGATAATTATTTTAAGAGATACGTATTTTAACTATACAATATTTTAAGTTTTAGGAAATGACTGTAAATGAAGCCCAGTAATATGGGTTTTTTTTTTTTATTAAAAACTGACCAACGATTGACCCCGATCTCACCTGATGGTAAGTGAAGATGGAGCCGACGATGACCACAAAGTCGTAAGCTAGTCTTCATCAGAAATTAAAATTCTAGTCAATTAGTTTTTAAGCCTTGTTTGCATGTGGATGAAATTGTTTGCAAACATAAATAAATTATTGGCCATGCTACTTTCTTTTTTTTTTAACAAATATAAGGCTTATATCCTAAAATTAATTATTAAATTACAAATGCTACTTATTTTTTATAAATGCTTTTCATAATTTATTATTAAAATATTGAGCAGCTTAATTTCGGTATTTTTTAGTTTTATTCATTATGCCTATTTTTTTTATTTTTTTAATGTTGTTGCTTGTGACCATGACGTGATCAGAGCATGTTAAAAAAGATAATCTTTGCCTACATACCAAAAAAAAACGAAAGTAATTTGTATTTTTTTTGTAAGAAAGGCAAAGGACCACTATGTTTGCTGACGTCATAGAAAAGTCATCTATGGTCAAAACTTTTTATTTAATTATAAAGTATAGACTTATTACGAATCTAGTAAATATAAATTGTACTGACAGTATGATTCTCAAAGTGGTTTTGAAATTTCCGTTCATATTACAAAAAGTAGCATAGCCAATGCCAACCGCTTTAAGGCATTTTAACTAAAAAAAATTATGATTATTTGTTATGATTTGTAAAAAAACACAAAATAAAATTTGATAATTAAGCCATTGTATCGAAAACGGTCTGGATTGGCCGATTCTATGATGACGTCACATATCAGTAAAAATAGCGTCTATCATTCATTCTTTCTTACGTTCAATGGTTGGTTTTCTGGGATGTGACGTCACAATGCCTGTGCGACGCCATATTTCCCAAGATAGCGTTTTGGCGGCTTATTTCAAAAGTTAATTTTGGTTTGCCTTTTTTAGGAGAAATATACGAAAGAATTTAAGTTAACCACTTTCTGTAGACTCCAAGAACACCAACAATAAATTCGAGATGGTTTTTAGAAAACGGTCAAGTAGCCTATTGGCATGTCTGAGAGATCTCAATCATTTGTGTTTGTGAGTTTGTGTCTCGGGTCAAGCAAAAAGATTACAATAATTACAAGTTGCATGGAACGAATTACGTCATCAGATGTCGTTAAAAAATACTTTTTACAGAGTAACGAGATAATAACATCTTAGAGTTAATTCATTGGGAGGTTTTGACACTGCTGAAGAATTATACAATTGGTGGCCTTATTGCTTAAAGCAATTTCTTCCAGGCAACCGACTGCTGATGGAAAAGAGAGACAGGTAGTCGGTGAAAATAACAATATAGATATAAATAGTTATACCTACTTAATAATAATATACATACCAAGGAGAATTCTCCTTGATACATACATAAACCTTTACATACTATACGTATAATAATTATAAACATACATAAATTTACATAATATACAATAAAGTTCTACCAAAGGACAAAATAAAAGACATACCTACATTCAGGAAAACCATAGCAAGAAAAAGATGAAAAAATATTTAATAAATTAGAAAGATGAATAAAAATCGTGAATCTTGCTTAAATCAATCAAATAGCTGGGGAAGAAGAGCGCCTTATTGAAACCGGCAGATCGTTCCACAGACGGGCGGCCCCAACAGCAAATGAGTTGCCAAAGAACCTCGTCGAATGACTTGGGATCTTCAGGATCAGATTCCTCTCAGACCGCAGTGCCCGGCTGTGGGAGTCACTGAGGTGGATAAAGCACTCTTTAGGATATTGAGGGGTGGCTGGATTGAACAGTATTGAGTTTTAAGGTGTCAACACTAAATATAGGCGAATGCTTGGCTGCACATTACCTATGTCCGACTATCTGATAGTCGGTCCGTCTGTTTGTGGTATTGTATTGTATTGTATCGTATCGTATTGTATTGTATTGTACTGTAATGTATTGTATTTGTCTGTCTCGGTGGTTACTAGACCAGCTCATGGCATAAAATCATCATCATCATCAGGCTATATTAGTCCACTGCTGGACATAGCCCTCCCCTAATGAGCGCCATAGCGCCCTGTCTTCAGCTTGCCGCATAAAGCATCTGCCTGCAGTTTTTCGCAGATCGTCATCCCACCTGGTTAGAGGGCGTCCTACACTACGTTTGCCGAGTCGCGGTCTCCACTCAAGATCACGGCATAAAATCAGTGCTGCATGAGGGTAATAAAACTGCAACAAATACTGAGCTTGATCAGCTTTACCGCCGCATGGACATAGCCCGTGTCCATTTCTTGTTTTTATTTCTCGTCTTGTGTTTTACGTTGTCTGTTTTTTCCTTTTTTTTATGTCTTTTACAATGCCTCATCATCATCATCATCAACCCATTATGTCCCCACCGAGGGGCAAGGGTCTCTTCCATGAAGAAGGTATAGGCCATATTCCACCACGGAGGCCAAGTCCAGATTGGTGGAAGCTTGTGAGACTAGTGGCTGGTCTTACTGTCAGAAGGTTTCAAGCCACCCTAAGGCCTCTGACTTGTATAATGTCTGTGTGGCGATAAATAAATGTATTTTTTCTTACCAACAACATAATATTTTGATTGCGCTGCGACCTGCGATGTGACTTAATCGAAATTACCTTGTAGTGACGGTGAAACACGATAAACTATGAATTGCACGAAGCACAGATATGGAGTTATTATTGCCATTTCAAGTATTTCTACAACAAAAATATTGATATATTTTGTTTGTAGGAAGAGTGCAAGCAGGTTTCACTCTGATTTACGAAAGTTTTAGTCCGGAAATGTTGATGTTAATACTTTTAAATTTAAGCTTAAATCCATATTGATTGACGAATGTTATTACTCTATTGTTGCCTGGAAGAAATTGCTTATAGTAATAAGGCCGCCAATTGTATTTAGATTTATAAAAATCTGTAAATGTAATTTATAAGTAGGTACAATAAAGTATATTCTAACTATCTATCTATTTTTGAATATGGAAATGACAAAGAATTCTGCAAATAACTTTACCGAGCCACTGAGCCACTTTACTTTATATAACATTTATGATAGATTTCGATTGTGACCTGTAGCGCGGGTTTTCAGTCGGGACTTGTAACGCCACGAGAGTCAACGGCGTCGTTGAGCTCTCTTTTGTCTTTCTTTTGAGAATGAGGATGGCCGAAGATTGAAAGAAATAGCGTCCTTTGTTGGAGGCATGCAATAATTGTCCGTCAATAGACCACTGCGAATACCCCAGGCCTTGGATGTTTACATGTTTGTAATGTCGCTATTTCTGGTTCCCAAGACAAAGGATATCTCAGAGGGGGCAAGAAGCAATGTATGTGCCTGTGTGTTAATGTTTATGTTTGTTTGTTATGTTTCATCATCATCATCAACCCATTATATCCTCACCCAGGGGCACGGGCCTCTTCCCTGGGGAAGGTATAGGCCATTCTCCACCACGGGGGCCAAGTCCGGATCGGTGGAGGCTAGTAAGACTAGTGGCTGGTCTTACAGTCAGAAGTTTTCAAGCCGCCCTAAGGCCTCTGACTTGGCTTTGTTATGTTTGAATAGTGAGAAATGAAATGTATGAAATGAAATTAGATTTAATTTAAAAAAATTCAAAAAGACGGCTGTGTAACCAACTGGTGGTGTAAACATAACTGCGCCTGCATCGGTCTCTAGAGTATTTATTTACCTAAGTGAGGCGGACCAATAGCGTTACAATGCGACAATAATGGCCGGTTTTAGAATAGGTTTGTGTCTACAAGGTGACATCGAATTTCTTAGCAATATTTCAAGGAGACATTGTAACCGAGATTTGGAAACATATGACAATGTTACATTTTCTACGTTAGTTTTGTTGCCTTTCTCTGCCATAAGCAATGTATGTTCCTGTATGTAAATGTTAAAAAAAAACAAACAAAAACAATAAGTTGGCCGAATTACTCGCTAAGTAAGTACTTGACTGTAGTGCTGTCTAAACAAATTTCTCAGTGAAAAGCGTGACAGAACGTTGCTTTAGTATTTACTCAGTGAAATTCTCAATTCAGAAACCCAAAGTGTCTATCAAGATTGCAAGCGACTAAAATTCTCACCTCAAATCTATTGTGTTCCGACTTCAATCTAACTACTGCGGTAGATTATACCAAATTATGTAGAAACAGAAAAGTTCTTCACATAATACCTATAGCTAATAAATTAATACACGACGAAAAGTCCAATTTCACACATTCAAACACACACACACACACACACACCCTCACACACACACACACACACACACACACAAACAAACAAACACCCACACATTCAGATACACTCTAATCACACACTCATAAACGCAGTCACATTCGTCATACTCTTTTATTTACGAACGCATGAATATTTTTTTATTAAAAAAAATTTGCTTAATTTAATAAGTTGTATTGTTTATCACAATCAGCATTTGCAACGGTCGCCCGTCGCCGTGATACAGTTTCGCCTAGTGCGGAGGCCACCGGAAAGCGTACTTTGTAAGTGAACCCATTACCTATTGTACCCACTACACTATGTACTCATTACATACATACATAAGCTCACGCCTGTATCCTAGAGGGGTAGGCAGAGACCAGGGACTGCCACCTGCCACGATCCTGACAAATCACTTCATCGACATTCATTAGTCGCTCCATGCACGCACGTTGATTATATCCTCCACTCATACCCTCATTACATTAAGAAAAGCACTTTTAACCTTTTTGGTAAATCACACACTCCCACACACTCTGATCACACACTCATAAGCACAGTCACAAATTATCGTTAAGAACTCTTGACTATTTTTTAATGGAAAATAAAGTTAATTTAATTTCATAAGTTGTATTGGTACTAATTTAACTAACCACTGAATTAATCCATTGAAACTTAAGAATGTAAGTACGTTATAATAACACGCAAGTCCTATCACTAATCCGCTACCTCATACGGCCGCATAACAATCACTCTATTCGCATTTTGCAGACTTGCTTGTATTATCCTCACAGTAAGACTATTAGGCCTGGGCCGCCAACTGTCACACAATTGCCGAGAAGTGCTGTGCAACTAAAATAACGTCATTATTTAAGCGAATAACAATGTGCTCTACTTACTTGGACAAAAAGCCGTTCTTTCGCTCCGGCCGTGGAGCGTCTACTAATTTGTTTGCACCACTTACCGGGACCTAAGTAAAGCACTCTTAATTGACTTGTAGATTATGTATCAATTTATTCATGTAAACACAGTTTTGATACCTACCTGGTGGGACTATATTACATTGTTATATCGCTATAGATATCTCGTTAACAATACAGAAAGAACGAGATTAAGAATCGCGATATGAAAGGGTCGGTGCAAGATATTAAGTATTGGCAGTATATTGAGATTAATTGCGCCCGTATCATTATTTGCGTATCTGTTCATAAATAGTTATTTGTGAGTCAATAACAAAATGAAATACAACAGAATGTCGGCTGCTGAACAGCGTTTGCTTGACTATTTAGAGTTTCGAATGTAAAACAGAAAAAAAGAAAGAGAAATATTTCTTGCGCCAATAGTCACACACATCAGAACTACAAGTTATCGGAAAACATCAAAAGAAAAAGTACAAACATATAAACAAATACAATTTATACAGTTTTGACGCGGTGTGTATCCGCTATCTGTGAAAACTTTTTGTTGGCTCTCTGTTTCTATGTGTGTAAATTTTAATGTGTTAGTGATAAGCTGCTAGTATTCCTTATAAAATAAAATAAAATAAAAAATAGTAACTGCAAAAGGAAGCTGACTCAGCATATTGCTGAATATGTGGGCCCTCAGCGCTGGTTTTCAGTCAGTACTTAAATGTCCCACGGGTGTCTCAAATTCGCGGCACAGTATATCGCAATATAAATAATAAGACAAGAGTATTATTTATTGCACACAGACATAAAATAATAACAAAAATACGTATAATCCATTTATCTATACTTGGCATTTTTTTTTACTTTAAACGACACTGAATTAAAAACCTTTAGCGGTTTCCTTCATGTTTTTCCAATTTTCCCGGTGTAACACTGCCGGAATCGCTCGTAGCCTCGGCTGCCTGAGTGATCATAAACGTTCACGAAGGTTAAGCAACATTGGGCGCGTTCAGTCCATGGATGGGTGACCGTCTATGACTAACGCTAGAGGCATTTTTCCGAGCGGTTCCGTGCTTCGCAAGGCACGTTAAGCAGTTGGTGGCGGCTGCCGTTGATAGATGGCAGTCGTTAAGCCAAGTCAAAGGCCTTAGGGGGGCTTGAAATCTTCTGACAGTAAGGCCAGCCACTAGTCTTACAAGCCTCCACCTATCCGGACTTGGCCCCCGTGGTGGAGTATGGCCTATACCTTCCTCAGGCAAGAGATCCGTGCCCCTCGGTGGGGACATAATGGGTTGATGATGAATGCCGCCCGCATCCAGTGACTCCCCGCCACCGTATCCGGGGTCCAATTACGTAAGACTCCACATATACGACAGGAGTAAGAGATAACTATTCAGAAAAAAGTCCCAGAATGTAACAGTGTGACATAAGGTGGAGTGACATACCGGGAACAAAAAGGCTAAATCAGACAACTCCATACAGTGGCGTACTTGCGTAATTGCACCCTAGGAGTGCAATTATGTAAGTCCTCCACTGCATATGCCAAACTGTCAATACATACATATTTTGACACTGGAGTTGCCTAACTGCTTAACCCGATAGAGTGGAAAGTTGCGTAATAAAGGACAGGTCTCGCATCCATAAGTCACCATTCAAACTCAAACTCAAAAGTTTTATTCAGAATTCAAACAAAATGTTTACTTTATGAACGTCACAGTTGTTAGTCTCACAATTAATAGAGTATGTGGAGAAGAAACTAACAACTCTGACAATACCATTGATATTAACCGACCGAGTGTTCAAGATACAGGCCCACCTATTTAAATTGCGCACGTGAATAGCGAATATAATAGAAGAACAAATAATTCGTTACCCGTACTTTATTAACCTTTGTACCTTAAACTCTAATTAATAAGTTTGAGGAAAACTGCGACTGAAGTTGTAATTATTCAAGGACGATTACTCAACTTTGATTTTGTTTGCATTACATTAGCTGTGACCGCCCATAATCCGTAGTAGACGTACAATAGTAGACGTCCAAGACACACACACATACACACACTTGACAACAGTCTAGCGGTCGCACGTAGCCGCTGTATTATATTGCCCCTTCTCGTAACTGGGTCCAACGCAGTGGGTCTGTTATAAGGCTGCGGCTAGACTAGACATGCCGCGATTGAAACGGTTCTACTCTAATACACTATTATAAAAAAATACATAATACAAGGAACGTAATGCAACGGTCAGCTAGGGTGAATTAGACCACACCTTACTGGTCCTACCGAGAGGCCATATCCTCAAAAGGGCCTGCCATGCCATGGGATCATCAACAAGTGATTAATAATAAACTATTTCACAGTGTTGTTAGAGTATTTACTTACTGCGATGACTGAGCGACCCGATGTGGGTCTTAGCCTGCGACACAAGAAGTCGCCACTTGTCTGTGTCCTGCGCGGTCTCCTGCCAGTCACTGGCCTGGAGCACACGCAGCACAGTCCTTGGCTACTTCGTCCCTCCAACGATGTCTGGGGCGGCCCACCGGTCTTTGGCAGGTTGGAAGCCCCGAGTATGCTCTCCTAACTGCTCGGTCCTCTTCCATTCTTTCCACATGACCAAGCCAACGGATTCGGTGGGATTTTGATTGTTTTGTTAGAGAGTTTCATCATCAACCCTTTAAGTCCCCACCGAGGGGCACGGGTCTCTTCCCTGAGGAAGGTATAGGCCATACTCCACCACGGGGGCCAAGTCCGGATTGGTGGAGGCAGGTTATAGAGTTTGTTAAAGTTAATTTGTTGGCTGTAATTGTATGTTTAATGAATTTTTTGATAAAATAATTATGATCCTTAATAATAAACCAAGGAATATGTAATTACTCTTAAAATTAATGTAAATTTGTACTGATTATTTGCATGCAAATATATTTCGTATATACAGGGTGGTCCAAATATCATGGATCAAATGATATGGGGAGTTAGCCAAGGTCATCTTCTACCAATAAAGTCCTATACAGGGTGGTAAAATTCTCAACGGTTTTGAACTTATGATTGATTTTCGGTTTTTTTCAAAGAAAAGAGTACCTACTACTTATTAAGAGCAATAAAAAAAAAGTACTTACTTTTGGTGGTTGTTTTTTTTTTGAGAGTGACGGTCCATGATGAGAATGTTACAAAAAAAAATTCATCGTCCCTGTCCTTATGGATCATGAGAAATTAATTAATTTTTTACGGATCTCGTATCATAATTGTTTGATCCAACATTATCGTCATTGATTTAAAAAAAAAGTGTACTGCGGAAACCTGCCCCAGTAGTAGAAAAACTGGACGATTTCATGAGGATTGTAAAAAGATACAACTCAAAGCCCTATCTCTCCTGAGTCTTTTATTATTGACCTTTATTCTCAGCAAAGTTGCATTTTTTTAAATCAACTTTTGGTCCTAACTAATTTGAGTTACAAAGTACTGTTCTAGGACATAAAAATAAGTCGCAAAAGGATAAAAAAATTACACCAGATAATTAGAATAGACAGTTTAATCAAAAATAAAAAAATTAACTTTTTCATAGAAGATGTTCAAAATTTCTACCTCTCACTCGGAGGCAGAGTCGACATCTTCTAATAAAATTTCTTTTTAACAATCTAAAAGCCCGGTGATTATTTTTCACCTGGTGGGTGGCCGCTGATATTCGTCGTCGAAGCTCCTGCTCCGTGTTGCACTCCTTTTCGTATACCACTTCCTTGAAGTAACCCCAAAGAAAAAAATCTATGGGGTTTAACTCGGGTGAGCGCGGTGGCCATTGAATAGTTCCACCGCGACCGATCCAGCGATTTGGAAATACTTCATTTAGGTGACTCCTCATGTCACGAGCAAAGTGCGGAGGTGCGCCGTCATGTTGCAGCCACATAGCGCTTCTTGTTTCAAGAGAAACGTCTTCTAATAATGGGTCGAGTTCCTCTTGTAAGAATGACAAATAAATTTGACCATTCACTCTTGCAGGCAGCTCGTGTGGTCCTATTAACTGTCCTCCACATGTTGACTCCGAATTTGTGTTGATTCACATAGGTGGTGCAGGTTGTGAATATTACAAACACCAGTGCGTTGAAACATACTTTCGTCCAACCACATAATTTTATTTAGAAATTCGGGATCTTCTCTGTTGCGCCGGAGCATCTCTGTTGCGCCGGAGCATCTCTGTGCAAAAAAGTTGTCTTTTTTCGTAATCAGCCGGCAACAATGCTTGCACGCGCTGGACATGATACGGATGCATCATGTTCCGTTTTAAAACGCGTTGCACAGTCGTTTTCGGGACACCTAATGTTCTTGAAATTCACCGTTGACTCGTCGACGGGTCATTCGATATTTCTTGAAGAATTTGATCTTCCATTTCCAAATCATGTACCATAGGGCGCCCGGTTCTCGTCGCGCTACTTCCAGGAATATGGCCCTCCACGTAAGCGTTGTGTACACGCTGGAATACTCTGTAGTCGGGATAGCGATCACGATTCAGAAAACGTCGCCGATATTCTCTTGCTGCTTCACGAGCGTTTCCGTCACAAAAACCGTACACAAAATGCATGTTAGCATAGTCACGGGCTGAGTTAGCCATTTTTAATAGTCTAAATTCACTAATACACAACTGGGTCCAGTAATAAATGCCAAGTTCGTAGGTGAAAATCCAAAACAGAGTCCAGTAAGAAATGCCAAGTTTGTAGGTGAAAATCCAAAACAGAGTCCAGGGAAAATGCAAAGTTCGAAGCGATAAAAAAAGAGCAGCGCAAAAAGTGACAACCGAATAACCGTGTAAAGTAGCGAACAGCAAGCAGAACACTAGTTGCTGGAGGCGTATAAAGGGTCACTAGCAGGTAGCTAGCGCAGGTAGTAAACCTCTCTTTGTTCCTGGGACCCCATGTCCAACCGGTAAATTCTCAGAATACAAACAAAGCTTTTGTTTAGTGTTATTTTATTAACTGGTGGTACAACAAGAAAAGTGACACCGACGGGACAAGAGCTACGAAAAAAGATCGTAACGACCTGTCCGTTGTTAGAACTTAATTTTTAAGTCCATTTTTGACTTATTTTTATTTCCTAGAACAGTGCTTTGTAACTCAAATTAGTTAGAACCAAAAGTTGATTTAAAAAAATGCAACTTTGCTGAGAATAAAGGTCAATAATAAAAGACTCAGGAGAGATAGGGCTTTGAGTTGTATCTTTTTACAATCCTCATGAAATGGTCCAGTTTTTCTACTACTGGGGCAGGTTTCCGCAGTACACTTTTTTTTTTAAATCAATGACGAAAATGTTGGATCAAACAATTATGATACGAGATCCGTAAAAAATTAATTAATTTCTCATGATCCATAAAGACAGGGACGATGAATTTTTTTTTGTTACATTCTCATCATGGACCGTCACTCTCAAAAAAAAACAACCACCAAAAGTAAGTACTTTTTTTTTTATTGCTCTTAATAAGTAGTAGGAACTCTTTTCTTGAAAAAAACCGAAAATCAATCATAAGTTCAAAACCGTTGAGAAATTTACCACCCTGTATAGAACTTTATTGGTAGAAGATGACCTTGGCTAACTCCCCATTTCATTTGATCCATGATATTTGGAGCACCCTGTATAAAAATAATATATTTATATAAAATAATATATTTATGGGGCACTGCATAAGGTTCTACAACAAGATACCTCAAGATATATTAGAGTTACCTCCAACATCATCATCATCATCAACCCATTATGTCCCCACCAAGGGGCAAGGGTCTCTTCCCTGAGGAAGGTATAGGTCATACTCCACCACGGGGGCCAAATCCGGATTGGTGGAGGCTTGTAAGACTAGTGGCTGGACTTACTGTCAGAAGTTTTCAAGCCGCCCTATTTAGGCCTCTGACTTGGCTTAACGACTGCCACCTATCGACGGCAGCCGGCGCCAACTGCTTAGCGTGCCTTGCGAAGCACGGAACCGCTCGGAAAAATGCCACTTGCGTTAGTCATAGACGGTGACCCATCCATGGACTGAACGCGCCGTATATTGCTTAACCTTAGTGATCGTGTATGATCACTTAGGCAGCCCAGGTTACGAGCGATTTACCTTCAACGCGGTTTAAGAACTGTGTTAAACATACTCTTTGCAAACAACCTTATTATAAAATCAACAATTATTTAGAAGCCAAGGATGTCTGGCAATAAACAGTAGTTTAATGTTAAATTTAATCAGAGGATAACTGTGTCTAGTGTTCAGCACATCCAAACGTAATATTTTTTAAGTTTGAAAGTTTGTCAATTAGGCTAAAACTGTTGTGAAAATAATAAATGTGGATTTTCTTTGTTAGTTTCTTCTCCATGTAATCTATTAATTATGAAATTAACAACTAACTAAAATATTTGACTTTGTCAATTTAATAAGAAATTGCTTCTTTAAAAAAATAACATAGACTCGCAGAGTATGGCACAACGTAGAATGTTTAACGGCGAAGTGTTGTTGACGGAGTGGGCATGTGGCCTTATATTCCTTATTGGCCTTGTGATTCTTTAGGTAAAGTACGTTTGTAAAATAGTTACATTGGAAACGGCTCCCGCTAACTCAGGAAATCTATGTGCGAATAATCTAATACTTATATAAAAATCTCGTGGAACAGTATTTGTTCTCCAACTCTTCCAAAGCGGCTTCACCATTCTTTATGAAGTTTTCTGTGTGTGAACAGACCCGTGCACCTCGGGGGGGACATAATGGGTTGACGATGAAAGCCTTTCGGAACACGTGTCCTAACAGCTCCGATTAACGTTCCTAAAATTACCACTTACCAAAATCCCTATTCATCTGTTACTTATATTCTACAATCACTTTTTGATAATTCGCACTTTTTTATATCTGATCATTTTTTTACACTTAAATGAAAAGAATTATATTAATAATTATTCTATTACATTGTGCGTGTGACAATATAGCGTATTTTATTTATTTATTTATTTTATTAAGGAGGAAAAAGACAACTAAAAAATATTACTCAAATATACTAAATTACTCAGCTTAATACAGTTTGTTAACTCCTAAGCATTCCTCACCGCTAGAATATGCTAGAATACGCTAGCGTATGAGATTATTATACAATTACAAATAACACAGGCCCACGTTTTGCCGAGTTTATTAGGTCCCAAACGTGACAAGTGGCAAGCCTGTCACCGTTATCCGGGCACAATTTATCAGCGAATGGTGTTGCTGTACAAACAAACAAATGGACGTAACTAAAAGCCATTGGCATATGCGTGGTTCGAACCCAGACCCTCATGATCGAGAAGCATGGGTCAACGCCACTACGCCACCACCTCTTCGGCAAAATGTGGGCCCAGTTAGTGATTGGTGTCTCTGCCTACCCCCTCGGGGATAACGGGCGTGAGTTTATTTATTTATTTACAAATAACAATCTACGTCAAATTGTGAGAGTATAGTGTGGGGCCAGAAGCAATGTATGTGCCTGTATGTAAGTGTTTATGTTTATGTAAATATTTCTATACATATTAAGTGCAATAGTCCAGAACACAATAGTACACATCTGGCTATCTTGCCTATCTTATCACTAAAATCTATTCGTGTGTCATAACTTTTACATCTCTATTTTCTGGTTCAGAGCTTTGGATCTTTTTCAAGCCAAATTTAGCTACCTCTACAACCAAGATCCACTCTTCTGACAACAGATAGGACCCGGGCTGTAAAATTGAGAGAGGCTCAGCTTATCAGAGTACAATACTGATCAGCCGATAGCATTTCGCTCGTGAAAGAGGATGCTTGCATTTAGATCTACTTTAACTTGGTTGCCCTCGATTCTAGACCACTATTTGTCCAAAATTCATACAAAAAAAAACAAGTAATGGCTGTTAACATAACATAACATTTACATACAGGCACATACATTGCTTCTGGCCCCACACTGGGGAGTAACAGTAAATTAACAGTTATGTTATGCTCACTGTGAGTGACGAACCTGCCGTAGAGGTGCCACAGTTTGCTTAATTCATCTGCCTACCTATGAGAGAGGTTCCGGCGTCGAATCCCGGCTGGGGACAAAAAAACTCCGGATCTTGGATGTTTACACATTTGTGATGTCGCTCATTCTGGTTCCCACGACACAGGGTATTCTAGTGTGAGGCCTGAAGCAATGTGTAATGTACTTGATTAACCTAAACTAGGTATTTATTATTTATATTAATTAATCGGGGGGCACGGCAGTGGCCCCGCTAAGTCGTATATACTCGTATTTATTACGAGTGACCAATCAATGGAATAAAAAGAAAATTCGAATCATATATCAGGTCTATGAACCACCGTTTGGTACAAAATAACTATACACCTGGTACTCGTTGCTCCACGTTACAAGATTTATCTGATAACCAGCTCTCCTGTTTCTACTCGTGGCACGTCCGCGTTTGCTCTGAGACACGTGTAGAGTATTCATTTTTAGCACCAAGATGACATATTGCCACACCCACTGAGAACAATGGTTCCCACCATTAATAACTTTTATTGCTTTCAAGATAATGTTGTAATTTTCAGTGTTAATTGTTACTAACCATAAGGTTTCTAAAGTTAATTGTTACTTAGCCGTTGTGAGTGCTCAATCAACTCTTCTCCACACTTTGTTTACATTTAAAACGTATTCATACATAGTTAACTTTATTCCGGATACACTTACTTTATTTTTCGTCGGAAGAGTTCTGACCAGGTTCCGCTCTGAACCCAGAGCTTAATCATGGCGCTCTGACGAGCAGCTGACGATGTCACTATCTCCGTCTCGACTCACCATGATTGGCACTGTGAATGAGAGTGAAACTGGTTGGACTCGTCCGACAAAATGTCAAGTAAATGTATCCGGAATAAAGATAATAATGTAATACAAAAGATTTAGTACAAATAATTGGTGTACGACTAGTGGCTGGTCTTACTGTAAGAAGTTTTCAAGCCGCCCTAAGGCCCCTGACTTGGCTTAACGATTGCCATCTATCGACGGCAGCCGGAACCAACTGCTTAACATGCCTTGCGAAACACGGAACCGCTCGGAAAAATGACACTAGCGTTAGCCATAAACTGTCACCCATCCATGCACTGAACGCGCCCTATGTTGTTTTACCTTCGTGATCGTTTAAGATCACTCAGACGGTCGGGGCTACGAGCGATGTAAATTAGATAGAAATGTAAAAAGATTACCCAATACGCTAGAAATTTTCCGGTTGACTGGACCTTTGGCATCTACCAATTCAGTCCTCCAATGCCATTCGAGCGCATGCAGCTTAATGGCTATCGAGCCGTTATCTATACTCGGATATTTATCTACAGTGCGTCTCAAGGATCCCTCGTTGCTGCGCTGACCAGGCGTAAGTGGGGGTCGCCAATCTTTATTGGTGTTTCCAACAGCCGAGACCATCCTAAGTCGACCCGTTCCGTGCTTTATGAGCAAGTCTCGGGCTATGTCGGTCGTAAATGAGGACGGAGAGCCGTACGCGAGCTCCCTGCTACAAGGATTGCCTGACCTGCTGCCTCTTGACTGAATACGACGCCTTTACACATTAGATAAATTAATTCAATATTTTTATGTGCACGCCCTAGTCAAATGTGTTGAACGCTTTCTTACGATAAAAAGGAATATGTTCATGGATGGATGACCGACTATGACTAAGGTTTGCTGGAAGCGAATGCTTCCCGCATTAAGCTTGCCATAGTACACATATTGGTGCAATAATTTTATTATAATAACGCTAGTCGCATATTTTCGAGCGGTTTCGTACTTCGCAAGGCACGTTAAGCAATTGGTGCCGTTGTCGTCGATAGATGGCAGTCGTAAAGCCAAGTCAGAGGCCTCATGGCGGCTTGAAAACTTCTGACGGTAAGACCAGCCACTAGTTTTAAAAGCCTCCACCAATCCGGACTTGGCCCTCGTGGTGTATGGCCTATACCGTCCTCAGGGAAGAGTGCCCGTGCCCCTCGGGGACATAATGGGTTGATGATGATTTATGTATAGAATTATCCTATTATACAGTAATAAGACTTGGTCCCAAACTATGATACCCTGTGCTATGGTAAACAGGCAAAGACCTCACAAACTCTGAAACACACACAGACAGAGGGGTAGGCAGAGACCATTGACTCATCTGTTAAGTACAAATTATAAGTTTGGAACAGAATGAATCTCAGAGTTGGAGTAATGGCTACTATAGATATACTTTATTGCACACGAGATATTAAACATAACATTACATTAAAAACAATATGTACAAAGGCGGGCTTATATCTATAAGATATTTCTTCCAACAAACCTTAGCGAGTCGGAGCAGCGGTAAAAAACGGGTTCTATTTATAAAGAATGAAACCCCGGTACTCGTACGCTAAATGGGGTAATTACCTCTACGTAGTAAGTCTGTATGTTTATAACATTACGCTTGATGTTACACTACATTATGTTGATGTGAGGCGTCTGAGTGGTGAACAATACGGAATATTGTCGGTTGTTTGAATAATACGCAATTACCTGCTGACAATGTAATCAGTAAGCAGGGATCTGCGAAAAAATAATCAGAAAACAGAAATTTATTTCAAAGTAAAGCCACTGTGTTTGTTGATGTCTATTTATTTATAATGTTAGCCGCTGCCTTGGAGCCGAATTTATTGGAAAAAGGCAGCGGCTATACGCATAGAATTTTTGGCAGCAATAGCAAGTTATCGACCAACCAGTCGGCGAGAAGTTTAAGTTGATCCGCAAGATAATATAATTAGAGCTCGTTAGGAGGATGTAGTGACTAGAATTCAGAAAGTAATGTTGCGTTGGTTTGGACATGCAGAGAGGATAAAGGAAGAAAGATTGCCTACCCCTCTGGGATTTGCGTAAGCTTATGTATGTATGCAAAATTCTAAAGTGTCAATATTTTCTTAATTTATTTGGCGACCACGCCGCCCGCCCATGTATTTATTCTACTGATCAAAGTATTTATTTGAATAACTGATCCGATGCAGGTTACGGCCTGATTTATTTCGGTAAATGGTTTTTTCCATCACCTTTACTCTGCTGAGCTCCAAAAGAATTTTCATCCAATTGCAGTGCGATTCGTTTTCCACCTGCGAGCGCTATGAAATACCAAACCATAGAAGCCTTCAATGCAGCTCTTTTAATAGAAAACTTGTGACCGGATATCGGAATAACGATTCACTCGTGCGTGTTTGGTATCCGATTCGCGAGTGCGCTCAATACAAATGCGACGCTATAAACTTTGTCTCGCTTTTTTTACTACTTAGAGGCGATACAGGTAATTAGAGGCCATCCATAAATTACGTCACACGTTGAGGGGGAGAGAGGGGGTTGACAAAGTGTGATATTGTGCGACAAGGGGGTGGGTGTCCTAAATTTCGTGACGTCACATTTCAAAATCTATTATAATCTCACACACACACACACAAACAAACCATTAACGAAAATCTCAAAAAATAATATATTTAAAATGTATTTATTTTAGCGATCCGCCCCGGCTTCGCACGGGTGGAAAAAACGATTCCGTGGAATTAGCTATATTAGTTACATGGAAAATCCCTGGGTAACATTTTTTTACACCTTGGATTACATTATTCAAGATTTCGTACAGAACCCTAAACTTTTTGAAAATTTAATATAGCCTATGTTACTGAGAAAAATATAGCTTTCTAATGGTGAAAGATTTTTTGAAATCGGCCCAGTAGTTTCTGAGCCTATTCATTACAAACATACACACTAAAATACAAAAATACAAATCTTTCCTCTTTATAATATTAGTATAGAACTATAGAGTATAGATAACAAAGTTCTTTTTAAATTTGCGCTTTTGTACAACACAAACCCTACTTGGAATGTTTTCGGAAATAAAAAAAACACTAAACAAAAACCAATAACGAAAATAGTTTGCGGGGAATCACAAGAGCCTACATGAAGGCTACAAGAATTTGGTGCTACGCATACGGTTTCGTAGCAGCCTCTACGGGTTTTGTAGCAGCCTCTACGAGTTACGTAGCAGCGACTACGGGTTTCGTAGCAGCCTCTAAGGGGTCCGTAGCAGCCTCTTTACACCACAACTTGTTAGCGTCATAGATATCTGGATGTCTGTGGTTAGCGTCATCATAACGGATTTGGGGGTCTTATTTTGGGGTTTTATTTTATTTCAGGGTTGCGTAGTCCACAGTTTCGCCCTGTTCACAGATGGCCGATCTGTCTGTTTGTCTTTCTAAAACTTTGCTCAGAGTCTGTTAGTACGAAAAACCTGAACTTTATTGATAAGAATATGTCGCGTAATAATATACATAGTACAATTTATAGGCATGTCGTGTCGATACATTATTTATTGCAGACTCGCGGCACGATGGCCGCGCGCATCTATGTACACAATGTGTGCACAAGTACACAAGTGTGCGGAGATTCGAACAAAATATATGAAAATTGACGGCCGTAGCCTGTCGCGTGTCGCTGGTGTGCGCCTAGGCTTAATGTTGTTTAGCCACGTATAAGAAATTTAATGCTACATGTCAGCCTCTCTGTAGGTTCTATTAACAACTGTTAGTGGTTTTTTCTGCATGCAATTTGCCAACTGCCAGCCTTTTTTTATAGTACCTATATTACCAGATTGTTAAGTCTTAGTGCACGAGAAATCGAATTCAATATCGAATTGAGTATGATATTTCAATGATATTTCACCGAGGATATTACCGCGTCGATATTAGCTCGGTAATATCTTCGGTTCGCAATATCGACATTTCCCGGAACAATTCTGCATTATTTTATGACCATTTACGTTATCGCAATTGTAATTTTCCTATAAGGCTAAAGAAAGGTTACCCAAATATTGTAATCTATGTAGATTTAATAATCGTCTATTAAAATCCCAATATAAAGATTATCCGTAATTATTTATAGCCGTAGTATCTTATCAAAGGAGCTGAATGGAAAAGCCGGGTGCCAACGCGTGGGTGCTCACAGTGAGACGATATCGTTTGAATGCGAAAGGATTATTGAACTTAGGGCTATTCGATAGGATACGACGTAAACAAAGTCTGTACTAGTATAGATAGCACGTCGACGCTGATCACGCGTTGTAACGTCAGAAGTCGCGGGTTTCCAGGGGCCTACTACGAGTACATAAGACTACGATTATAACACTAACTTCCACACAATACAATTACTTGACGTGGACCCAAACTTGGATATCATGTGCTCTACCAGAGCAAAGGGTATCCTAGTCTTATAAAACCAGTCAACCTATATCCAGGATAAACATCGGAAAACAGCCAGACTGAGGCCATTTGCACAAATGTAGGTACAACTAGATGTTCCCGCGACTCCGTTCGTCAACAGATTAGCTGGCAGCCTATGTCTACTCTGAAGGTTCATTTTAAAAGCCGGTGAAAGAATATTTGTAATCTGATAAGTATGTTCGGGGATTACCCCCTACACACAAACTTAGAAATACACAAATTTTTGTTTCGGAGGAGTATGCGCACTAACATAACATTTACATACAGACACATACATTGCCTCTGGCCCCACACTAGAATGCCCTGTATTGTGGGAACCAGAAACAGCGACGTCACAAACATGTAAACATCCAAGACCTGGAGTTTTTTTTTTCTCCAGCCGGGGATCGAACCCAGGACCTCTCGCATAGTAAGTGCTCTAAGATGCGCTAACCACTACGCCACAGAGGTCGTCAACACTGTGACATGAGAATTTTATTATATTAGAGATACATATTTTCGGGATAGCTATTACCTTACATATTATTCAGATTCTAGTGCCCGTCTTGAAAATGAGATACGACAAAATTTAAAAAAAAACGTCAATCGTTAAAATTTACCGACCAACCCATTCTTCCGTTCAATTCATTTTCTGACTCAACTGAAACTCAAATACCTACAATGAATCGTATAGTAGAGTAACGTGCAGGTGGAAGTAGAGTTAAAAAATATAATTTCCACACATCACAATAATTGGTCCTGGTTCAACACTAGGATACCCTGTGCTACAGTATCCAAGCAAGGACATCACAAACAGGATACACAACCAGACTCAGGTCATTTATACGAGTCGTGACGACAAGACACCAGAAGCAAATGACAGTCGCCCTGTTTGCGCCAGATGCAAACGACAACGCCGCGTCTGACGCAGTGACTAGAGACGGTGGCTAATCGCTCTGAAAAGTTGAAGTCCAATTCAAGCCGCAAACATAACTTATCTACAAAACTAAACTGAGGATATTGAACCGTACGTAGTGTAGCCCTGCTGAAACGCTTCTAGGTGACAGAGAGAGATCCTAACCTGAAGTGTTTGCAAATAAAAGAAATTTAGAGATATTTTTAACACTTACTGTAATAATTTTAAATAGGGTGGTATGGAAATACCAATAAAAATAAAAGGTGACCGATAAAAAAAAAAAGGAACTAATTAAAAGGCCGTGCGATAAAAAGGGACCTTGGTCAGCATCGTAATTCAGTTTTGGACCAACACATTGCTATACTGTCCTGGGCCGTTGCTGAAGAACCGTAGATGAAGAACCAGGTAAACGGTGTCCAGGTAACACAGGTCAGGCCGGAGAAAAGGCTCGTAACAGCAGATCTGCGTAGTAAGGCAAGCCAAGGCCGGATCTCGGTAGGTTCCAGCCGTAATGTGAGACCCCAATTCATTGGGGAAAACACAAACACAAAAGATAATATAAATGTTTTAACTTTAAGTATTATTTAAAACCAAGGGTTTAAATCCACTAGATTTCACTATAAGAATTCGACGTTAGAGCGGCAAAAGAACTGGCGAGTAGTCTCGCGTCCGGTTCGTGCCGTCGTCAATCAAAAGTCGTCTCAAGGAAATGCCCGTCATCGTCGCATCGCGAGTGCCAAGCGTAATGCAGTTTACATGCCGGTGTCGGTAGCGTTTTAAAATGTGGAACGTTACTTATAGGATAATAACGTTGCAGTTACCCCGCTCGCCACCGTTGGATTTGAGTAGGCTAATCGAATGAAATCCGCTTAACCTAGGCTTAAGATCTATTAAGTTTCAAATCCTTGACGTGCCATGTACCTAAATTATTTCCTTGCATGTCTTCAAGTTCATAAACAAGGGGAGATCTCTTAACCGTTACCCTACACTTTTCAAATTTTGGTGCAAGTTTTTTACTAAAGTAACTATCTTTGTCACTCTGGAAATACGTCCGCTTCCACACTATGTCATTTATCTCGAATTCCGCGCGCTTTCGTCTTAAGTTATAATGAGTAGAATTTTTCAGATGGGCTTCCCATAGTGATGCTTGTACTTTGTCGAAGGTAGCCGCTAGGTGACCTATATTCTCGCTGTAAATATCGCGAGGTAGGAAAATAACTTCATCACCTAAGTCAGTATCAAGATAGTGTGATCCGCAAATGACGAGTTCTCGGCCATGTACTAGAAAATAAGGTGTATAGCCGGTCGATTAATTTACAGAGTTATTCATTGCAAATTGCACTTTTGGTAATTGCACATCCCAAGAGCGATGGTCATTTTATATAAAAGTCGAAATGCTTACCATCACCGTTTTGTTGTAGCGTTCAACGGTATTGATTTGTGGTGTATACTTTGGTGTAAAATAAACATTCGGAACCTTATATTTTTTAAAGAAGGCGTCTAAATTTCTACTTATGAATTGACTACCGTTGTCCAGAAAAATTGTTTGGGGAATACCGTGCACTAAAAAAACAGAATCCTCTAAAGCTTTAATTACTGCATCTGCTGTTGCCCGTCGCAACGGAAACAACATGCAGTACTTTGAAAAACAACAAACTACGACAAGAAGATAAGAGTTTTGTTTCCGGCTAGTGGGAAGTGGGCCTACAAAATCGATAGAAATCATCTGAAAGGGCCGGGAGCATTGTTTGGGTCTACCCATTACTCCTAAGGTGGCATGATTCGGGAGCTGCTTGTGTGCGAGGCACGAGTGACAATTTCCGATAAATTTAACAACATCGCTATGCATACCTGGCCAAAAGTATTTTAGAGCCAGGCGATGGTATGTCTTGAAAATTCCCATGTGGCCAGCTGTTGGTTCAGCGTGATTTTCCGCAATAACTGCTTCACGCATTTCGCTTGGGATTACTTCCTTCCACGCAAAGTCCGTTGTCAGCGAAAAACCTTTTTGCTTAGAAAGCCTATACAAAGCATTGTTTTTAATTTGGTAGTTGTGTAGATGTGAGGGATTATTTAGACACTGTTCGTAAAGTTTTTTGTACCAGGAGCCTGATGTAGTTCTATGGGTATCAGCAGTTGTGAGAGCTGAAACTGGGACTGCACGAGATAAAGCGTCTGGTATGACGTTGTCGACACCTTTACGGTGTTTGATTGTGAAGTTAAAAGATGACAACCTAATGCCCCATCGAGCTAATCTCCCCGTTGGATTATTCAGTGATAAAAACCACTTTAGAGCTGAATGATCCGTGTAGACGACAAAACTATGTCCATTCTCAAGGTAGCACCTCCAATGCTCGAGAGCTGTAAGAACTGCTAAGGTTTCTCTCTCTGTAATGCTATAATTTTTTTCAGCGCCGGTCAAGGACTTACTCATATACGCAATCGGACGTTCGATTTCATCGATTGTTTGTGTTAACATAGCCCCAACGCCGTAATTACTGGCATCGGTGTGCACCTCAAACGGCTTACTATAGTCCGGACATGCAAGAATCGGCGCAGATGCAAGACGTTCCTTTAATTTGTTGAACGCTTGGTCAGCAGTTTCCGTCCACAAAAAGGGTGGCGCGGTCTTTTTACTTGAAGTGAGCTGGTTTAAAGGACCTGCTAGGGTACTAAAGTTCGGAACGAAGCGCCTGTACCATGTTGCTGTACCAAGAAAGCGTTTAACATCTTTCTTGCTTGTCGGTGTGGGGTAGTTTATAATAGCTTCTACCTTCTCCGGGTCGGTGCGCAACCCCTGAGCATCAACTACATAGCCCAGATATTTGAGACGTCTGCGATAGTTTTAAATAGGGTGGTATGGAAATACCAATAAAAATAAAAGGTGACCGATAAAAAAAAAGGAACTAATTAAAAGGCCGTGCGATAAAAAGAGACCTTGGTCAGCATCGTAATTCATTTATGGACCAACACGTTGCTATACTGTCCTGGGCCGTTGCTGAAGAACCGTTGATGAAGAACCAGGTAAACGGTGTCCAGGTAACACAGGTCAGGCCGGAGAAAAGGCTCGTAACAGCAGATCTGCCTAGTAAGGCAAGCCAAGGCCGGATCTCGGTAGGTTCCAGCCGTAATGTGAGACCCCAATTCATTGGGGAAAACACAAACACAAAAGATAATATAAATGTTTTAACTTTAAGTATTATTTAAAACCAAGGGTTTAAATCCACTAGATTTCACTATAAGAATTCGACGTTAGAGCGGCAAAAGAACTGGCGAGTAGTCTCGCGTCCGGTTCGTGCCGTCGTCAATCAAAAGTCGTCTCAAGGAAATGCCCGTCATCGTCGCATCGCGAGTGCCAAGCGTAATGCAGTTTACATACCGGTGTCGGTAGCGTTTTAAAATGCGTTCCACTGCGTGAGATAGAGCGCGCTGCTGCGATTTCGATTGACAAATTTGATAAGGTACCTATTTTTTTTAATAATAATTTTAAAAAGACACTAAATATTAGGGATCGATAGTGGACTTTCCTATAGCAAATAAAAGACTCATTTATTGCTAATACTTTTTTTATAATTATCTTAAAAATATTTTTTTTATTTTTCCTGCATTCTAAACTCGATTGACAACCACTCCTTTTTTACACCCTGTATGCGTCCCACTATAGGCCTTCTCTCAGAGAGAAAGAGAGACTTCACAAATGTACATAACGTAAAAAAGGCTACGACCGCTCCTATCTAAATTATCTTCATGTTATCTTTTATATTTGATGTTTTATTTTTACAAGAATGTTTTTGAAACAGATCACGGGGCCAAGTCAGGTTCTGTTTGTTTATGTTGTATTTTAAGTCGGCGGTAATTGTTGATGATTACTGCTATCTGCAAGCGCGTTACTATGGCGCTAGGTTTACTTTCTTAATGTAGACATAGACATCATATATTTTTAATATTCATTACAAGTCAAGAAAAAAAAACTTTATTAATAGATAGATATTAGATAGACAGAATATTCTTTACACCAGGAATAACACGTGAAATTTGACAATAACATAGTACAGTACAATGGGCGGCCTCACAGAACAAAAAAAAAGAGTAGAAATCGTAAGTGGGCGGTGCCCGCGTGCCTCAAATTAGCAATGTATTGCCTAAGCGTAGTCTATGACAGTTTTTCTTACCTCAGTTGCCGTACGCTTCTAGTAAAGAAAACAATTGTGAAAACTCTACAAAAATGCCTTATTGTGCTGTGTTAGAGTGCATAAATAAAAGTTGGGGACCAAAATGTACCGATCATGCCGTAACATTCCATCGGTAAGTAGTATTTCCATTGTATTTAATTTAATAGAAATTAAATTTGCAATGACATGAACAAGGAAAGCAATCCGAAAGTGAGAAAGTAAAACCACCTTTATTTACTGGAACATAATGTTCAATTTTCGTCGAAGTCTGTGTACTTTTTCTACAAATTTCTGTCAACATTTGAATGCTACTCAAATGCTACTCAATTCAGCTGGGACGCAACATTATAAAAATCTATCGATAATATTTTGTCTAAGACTTAGCAGTAATAAATAATTATCGGTACTTTAGGTAGAGTACCTGCGTCTTATTAGGTACTTTGGGAAAATAATTGTCGTTATTTTATTTTAATTGAAGACCTCTGTGGCGCAGTGGTTAGGCATCTGACTACCATGCGAGAGATCCCGGGTTCGAATCCCGGCTGGGGACAAAAAACAATCCCAGGTCTTGTATGTTTACATGTTTGTGACGTCGTTGTTTCTGGTGCCCACGACACAGGGTATCCCAGGGTGGGGCCAGGGGCAATGTATGTGCCTGTATGTAAGTGTTTATTATCATCTTTTATTATTATTATTATTTAATACATTTTTAGTTGCAATTATTTTTGACACTACGCAAAATTTATTGATCATGTTCCTTGACGCTGTTTAGTTCCTTCCTGTCCTGTCCTGACTGCAGTATCATGTCATTTTTGTACACTTTTAATGCGGATCAACTTACCCATCCCATTTTGAGACGAGCAACCGAACGACGCAAGCTCCGTCTCTGCTCACCACCCACTCACTGCTCTGCGTATCGGATCGAAACCTAGTCGGACTCGTCCGATAAAACAACACCCGTAAGTAGATCCGGACTAAATGTTTACAATGTGTTGTGCCGAAAGTTTTAGTTCAAAAAACATGTCATTTTTATTAGTATAGATTGGCGTATTGTCATCAAAACTAAACCAGCATGCATAATTTCAAATTTAGATGATTTTATGTGCTCGTGTAGTAAAATCATCTGGTGGGGGTCTAGATAATTTAATCAACGCTTACTCCATAAATCTATGGGGAAGTCTCGTGAGTTTCGTTGGCAAATGTCATCTCCATAATATAAGTGAAGCACAAGCGTTGATGGATAACGACATTTTAAATAAATAAATAAAAAAATAAACAAACTATACATACGATAAGTTTGCTGGGCTTCGTTTCATAAAGCGACTATGGTTAGATTATGAGAATTCCATTATAGGTACATTGCGTGTTGGGATTATTGCTATATTTCAATGAAACTGAATAAGATTTCTTACGAAAAACACGATGCTTTTTATTTGCAAAAATATACAACACTTTCAGGCTCATTGACACAAGAAGAAGAAGACACACTAGCGCCACCGCCACCACACGGTGAAAGGTGAAACTAATATTACGTTTATGAAGACACCTACGTTACCAACATTTTGGAGCATTTACAGTGACATCTTTAAATTAAATATTCAACATTGCGTAGCCAATCATCCAGAAGGACAGTTAATATGGTAGCCGGCTGCGTAATTTACATCGAACTGTGGTACAGTTTGGCAGAAGGGAATACATTATGTTACTTTGTCAATGTAGATACTAAAAAAAATAAATGATTAAGAAACATTGTCATAACAAATTCATTTTCAACTGTCGCTTTATGAAACAGTTCTATAATTTGTCGATATGGCAATATGTCCCATCCTTAGCCTGAGTAGCAACATAGCAGATAGTTATTTTTCAATATTCGACTTTATGGCATGAAACTTAAAGGTTCTCGACGATCACACGCGGCGGTAGTTCCATCTAATGTAGAGTAGCGGTACTACAAAGCAAAGATCGTATGTCAAACTTAATTTCATAATTATCATTTGATTTTGAACATTGTTTATATGATTGAAAAGGTTCATATTTTACTTGGAACTTTTGTGAATAGACCTTTTCAGAATTGACTTTATTTGCCAATGGCAGCTTGGCATTCACAGTGTGCTTTTGATTTGTGTGTGTGAGTTTGGTCACACTGGTTTTCCTACTGATAGGTCATGTCACTATTTCTACTGTTTTTTTTTGTTCTGTGGGCGGCCTTATTACTAAAAGTAATTAAATCTGGCCCTGGCAGAAAATCAGTGCTGTGGGTGACAAACCTGCAGCAAATACTGAGCCTGAGGCCGTTTTACCGCCGCATGGACAGGCCCGTGCCCATTTCTAGTTTTTAGTTTTTGTCTTGTATTTTTGCCTTGTCTGTTTTATCTTTTTTTTTTGTGTTTTTTCTTGTCTGTGTGGCGATAAATAAATATACTTCTTTCTTTCATTCTTTGTTCTAATTTCTTCCAGACGGACGTTAATAATAGTCGGTGCAACTAGACAATAATAAACAAGATAACTCTATATCTAATTAGACATGCATAAATGATACATATTATAAGTATGCAATAAATAAACAATAAACCGGAACTATTATATTGATCTAATCAGGAATTCGTGGTAAGTGGCAGTTCCTGGTCTCTGCCTACCCCTCTGGGCTAAAGACGTGAGCTTATGTATGTATTTTGATCTTCTTCTTCTTTTTTTATATACAAGGTGTCCCGTTATGAGTGGTCCAAACGGTATTGGACTCTATCTGAAAAACAAAAAAAAGGTTTAGTAAAATTGTCATGGTTTTCGAGATATTTATTATCAAAGATTTTTCTTTGCATATTACTTTTTCATGTAAAATTTTCAAATGAAAGATTTTTTTTATTTTATTTTTTGGTGAATATTTCTGACTTTACGTGGTAATAGACATAAACCATAATTTTTCAAAATTCTCATAAATAAAATTAAAAAAAAATCTTTGATATCAAATATCTCGAAAACCATGACACTTTTTCTAAACCTATTTTTTGTTTTTCTCATAGATTATGGTCCAACCTGTTTGGACCACTCATAACGGGACACCCTGTATATAAAAATGGATTGCTGTTCGTTAGTCTCACTAAAACTCGAGAACGGCTGGACTGATCTGGCTGATTTTTGTTTTTTTTATATTTCTAGAATTCCAGGGAAGGGTTCAGTGGTGAGAAAATATGGAAAAATTACGAAAACTTTGGCAGTACGAAGTTTGCCGCGACAGGTAGTCTATCTTCTATCTATCTATCTATCTATCTATCTATATATATAAAATTTAAAGTCCTGACTGACTGACTCACTCATCAACGCCCAGCCAAAGCCGTTTGACCTAGGAAGCTGAAATTTTGCACAGAGGATCTATATATAATGTAGGCAAGGAATAAGAACGGATTTTTTTAAATTCAGCCCCTAAGGGGGCGAAAAGGGTTACCAAAATTTGTATGGGAGGTATAAAAAATGTTGTCTGATTTTCTTGAAACTTAAAATAAATACTCTTCAACACAATTGATTGAACACGTGTTTCGCCGTTTTTTCTAAATTTAACCCTTAAGGGAGTGAACAGGGTTGTAAAATTTTGAACTAAAGTCCACGCGGACGGAGTCGCGGGCGAAAGCTAGTTATTAATATAAGTTGACTCGCCACCGCCATTAACTCGTGGCTCTAGCGGTATCACGCTGGTCTACGCGTCCAATGTTGCTTAACGAGCGATTCAGAAAGGAAATCTCAACCTCCCTCTAACAATTTCGCGACTGCAATAATATTTTACATTTTTGTCTGCATCCAGTAAAACTTAATGATATAGATACCTACGAATAACATACATACGAGCACATACATAAGCTCACGCCAGTATCCCAGAGGGGTAGGCAGAGCCCAGGAACTGCCACGATCCTGAGAGATCAATTTCGCTTCATGGTCTTTCATTAATCGTTGCATTCACGCACGCCGACAACATACATAATAACAATTTTTAATTATCACGTTATGGTAATTACAAGTAAATACTTTTATCTATAGGCTATAGGTGATCAAATTCAATGTCGAACGCAAAGTACCTAGATACAAAAATAGACCTCTTGTCGGACAAGTAAGTAGGTACGAGTATATTTTTGTCTACGTGTGTACCTACACCGGTGTGTTCCACGTGAATTACGTTGTTTTATTATTACTCTTAATATAACATACTTCGACTTCGCCGGACATACTTCGACCAAATAGGGGATGTGTTAGCAAAGGGCAAGATAAAAAGTACCCGAAATAGGCGTGCGTGCATGCAACGCCCAATGAATGTCGATGAAACGAAAATGATTTGTCATGATCGTGGCAGGTAGCAGTCCCTGGTCTCTGCGTACCCCTCTGCGATATAGGCGTGAACGTATGCATGAATATAATTATTAGGTGTAGAAGACACTTTCAACGATTTCAGCCATGTTGGTGATGCGTTCTAAGAAATACTAGAAAAGACTTTACCTCTGAACTTTTACATCGGAAAAAATTATTAGCCTAGACTTATTAGAAATTCCAATCAAACCCGTTGAAATCTTACTATGTTTATTCAAAATAATACATGAACTTTGACTTTCTGAATATTCGCAAACGTAAAGGTTTCCCCGCTGCGTTGTTATTGAAATTGAAAAATGTTTAGGTATTTATCACATCAGAATCTGTACATAATAGCTATAACAAAATTATAGAATGATAATTATGTGATAAAAAGGATAGGGCTCAGCTTAGTGCTGTGAGTGCATGCATCTTCACAGCGCTGATTTTCAGCCCGTCCCTGTTCTCACTGATTAAAACATAACGAAGCTCGCGGATTTTTAAAGAGAACACTATAGTTATATACAGTGTGGCCCTGGATAAAGTGCAATCCCGAAAGGGGATGAAACTAGACCATGAATCATTGACTAGAAAAATATAAAAAAAAATTATAAAAAATTATTGTAGGATTTATTGGTATTTTAAGATTTTCATGTTTCATTAAGGACTCTATGTACAAAAGTATTGATTTCTTCCAGAATAATGGGTCTATTTCTTTGAAATAAAAAAAAACAGTATGCCTAATACCTGGCGATGACCATGAAATAATAAATAGTCCACAAAAAAGTAACTATCTTGGGTAAAAAAATGTATTTTTATGAAAAAAATGATTTTTTTAGACGTTTATTTTAAAAAACTTCAAATTACTAAAAAAATGTGCCCTATAACTATGTAATTTTATAGCTTACTTTTATTCTTTACCATTTTAGCTTCCAAATAAAAAAAAAACAATGTTCTAACTAAAAAATTGGCTAGGTAGGAGTTATTTACATTTTAGTAGGTAATAAAAGTCAGACTTTAATCACAATAACTTTATTAATAAAATTATCCGTAATTTACAATTTTGCATTTTTATTTAATGCATTAAATGTTCAAAATGGCCTCCTCGATTTTGCAAGCACATTACTGCACGAATATTAATTTGGTTAGTGGCTCTGCGAATCATTCCTGGATCATTTTTAATGTCATTTGCGCACTGAATTATTCGGTCGTGCAACTGTGCCTCGGTATTTATTGGCGTGCTGTATACTCTTTGCTTCATGACACCCCATAAAAAATAATCTAGGGGTGTCAGATCAGGTGAACGCGCTGGCCAGCCTACTGGCCCTCCTCGGCCAATCCACCGGTTCGGGTAATTTTCGTTCAAAAATCGCCGCACCTCCCGCCCGTAATGTGCAGGTCATCCATCCATTTGGAGATACATACGCCCACGCCGTCTCGTAGCCAGGGGAACATCTTCCATCAACATGGGTAAATTTTGTAGTAATTCTAAAAAACGTTCAGCATTTAGGGTTCTGGGTAAAATGACTGGACCAATTAAAATGTCGTCGATGCCCATACGTTTATTGAAAATTTTACTTGAAAAGTAGATGCCCGCTTCAATCGTGGATTTTCGTGAGACCACTGGTGCAAATTTCTGCAGTTTGTAATGCCGTCTCGGGTAAATGTCGCTTCGTCCATCCAAAAAATGCGTTTGGGAAAATTTGGGTCAGCTCTAATTTTTCTTAGAATCCACGTCGACATTACGCATCTTGGACGATTATCTACATTTTCGTGTAAATGTTGTACTCGTTAGTAATGGAAAGGATGCAATCCCTCCTTTTTCAAAATTCGCCAGACAGACGTCTTCGATATGCCATGACGCAACGCTAATCGTCTTATGCTTGTTGTAGGGTCAGCAAACAGATCGTTTAAAATGGCCTCTTCTATCGCATTGTCAATAACGACAGCTGGTTGCTCACGGAGATCTCGTGCCAAACCAAGTCCAATGTTGGAGAGCCTCCTATGAATCTCTTGAAAATTACGAGCTGAGGGTATGAGTCTGCCCGGGAAAGCATTTATGTATGCAGTCCGAGCGACTGTTGTGCGACCATGTGACATGCCATAATAATAATGCATGTCGGCTATTTCTCGAGGTGAGAACTCTGTCAATCGCGGCATTTCGTCAACACTTAACAGCAGAACAGGAACAGTCCAAACGTAACGAACAGTAGAAAACGTAACAGTCAACAATGTAACAAAAACTTAATAGCAGCGGCGAGAATATCGGAGCGACTGTGTAAGTCCTGTTTCGAACCCCCTGCCTCCCCTCCCCTCGCCTTCCCTCTACCTGAGTGTAGAACAAAAGGACTGCGACTGCCGAAGGGCACAGAGTAGGACGGAAACAATGGAAAAAACGGTCTCTACCTGCACGGTAACACGATTAGGCTCCACTTTAAAAGTTCGTTGATAGCGTGTTTTTTTAGTTAGAACATTGTTTTTTTTTTATTTGGAAGCTAAAATGGTAAAGAATAAAAGTAAGCTATAAAATTACATAGTTATAGGGCACATTTTTTTAGTAATTTGAAGTTTTTTAAAATAAACGTCTAAAAAAATCATTTTTTTCATAAAAATACATTTTTTTACCCAAGATAGTTACTTTTTTGCGGACTATTTATTATTTCATGGTCATCGCCAGGTATTAGGCATACTGTTTTTTTTTATTTCAAAGAAATAGACCCATTATTTTGGAAGAAATCAATACTTTTGTACATAGAGTCCTTAATGAAACATGAAAATCTTAAAATACCAATAAATCCTACAATATTTTTTTATAATTTTTTTTTATATTTTTCTAGTCAATGATTCATGGTCTAGTTTCATCCCCTTTCGGGATTGCACTTTATCCAGGGCCACACTGTATAAGAAAACATGTTGTGTATGCAATGGTGAGTAAATAATGTGATTAGGTACTGTAAGTACATGAATCCAAATTGTAAAGATCTACTGCACCTGCAGGTTATTTTCAATTTCATTCTTGTGTAGCACCACGAGCTTAAAGCGTCAGGCATTGAGATTTGAGAATGGACTGTTGCCCCACTCTCAATGCCAGGCGCTTCAAAATATTCAATGTCTGCTGTTTATTATTTCATTCACAGCCCGATATACAATTTGGATTGATTACTTTGAGTCTCAAGAAATTCGCTTTCAGTGCCGGGATTTGCTCTTCCTGCAAAGGTAGTATGAGGACGCGAGTCGCGCGCGACAACGTCAAAAGTCGCGAGAATTTGACAGTTAATGTACTGGAAAGTCGCGACTTTTGACGTTGTCGCGCGCGACTCGCGTCCTCATACTACCTTTGCTGAGCATCTTCAGTTAAATCCTCAGAGACGCCACCAGTGGCTATAACATCAGCTCAACTGGTTACGCTGGCTCACACTTACCCTGCGTTCCGTAATGCGATGAAATCGATTACAGCGCGAATCCGACCAAATTTAGTAGTCCCAAAGTATCTCGCACGAAATAGGGTTTTTGTGCCTTCGTCATAATCAACCCATCATGTCCCCACCGAGGGGCACGGGTCTCTTCCCTGAGGAAGGTATAGGCCATACTCCACCACGGGGGCCAAGTCCAGATTGGTGGAGGCTTGTAAGACTAGTGCACTGGCTGATGTTTTCAAGCCACCCTAAGGCCTCTGACTTGGCTTATCGACTGCCATCTGTCGACGGCAGCCGGCACCAACTGCTTTTTGTGCCTCCTGCACTTTATATGGATTCGCGCGCGTGATCGCTCGTAGCCTGGGCTGCCTGAGTGATCTTAAACTGATGGCCGATGGGGCCGAAAAGTTCTCGAATGGAGACCACACATCGGCAAGCGCAGCGTATCGTTCGCTGAATCGCTCGTAGCCTGGGCTGCCTAAGTGATTTAAACGATCACTACGGTTAAGCAACATACGGCGCGTTCAGTCCATGGATGGGTCACCGTCTATGACTAACGCTAGTGGCACTTTTCCGAGCGGTTCCGTGCTTCGCAAGGCACGTTAAGCAGTTGGTGCCGGCTGCCGTCAATAGATGGCAGTCGTTAAGCCAAGTCAGACCTTAGGGCGGCTTGAAAACTTCTGACAGTAAGACCAGTCACTAGTCTTACAAGCCTCCACCAATCCGGACTTGGCCCCCGTGGTGGAGTACGGCCTATACCTTCCTCAGGGAAGAGACCCGTGCCCCTCGGTTGGGGAGATGATGGGTTGATGATGATGATGATGTCACACCACTGTTAAATTCTGGGATTTTTTTTCCCAGTAGGTATTTCTATGGACGTAGTGGTATTTCATACTCCTACTCCGATCTGTCATATAAGTACATTCTTATTTTGATTCTTTCGACTTGTCTAGATGCTTAACCCAATAGGGTGGAAAGTTACGTAATATGAGGGCTGGTCTCACATCCGTAAGTCGTCACTGGCAACAGAAAGAAGAAAGAAAGAAAACACTTTTATTACAGCAACAGTTACACAGAACATTAGACATACTGACTATTCAATACATTGAGACACCACAAAATTAAATATTTAAGAAAACATTTACAAACAATCGTCACGGTGTGTCTATGCTGCTGCAATAGGCAGCTGACTCAGCATACTGCCGAGGGTATTACTCCTCGGCACTGATTTTCAGTCAGCGCCTGTCCCATGAGGGTTCCACGCGCGGCACATCATCATAATTTTATTAACTAATTACAATGTTATTTCATACATTATATAGGAAAAAAATACGAACATACACCGATGGTAAAAACATTTTTAACTACACTACATAAATATACAAATACCTACAGTTGAATTAATAATAGTGAAGTTACAATTACATAGATATAATAATTAAAAAACATATACATACACTTACCGAGACTAGAATACTATAACCATTTACATACATAAATAGAATTTACATAATAATAGTAATAATAAATGTAAAACAACGGCCTTACAAAAGTTATAAGTCAGAGTGATGACGCGATCACTGGTTACGTCGGAAGCGGCGAGAAGTCTGGAGAGGATGGGATAGTCTCTGCTGTTCAAGCAAATATGCCCTGAGCTTGCGCCCAAAGGCATACCTACTAGAAGCTTCACGGACTGGGGGAGGAATATCATTCCAGCACTTGGATGCCGCATACCTGAAACTGCCACGAAAGGTCATTGTTCTATGCGCAGGTACACGAATTTTATCTTTATTAATGTAACGCTGCTGGCGAGATGACCACTCGAGCTTTTTATAAAGGTACCAAGGAGTTTTATTACGTACTACACCGAATAGCATCGTAGCAGGTGGAGCCGGCGGCGAGCCTCCATGTTCAGGAGTTTTGCAGCATTCAAGTACGGAGTGATATGGGACCTAGGTGGGACTTTAAAACAAAATCGAGCGCATGCGTTTTGCACTCGTTGTATTAGTCTCTTTGTCCGGCCAAGTATACAACCACCATAAACAACATCACAATAGTTTAGTCTAGATAATATTAATTATTCACTCAGCCTGACACGCAAATCAGTGCTGAGGTAATCGCGAACATTATATAGAATCTTAAGGCGATAGAAGCAGTTACTGACTAAATTTCTAATGTGATTTTCAAAACGTAGCTCCCCGTCCATCACTACACCCAAATTTCTTGCTTCTACCACTCTTTCTATTGGTTCGCCCATGATAGCTATACCCTTGACAGGAAGAGTTTGCGTCGTATTATGGATTTGATTTTTAGTACCAAGCACCATATACTTGGACTTGCTAGGGTTCAGCACCAGACAATTCCTGTCAGACCAAGACGCAATACGGTCTAGATCACTGTTGATCAAATCAGCCGCTATAACTGCATTTGACGGCAAGGTAGGCATGTACAGTTGTGTATCGTCGGCATAGAGATGGCACCTACTGTTTTTGATCTCCCCGACGATATCTGCACTATACAGAATGAACAACAAGGGTCCCAGTATGGAACTCTGCGGTACACCTCTACTTAACTGCTTCACTGTTGAAAACTGCGTTGTGCCATTACTCCTCTGCAAAGCCACAATTTGCGCCCGGCCCGACAAGTAGCTATCGAACCACCGAACCGCACCATTATCAAATCCATAATACGACATCTTCGATAACAAGAGGGGGGTATTCAGACAGTCAAAGGCCCTGGAGAAATCTAGAAGTACCAAAATAGTACTGTTACCTCTGTCAAGTTCCGTTAACTTGTCCACAACGTCCAGCAAAGCAGTGGCCGTACCACGACCCTTTCGGAACCCTGACTGTGAATCCGGTAGTAGGCTGTTTTCTTCCAGGTACTTCGATAGCTGATCACACACCACCCTCTCGATTATCTTGGATATACAAGGAAGGATACTAATGGGACGAAGATCGGATATGTGCACTGGGTGAGGTTTCTTGGGGATCGGAGTAACTTTCGCAGTCTTCCAGTCGGTCGGAAAAATACTTGTCTGTAGACTCCTATTACATATACACACATTGTTGTCTTAATACACAGGTACTTTGGACTTGAAAATGTGTTTCGAATCGACGATTTCAAGCTCTACTATGGTATGTGAACACCTCAGACACTCAGGTTTTTTCACAAAGTTTTCTCACAATGACCTTCAGAAGAAGAAGCTGGCGATCTACCGTTCCGCTACCGCTACAGTACTGGCTGCAATCAAAACCAGCTCAGCACGATGACATCAAACAGACGATCCTCGGTAGGAAAAAAGGAAATTATGTGGTTTTCTTACTTTCGCTTTTTAGTTATAACTAAACTGAAAACAGAAAATTGATCCAAACGTAGCGGAATAAAAAAAAAATAATTATTTCCGGTATCCTGAAGTAAAATCTGAACGCAGCTATTAATTAGACGTGGCAGCATGGTCTACGACCTTAGCCGGTTCCTTGCGGGACGAATTAAAAAATAAAAAATAAAAATTGCGCGGAACTTTTGTCAGTTGGCTGTCAATGCAACAAAATAAAAACATTCTAGTAAAACGTAGAATTAACTGGAATTACTGATTTAATTGTTTGTTTCTAACATAAAGTGCTGCGGAAACATGCAGCTAAAGAAACTGTACACGCTAGTGTTCATACGCGATGAGTGCCAAGTGCTTTTGGGCCTGAAAAAGCGTGGTTTCGGCTTCAACAAGTGGAACGGATTCGGCGGAAAAGTCGAACCCAACGAAACCATAATCGGCGCTGCAGTAAGAGAGTTAAAAGAAGAATGCTGTCTTCAAGTTAATTCTACAGATCTCACTAGCATCGGACACCTTGAGTTCACGTTTGAAGGGGAACCGATGATGATGGATGTGAGAGTTTTCAGTGCTACTGTATACGAAGGAACACCCAAAGAAACCGATGAAATGGCGCCTAAATGGTTCCGTAATGACCAAATACCTTTTGAAGACATGTGGCCTGACGATAAAATTTGGTTCCCATGCATGTTCAAAGGAATCCTTTTTCATGGAAGGTTCCACTACCAAGGATTTGATAAGATCTTGGACTATACTGTTAAAGAATTGGAATCTATGGAGTCTCATTATTCTAACTTGGACTAATTTGGCTTGTGATGATTGTAATAAGTTTCTTTTTAATTTAAAATCCCAATAATGATACCAAGATTAAGTGTCTATATTCATTCTCACTCTCTATACTATATTTTTTAATAATTAATTATACTTGTGATAATACTGAGGCACTAGGAAATAAAAAAATAGGCTCGCTTTTGATAGAAACATGTTTTATGAAAAACTTTAAGAAAAATTTTCCTGTATCAAACACTGAAATTAGTAAAAAAAATCTAACTATATTTTTTGCAACTCTTAAAAGTATAAGAATATTCTTTACTATCTCTTTACTAACCTTTTCTTATAGTTTATTATTTTAATAGATCTCATTAACCTTTAACTGGTGACGTCACAAATTTATAACACTAAAGGGACGTGACGCCGGACAGGCTACTACTTTTAAAGTTAAATTTTGTCATAAATACCATTTGGCGGATTCAAAATTGTGTTGATATTAACTATTGGAATAAGTACCTATAATAAAACAATTATAAAGAAGAACAACACAATTAACACTTCTTAGTACTTTTATCCTTAATTGACATGAGATCCATTTTTGGATACTAAGACGTAGGGACGCGGCAAGCGGGGAGAAGTGGTCAATTCTGAAAATTCGGAGAATTCGCAAAACACGCGACACCTGTGAGGCTACACGTCACTGGTTAAAAGTTAATAAAAAAATTTAGGTGACTCATGAGTAGAATAGACTGTACCTCTTAAAGACTGATTCTGTGAATCTGACTTTATTACTGCAAATAGATTGTAGTTTGGCATAGAGATTAATTAGTAATAAGAACAAACAAAAGCTGTGAACAAATTATGTTTAATAATTACTTAATCAATAATAATAAAAATTGATCACAAATACAACTGCTTTCAATATTTTTACAAGGGTGAAGGTTGTTTATACCCAATATCAGACGAGGGTCAAACTCATCACTAAGTTTTAGTGGCATCAAAAGTATAAATGCCTCACTGGAAATTACTTACAAGAAGTCACTACCGTGAGAACTATCAAACTATTGTTTATGCCCAAAATCGGAACAGAGGGTATCATGAAAAAAAGTTAATTATGTACAGCAAAAGGAATTTTTTAAACAATTTTTGGTACCACAACCTGGGAACACAAACATAAACATTTACATACAGACACATACATTTCTTATTGCCCCAGTTTCGTGGGAACCAAAAACATTGACATCGCAAATGTGTAAACATCCAAAATCTGGCCTTTTGGGGAACAGTAAAATGTAGACTCCCCAGTTAGTTTCTTCTTGAGCAACAATCCACTGTATCTCCACATACTATAGGGATAGTTTAATTTCTACCTGCAACCATTGTGCCTGCAACAGTGCCAATACAGCAGAAACTTTAATAAGTTCATAATCATGTTAAGAATTTCATTGTTACATTATTGTATCTATCATTCATCCTTCTGAGACTCAATATTATCCTTAGCCAAACTCCAGGCGAGAGCGAATCTGAGCAGGTCTACCTCGTCTCCAGTGACTAACACCCAGCCCAATCAGTAGACCTAGTAGAAGTAGACCTTCCTATGCCAGGGCCGCCACAACATGGTTGGACTGCAATATGTGTTGGCATGACATTCGTCTACTTCTAAATGCGATGGCAAAGCCAAAGTTCGTAGGCCAGAAACACAAACGAGACTGTATGCCAGTTGTCTCAGCCTGGCTAGTCTCGAAGGAGTTAATCAGCTACAAATAATTCCCGCCTAGGTTCTAGCGCGACCTATGCCAGATTCCTGATGAGGGCGAATCTCAGCAGGTCGGCCTTGCCTCTAGTGAGACAACAACCAATCCTAGTAACTTGCCAAGGTCGATATGACATTCGTCTACATCTAAGTGAGACGGCAAAGCCAAAGTTTCGTAGGCTAGAAGGACAAATGAGACTAAGTCCAGTCTATGCCAGTTGTCTCAGCCCGGCTGGCCTCGCAGGAGGTCATCGGCGCTCAATCATTCGTCCTCAGGTTCTAGCGCGACCTTCGCCAGGTTCCTGACGAGGGCGAGTCGCAGTAGGTCAGCCTTCTCCCCGGTGAGATAGCGCGCGCGGGAAGCCAGAAGCGCCATGGTCTCGCAGGTGGCCGCGCTTGAGAATATCGGCGTGTCAGACTCCAGCAGGGGAAGGGTGTCCAGGAGTAGCGTCTCCCAGAAGCTGCGGAGGAGGGTTGGGATGTCAGTATAGCTATACAAAATATGTTAACAGTAACTTGTAAGGCAACCACCGGTTGGTGAGCAGACCACCAGCCATTGTGAAAGCGGCTGGGAAACATTGGACGAGACTAGCACTGGACCGAATGGGTTGGCGTGAAAGAGAAGAGGCGTATGCCCAACAGTGGGCTCTATATAGATAGACTAGGGGGCGACCCCCCTGCGCGCTTACGCGCGCCAACCCCCAGCCGCTGCGAGCTTCGCTCTCCGCGGCGCTCGGCCTAGGGCCTCGCTAGACACTATTGGTTGTGATTTGACGCGTGGGAAAACGTGTGGTCTCGGCCTTCGGCCTCGGCCTGAACGGAGCTCGGCCTTCGGCCTCGCCTCGTCGAGGTCTCTCGTGCCCGCTACGCGGAGCTCGGCCTTGGGCCTCGCAAGTTTGTCCAATTTGGCTTTTGGGTTGTTAGTTTTCCGCCGGAACACGCAACGTCTCGGCCTTCGGCCTCGGCCTAGACGGAGCTCGGCCTTCGGCCTTGCCGCGGCGGGGTCTCTCATGCCCGCTTCGCGGAGCTCGGCCTTCGGCCTCGCAAGTTTGTTCCATTTTTTGTACTAAATTTAGTACTGAAAGTGGATTTTCAGTGAAAAATCTCCATAGAAAATTGGTCAACTTTGATCATCGATATCTCGGCCGCCATCTTAAAATCTCAAGATGTTTTTCTGGTATACCTGGGTCCTTCGACAACCGGATGCCGTTGAGAGCATGTCTCCAGCATGCGCCCAGTTGGCTGCCGACTTTTTTGCGCAGAGGTCTAAAAAATGGCCTATTTTCGGGAGGCTATAGCTCGGCCGCCATTTTGAATTTCGAACAACAAAAATTTTTTTTCTCAATCGGATTACACAAAGAACATTCTATTAAAATTTGATCAAAATCGGCCGGTAAACAACAGAGTTAGCATATTTGTATGAGAGAAGGCGTTCGAAATTCAAAAATCGGCTTCATAGGATGGTTGTAATATGCACCTTCCCTACACTTTTCTCATACAAAGTTTTTCTCGAAAACGCACCGTTTCCAAAAAAACGTATGGATGAATCAATCAGTGAGTATACCGCATTGTAGCTTTATATATACATAACTAGGGGGCGAGCCCCCTGCGCGCTTCGCGCGCCAACCCCCAGCCGCTACGAGCTTCACTCTCCGCGGCGCTCGGCCTAGGGCCTCGCTAGACACTATTGGTTGTGATTTGACGCGTGGGAACACGTGTGGTCTCGGCCTTCGGCCTCGGCCTGAACGGAGCTCGGCCTTCGGCCTCGCCGCGGCGGGGTTCCTCGTGCCCGCTTCGCGGAGCTCGGCCTCCGGCCTCGCAAGTTTGTCAATTTTGGCTTTTGCGTTGTTATATTTCCGCCGGAGCACGGAACGTCTCGGCCTTCGGCCTCGGCCTGGACGGAGCTCGGCCTTCGGCCTCGCCGCGGCGGGTCTCTCGTGCCCGCTTCGCGGAGCTCGGCCTTCGGCCTCGCAAGTTTCTCCCGTCTGGCTTTTGCGTTGTCACTTGACGCCGGAACACGCAACGTCACGGCCTTCGGCCTCGCAAGTTTGTCCCATTTTTTGTACTGAATTTGGAACTGAAAGTGGATTTTCAGTGAAAAATCTCCATAGAAAATTTGTCAACTTTGATCATCGATATCTCGGCCGCCATCTTGAAATCTCAAGATGTCGGATTTTTCTGGTATACCTGGGTCTTTCGACAACCCGATGCCGTTGAGAGCACGGCTCCACCATGCGCCCAGTTGGCTGCCGACTTTTTTGCGCAGAGGTCTAAAAAATGGCCTTTTTTCGGGAGGCTATAGCTCGGCCGCCATTTTGAATTTCGAACAAAAATTTTTTTTCTTAATTGGATCATTAAGACAACATTCTATTAAAATTTGGTCCAAATCGAGCAATAAACAACAGAAATAGCATATTTGTATGAGACAACGCGTTCGAAATTCAAAAATCGGCTTCATAGGATGGCTGTATATCGCACCTTTCCTACACTTTTCTCATACAAAATTTTTCTCTTAAACCCACCGTTTCCGAGAAAACATATGGATGATAAATCAGTGAGTATATCGCATTGTAGCTTTATATATATACAGGGTGGCCGGGGGATTGACGTCAAAAAAAAAAATTAGGTCCCTCTTGTCATGGGGTATCCGAATCACCCCCATGTATGTTCCGCGATTTTTCATAGTTTCGGAGTTATGATTTTTTTTCTGAATTTTCATGAATTTTCGCCTTATCAATTTTGAAAATTTCTAAAAAAAAAACTAGAAACTTTTTTCAATTACTTTTTTTTTGTAACTGAATCTTCACAAGTTGTTCTTCTATGCATAAAATAATCAACTTTGATAAAAGTTATTAAAGTGTTGGTCTAAAGTCAAAAATTTACGTTCGGTAAATTATGACTTGAATTTTCAAAAATAAATTAAAAATCCAAACAGATGTTTTAATGGTTTCTTAGTTAGCCTCAGAAATGTGCAAGACTCTCAGATTTCATAATCATTAAAAAACAGTACTGCTTAACGAGCTACTTTGTGTACATTCGGCCTTCGAAGACAGCGAGGTGAAGAATTATTAAAATTAACAATTATTTTTTTTCTGCCATTTCGTCTTTTCTTAGTTTATTAATGAACGAATCGTCATCATCATGATGAATAAAAGTGGTTTTGTCAATAAAACACAGATTAAAATGTAAAAAAAATGTTTATTATAATAGGTTTTCAAAGTTGCCACCTCCAGCAGCAATACACATTCTACACCTACGTAGGAAATTATCTTTTAATCGTCTAAAAGCTGCTCTGTTTTCCTTTACAACACGTTCGGCTTCTATTAATTTCTGCCTCAGCTCTTGTTCACTCCCACTTTCTCTGGCGTATGCTATTTCCTTAAAATAGCCCCAAATAAAAAAATCCATGGGGTTGAGGTCAGGTGAGCGTGGAGGCCACGATATTGGTCCGCCGCGTCCGATCCATCTATTGGGGTACGCCTCATTTAAATAATTTCGGACTTGCGTTGCGTAGTGACATGGAGCGCCGTCATTTTGAAGAACCATGGTTCGTCTTAGTTCAATATTCACGTCTTCTAGCAACAATGGAAGTTCATGTTCCAGAAAGTGTCGGTATCTTTCTCCATTTAATCTGGACGGCAATTCAAATGGACCAATCAGTTCGCCATTGAGAATACCAGACCACAAGTTAACGCTGAAACGATGTTGAAACGTCGACGCTCTCATTTCGTGTGGATTTTCAACCGCCCACGTGTGGTAATTATGAATATTGAAAATTCCAGTGCGCTCAAAACGTGACTCATCCATAACCATAAAACTTTATTGAAAAATCCAGGATCTTGTTGTTCTTTTTGTAGCATTGTTTGGCAGAAATCAATGCGCAATTGGTAGTCTGTAGGCAGTAAAGATTGGACTCGTCGGATATGGAACGCATGATATCCTTCATCGTGAAGTATGTCTTGGATAGAAGTTCTTGGGATGTTCAGAGTACGAGCCATAGCTCTGGTACTCGTGGAAGGATTTCGTTGAACTTCTTCGAGCACAACTTCTCTGCGATCCGGGTCAACTCTAGGGATTCCTTCCCTATCGCCTCGTTGGCCAGGAATGCGGCCTGCCATTAAGGTATTGTGCGTGTTAATAAAAACGCGATGGTCGGGATAATGCTCAGGTTGCGGCCCACCACGACGTTGAAGTTGTTCGCGATACAGTCGCGCTGCTTCAAGGCCGTTTCCTTGTGCAACTCCATAAAAATAGTGCATTTCTGCGTATTCACTTAACGTGTAATTCATCTTTTACACTTCCAAGTAAACAAAGTCCAAATCAGTATGCAAGACACAGTCCAATTAACGAGCAAAGTAGTCAAATAAGTAGGCAGCGGAATCCGCGGACAAAGCGAGACAGTGAGGTAAAACAAAATGAAGACACGTGTAGCAGTAAACACAAAGTGAGAACGACTGAGGTACAAACTTGTTTTGTGTTCGCTTCTGCTGCGCTGCCCCTCTCACTCTTACCGCTGAGAGTGAGAGAGATAGCAATCCTATCCTCAAAGACTATTGTTATTACAGGTAAAAAGTTGCGTCTGCATTTACAACCCATGACCCACGAGAACGGACCGCGCAAAATTAATTACTGTAAAACGGAAAATGCCTCCAAATTTTTTAATCTGTGTTTTATTGACAAAACCACTTTTATTCATCATGATGATGACGACTCGTTCATTAATAAACTAAGAAAAGACGAAATGGCAGAAAAAAATTTTGTAAATTTTAATAATTCTTCACCTCGCTGTCTTCGAAGGCCGAATGTACACAAAGTAGCTCGTTAAGCAGTACTGTTTTTTAATGATTATGAAATCTGAGAGTCTTGCACATTTCTGAGGCTAACTAAGAAACCATTAAAACATCTGTTTGGATTTTTAATTTATTTTTGAAAATTCAAGTCATAATTTACCGAACGTAAATTTTTGACTTTAGACCAACACTTTAATAACTTTTATCAAAGTTACGAAGCTGATTATTTTATGCATAGAAGAACAACTTGTGAAGATTCAGTTACAAAAAAAAGTAATTGAAAAAAGTTTCTAGGTTTTTTTTTAGAAATTTTCAAAATTGATAAGGCGAAAATTCATGAAAATTCAGAAAAAAAATCATAACTCCGAAACTATGAAAAATCGCGGAACATACATGGGGGTGATTCGGATACCCCATGACAAGAGGGATCTAATTTTTTTTTTTTGACGTCAATCCCCCGGCCACCCTGTATATCATAATCAACCCATTATGTCCCCACCGAGGGGCACGGGTCTCTTCCCTGAGGAAGGTATAGGCCATACTCCACTACGGGGGCCAAGTCCGGATTGGTGGAGGCTTGTAAGACCAGTGGCTGGTCTTACTGTCAGAAGTTTTCAAGCCGCCCTAGGGCCTCTGACTTGGCTAACGACTGCCATCTATCGACGGCAGCCGGCACCAACTGCTTAACTATATAAATAGAAGTAATTAGATTAGATAGAAGTTGTACTAAAATGTGACGAAATATATTTTTTCCAAGTTGTCCAATATAATTATACTTACTAGTCTGGTGTGATTTTTGATGTGAGCAGTGAAATCAATAGTTTGCCAGCATTCTTGAACTCTCTATTCTTGTACAGTCTGTGGAACTCACAGTACTTGCCTGAAACAACACAGAAATATTTCGTATAGAAAAAATATGAAACCAAATTATATACATACAATTTATAACCGTTTTTGGCACTTGCCACAAGCTATAACGACATCATCTATTTGACTAAAATTATTAAGCTCCCTCGTATCGAATCGCTCGTAGCCTGGGCTGCCTGAGTGATCTTGAAGGATCACTAACGTTAAGCAACATACGGCGCGTTCAGTCCATGGACGGGTCACCGTCTACGACTAACGCTAGTGGCATTTTTTCCGAGCGATTCCGTGCTTCGCAAGGTACATAAGCAGTTGGTGCCGGCTGCCGTCGATAGATGGCAGTCGTTAAGCCAAGTCAGAGGACTTTAGGGGCGGCTTGAAAACTTCTGACAGTAAGACCAGCCACTAGTCTTACAAGCCTCCACCAATCTGTGGTCTGTCTGAGTATGGCCTATACCTTCCTCAGGGAAGAGACCCGTGCCCCTCGGTGGGGACATAATGGGTTGATGATGATTAAGCTCCCGCAAATCGTTATTTCAACAGAAGTCATTTCAACTTTAGACACGGAACCGCTCGGAAAAATGCCACTAGTCATGGACGGTCACCCATCCATGCACTCGCACCCAATGTTGCTTAACCTTCGTGATCGTTTAAGATCACTCAGGCAGCCGGGGCTACGAGCGATTCAGCTACACTGGTTCTGGCACTGGATTCATTCTACACACTTGCTGTAAAGACACTTGCTGTGACGACTGACCAGAACAAACCCTAACCCAAGAAGACCAGCCGATCGCTGAGCAGCATTATATGCGGACATAGAATCAGCAACAGGTCGATAGCAGGCAGCTGGCCCGTGCTGCAGTATTTACTCCATTTTTGTAAAGACAAGCCAGAACAGTCTCACCCAGTAAGACCAGCCGATCGCTGAGCATAAGCAGACCAATAATGGTCAGCATTAGGTCCACAGCAGCAGCTGGCCTATACTACACTGGCTCTGCCACCGGCTGAATTCTACACACTTGCTGTAAAGACTGACCAGAACAAACCCTCACCCAAGAAGACCAGTCGATCGCCGAGCAGCATATGCGGGCCGATGGTCAGCAGCAGCAGGTCCACAGCAGCAGCAGGCCTGTACTACACTGCCTCTGGCACTGGCTCCATTCTACACACTTGCTGTAAAGACTGATCAGAACAAACCCTCACCCAAGAAGACCAGGCGATCGCTGAGCAGCATATGCGGGCCAATGGTCAGCAGCAGATCGACAGCCGGCAGCTGGCCCGTGGTGCAGTAACGCCGCAGCGCGCGGTCGGCGGCGCGGGCGGCCGGCGCGGGGCTGCGGCCGCGCACCGCCCACGCCAGCGCCGGGCCCAGGCGGCCGGCCGACAGGTGCCGCGCGCTCAGGCTCGAGCATACTGACTGTTCTGTGGACAGGATTAGATAGATACATGCCAATGAGCCGTTTTCAGAAGAAAAAAAAAACGAATGGCTGTCAAAAGAAATGCAATTTTGTACCTCAGCCCAATAGCCAAATGTGATACATCATCGAATAGTTCTCAGTGAGCTGAACAAAAGTTACTATGACGCCATCAGCCAAATGTTTGTCCTTTGGGAGTTATATTGTATTGAAAAGTTTTTTTTGACAGCCATTCAATTTTTTTGTTTTTTAGTTCTTCTGAAAACGGCTCATGGCCAATAAACGTTTAAAAAAAAAAAGATAGATACATGCATAGAGAGATATAAAAAAAATGGAAACTACACAAATATTTTCTGGGTATTTAATTGGCTCTGCTACATTTTCGAATACGAGCAGAAGTTTCAAAACCATTTCGAGAATTACGCTTTCAGTATTCAATAAATATATATATATATATATATATATATATTTGTTTTTTTATTTAGGCAAAGACTATCGCTTTAATCATGTTCTGATGATGACGTCACAAACACCAATGTTTTCGAAATAAATTATAAAAAACATATATCAGAAATAAGCAACATGGCCAATTTCAGATTAAGTTAAGTCAAGAGCTGTGGAACGTTGTAAATTCATGCTGAGGTGACTTAAGATCACGCCAGCGCCGGGATCAGACCACCGACCGATAGATAACCGTCAAGCTAGGTGTACCGACTTTTCTGTGGACGGATTTGGTTAGGAGCAGGGGGCATATAAAGTTATAAAAGCATACTGATGTAAAGTTATAAAAGCCCACGCCAACGCTCATTGCCCAGCCGCCAGTGGGACATGTGCCGACGGCATACAGACTGTTCCACAGACAGGTCCTGACTTTCCAAGAGCAGCATTTGTGCTACTTGAAACTAATTAAATTAGTCAATTAATTACAACAAGATTAAGAACGAACTTACCCACGCTGACTAGTCCATAACGCTTGGCCTCGGCCAGAACTCTCATGGCCTGCGCTTCTGTCCGCAACGGTGTCCTTTCCAGGAGGAGGGCGGCACGGCGGGGTCCCTCGGGAGGGCAGCCGCATAGGTAGGACAACCCCACCGACCAGAGAGACGGGTGCTCCATCAGGATGCAGCCATACTCCAGGATCAGGCTTTCGCGCAGGATGTGGGTTATACTGGCGGAGGGAGAGTTATTTGTACTTGACGTTTTCGCACATTGGGGTATGGAATCATATCAGATATGCAATTTCGCTCACAAAGTTGCTTGTCCAAACTACTGAGATGTTTCATGACAAAGGACTGGTAAAGGACTAGGACTGTTTGGTTGGATGTGAGGCGAATTTTCTATCAAAGTACTATCTATCAATAAATGATTCAATGAAAAATCATAAATATATCTTTTGTATCAACATAAGACTACTCTAAGATGCATTTATGATTTTTCATCCATATGAATCAATCAGTCCATCAGCTGATACCAATCCACTGCTCGACATAGGCCTCCACCAAGAAGAAGGAAGCGCTTTTTCATATCCAATGGGCTTAGATGGGCTTAATCAATGGATAAGCATTTTTCACGCTGGATCCATAACTAAAGTCTGATTTTTAATCCCGTAGAATTCTGACAGTTATCATTTTTTGACATGTCAGAGATTAGAAACCTTTTTTGGCCAGGCACATTTTTCAATTCCAATACGAGTGTGAACATCTGAGTCTACACATTTACTTTGTTAGTGAATGTATCCATTTTATAAAGTGTGGAGTTCCAAATTAAAAGAGAATTTAAGGCGTGTGACAATTGTGTCCCTTTTCACCACACAAACAGTAAAAAAGTACAAGTAAAGAAAACATGTATTTATTAAAATATCTAATCATCATTAATACTAATATCACTATCTTCATCATCATCATCATCGCTGACATGAATTATTAAGAGAGTTTACAGCGGCATACTTCACTTTTCTAAAAAGGTTTACGAAACCTTGAATTCGTAGGCAGTGATGCCAGATAAAGAATAAAATAAAATAATGAAAGTTAATTCGACATATTGTTCGTGATATTGAAATATTTGTTATTTTTGTATTAGGTCACTTGAGTAAGTAAATATTTAGGTTAACCCTTTTGTAGGTAAAACATAAAAAATACGCAGCATTTCATTTTTTATTGCTCTCAAATGAGTCAAATTTGTCCCTTTTTCGGTGGAGAACTTTTTCAGTAGCAACACTTATGAAATGTCAGAATTCTACGGAATAAAAAAATCAGAGTATAGTATCTCCGAGCTAGATTATTAAGTTACTTACTTGATTTGGTGTCTGTCCAAGATCTTTAGTTTTCCGCAATGAAAGAGCATGTCTGTGAGGTGTGTCGCGAACCAGCCGTTGTCAGACATCTGCTGGATCTCGTGTATCACCTGGAAATAACCAAGTCATAGTTAATGAGTAACAATCAAGGATTAGTTCCTTTTGCCCTTCATTTATGTCATTTATCACAGTAAAACAGTAGTAATGTAGTTGATTGTGATCATAGAAAATAGTAGATTTGATTTGACTCAATACACGTCACGTTGCGTCGGGTCGCGTCGCGTTTCAATAATATGTTTCCGCGTTTAAGCATCGCATCGCATGTTGGTAATGTGCACAATGCACATCGGGTGTCGATACGTGTCGCGTCGCATTTCAATAGGTTATTTGACAGGGTGAAAAAAAACAGTATTATTTATACGTATTCGAATAAATTATGAATCTTAGAACCGCTTTATGGGATTTTAACTAAAAAACAATTGAAGACGTGAGTGGATGAAGGTGATAAGTAATTTTTTTTAGATTTTGAGTATATTGAAGTTACAGTTTTACTACAATTTTCTACAATTTTTTTCCACACAAAAAACACCGACAACCGAAAATACCGGACTAGGCCCCCGTGGTGGAGTATGGCCTATACCTTCCTCAGGGAAGACACCCGTGCCCCTCGATAGGGACATAATGGGTTGATGATGAACCGAAAATACGACATATCACATTCATCCACTCACGTCTTCAATTATTATTTGTAAAAAAAACGCAAGATAAAATTTGATAATTTGTATGCAACCATTGTAAAAATCAATGTCTGTCATTCATTCGTTCTTACGTTCATTGGTTGGTTTAGTGACAAGTGACGTCATAATTCCTGTGCGACGCCATATTGTCCAAGATAGCGTTTTGGCGGCTGATTTCAAAAATAATTTTTCATGTGCCTTTTTTAGAAGAAATACACGAAAGAATTTGAAATGACCACTTTCTTATGACTCCATGAATACCAGCAAACAATATGACATGGTTTTTTAACTAAAACTTTCGTAAGCACAACACATTGTAAACTTTTAGTCCGGATCTACTTACGGGTGTTGTTATATCGGAAGAGTCCGACCGTCCGAGTGTGAGACGCGCAACCGACGACGCGAGCTCTGTCTCTGCTCACCATGATTAAGCTCTGCGAATCGGAGCGAAACCTGGTCGGACTCTTCCGATATAACAACACCCGTAAGTACATAGATCCGGACTAAAAGTTTACAATATGAGATGGTTTTCAGAAATCGGTTCGATAGCCGTATCAGCGGGCACTCACCTGATGCAGGTCTCCCTCGGCCAACGCTCGCACCATCAAGTCCAACGCGGAGTGCCGGGCGCCGCGGTGCCGCATTCCGGCGCAGGCCGCCGCCGCCGCCGCCAGCTCGTGCCTCTTGGCCCACGGCGCCGTGAACATAAGCCAACCGCCAAGGAGGTCGTACCACGCGTCGTAATTGTCGCGGACGGACTCAAATGCCGCGTAGTCGCCGATTATTAGCTGTGGGGCGTATGGTTAAGAAGTTGCGTTATGTTATTACCTCCAAAAGAACAATCAAAAACCATTGGGAATAAAAAACAAAAACCCCAGGTCTTGGATGTTTACATGGTCCCCTGCATGTGGCACTGTTCCGATCCCAATCCGTGGGCGTAGGGCGGGTAAAGATAAAAGTTAAGTGCGCTAAAATTCGCCGAGAAACTGCCACGCATTTTGGCGAATGATTTGTTAATTCAAGTTATGTATCGACTCTAATAAATAAAAAGTTGCGTTATGTTACGAGCTTGAAATCTTCTATATACAGGGTTACAGGGAAAGTCGTACACAATATTAAAGGAGGCCATTATTTAGGTCATTTCTGATGGATTTTATCCTATTATATAGGGTTCGAAAATTAACCGTTATGGAGATATTGAAAGTTAAAGATTTTAAAATAATATAAATTTTTTTTGGCTTTTTGATTGTTTTTTTCTCAGAATAAAGCTCATAAAGTGTTTTTTTTAATGTATTTAGTTAAAAGGCATGTCAATTGTTAAAAAAATATCAGCAAAAGCTGCACCTACTATTAACAGCTTTAAAAAACTGCTCGGCAACGGTTACAATTAAATATTTTTTCTCTAAATATTTTTCACATTGAAGCTCTTAAAAAAAAATTTACATATGGAACTTATTCTGCAAATAATTTTAAAAACTTCTACGACTCTTTACCCGTTCAAAAAGGTATAACATCTAATAGGTATGTGCATGAAATTTTAAAATAATGTTATTTGAGTAGGCTCTAGTGGTAGTACCGACATAACTGAACTTCGATACAAAAAAATCTTTTTACTTCCTCGCACCTTTAAACTATGTAAAAAGTCAGATAGGCTTTTTTGTGCTCTGGATACATGCTGTCTCAGGTGTTCAGGTACCTACCTATTTCAGTATTTCTTTTTTAGAATATTCTATCTATCTATTATTTTTGTGTTAGTCTGCTCGTGTGATTCTTCCGTGGTAGATGTGTTAATACGTGCTCTGCAAATGATTTGCGTTTTAGAAGCTTCTACGTCTCTTTAAGTATTAAAAAACGTATATCACTTGCTATTACATCAAAAAAACGTTAGCCAAGTGTCACTTAAGATGGCAAACGGTAAATTTTTAGTTGAGGTAAATACGTGCTCTTTGATAATTTCCCGTAAAACGCGACTTAGTTTGGATTTTTGTATTGATTCATCTTCATTCTGTGACTTGGCTTGGATTTTGGACTGATTCGTTTTCATTCTGTGACTTGAATGGCGAGACACATATGAAAACTTTTTGAGGGAGGAGTTACCCTTGTTGATGAACGACATTTCTATTGCATTGAGACGAGACAATGTTCTTTCTACATGACGGCTGCCCAGCGCACCACGGAAGCATGGTTGGACGAGAACTTCCCAAACAAATGGATTAGAAAAGACGGTCCCATTGCATGGCCGGCTAGGAGCCCTGATCTAACGCCAATGGATTTTTATGTATGAGATCATATTAAAAGCATAATTTAAAACAAAATGACGCCAATTGAAAATGTCGAAATTTTTAGACGGAGAATATTTGCGGAAACGGCTGTGAAAATAAGGAGAAACCTGCGAACTTCTGTAGTGAAAAGTAATTAAAAAAAAAGAATGAAAATTTGTATTAGAAATAGAGGCAACCATGTTAAAAACGAAGATGAATCAGTCCAAAATCCAAGCCAAGTCACATAATGAAGATGAATCAATACAAAAATCCAAACTAAATCGCGTTTTATGAGAAAGTATCAAAGAGCACGTATTTACCTCAACTAAAAATTTACCGTTTGCCATCTTAAGTGACACTTGGCTAACGTTTTTTTGATGTAATAGCAAGTGATATACGTTTTTTAATACTTAAAGAGACGTAGAAGTTTCTAAAACGCAAATCATTTGCAGAGCACGTATTAACACATCTACCACGGAAGAATCACACGAGCAGACTAACACAAAAATAATAGATAGATAGAATATTCTAAAAAAGAAATACTGAAATAGGTAGGTACCTGTACACCTGAGACAGCATGTATCCAGAGCACAAAAAAGCCTATCTGACTTTTTACATAGTTTAAAGGTGCGAGGAAGTAAAAAGATTTTTTTGTATCGAAGTTCAGTTATGTCGCTACTACCACTAGAGCCTACTCTAATAACATTATTTTAAAATTTCATGCACATACCTATTAGATGTTATACCTTTTTAAACGGGTAAAGAGTCGTAGAAGTTTTTAAAATTATTTGCAGAATAAGTTCCATATGTAAATTTTTTTTTAAGAGCTTCAATGTCAAAAATATTTAGAGAAAAAATATTTAATTCTAAGCGTTGCCGAGCAGTTTTTTAAAGCTGTTAGTAGTAGGTGCAGCTTTTGCTGATATTTTTTTATCAATTGACGTGCCTTTTAACTAAATACATTAAAAAAACTCTTTATGAGCTCTATTCTGAGAAAAAATCAATCAAAAAGCCAAAAAAAAATTGATATTTTTTTAAAAATCTTTAACTTTCAATATCTCCATAACGGTTAATTTTCGGACCCTATATAATAGAATAAAATCCATCAGAAATGACCTTAATAATGACCTTTTTTAATATTGTGTACGACTTTCCCTGTAACCCTGTATATAAAAGGAGAAGCTGACTGACTGACTGACTGACTGACATAACAACGCAGGGCCTAAACTATAAGGGTTAGAAACTTGAAATTTTGCACAGGGTTTTCTTTTGTAACGTAGGGGAGCACAAAGAAAGGATTTTTGAAAATTCATCCCCTAAGGGGGTAAAATGGGGGTTCAAAGTTAATATGAAACTTTGTCGTTTTTGAAGTTATTCGGATGAAATTTGGTACAAAGGTTCTTCATTTAAAATTATGAAACACGTGTAAAATAGTTTTTTGCAAACCATCCCTTAAAGGGGGAAAAGAGGGGTGCAAACTTAGTATGAAACTTTGCCGTTTTTGAAGTTATTCGAATGAGATTCAATATGAAGGTCCTTCATTGAAAGTCATGAAACACATGTAATATAGTTTTTCGAAAATCATCCCTTAAGGGGGTAAGAGGGGGGGTGCAAAGTTTGTATGAAACTTTGCCGTTTTTTAAAGTTATTCAAGCGAAATTCAGAATAAAGATTCTTCATTGAAAGTCCTGAAACACATGTAAAATAGTTTTTCAAAAATCATCCCTTAAGGGGGTAATAGGGGGGTGCAAAGTTAGTATGAAACTTTGTCGTTTTCGAAGTCATTCAAATGAAAGTCAATATGTAGTTTCTTCATTAAAATTCATGAAACACGTGTAAAATAATTTTTCGAAAATCATCCCTTAAGGGGGTAAAAGGGGGTGCAATTTTAGTATGAAACTTTGCCGTTTATGAAGTTATTTGAATGAAATTCAGAATGAAGGTCCTTCATTGAATGTCTTGAAACACATGTAAAATAGTTTATCGAAAATCATCTCTTAAGGGGATAAACCCTGGGTGCAAAGTTAGTATGAAACCTTGCCATTTTTGAAGTTATTCGAATGAAATTCAGTATGAAAGTCCTTCATTGAAAGTCATGAAAGACTTGTAAAGTAATCTTTCTAAAATCATCCCTTAAGGGTAAGAGAGGGTTGCGAAGTTAGTATGAAAGCTCTTTCGCATGCGCTAAAAGTATCTCTATCTTATTTGCAAATACTTTACTCAACTAAAGCCCACGCGGACGTAGTCGCGGGCAACAGCTAGTGAATTATTAAAAATCATTAATCAAAAATCGGCCCACTAAAAATTCTACAGGTAAAACAGTACAGTAGTTAGTATTCATATTATGTTATTATTAAAATATTTTATAAACTCAGCAAAACATGGGCCCAGTTCCAGTGATTGGTGCCTCTGCCTACCCCCTCGGGGATAATGGGTGTGAGTTTTTTTTTTTTTGGTGCACCATTAGAACAATTTTAAAAGTGCAAATGCTAAAAGCATTATAAGGCACTATTAACATTATTTACTTTAATCTGAAATTTCCACACTTGGACCATTACAAAACCTCAATTAAAAATTGAGTAAAGGTCACAGCACACATATCAACTCGGAAAGGGATCGTCACTGTATCGCCTCGAGCCGTTCAGCATTGTTTGTATGGAACTCCCTACTGCAACGCACACTAATCGGAATCGTAACGTAATCGCCTCGCCTCGGACCTGGCTCCGAACCGCGATGCGGTGCGTGGTCAACTTGCAGTTCCCGCGCTTACGGCTTGTCGTCCCCGCGCTTACGTCTCCCCGTACCCGAGCTAACGTCTCTTCGTCCACCCCAAGTATTACTTTAGAGCAATCTGGTAAGTAAAAGTGGTCGGCGAGCCGTAGCCCAGTCGAAGTACAGGAGCTGCTGATACGCTTTGGTTACGATGCATACGTCAGGTTGACGCCTGGTTGGCGAAGAGGCGAAAGGCGATACGGTGACGATCCCTTTCAGAGTTGATATGTGTGCTGTAACCTTTATAGGGTCCCATAGCCTTTGGGTTCCTACCTACACTAGATGAGGCTTATACCCCCGTGTTGGATATTCGGCCTCTTTGTGGGCTGATTAGATAAATAAATTAGAAAAAAAAACACCAGTAGTATGTAATGAAGTTTCTTGCCTTCTAAGCTTGTGGTTGTGTAAGTTTTGTTCTCATGTTTATTGTATGTATTTTTGGTATAGGTAATAAACTGTTTTATCAATCTATCTGAAGAGACAATGGAAATCATGTAATTAACATTTTTGGACTACAATAAATAAGCATACGATGCTAGTTACCAAGTGGAAATTTTGCACATAGACCTAAGTAAGATAACTAGAGCTATATCATAGTAGAGGTAACAAACCAAATAACTAAAAAAAACTTTTTTTGTTATTATTATTTTTATTTGTGCCTGGATAAGGCTTGCCACTGTCACGTTGGGATCTAATAAATTCGGCAAAATGTGGGCCCAGTTCTATTGATTGGCGCCTCTGCCTACCCCCTCGGGGATAACGGACGTGAGTTTTTTTTTCTTTTTTTAGTTTTTTTTACATTTTTCTTCTTACCCTTAGAATAAGTTCCAGTTTGGGTTGTGAGGCCAGTGTCCTGCTGCTTAGCTTAGACCTGCACTCAGCTTGCCAGTGTTGCCAGCCTATTGTGAACTCCCCTGTGGATATTCCTCCATACACCTGAAAGCCCATGTTATAATGGTTTACCTCACATTTTTAAATTAAATGCTTATTTTTTTGTCTAAAGAGCAGAATTCAGTCAATGCAGTCAATGATAAATATTATTTAATATTGTAATATCCCTGAAAGTCCAGCTAAAAACAAAACTATTGCTAAATGTTCCAGATAACAGTTGCAATAAATAGAGGAAGATAAAAAAATATTAGAAATCAATATTAAAAATCATATTAATCCATTTCCATGTTAAATAGCACAATCAAACTGGTGTATGCAAAGCTCACCGGACCAGCTAGTAAAGGTCTAGTTTTCCCATTTTATTTACTTACGCTGTAGACAGGCATGCTCCTCAACGAGTTATCCACAAGCTTGAACTCATTAGTGTCAGTGGCAGAGTGTAGTTTCAATAATGCCCTGGCCACATCCACTCTGCCTTGCACCACCATCCCGATGACGGTCTTCCAATACTCTGGGTGAGTCTCAGAGCCTCTTTCGCAGGCTTCCAACAGCTGGGCAGCTGTCTGCTCGTGGCAGGGGAAGTGGAAACGAACCCATTCAAGTAGATATGGTAGTATTACATCTCCAGGGATGTTATCTATGAATAAAATCTCACATAAATGCCATATGCACTCCACAGAATAGAATATTGTTATGTAGGAAAGGAAACTGTTCTTGGCCAGGCCGTCGGTTTCGTTCGCAGCAGCTTCTTGAAGATTTTCTATGCATACGCGAATAATGGAGCGGTATTGCCGCGACAGCTTTAGTAGTTCAACGTGGTTGTCGGAGTTTTTCGCCGTTTCGGCGCATTTTTGCACTGCCAAGAATGTGCCGTTGGACTCGTTCACTAGCTTGCGAAGAATCGACTCGAAAAGCAAGACATCTTGACGAATGTGCAGGATTTTGTAGTCACAAATTTCGGTGTCGGTTTTAGATGCTTTCTGACCACGAGGGTATACAGCGAACTGGTTTCCTCGCCGCCAGGTGCACGCAGCGCCTTTTTCAAAACATTTGTCCGGCAAGAGCTGAAGAAAAGAGATTTCTCATAAGTAGAGACCATCAAAACATAACCTTAAAATAAAATTGTGGTACTTACAAAGCTTTTGACGGTCTCAGTTTTTCCATTACCGCTTGAACGACGAGGACTAGAAGAAAATCCAGAAGTATTCATCGCTATCACTTGGCAATAAATGGTTTCATTGATGGTACCCTGAAATACGTGAATCCAAAACGGTTGATGTTTGACTTGATTCACAGAGTACTTGACTTGATTGCAGTTGTTTTTTTTTATATCTTTCTTTTTTACACTACGTTTTTACAGGACACCGTAGGTCAGTGTTGCCAACCCTACTGTTTTAACAGTAGATTTACTGTTTTCGCTATGACACCACTGTTTTCTGTTTTAGCTCGAGTTTCTACTGTTTTTTGTTGATGTATACATCTGAATTTAAAACTGCGTAAAAAATAATTCATTCCAAATAGCAACAAGGCCACAACCAACATGTCCAAACGGAATAATAACATTTTAGGAAAAGTAATAGAGATGGTTTTTGTTCGGTCAGGGTGCTAGCGGGCTTCTTGCGGCATAGAGGATTCCCCGTGTATTCCCCGTTGTATTGAAAAAAAACTAACATTTGGCTGTTGGCGTCATAGTAACTTTTGTTCACCTCGATGAGACCTATTTTGTGATGTATCACAATGCCTATTATGTCTAGTATTGTATATTATAGTATCACAATATGTATAGTATTGAAAAAAAACTAACATTTTCAACAAAATATAACTCCGAAACGACAAACATTTGGCTGTTGGCGTAGTAGTAACTTTTGTTCAGCTCGCTGAGACCTATTTTATGATGTATCACAAATGGCTATTGGGCTTAGGTCCAAAAATGCATTCCTTTGACAGCCGTATTATTATTATCTTTTTATTTCTTCTGAAAACGGCTCATTGTTTTTTTGTAATATTCTTCCTTTAAGGAAAAGGCTAAGACCTTAAGCCCATACCGCCTGGCCTTATTTTAGTTTCTTCTTCTCTTCATATTGATTGAGGCTAAAAGCCTTGTCTTTCCGTAGGTATTTTCTTCAGTCTTTATTATAATATTCGAGGCACATAGCCTTGTCTAACGTATTTATTCTTTTACTTCATAATCCAGTATGTTTAGGTCAATCCGTGTTGTCAAATCAGGTATCCTATGTATTTTCAGGTCACATCCGAGTTAGTAGTATCAAATCAGGTAAAATAGGTCTATTCCGGTGTATTATTATTTTTCAAATATCTCCAATGGTATTCTTGATAAAATTATAAATAGGGTAAAATGCTTCTATATTCTTAAGGATATCCTGAAAGAGCGCGGGATATCCAGGGCTTCTTTGTAAATGTTCAATAAGCTATCAATAAATACTAGTCTTTGTATATTGAATTGAGGACAATCAAAAAATATATGATTTAAACAATGAGGAAGGAAACATAGGTCTGTGGATTTAAAGATTGGTTTCAGATATTATTTTTTTTTAGTTCTGATAAGGGGTCATTGGTGTTGCCGTTTCTAGTTCCTCTCCTTCACTTTGCTTGAATTTGTCGATTTGGCGGAAGTAAATGTCCCGAGAAGTTACGTTCTACGGGTATTACTTTACAATAGGTACTCGTTTTTTGTGATAAATCTATGTAATCAATTTTGAACAATAAAGGGTAAGAAAATATTTTATTAATTTATCTTTAAAATTTATTCTCCGTTTTCTAATTGTGTTGAATTATTATAAACAATATTATGTTGACCGGATGTTCTGTTGGAGGACATGTTGATTCGGTCACGAAAGAAATTGTATTTTGTCAATTCGTCAAAAAGTGTTTTGTTTAGACAAGAATTGAACTAAATTGTACAGTAAATCGTGAAATATCGTATTGTGTTGCGTTGTAGCAGTATAATGTGTGATATGTATTTACGCTGACAAGTCTGACAAAGGTTACAATCTAAGCAGTTCATCGCAGTTGTATTTGGTGAGTTTATCGTGTTGCATCAAATTATTTGCCCATCGCTAACACTTTCTATGTAGCAATTGGACCGAGGCACAGTTTCGTGCAGCTGAGTTTTGAAGGGGGCTGCGTTCTGGTGGCTCAAACTCTAGATTAACTGAAGTGTGGTTTTAGTGTAGGCTTTGTGGTGAATCTAGTTCGACGTGCCTATTGGATACAAGGTGTTATTATTCAGTTAGTTCAAAGACACTTTGTTGTGCGTTTCCGAATTGTTCGTGACGTCAACGTGAGTATGAGTGCAAGAACCTGCTGGCTGAGAGCAGGCCGGAGTGCTAATGATATCAGTGTTTTATCAGTGTGATACTGCTATCAGTGAGATTTGTTATTGAGTAGTAATTTTTCAGACACTGAAACACTGCTTAGTACATGGTTGTTATTTTCGGGAACTGTTGTGTAGTGTTAAGAGTTCCTGTTAAGAACTCAAATCCAATAGCTAGTTGATATTTGGTTCTTTTATCCATGTAAGTAAGGATGCTTCGGCCCAACTCTATTGTGCTGTATCTTAGATTGCAATTGTGACATAAAAGAGCATTCCTGCTTCATGTGACATCATAATCTGGCATGTTTATTTAAGGCTTTGTGCTACCATTTCTATTGGCGTTTGTTCAGCTTTTCATAAAAACCTTAGTAACCCTCACACACCAGAAGCATGCCATTTGCAACAGTTCACTTGAGAAATTATTATTCATCAACCATCATTGTTACCTAATGAACACTTCATTTTAGTACTTATTATGAGTTTTTCCTTATCAGCTGACAGAGGCTTATGATCATCAATCTTCAGCACTCTTCGTTCTTCCTCCCAAATATTTATTAAAAATCTGAATGACCTCAACATGAATGATTCATGGAACAAAAACTGTTTCTGCTCAAAAACACTTTGCTTATTGGTTTAAGAAGCGTGAAGGTGAATCTATTGTAAATTATGCCTTTTTTCTTAACAGACCATCAAGTTAACTTGCACTTTGAGCATTTGTTTTATTTTAAGGTGAATAAGGAAGCTTAAGTGTCACCCATGTTATAAATATAATAAGATGTGTTAGAAAGCATCTAAAATTTAAAAACTGCCTCTTCATAATTAAATTCATGAACTTACCTAGATTATTATTATTTATTTTGACCAATAGGTGACTTAAGATAATAAAGCTTATAGACAGACAATACTTACTGTAGTGCTAGTAAATGAAATAAATAATCTGTTAATATAAACTTTTACATCACTATTCCATTGATATGGTTACAAGATCTTAGGTAGTACAGAAAAAAAAATTACAAAAGTATGTATTCAAATTGGATCAACTACGTAGTAGGTGTAATATAAGTTTACATTTTAAGGTCACAGCACACATATCAACTCTGAAAGGGATCGTCACCGTATCGCCTTGAGCCGTTCAGCATTGTTTGTATGAAACTCCTTACTGCAACGCACACTAATCGGAATCGTAACGTAATCGCCTCGCCTCGGAACAGGCTCCGAACCGCGATGCGGTGCGTGGACCACTTGCAGTTCCCGCGCTTACGGCTCGTCGTCCCCGCGCTTACGTCTCTCTGTACCCGAGCTCAAATCTCTTCGTCCACCCCAAGTATTACTGTAAAGCAATCTGGTATGTACCAGTGGTCGGCGAGCCGTAAGCGCGTTGTCGCCTAGCCGTAGCCGAGTTGACGTACAGGAGCTGCTGATACGCTTTGATTACGATGCATACGTCAGGTTGACGGCGAGGCGAAAGGCGATATGGTAACGATCCCTTTCCGAGTTGATATGTGTGCTGTGACCTTTATTTTGATTAGGTACTACCAAGCTACTATACTCTATTCATAATGAAGAATTAATGAATTATCTACATTTGATTTCATTCAGATTTACAGCTCCTTAAACAAGCCATTGATTGAAATTTAATTTGATTTATTTTTGTCTGTTGTGTTACTATATTGTGCTACTTGTCTGTTTATTTTGTTTCTGTGATGTGCTACAATAAATATGTTTCTTTCTTTCTAAATTTGGAAAGCAGTAGTAGGAAGTTTGCTGCTCATCCATTCATCACATTAATTCAAGAATGTCAACCTATTATCTGTCTATTATCAATGTATTCTTCAACCTATAACCATCCTATGTGTGAGTAGGTCATCTAATGCACACCATTCATATTGGTGTTGGACTTTTCGAATCCAGCTTTGCCCTGCCACAGGTTGTCAGTCCCCTCTCTAGGCCTGACCTAGGCTCTTAAACTGTATAATCACAATGTCAAACTTTCCCTTGATAATCACAACACAGATTTATGTAGTGTGGTAACGTATATAATCTGTACTTGTACATATGTATAAGTTTAAATTTTAATAAAAAATTGTGTTTTTAAAAAAATGTCCCGAAAATGTCCACCCGGACTGGAATTAAACTAAACATACTTGCTAATATTTTTCAGTATTATTTGCAAACAAAATTTTAAGCATTCAATGATCCTATGATTTAATAACAAAACACGGGTGAATAACACTTGTATGAATTGGAGTCAATCTCTGATAAACTCAAGTACTATTAATGTTTGTCATTTGAATGATAAAGAAAAAACAGTAAGTAATTTCACAATAAAGGTCACAAGGCTAGACAGTTTTCAATAAGCTAAGCGATTAGGTGGAATAATCAAACGCTAGATTTTTTTTACTCACAATTCAATCATTTAACATAGTAAACAAACCTTACATTACACGATAGTGGATTTATTACAAGTGCAATATTTTATTGCTCTGTTAGACTCAACATTGACAGGTGCTCTGATTGGAATTAAGTTACATGCCTGGCAATAAATAATTGTAAAATAAACCGACCAAGTGCGATTCGGTCTCGCGCACGAAAACTTCCGTACTATTAGCCCGTAAATAGAGCCCACTGTTGGGCATAGGCCTCTTCTCTTACACGCCAACCCATCCGGTCCAGTGCTAGTCTCGTCCAATGTCTCCCAGCCGCTTTCACAATGTCGTCGGCCCATCGGGCTATTATCTATACAACATTTAAATATTTCAAGCGTCTACCTGTTGCTGTTATAAATATCGACGGAAAATCATGTTTGACATATTAGCTTCATCGAAGAACCTCTCAAAGTCATGTGGACGAGTGACGATCAAAACAAATTATTGACGAGTGTAAGTTTGGTAAATTCAACGACAAGGTTTACCTGCGGCCTTGTCGCGTTTGCCTTGTATACACCTCTCCTATCGATTTTCCACCGCCACGTCTAATAGGAACTCATACAAATCCCCCCTCGCTTGATGAGCGCGATAAATTGCTTACAGACTGTGCATAATTCCGAGTGACCTGAAAATAATAATAATATGCTTTTATTTCGGAATACACAGTTCCATATTATAATATAGATGATAATAATAATACGATACAGAAATAAGTATAAGTCATTTTCGGTTATTGTCGCTCTGAACGGAATGCCAGTGTTGGTACAGAGAACTGCCTACATCCTCACACAGACACGACTGAATCTCCTTTTTGGAGGCCCAAAGTCTGCTCCAAAATGAGGCTACTCTGTTACGGACAATGGCAAAGAAATCCGGAACCCTGGCCGTTCCGGGTTCCGGATGCGATGCACTACAAAATCGAGGTAAACGCATTAGTATACGAAAGGCATCATTTTATTGCACTCTCAGTTTACTGTATAATTTTGTGGCGAGTTGGCGACTTGGATGGACGTTGGATTGATGTATTAAATAGCATCAATCTATGATCCACAATTGACCTACAAACAGTTTAAGGTCGGCAGTGTTTCTATCGAAACTGACCTTGAAACTCTACTTTGTGCATTCCCCCGTTGAGATTATCGTGAATCTGATAGCCAATTAAGGCGCTTATGCACGAGGTGTACGCTGCCAACGTCCGTGCAATAGCGCCCTTAATGGGACCAACATAACATTTACATACAGGCCCATACATTGCTTCTACACTAGGATACCCTGTGTCGCGGGAACCAGAAACAGCGACGTCACAAACGCGTAAACATCCAACGCCTGGGTAGCTTTTTTACATACATACGTACATACATACATACATAAACTGACGCCATTAATCCCAGAGGGGTAGACAGAGATTAGTGTAGACCACTTGTATTGATCAGGACAAACTTCTTTCGCGTCACCAACTTGCAAAAGGCACTCCGTTTTCGGCACCTCTTGGTTGTGACCTTCGCTAAAAAGGTCACTTTTTGGTCGTTATTTGGTCCCCATTGATAGACCTGGTTGGCTAGCCTTTGCATCGCTGAACTAACCCAGAGTGATGATGACGATGATGATTTAGTTACTTACCGAACGTATCCTTCGTGTACCTTAGGCGTGGGACCACAGAACACAACTACAAGCGTGGGACACATAGGACGTGGGATGCACGGCGTAATTTCAGTTCACGTTCATTACATTCAAAATGTAATGTAATAATAAATAAAATAATAAAAATTCGTTTATTGTAAGAAAAGGATTATTGACATTAGTATCATAGCGCCTCCCACACTAGGCGCAGCCTGTGTCGCGGGTGGCAGGTAGCTTACATATTTTGTTTTGCGAGCGAGTCACCGCACAGTCGTAGGCATGCGGACAGAGGTGTTAATATGGACTGACTTTCGCTGCCGCACTAGGCCGAGCCTGTGTCGCGGACAGCTTTAGTAAACAATGCATGCCTGCGGTTGTGTTACACAAGTTTGTTGGCTTCAAGATGTTATTGTATTTTACATTATTGTATTTAATAATTTATTTAACTTAATATTACAGATTTACTGACTAATTTGCTTTAAACAAATAGGTAAATTTTAGTGACAATTTAGAGTAAAAATAAGAATTGCGCGTTTAAACAATAGATTTCTGTTAGTACAAAAGCATGCATGCCTGGTTTTAATATTTACGATTTTATTAAATTTCATTCGATTAATAATAAAAATTAAATTGAAAGTAAAAATACCTAGTATAAAATTAGCTCTCTAAATTTTAATTATTTTATTTTTAGTACAAAACCATGCATACTGGTTTTAATATTTTCGGTTATATTAAATTTCATTCGATTAATAATTTTTTAAAATAACTTTTGTGTATGTGTGTGTGTGTGTGTGTGTGTGTGTGTGTGTGTGTGTGTGTGTGTGTGTGTGTGTGCATGTGCGTGTGTGCTCGTGCGTGTGCGTGTGTGTGTGTGTTAGTGTTTGTTCGTAACCTTTTGCATGACTGTGGAAATGTTGTTATGTTTTGTATGTATATTTACTTGCATATTTTTAATAGTTTCTCTGTTTCTGTGTAATCTAGCGTACTCAACCAATCCACAACTTTCTTCTTAGCTTCAACAATAGTACAGTGCTTAATATCGCATGCTTTATTGGCCTTGTTGTAAATAATAGGTTTTAAAAATTGTATTATATTGTAAAATGTATTGTAAATGTATTGACTGAAGCGCCGCGCCCTCATTCTACGTCCGTCCTACGTGCCCCACGCCTTAGCGGAGTACAACCTACGTGACGTAGATATTTCGCCAGTCTCGTCGGAGGTCGCGGGTTCAGACTCTGCGCTCGAAGGCTTCGAAGGTCGAATGCGTTTTGCGGGCAAAGTGCCGACGAACGCGCTGAATTCTTTATGACGTCGGCTGATAATAAACTCCAGATAAAGCCAGTGACTGCGTTGTTTTTCAGTTGTGTTGCGTTCAGTTTTGCAATAACTAGAGCTTAATAGGCTTGAGCGAAAGAAATTGCTTACTCAGTGAAATAGTATCTTGGAGCGGAGATTAATATTATTATGTCTTCGGATGCTAGAAACTACCATCCTCCGTCAATTCTTCTAGTAATAGTCGAGAAGTTTAGGAATGCTTTAAAGTATTCAGAGCGCCAACGATTTTTAACCTGTGTCAAAGAAACAGTTATGCGCTGAAGGTCAAGGTTAGGTAATCCGCTGATAAAAACGAAGTTGTCGACAAAAATTGCCGTCGGCGCATTTATGTCGGAGACAAACAGCTTAACAGTCATTTGATCCTCAACGAGCCAATACGGTATTTGACCTAAATTATTTCAGATGCTCGATTAAAACAAAAATTACAAAATGATTCGGACAATGTATTTCTTTTAATCATTTACAATTTTTAAATAGATGAAACATAAAAAGAGTGCTCTGAAATGTGACGTCACAAGCAAGTATTTTCATACAAAATTCCGTTTTAAAAGTAACTCACTCGACATCCTGTCAAATACCCAATTGTTTGGTTCGAGGCGTCATTGTGTATTAATAATAATGTACTTACCACACAATACCGTCACTTGTCCTGGGCCTCGATTCTGTAAGTATATTATAGTACGATGACAGATACACGGTCGGGTCACGTGACGTGTTTTTTCACACCATCGTCGCCTAGATTGTTTGATATGCGTGCGCGCGTAGACTTGGAGCGGCAATGAAACTAAACCGCCATGTTCTAGGTTCAGGTTCTAAGGTATATTACCCTAAGTTATATGTATTGATTAGGCAAGGATCTCACAAACAGCCAGACGGAGGTCTTTTGTGCAAATGTACGACGGGCTCCAGTGGGAATCGAATCCAGTACGGCTTCCGGCATGGTAATCAGGTTTAATACCACTAGACCAACGAGGCAGTCATGTATTTAACATGAGTCACGATACAAAGGTTCAGATGTGCAAAGTATTTGGAAACCTAACTTAGTTATTTTCATTTAGTCACCAAGAACCCTCAAGAGTTATTTGAGCGTCATATTTTTTCTACGAAAACCAATCGCGACTCAAATGAATCACCCGAGTCCGAGATATTGACGGATACGGCGATCCAATGACGCTCGTGACGTATTCTATAGTGAGGAAATCGGCAAAGGATAAGATTGTAGATCCAGTAGAGACATAGCTGTTTTACTATGAAAACCACTTAGTGACGACGTCTGTGGCGTAGCGGTAGTGCATTTGCCTACCGTGCGAGAGGTCCCAGGCTCGAATCCCGGCTGGTGACATAAAAAAACACCAGGTCTTGGATGTTTACATGTTTGTGATGTCGCTGTTTCTGGTTCTCACGACATCTGTGTCTACTCTGGTATCCTAGAGTGGGGCCAGAAGCGATGTATGTGCCTGTATGTTTATGTTATGTTACGTTACATGTGGGGACAAAAAACCGTCTCATCACGTTATCGTCTGACCTGAAGCAACCAACACCAACATTTTAGTAGGTCGTGGCAAGTGGGAAACTCTGGTCTCTGCCTACTCCTCCTGGTCAGAGGCGTGAGTGTATGTTCGTGTGCAAGGTACAACAAACATTAGCTACTTTTTTTATACTTTACTTATTTACTTTATTGCACACGAAACAATTAACAGAACAATACATTACTAAGAAATACATGTTTTTCATAAGGTCATTTGTACAAGACCTAGAAGTTGTTTTATTAGAACCACTCAAAACAAGTAGACGGTTAAAAATAATTAAAATTCTGCTCGATATCACAGCATATTATACTGTAATGGGTCTGAAGCGATTTAATTTATTCTTTCTTTCATCTGTATATTCATTCTGCTGCGCTGCAGACGATAGAGCGTTTGAGAGCGTTTTTGGCTGCAGACGTCAACGCTACTTTTATGATGGAATTGCCAGTGTTCTCTGGTTGTATTTAATTGTCTGAGCAAGTCTCTGTAGGCAAATATTGCGAATAAAAGGTAGAGAGATAAGATAGCAATGTTGTTATGATACGGATTAACATTGCCTGGAGATAGGAATTACGTATTTTTAGACGTGTTGTTTATTGAAACAAAGGAATTGTTGCCGGGTATTGAAGTTGTGATAATGTTGGGGGTAGGTATCAGCTTCGGCGTTTCATTCATGTGAAGCGTTCTCAGAAACCTGGGTTGCATTACTGGGGAAATACCTTTGATAGCGTCTCTGCATAGCATAGCTGACACCAAACAGACGTATCTAAGTACGTGTTTGAGTAGTGTGGCGATTTCATTTGAACGCGTTTCGAGTCAAAGTATTTTTCTACCGATGGTTTTTGCTGTGGAATATCGCTGAAATCAAATAAATTTTCGGTGACCAATGATTAAACACTGATATCCTTGATTTACATTCGCATTCACTCATGTCGTTAAGCCAAGTGAGAGGCCTTAGGACGGCTTGAAAACTTCTGACAGTAAGACCAAATTAAAAAAAAATTCTGGAATGAATTCGTGACAAAATATCAGTCTGACAACAGGAACTGCGGGTCAATACGCGGAGCTATGTCCTCTGACCGCCAAATCTGAATAAACAGTACCGTTCCACATCCTCAGTTCGGAGTCTGCATATGGCCGAAGCTACACGCCAGGCCGGTTTCACATTGAACGATTTTACCTTAACTACACGACACCATTGTTGTCTTTGAGGAAATGCGTGCGCGCATGTACGCAGTGACGTTCCATAACCTTGGTACCGAATGTCTTGGGGATGGCATGAGTGAATACTTCAAGGGAATTTAAGACGCGTATGTGTAAGCTGGTGGTGAACGGTTAAATTGTAACAAGTAATCTCTAAGTTTACTTCCTTCCTATGGGTAAGTTTTAGAGACCTATAATTATTTTAATGGCCTCAGTCTGGTGTATCACCATGTTTCTAATGTCCTTGCCTGGTACATAACACGGAGTATCCTAGTTTGGGACCAGGTCAAGGCAGGAAGGCAAGGCACTGGATCTGCACGCATGTGCGTCGACTCCCTAAATTAATATTTTAATAAATCCTATTACTAATATTTTGATATGGATTTACTCTGAAATACATATAATTTCTTTCGTGTTGTCGGAATACAAGCTCTCGTATTAAATGTGTCAAATTGCCAGCCCGATGCTGTCGTGTCGTTACGGTTACCGTTTGAATGTGAAACCGGTCATAGTCGTATGATAGCGCGAATAATTGCGTGTCGCGGTCGACGACCTTGCGTGCGCGGGAGTCGGTGATCTACCTGCCGTGTGTGCCGGTCGCCGATGGACATCGGGGTATTATTTCGTAGTAGTGTGCACTAAAATCTATGTTTCTTATTGCAATCCGTACTAACCCTCTCTGAACTTATACATAACATCATATACAAAAGGCAAAATAAAAAAATATTTGCTTTGTCATCCACAGAGTGTAACAAAATTATGTACCTACTATATATTTTGTTAAATGCTATTTTGATACCGAAATGTAATCCTATTATCCTATACGTGAAATAACGAGATTTTTTTTTATTATTACTATTCTTTTTTTTTTAAATAGAGGGGATGATGGAAAAAAGACTCGAAACGAACCTATCGAGCGAATGCGAGTGGCAGGGCCGGTGCGAAACGCTTCAGGCATAAAAAATACCTGAAACGACTAATGTCGATGAAGCGAAAGTGATTTGTCAGGATCGTAGCACGTGGCAGTCACTGCCTAGCCCTCTGGGATACGGGCGTGAGCTTATGTATATACATATTTATAAAACGGTATCTGGTATTTTAAAACATTAAAATATGTTTTATGTATGTATAACTAATTTACAGCACTGTAGAACATCGTAACTGTGCACGGAGTTCAACGCACGTGCTTTCGACGCCCGCGGCTCTTGTCATCGTCTTTAGGCAGTCTTGATCTTTAATTGGTGCTCATCTTTCAATTTCTGGTTATAATCTTTGTTGTGCAAATTTTCAAACATACGAATGACTGTCTCTCTCGAATCACTCTAGAACGAAACGAAACTAAGGAAAAAAAAAAAGGTATATTTGAGGGCCTGGGCCAAATCCAGGTCCTCAAATATACCTATTTTCTCGAAAAAAAAAACAGCTAATTTTTTTTATGACAATTCCAATTGCGACAATTTGTCTGCAGTTCAGGGTCTCGATGTTTCCCTGTGTTTAACAATACTTTCAGAGTATTATTACATACTGAAATCATTTTCCAAATGCGTGATTCCGTGGTTGTTGTTATTGATGATCAAAATCTTGTTTTGATATTGTATTATTGGAATGTATCAGACAGGATACCTGGGTATCCCACAGAGTTCCGCATTCGCATTTGTAAAAGTTTTGCGCAACAGCTTTTTTTTATTTGATTGTGTTTTAAGGCATCGTCTGTGTGCCAATTCGGGCTATATAAATAACATAAAATTGAAAATGGAACGTATTTTTATGACGTGAATTTCACTAAAAGAAAAATTAATGATAACATTTCGTGGTGGGAAAAGCTATGCATCATCAACATAAACCATTGAATTAACCCCATAGTTACCATATCACTCAACTTAAACCAACATAGGTATGTCATGTATACATATACGGTTATGAATAAAATGCGCAAATTGTGAGACGCCGCAATTAGAGTTTGAGTAGTGCAACAACTTTCTTTCCAAAAAAAATTTTTAGATTTATATTTTTCGACATAAAAAGGAGTTCTATTTTACTTTCAACAGCAGCTTACGTGCAGGAAAACCGTAAAAATATTTTTTTTTTTAAATGGAAAACCAATTAATTTGCCAAAAGTTATAGAACTAAAATTGTTGTTAATCACAAACATTGCAGTTTAGTTACTCATTTTACAAATAACTCTATGGATCAGTTTCCGAATTGAGAATTACGCGAAGTAACTACTCAACTGTAGTGCTGTCTCATCAAATTTCTCACATAAATACTTAAGTAACGTTCTGTCACGCTCTTTACTGAGAAATTTGACGAGATAGCACGTCACTTAGGGCCATTTTCTGAATTGAGAATTTCGCTAAGTAACTAGATAAAATAAGATAATGATTTATTTTTCTGTCCAGAAATTACATTCTTATACAAAATAACATTGGATAAATGATACAATAAAACAGAATGCACTATTTGTGGAAAGACTGGAGCCTAAACTAGATCAAAAGATCTGTATCTTAGGTTTGGCCTGGAAACCGATTCTATTCCCGATTCCCGATCTACAAAAGAACGGTATCATATTCGACGCGTCATCAGCATAAGGTATACAGTATTATACGTTAGTATAAAAAATGGCAGATGTTTGCAAAACTTATATAAAAGAAAGTAAAATATATAAAATATATGAACTACTTAACTTTAGTGCTGTCTCGTCAAATTTCTCAAAAAAGAGTGTGACAGAATGTTACTTAAGTATTTACTTAGTGAAATTCTCAATTCAGAAACCGGCTCTTAAGTAGTTACTAGCGAAATACTCCATTTTAGAAACTGCCCCTATAAACGTCAATTAGTTTTGATCAGCTGCTCTACATTGTATGCTTCCATGTGTTGTGCTAACGTAGCTCTAGTGCTTCCTCCCCACTGACTTACATAACCCACCCAGTGTAGACTGATTCCACGTAGATAGCAATACTCTATTCAGTTTTCTATTAAAGTGATTTTTTGTTTTAATTTAACAGTAATTAACTTTCCTAGTGTTAATGATGAGTGACGAGTGACCGATTTCGTAAAATTTTACAGGACTATAACACTGTGACCTTTGAAAATGAAATTAGTTTATCGATAATGTGCTTGTCCCCATTAGTAGATGGTTGGTATGTGAAAATTAGGCTTTAATTCCTTTAAAAGTGTATGGTATTTTACTAACAATGTGTGACACTGTATCTTTAAAAAGTTCTCTCCTATTAATCTCCATTAAAACATGACATGCCTTGAAATACATCATTCAATCGCTTAAGAAAGACTTTCCCAAGTCAGACATCAGATCTTAGACTCGCAGCACTTCAATTGTCCATCCCAGAACTACTAACCGAAACCAGAGCTTCCTAAAACCTTTCTTCTAATGTACATCTAACAAACGTGTTCTTTCATTCGTGTGTTCAACAGAGCTGGCAGCTCCGCGTTTTACCGACTAGACTAGCGACCTAGCCAAAGAGTAACCAGACAAAGTAAGTGGTACACGAGAAGCCCTATGTAGTCCACAATCCTGTTAAGTTTCGGCCTCGCTGTTTGCCATTCTGTCGCTAAACTCACCGTCTAAGCCCTGGCTGATCATGGTCATGTTTCTCTACAATCACGCTCGATGTTTTGGCAATATCTCATACAATCCATAGCTTGTATTTGGTTTGTTTTTTATTTCGATCGCTCCCCCGTTTTGGCGCTCTTAAGAAAGTCGAAAACATCATACTTTGTAGTTCTACATACATACTTAGATAAGCTCATGCCTGTATCCCAGAGGGGTAGGCAGAGACCAGGTACTGCCACCTGCCACGATCCAGACAAATCACTTTCGCTTCATCGATATTCTGTAGTTTTTTCCAGCTTAATAATTACAACAATGTTATTTAGATGTTAGCCTAGTGTTTATAGCACATTAGTGGTTATCTGGACATTGGTGATAGGAAAATTAAGTTTGTTTCAGCCAGTGCGGTTTGCGATGCTTGAGAATAACATACATACATACATACATAAGCTCACGCCTGTATCCCAGAGGGGTAGGCAGAGACCAGGGACTGCCACCTGCCACGATCCTGACAAACCACTTTAGCTTCATCGACATTCATTAGTCGTTGCATGCACGCACGCCGGTTTCGGGTACTTTTTATCTTGCCCTTTGCTAATACATCCCCTATTTGGTCGAAGTATGTTCGCCTGGGGCGTTCCTTACCGGCCCTTCCACTCACATTCGCTTGATATATTTGCTTCGTCAGTCTTTCTTCCTTCATCCTCTCCACATGTCCGAACCAACGCAACATTCCTTTCTCAATTCTAGTCACTACATCCTCTTTCAGTCCACAACGTTCTCTGATCACACTATTGCGTATTCTGTCATTCAAAGTAACACCACACATATTTCTCAAGGCCCTCATTTCTACTGCATTAATCCTACTTTCATGATTCTTCTGCCACACCCAAGTCTCGCTACCATACATCAGTGTTGGGACCAGCACACCGTTTTAGCCAATCTTGCCCTTTTGGAGATATTCTGGCTACTCACTAAGGAGTGCAAGGAACCATTTACACAATTTCCCGCTTTTACTCTCCTTTCTATATCACCTTCACACTTACCATCCCTTGTAAACAGGCTCCCCAAATAGACAAATTCTTTCACCTGTTCCACCCTTTCATCTCTAATCATTATCTTGCACTCAGTCATGTCATCATCTTTTTCGAAGACCGTTACTTTCGTCTTACTCTCATTAATGTTCATTCCTTTCCTTCTAAATGCCTCATCCATTACTGTTACTTGTGTCTGCAGTTCTTCCACCGACGATGCGAACAAAACCTGATCATCGGCGTACAACAAACAAAATGAAAAAAATAACTGTTGAGTTATCACACATACATAAACTCACTTCTGTTTCCCAGAGGGGTAGGCAGATACCAGGGATAGTAATAACTAAAGAAGTTCTTCCCTATTCTTATCAATCTAAAAATATCAGCGGTTGATAATTTTGTACCTAAATGAAGACGACCGGGAGCTTGCGCACTTAGCTACGTGGTTTGTATTATTAACTTTATTCCGGATACACTTGACTTTTTGTCGGAAGAGTCCGACCAGGTTTCGCTCTGATTCGCAGAGCTTAATTATGGTGAGCGGAGACGGAGCTCGCGTCGTCGGCTCGTCTCTGACCAACCTAGATTGTATTTCTCAAATAAAATTCTAAATGGATAGAATTTCACGTACAAGTAAGTTCTTTTAATCACAGACGGTCGTTGACAAAGTTATTTTTTGATAAATCTTGTCAAATAGGCATTGTTACTTATTGTGTTCCAAAACCAAAACGGATCACTTGTTTAGCTGCGTGAGACTGAGGCTGACATTCAGAGACGAAAACTAAGCAAAGACTGTTCTCAGAAATGTCGAAATCACGTACTTATAAATATTTCGTACATATTCAGAATCGAATCTTAGCAAGTTTATTATGAAGTGGTGCTTAGCTAAGTGTAAGTAGTCAATATCGTGACTATATAAGTAGTAATATACTTTACGTGAACTTAGAAAATTGTCATTCGGTTTTCTTCATATTGAGGTTACCGTTTTGTCGTACTGTTTTGGTTGGAGTTTGTGAATAGCGTTGTGTTTACAGGGAGACATTGTTCAAGCAGGGAGACGCTGGATGCCAGCCGCTTCCAACGGGTCTTTTTGGAAATCCATGGAGGAGGCCTATGTCCAACAGTGGACTTCTTGTCGCTGAATGAGGATGATGATGATTGTTTACTGCGGAGTTTTGTGACTTAAGTAACGTTTCTGAGAAATTTGACGAGGCAGCACTACAGTTAAGTAACTACCCATTGAATTTTTTATTGGTGAAAATAAAAAGATAATAAACTCACGTCCGTTATCCCCGAGGGGGTAGGCAGAGGCACCAATCACTAGAACGGGGCCCACGTTTTGCCGAGTTTATTAGGTCCTAAACGTGACAAGTGGCAAGCCTGTCGGCGTTATCCGGGCACAATTTATCAGCGAATAGTGTTGCTGTACAAACAAACTGCAATAAACAGTATTTCATGATCATCATCATCATAATCAACCCATTATGTCCCCACCGAGGGGCACGGGTCTCTTCCCTGAGGAAGGTATAGGCCATACTCCACCACGGGGGCCAAGTCCGGATTGGTGGAGGCTTGTAAGACTAGTGGCTGGTCTTACTGTCAGAAGTTTTCAAGCCGCCCTAGGGCCTCTGACTTGGCTTAACGACTGCCATCTATCGACGGCAGCCGGCACCAACTGCTTAACGTGCCTTGCGAAGCACGGAATCGCTCGGAAAAATGCCACTAGCGTTAGTCATAGACGGTGACCCATCCATGGACTGAACGCGCCGTATGTTGCTTAACCTTAGTGATCGTTTAAGATCACTCAAGCAGCCCAGGCTACGAGCGATTCAAAAACAGTATTTACTTAGAAAAAATTCTCAACTCAGAAACTGGCACTAAGACTGCTCTAAGCGTGAACTTGGGATTCGTCTCTGAATGTCATCCTGATTTCCTGAATCACCTCCACTCAGTCTAATGTATGTGATCTTCAATAATGACACTATTATGGGATGCCTTAACTTGATTTAACATGATAAAGAGGTTGTTACCTCCCGATGCCTGTTAATGTTTGACTCCTTGACCTTTCAGGGGTGCAATGACTGCTTAAATCAATCAGTTTAATTCTGTCTCATTCGGAAAAGTAAAACACTCCAGTAGGAAGTATCCAGAAGTTCCGCTTGTAACACGTACTTAGCATGAAAGCAATGTCGATGGATTGTTCTATTTATTTTAATTCTTTATTGCAATATACTTGAGCCATTACAAACGTGCGAACTGAGTCATAAGTCATTTTTATAAGACCTCTCTCTCACACTTATAGGCATATCGGAACTCTCGCTCGCACTTCTAGTGTTGTGTGTTACAACAAAAAAGGGATTTGTCGATAGTCAATAGCAGGTAATGAAACAGGGAAAGGTTTAGGAAATGATAATGATAATTATACAAATCACAATTACGTATAACTGGTGAAAAGTTGCTGCCTGTTCTGCAGATTATCACCATCATCAACCCATTATGTCCCCACTGAGGCGCACGGGTCTCTTCCCTGAGGAAGGTGTAGGCCATACTCCACCACAGCTAGTGGCTGGTTTTACTGTCAGAAAAAGGCCCCTGAGACCCCTGACTTGGCTTAAGCCAAGTCTGCTCTGTTTTCTATCGACGGCAGCCGGCACCAACTGCTTAACGTGCCTTGTGCGAAGCACGGAACCGCTCGGAAAACTGCCATTAGCGTTAGTCGTGGAACGGTCACCCATCCATGCACTGACCGCGCACTATGTTGCTTATCCTTTGTGATCGTTTAATATCGAGCGCTTCAAAGTAGTAGTTAAAAAAATATTTTTGATGTTTCAAAGATGGAAGCCTCTACCGCTGTCCCACGAGCGAATCACTGTAAAAAATGCGTGGTCCTAAATAAGCTGTTCTAGTTTAAACCCGAGGAGCATTTAAGAATTAGAACAAGCGTTTTTTTAATACAACATACTTTAATAGCACCAACTGTCTAGAATAGAAAATCATCTATACAAAAGGGTTATCACAAATACAATTGCTATACTAAGAAAAATCTGCAGTCCTTTCACTAAAAGTAATCCCTTGCAGACCACTTGTCCTCCACCAAATTTAAGAGCCTCCTAACTTTATCCCGACTTGTGGCTGCGATAAAATCTCTTTGTCCTGGAAGTAACGGTGTCTGAACAGAGTCTGTTCAATAGACAACGTCGCCTTCACTACTACCACTGCTTTGTGCTGACAAAGTAGTTCTGCAGACTTTCTGCATTCATCCTTAGAGCGTGGCGTCAGTGCCAGGCGCCGCGTGGTAAAAATAAAAAGCTGAATCGCGTAAAAGCGTCGCTGTAAACATTCGGTTTCTTTGTTTACCTACAACGGATGTACCGAAATAGCCGTCTTTGTAGTTCATGCGGGTATTTCGGGGGAACAACATTGAACTTTGCTATTCGTTTAGGCAACGATTAGCGGTCTTATAAAGAAAAGCAATTCCACTAAAACGGCACTTCGTGAGGGTTAGGTCGGTCTTCAGACAGGTTTTAACTAAATTAGGATTTGTAAAGCCAAATATCTGCGCTAGAGACTCGGCAAGTCTCGTTAAATGTCCCAACTCTTTAACGGGCAAAGCTTTCTTCATTGGTTTCGGACTTTATTTCAAAGTGATAAGGTTCAATTTAAGGGTGATAAAACTCTTTTGAAGAACTACCGACCCATTTCACTCTTAAGCCACGTCTACAAGCTGTTTTCAAGAGTCATCACGAACCGTCTTGCGAGGAGACTCGATGAGTTTCAGCCACCTGAGCAGGCCGGCTTTCGATCGGGTTACGGCACCATAGACCACATTCACACAGTGCGGCAGATTATACAGAAGACCGAAGAGTATAATCGGCCCCTGTGCTTAGCGTTTGTGGACTATGAAAAGGCCTTTGACTCGGTCGAGACCTGGTCTGTTCTGGAATCTTTGCAGCGATGCCAAGTCGACTGGCGATACATCCAAGTGTTGAAAGGTCTATACAACGCCGCTACTATGGCCGTCCAAATCCAGAACCGGCAGTCTGAACCTATCCCCATACATCGTGGTGTGAGACAAGGGGATGTTATTTCCCCCAAATTGTTCACAAAATGCTATGGAGGATATGTTTAAGACGCTGGACTGGAAGGGATCATCATAATCATCATAATCAACCCATTATGTCCCCACCGAGGGGCACGGGTCTCTTCCCTGAGGAAGGTATAGGCCATACTCCACCACGGGGGCCAAGTCCGGATTGGTGGAGATTTGTAAGACTAGTGGCTGGTCTTACTGTCAGAAGTTTTAAAGCCGCCCTGAGGCCTCTGACTTGGCTTAACGACTGCCATCTATCGACGGCAGCCGGCATCAACTGCTTAACGTGCCTTGCGAAGCACGGAACCGCTCGGAAAAATGCCACTAGCGTTAGTCATAGACGGTGACCCATCCATGGACTGAAGGCGGCGTATGTTGCTTATCCTTAGTGATCGTTTAAGATCACTCAGGCCAGGCAGCCCAGGCTACGAGCGATTCAAGGCAACGCTATAATTAAATGTTGCGTTTTCTTTTCTATGGGGTGGCCTATCACTGGTTAACATTTTAACTGGTGATAGCTGGTTGGTAGTTTATTGGGACCGGGCATTAATAGTCTGGTCCAGGGTCCCGTCAAAGGGTAACTTTTAGTACTTAACCCAAAAATATATGTTTAGTCCTGCGCGCGAAAGTTTGTAAGTATAGATTGATGGATGTTTGTTACTCTTTCACGTAAAATCTACTGAATTTTAATTATTTTAATGAAAATGTGCAATAATATAGCTTATACATCAGAATAACACAGGTTGTATAGTTTTCATACAATTTATACACATAGGCTACAATTTACAATAATATTGTGTGATTTGTCCAAAATATGACGATAAGTGTCAAGTAAGTAGAAAAAAAATTACCATTTGCCAAAAACGCTAGAGTTACGCATATGTAATATAAGATGGAAATGTTTAGCTTATAGCTACTCGAAATACTAATCCTGCGCAGATGAAGTCGCGGGCACCAGCTAGTTCAATATAAAAATGTAATCGAACAAACTATACCTTACATCCTCTTAAGCTGCAAGGTATTTCCTCAACTCTCGAAGGTCGAAGCGAAAAGGATACGACGGAATTGTGTTAAACGTTTCCTCCAAGCTTGATATGAAAAAAATATTTATAACATATTTGCTCATAAAGTGGTTGTAATTACACCAATTTCAATATCGTAATATATCTCATTACGTACTTGTGGGATAATGTAATGTAAAAGGCACGTGTTTTTTTTAATAAAGTTTTAAGATACTCCGTCTAAAAATGAACGATACTTTTAAAAATCTTAGCAAAGAGGTTTTATGTCAAAAAATTGGTCAATATTTTATGAATAAAATTAACTTTGGGAAATAAAATATAACAAATAAACATTTAATTCTTTAATTTAATTAATTTTGACAATAAATTACAACCATTTATCTGAAACAAAAACACAAAAATATTAATTTACTTTATTAATACTGGCTGTTTTTGTACCTTTGCCTAAAAAAAAAAGTTGATGCGCGCGCATCGCTTATTTGTGGACAAGTAAAAATAAATCCGCGCGCTTTTTCTTTTCGCTGTATTGTTTTTATTTGAAAATGTCGTCAAGTAGTGATGAATTTATTAATTTGACACCGCCACAAGTCTTAAACGCGGCGAAAAAGGCTACTCTAAGCCTCTTGCCTGAAAAATCGACCGATAGATACTTACAAGCCTATCAAAAGGGAGCTCAACGGTAAGTAAGCTCACAAGTCAGAGTTTTATTAATTTCCTCGTAAATATGTTATAAAACTTCGTATGACATACGTGCGCTTTGAAAATTACAGCCTCTGCTTCCTTAAAGCCCTCGCCGGTGGCTCGGGCTAGTAATATCGCCTCGGCTGTAATTTTCAACTTACCGCACTTATATCATAATGTACTATTATTGTACAATACATGTTCTTACAAGTCGCGCTTAGTAAAAGAAAGAGGTACAGATGAGACATGTTGGTGTGATGGCAGAACAGCTGGAATCTCTTGATATTAATTTCTTATTATTAAATTATTTATTGTACATATTATGTATTTAGGTAGGAACATTTAAGCAGACATTGGTCCTGGTTTTTTAGCATACATAAACGCACGCCTGTATCCCAGAAGGGTATGCAAAGACCAGTGAGTGTCATTGCAACGATCCTGAGAGATCAATTTCGCTTCATCGACATTTATTTGCCTTTTTGTTTTGCCCTTTGCTAATAGGGGATCTATTTGGTTGGAGTATATCCACCAAGGGCGTCCCTTACCGGCTCTTCCACTCACATTCGATATGTTTGTTTGGCTAGTCTTGCTTCGTCTCCACATGTCCAAACTATTGTAAAATATTCTTTTTCAATCCGCAACGCTCTCTAATCAAAATATTGCGTATTCTGTCATTCAAAGTAACACCAAACAAATTTCCCAAGGACCTCATTTCTACCATCTTGAAAAAGAATAAGAATCATGAAGGCAGATGATCTTCATGATTCTTCTGCCATACCCAAGTCTCGCTACCATACATCCAGTGTTGGGACATCATTATGGACAGCCAATATTTTTGTAGCGTTGTTGCTAAAGCCTGGTCCATTCAAGAAAATCGCATTACCTTACACGTTACACCCGTCTGGAACCCGCCTCAAAGTTCTCTACCGAATCATCTTTGGTAGTTTATCTACAGTCAAAATCTCGTCTACACAGTGCGTACGTGTCATCGCGGACGTCGCAGTGCAGATAAGCAAGGGCATTATATTTTTATTTTACATTTTACGTCTTCCATAAATCCGTGAATGATAAATCACCCTCTGACTAGTGAAGGAAATGCAGGTGTTTGGAAACATGTCTGGCGTGGAGTTCAAACTGCTCATCAATAAAAAGCACTTGCTACTACGTTTCTTCGAGCAAACTACTTTTATTATTCAGTCAACCCTATTAACCTGAAGAACTTTTGTTGGGCCGATCGCCTCATCATTACAATGGTTTTTAATTGTTCTTTTCAAGGTCAAAAAGCAACTAATTAAAACCACAAAATATAACTGTAGTACTTGTTCGATATTTTAAGTTCGGTTCTACTGCGCACAGAAGATAAGTATTAAACTAGAAAAACTGACCTAATTCGTGAATCTGAAATAAGAGTCTTAAGGGGACCCCGCAATAGATTTGATAACATTTGAACCTAAAAACGGCTGGTTTATACCGCTATTTTTTTTTATTTTGACAGTCAAATACTTTCCGTTGACCGAGCTATGAAATTTGGCATGTGATGTCGTCTTACACTACAAGTTTCTACAGAAAAAAAAAGTGGAAACTACACATTTTTAATTAATCATAAAAAAAATATGTGAAGTTCAGGAAAATGCCGGAAAAAATATACCTAGAAATTTGTACGGAACCCTCTATGGGCTTGACCAACTCGCACTTGTCTGTTTTTTCTCTCTTTTAATACTCTATCTTTCTAGTACCAACTCGAGATATTATCAGCGCTATAAATACAAGAGTGGCTTAAATCCCAGCCTTAATCCACGAGCCTTGAACTCTTAAGCCATGGGCCTATAGTCGACAGTCGACAAGCTTATTTATAGAGGCAATTTGCCAATCTCTTTATTGCCTTCCTTGTATGTCATCGATGCCTGAGCCACCGCCTCGTATTGGCCCTTTGGCTCCCCAATTATAGATTCTGTGATGTTGCGGGCAATAAACTTGTGCCTTCTAAGGCCACGGATATTTGGAGGGCATAGATGTTCGAGGCCTTAAATGACTGTATCGGCCTGTAGAGGCCTTAAATGACGACCTCTGTGGCGCAGCGGTTAGCGCATCTGACTACCATGCGGGAGGTCCCGGGTTCGAAACCCGGCTGGGGACAAAAAAAAAAGAAACCCAGGTCTTGTATGTTTGTATGTTTGTGACGTCGCTGTTCCTGGTTCCCACGACACAGGGTATCCTAGTGTGGGGCCAGAAGCAATGTATGTGACTGTATGTAAATGTTATGTTATGTATGGCACCGTTCATATTAACAAAATTCTTAATCGCGTTTAAGACCTAGAGCTAAGGCAATTTAAAAAGAAAATCCTATTATAGTATTAACGACTTTTTGTGTGATAAGACAATTTTATATAATACTGAATTTCGTAATCGCAATAGTAATCGTTAATTTTACTGATTTTGTGACGTTTAAATAATTTTCTTGGCTCTCTTTCATTTTTAATATTAATTGCAAGCATTGATATTCATACGCCCACAATGGGTAGAACATGAAATGAACTATAATATGTTTGAAACCTTTTATATTTGTACCTAATATATGTTCATGAATAAATAATTCTGATTCTGTAGAATTGTACTGTAAAATTTTTAGTTCAGGCCTCGCCCTTTTTTGTTAAAAATATTATGTCTCAACTGCTGCAGTAACTGAGTTATTATTTTAAATATATACATACATAAGCTCACGCCTGTATCCCAGAAGGGTAGGCAGAGACCAGGGACTGCCACCTGCCCCAATCCTCACAAATCACATTCGCTGCACCAACGTTCATTAGTCGCTGCATGCATGCACGCCGGTTTCGGGTAATTTTTATATTGAGTTATTTTAATCAATCTAGTTTTACTTTATTTTAGATTCTACGACGTTTACTTAGCTAGTTCTACTCACATCTTTAGAGCCATCGCAAACAGGGCGACTTGTCGCCGCGTCTAGTCGCCACGTCAGACGCGACGTTGTCATTTGCTTCTGGCATCTTGTCGCGACTCCGCGACTCTGACGCCAAGTGTGCGGAGATTCGAATATATGAAAATTGACGGTCGTAGCCTGTCGTCGCGTCTAGTCGCCGAACTGTCGCTGTCGCGTGTCGCCTAGTGTGCGCATAGGCTTAGTCATTTCCAAAAATCTACGTCAGAAGCATATGGTCGTATGTTCGATTCCGACTAAAATGACTTTTTTATACCTTCAATCTCAGCTCGTCGAGCTCTTTCTTACCATCTATGAAACATACTTCTATCTTACTCTGTTCCTGAGATAATTCAGGTGCATAATGTCGTATGTAGGCTTAAGGTCACTGCACACATATCAACTCGGAAAGGGATCGTCACCGTATCGCCTCGAGCCGTTCAGCATTGTTTGTATGGAACTCCCTACTGCAACGCACACTAATCGGAATCGTAACGAAATCGCCTCGCCTCGAAACTGGCTCCGAACCGCGATGCGGTGCGTGGTAAACTTGCAGTTCCCGCGCTTAGGGCTCGTCGTCCCCGCGCTTACGTCTCTCCGTACCCGAGCTAACGTCTCTTCGTCCACCCCAAGTATTACTTTAGAGCAATCTAGTAAGTACCAGTGGTCGGCGAGCCGTAAGCGCGGTGTCGCCTAGCCGTAGCCGACTTGACGTACAGGAGCTGCTGATACGCGTTGGTTACGATGCATACGTCAGGTTGACGCCTGGTTGACGGCGAGGCGAAAGACGATACGGTGACGATCACTTTCCGAGTTGATATATGTGCTGTGACCTTTATAGTACCTGTAGACTGGCTCTCCTGTAAAGGATAAAAATAACAAATCCGACCAAATGCTTCTAGCGTTGGGAAATCTGCTTACACCCCAATCATACCTACGACATCGTCCTACTAGTACCTAGTAGAAGTACGGCAGTAGATGTGACCAGCGTTTCTGTTTCAGATGCCCCGAGCCCGGGACGATATGCAAGTAAACGTGGCGGGCCTAAGAAGGAATATTAAAAACCTCGCGCACAACTACTCTGATGCTCAGGTGAGTGATTTTCCTCGTCTATTTCCCCTTAGCCGTGAAGCCACCGTACTTACCTACTGACCTTTTATGTCCTTACTTACTACTCATACTGCGTAGGTTACATAAATTATTTTTACTTTTAGGACTGCTCACTTTAGTCTTTTTTGATGTCTGAAAGAAATCAGAAAAAAAAAACTCACGCCCGTTATCCCCGAGGGGGTAGGCGGAGGCACCAATCACTAGAACTGGGCCCACGTTTCAAAATCAAAAATGTATCTCAACGTAAAGAATTTACATTCTGTTTGTTGTATGTCAATGTACTTACAATGCTAATGTTAGCCGCTGCCTTGGGGCCGAATGTAGTGAAGAAAAAGGCAGCGAAAAAAACTCCACTCTGACCATCTTTTCTCAAATCGTTTATTTAGTATAGCTTATATAGTATAGGACTTACAGTAAGGCGTGTGTAAAGTACAAATCCACCTGTACAAAAAAAAAACTATGTAGCTAAGTTTAAGTGGTAGTATTAAGGAGAAGCTAATAAAGGGAAAACTATACAAACGAAACAAAAAAAAAAGGGCACGGACCTAGAGTCTGTGGAAACAGAAGTATTAATAAAAAAAATCGTTTATTTCGCTTTGCATGTGTCCCTACCCGGTGTAATACATTTCTCCCCGGCCAGGTAAAAGTGCGCGAGGCGACATCGAACGACCCATGGGGTCCCTCGAGCACGCTCATGGCGGAGATCGCCGACCTAACCTACAACGTGATGGCGTTCACCGAGATCATGCAGATGATCTGGAAACGCCTCAACGACCACGGCAAGAACTGGCGGCACGTCTACAAGGCGCTAGTCCTTATGGAGTACCTGATCAAGACTGGGAGTGAGAAGGTCGCGATGCAGTGCAAGGAGAATATATTCGCCATCCACACGCTCAAGGATTTTCAGTATATGGAGGAGGGGAAGGACCAAGGTGCGTGCACGGTTTTTTACAGACTTAATTAATAATACAAAATTTCTTTACGACCTCTGTGGCGCAGCGGTTAGCGCATCTGCGTACAATGCGAGAGGTTCCTGGTTCGAACCCCGGCTGGGGACAAAAAAAAACCCCAAGTCTTGGGTGTATACATGTTTGTGATGTCGTTGTTCCTGGTTCCCACGACACAAGGTATCCTAGTGTGGGGTCGGGTGTATGTACCTGCATGTAAATGTTTGTTTAAATACAAAATTTCTTCTATTTCATGAAGAGGATGCTTCTTACAGTGGTTGGGACTCTCCTGTTAAAAACATGTGTTAGGAGAGTTATAGTTAAATTACATTTACATGGTATATTACGTGCAATAAAATTACAATTGTACTGTATCTTTGCTTATGTTTTGTATGTGTTTTCCTGGTACAATAAAGAATAATCTTATCTTATCTTACGCCTAGAACTGCAAATACACGTGTGCGCGTCGAATTAAAGCGGCAATGAAATGAACTCTTAGCAGTCATGCAACTGATGACAGTTGCATGACTGCGACATTGCGACTGCGACTGATGACATTGCAGAACTATGAAGTACTGCAATGTTTTAGCAGAATCTAAGTCCAGGTTTCGCTCTGATTCGCAGAGCTTAATCATGGTGAGCAGAGACGGAGCTCGCGTCGTCGGTTGCTTGTCTGGCGGCACACACGAATATAAGTACTGAATCAACGCGAATCTCCTGCAAACATGCATTCCTTCTTCCAGACCCGTGCCTGGTAGTAACTTTATCCGAAAGCGTTTGCGGATCTGTTTTATTTCACAGATAACGTGCAGATAACTCGCTTCTATTTGGAACGTTCAATTGCAGTAGGCGTGTTTTGTTTACCCCAGACCGCATAAGTTAAGCTACGCTAGCGTTTGTACATGTTTACACATAGGGCGTAGACGTTTGTTGTTTCTTGTGTGTGAGTTGTTTGACAGCCCGATGACAAAACTCTTGCGGCACATCGCCGGCAAACATTACATTAATTAATTGTGTTTTTTTTTCAAATTGATTTATTGAGTAAAACCGTCGACATAAAATAAAAGGTACATTCAATTGTAAATATGTAAGTAATTGCTTTGAAATCAATAAAACTTAGTCAATAAATCACTAAACGTATAAGTAATTGCTTTGAAATCAATAAAACTTAGTCAATAAATTTTCTTTTGACAAATTTTAATTTAAACAACGGCTGTTTTAATCACATCAAAGCGTGCAATGTGTTTAGAAATCGGAAATCAGAAATATATTTCAACGTAAAGAATTTACATTCTGTTTGTTGAATGTCAATGTACATACACTTATGTATAATGTTAGCCGCTGGCCGTGGAGAAAAAGGCAGCGAAAAGTAAAACTCACTCTAATACAACTTAGGTATGAATGTCCATCTACCAAGAACCTCAAGACCCAACCAATAACCTCAAGACCCAGTTTACTACGGATATATCTATATATACTGGGTGACATTTTCACCGGTACAATAAATTTTACCATATCATTGGTATCGATAATAGATTACATTTATCGAATAAAATTACCATATATTTTTTTTCATTTTCATTAATTTATCCTTCATCCAATTTGTAACTCATGGGCACCCTGTACAAAGTGTCATCGCGGTGCGAGGCAGAGGGCGGCGGGGTGGGGTGAGTGAGCGGGCGGCGGGCTGGCCGGCGCACGATTTGGCCGGTCAGTCCGCGCGCATTGACCTAGGTGAGTGCACGTGCGCCGTTTCCGCACATCATGCAGTCGAAAATTACGCGCGCAACACGATGTTTACAAATGGTTTGTAGTTACTTTCTCAGTGGGGAAAATACAGTGCAGGTCGGCGGGTATACGCTGAAGAAAGTTTGCCCCGCCTGATAAATGCCGGTTTTATTGAACCTCAAATACTCAACACCAGGACATTCATGAGAGTGACGCGGCATTTGCTAGACTACGGACAGTTCACTGCACCAGCGCACGCTCAAGGCCGAGGAGGGAGACCTCCCTTGGCCGTGGTGATCGAGGAACAGATATTTGCGTTCTTCGAGGAAGACCCCAGAAGGAGCACCAACGACGCGGCACGCACGGCGCACTTCGGCGTTAGCCAGTACGTGGTGTGGAAATACCATACCACTACCAACCAGTGCAAGCATTCCACGCCGGTGACGGTCCTAAGCCCGTGCAAGTATGAAGGAAGAATTGGTATCAAGTTAGATTTTTTTTTGCTACGTCATACCTACTGGCTGCGCCGCCGCCGCCGCTTCTTTTCCCTCCCGCAAGCCGCGCGCAGTTGCCAGTTCTTGCGTTTAGTTGTACTCATGCGTAATGAGTCCATATTTCTTTAAGATTTGCGGATAAGTTTAGACATTGGTATTTTTGTTTTTTTGTACCAACGGGGTAGTAACAAGAAATGTTGGTATTTGTATTTTGGACTTAGTATTACGTATGTTGATTTATTGTACCGGTGAAAATGCCACCCTGTATAAAAGGAGAAGCTGACTGACTGACTGACTGACTGACATATCAATGCAGGGCCTAAACTATTAGGGTTAGAAACTTGAAATTTTGCACAGGGGTTCCTTTTGTAACGTAGGGGAGCACTAAGAAAGGAATTTTGAAAATTCATCCCCTAAAGGGGTAAAATGGGGGTTCAAAGGTAGTATGAAACTTTGCGGTTTTTCAAGTTATTCGAATGACATTTGGTACGAAAGTGCTTCATTTAAAATTATGAAACACGTATAAAATTGTTTTTCAAAAATCATCCTTTAAGGGGGAAAAAGGGGGGTGCAAACTTAGTATTAAACTTTGCCGTTTTTGAAGTTATTAGAATGTGGTTCAATAAGAAGGAAGGTCCTTCATTGAAAGTCATGAAATACATGTAAAATAGTTTTTCGAAAATCAACTCTTAAGAGGATAAAAGGGGGGTGCAATGTTAGTATGAAACTTAGCCATTTTTGAAGTTATTCGAATGAAATTCAGCATGAAGGTCCTCCTTCATTGAAAGTCCATGAAAAACGAAGAGGGGAAAAAAGAGGGGGTTGCGAAGTTAGTATGAAAGCTCTTTCGCATGCGCTAAAAGTATCCCTATCTTATTTGCAAACTCTTTACTCTACTAAAGCCCACGCGGACGTAGGCGCGGGCAACAGCTAGTACAAAATAATTACTAAGGCATGCACTAAAATTATAATAAAAACTAGTAGCTCCATTTCATTATGACTTATTTATTATACAGAAAATATACTTTGATACGGACTTTACATACACATACGTAACCTTTTCGGTTTCTTCATAACTCAGAGTTCTCAAGAATTTGGTAACATGTGTTTTGGCCGCGTATTGAGTGAGATTTACTAAATTACTGGGCATCATGAGTTTATGATGGTAAGTGACTGTTTCATAGGACTACAATTTAGAGTTTTCCTGTGGCAGTTGAAATGAAATGTTTATTACTCAACGCACCTTATTTCTACGTTAGTAACAATGAAGTACATCCAGAGTATGCATATATTGTGGTGGTTGTGATGTATTACGGAAAATTTATTCTGTCTCCTAAACTAGATTTAAACCTTTATTTCGGGAGACAGTGTTAAACTATGATATTTTAATAAATTAATTTTAATTTAAACATAAATTAAAATGTTTATTAAAAAGGAGCTGTGTAAAAAGGCCTTTTATAGAAGCGACGACTTTATAAATGATAAAAGCCCTTAGCAGTGGCAACAAATCAGTAAAATCGTATGTAGATACTTATCTTTTGCACACAACAACTCAATTTCGTCAAATTGGATTCAATTGGCTTATGTTTGTCAAGTGATATGTCACGTAACGCGTTGCCCAATTATTCCTCATTTGGCTAATCGATGCGCCGCTTGTTAGCCGGTTGAGGCGCGAATTTGAATATTATGTCAGGGTTCAGCCGATTACGTTCCGTGGCACATTCGGGCGTCCAGGTGGACTCTATTTGCGGTAGAAATAAGGACGAAATTAAAACTGACATACCATCACGGCCTTGTCAAATCACTAAACTAATTTTCGAGTTACTAAATTGGAGATGAACGCGTAAAATGGACTATCGATATAACACAAGGTTCTAAAAAAAATAGGTATTTAAAAATATTAGGTCCTTTAGCGTGATAGGGTAATTTTTGTTGCAAAATTTCGAAGCGGTCAATGTAGTCAAAAAATCAGAAATGTATTTCAACGTAAAGAATTCGCATTCTGAGTGCTTATACTGACTTTTTTTCATTTCACTTTCGATAGCGAGAGCGTTTGCAATTTGTATAGGAGTGACAAAGCGCCACCTAGTTGTTTCTTTGAAATGAATGAAAAAACTCAGTATGAGCACTCAGATTATTGGATGTCAATGTACTTATAATGTTACTGTTAGCCGCCGCCTTGGGGCCGAATGTAGTGGAGAAAAAAAAATCCACTCTGAAAAAGTTGCTAACTATCTTATGCGCGTTCAGCAGCTGATCAATCTTTAAAGTTTTATTGCAATATCGTCCCTAGAATAATTATAACAGAATAGAAGAAATTAATTATTGAAACTCAATTCGAATAAATAGTACATTGATATTCTATGAACAGAATGTAAATTCTTTACGTTGTTTTTTTTTATTATTTTAATTCTATCGTTACCATTTCATAATTTAAATCCACTTGTTTCAAACTTACTCGACAATACGTAGACTACAAAAACAATCATAAGATCAAATAAGAAGGACAAAATTTTGCTGTCTCCCTTTTTTATGGATAGGTGTCTCCATAAAGGACCTCCAAGATAAAATAGTCCTAAAGACCTTATGCTTATGTGCTAATTCTCCGTGCTTTCAGGCTTGAACGTGCGCGAGAAGGCGAAGCAACTAGTAAACCTGCTGAAAGACGACGAGCGGCTTAAGAACGAGCGCGCGCGAGCGCTTAAAGCGAAACAGCGCTTCGCTCAGAGCGCGAGCGCTTTCGGCAGCGACGGGGCGCTGGATACGCCTTCCAGTCCTACCTTCCCCGCTGTGAGTACCGCCAAAAGTCCGTTTTATTTTCATCATCAACCCATTATGTCCCCACCGAGGGGCATGGGTCTCTTCCCTGAGGAAGTTATAAGTCACACACCTGTTTTTTATTTCGATGAAAAAAAAATGAGGGAGCGGGAGCTATAACATCACCGGTAAACACGTAGATTTTTTTTACTGTGACTAGAAGACTCATGCGACCAAAATCCTTATCACGAGAAAGACAAAATTTAATTACATTATTAGTCTAAACAAACACGTAGCACACACAATTTTCACTTGGAAGTAAAATTGGGTTCGGTGTTTGGTTTTTACGTACTAGCAACACTCTGACATTGACAGCCTTTTTTCTTGGTATTGATAATTATATTAAAGCCTAACCAGTAATATAAAAAACCTGTATTAAGGGCGCCACGTTCGCGTTGTTGACTGCAACACTAAGTATAGTCGTACCCATGTGAATTGGTTACTGGATTAAATTTTCTTTCCAATTCAATTCAAGAACCATGTAACAAGTAAAACCATTGTCTGGTTAAAATCACTTTTAATTTAATCATCAAAATCTGAGTCTAAATATTCAACTGATTCATATTATTATGAAACGTCATTGTGCCAATGGTTTAACCCGTCCGGCGAGGCGCGTCTAGACTGCCTATAGTGTGCCCATATGTACTGCCTGACTGGCCCTAACGCGCTGCCATATTTTTTTACATTTTTTATGGGACGCCGTTCCGCATTTCTCAAATTAGAGAAAGTACTACATAATTATTCAATAAGTGTTATATATATATCTAGAATCTGCATAAAATTTCATATCCAATTATTATATATTTTATTATAATAAAACTTACCTGTTTTCCAAATGACGAGGTGAATTTCCACTATCCACACCATCCTTTACCATTTTATCTTTACCTTTACCACGCTAAGCGTTCAAGGGGTTAATTACAGATGTGTTGGATTCGCTGTGAGTTGTTAGGCTCGATGAGTCGCTTTCACTGCCATCAACATGAATAATATTTTTTTCTGTTTCAATTACGGTTCCTCTGCTTCTGTAATTTTCTTCTATTATCTCAGTGTATTTGCAACAGTTGTTCTACGTTTCTCCATAGAACAACTGTTGCAAATACACTAAGCCGCCCTAAGGCCCTAAAGCCGGCCTCTGACATTTATTCATACTTCTCCCCATCTAACCGCCGTCTCGTTTCCAGCTGAACAGCGGCTCGCCGTCGGAGTGGGGCGGCGGCGGGGGCGGGGGCGGCGGCGGGGGCGGGGGCGGGGGCGGGGGCGGGGGCGGGGGGCGCGAGGCGGAGCTGGCGCGGCCGCTGACGGCCGGCGAGGAGGAGCTGCAGCTGCAGTTGGCGCTGGCCATGTCGCGCGAGGAGGCCGAGCGGGAGGAGCGCCGCCGCCGCTCCGACGACGTGCGTTTGCAGCTCGCCCTGAGCCAGTCGCAGCACGACCTGCAGTGAGTGTCGCCCAGTCACTTGTACACTTGGTAGTAGTGGCGCTGGCCCGCCCTCTGTAGCCAGGTGGGGGGAGCGCCGCCGCCGCTCCGACGACGTGCGTTTGCAGCTCGCCCTGAGCCAGTCGCAGCACGACCTGCAGTGAGTGTCCTCAGTCAATTGTGCTCTTGGTAGCGGTGATGACCGCTCGCTGACCAGGGCCCCGATTCTATTAGTGCATTATAGTACGATGATAGGTACACGGTCGGGTCACGTGACGCGTTTTTTTCGTACCATTGACGCCTAGAGGTTTTGATTACGGTCCGCGCGTAAACTTGAGCAGCAACGAAACTAAATCGCCACGTTCATGCAGTTGTTATCGTACTAATGCTATAACAGAATCTAGGTCCAGTTCAGCCAGTCGCAACACGACCTGCAGTGAGTGCCATCGAGTGTCATCGCAGTGACTTGCTCACTTAGCGGTATTAGAGCTGGCACGCTGACGGCCGGCTAGGATCAGCAGCAATGTTATATTTTGACAGCAGTCCAAAATATATTTTTCCCGTAATATGGATGTCCTGGCTAATGACCTGGGCCTCGATTTTGTCAGTGCATTATAGTTAAATTACAGTTACATGGTAGGGCCACGTGACATGTTTTTTTAATTCCATTGAACGCCTAGAATTACGATGTCGCGTGCGCGCGTTTATTTAAAGCGTCAATGAAATGAAATCGACGCGGTTATGCAACTGTCATTGTACTACAAGAGATCAGCAGAATGTAGGCCCTGATCTTTCTAAAAAAATATAAAGTTTGATAAATGCGGTCTCAGGCTTTGGCTTTACATTGTATTGTCTAGCAGAGTCCTACACCACATTTATTAAATAATAATAATCGGACGGACGTAACAGCATCCTTAATCCTAAACCTACGTATATATTTTCAAAGCACTATCCTCCAACAATCCCCTACATTGGCACCCCGTGTTGACATCCTTCCCGCCCGCTGCCATGCAGAGTGGCACCGTATACTTCGGCAATAGGGTGGAATAACCCGTGGCAGCCGTCAGCGCCGCCCTACCCCTATTCAGAGAGTCCCCGGAGCTGGTACTACGGCTGCGTGAACTACTTCGCCTATCAAGTCTTTGAGTTAGTGACGTCATCGGTGATCTATTTATTGTAGATTGACTGTCGTATTCCTACCAAAAGAACATAATATTGGATTTGATTCGAAATGTAGATAGTGATTTATATATGTAATTATTTAACTTCGTTCATCTTTCTCATACATATTATGTGCGTAAACTTACGCCTGTGTCCCAGAGGGGTAGGAAAAAACCAGGGTAGACTACTTGTCACAATCCTGACACATCTGTAAATGTAACTTATATGTACAAAACAGAATAATAATAATAATAATCTATCATTTTATCTTTTGCCGAGGTGGTGAAGAGCCAATATTTCATAGTTAATGAGTGTATAATAGTTTTTTTTTATATTATTGGGATGGACTTGAAATGATATCGGTCAACGGTTTGGTTATATCCAATAAAAAGCTGCATGGAATTAAGTGTAACTGATTTATTGTAGAACGATTAGTAAATTAACGAGCTATATATTTATTTATGTATTGTTTACTATGTATGTTATTTATGTTTACTGGTATTTAGTCTGTGAAGTTTGTTTATTTCATGCATTAAGTAAGTGTAATACTCGTTTTTTGCCGCTCTTCCGACTTTCCAAGGTTTTGTGGTTCTTTTTTAGTTTTTCCTCATTTGGATCTAGTGTAGCAAAAAGGTAACCCACAATATGGTAATTTTTTGCTTAAATATACCAAAATTATCACTACACTCTATATTTTAAGAATCAAAAACTTTCAAAGCGATCCGATGAGTATATGCAAAGTTATGGCACATGGTAGTCCAACCCACATGTATGGACAGCGTAAATGAGCTTAAACCTAAAAAAAATGTAATATCTCAAAACTAATTTTGTGTGGATTGGAACCTTTTTGCTAAACTAGATCCATTTTTCTTCTTAATAGGCTATTTGACAGTGTGAAAAAAAGAGTATTTATTCGTATAAATTATGTGTCTTAGAACCGCTTCAAGGCATTTTAACTAAAAAAGAATATGATTTGTAAAAAAACGCAATAAAATTTATATAAAATAAAATTTGATTATCTGTATCTGCCGCTATGATAACGGCCTGGATTGGCAGATTCTATGATGACGTCACACGGCAGTAAAAATGGCGTCTGTCATTCATTCCTACTTACGTTCATTGGTTGGTTTATCGGGAATTGACGTCATAATTCCTGTGCGACTCCATATTGCCTAAGATAACGTTTTGGCGACTTAACTGAAAAGTAAATTTTCGTTTGCCTCTTTTAGAAGAAATACACGAAATAATTTAAAATGACCACTTTCTGAGGACTCCATGAACACCAACAAACAATAGAGACGGCTTTCAGAGATCGGTCAAATAGCCTATTCCCTAACGCGTTCAGCGTTAACGCGACACTTGGCTCAGCATCCCCGAGCCCCCAAGTGACGGCCGGGCGGGGATACCGCCGTTTAGCCAAAGTATTTTTCGCCAAATTTTACTTCCCAATAAACTTATGGCATCAGTTTCATTTCCCAAATGAAACTTTAGCAAGTTTTCATTTCGCATTTTATTCATTTGGTCAAATTATCATTTCGTATAATTTTACTGCGTCAAGTTTTATTAAGACAAACGTTTATTATGCTAACGTTTTATTTTGGCAAGTCAACAGAAATATAGGTGCGACGACGCGCGTAGCGAAGCGGAGCGCGTCGGAGCGTTAGGTTCTCTACGAGTATATAAGATCGAAAACAGAAACGATACTTTTGACTGAATAATGCTTGGTAAAATGAATTTTGACCAAGTATTTATTTGGTAAACAATAACTTGCCATAATAACTTTTGCTAACTGTTTATTTGCTTTAAGTTGTTTTGAGAAATGTTTTTTTGCCAAGTGATAATTTGCGGAAAATAGTTTGGGAAGTAATGCTTTGGGAAACGATTTTTGGCAATACATTAGTAAACCGGCCGGGCGGCGTGTTGCAGGACGCCCCAGCCCGAGAAGAAGCCCGAGCCGCAGTCCCACCTGCTGGATTTGCTGGACGTGAACCTGGGCAGCCCCGGCCCCCTCCCCGCGCCCCGCGCCGCCCACGCCGCCCCCGCGCCGCTCGACCCCTGGGGGCTGCCCTCGTCCCCCCCGCGCCACCTTCAGGTATTACGAGTGCGGAAAGCCAAAGTTGTCATCGCAAAGAGTTCCGACAAATGTCTACCCGAGCCGTTGACAGTCGGAACAAGTTGTAATGACGGTTCCGCACGTGTACTGAACAACTATTTAATTTTTTAATACAGTTGCGTAAAACTGAAGCTCTTTAATAAAATAATCTATATACATATATAAAATTCAAAGTCCTGACTGATTGACTCACTCATCAACGCTCAGCCCAAGCCGTTTGACCTAGGAAGCTGAAATTTTGCACAGAGGATCAATATATAATGTAGGCAAGGAATAAGAACGGATTTTTTGAAATTCAACCCCTAAGGGGGCGAAAAGGGTTGCCAAAATTTGTATGGGAGGTATAAAAAATGTTGTCGGATTTTCTTGAAACTTGAAATAAATACTCTTCAACACAATTAATTGAACACGTGTTTCGCCGTTTTTTCTAAATTTAACCCTTAAGGGAGTGAACGGGGTTGCAAAATTTTGAACTTAAGTCCACGCGGACGGAGTCGCGGGCGAAAGCTAGTAACACAATAAACTCGACTAACTAGTGGAAAATGGCGCCAACCGTAAAAGAATATAAGCAGAGATTTTTATTTTTTTCATCCATTCTGGGTAGGCAATGCGAACTATTCCCATACAGCCAAGTCTTCAGTAGAATTTTTTTATTGATATAAAATGAAAATTAAATTTAATGAGATGAAATGAAATGAAACCTAACCTAACTCAAATCATTAAATCTGATATTGAAACAAATTAGTAGCTTCTTTTTAGAAATATTTGCATAAATCATAAAAACTTCTAAGATTTTTTTTTAATAAAAACTTCGTGGTTGGTTTTTTCTTTTTAATAGACATTATTTTGACAGTTGGGAAAGAGAACGCACGAGTTCGGAAAAGGTAAAGAAAAAGCTTGAGTATGTAATATAGTAGCCCACATCCTGAACGCTATATGTCCCTGCAATACGCCACTTTTTGAGCAACTGTTTTGAAAAGTGCTTTTTTAATATTCATTGACCTGTAATAGAGTGTGGTTACCCTGAAGGCTGTCCTCCAACTACCAACTGCAGATATGCTCTGGACTATTTCTACCGTCTTTGGTCTGTACTAGAGTTAGGTTGCCATGGGAGTTACCCTTGTTCCCCCCAACACTGCAGGTATGCCCGGAAATACTTCTTCAACATAATCATTACTATTTCATAATATACCCGTCTTTACTGGTTTTACACCTAAAACAGCAGCTTAAATAAAACTAACATCACAAAAACAGGAAAATCGATGATACTCACAATTTATTAGAGTGTGGTTAAGAGGAAAAGAAAGCTGAAAAAACCACTGCCAACACCCTATTTTATAGAACTACAATTAAAATTAATAATATAAAAAATCGATGTACATTGCATAGTCAATTTAATAACAAATTAATTGTAGGAAGGCAATTCAATATACGAGTACATTGAACTGTAATAAGTTATAAACCTCGGCCCCAGAGGTAGTATTAATATTATTTCTTTCTTTTCAAAGAATATGCATTTGGATTTCGGAATATTCGGTGAACCTATGGTAAGATGTGTGTGAGCGTTGGCTAGATTTCACTGTATGCAACATTTCCTTTCCATACACAACAAGTATTTTGGTTTTGAAAACGAATGTGGAAATAGCTCTTAATCTATTCAGACTTTTTGAGTATGTACCTCACATATTTTAATGGGTTTTTCAAAGCTAGCGGCTGTGCCTGTTCGCTCAGCATGCACATGCTGACTCTCCCGACGTTGAGTGAGAGACTTGAAGTATTTGTCAGATGAGATTAGTTATGCAAATGTTCACAGTGTAAGCGTGGCAGCCAAATCCTGACTTTAAAAATAACAATTCAATTCAATTCAAATATTTTATTCATTGTCCAAACAAAGTGTTTACTTTATGAAAGTCAAGGTTGTTAGTTTCACAATTAATAGATTACATGGAGAAGAAACTAAGAAAGAAACTCCACATTTATTCTTTTCAATGGTTTACACTAGTAAACCATTGTCATTTTCAAGTTCAGGACTGAGGAGAATATTTACAACAAAAAAAAATACCAATGATATGTGTTGTTTTTTTTTTATGTAGCCAAAGATTATCTCTTTTTAATCATGCTCTGGCGACGTCACAAACCCCTAAATTTTAGAAAAAATATTAAAAATAGACATATTGTATACTGGGTGTTGATTTGTACAGTTTGATCCGACTCAGGGGTGGTTATTTACATGATACTGAAGCAAAAAAAAAATATATAGGTATAAAGATTTTTTTTTTGTGAAAATTACCTAAATATCATAAAGTTATTTATTTATTTACTTACAACGTTCTTGTAGCTTAACAGTATACACCAAATCGTTACAGAACTAAAGACAACCACTCACAATAATCTCTCTAACATTATATGGCTTAGCTTCTATCGTTTGCACTTGACGGGTCTGGCGGCGGGGGTTTCACGGGGCGGGGCGGGAGAGTGGGCCCGCGCGCTCGCCGCAAAACCGGGGATTTTAGGTGATTTTCACGAAAAAAAAAAAAAAATTTATATATTTTTTTGCTTCAGTATCATGTAAATAACCACCCTTGAGTTGGATTTAACTGTTCAAATCAACACCCTGTATCACTCAAATACCTAAATTAATTTCATAAAACGGTCAATATTTTCAAAGTGATTACAATAAAAAACATATCAAAAATAAGTAGCATAGGAAGAAATGGCTTTAAGCAATAAGTCCCCCAATTTTACTGTATCTTTGTAAATGTTTTGTATTTGTTTTTCCTTGTACAATAAAGAATATTCTTATCTTATCTTATCTTAAAGTGGAAACATTGGTTCCAGGAGACGTCGTCGGATGCGTGGTCGGCGGTAGGCAGCCCCGCGCGCGACCCCTGGGCCGCCGCGCCGCCGCCGCCGCCCGACCCCTGGGCCCCCGCCGCGGTGAGGATAACAATCATTTGCTGCACTTCCTAAGTCGACATAAACATTTCCATACAGGCACAAGGACACGTGATAGTGTTACAGTGATATAGCCATTACTGCGTTTTTACTTTGAATGTAAAAATAAGCAACTTGCAGGCATTTTTTGCAGTAAAAAAGTAATGGTGGCTGTAGATTTACAGTAGTTAACAGCCGTACATCTACAGTAAATCTAACGTAGATCTACAGTACAGCTACAATAGATCTACCGTAGTTCTACAGCCGTAGATCCACAGTACATCTACAAGTAGATCTACAGCCACCATTACTGTTGCAAAAAATGCCTCCAAGGAGCTTATTTTTGCATTCAAACTAAACACGCAGTAATGGCTAGTACTATGTTTCTCGTCACGAGGGCAGCGATATGGCCCCCGGTGTGACCCGCCCCCGGCCGTTGTCCGCAGAGCAAGTCCCCGCCGAGTGCGCTGTCGTCGCCGTCGCCCGAACTTGAGCAGTTCGACGCGCTGTCGCAGCGTGCACGCAACGGCAACGCCGCCCCCGCCGCCGCCAACGGGGGCGCCCTCGACCCCTTCGACCTCACTGGCCTGGGTCAGTACACTACTAGGAGTTGGCCGTTACTGTATTTTTCAATGACGAGACGAAACCAGATTGAAAAACTAATCTTAAAGACGGCCTTAGTGACTGGTTTTCCTTGATGCAATTTCCGTTTTTATTGTATGGAGATAAGGTTCATATTTAATTATTACACTGGCTTAGGGACCTTACACTTCTTTTTCTGAATGAAGTGTTTCGGCTGGTTCGACGCATTCACGCCACTCTCTGCCTCGTTGTTAGACTAGTTTAGTGACTTTACTACTTTTGCCGAATTTTGCTGAAGTGCGTTCTGGGCAGTAAAACGGTGTATTTAAACGGTGCGTCTTTGGAACGCTTACTCCTATATGCTACACTACGCTACAAACTTGGTCTCCTGTTCTTCACAAAGCAATTAATTTTTATGTGTTATCCATGGATTAAGTAGTGGGCAGTACATTTGCAATGTTTGATTGAGCCTGATTTATTTAACTACTGTAATGTACTACTGTTTTTTTTAAATAAAAAGAAAAGTACACTATATTCCTGAAGGACTTCAGTCGTCTAAGGGCTCTTACACACGACGTTTGTTAGGCGCCGTCGACGCGCGTCGTACGCATCTGTGTCGCGTCGCAAACGCAACGTTATTACAACCAATTTGTCTATTCACATATCTACACTAAGAAAGTAATATGCAGATGGTGACTTTTTCGCGCGCTGTCGACGAGTTACTAACGCGCAGTTGCATCGATATAGACGCGCTGGCATCGCGCGTTTTAAATTTTTAATGGTACACTTGCCAGTATTACGATGGCATCAATCGAGAAAACACTGCTTACGCTGGCCTTACGGCCTGGCCACGGGGGCGGCTGCGACTAGCGACTGAAACAAACTCATAGAAATGTACGTAGCAAGCCACGCGGTAAGACGCCCCGCCGTTCGCGCCGCGCGATTTTTCGCGCGGGCGAATAGTCCCGTGGCCAGGCCGTTAGTCGGTAACACAGCGCAACCTACCACCGAGCTACCTACACACGTTTTCGATAACGAAAAAGCACGATACACGCACGTTTGTACCTCGTTTTATTTTGCAAGGAAAATGTATACGACCTAAGGCCTATCTTGTCTTAGACAATATTTGTCTAGTCGCACCGACTACCCGTAATTTTGCTTCTTTATCTTCTTACGTCTGGCAGAAATTAATTTTAGTAATAAGACCACCAATTGTACTGTACCATGTTACTGTAAAATTTTATGTGTAATTCCTGGTGTACATACGATAAAGAATATTCTATCTATCGATCTAAGGCAAATTCATTAGTTTATTAGCGGATTGAATTTCACTTGCCGTTGCGTCGCAAACGAATCATTCTGACCGCCCCCGTCCATTCCAGGCGAGCACCTGAACGGCAAGCCGCTGGGCGGCGGCACGGGCGCGATCAAGAAGTCCCCGTCGGCGTTCCTGGGCGAGAACTCTTCGCTGGTGAACCTGGACAACCTGATCCAGCCGGCCGCCGCCGAGCCGGCCGCGCCCAACCCCTTCGCCGCGCACGAGCCGCGCCCGCAGCTCTTTGCGCAGCCGCCGGTGAGTGGGGACTGGTCCGGTTGCCAGTTAGTGCCCTGCCTCACGGGACATTCGGGCCTCACGGGGCGAATACGGTAGTTTCCATGGTCAAAATAATTAAATTCTATTTAGTCCATATTTTATATTATAAAAACATTGGACACGTATTTTTTCTTTTTTCGATTCAACAAAAAATAACACAGATATAGCCCATTAAAGTTACGTGTGACGTCACTTTAATGGGCTATATCTTTGTCATTTTTGGTCTAATTTACAAATAAAAAAATACGTGTCCCTTATTTTTGAATAATCTAAAAGACGGACTAATTACATTTTTAGGGCAACTAGCCCATTGTCCCGTGGCCAGGATACGTGGATACGTAGCTGGTGACGTCGCCATGGCGTCCTAGTGAGGCAGGGCACTAATGTCCGGTTGGCAGTAAGTGTACTTTACTTTTTATTTTACGGACGCCGGTAGAGGCTGGTCCGGTTGGCAGTAAGTGTACAACCGCCGGTAGAGGCTGGTCCGGTTGGCAGTAAGTGTACAACCGCCGGTAGAGGCTGGTCCGACAGCCGGACCAGGCTGGGCAGGACTGGTTCGGCTGTCGGTACGGACTGGTCCAGGTGCTGGATTGTACTGGCTGCCGGTAAGGATTGGTCCACTATCGGTGAGGACTGTGTTTTATTCATTTTGATTACAAAACCCACAGTACTAGTTAAGTAATATTAATAAGAATATAATTTACCATAAGCTAGTTTAGGGCTTATATTAAAGTAACTCTGACACAGGCATTACGAGACCTTCAGTAACAGGCCGAGGCCGGCAGGCGTTCGTCGCTGTTGTGTCTGGAGCATATTTGTAACAAGACTTAGAACGCCTTCACACTATGTAGGTCGCAAGCAGTGCGGCTACAGCGGGTGCCTTCTCATTACAAACACAGCCGCGCGACTTACGGTGACGCACCTCACTACGACGATAGATTCCATCGAGGAAACATCATTGTTGCTCCTGCTTTTGTTGGTTCTCCTTCAGCGCCATAGACGTCGCGTTCATTGTAAAAAGATACAGTACTGGATCGATTCTTTGTTTCGAAATCGGCATGTGAATTCTGTGTCAAATTCGCTCGTTGTGCAATATATTGTTCAAACGTGCAACACTGGGTCAAAAACTGATCTCACGCGGGTGCCGCGCCGCCGTCCGCTATGAAAAACTCGTGTCGCGCGGCTGTCACTTAGCATGCGCGGCTGTCGCGCTGCTGCCGCGTGGCCTGCTATCTAGAGTGAAGGAGCTCTTAGACTTTGTACCCAAAGTTGTTAACACGTCCTTTCCCGCGGCAGGCGCGGCTGACGATAAACGAGCTGAAGCAGCAGCAGCTGGGGCTGGGCGCCGCGGGCTTCCCCCCCGCCCCCGCCCCCGCCCCCGCCCCCGCGCCCGCCCCCGCCGACCCCTGGGCGGCCCCCCCGCGCGCCGCGTCCCCCTGGTCCCCCGCGCGGCAGACGCCCAACCCGTTCCTGTCCTAGCGCACAGGTAACTCGGCCCGCCGTCACACTAATAACAGCTCTAAGAGCCTAAGCACACTACGTATTTTAAACGCGTAGACGACAAATTCTCTTAGTACGTAACACTCGCTTTTAGCGCTGGCAACTTCTTTTAGCGCAGGTTACTCTCTCTTCTAGCGTAAAGGTAACTCTCGCCTCTGGCGCGTTGGTGACTGACTTTTAACGCTCAAGTAATTCTCGATCGACAACAATTTAACACATGTTATAATGTACCATGATTCCTTAACGGGACTTCACTGGAAAGAGCTAGAAGTTGCCGCACAAGACCGCGAGAAATGGAGATCCCTTCTACAAGCCCTATGTCCCTGATAAGGGATAAGAGGAAATAATAATAATAATAATCATCATCATCATCATCATCATCGTCATAAGGTACCATTCCAGTGATCCGTCAGGATCGCAACTGGCAGTCCCTGGTTTCTACCTACCCTCTGAAATTCAGGTGTGAGTTTATGTATGTAATGCACATTTTCTAATCCTATATCTTCCGCTTCCAGGGTAAAGACTCACCCGCCCCGCGCCCGCTGACGTGTGATGTGACCAATACGCCCTCGCGACTTCAAGCGGCGGACGTTGCTAGAAGCAGCAATGTATGACTGCACTCTGCAGTTCAGTGACCTCCGTCAGTTTGGCCTCCGTTACTAAACGAACTGAAATGGGAACGATCAATTAATCTATCTGCCCGTAATCGTCCACTGCTTGGACATAGGCCTCCCGCAAGGCACACTACTTCTTTCAATCGAATGATATTTATTTTCAATAGAATTTCACAAATAGTGTGTATACTGGCTGACTAGAATACCCAGTGCTATGGTTCTCCTAGGAACACTGTTGGAGCGTTGCCACATTGTCCGATTCGATATCGGTGTCGAACGACGATAGCCGACACCATGAATATGTTGTCACATATTTCTGACAAAATCGTTCCGATGCGGCCATTTTCTAAATGGCCGCCGCTTCTCGGCCCCTAGAAAAATTCAAAAATTTTTTTTATTTCAACGTAAAGAATTTACATTCTGCTTGTTGAATGTCAATGTACATACAGTTATGTATAATGTTAGCCGCTGCCTTAGGGCCGTCTGTAGTGGAGAAAAAGGCAGCGAAAAAAAACTCCACTCTGACCATCTTTTCTCAAATCAACTTAAAGCTAATACAAATTAGGTATGAGTGTTCGTATACCAAGAATCTCAAGATCCATGAGTGCAATCAATACTTGCAAAGTCAAACATCATTTAATATTCTTAAAAGGTAATAAAACACCAATGCTGCGGCCAGACACGGACGGCACCCGAAATTTTAGAATTGAGATACACGTATAGGACACATACAAACGTTAGCGGCCGACGGCTCACGGGGGCCCGATTGTGCCGCCAACATATGTGTCGGGTCTGATATCCGATATTGGACCGAACGATATGAAAGACAGATACATATTTCATACAGGTTACTTAACCCGATATTGAATCGGCGTCGTCCGAGAGCGATATCGTATCGGATAGTGTGAAAAGGCTTTTAGGGTCTAAAAACAAGTGGAAAATTAAACTTTTTAGTTTTGCGTTAGAGTTCCATCTCGAGGAAACAGACTGAACACAACTCAAGGGACGTTTTTTTATCTGTTTCGTACAAACGAACACAGATAAGTGCTTGAGGCTTTATAATAATGACCTCAGAGTCAGACTCATGCGACCACACGTGTGAACTAGTGAAAAATGAACTAATGTAAGGGTTAAAAATTGTAGTGACGCCATAGTGAAGGCCTTACTCGTAATTCGGTCACGGTATTTGCGAATAATACATTTTGTACGACTTAGGATTTTTACACAATGTGTGATGCATCGACATTGGTCACTTCGAGACAGACGTAGTTGGATTCCTTTCGGTTAAACACAAAATTAATCATACATTTCATCTACAACTATTGAACTTTTTGTGTAATATCATTATTATTACTGTTTTAGTTAGACCTTTCCGATTTCTATAGATTCTTTGTCCTCGTATTAATCACAAAATAGGCAATAGCTTGTATCTCGAGACGTATTATGTTACGAAGGCAATTTTGGAGCGAACGGCGAATGTGTTTTAGTGGTGTTGAAAATACTAACAAAAACATATGGATTTTAAAAAATCTATTTATATTCTACGTGGTGATAGGTTTACGGATCGCGATAAAATTATTCTCGACTTCAGAAGCGTTTGGTCGGATTTGTCATTTTTATACAGGAGAGCGAGCCTACAAGTTATGAGAATCGCTCGTAGCCTGAGCTGCCTGAGTGATCTTAAACGATCGCTAAGGTTAACCAACATGCGGCGCGTTCAGTCCATGGATGGGTCACCATCTATGATTAACGCTAGTGGCATTTTTCCGAGCGGTTCCGTGCTTCGCAAGGCACGTTAAGCAGTTGGTGCCGGCTGCCGTCAATAGATAGCAGTCGTTAAGCCAATTCAGAGGCCATAGGGCGGCTTGAAAGCTTCTCACAGTAAGACCAGCTACTAGTCTTACAAGCCTCCACCAATCCGGACTTGGCGGAATCCCCCCGTGATGGAGTATGGTCTATACCTTCCTCAGGGAAGAGACCCGTGCCCCTCGGTGGGGACATAATGGGTTGACGATGATGATGATGAGCCTACAAGTTACTACCCTACAGACGACATTATGCACCTGAATTATCCCAGCAATCGAATAAGATGGAAATATGTTTCTCATATGGTTAGAAAGAGCTCGATGAGCCGAGATTAAAAATGTTAAAAGTCATTTTCGTCGGAATCGCATACGCGACCAAACGCTTCTAACGTAGCTTTCTAAACTAGACAGGCGACTGCCACATCGAGTCTGGCTTGCCGAACGATTCTAATAGTAAATTGTAAGAACTGCAAGGACTAGTTTACGATGCAGTCGACGGTGCATGGATGTATTAGGTACACAAAGAGCGTACGCGGCGCGTGTAAACGCGTGTCTGAATGCAGGAGCAAAAGGATTGAACGCCGTTACCGTGCGTTATGAAATGTGATACTTATTCGTCCGTTTTTTCCGTAGTTGACGGTCGCCGTCAGTACCACGACGCAGTCACATATGGCTACAGTCCTATTTTTAAGGTAATACAAATGAAAAGGCGGCCTGTGACAGCAGTATTTTCGGCATAATCAAGCTAGGCGATTGACAAACTCTTGAGCATCTCACCTTTATACTGTTCGTAGATAAAGCATATTGTTGTTGTCTTTTACTGGTTATTTAAGTCAATTAGGGAACATTTGGCCCAAATTAATGCAAGATTAATTTCTGGCTACGTGTGACTGCGTTGTTAAGATAAAGAGAGACGTTTTTGGTCTCGGGATATTGGAAATATTCCGTCACTTTAGTGCAAGAATGCCTGTCCCTTTCATATACCTCAAAGCAAAGCAATAGACATAATCTTATGATAGCAACACAATCTAAACACATTTACATCACACGAAATATTCACAACTAGCTAGAAAGGTTATCGCATATTTGTAAGCAACGTACGCGCCGAACGCGCCGCATTTCTGTGTGTTGCACAATAACAATATTTGCAGTTTTTTCTTGCCTCTGGTGTGAAACGGTGCGGTGACATTGTGCTATGGAAGAAATAGTTGTAATAGCCTGCTTATTGGCAGAAGAAGAAAAAATTTAATTCCAAGAAAAAAAGACTCTGGATTCACAACATTAATTCAAAAAGGAACTTATATGGAGCATATTCAGCTCTTCGGATCCGAATGAGGCAACACTGAGTGGCAGCACGCGCCGCACGCGCCGTACGCGCCGCATTATATGACGTCATCAGAATGCTTCCTTCGGAGTTCGGATGCCTACCGTATTTTACGAAATGCGGCGCGTACGGTGCGGATAAATATGCGAGATTTCATATCATTGCATACAACGAATTCTAAAATGCGGCGCACGGTGCGGATAAATGTGCGACCAACTTAAAGAATCTCACCTTTGTGCTGCGTTTACATGCACGATAGAACTCGTACAAGTAGACTAGCGCAAGTCCAAAAAAAAAGAGTAGTAAAGCTCGAAACACTTGCGCCAGTCAATTTGCACTTGTTCCGTCATTGACCTGCCTCTCCACTTTGTGGTAATTAATACAAATGTTGAAGCGCATAAAGTTGAGTATACTGTAACGTAAGATCTTCACATTTACAAGCGCACTCAAACGACGGGTCTTAGTTTAACAGGTCTTAGTCGAACTTAGTTCGAACCGTTAGGGCAAAAAACTCTCGGGCTCATCTAAAATTGCATCGTAACTTTTAGTTGCGCCCGACACAAAGTGGTCTCTGACATTGCGTGAACGTACGGAATTCTATAAAAAAAAAGGGGACCGTATCGTTTATAGGGAAACAAACGTTTAATAGTGGATATAGTAATCTATGTAGAATCGCCACCTGAAAGAAACTTATTCTATATTACATACAAAAAATAAGTTCAACAAAATAAAATTGTAGGTCACATACGGTCACATAATGTGAACAAACCTCGTGCGACCACTCCGCTGTACCGCGGGTCACGTGAGTGCTTCAGTAACGACTCAGTCTCGAGTTGTAAATTGTGCCTTAGAATACCAGTTTTGTATTTTAAAAACGACATTTTGCTGCCCGCTTTAGGTTTAGAGCCCCACTGCGTTCTAATCATCAAAATGTACCAACGACACTTATCTTGTACACTCTAGATTCTGCTGGGGTATGGAATGCAGTATAAGGCGCAATAAAAAATAATGATTTTTATTGATACATCTTAAGTTTGCGCTTAAAACTCTGCAAGTGATTATACTATAGGAGTGTTTCCACACTGTATTTATTTAAATCTGTATGTAAACGAGGCACTTATTTTACTGCTATTGCAATAAAGTTCAATGGATGCCTTCGCAAGCCCTGTGAAAGCTCTGAAGTATTCCCACTACGACCAACAGATCCCACACTTTCAATGTGTACGTTTGCTGCGTACAAAGTAATTCCATTGTTATTACCAACGTGTGTGTAAACTTATCTTGAAATAATTTTACAACCCTCATTATCTAAATAGTATTGAATCGTAAGGTAAATTGTGTATGATTAGTTTTTTTTATTGCAATGTTGCCAGCAGAGGATAAACGAAGTGGCGCAATTTTTGCCACTATTGCAAATGTTTTTCTGGCAACACTGCACCTATTGTTTTTTGCTTTATTATTAACTAGCAGGTTCAAATGGTTATTGATTTGTTTATCAGTTATTGTAGATAAATTATTTTTAATATATTAATTTTTGACCAATAAAATGCATCGATGCTAATCTAATGTGTCACTAGATAGCTAGGGCGATACTGTAAAGAATAATGTAACTATTTAATTAAAAAATATATAAGTTTTTCAGTAAACGGTGCATTTCATTTTCGTCCTATTATTAAGAGGTGTCGAAGAAAATAAAACAACTGTTTACAATATGATTATAATTTATTCATAAATAGTTTACAAAGACATTATCGTACAAATAATAATTTTAGTTTCGGCATATTGCGTTGTAAAAATACTCAAAAACAATTATTAGGTATGTTGGTATTTTTGTTCATTACAAGACAACTCTCGCCTCCACTTCGTAAGTACATTGTAAAGGGTAAACCGCGCAAGACGAGTCTTCGTTTCTTATATACAAAATATTACTAAATGCACCAGTACAAAAAGTGTTTCCATATAAAAATGTAAAAAAGGTTCTCTCAAGTTGTTTCAAACGCTAAAAAAGTATGGAATGGACGAGACCCGCGGTCTTCTCCGGGAGGTCACGATAATTGCTTACCTCTAACTTGATGTAACTTACAGTAACCTAACTAGCTTACACATTCATTACAATTAGTTTTAAGCCAGACTTAGTGCGTTTAAACATTGAGCAATGCAGGGGAACATGAGACGGCGACCATGGGGACTATTCGCCCTGGCTATCCAGAGCGAATACACACAAGAGCGAAGATTTAACTCATGGTTGTCTCAAGGGAGAACATTGCTTTCTACACACGTCTGGTATTGCGTCAATCCCTTTTCCTTAATAGTTACAAATGATACTGTATCTTCATTTATTCTGTATGTTTGTAGGTTTCAGTCTCACGATGTTAAGATTCTCACTAAACTACCAAGTTGAAGGAGAGCTGAGATAAAAATAAAAATGTTTAACCATCGACTAGATACTACAATATCCAATATTTATTTTCAAAACCAATTCTTCTGTTAATTCAGCCGTACAACTAAAAATAAATAAATTCCAAGCGATATATTGATGGTCACAAAATAAAAATATATGATACCTTTCAATAACAAAAGCCTACGCCAGATCTACCGAGTAAGTATGATAAATCTATGATTATTAAATAATAATAAGAAAGCGATATTTCCATAATGATCACATACGCACTACACCGCGCGTTAAATAGCCTTATCCATACTAAATGCAAAGTCGGGTAGTTGCTGCAAGTGCGCCATCTTAAGTTTTATTTTTTTTATTGCGGAAATGTATCAGAACAATGCCTTCGCACATTGACCAACATTTCCATTTTCAATTATTATCTTTACTCAAAACCATTTGCAGTCGATTCTCGCTGTAGAATCAGCCGTTTGGTAAGTTCGGAGGCGCCCATCTTGGATTTACTCCAAAAACAACATGGCGGCCTTATGCAATCCTCAAAATGGCGTCAACTGCTTCTCAGACTACCCACAAAATGTCCACCCGCGTTCACATCACACAACTGTTTCGATTATGACATGACCTATGGAGAATTCATCATTACAAAAATACATCGTTTGAAAAAAAAATACTAGAGCTTCTGGAAGAGTATGTGAACAGGACCTTTGTTTTGTTAGCTTACCCAAAGACGTCCGCCAGCGGGCCCGGCGGCGTGCCAACGAGCGTCTTTAGAAACCTATCCTACGCCTGACGGGGGTCTGTTCTGGAAGCGCGGGCTTCGAGAGCGGGTCCCCGGGTTCGCCGTTTAGTACTCCCAATGCGTGGCGGAGGAGAGGTCGGTGCCGACGAGGCGGAAGTTGCCGTTCTTGGCGGCGGCGAGGTACTCGCGCGAGGCGGCGGCGCGGATGGCCAGCCGCGTGGGCTCGCGTAGCTCCAGGTGGAAGCCCTGCGGCGAGTCTGCGTCGCAGGTCACGGACTCGCTGTCCGCGTGCCAGTACTTGCCGTTCGATCCTGGGGGAAACGGGACAGGTGAGTTTGTTTAGAGGCAGAGGATTAAGGTTACCGAAATGAAACATAGCTCTGAAGTTCATGCTTCCACTTAAAATAGTTTACAAGATATGGAGGTCCGAAAATTGGAGTTTTTTTTTTGGCACTCACTAATGGATCATCTAAAATTTTTCATTGGTTTTAGACCTTATTTCAAAGGTTCAATTTGTCATGGGAATTATTTGACCACTGCCCAGCAAAGGGTTAAGCTAGAGCTTTGAAAACTCCAACTTGAAGTTTTGGTCACAGGACAGCACAAGATTCATGCTACTAATGCTGCTGCCTAACATCGCGATTAATGTTTTCATTCGTCATCTTGTTTATTTCACTTCAAATTCAGAAAAGATATTCAAAGTAACTTAGAATGTGAATTATTGAATGTTACAAGTAAAACTGGGTGTCCGTTTTGTAATCTACATCATTTTGGAGAAAAAACGGAAAAAAGCACTTACGTTTTTCGAATATACCTAAATTATCTAAGTTCTTAATTAATCTAGTTATTTTTTTTTAAACTAATGCATTGAACTGGACATAACTATTTAATTCCAGGCATCTTTATCATCTACATAATCCTTAATGTTTTTTTTTTAATAGCGCTTCTGGCAAGCTTATTGTATTTTCAGGGATTTTATTGCAGAAATATATATATATACAATGCTAAAGGATGTACTTATTAACCTTTGCCAGCCTTCGTGATATAGAGGTAGACCTCATAAAACGCATTCAATGGTAACTGTTAGACGCGAACACCTAAGCGAGTTTAGTTCTAGTTAATAGTTATATCGAAATTCTTGACTTTGCCAAAGTTTCTTTAACAAAACTACAATTTCTCGCAGCAAAATACCTTTTCGAAAGACAAACAGGGCCTTATTTGGGGCCAGAGAAGTTAAACTGGTTCATAATGAAATCGAAAGTTTGTTTTTATCACATGGTCACCTTATGCGATCGATCCGATTCAGCTGAGTGGTTTCAACATAAATGGTTTTAAAACAAAATTCACTTCATAAATGTTAGGTATGCCTGTCATACAAACAAACATAAATAAATGCAATATTAGATGTTTCTTGCCATGGCATTATGTGTAATTAATTATATTTTAATAAAATGTCTATGAAATCGCAGTGCGAGTCGAATTCACGCAGTAAGGGTTCCGCAGTACCTTCCTATCCATCCCTTACTGGGTACAGGACCCTAAAAATAAAGCTGCTGGCTGCTGGGTAGCGCATCTGCCTACCATGCGAGAGGTCCCGGGTTCGAATCTTGGCTGGGAACAAAAAAACCCAGGTCTTGGATATTTACATGTTTGTGACGTCGCTGTTTCTGGTTCCCACGACACAGGGTATCCTAGTGTGGGGCCAGAAGCAATGTATGTGCCCTTAAGTAAATTTTATGTTATGTTATGGCTATTTATAAGATAATGTAAAACAGCCGACAGCATTGTAACCATTTTACAGACCTCTACAACAAAACGACATGTTGCAAATTCTATTAATAGGTAATGCATCAGTATGCTGAGTTGGAGCCTCTTTGTGTTGTTTGAAGTAAAGTTGGAGATGGCTGGGCGCCATACAAAACTGTACGGAACCCGGCAGCCTTCGATTTTATATGCCTAACATGTCAGTTTCACAATTTTTGTTTTGTTGACTTTCGTGTATTGTGTTACGTACTTTGGGACGCCCCAGGCGGACATACCTCGACCAAATAGGGGATATATTAGCAAAGGGCAAGATAAAAAGTACCCGAAACCGACGTGGATGCAACGACTAATGAATGTCGATGAAGCTAAAGTCAGTCCCTGGTCTCTGCCTACCCCTCTGGGATACAGGCGTGAGCTTATGTAGGTATGTATGTTACCTACTTGTCTACATTGTGTTTCCGTGACAATTTTAATAAATGTCTCTCTTTCTTTCTTTCATCGATTTACCTTTGAAGTAGACCAGTCCCTTAGGTCCCCGGACGACCTGAATGGTCTCGTAGTTGGCCTTATTGCACTCCATCTTGACGCCCTTGGGGCCCACGAAACCTTGCTCGCACTTCAACACCAAGATTGGCCTGGAAGGAAGCAAAACGGCTGGTTATAATGAGGCCCTAATACATCTTTAGTCTGACAGGAAATTAAATAAAGTTATCTTGAGACTCAGTAAGTAGCTCGGAAGCGATGTCTCAATCACTAGATAGTGGTGACCAAGGGTAAAGTAAACAATAATTATTATTTCTTGTTGAAATGACAACCAGCTGGCGATGTAGACAAATTCTGTCAATTCCCACGAAATGGGATTTTTACGTTACTTTAATTTTAATTTTAATAAATGAATGTTCAATCTAGTACCTAAATAAGTAAGTGGATGACAGCATGTTTTTATTGCATTTCAGTAGGAACAGTCGGACACAATATGTTTTGCTCCCAATGACAGCCGTTTGATCGTATCATACTCCTTTCATGGTTTCGTTAAGAGCGGTTATGAGCAGTCATGTTATGTATATGACCTGCCCCATTACTAATTGAACGTAATTTCTGTTACAATTGAGTCAAATTTAGGCAAATTAAGGGATGTCTTCGGTTCTGATTCGCTCTAAAGTTACAATAAGTTTAATGCTATTTTTGACTAAAACATTGTAAAAGATTTTTCTTTCCTGTAAACTTGAAAACATTTGTAGAGATAATAGTCAAATAAGATGTACAACTAGCGCCCTTACTTCTAATAGTAATTTCTTCCACCTCATATTGCAATCAGTTGAGATCGTCAGTGAGTCAATATACCTTTTTTATAGAAAGGCAAACTGGAAGTCATTTTTTACCAATAAAGCCGCCGATTGTACCTCTGTAAATATTTTGGTTTTTTTTACCAGTGTTCAATGAATAATGTTCTTAGATTATACCTATCCGTTTCCTTAGAAAGAAAATAAAAGTCTCACCTGTTGATAAGGTAGAAGAAGTATTTGCAGTTGTCGTCGACCCCGTCGGCGTTGGCGTAGAGGTGTCCCGAGCGCTTGGTCATCAGGTACTTGCCGTTGTTGGCGCGGAAGGTCACGGCGCCGTCGCCTTGCCACTCCAGCTCGAACAGGGCGTTTGACGATCTGGAAATAGACGAAGGACTGGACATGAATCTTTAACATATGACGACCTCTATGGCGAAGCGGTTAGCGCATCTGCCTCTCATGCGAGAGGTCCCGGGTTCGAACCCCTTCTGGGGACAAAAAAAACCTCCCACGGCTACGATGTTTACATGTTTGTGACGTCGCTGTTTTGGTTCCCACGACGTGGGTATCCTAGTGTGGGGCAGGAATCAATGTATGTGCCTGTATGTAAATATTTATGTTTATATTATGTAATCAATTACCTACTTATAAAGATATAGATTCACAAATATAGACCTAAATCAAAAGAAGGGGCAGAACAAACTCAGACTGTACAACTAAAATACTAAATTTATAGACACAAAAGATCCAATGGCGCTAGCGGCGCAATCCGCTGCACCGCCAGGGAAATGAGTATGACAAATCTATGAATCTACTTTTAGTTTACAATAAAAAGAGATCCACGAAGGACGGGGATTTTTTTAATTCAATAAAATTCCGTGTGGAGTGTGTGATTTGATCAATGTGAAAATGAAATGAATGAAAAAAATGAAAAATCTTATACGAAAGTGGACACGTCCCACTTCTGATCTATCTAAGCTCACCGTAAGACAAAAATAGCTAGCGCTTGTTTGAAAAAAACCACAGAACTCGAACTTACTCGTACCTCTAGACAAAGCGTGTAGCAGAAAGGTAAGATAGCAAAGGGTTTAAACTACTTAACAGAAACAATTTTATTTATAAAGAAAACTCTGAAATCATGAAAGCATATCCTACTGTTCGAATAAAAAAACATTAAAAACTATCCATTGCTCGAAAAAAAAAAAACCCAAAAAAATCGTGTCACGTACAGTCGACAGCGCATCATCCTATATACACCCATGCACTCTACTCCGTTGCATTACGGGCGACTTTGCAACTAAAATGTGAAGGTTGCTGTGCTGTCGACTGTACTGTTCGATACAGCATTTTGTTACCCTTAAGCTAGTTTATGGTCAACAAGCCTTGTGTTAGCTCAGGGTCTTTCGGTGAGATAAATAAGCCAGTGGACTGTAGATTTGGTTTAAGTGGTATATTATCAGAAATGAAGAAATAAAACAATTTGTGTATCGACCCGTTGGCGAAAAAGTCAGAAGTGCCAGCGGCGCGCTCCGTCGACCCGCTCCGCTGGCGAGGTTGTCGGGCCGGTTTTGGCCTGCGGGGGCGCGGGGCTCCGCTCAGTGAGGTAGGGCTCCAACACCTTGCTTCCGAAACCGAAGTCCGATGAGAAGTAAACTCACTTCTTGTCCCCGCTGGCCTGGATGCCGCCGCCGGTCTCGAGGGTCCAGTAGCGGTCCTGCATGGTGCGGATGTACCAGCGCTTGGTGGCCCAGTCGAACTCCAGCTGGAACGTCTCGTGGTCCGAGATCTCGTCCTGGTTCGCCGTCACGTCCACGCCTGAATCAAACAGAAGATACGTTCAATGAAAGTACGATATCTTAGTCTCTCATTTTTTTCTTGAATCAATGACGAGATTTAGAAGAAATACTGAAGGTAATTGCTGCATCACACACTACATACCAACTTGATCGAGTGATTGAAATTTCTTTAATAGGTACCTATACATAAGAAATAATGTCTGTAAAAAGGCGAGTTTAATACTAAAAAGCATTTTTTTTCCAGATAACCATGGGTGATGTGAAAAGAGTAAGGGATAGTGCTAGAGAAGTCTTAGGAAAAATAAAAAAGATAATTACTTACAAATTACTAGTACCTGATGTAAAATCAATGTAATACGTTAACTTCTAATAGAGATACATAATTGTATACTACGCACTATGCTAACTTATATATGAGAACATGATCGGAGTGGAGTTTTTTTTCGCTACCTTTTTCTCTACTACATTCGGCCCCAAAGCAGCGGCTAACATAATCATTGTAAGTACATTGACATTCAACAGACAAAGTGTAAATTATCTACGTTGAAGAAAGTAGGTATTGCCACCCCGCCGCATTAGCCGACAAGAAGCCACTTGACACGATCGACTAGCGTACGGCTGCGGCTGTTTGAACAAACATTAAGACTGCCCCAAAATAGAGAGCTCTGGGTGCTTCAGACAAGTATGGAAAGCCATTCTATCAACGCGTTGATTGCCGAAGGAGTTGGTATAAACGGCGCACTTTGCTTTCACTCCAAGACAAGAATGCCGGTAATAAGTAGGTATAGCTAACTTTTTTATCTATTTCAAGCACCCAGCATTCCTTGGTACATAGTACTAGAAACCCACAATCTCAATAAACCTACCTCGAAGCTTGTTCGTGTGGTTTTATTTCCTTTTTTCTCGAGAGCAGCCAACGCTGCTGCATTGTGGCATTACAATACTGGCAACTTGTTTGCCACGCGCGCGCCCAACCGCGACGCGGCTAGCGCTACCGCAATATGTTACTACAGAAGATCAGCTTGGTACCCAGCTTCAAACATTAAGCAATAACTTATAAACAAGGTGGATCAGGAATCTGCATGGTGCTCGTTTGTAGGAAGCACTTAACTAAGCTACGTATGGCGCTATAATAAGCATAGCTCACCTCGAATATCCTCGTAAGGCCCGACCTTAAAAATAACAATTGTTTTTGTGATCACTTGAAGACATTGGGCCTTACGAGGATAATTTTACCCCTTAGCTATCCTTCTGTGTCCAACTACCATTTCTCCGGAGCCTTAAATGTCATAATGTGGAGTGTATGTGTAATATTGTTAGTAACGAACTTAATTCGAGAGAATGTGAGAAAGAAAAACTCATAAAAGAAATTAGCTTTTGTTTTTTAAAGTTATTGTCTCTTTTTTTTTCTTTATTAGAAGTTTAATTGAGCTGTTGCAGGCATCACCACTTTTTGAAATAACTATTATGTATAATAAAACCTTTATGTTAGTGTAATTCTTAAGAACCTTAGTCATGATGGCCTGGTAGCCGGACATCAAACACCAATAAACGTTGAACATTTATTTCTTGCCTTAAGTGGCTCTGGCTATTGTATTCCCGGTGTTTACTTCTGTAGTACACCGTGCCTTGTACTATCATGTATTCTGTGACCGTGCATCTAGGGCTGACAACGTCAGCGTTTGCTATTCTAATTAGCGAGTGTAATGAGTCATTAGCCAGAGGTGCAATGAGGAATTCCGGCTCATTCAACACGGCGTTCAACAGCCCGGTTGATATACCTACGCTGTGCGTAAGTCATGGGCTGTGGACAGAATTACGCTGCAGGCGGAATGCCTCAAGTGTTTCTTTGGACCGATGTTTGTGTGGTTTTTTTTAGTTACACTTTATTGAGCAAAATAGATAGATAGATAACACTTTATTGCTCAACCATAGTACAGAGTTATTTTAATTTCCTTATGTTATGTTATTAAAATACATAATTAAAAAACATAAACATAACATATAAACATTTACACACAGGCACATACATTGCAAAAAAAACAGGGTTGTCTTAGTTTATGAGCAGGAGTTTAGTTGGCGCCTGCCACAAAGTATGAACCTTCCTGCTACTTCAAAATTATTCTTTTTTGTATATGTAGATTGTGTTTTTTATCCTGTGACAATTTTTGCGCAAGTTTTTGTTATTAAAATTATTGATTCTATCTGCTAGTCGCCGTAAAGATCGTTTCACCAAACAAGTTTCACGGTAAGATCCTTAAGGCTATAACAATAATAGCCAAAATTTGTTAACTCATGGGGCTTCTTTCGTGGCACGAACTCTACATTTAGTGCGAGGATTTATAGAAGGGATATGGAGTGGAGAGATGAATGTGGAGCTTCTTTGTTAGCTTCTTTGACATTCATAAAGTAAACATTTTGTCTTTACTGTGAATAAAATATTTGAATTTGGATAAATCCCTTCAACTAATCTTACCGTAGAGAAAATATATAGCATAGCCCTAAAAATAATTATGACGTAAAGTTACGGGTTGGATTGGGTTGGCGTCAAATAGAGGCAATCTATGTGTGTTTTGGTGTGTAAATAAAATCATTATCCATCTATCAATCTGTCGGACAGAGTTTAATAATGTGCCCAACAGTAGACTCTTTATGGGTTGATCAGAAAGTTGTACACAAGAGAAAGTGACTACCAACTGGTGACCACAAAGAATGAATTCATCTGACTACCATGCGAGAGGTCCCGGGTTCGAATCCCGGCTGGGGACGAAAAAAAAACCCAGGTCTTGGATGCTTACATGTTTGTGATGTCGCTGTTTCTTTTTTCCCACGACACAGGGTATCCTAGTGTCAGACTAGAAGCATTGTATGTGCCTGTATGTAAATGTTTAAAAAAAGTTAAATTAGGAGTTTGTTTGAAATAAAGTCTAGGTTACTTCAACGCCAGTTTATTTATTTTATTATACATCCCCTACTAAGTATTAGCAAGCAAAAGGCAATATAAAAAGTACCCGAAACCAGCGTGCGTGCATGCAACAACTAACAAATGTCGACGAAACGAAAGTGATTTGTCAGGATCGTGGCAGGTGACCGTCCTTGGTATCTGCCCACCCCTCTGGGATACAGGGCGTGAGCTTATGTATGTATGTAAGTCTAATCACTTTAATTCCTGATGTTAAATGTCATTGTATAAATAAGCCGTTAACTGTATAACGATTCGACTTACTATAACGAGACATAAAAAAATACTATTTAGCATTTCATAGTAGGTTCACCCTGTATAGTAAGCGCCGAATAATTTGCGCTTGATCGGGCAATCGACCGGCGCGCGCGCACGTCCAGCGGACAGAGTCGGAACTTCGGAAGTCAGGCTGCGCGTGACTCCGCCGAGCGGACGCTGCAGATGCCTTGCAGATAAAAATACTTTAGTACGGTCTACAGCTTCAGTCAATCGTGCTGACTGCTTTGTCGGTCTAGCGGTAAACACGCTTGACTACTAAAAAGCAGGACGTGGCTTCCATTCCCGCTGGAGGCCGGTGTACTTCATTTGTACAACATAAAACATAAAACACACATTTACATACAGGCACATACATTGCTTCTGGCCTCACACTAGGATACCCTGTGTCGTGGGAACCAGAAACAGCGACGTCACAAACATGTAAACATCCAAGACCTGGAGTTTTTATTTCTCCCCAGCCGGGGATCGAACCCGGAACCTCTCGCATGGTAAGCAGATGCGCTAACCGTTACGCCACAGAGGTCGTCATGACAACATAATACAAATGGGCTCAGAGTGATTTTCGCAAATTTACAGATGGATTGAATTTCGCGTGTGATTTGCGCAGAGTGATTTTCGCAAATGTACAAACGTACAAATGGGCTCAGAGTGATTTTCGATGTTCATGACGTTATATGTCAGGATCGTAGCAAGTGGTGGTCCCTGGTCTCTACATACCCCTCTGGGATACAGGCGTGAGCTTATGTATGTATGTGAAATTTCGAACTCGCTACCTACCTAAATCTATCATCTATTATTACTAACTTTATTCCGGATACACTTATTCGCAGAGCCTCATCATGGCGAGTAGAGATGGAGCTCGCGTCGTCGGTTGCTCTTCTCTAACAAATCTTTTGACAAAAAGTCAAGTATTGTACAGTCGACAGCACGTCAACCTTCACATTTTAGTTGCAAAGTCACCCGTAATACAACGGAGTAGTGCATGGATGTGTAGGGTGATGTGGTGTCGACTGTACATATCCGGGAAAAGTTAATAATGTCTCTAGCGCTTACGAATCAGAATCAGAAATTTATTTTAACGTAAAGAATTTACATTCTGCTTGTTGAATGTCAATGTACATACAGTTATGTATAATGTTAGCCGCTGCCTTGGGGCCGTCTGTAGTGGAGAAAAAGGCAGCGAAAAAAAAAACCCCGCTCTGAAAAAAAAAACTTTTCTCAAATCAACTTAAAGCTAATACAAATAAAACTTACAAAACAATATCTTGGATGTGTTGAACACTAGACACATTTATCCTCTGATTAAATTTAATATTAAACTACTATTTAAAGCCATACGTCCTTGTCTTCTAAATAATCGTTGATTTTATAATAAGCTTTTTTGCAAAGAGTGTGCTTAACACAATTCTTAAATCGCGTTGGAGGTAACTCTAATATATCTTGGGGTATGTTGTTGTAGAACCTTATACAGTGCCCCATAAAGGAAGTATTAACTTTTGCAAGTCTAAATCGTGGAAATGACAATTTATGTTTATTCCTAGTATTAACGTTATGATGGCTACCAAGAGTTTCGAAGTCCTTAATATTTTTCCTAACGTACATAATATTTTCATAAATGTATTGGCTTGCAACGGTTAGGATGTTGATTTCTTTGAAAAAATTTCTTAGTGTGTCCCTATCCTAATTACCTAGCTTGTAAATAAATCGGATCGCTCTCTTCTGCAATATGAAGATAGTCTCAATGTCTGCTGCCCGGCCCCATAGTAGTATACCATAGGACATAATACTATGGAAGTAACTAAAATAAACAAGCCTAGCAGTTGCAACGTCAGTAAGTTCTCGAATTCTTTTCACGGCATATGCTGCGGAGCTAAGTCTATGTGCTAATTTTACAATATGTGGGCCCCATTGTAGTTTGGCATCGATTGTGATGCCCAGATATACAGTATCTTCAACAAATTCTAGTTTTTCATTTCCAATCACAATGTTATTTTCAACTAATTTTACATTAGGTAGGGTAAACTTCATACATTTGGCAGTAGTTTCAGTTATCCTAGAAGGCTCCAAAAAAATATTTATAAGATTAAACGATTTGAAGAGAATTGTCAATTTAGTATTCAAGGCGGTGTCTGCCATTAAGTTGATGTTGAAGTCACCACAGACTATGACTTTCTTATTGCTGCTAGAAGCTACCTTTAAAAGATCCTCTAATATGGTTTCAAATAAACTGTAATCGCTGGTAGGGGGCCTGTACAAGGCTACTACAATGTGTCTAGACAGTTCAACAAACGATACTTTTTCAACGGAAAGTCTGCAAATATCATTCCGTTCTTTAAATTTCAAATTATTTTTTGCTAGTATCAAGGACCCCCCATGCCTTGCAGACTTTCTATTGAAGCAACTGGCTATTTGATAATTATTCACAGGAAATTCATTTGAGTCTCTAGCAGCCAGTGCTCTGTGACACAAAGTATATCCACTCTGTGTTGTTCTAAAAACAACTCTAATTCTAATAATTTTCCAGAAAAACCACCCTGTATGTTCTGATTAACTAAAATTAGTTTTTTTAAGGAGGGCTTTTCCTTTGTCTGCGCTGGCAGTTTAAATCAGCTGTCAAATTTAACCTACTATAAGTTTTCTTCACAACCTCAGAGTACAGAGGTTGACAAGTGTCACTTGTCTTACAATTTCTATTACTTAGAGGTCCCTGCGTTATTGTCTTAACAATAATAGGGTCATAAATATTGAATGCCAACAATTTGGCAATAAGTCGTTTAGAAGAGAGGGGCACATGCATTGTGTCCCGAGTCAAAATAAAATTTCGAATAAATTTATTCGTGTCAAAAAAAAGAACTTGGTCTCTATGACCAAAGGTTAAATTGTACAGTAGCCGGTTTAATTTATCTATCCGGTCATTTTGTGAATCTGAAAGAGCTTTAGAATAGGGAAAAGCACAGAAAATAATTTTCCTTACTTGCAAAGCTTTTATGGACTCATAATAATTTATTAAGTCATTTTGTTTTATTCCTGTGCTGTTCCCCATTAATAATACAATAGTAAATTAAAAATACAATAATAAATACAACTATTTCTGTCATTTTTTTTTGCTAAGCACAGCGTTAACTATTTCAATATGAGATGCAATTGGCATACATACATTCTCCACATGCTGTCTCAAGTTATACTGAAGCCTTGTACCTAAACCTCTACCTATTTCATCAGAGTAAATTAGAGTCCTAAAGGGAGTGTCATCGTCTTCAATTAAGCTGCCCGTAGGTCCCGACTTTGGTGGTATCGTTTTGGTGTCTTTAGTTGATTTCGCTCTGCCCCCACTTCCAACTTGTCTGCTTAGCTTTCCTCCATGCTGCTGTGCACAATCCAGCTGTATAGAGGCTGGAATGTCTGGCACAATGGACGGCGGTAAACTTGGCTGTGGACTGATCAGTTGATGGTTGGAGCTCGGATGTAGAGGGGCTGGGTCTCCAGGCAGGTTCGATGGTGGTGGTAGAGGTGACGAGGTTAATCCTTCTGCAGAGTCATCATAAATCTGGACCGTGTTAGACTCAATGCGTTCCAGATTGTCCTTGCTTAAAGCAATCAACCCGTTCATAGATGAAATGCAGTTGTTATTCTGGGTCTGTACTACTGAGTATTTACAAGTAATGTCCAGTAATTGGAATCGCAGATCTTCCACTTGTAATTGTAGCTCAGCCATTGCTAGTTCATGGTCCACCTTGTTTTCAAATAGTTCCTTCTGGCACTCAGTGATTTCTTTTTCTAATTGTATCTTTTGGCGGTGAAGAGGTACACATTCTATACTCTTACGGTTCTGCTTAACTAGTTTTCGCACCTTCTGAATGTATTTCTTTGTTTTTATATACTTTTTTATTTTCTTCGCACTGTTCATTTTTATACTGTTGCTGTTTTCGTGAGTGCAGGACTTATCGCTGGTCATAGGTTGGTATACTAGCTTCACTCATTATTTCATTATACAAGGACAATGTTTTAGATCTTTCCTTTTGTTCTTCTCGCTCACTGATTTGCTGAAGCTCGTGGTGTGCCTCAGCGAGCTCGTTTTCAAGCGATTTTATGCGTTGAAGTGCCATATCGTGGACATCATGTTGAGTTGAAGTTGAATCTTGTTGAGTTGATGTTGTATGTTGAAAGTTTAAGTTAAAAAATGTTTATCATCTATCATTAATTCCCAGCACATTGGATTTCGTCCACCGCGCCACGCTACAGTGTAGCGCTAGGCGGGTATGCGGGAACGTAAAAACGCAACTCTGCGCAGTATTGTGTTGTTTTTGCGGCTTTCTACGGTTTCTCGCGCGTCGCGGATGCCTGCGCGCAGACGAGACGCGTCTTGCTAGTGACGAAAGGAAATTTTGACACATTCCTTGAAATTAATCTGAGTCTCTCTAATCAAATCGAATACAATCAAAATAATTTATTTAAATATAAAAAAAAATCATTCCGTTTGCTGAATGTCAATGTACGATGCTAGAACGAATGTACGATGCGATGCCTTGGGGTCGTATTTGTAGTGGAGAAAAGGCAGCGGAAAAAAACTCTACTCTGATCATATTTTCTCAAATAATCTTAAACTCTTAATACATCAGAGCCTAATCGATCGTCTTGTTCCACGTTCTATTGTTAAAATCCATACCTACTAGGGAAATAATATTAATTTAACAACCAATTATAAAATAAAATAAATCACAACATACATAAGCTCACGTCTGTATCACAGAAATCTGAAATTTGACAGGGGGTAGGCGAAGCAAGGACCAGGCACTGCGACCTGCCACAAAAAAAATATCCACACAATACAATAACTAGTCATGTCTCAAACCAGGATACCCTGTGGTTTGGTAACCAGGCAAGGCGATCACAAACATGGAAATGCACCCAGCAGCCCAGACTGAGTCCATTTGTACAAATACAGCGGCCCCCAGTGGGAATGGACCCAACGACCTCCGTCATGGTAATCAGACGTAGAGAAGTCATATATGTAACTTTTTTTAATTAAAAAAACATACTCAAAATAAAAACAAAATGTTTACTTTATGAACGTCAAAATTATTAGTTTTCAATTCTTGGAGAAGAAACTCACAAAAAAACTAAACTTTCAAACTTAAAAAATGATTACTCCTGGATGTGGATGATAATCTCCCTTCGGTTATTTTCAAGAAATCTGAGATCGGACTTGAATCGGAAGCCGGCGGTAAGACCCAGACCGATCTTCTAGCCGTATCACCACCGAACCAAGGCAAAAGTCAGTGTCAGTGAAACGTTGTCCGAGTGATTTTTTCCAGAGCTTATTAATTGCGGTCTAGTATTAATTTCTTTATTATACCGAAATGTTCCACGGGCACGGTCAGGTGCCCGGCTAGACGTGGTTAAGAGCGCGGAACAAAGATCCGAGATAACAAATAACATATTTAAGGCAGTTAATTCAATGCTCAGCCGGATTAGAAATATGAACGCACTGAAATTCCGGGATCCCGTTATACTACACAGGTAGTACAGGTATTTATGCTCGAGTTCAACAACTAAGTTTATTCTCAATTGTGCAATGTTTGTACAGTTTGAGGAAACAGGAGGAAGCAAAAAAGAGGTCATTCTTAGTACGATAGCAATCCTTAGTTAGAGTATAATATTAGGTTGGAGTTTACTGATCTGACAGAACAATTAAATGTACATAGACATTTACATACAGGTACATATATTGCTTCTGGTACCACACTAGGATACCCTGTGTCGTGGGAACCAGAAACAGCGACACGACAAACGAACGAGTTTTTTTTTCGAACCCGAGACCTCTCGCATGGTAGCCAGATGCACTAACCGCTGCGCCACAGCGGTCTTTATCGGTCGATATAATAAATAAATATAAAGAAAAAGTATTACTTAGGTATATGTGAGTGGTTGACCAAAAAGGGACCTGGAGGATTGGAAACCGTAATTTGTTTATTTGAATTTTTTAATCTGTAGTAACTATTTTATCTTTGTTTTTGTCTAACCAGAATATTTTTAGGTGCCGCAGTTATTTTTTTATGATTTTTTTTGTGAGCCGAGCACAAGTCGAAACCTATAAAAACATGAAACTTCAAACGCGATTTCCTCGAAATCAATTATTTTCCCTTGAGGTCCCTTTTTGGTCAACCACTCACATATAATGTATATTTTGCTTAGCATTTTTACTAAAAAAATCGATAATTTGTCCAAAATCATCATCAACCCATCATGTCCCCACCGAGGGGCACGGGTCTCTTCCCTGAGGAAGGTATAGGCCATACTCCACCACGGGGGCCAAGTCCGGATTGGTGGAGGCTTGTAAGACTAGTGGCTGGTCTTACTGTCAGAAGTTTTCAAGCCGCCCTAAGACCTCTGACTTGGCTTAACGACTGCCATCTATCGACGGTAGCCGGCACCAACTGCTTAACGTGCCTTGCGAAGCACGGAATCGCTCGGAAAAATGCCACTAGCGTTAGTCATAGACGGTGACCCATCCATGGGCTGAACGCGCCGTATGTTGCTTAACCGTATGTTGCTGATCGTTTAAGATCACTTAGGCAGCCCAGGCTACGAGCGATTCGAATGTCCAAAATACCTGGATAAAATTTGATAATTTTGTATCAGTCGCCATTTTATCGAAAATGGCCAGGATTAGCCGAATATATTATGACGTCACAGGTCTGTAGATATGGGGTCTGTCATTGATGTTGTTCTTACGTTCATTTCTTTTGTTTACTGACTGTGCGACGCCATATTGCTCAAGATGGCGTTTTGGCAGCTTATTAAAAAAAAAATCCTCTTTTACAAGTAATACACGAAAGGATTTAAAATTAGCACTTTCTGAGTACTCAATGAACACTAACAAAAATCCGAGAAAGTTTTCAGAAACCTGTCAAATAGCCTATTATCATAAAATACTTTTTATCCAAATCCCACGTGAACGATGTCGAAGTAAAGATCAGCGTTTGCAGTTCTATGAACAATTTACGTGTCTCACGTATGGTCGAAGCAGTTCATTCACATCTATTTTGAAATGAATATCTCGGAAGGCACGTGAACTAATTTCGAACCGAAAGAGTCGTTAGAGCAGAGCATGATTGATCGTAAAATTGCGCAGTGTAATTAACTAAAAACTGCTTATGAAATTACTTACAACTAACTTTTCAGTTATAAATCATCGGCAGGTGCTCTAGTTATTGGCAAAAACTAACGGGATTTAGATCATATCCTCGTTTTACGCGCATAGACATAAAATAATGCAAACTAATATAGAATCAGAGTTTGTTAGAGTATCTAATAGGCTCGACCAAGAATCTAAAGAGCAAGCAATATAATAAACATGACATGAAACGATGACGGTGATGGCGGCGGCTTGAAAACTTCTGACAGTAACACCAAACACTAGTCTTGCAAGCCTCCACCAATCTGAACTTGGCCCCCGTGGAGGAGTATGGCCTACACTTTCCTCACGGAAGAGACCCGTGCCCCTCGGTGGCGACACAATGGGTTTATCACGATGATGATGACATGAAACCAGCATGCTGTTGCAGTAAGGTGGCAAAGCGGTGGGCGTCATTTTTGTGTTAGAATTGTGCCAATATCACTCGATAAGTGAAACCGACCGAAGAAAAAAGCTCATTTCGTATGCCAGGAACACGTTTCGGCGACCATTTTATATTTACGATAGAAAGTGATCGCGATAACCAGATATTACGGATAGGTAAACTTGCGAGTGAATCCGTTGAAATTACGTGACAATTAACCTGGTTTCGTTTATCGAATGATAAGTGAGGAGTCTATTTCATGGAACTACAATTGTAGTTCAATTGAATCATGATATACTACAACTATACAGCTCGATGTATAACAAAGTCGATTTACCTTCAGAAGCCTCGACCACTCCATTGAGTTACCGATGACCTTAAAAAGGCGATTGGCAGAATTGGGTATTTGACAAAATGTCTTATAAGTTACTTTTAAAACGGAATTTTGTATGAAAATACTTGCTTGTGACGTCACATTTCCGAGCACTCTTTTTCATGTTTCATCTATTTAAAAATTGTAAACTAGTAAATGATTAAAAGAATACATTTTCCGAAATATATTGTTATTTTTGTTTTAATCGAGCATCTCAAATAATTTATTGTTGATACTGTCAAATACCGTATTCTAATGATGCTGATAGATCAATCAAAGAAATAAAGACATCAATAAATATTCTTTGAAAAATACATCGAAATTCGATAACAAATAACGAAACCAAAGTATAAAATTATGTATTTTTTTAAACATTAACATTTACATACATTGCTTCTGGCCCCACAATAGGATACCCTGTGTCGAGGGAACCAGAAACAGAGATATCACAAGCATGTATTTACCTAATTATATTGTAAACATCCAAGACCTGGGGTTGTTTGTATCCCCAGCCGGAGTTCGAACCCGGGACCTCTCGCATATTAAACAAAAAGGTGATTTGCAGACTACTATACGGCCTCGTAACAGCTGTTGGCTCTATACTATACTGGCGTATTGTTGGTATGCGAGAAAGAGGGAGATGAACTGCCGCTTCAGGGCCCCAAAAATACATTAAATTTTAATTTAGTTACTGAAGTACTTACAATATTATTTAATGAGATATGTTTTTGGCTACATGCCTAGTACATAATTTTATCATCTAAGTACATTTAGAATAAGTGGCATGCTTCTGTATTACGTCCGAATTAAATAAATAAAATAAAACGCGACCCTGTAGGCAGACTCGTGTAGTTTGGTCACAAGTTGGTTTATTATTCAAGTCCCTTTCTGTTCCTTCCCACGGTAAAGATAACACAAAGTTAACGATCGTACGGTATTACAGTTAGAAAATTAAGCTATCCGACGCCCGTCGTCATTATAGCAGACATTTATATTAGATCGTGTATTCCTCAATAACGAGCACATTATATCGGATATTTTACAGTCGGTGAAACACAAGACAAATTGCGAACAATACGACGAATAGAGAAAAAAATCTCGTAAGTAGATCATGGGAAATACTTACCACTTGGCTGTGAATAATTCTCAGTTATAGGCGATGCAAGAAGTTAAATTGTATCTAAAGACCAGCTATAGACTGACCACGTCTCACGGTCTCAGTTTAAAGTAGTATGTTGGTCTAGCGGCCACTCGTTTGTTTACAATAATCAGAGGTCGTGGGTTCGATTCCCACGGGGGGCCGCGTTACTTTGATTTTTACAGAACTTTAACAGCCCCAGTCTGGGAGTTTTCCATTTTTGTGTTGTTTTGAACCATTTCATAGGCTATGTCCAATCCGAACTAGGCCCCAGTGGTGGAGTATGGCATATACCTTCCTCAGGGAAGAGACCCGATGCTATGTAGGATATTACATAGTTTGTAACCAAGACCAGTGATTTTGTTACGAGGATCTTCCTGCTCATCGACATGTTCGTCGACCAAATCGTAACCATTGTGTGACTAATATCGATATACAATCGATACCACGACCACCATTTAGTTTAAGAGACAGGAGCCTTGTTAATCCAATTGTGATAGACCAGCAAAGCAGACAAGAATATAACTTTATAAATATCTGTCAACAGGACCTCTACGTAACCTACGTTCTAAACAAAACACACCGGACGAAAAAATAGAATTCTCATCCATCACAACACAAGCTCTTCCCAGCTTAAAGATCTGCACTGCAGGCTATCCGGCCATCACGCGCGTGCATAATCGCCGCGGTGAATCAACGACTCGTGAGAGCCCTACCAGTTTATCATGACCCTCAGTTTCCGCCTAATCAGTACGACCGACGAGGGACTTAGAAGTGTCGAGAGAAAATGGACCTGTCGAGAGGGACGTTTCCCAGGACGCGCGTGACTCGATCTACGTATACTATAAGGCATTGAGGACGTTGTAGGATTCTTCCGGATTCAGCGGGGATAGAAGACCATTTCATGATCACCCAGTTGGTCCGAAGTTTAGATCCAAAGACTGTTTAAGTTGACTGGCGAGAATAGGCTAGTTTCCTAAAAAAATGTAATTAGTCCGTCTTTTAGATTATAAAAAAATATTGGATACGTACTGAATGGCGTGCTGCATTTTGTAGCACTGAGTGACGTCACACGTAACTTCAATGGGCTATATCTTTGTTATTTTTTGTTTAATCGAAAAAAGAAAAAATACGTATCCAATATTTTTTTATAATCTAAAATACGGACTAAATAGAATTAAATTATTTTGACCCTGGAAACTACCCTATTAGAGTCAGTGCTGAGCAAACATAAAACCAAAATCATTCCAAGGTATTCATACTCATAACAGCAGCAACTCATAATAGCATCAGTCTAAGCATTCTAGTCCAACCTTAATCTAACTATAATAAGTGGATTGGTTCCCAGCGTGTCTACTGACGTGAGGTCAGAGTGGGTCGATGCTTTTCTTTACCGTAGATACCCGTACTTCCAGAGGCTAGGAAATATGAACATCGCGAACTTACTAAGAAAGAGCGGTCTGTTGTCTTAGCTATCAAAGAATAGGCTGTTTGACAGTGTTAAAAAAAGTGTTATCTATACGTATTCGCATAAATAATGAGACTTAAAACCGCTTTAAGGCTTTAAAAAAAAAATCGATTGTTTATGTAAAAAAACTGAGAGAAAATTTATTATTGAAATTATGTATCTACATACAGCCATTTTATCGAAAACGGCCTGGATTGGCCGAACCTATGATGACATCACTGGTCAGTAAATATGGCATCAGTCATTAATGTCGTTGTTTATGTTATGTTCATTGGTTTTGTGTACTGATCTGTGACGTCATGACACCATATTGCCCGAGACAGCGGTTTGGCGGCTTAATTTAAAAGTAAATTTTCGATTTGCTTGTTTTAGAAGTATACGAAACAATTTGAAATTACCACTTTCTGAGCACTCAATGAACACCAACAAAAATCTGAAATGGTTTTCAGAAACCTCTCAAATAGCCTGTTGTAATGAACAAATAGTTCTAAAGCATTGTTTCGAATTCTTAAGGAAGTCGGCATATCGGCATCTGCATGCAAGAATGTCTTTTGTCCACCTCTCTGGGGCAGAAACGTGAGTGATGCAGGAACTGCGGTGTTTATCTTACATCTTGCATCGTTTGAAGAAGTCGTTAATCATCTTTCATTTCTCGCATGTCTCACCGCATTTCAGCTGCCCCAGTATGTCGATCTGCGCGGCGTTGCAAAAAAATGCTAACTATGTCAGTAGGTATTTACTATACCTTGGCCCGTCATCAGCTTTACTTCGATCATAAATATATTTCTTTCTTTTATCAGTATACGTTCTTTTTGAGTTAACTGTGTTTTCAATGCCAACAAATTAGGTTTGTCAGTGCTCTGAGTTACAATATTTTCGTATCGGTAAGTTTGTGATAAGACCACAAGTTGCTTCTAAGCAGCAGTTCTCAGAAGTCAATCGCCTCTTTGTTCGAGTCTTTTGAAACGGTGCTGGGCTCAGCTGATTTGGGGGTCGTTGTACTGCATTGTTTAATGGCGAGAGAGCCTGAGCTAGTGAATTGCTCTTCGTTGGGTTGACTTCTGACTTATTCTGTCGCCTTTAGGCTAAGCACGCACTGCGATAAAAAATCTTTGGGAAAAAATATCTGCGAAGAACAGAAATAACCGCGCACTGCGAAAATTAATTGTTTGCGATTTAAAGTCGCACATCCGAAATCGTACCTACCCTATAAAGTGGTACCGAGCCCCGCGGCTCTTTTATTGCAGTAAATCGTAGTGCGCGTAGGAATTATTATTGTCGTTTGCGATTTTGTTTCGCGCTTTTTTTTTCGCAGAATATGGAGTCAAGTTTTTTTACTTTACAGAAACTTGCCAAGACATACTCAGCCACATAACAATATAGTTTGTGTTATAAACATAAGTATAGTGACCCCAGGAGACTAGGATCTACAAAACAGGATTTGAGCGCTTCAACTGTAGGTACCCACTTTCCATAACTTTATTTGGAAGGCCAATTTTTATTCTTATTCACATGCGGAATAAAGCAAAGCACTTTCAAACGACGCAGACAAGATAAACGGTGATTATAGCCGGATTATGGTGAATGAATAGTGAATGGCAACGCCTTTGTCCCCGCAACGCATCAGCATGCATCCGTCTGCCGATGCCGCGACCCACAATCAAAGAGCTATTAACTTTCACTGCAGCTGCATTCCTAATGGCACGTCTGTACTCTGTGCTGCAATTACATCGGCCTGGAGGAAATTACTCGTCTGCTATTGACTACTGATTGAGCGCAATGTGTAATCAACGGACTACGCATTCCAAATTAAGCTCGAAGGCGTAATTTCAGGCTACAACTAAATTGATTTAGGTACAGAAAAGTTAGTGCTTTCTGAATAGATAAATGTCCCCTTTCGTTTTTATCGAATTGGATATGTTGTGAATTATCTCGATTGATGTTGTGACGCGAAAGATACCGTTAAGATAGCCGGGACCCAGATCGATAGGGAGATTGCAACTGTCTCAAAAAATGTGCACTCTATAATACGAACATACATACGTATAGATAATCTACCTATCAAGAATGGGAGGTGTTCCACTCGCCATAGTTTCCGAAACTTTAAGGAGACACACACACTGAAGATTGTTTTTAACTGAAAACCTGGAGATATCGACCGCCCATCGCAATGGTGTTACGTTCTCCACCACCAAGAAGGTAGTCTCTTCACAATGGGTGTTACAGAGGGATGGGATCGTGCAGTAACACGCGCAAGCTCCTGGCTTTCTTGAGGATCTGGGGTGGCGAGACTAAACTCCTCTAGGATGACATCTTCCTTTACGCAAAATAGGCCCATTTGCCTGGACTGACTGCCTCGTTGGCAAGTAGTTAGGCGCTTAGCTACTAAGAAAGTGGTCGTGGGTTCGATTCTCACTGGGGGCCGCCGTTTCTGTTTTTCGATGTTTGTAAGATCCTTGCTTAGTTACCATAGCACAGGTATCCTAGTTTGGGACTAGGTCAAGTGACTGTGTTGTGAGGGAGTATTTATTATTTGCAGTCTAGTCGCGGAAACCCGAACCGTCACCACTTACCAATACCACCAAGAAGGATATCGCTTAAACCGTCAGGAAATCAGTAACATATTTCAACGCAAATAACTCACAATCTGTTGAATGCCAATTTACAATGCTCTCGCTCTCGAGTTGTAGTGGAGAAAACGACAGCGAAAAACGACAGCGATCGCGATGGTCGAAGAAGACTGACCTTGTTTGACGGACACGTATTTCTCGTTGAGGTTGGCGACGAAGGCGGCCTGCGGCAGGCTGTCCTCGAGGCTGAAGAGCTCGTCCCTGGTGACGGCTGTGGAGCGCGTCTTCAGCACGGCCTTGGAGCCGATGGGCGCGAGGTAGGCGCCGGAGCCGTCGCGGAGCGCCAGGGCGCCCGCGTGGTACTCCGCGGAGAACAGGCACACCGCCGTGCAGGTGTCCAGCAGCTGGGGACAAGGTGTCGGTAATAACATGGGTGCAACTAGTACAAGACAACCACGTAGTATTCTCTCAAAAAAAAAGGACACAAAATGGGGCGGTTACAAATTCAGTTTTCATTACAAAAATATTATACAGTGTGGCCCTGGATAAAGTGCAATCCCGAAAGGGGATAAAACTAGACCATGAATCATTGACTAGAAAAATATTAAAAAAAATTATAAAAAATTATTGTAGGATTTATTGGTATTTTAAGATTTTCATGTTTCATTAAGGACTCTATGTACAAAAGTATTGATTTCTTCCAAAATAATGGGTCTATTTCTTTGAAATAAAAAAAAACAGTATGCCTAATACCTGGCGATGACCATGAAATAATAAATAGTCCGCAAAAAAGTAACTATCTTGGGTAAAAAAATGTATTTTTATGAAAAAAATGATTTTTTTAGACGTTTATTTTAAAAAACTTCAAATTACTAAAAAAATGTGCCCTATAACTATGTAATTTTATAGCTTACTTTTATTCTTTACCATTTTAGCTTCCAAATAAAAAAAAAAACAATGTTCTAACTAAAAAAACACGCTATCTACGAACTTTTAAAGTGGAGCCTAATCGTGTTACCGTGCAGGTAGAGACCGTTTTTTCCATTGTTTCCGTCCTACTCTGTGCCCTTCGGCAGTCGCAGTCCTTTTGTTCTACACTCAGGTAGAGGGAAGGCGAGGGGAGGGGAGGCAGGGGGTTCGAAACAGGACTTACACAGTCGCTCCGATATTCTCGCCGCTGCTACTACTGTTCTCGTTCTCGCATTGTGTTCTCGTTGATTTGTTATTAAGTTTTTGTTACATTGTTGACTGTTACGTTTTCTACTGTTCGTTACGTTTGGACTGTTCCTGTTCTGCTGTTAAGTGTTGACGAAATGCCGCGATTGACAGAGTTCTCACCTCGAGAAATAGCCGACATGCATTATTATTATGGCATGTCACATGGTCGCACAACAGTCGCTCGGACTGCATACATAAATGCTTTCCCGGGCAGACTCATACCCTCAGCTCGAAATTTTCAAGAGATTCATAGAAGGCTCTCCAACATTGGACTTGGTTTGGCACGAGATCGCCGTGAGCAACCAGCTGTCGTTATTGACAATGCGATAGAAGAGGCCATTTTAAACGATCTGTTTGCTGACCCTACAACAAGCATAAGACGATTAGCGTTGCGTCATGGCATATCGAAGACGTCTGTCTGGCGAATTTTGAAAAAGGAGGGATTGCATCCTTTCCATTACCAACGAGTACAACATTTACACGAAAATGTAGATAATCGTCCAAGATGCGTAATGTCGACGTGGATTCTAAGAAAAATTAGAGCTGACCCAAATTTTCCCAAACGCATTTTTTGGATGGACGAAGCGACATTTACCCGAGACGGCATTACAAACTGCAGAAATTTGCACCAGTGGTCTCACGAAAATCCACGATTGAAGCGGGCATCTACTTTTCAAGTAAAATTTTCAATAAACGTATGGGCATCGACGACATTTTAATTGGTCCAGTCATTTTACCCAGAACCCTAAATGCTGAACGTTTTTTAGAATTACTACAAAATTTACCCATGTTGATGGAAGATGTTCCCCTGGCTACGAGACGGCGTGGGCGTATGTATCTCCAAATGGATGGATGACCTGCACATTATGGGCGGGAGGTGCGGCGATTTTTGAACGAAAATTACCCGAACCGGTGGATTGGCCGAGGAGGGCCAGTAGGCTGGCCAGCGCGTTCACCTGATCTGACACCCCTAGATTATTTTTTATGGGGTGTCATGAAGCAAAGAGTATACAGCACGCCAATAAATACCGAGGCACAGTTGCACGACCGAATAATTCAGTGCGCAAATGACATTAAAAATGATCCAGGAATGATTCGCAGAGCCACAAACCAAATTAATATTCGTGCAGTAATGTGCTTGCAAAATCGAGGAGGCCATTTTGAACATTTAATGCATTAAATAAAAATGCAAAATTGTAAATTACGGATAATTTTATTAATAAAGTTATTGTGTTTAAAGTCTGACTTTTATTACCTACTAAAATGTAAATAACTCCTACCTAGCCAATTTTTTAGTTAGAACATTGTTTTTTTTTTTATTTGGAAGCTAAAATGGTAAAGAATAAAAGTAAGCTATAAAATTACATAGTTATAGGGCACATTTTTTTAGTAATTTGAAGTTTTTTAAAATAAACGTCTAAAAAAATCATTTTTTTTCATAAAAATACATTTTTTTACCCAAGATAGTTACTTTTTTGCGGACTATTTATTATTTCATGGTCATCGCCAGGTATTAGGCATACTGTTTTTTTTATTTCAAAGAAATAGACCCATTATTTTGGAAGAAATCAATACTTTTGTACATAGAGTCCTTAATGAAACATGAAAATCTTAAAATACCAATAAATCCTACAATATTTTTTTATAATTTTTTTTTATATTTTTCTAGTCAATGATTCATGGTCTAGTTTCATCCCCTTTCGGGATTGCACTTTATCCAGGGCCACACTGTATGTAATGCCAAGTGAGAAATATAATACTACAGTTTCAATAATTGGCCGTGTTACTTATTTTTGATATATATTTTTATAACTTATATTGAAAATATTGCCAATTTCAAGAAACTAATTTCACTTATTTTCCACCAATTTCACTACCTATGTGAATTTTGATATTATTCCTAAGGTTTTGGGGTTTGTGACGTCATCGGAGCGTGATCTCAGATGCTAGTCCTTATTCTGAGAGCGTGATGAAAGAGATAGTCTTTGCCTACATCTCAGAATAAGGACAAAATTATGAGGCCTACATAAAAAAAATACATAATAACTACGTAATTTTGTAAAAATATATATATTTTTTAAATAAGTAAGGCAAAGGATTCATACTCATACTGTGTTTGCTGACACCATAGTAAAGTAATTTAAGATCAAGGTTTTATATGAAGAACTTAAAAAATATAGACTTATTTAGAAATCTGATAAATATAAACTTTCTAATTCTCCAAATGGTTTTGAGATTTCCGTCCATGTTAAAAAATGTGGAAAGGCCAATTGAGTGTAAGAATTTAATTACTATCTCGGGCATCGTAGATTGCAGCAATGCATTTTATTAGTAATACAACGAGCTGTAATGGTATAATTTAATCCTTCATCGTAAATCCTTAAATATCGCCTACTTATCTATTATGACCCACTAGCTCAAGGTGATCTAAGTCATATGACACTGCTGTGAGATATAGGGAGCTAACTAAGAAAAAGCGTCTAGTTGGCTGCCTCATCAATAGGGTATGTTTTCTCACCTTGTATTGAATGCACTATTCTGGAATCTTGGCATGTAGGGAGCACTATTAGCGCACAGTACGCTACTTGATTCATATCAAATTTGACGCGATAAATGGATATTTCCTGTAGTGTCTAACGTAAGAAACCGAAATATATTGACTTTGCTAAGTAAATATGCAGGATGGCTGCAAAATTTGCAAATGAAATAATTTTTTTTGCTTTTAAATCGGAACGGTGAAAACACTATCCGCCATCTTGAAAGGTTGGTTGTAAACAAACATCTGTCAGTCGTGCGTGCGTAGGTTCTATTGTGATTTGGATTGGATTTAGTGTTTTTGCAAAAACTCTTCTTGTGCAGTTAGTGTCTTATCATTTTATTGATAAGCGCAATCATGGACGCTGGATTCGCGGAAGCTGATAGTACCAATTTGCCAAAACCAAACCAAATGAAACCAAGTATTATTACAGCTAAAAGCAGTTTCTGTGTACATTGATATTACAGGACTTACATTAAAATTATCTTCACATAAATACACCCAAGTTTCAGTCGATAAAGAATCGGGGTCTCTCTTGGCAAGTTTGAGCCAAGTTTTTCGTATGTTTATTTCACTGGGCACACTATCCGTGACTTCCCGGCGGTCTTTATTGACGTGTTTTTGCAGTCTCGAATAATGCAATAATGATAATTGATATATTTTGCATGTAAACTCGATGAAATCATGAATGCGTTGTTGTTATTTCACTATGCTCACAGATCACTAACAGATTTTAGGACTAGGTAAAGATCGTTTCACCAAACAAGTCCCACGGTAAAATCCTTAAGGCCATAACAATAAAAGCCAAAATTCATTAACTCATACTTCTTTCGTGGCACGAACTCTACCTATGTTGAATGTCAAACTTTGTTTACAAACCTTTAGGACTTCTAACCATAGATAAAAATGGCGGACCGCGTTTTTGGCTGTTTAGCAAAGCAACGTTTTAAAATAATGTTTTTGTTGCTTTTAGGTCCTCAAAAAATATACTAAAATATTTTTTGGTCTAATGGAAGAGATATTTAGCATTTAAGACATATTTGAAAAAAGAGTCAAGTAGCGGATTATCTGGCATACAAATCATAACTCTATATATAGATACAGCCGTTCGTGATGTGTCTGCTAAGTAGACGTCTAGTTGGCTGCCTCAGTGACTCGCCTTAATATCTCCTATCGAAATATTTTTCCTAGCTAAATTGTGCCTTTTAGCACTATTAGGCACTATTGATACACAGTTCTGTGGCATATTCGAAATTACTGAAATCGACCATGTGAAAGCCAACTATACGGATACGGCGTGCGTTCATGCAACGTCTAATGAATGTCGATGAAGCGAAAGTGATCTGTCAGGATTTTGACAGATCCTTAGTCTCTGCCTATCCCTGTGGGATGCAAGGGTGAGCATAAGTACGTATGTTCCTTCCTTAATTTTAAGGAACCTCATGGAATTGAATTCAACATTTGACGTCACTTCAAGCTTCTAGAGTGCGACTCCTTTCATATTGATAGGTTTAAAATTATATTTGTAAAAAACCTACACAGGTTTCCGGCAATTCGATAAAACTGCGATTTTCGGAAACCCGGTAACTTGTCCACGGAACTCATGAATTCTGCGGAACCCACCTTAGAAATCGCTGTTCTATGTATTTATGTTAGTCAGTTCTATGTATCTATGTATAAGCAGCTGAGGGTAATCTCAATACAATACAAATAAACCTTAGATATTTCTCTATCCACAAATTAGGTAGAATAAACTATAAACATAAACCATAAACATTTACATACAGGCACATACATAAATAGATGTGATACAATATGGCACTTTGGAAAGACTGGGTCCCAAACTAGATCAAAGATACAGATCTGATCATAGGATGCCAGGCCTCCCAAAAACTAGGGCAACAAAGTATGGAACATACTGTAGACACAAGTCAAGACCAACAGAGAAATTACAGAAACACAAAAACCAAAAAAAATACTTACACATAAACACTCATAACTTATTGCAACTCTTGCTATTCAAAGTATGCAATTAGTCCGTCAACAGGGCCGCACTCCACCATTGGAACATCACCGTCAGTCAATCAAACCCGTATCTCGCACAATCGCGACTCTAACGTACCTACATGGGAACGCCATGCCCCCCGCATTCTCATTCTAACGGCCACAATAACATTCCGCGCATCCACGCCGACATCCCATCACTATGTAGTAAGCTATAATATGCATTTCTGCGGTTTTATATCGCTGCGCTTAACGAAAAGGCATAGAAGTCGTTCCGAACCGTTTGGTGTCAGCATCACTTGTTCAAATCATCCTGACACAATACAATATTTTTATTTGTTAAATATAGGTGTTTACATGATGTTCAATAAAATTATTATGTGTCGTTCGCGATATTTTGCCTCGCGGCGTACAAATATTATTATTCCTCTAGGTTAAGCGTAAATACATTACGGATAATAAAACACAATCACTTGACCTGACTAGAATACCCTGTGCTTTGGTAACCAGGCAAGGACATTACAAACATGGAAAAATAACCAGACTGAGTCCATTTGTACAAATGTACGGCGGCCCCGCAGTAAGAACCGAGCCCACGACCTCTTTCTTGGTAGCTAAGCGTCTTAAGGGCTCGACTAACGAGGCGGTCGATTGTACCTAATATGTATTAAGTTATACTTTAATATTTGTAAGCCCTATGCGTAAAGCATAAGAGATCCAAATTATTAAGGTCTGCACTCGACACCTACATTATGATTTATCACAAGTAATTTTTTTTATTTTATTTCACTTGTTACTTGTCAAGATTGTTAACGTCTAGCAGTCAAATTCCATAGCAATTGCTGTTGGAAACGTCAGTATTCCGACAGGATTTGGTGTGCATAATACAGGGACAGGAATCATACTCATCTGAGGCATAGACAGCACATACCAGCCAAACAAACAACGCAGTTAAAACCCATTTTAATGATTTTAAAAAGTTTACTTCGTTCCTTGCAAAATTTTATGGATAAATTAGATCACGATGCGTATAGCAATCGGGTGGAGCATTAAAAACCTGATATCGCTGTTGATTTCCCTAACATTAAATAAATAAATCCTGACTACGGTCCCGGGGAAATAAGACCTATGAAATGCTTGGTCCATGACTTTAAAAAGTTTAAACAATCGTGTGTAGACTTGTCACCAGCTTAGTATCTAGAGAGTAAGTAGGAGCGATTTGCTTTTTCAGAAAAGAAGCCTTCTGGTGCAAGTTGTCTAGGGTATTCTGCATCAGTATGCAGCTCATTCCACCAAGGCGCATAACGAGTTATTGTTTAGACGGAGCTATCTGCTGTTATAAAAATGCTTTCGCCTATGATTATTGAGAAGACAGTGGATAGGAGACGATAAATTGTATTGTGACGTCCGCTGCTTATCGGAAACTAATTTTAGTTGGTGGGAAAGGAGACTTTGTTTAGCTAGCGGCATGCCAGACAATTGTCTTCTTGTCTTTATTTACTCGACAAATAGTCTTTCTTATGTTTGATGGGATAAAAGTGCATTTCTCAATCTTATAGCAGAAGGTGGAACCTATAATGTCTTTAAAACTTTTGCGTTATTAACTTTATTCCTTTATTTTCTTAATTTATTTTTTCTGATTTCTCTCCTTGATTTCTCTGCGATTCAGAGCAAAACTTGGTCGGACTCTTCCAACAAAAAGTCAAGTAGTTACCTAAGTGTATCCGAAACAAAGTTTACGAAAGTTTTAGTTCAAAAACTTTTGCGTTTGCAAAACACAAACCACATTTTACACCTTCAGACATGTCTTCTTCGAACTGATGAACAAATAGCACTGATGGCAACATCAATAATATTCAATATCAAACAAACAATTTGTGACAAATGGCTGTTTAGCAAACAATGAGAAATTGAGAATGGAGAAAAGCAAATGGGGGAGCAAAATCGTAACTCCTCCATTGTATGGAGCTGTCTGATTTAGCTAACTCCGAACTATCAAATACATAAATATTTTAACACATTGGAGTTGTCTTAATGCTTAGGTAACCCGATAGAGTGGAAAGTTACATAACATAAGGGCAGATTACAACAGAAAACCTGAACAAAACAAATTGGGTAAAAAGTTCTTGGTTCTGAAACATGACTTATTTTAGGTAACCTCTAACTTAGGATATTTCGCTGTGACGCAACTGTCGATGTTCGTACCGACCGACAGCGGCAACGTTGACGATCGTTGTCTAGTCAAGAAACCAAAATATATGGCAACGTAAATAATATACGTTCTGTTTGTTGTACAATCGTAGCCGCTGCGTTTGGTGGCATGGCAGCGAAAACAAACTATTGGAGTCAGCTGAGCAAAGGGTGGATCCTCTATACTCCATTTGTGTTTAAAAAGCAATGCAGTAAATAATCTCTACGCATTCCGTGTGAGTCTATCCGCTCTCTCGTCCGACTGAACTATTGTGTGAACGCAAGCGGCGATACAAATGTATACGCAAAGAATTTATTAATGATTGTTGTACGTTTAGTTCACTTCCATTGTAATCGCAGCGCTATCAGAGTGCACTCTTTTACATGGTTTTCTGAGATACCATTATAGGTTTTTGTCTTCGTTTTCACTATCTATCGTTGGATTGTAATCTAACGTGGTCTAATGGAATAGGACAACCTAGAAACCAAGTTTCACGTGATTTTAAATAACCGTTGTATTGTATTTTATAAAATAAGGTAAAATCCTCAAACGAGGCTCCTTGTTCTCCTAGGGGAGCATAAGTCCTCAACAACAGATTTCCACTTCTTCTTCTTCCAATTCGGGCCAGCTAGAGCCGATCGACTTGACCTCTTGGGCTAGGTCGATCGAGGTCAATCCCTTAAATATTCGGGACCTAATAAAATTACTTACTGTAATTACATATATCTTTGATATAATCTGAATCATCCAAAAATCGTGTCCATTCCGAGATGTTTCTTCTTTTCCGGGTCATCCTATCATCTAAGCTGAAATTCAGCGCCAAGAGCTTGACACACGCCGAGACCTTCAGTTATTTTCTTGGTTATCTTAAATCACGAAGTTTAAGCAACATAGGGCTCGATCACTGGGGTCGATGAATGGGTTACCGTTTATGACTAATGCTATTTATAGTGGCATTTTTTCCGAACAAGGCACGTTTAGCGGTTGGTGCCGACTGCCGTCGACAGATGGCAGTCGTTAAGCCAAGTCAGAGGCCTTCGGGCGGCTTGAAAACTTCTGACAGTAAGACCAGCCGCTAGTTTACAAGCCTCCACCAATCCGGACTTGGCCCCCGTGGTGGAATATGGCCTATACCTTCCTCAGGGAAGAGACCCGGCCCCTCGATAAGATAGGTGTTCAGTGGATTACGTCAGCAGTGGATTGCAAGGTTATCCTACGCACTGGTGATGAAGAGACAGCTCACCTTCCCTCCAGCACTCAAGTACTTGTTGTTGCAGGTGTGCAGGGCGTACTTGCCGCCCTCGTCCGCGCGGAACTCGAGCGTGAACAGCGTGTCCTCGCCCCACGGCACGTTGGCGTCTACGTGGATCTCGTCCAGACTCTCGGAGAGGTGGGCGAAGCGCTTGCGCCCGATCGAGCGGAGGTTCACCTGGTGGAGAGTTCTTACTTAGAGATTGTTTCGGGTGAAAAAGAAATTACTCGGGTATTTCTTAAACTAAGTTAAGGTTAACCGTTAACCGCGGTTAAGATCGTGTACCTTGTCGATGTGTGTAGAGTAGGTGAAAAACATACATAATAATACGACGATGGGCTATGAATTATTAATTTTTATGAGTTTATTTTACGTGTTTGTTAGGTATATTAATCTATGTATTTATTGACTTGTATATAATTATGATCGGACGTTGTCGTTGAGTCGGCGGAAGGTCCGTGGATGCGAATGGCGGAAGATCGTGGGAAATAGCATTTGGGGGAAAGGCTTATACCCAGCAGTGGGCAGCGGTGGGCTGATGATGATGATAATGATGATGATATAATTATAACCCATGTTTTTAGGATTTTAGTAATTAATGTAACTAAGCTGGTGCCCGCGACTTCGTCTGCGTAGGATTGGTGTTTTACATAGCTTATATTATCGTGGCGTAGAAGATAACTAACATTCATACATAACATATGTGTAGTTCGCAGTTCAATAGTTTGCAGATGGTAGATTTTTTTCCTACTTACTTGATACTTATCGTCATAATTTTGGACAACTCATATCATTCAATCCATCCATACTTACAAACTTTCGCGTTTATAATATTAGTAGGTTAGTACATATCGTGCATTACCCAAGCCACATTATCTTGCTACTAAAGGTTGACTGGAAAAAAATGCTATTTAGCATAAAGTACGCCTTCGTACGAAAATGTTTGCGATGCATTAAATAATTTTAAATAATAATTGAATCGTTACATCGAGCTGGCACCGATGAAGCCATCGCTGCCTTGCGATAAACATCACGTTTCTATCTGACAGAGAACACCGCGACCCATCTCTATCAGTAAGTATTCAATTTACAACGCACGCGCTTACACGAAATTGACTCCGTGTGAGGTATGACTTACAAGATGCCTCTCGAGTCTTGGCTAGTCATCTGCTTCCTATTACAACCTGATAATGGAGATAATAAATGCTCAGAAAATCACCGTGCTGCGCGTCTTTCAGATTGGATATTGATCCAATCGTAGATTGACGACAGAAGTAATATCTTTACTACCGTTATAAATAGAATTGAACTGTCGTACAACATTATTAGTGTTGTGGTCATCTCAAAAATTTTGATTTATCATTTCCTAACAAGCTAAGATGAGTACTCATAGTATATTCATTTATTATATTTTAGTCTATAAAAAATTTATCATCATAAACTTGTTTGTTTTTTTTTCAGTATGAAACCTATGCAGATCAAACTAAATTAACACTTACAATAATACATTAGTAATAATAAATTAATGTCAATTCTGTGGTGATATAACATACCTATTGTAAGTACCTACCTATAATAATAATATGATTCAAGCTGATAGCGAAGGTTCAAAGTAAGTCTGGTTCTTATACAAATATAACTAATTAGTATACTCAAACTTCTATTTTAATTGTAAGTTCGGTATTCACAATCTTATGTGTCACAACATGTCGCACACTTGCAAGAAGAACGTGTTATTTCGGAACCCTTTTTTTTTTTTTGACGCGGGGAAATGCATTTGATTAGTCCGTCTTTTAGATTATTCAAAAATAAGGGACACGTATTTTTTTATTTGTAAATTAGACCAAAAATGACAAAGATATAGCCCATTAAAGTTACGTGTGACGTCACGCCGTGCTGCATTTTGTAGCACTGAGTGACGTCACACGTAACTTCAATGGGCTATATCTTTGTTATTTTTTGTTTAATCGAAAAAAGAAAAAATACGTATCCAATATTTTTATATAATCTAAAATACGGACTAAATAGAATTAAATTATTTTGACCCTGGAAACTACCCTATTACATTGAGCCCCATGACATTGTTAAGAATTTTAAATTATTAAATCTTAAAAAAACCGAGGTCTTATGGGGTATGTCAGTAACAATAGTTAGTTCAGTGATAAATATCCTAGCTTTGCCGTTAGCACAGATTTTCAATAAATGCGTAGATGAAGGAGTATTTCCAGACCTCATGAAATATAGTAGGTTAGTACCCTTATTTAAAAGCGGTGATAAACAAGATCCAACAAATTTTAGACCCGTTTCAGTCCTACCAGTATTAAGTAAAATATTTGAAAGAATTATCTTAGATCAATTACTTATTCATTTCAATAATTACGAACTCCTCCATAGTCAGCAGTTCGGTTTCATTAAAGGGCGGAATACAACAGACGCTGGAGTCATGTTAGTTAAACATATTTTCAGTGCGTGGGAGGATCATAATGATGCGATAGGAGTATTTTGTGATCTGTCAAAGGCATTCGATTGTGTAGACCACAAAACATTACTCTCAAAGTTAAAACACTATGGAATAAAAAAAATAAGTCTAGATCTTTTAAAATCATATTTAGAAGGAAGGGTTCAAAAAGCAGAAATTAATCGTATTAAATCGTCAGGCTCACTTGTAAAAATGGGAGTCCCGCAGGATCTATCTTAGGGCCGTTCCTTTTCCTAGTCTATGTAAATGATTTACCGTTTTTGGTACAAAAAATGTGTGAAATAGTGCTATATGCTGATGACACGTCACTTGTTTTTAAAATAAAGAGACAGGAAAATAATCTTGACGAAGCAAATAATGCTCTCTCGCACGTTCTAGATTGGTTTACAGTAAATAATCTATTGTTAAATTCAAAAAAGACAAAATGTATGAAATTTACCCTACCTAACGTAACATTAGTTGAAAACAACATTGTAATTGAAAATGATAAACTAGAATTTGTTGAAGATACTGTATTTTTGGGCATCACAATCGTTGCCAAACTACAATGGGGTCCACATATTATAAAATTGGCACATAGACTAAGCTCCGCAGCATATGCCGTGAAAAGAATTCGAGAACTTACTGACGTTGCAACTGCTAGGCTTGTTTATTTTAGTTACTTCCATAGTATTATGTCCTATGGTATAATACTATGGGGCCGGGCAGCAGACATTGAGACTATCTTCATCTTGCAGAAGAGAGCGATCCGATTTATTTACAAGCTAGGTAGTAGGGACTCGCTAAGAGATTTTTTCAAAGAAAGTAACATCTTAACAGTTGCAAGCCAATACATTTATGAAAATATTATGTACGTTCGGAAAAATATTAAGGACTTCAAAACTCAAGTTAGTAGCCATCATAACGTTAATACTAGGAATAAACATAAATTGTCATTTCCACGATTTAGACTTGCAAAAGTTAATACTTCCTTTATGGGGCACTGTATAAGGTTCTACAACAAGATACCCCAAGATATATTAGAGTTACCCCCAACGCGATTTAACAATTGTGTTAAGCACACTCTTTGCAAAAAAGCTTATTATAAAATCAACGATTATTTAGAAGACAAGGACGTATGGCATCAAATAGTAGTTTAATATTGAATTAAATCAGAGGATAAATGTGTCTAGTGTTCAACACATCCAAGATATTATTTTGTATGTTTTATTTGTATTAGCTTTAAGGTGATTTGAGAAAAGATGGTCAGAGTGGAGTTTTTTTTTCGCTGCCTTTTTCTCCACTACAGACGGCCCCAAGGCAGCGGCTAACATTACATAACTGTATGTACATTAACATTCAACAAGCAGAATGTAAATTCTTTATGTTGAAATAAATTCTTGATTTTGATTTTTGATTTTACATGAGAGCATTTTTTTAAGGTTTCAAAGTAATGGCCAAAAGAGATAGCACTATAACGTGATGCAGTGTCTCTTTTGCTCATTATTCCGGCGTTTTTGGAGTAAATAAAATCGCGTTAAAAAAATAAAATATCTATGAGTAAAAATGGTTCTCTTCGAAATATCACGTTGTTCTTGCAAGGGTGCGATGTGTTATTGCATGAGTAGATCGATAACAACAACCTTTAAAATATGACATACAAGATTAAAGAACACAATACAAAATCCACCAAACGTTTCGTAGACAACACAGAACAAATAGGTACAATAATAAGTTCAGGCATACGAAAAAACCTAACCAAACCAACCACCACGGTACTTACGAGTAGTAGGTACCGAGGTGGTTTGTTTGATTAGGCCACGTGAACAAGAAAATATAAAATCTTCAGGATGAGCTCACCTGTGGCCTTGCAGCCAGATGCACATGCCAAAGTTCGGCGTCGCCGGGAACCTTGGCTGTGCAGGTCAGTTTGTCTTGCGAGGATCCCAGGAAATACCCGCGCTCAACATTGCGCAGCGCCCAGCGCCCGCTGCCGTCCTCGGAGACACTGTGAGCAACAGTTTTGGGTTAGATTGACTCTGACTTAGGTTTATAGATCCATTGGGTCAATGGCCTACCTAATTTTTCTATCTAACCTTGGGCACCTATGATCGCCATTATACAACGTCCGTCCATCCTGCCTGACTAAATGCACTGACCATTTCAGTGGATAAGACTGGCGGCCGGGAACCTGGGCAATCGGCACGAGAGGTCAGAGCTGAGCAGCCTTTATACATCTTGTTTCATGGTAACCTAAGTTATTCAATTCAATCCATTTATTTCAGACCGTTAGTCCATAATTTGTTATGTTAGTAATTGTCTTATAACTATGTTAAGATATAAAAAATTAAAAAACACAAAAAACATACTTGCAGATCACAAATTACACGGAACACCTACAAACAACAAATAACTATTACCATTCTATTACAAATAGCATTGAATTCTGCATCTAAATTCAATGCAAATAGTAATTTATTAAACTTCACGTATTTCGCTGGACGACATCCCTGTCGGACACCCAGTGCCTTAAGAAGGAATTGTCAACCTTAGCTGCGATAACCTTCAGGAAACTGTTGGTATCGCCGCGAATCCTGTACAGCAGGGACGCTATCCTTTTACGTGTATGATGGCGTTAAGGCCGTCAGTCAACACGCGCCTCCGCAAACATCCCTGGTGCACTACAGTTAAGACCACGTGTAGTTGATCTGCTGTAGATTGAACAAGCAGGAGGTTCGAGTAGGTAGTGTGACATTTTGTCTGACTGGTACAGTCGACAGCACATTATCCTATACACTAATGCACTCTACACCGTTGCATTACGGGCGACTTTGCAACTAAAATGTGAAGGTTGACGTTCTGTCGACTGTACTAACAGGTGGTAAGAACGCGAATGAACTAAACGAACAGTTGTAGCATTCAAAAATTCAAAATTCAAAAAAATTTATTCAACGTAAAGAATTTACATTCTGCTTGTTGAATGTCAATGTACATATAGTTATGTATAATTTTAGCCGCTGCCTTGGGGCCGTCTGTAGTGGAGAAAAAGGCAGCGAAAAAAAACTCCACTCTGACCATCTTTTCTCAAATCACCTTAAAGCTAATACAAATCAAACCTACAAAATAATATCTTGGATGTGTTGAACACTAGACACATTTATCCTGTGATTAAATTTAATATTAAACTACTATTTAATGTCATACGTCCTTGTCTTCTAAATAATCGTTGATTTTATAATAAGCTTTTTTGCAAAGAGTGTGCTTAACACAATTCTTAAATCGCGTTGGAGGTAACTCTAATATAAGATAAGATAAGATAAGATAAGAATATTCTTTATTGTACACGAGGATCTCTTGGGGTATCTTGTTGTAGAACCTTAAACAGTGCCCCATAAAGGAATATTCGATGAAAGCGCACCTGCCAAGCCTGAATAGCTTCTTAACAACTCGTCACTCACTGGTGATCTCCTCGCAAAGTCATTTTCCTATCAAATTACCCATTCAAATAAGCAAAATTGTTTACCAACAACTAAGATATCTGCGAATAAATCAATACCTTTGGAAATTGTACCGTAACACCGGTATCTTAAGTCTTTTTTTATCTGCTTGGCATCGGGGGTAGTCACGAGAAAGGCGCGCGAAGTCCCAAACAAACGATAACTAATGAAGGCGTATTCTTTAGTGAAGAAAGAGACACTAATTGGATGAATCCGGTCATTCATTCGCTAACAATTATCCACAGGGAAACTTAGAGCACAAAGAAATCGATTTCGGGTTTTAATAACGATGGAAAAGTTGAGCTCTAAAGGGCACTCTTTATTTGTATCTTTTTAGAAAAACTTTAGTAAGTACAGTCGACAGCACATCATCCTATACTCATACTCATTATGCACTCTACTCCGTTGCATTATGGGCGACTTTGCAACTAGTTACAAAAAAAATCATAAATAACATTCTTTCGATGAATAACAAATTAAAATCTTGAATCTGAGCACGCAAAGTTATTGAACTAAGCTCATCCTATTCCGTGACTATCTGATCATGTTATATTTCACACAGTGCGCACTCGCTTAGGCCTCGCTGCTACGTGGGCACTTGGGCAGCCAGACTATTCAAAAGCTCCCATTGTGTGGAACCCGACAACTTCTCCATTCAACGACGGACAGGACGGTTTCTCGACATTTCCCACCGTTTGCTTTACTGGACATGACAAATGCTCATAAAAGTATTTTTGCATGAAATGACACGGACAGTTAGAGACTAGCTTTAATGCTGAAAACATCATAATTATCGAAATTCGAAGGCGTGAATGTAATAACTATTTGTTTACTTAACTTGACATGGAACTTTAGTAAATAAAGCTAAATTTATTACAGACAAAATCCGAAAAGAATGCAAAGATGGTTAGTTAGCTAAATTCTTAGTTTACAAAGGAGAAAACAATAAAATTGAATGTAATGAAACATGAAGTATTTTTTTTATTCCAAAAACAAATACACAATTACACATACAAGAGTTACAGTAGTGTGGTCTCCACACTAGGCGATAGCCTGTATAGTGGTGACTTAGAAAAGAAAAATAGTTATAATAAAGATTACAATAGATCCGCTCACAGAGCTTGTATGTACATTTTTGTACATCAAAGAGTCGCTTCAATCTTAAGCATGTAAAATACCAACCCATTTTAATAAAGGGGAGCCAACGACAACAATTAAAATAGCATAATTTTGGCACGAGCTCGTTATGGCCCCGCCGACCCCTAAAATAGCAAGTGCAAATGCTCACCCCTACCTTTTTGGCACCCTCCCGGCGCATTTGTACAGGAAATGCTTACACTTGTGAATGTTTTTTTTTTCTTGGGGTGCTGTGTTTGGATTTCTGGCCCTGGTGGCTGAGTGAGAGTGGCTAGCGGAACACCTGCTTCGTTTCATGTATCGGAGACCTTCAGAACAAATAAACAACAGATCAAAATACTAAATTATACTGTGTAATCTCCTGTACATTGTACAATAAAGTGTTCTCCATCTATCTATCTACAGTTTTCTCTGCATACAAATAAGCTTGATAAGAAGTGATCGTTTCAGGGCCCGTTTCTGAATTGAGAGTTTCAGTAAATACTTAAGTAACGTTCTATCACGCTCTTTTCTGAGAAATTTGACGAGACAGAATCACAGTTAAGTAGTTACTGGGCGAAATTCTCAATTCTTATAATTCCTTAGTTAACTATGCACAAGCTTGTGATTCATCGAAAACTTTTAACTTTAGAAAAATAGTCGGGCTTCGCTCTCGGCCGATTTGTATGATTTGTGCATGGAATGGTGCTTATGTGCGTTTTCCGATTTTTATCTATTGCCATTCAAAAGCAATATTTATTCGAATTAAATAAAATATAAAAATAACACTATTTCTTTTCATATTTATATTCGTTGGTCATATTCGTTTATTTTATTTCTCTGTTTTTGGTGCTGTTTTAGTGTGTTTTGAAGTAAATTTTTATCATATTTATTAAAAGAAAAACTAATTTTTTGTGAATATTCCTTCGACTTGTCAAAATTATGTTTTCCAAAAGCAAATACACGATTCCCTATAAAATACTAGCTGTTGCCCGCGACTACGTCCGCGTGGGCTTTAGTTGAGTAAAGTGTTTGCAATAAGATAGGGATACTTTCAGCGCATGCGGAAGAGCTTTCATACTAACTACGCAACCCTCTCTTACCCCCTTAAAGGATGATTTTCGAAAGACTACTTTACACGTCTTTCATGACTTTCAATAAAGGACCTTCATACTGAATTTCATTCGAATAACTTCAAAATAGGCAAATTTTCATACTAATTTACATACTCTTGAGGGATGAGTTCTGAAAAACTATTTTACATGTGTTTCATGACTTTCAATGAAGAATCTGAAAAACTATTTTACACGTGTTTCATAATTTTAAATGAAGAATCTTCGTACCAAATTTCATTCGAATAAATTCAAAAACGGCAAAGTTTCATACTAACTTTGAACCCCTATTTTACCCCTTTAGGGGATGAATTGGATGAATTTTCAAGAGGAGCACAAAATCCTTTCTTAGTGCTCTTCCTTACTTTACAAAAGTAACCTCTGTGCAAAATTTCAAGTTTCTAAGCCTTATAGTTTAGGCCCTGCGTTGATATGTCAGTCAGTCAGTCAGTCAGTCAGCTTCTCCTTTTATATGTATATATAGATAACACAAATAGCTTCGAATAAGCCTTCGTGTCTTTAAAATTTGAAGAGATATCTCGATTTCTCCAGGATCCTATGTTCAGATCCTGACTTGGTCACTATGGGCACACTTGTGAAGTCTACCCTTTCAAACAAAAAAAAAATATTTCTAAATAGGTCCACGCATCTTCGAGTAATTGCGGAACATACATACGAACTTACTATTTTGAAAAATATATAAATGACAACTCCGTCGACTCAAAACAGCTATGGAAAAGTCTGAAACGTGTAGTTCTCCCGGCTAATAAAGACGACGAGTTGCCAACAAATTTTGACAATCCAGACGTCATCAATGATCATTTTCTTAACGTCCCCGGGAATGATAGTTTAACGTGACCATTTCAGACTCGACGTTTTACGAATTTGGGCGGCGGTGTGACAAGAACTTTAGTATTGAACCTGTTTCAATGGAAAAAATTGCGAAGGCACTTACGAGGATACGCACTAGTGCTAAGGGAGTAGACCAAATTACTATTGACATATTACTTCTGACTTTACCTACTACTCTTGAGGCACTCACTGCTATTGCTAATAAAAGCATCACGTCTATGGTATTTCCGACAACGTGGAAAATTGCTCAGGTGACACCTCTTCCAAAAAAACCTATTCCCGTTCATTGCTCTGACCTACGTCCAATTAGTATCCTTCCCTGTACATCCAAGATACTAGAAAGAGTGGTATGCGATCAGTTGTCGAAATACTTGGAGGACAATGATATTCTGCCAGAACTACAATCGGGCTTCCAAAAGGGTCGATCGACCGTCACGGCATTGCTTGATGTAGTTGACAACATTCTTCATGCGCGTGATGTTGGCCAGAGTACCCTACTAGTTCTGCTAGATTTCTCCAGGGCTTTTGAGAGCATTAACATCCCTCTTCTTTTGTCGAAGATGTTGTTGTTGTTGTTGTTACACTTTATTGCACAAAAGAAAATACATAATATGACTTAGATGTCGTATTACGGATTTGATACTTCTACGGTGAAGTGGTTTGACAGTTACCTCTCCGGCCGGGCTCAATCGGTTGGGCTCAGGAAAAGAGATGGCAGGACTATGTGGTCATCCTTGCATTCTGTGACTAGAGGAGTGCCACAGGGTTAAATTTTAGGTCCGTTACTCTATATACTATACAGTGCCGACATTATTGACAGTATAAGGAGTAGCGATCACTACCATTTGTACGCTGATGATGTACAACTTTATACGTCAAGCAACCCAGGAGACGCAGCTGTCGCAGTGCGTAACATAAATTCAGACCTTGACCGTATTGCAGCGTGGTCGAGGAGGAGCTGTTTGGCACTTAATCCTGGCAAGTCCAAGTACATCGTGCTTGGTACAAAGAATCAAATTCGTAATACACTGGAAACCCTTGTAACCAATAATATAGCTATTGAGGGTCAACCTATAGAGCGGGTAGATGAAGTATGTAATCTTGGTCTGTTAATGAATGGATGGAGAGTTGCACTTTGAAAAGCACATACTGCGTGTTGTATCCAACTGCTTCTACCGGCTCAAGTTACTGTATAATATACGGGATTACCTAAGTGTGGATTTGCGTGTCCACCTTTGTGAGTCGCTTGTATTATCCAGGCTAAACTACTGTGATGTGGTCATCCATGGTTGTATACTTGGTCGTACAAAAAGGCTAATACAACGTGTGCAAAACGCATGTGCACGTTATTGTTTCCGGATCCCTCCCCGCTCCCACGTTACCCCGTACCTATGTGACGCAAATCTGTTAAACATGCAGGCCCGCCGGCAACTGCACCTTGCCACGTTGCTGTTCGGTGTTGTGCGGTATGAAACCCCCTTTTATTTGTTTAGAAAGCTCGCCTGGTCTAGTCAGGCTAGGTACTATAAAGTGAGGGCTATTCTGCCGCTGCACCGCACGGCAGCGTTCCAAGGCAGTTTCAGATTTGCGGCATCTAAGTGCTGGAATGACATTCCCCCTCCTATCCATGCCACTACTAGTAAGTACACTTTCAAGCGAAAGTTTGGAAGCTATTTGCTGGAAATGCAGAAAACCCATCCCTAATCCAGTACTTATTGTCTATTTACTTGGGTATTTACTTATTTATTGTAATATATTATTGAAATTATTCAAGTACTTGTGATATTAGTTTATATATAGCCTTAGTATACTGTGTATCTTGTTTGTACAACATATTAATGTATCCATTTAAGTTCTTATTATTTGTATATATGTTTTGTGGCATGCATGTATGTATATACATATGTGTTACGTTCCGGGTGCCAAAAAAAAAAAAAATAATTATGGTCCCAACTGAAAATCAGTTTTACTGGTGTTGTGCTATCCATAGCACACACCAGTGAAGTATGCAAGTATGCTGAGTTGGAGCCCTTTTTTATTGTCACAGTAGCACTACTGTGCGGAGCCCTGCTGCCGTAGATTTAAAAAACGGTTGTTTGTTTTCCTTTGTCTCTATTTTATTTTTCTTGTTTTGTTGACTCTTGTGTATTTTGTTTATTATGTACTTTTGTCTTCATTGTGTTTCTGTGACAATACTAATAAAATCTTTCTTTCTTTCTTTCTTTTTCTTTATATACAAAATCCCGTCCAACAACCTCCTCCTTTCTTCGAAGTCGGTTAAAACAATAATAAAAAGCAAACTAGCACCCAAGATGACTCAACGAAAGAGATGTTTTCTCTTAGGCTAAGTAAAAGCGTTGAAAGCAAACTACTTACCGTGTCTTTCAGCTTTCAGCGTGACTCATGCGTGAGTCACTCGAAAAACTACATCGATGTATGTTTCAGCTGATATAATAGAACTTCAAGGTAACGGCTAATAATATAATGCTAATAAAGCCTTTAATTAGTCGTTACATACACGCACGTCAGTCGGTTTTATAATGTGTGCAATAAAATTGTGTATTGATCAATAAAGTCTAATTTACACGAAATATTTTATTATTCAATGAGCGCGCTTACCGTGAATACTTGCAGTACCATGTTCAGTTTATATTCTAAAGACCATAACTGCAATAGAATCGCGGCGAATCCAAATGCTTTAGTTATAATAGTTTAGCAGTTAATCTGCTGGTTAATTGGTTGGTCAAGCGCACTCTGAGGGGATACTGACGTAACTTCGCACTGTACTTACTTCGGCTTGGAATTAAAACGTTTGAGAGTTGCAGTCATGGTCTTAGGTTAGTGAGAAGAAAATGCTAAGAAGCATTAAGCTCGCCTATATGCAGAACTTGTGTTTTGGCGCACGAAGTTACCGACATGTGTCGACCGAAATCGTTCCTATAGTCCTGTCCGCGAGTGTGTTAGTTCCAACCAGTCTCGCTAACCATCTGAGGCGTTTGGAACTCCGTGTGGGCATGCTTCCGTCCGGCTGTCATGAAGAAGGCGGTGCTGCTTGATACAGCCCAGATAGTCCGGCGTTTTCTCTCGCTGTCGCACTGACCTTCGGCCGCTTGGAATCCTCAGCCGGAGGGCGTCCGTATGGCCGCTTTGCCTAGACGAGACTATTACCTTTTTTTTCCGGATAATAATAAAATCCGAGCGAGGCTCACCTGATGTGGAACTTGCTGCCGGGCTCCTTCTCTTCGGACTCGCACGTGACATTTCCGAATGAGTCAACAGCCAGGTACTTGTCCAGGTGCGAGCGCAGGAAGATCATACCTGTGCGGAGATTATAGGGTGTGTTATTGAATGACTAGGTTCGCATTGGGGAAACGTAATTTGACTTGGGATTAGATTGAAATGGGGTTGACAGTTAGAACGACTTAGTGATGGCAGAGGGCTCTTAGGCTGGCGCTTCACTTGGCTTTTCGTATTCATATGTTTGCCAAGGATTTATACTTTACTAAATAATAAAGTTTCTATGCTAAATATTCGGCATATAGGCCGGCAATGAAAGGTTAATACTTATCAAATATGGAGGGAAGTTAAGCGCCGGAATGGCCAATTTATTGGAGAAATTAATTTAACTTACACAAACGTTATCTCGGTAGGTACTTTTCGGAGAAAGTACCGAGCCTAAGACAGAAAACTTAAACATTTACATACAGGCACATACATTACATTTGGCCCCACACTACTCCAGAGTGTGGGCCAGATGCAATGTATGTGCCTGTATGTAAACCCTGTGTCGTGGGAACCAGTAACAGCGACATCACAAACATGTAAACATCCAAGACCTGGGGTTCGAGTTTAAAGTTCATAAACGAGGAGATTGTATCAAGCCTTTACAGGTACAGGAGCCTAAGAATTAAGTGGATGATATCGGTACTAAAATTTCTTAAACGAGGAGAATGTACCTACCAAGCCTAAGATAAAAAACATAAAAGAAGTGGATGATATCAGTACTAAAAGTTCACAAACAACACTCTAAAGCCTGTTACCGTTCAATTTATGGCGCAGACTGCTCTGCTCCACTCTGCTCCAACTCAATCAAGTAAACGGATTATCCAGTTAATGAGTTCTAGAGTGCGGGAGCCGTGAGGAACGGTACTCAGATCTAAAATAAATGAATCTGATGTTCTCTAAGAACAACGTTTGTCATGCACGGTTCATATAAAATACCCATCTTTCAGTCCAGTTAAAGTCCGCCTGGAAATTCGTATGAAAATCGTGTTCATTGAAGTTCATCGTCAAGTAATGCCAGATATTATTTAATTTAAAAGCCTTTGATTTAGCTCGAGCGAAATCTTGCGTAAATTAGTGATAGGAACCCTACCCTATTAATTGGTGTTATTATTTACGTACTATACATAGTTAACATAGGTAGTCACCGGATAATTCCACAAGACTAAACCAAGTTTCCAAGCCTAGCCTAGCCTTTTTCTTGGCAACGCAATAGCCAAGCAGATTCTACGTGTCAAAGCATCAGAATGAAATAAATTTTAAAATTCAAGTTCCCTTGAATGTTATAAAAAAAAATCGGACTTTATTCATCACTACACGAAGTTCCAATACAAGTTTTTACATATATAGGTAGGTGCATAAGTAGGTGCGTACTACAATAGATAGTGATGAAAAGGATAGAGGCTCAGGATAAAACCTAATTGCTGTTTTACAGACTCAGCCTGCGTATGATAGCAGAGTACATAAACATTAAAAGCAAAGTGACATTCAAAAAATAAAATGTAAATACTTGAACGTTGAAATAAATCTCTGATAGCTTCTCAGCCCTCAGGACCTAGATTCTGCTAATGCATTGTAGTACAACGAAAACTGCATGAACATGGCGATTTAGTTTCATTGCCGCTTCAAGTCGACGCGAGTTCGTGTATGAATAATACTAGGCATCAATGGTACGAAAAGACACGCCAGGTGAACCGACCGTTCATTTGCCATCATACTATAATGCACTAACAGAATCTAGGGGGGGCAGGTGAGCTTGTGGTGGACAGACGAACAACCGTTGAACTGGCTTTGAAGAACACAAACTTTGCCGTCAGGTCTCACTGTAGGTAACCACCCAAAAGATGTCTAAAATGCCCATATATGGTATAACCATTGTGCTGTTTGGAGTAGTTTCCTCATACGGTAGTTTCCTGTTTCAGTAAAGTTGTTCTATTGATTGAATTGGAATTCTAATTGGAACCAGCTGGGGTATAGCTGTGTAAAGAAGACCTTGAAAATCAAGGGTCGAACCCCAGTCGATATGGAAACGAATAACGCGGGGGCGCGAGTGGGCCTTTGACAGCTGGCGGCCCTAAAGAGTTCGCTTTCTAACTACCTACAATCTTTTTTTATAACTGCCCGCTTTTATTAATTTCGCGTTTGGAAAATCGGGCACCAATCGAATGCCTTTATTATTATTATTATTAAAATTCGTTATTACACCAATATGTGTACAAGGGCGTGCTTAATGCAGGAAGCATTCTCTTCCAGCAAGCCTTTGGTTAAAAACCTTTAGAGCTGTAGAAGGAATTTGCATGCTATGGTTCAAACCATTACTACGGACAATGGCCAAACTACCTCACAGTTGGGCAAGTGCGGAAACGCAGGTGTAACTTACTAACTATGGTTCAAACCATGTAACATTCAAGTGTAGTGTAAATGAAAACCAATTACACCGTCTGCACTAATTTTTGATAATTTTGAACTTTATTCATCGAAAGATGAAAGTTAAAATATAGGATAAAGATAAAAAATGTTTAATTGCACACAAAAAAATAAAATTAAAGAAACAATTTTGTAGCAAATGTTAAAAATAAGAATAAGGTGCATGATAGTATGTACTTAGGTATACAAGGAGAAATTCCAGGGGTCACCACACTACATGCGTGTGACGTGGGCAACCAGTTGCATTTAAAAGCGAGAACTAATTGAAGGGTGTTTTGCAAAAACAACCAAGGTCGCATTTTTGTGTATTATTTGTTTTGTTTAGGTACCTAAAATATAGTATGAAGTACAAATAGAGCAAAAAAATATTACAAAAATGTGACCTTGGTTGTTAGTCCAATTGTCAGTGAATTTCAGCTTTAACAAGAGACTTGCAGAGTTCCCAGCCCGAACTTATTCAAAAAGCAAGTTTCCCCTACTTTCACTTGCTTATTGCCCCCATTCCGTACGAGAAGACAGACAGCAGGGCACAACGACACAATATATGCGCGTTTGTGACATGCCACGTGGAGAACAGTTTTTACTGCAATTAGTAGTCGGCAGGAATGACGTGACAAAGTTTTAATTGCCATGTTGAACGGTTTGGGCACTTATTCATTTACAATACGGAAGAATGAACTTGAATTTTGATAACTCTATCGGATCACCACATCAAGGGCAGACTGGATTCTGGTGGAATAAGCTTGTCAGGTTGTTTTTTTTGGAAATGTTTTATGTTTTATTATAGCCTTTAAGTGTGCAATAATAACTTCTACACAATTCAATCACTTGACCTGGTCCCAAACTAGGATGTCCTGTATTATGGGTACCACGCAAGGACATTACAAACGTGCAAAAACACCAAGACTGAGGCGAGGCAATTTGTTCTTTTGTACGGCGGCTCCCAGTGGGAATCAATTGCACAATCTCTATCTTGGTAGGTAAGGCTAGACCAACGGGACTGTCAAATTATTAGTATACTGTATCATCGAAACAGGTTATTATGAAAGGAGAAACATATGTAGAGACTCTGACTAAGTTGTAAAGATTTTGGCAATTTTAATAAAAGTTGAAAGGAGTCATCTACTTTATCCTTTGAAAGTCAATCACTTTCAAAGGATAAAGTAGATGAAGCGAGACTCACTATCATTGGCATTGCCAGAGGCGGGCTCGAGCGTCCAGATCTGCTTCTTCTTGAGGCTGGTGCCGTTGGCGTTGATCTTGAAGCCGAAGGTCTCGGCGGTGAGGTACCGGTAGCGCGAGTTGATGAGCCCTATGGTCCACCAGCCGCGCTGCTGGTTCTGCGTGATGATGTCGCCGGCGCCGTTCGTCTCACCGTTGCTGTGCCCGTTCATCCCGTTCATCATCATAGTGGGGCCTGAGGGATAATGAGGCGAGTTAATCGAGGCATACCAAAAACTGTGCTATTATTATAGATAACTGACAACTTGATCACACTAGATTGCCAAAGGCCATGCGAATGGTGGCGCGGCGGCCGGGTCTTGAGCTTCTTAGGTAGATAAACTTTCGTACCAACTTATGTATTAGATTTGAGAAAAGGTGGTAAGAGTAGAGTATTTTTCGCTGCCTTATTCTCCACTATATTCGGCCCCAAGGCAGCGGCTAACATTACAAGTACATTCGACTTGGTTGTGGAGAAAGATTAAAAATAATTTGGATGTCAAAAACCAAAAAGGCACCAAAAAGGCCCACACAACATTTCTTTATTTATATTAGAGTTGATACATGGCCTAATATAACAAATCATTCGCCAAACTGGATTGCAGGTTGTCGGCAAAACATCATAAACTTCGTTTTCGAATACTATCAGACGAGACTGAAGTCGAATGTTAAGCAGTCCTGATTAATAAAAAACAGAATATTTATTTCAAAATCCATTTCAAATCGGCGCGAAAGATACTTCCAACACATTTGGACAAAGGCCTCAAGTTCTATTGATAAAAACAGAAAGATCTTTGGCACATACACAAGAAACATAGATTTTCTTCCAATCTTTCATGGAAACAAATCCAAATGTTCAATTCCAACGAAAGTTTTCGATAAAATCGAGCAAACTTAGAGAAAACTTTCGTCGAATAGGTTGAGAATACAAACAAAATATGAAGACATCTAAGGACACTATGACCACTTTAGCAGGGCCTTGATTCTGTTAGTGCATTAAAGTACGATGACAAAAACACGTTATTGAAAAACTAAATCACCACGTTCATGCAGTTGTTATTGTACTACAATAGATTAACATAATCTAGGTCCAGGTACAGCTTGGAACTAAGCCACAGTTCCAAGCTATATTAATGTCAGTTCACAGGACATTAATGCAGCGTTTTCAGGTTCAGGGGCATAATTATCTGCAGTAAATGTTGTCGATGCCATAACGTTTGCGATAGCAATTAGTAAAGAGTGTCACAGATAGACTCTTGGAGTCTTTCGGGATTTGGTACGAGTAACATAGAGGCACGGCTGTGTGGTGTCGGCCTAGAGAATAGCACCAACCCAACTCTTCCCGCGGGTGTCGTAAAAGGCGACTAAGGGACACAAAACCGGGGAGTGGGCAGCAGCGCCTCCTGCAGTGCAACTCTACCGCACTGCGATCCCCAACCCGCATGCCCAGCGTGGGGATTATGGGCATTACCCCATGATGGCACAACACAGGAAACGGCCCCCAGTTCCCGGCCGCCTCGCTATTCCTGGCCATCGTGGCAGCGGCCATGGTAACGGCGGGGTAGGGGGTGCTAAGAATCACCGGGCTACCTCAGGCTGCCACAAACATCTGACACTGGCAACGTTCAACGGACGCACTCTGAGGCTTGACCATCATCTAGCGCAGTTGGAAGTGGAGTTAGAGAACATTAAATGGCATGTTCTGGGGTTATGTGAAGTCCGTAGAGAGGGGGAGGACACCGTAACCCTAGACTCGGGCCATCTTCTCTACTTTCGCGAGGGTGATAAAACATCCCAGGGTGGCGTAGGTTTCCTCGTCAATAAGGCCCTCTCTAACAACGTTGAAGAAATCTCTAGTGTGTCGACCAGGGTAGCGTACCTGATCCTTCGGCTGTCCAAGCGTTACAGCATGAAGGGCATTCAGGTTTACGCACCGACCTCGGCACACTCGGGTGATGAAGTTGAGGATATGTACGAAGACATATCCAAAGCCCTACATAACACCACGAAGGGTCACTTCAACGTTGTTATAGGGGACTTTAACGGCAAGGTGGGAACCCAGAGTGGCAACGAGTCTCGAATAGGCCCGCATGGTTATGGAGTCAGGAATCACAGGGGGCAAATGCTTGTCAACTTCCTTGAGAAAGAGGAACTATTCTTGATGAACTCTTTCTTCAAGAAACAGCCTCAAAGGAAGTGGACATGGCAAAGCCCCGACACTGTGACCAAAAATGTCTCAGTGATCAACAGGTTTAATACCGGATCTGTGTGCTTAGTGCGAGTTTTTTTAACTACTCGATCGCGTTAACGTAAACTCATATTCTATAGGAGTGACAAAGCGCGCCACCTAGTTGTCTCTCTGTCACTCCTATACAAATTGCAAACGCTCTCGCTATCGAAAGTGAATGAAAAAACTCGCACTAAGGGCCCTGATCACCGACTTCTCCGAGGCTCTCTGAATATCAACTTGAAGCTTGAGAGAAACCGTCTGATGAAGTCCACGCTCCGACCAAACCCAATCCAAATCATGGCGGGCACCGAGAAGTTCCAGCAGCTTCTCGGGAATAGATTTGTTGCGTTGGAGACCACCCACGACGCTGACGAGACCCTAAACAATCTGGTCGTAACTCTTAGGGACGAGGGCATCAAGTTCTGCAAAACGCAGGGGACAGGCAAGAAATCCAAACTCTCGGCTGAGACTCTCCGGTTGCTGACAAAAAGACGGGAAACCACCCAAGCGACTTCGTCAGAGAGGTCAAACCTGAACAAGCAAATTGCGAAGATGGTACGGCGCGACCTTTGGAGCTCCAACACACGCCTCATTGAAGAGGCAATAGAGCAAAACCGAGGGTCCAAAGTATTCACTCAGCAGCTTGGCAGGAGCCACCTGACGAAGCTTACAACGCACGACGGGAGGACCGTATTGTCGAAGCCGGAGATCTCCGCCGAGATAGAGGATTTCTATGGCCGATTATACGCTGCACATGCCCCTTATTCCCAACGAGACGACCAAGATTCCAGAGCCACCCTGACGCGCCACTACACCGACGAACTGCCTGACATCAGTCAAGACGAGATCGTGCTAGCTCTGAGGCAGCTTAAAAATGGAAAAGCCCCCGGTGAGGACGGAATAACATCAGAGCTCTTGAAAGCTGGAGGAGCCCCTGTTATACAGGAATTACAAAAGCTCTTCAACGCCGTCCTTCACAGTGGGAGAACTCCAAAGGCATGGAGCGGGAGTTTGGTGGTGCTCTTTTTTAAGAAGGGTGACAAGACTCTTCTAAAAAATTACAGACCCATCTCGCTCCTGAGCCACGTCTATAAGCTGTTTTCACGAGTGATCACGAATCGTCTCGCCAGAAGACTCGACGAGTTCCAGCCGCCGGAACAGGGTTTCGTGGAGGATATGGCACCATAGACCACATTCACACAGTGAGGCAGATTATACAGAAGACCGAGGAGTATAATCAGCCCCTGTGTCTTGCTTTTGTGGACTACGAGAAGGCCTTTGACTCTGTCGAAACCTGGGCTGTTCTGGAATCCTTACAGCGATGCCAAGTAGACTATCGTTATATCGAGGTGTTGAGATGTCTGTACGAAGCCGCCACCATGAGTGTCCAAGTACAGGGCCAGCAGTCTAAACCTATCCAACTGTGCAGAGGAGTAAGACAGGGGGATGTTATATCCCCGAAACTGTTTACAAGCGCGTTGGAAGACATGTTTAAGACGCTGGACTGGAAAGAAAAGGGCATTAACATAAACGGCGACTACATCTCACACCTGCGATTCGCAGATGACATAGTCTTAATGGCGGAGTCGCTAGAGGAGCTGAACCACATGCTGGCCAGCCTAGCATCAGCCTCGCGACGCATCGGTCTTGGTATGAATTTGGATAAAACCAAAGTCATGATCAATGGTCACATTGATCCAATACCGGTCGTCGTACATGGTCACCTACTCGAAATCATTTCCGAATACACTTACCTCGGGCAGATTCTGCAGTTAGGTAAAAACAATTTCGAGAAGGAGGCAAAGAGGAGGATCCAGCTGGGCTGGGCAGCGTTTGGGAAACTACGCCGGGTCTTCTCGTCATCCATACCGCAATGCTTGAAAACGAAAGTTGTCAATCAGTGTGTCCCACCTGTTATGACCTACGGAGCCGAGACATGGACACTCACGAAAGGGTTGGTCTACCAGTTTAAAGTCGCTCAGCGAGCTATAGAGAGAGCTATGCTCGGAGTTTCTCTGAAGGATAGGATTCTTAACGAATACATCCGACAGAGAACCAAAGTTATCGACATAGCTCAGAGAATTAGCAAGCTGAAGTGGCAGTGGGCTGGCCATATTTCGCGAAGAACCGACAACCGCTGGGGTAAACGTGTTCTTGAGTGGAGACCGCGACTCGGCAAATGTAGTGTAGGACGCCCTCTCACCAGGTGGGATGACGATCTGCAAAGGACTGCAGGCAGATGCTGGATGAGGCAAGCTGAAGACAGGGCGCTATGGCGCTCATTAGGGGAGGGCTATGTCCAGCAGTGGACTAATATAGCCTGATGATGATGATGATGAACACAGTGGCAGATCAATAAGATCTGTTAACAACCTTCTGCTATAACATCGTAGAAATAATTCGAGAAGCGGTACAATGAGACAAGGAGGCATTTCTCTTCGCCGACGCCGACGTGCCGCAACACAGTCACGGTCAGTTAGACGAGAGCCTAGCCGAAGTCAATGCACCTGCCACAATTGGCAGCTGATGGCAGAGCTCTTTTACTTATTTCTTAAATACATTGAAAGAAGACAAAGCAACAGCTATGTTAGAAAATAGTTTGCAAAGAATCCTACTTATGATGCTGAATCATCAAGAAACCACTAACGTCTCCAAACAGATTCTAATAAAAAACTAACATATCGAATCTTGCTGGCTGAAGCAAAAAAAAGAGTATAATCAAGATACTTGTTAAAAATCCTAATCATGCCATCTAGACAGTTACTTTTAGATCCTACAATCATGAAGAGATTGCAAAGCATAAAGTTGGTCAAATAAAACAGCTTCTCGACTCCAAAGAAAGCCGGAAACTGTAAATCTTGAGCGAATCACTTTGTCTAGACAGGCTCGTTAACTATTCACAACACGTTGCACTTTTGTAGTGGAAAATATTTTGAGACTGGGATTTTTTTTTCGACTCTTCAGAAGCTCCGAAAATACAACGATAATATTATGTGAAAGATAACGGAATTAATTTGAGACCGATTAATTATTCTTCTCGTGCGTTTAAAAATAGAAAAAGTTACCCTGCTCTTTAACCTGTAGAATTTTTGGGGGGCTGGTCGACTTGCCATAACAATGATTTTTAATTGTTCTCTTCAAGGTCATAACGCAACTGATTAATTCTTGAACAACAAATAATACTACAATAGATACGAGTATGTTACGAGTGCTGCTCCTAGGCGCTCCCATTCGACATAATGAACGCTGCAGAGCATAAATAAAACATGTTCTACGAGGACAATGGTCGGGCGTGCCTTTGACCTGGCGGTGACCTTGGCTGAGATGCCATCCGCCGTGACGAGGTATCTGTATCTATCTGGTTTTTAATCTTTGCCGTGTTATGTTGAATGCTTTGGATTTCACTTGTTTTTGGACTCATTTTATGGGAAAATCACAGCGTGAAGGTAGATAGATTACATGTTTGAGGAAATTGTGAATTTGTATTCGTAATTTTGGCTATTTTCATTTCGTCATCCCTTGCTAAATACTAGACTGCACCAACGATGCCCGAAATGGGCATCAAATAGGAAACATATAAATAGCAGTCGAGGAAGCTGCCATGTATATTGTGTTTGCAGCTGCTAACGAGGTAGCTTACTCCATGATCGATAAGCAAGCGACACCCAATGACGCGGCGCTTAGACAGAAACCGAGCGTAGAGTAGGTAGAAACCGCAGCCGAGTGTAATATATCGCAAATTAGCACAGCGGAGGCCGAGAAAAGTATACGATATCATGCAACTCAACGTGGGAGACACAGAAAGCTGTTCAATGGCTGATTTATTCATCTAATGGCTGATTAGTCGAGACCAGTATGAAGACACCTGGAGCAGACGAGTGTCTCCAATTTTGAAGAGAAGAGACGAACTGATCTCGACGCTAAGAGGGATCAAAAAAGGCCCGACCACTTGCTGCAATCGTTTATAATTATTATGTCAATGGAATTCTAAAATGTGACACCTTGCATTTACTGCAAAGATTGCTTACGTTAGCCATACGCGGGCACATCAACGAAGCCTGACGGTAGCCCGTAGCCAGATCGGCATGGACGACATCATAGCATGATCCGGTTTCCTTATTCAATCATTGTCTGTGGTTAAAATAGTCATTGAATCTTTTAACGGTGATGTCACTGGCACCAGTGGCACCAATTTATTTTTATCAGCATTTGAAGCAAAGGAGGTAAACAAGCTTGCATTTCCTTAAGTGGAAACATCACGGTACTCCATAGGCGCAGCTTCTGTTAGATCTGTTGCACGAGGGTGCACTTCTGCAGCGCAATTTGAGCGATATTCTGAGAATCGCCCATCCTGATCTATCTATTTTAATTATTAAATTCTATGTCAATAAAATAAAAATTACAATTTTCTTCCTATAAAAAAAATATTGTTATATCATTGTATATATGTACGATTGTAATTAAAATAATTCGATTCTCTGCACAATATCTCTGAGCTAATAAGACAACGTACGTTAGTTCACGTACGAATTTAAAATTACATAAAATTTATAAAAGAGTTTAAGTAGAGTAGATAGATAGATAACACTTTATTATACAGAGTTATTATAATTTTCTTATGTCTAAGTAACGGTATACAATTGGCGGTCTTATCGCTTAGAGCGATCTCTTCCAGACAACCTTTATTAGTAGTAGCACAAGATTTTGCTAATTTTAGCATTGTAGTACACTGTAGAACATTGTAGTTGCTTGAACGCGTCGATTTCATTTCATGGCCTCTTCAAGTCAACGTGAGCACGCGTACCATTAATAATTCTAGGCGTCAATGAAATTAAAAAAGATGTCAGATGACCCGACATTTAACTGTAATTTAACTACAATGCACTAACAGAATCGGGGCCCAACTAATGAAGTCGCACTTTAAATAGGAAAAATTGTACCTCAAGTTGCACTTGACTGACTGCTCTCTTGCGTTGATAATTGAATTTGAATAAACATAGTAATTATATACTCGTACATGTCGCACGCTGCAGGCGTTTAGATGGAATATAAATAAATAAATTGTCAGGGGCACTGCGCGGGGGAGAGGTCAACGCACGGCTCTTCGCGTGCTTTTACATAAACAGGTCGACGCATATTTGAAGTTATGTAAATGTACGACGACAAGGATTCCACCAATCCGGACTTGGCCCCCGTGGTGGAGTATGGCCTATACCTTCCTCAGGGAAGAGACCCGTGCTCCTCGGCGGGGACATAATGGGTTGATGATGAGGTAAATAGAACAAGAGACAGTAAGAAAAATATCCTTACCGTTAGGTATTTCAAATACTAAGCGCCAGTTTCTGCATTAAGAATTTCGCTAAGTAACTTTTTAAGTTCAGTGCTGTCTCGTAGAATTTCTCAGGAAAGAGTGTGTGACAGAACGTTACTTAAGTATTTACTTAGCGGAATTCCCAATTCAGAAACTGGCCCTTAGAAAATACTTAAGTAACGTACTGTCACGCTCTTTTCTAAAGAAAATTGACGAGACAGCACTACAGTTAAGTAATTACCTACTTAGCAAAATTCTCAAATACAGAAATCGGTCCATGTAGGTATTGCCGACGCGTATCTCTAAGTATTACCTAAGCAATTAATTACTTAGGCACAACGCGATATTTTATCGGGTCGTGTCGTGACGAAGTTCAAAGTTCTGTCGGCTGCCTGCGGAGAATAGATAATGGAACCGCAGTAACAATAAACAAACAAATGCGAGCGTGGGCGAGTCGGGCGACTGGTCCTGCAAGTACGATGCAACTTGCGAGAAAGTGAGCCGTAAAATTAAATACGACCCTGGAGATGAGGTTGAAAAAAAATGGGAAAAGAGAACCAGGGAAATCGTAAGAGAAAGAGATAGAGGCAATAAAGCCGAAGATGATATCAACAGGCTGTTTCAAATTTTACGTCTAAAGAATTACAAATTTAATTCCGCATACACTCACTTGATTTCTTTTTCAAACACACACACGTACACAGATGCACACCCACATACAAACACATAGTTTGCTTAGTTTATTTTTTACATCACAAACTAAAGCCAGATTAATGCTATGGAAGAGCGGAGTCCCCTAGTACGGGCGTCCCATGCCTGTTAATATGTATGTAACCGAAAAATAATGAAGATGAAGAATACATATATTTTGTATTATATTTTTCCTTTTTTTTCAGTGACGAGCAAGCGACGACCCGACCGCGAGCTCCGTCTCTGCTCACCAGAGACCATTTCGCTCTGCGAATCAGAGCGAAACCTTGTCGGACTCTTCCGGTAAAAAGTTAAGTAAAGTACGTGTATCCGGAATAATGTTAATAATGTGTAGTGGTAAAGTTTCAGTTCAAAAATTACAAATCAAATTAGTGTAAGCCAAGTGTGAAATACAGTTCGACAATGGTGAATCGTTTACAGTCACGCTACGCGTCTGTTGCTACCCAACCGAGGAACAAATTACAGAAACCCATGAAAAAAATGGCGTGAGTGAAGATGGAGCAGATGTTCGACAGCGACGCAAACAAGCCACATAATACTGTAAACATGGTGTGGAGGAGGACAAAAACGGAAAATAAACCGTCGTCGATCAATCCGAACGGCAACTGATACTGATACAACTGAGAACCGGTTTGCAATACTATATCGAGTGAAACGGTATTTGGATCGGAAGATAGAATGATTTACATTTTCTTAAATGCTTCCTATAGCTTTTAAGGAAATTATAAATCAAGTTATTCATGCAAATTCAGTTGACTAAACGATTTAGCACGTCAGGATTAGCACGTCAGGGCTCAATAAAAATACTTTACTCTTTATCAGTAGAAAGTAATCAATATTAATAATACGTACTTAAAGAAGAACTGCAATGCCGTCTGCAAACGCTTACCCAACATACAAGCAATGAATGTGCACAAATAAAAAGTGAGAGTCGATTCGAAACCATTGATTTTTATTTTTAGGTGTTCCCGTTTTAACTGTATTGGAGATGCAAGTTTGGTGAATCATACAGTATGCGGCGCGTCGGCATAAAATTTTTGCAACCCACAAATACACTTTTTAAAATGTACCTAACTGCATATCAAGAGCTTTTCGTACGGACATACTTCGATCAAATAGGGGACGTATAAGCGAAGGTCTAGATAAAATGTACCCGAAACCGGCGTGCGTGCATGCAACGACTAATAAATTAATGAATGTCGATGAATCGAAAGTGATCAGTCAGGATCGTGGCAGATGGCAGTCCCTGGACTCTGCCTACCCCTCTAGTATACAGGTGTGAGCTTATGCATGTATTTTGTACGTTTTTGGGAATTTTCACAATGGAATCTTTCAGGGGAGCCTCCGCAACGTCATTGCCGCAGTAGTAGGTACCCATACAATAACTTTGTACAAGGCGTGACACTCCGTTACGTGGGGTCGCCGACCTGGATTCGGCTGTTTTTGCGCCAATTATATCTCGCCGTGGAGCCGTTAGAGGAAACTGCACGAGCTCGATACTTGCACTCGGAGAAAACGGGCTCATTGTTTAGATTTTTGTTTCTGGGAATTTTTAAACTCAATATCTACTTAAAAAGGTATGCAAGGCTCTGTACAGGGTTTAGATTCTGTTAATGCATTGTATTACAATAACAACTGCATTAACGCGGCGATTCCATTTAATTGAAGCTTTTAATCCCCGCGCGTACACGTACCAAGCCTTCTAGGGGTGAATGGTGTAGAAAAAAACATGTCAAGTGACCCGACCGAGTAGCTGTCATTGAACTATAATGCACTAGCAGAATTGGCATGTACAGTCAGCACATCATGCTATACACCCATGCACTCTGCCCCGTTGCATTACGGGCGACTTTGCAACTCAAAAGTGAATGGTGACGTGCTGTCGACTGTACAAACCTAGGTCCATGTCTATTCCTCCGGATGCAGAAGTGATATTGTAGCGCCGCTTATATCATCCTTTCGTTATTCATCAAGTCAGAATTAAGGTTTTTTTTGTGAAATGGCATAATTTTTAATGAGGATCAAATTTCTGACGAGCAATTTATCATTCATGCTCGACTTTGTGATCAATTCAAAGAGCAGATGAACAAACTCGTAATTATTTTTTGTGATTTAAGCATACTAAGTACAAATATATATTTTGAGTGGAAGGGCCGGTTAAGGAACGCCCCAGGCGGACATAATTTGATCAATGATGTATAGCAAAGAGCAAGATAAAAAAATCCCAAAACCGGCGTACGTGCATGTGCATTTGTCAGGAACTCGGGATCGTGGCTAGTGGCACCCTTTTGCGGAGGGTTTTAACGCGGAGATTTGACTTTATAAACCAGTAATTTAGTTAAGATCCGTCTCAAGACCAATCTAACCCTCACTAAGTACCGTTTAGTGGAATATTTTTTTTTAGAAGACCGTTAACCGTTAGTGTTTAATTTTCGCCGTATAAGGCTATGGTAGAAACGGCTAGGTACACATTTCCTATAAAAGCCGCATTTGCCTGACGATGCGTAACAATTGCCTAGCGAATCCGAGTTTCGCATCACTGCACACGAGCAGACTTAATGAAAGGAGAATAATACAACTTGCGCAATATCCGAGCCTTTATCTATCGAATGGTCCTAACTCAGAGCATTAAATACTAGATTACGAATATGAATTTGGAATTCCGTGCTTCGCAAGGCACTTTAAACAATTGGTGCCGGCTGCCGTTCGATAGATGGCAGTCGTTAAGCCAAGTCAGAGGCGTTAGGGCGGCTTGAAAACTTCTGACAGTAAGACCAGCCCTAGTCTTACAGGTCTCCACCAATCCGGACTTGGTCCCCGTGGTGGAGTATGGCCTATACCTTCCTCAGGGAAGAGACCCGTGCCCTGGGGACGTAATGGGTTAATGATGATCTGTGGGTCCTACGAATCACAGATCGTAACCTCACGCACGAGGAAAAAATGAAGAACCAATTAAAAGTTTTAGGTTTACTACTTTTACTATTATGTATTCTGTGGTTTTACACGCAGCTATAAACTCCAAATATAGGTAATATAATAACTTAATCGAAATTTGAAATTAAAGTTTTATTAAACTCTTTGCATTATATTAAATAAAAAGAGCTTAATGTTAGAATATAAATCATACGAACAAACTACGTATTTTTAATTATCTCAAATGTTTTTACTGCTGTTATTACAGTCAATCTCGTATCAATGCAGTTTTCACATAAAGCCCGGAGAAAACTAATGGAATGTCTCTTGAGATAAATAACTTTCACCGTGAGCGCCGAGGCATTGACTGACCGACCCAACTCAGAGTGAGTTGTACTGATCGTAGCAACGGAGGCAGCTGGTAACAACGCGTGTCAGTTGTGTGTACGCCATCAAATTAATTCCTTCAAATGAAATAGCTTCTCGGACGCTCCAGTTGGTTTCGTTTATGGATGCGGCATGGTCATGTCGAGTAAACACGTGATTGATAGGTGCTAATATGATATATATCTCAGCTGCAGGTGTTAAGCACAATATGACTTGACTTTCTTTTTCATCGATATGCGTGCCAGTGGATTTTTTGTCCATTATTGATTTCGTTTTGCATTTCGGCATTTGCAATCCTTGGTTGCAAATTACTTTTTGATAGTCGTATATTAGATCTATAGTCCAGAAGTCTAAGAAAGCTATGAGATGAGTCTTATTATGAGCATATCAGGGGTTCTTACAAATATTTAAAAGTCGAAGAGTCTAGCATTAAAATGTGAAAATTACTTTGCTAAATTCCGCCAAAAACCCACAAGCACCATGCGGTTAGTTTTTCAAGCAGAAGCAAGACACGAACGCACGACCACCGACGCCAATATACACTTGTGTGAGAAAATGCTCATTGCATTGGCGGAGTTTAGCAAAGTAATTTTCACATTTTAATGCTATTATGGACTTCCGCAAAGTAAGGCCTGATTCCATACAATTGAAGATTATATATTGTACGTTTGTTAGAAGTACGCATGTCAAGTCTGGAATCCTGTGTACTGTTTTGCCTGGTTACCATAGCACAGGGTATCCTAATTTGGGACCAGGTCATGGGATTATATGTGTGTGTGTCGTGTATATATTATTATTATTATTCTAATAGTGGAGACTTTTAATTTGCCTTTTTTATGTTGAAAGATGTTGCTAATCTTTGTTATTTGCTATAGTTTTCCCAATATTATAAATAAATAAAAAAATCAAGTTGTTACAAAGTTCTCTCTCTCTTTGCAACTGTATCAAAGAGACCAAGTAATAAAAGCTGAATCGTATCCATTTGGATTGTTTCGTTTCCCACTTCCGTGTTTGTTCCTTCCTACTAGGTACATCTGCATTCGTTGCTCTATTTTTATAGTTCTTTCGACAGATGAGGAATGTCTCGCTCTATTTTAATCTCTGCTAGCTTGTTAACTTTGGTTTTATTGAGATAGGTCGCGTTGTTGACGTTGTCTTCGTAATTGTTATCTGTGTTTATCGTAACAACGCTTGCTGTAATTATCTACAACTAATTTAATTCATGTTTTTTTTTATTTCGCATATAGTATACGTCCCACTGCAGATCACAAGCTTCTTTCTACGCGTTTATTGGCAACCACGGATTGTCAATTTCAAGCTCTGGTGTAATTTTTAAGGTCTAATCAGTTTAAATTTTAAGTAGGTACGTACTTTATATATTTTAGTAATATACTTCATATTACAGAGCTTCTTTTGTGTCCCACTGCTGGACAAAGACAGCTGCTTCTTCCTTCTGCTTTCCATCACTCCCTGTCTCCAGCCACGCCGCACCATCCCGGCAAGAATTCATTCAGGTCGTCCCGCCATCTTCGCCTTGGTCAGCCGCGACGACGTCGTCGGTTTCCATTTTGCGTAACCCAGTAGGTCGCGATCTTGGCTCACTTATCTGAGCTCACACACCAGAGTGGGTGGCCAATGTCTTTAGGCTGGCGGTTCGCTACCCCAACATTTATAATAAATTATTCTTCTTAAACTGCCTCTCTTTGAGATTAGATTGGAGAGATTGAGTGCAATTCTGAACATCTCCATGGTTTTTACTCTGTCCGTCGTAGTCCCCCATCCATATTACTTACTCTTTCATATTTAAGGCCTCGTTACCTCACTCTATTTAGTAAGAAGAAGCTAAGAGCACCATTGTAATTAAGATGGACAGTAAATTATACTGTATGTATGTATATGTAAATGTATTTATAATTTCTATAGTAACAACAAACAATACGAAAATAATTTAACCTAGTTTATATGTTGTAGTTACGGGAAAAAACCAATGCAAAAGCTAAATGACTACAACAGTAGGCAATTAATTAACTTATGCTATGTAATCGAATACCAACCCATTCCGTTAAATACACTCACTAAATTATCGCAGTACCAGTAGAAACATAAACATTAACATATAGGCACATACATTGCTTCCGAACTCACACTAGGTTGGGAACCAGAAAAGCGACCTCTCAAACATGTAAACATCCAAGACCTGGAGTTTTTTTTTGTCTACAGCTGGGATTGGAACCCGGGACCTCTCGCATGGTAGGCAGATGCGCTAACCGCTGCGCCACAGAGGTCATCGTCTACAAGAAGTCACGACGCGTCGAGTGACCTTGGTATGTCTCCGAACCGTCGACACAGAACTAAGCATGCACGCAATGCAACTCAGCTGGCAAGCACGTCCTGTCTCGACACAAGAGCGGAATGCAAACTTGACGTCCTACCCCTGACTGCCCTGTTGGTTTAGCCGTTAAGGCGGTTAGCTACCAAAACAGAGGTCGGGGGTTCGATCCCAATGGGGGCCGTACATTTGTACAAATAGCTCAGTCTGGGTGTTTCATGTTTCTGTTGTCTTTGCCTGGTCATGATAGAACAGGGTATACTAGTTTGGGATCCGGACAAGTGATTGTGTTGTGTGGAAGTTGTATTATTATTTTTCGTAACGAAATATGGTTAAAACATGTTTTATGTTGGTGTTGAACTATAGTAACGTCTGCATTGAGGTCGCTGACATCATGTATCATAAACCCATCAAAAGCTTACCTATGTTTCTGCTTGACCCGAGTCAATATTTATGTTTTACTGTCATTAATTCAATCCATCTAGAACCAACTTTTTTCACAACTACAAATATGGGCCATATTCAATTCAAACAAGATTCATGCCAAGAAGAAAAAAGGGAGCAAAAAGACTGTCAGTCAGTGTGGGGCATCTTCGGAGATGAAGCGAGAAAAAATGTTGTATATACGCTCAGAATAAGGTTCTTATTCTGAGTATACGTCTTGTGCTGACGATGCCGGGACGCGCGACGACCGACGCGGCGATCTGCATCACAATGAGAGGCTTTGATGAAGAGTTGCAAGAAGGTCACTGGACCTTTGTGGGAAAGGTACCTAGTTATTTAAAACTAAGTTTTGTACCTAAAACTAAATTTAAGAGTATCATATTTTTGAACTTATGGACGGGATTAAGAAAGATTGACGAACGAAATATTTCAGGATGGAAGTACACTCACAGGTGAGGGACATCCCAAGTTAACATAACGTCGACCGAATAGGGGTCAGCGAAGGGGAAAGATAAAAAGTGCTATAATCTGTGCACGCAGCGACTTACGAATCTATCTAATCTCTTTAAACGAGCAATTCTTGTATATATATTTATGTATAATCAGAATCTCGGAAACAGCTCCAACGATTTTCACGAAATTTGTAGGCAGATGCTTTCGGGGGCGTTTAATTGATCTAACTAGGTTACATTTTTAGAAAACGTTGTTTTATCCGTGTTTTAAGGCAATTGAAATTTGCTACAATAACATACAGAGGTAAATTTCGCGTCGCCCTGCAAGGTTGGGATAGTTCTGACGGGAAAACGGGCGACCCGTTTCGGGCCGATTTCAAGAGACCCGGTTCGAGTCATGATTTTTTTTCCAATTTCTTTTTATGTTGAAAAACGATTATTTTAATTTTATATTACATATTTTATATTACAAAATAAAATACCACCCAGGTACTACGGATTAAACGGAAAAACGTTTGTAAGGATCGTAGCAAGTGGTAAGCCCTGGGTCTCTGCCTACCCTCCCGGAGTACAGAGGTCAGGTTATGTAATGCGAAATAATCATAAACATAAACATTTACACACAGGCACATACATTGCTTCTGGCCCCACACTAGGATACCCTGTGTCGTGGGAACCAGAAACAGCGACGTCACAAACATGTAAACATCCAAGACCTGGAGTTTTTTTTTTCCTCTCCAGCCGGGGATCGAACCCGGGACCTCTCGCTTGGTAAGCAGATGCGTTAACCGTTAAATCGTCAAACGTTGAGGCGATGTGGATTATAAAACCAAAAAAATCCAAGTAATAGAGTCGTTTTCTCTCTAATTAAGCACGGTCTGGAAATATCCGTAGCTTGTGCTGTAAATATTCGTAATGAACCGCTGAGGCAATAATAAAATAGACTTGTATTTTATGGAGAGTGACAGCAAAAAGAGCAGCGGAATTACAAAAAAGGAAGGAACAGCAATCCTGCGTGTGAGTCTGAGCGGATTCTAAATTTAAACGCGTTCTTAAAGTGCAGTCGGCCGCGTTACCCATCGCCCGCTTATTTGTGAATTTATTTGTCAGCGGCAAAACAATAACAATATTTCACAATAATCACAAATATTTACAATGGCTAGATAATAGACAAAAACATAAAATTACTCTTTAACAGACATGCTTTGCTGAATAGGGAATTGATGAAAATATCAGAAGTGCTTGATTTTTTTTTTGTGATAGGAATAACCTTCCTTAACGCGAGAAAAAAATTTCAATTTTTTGGCCACGTAGTAAATTTTTAAATAATCTCAATATTTTTCCTTTCGTCGTTCTGGGCTCAGTACGGCATATCAGACATATTCCTTGGTCCGCTACGTATAAAAAAAAAAAGAAATCTGTGATGACAATGACATTGACAGCTTTTCAAGGTGGATTTGTTTCATAAGTAGCGGACCAAGGAATATGTCTGTTATGCCGTACTGAGCCCAGAACTACGAAAGGAAAAATATTGAGATTATTTAAAAATTTACTACGAGGCCAAAAAAATTATAACTTTTTTCTCGCGTTAAGGAAGGTTATTCCTATCACCAAAAAAAAAAATCAAGCACTTCTGATATTTTCATCCATTCCCTATTGTAAGACCGTACATAAGCACACGCCTTTATCCGGGTGTGGTACTTTTTTTACATCGCTATTTACCACGATCCTGACAACACTCATTTGCATCATTAACTCAATGATATTTATCGTTGCATGCATTAACTATAATTATGTATTCGCTGTATGCGATTGCGCGGTCGTCGGTTTCGGGAATTTTCCTTTACCACGACGACGTGTGTCCGCATGGGACGTCCTCTACCATTATTTCATTCTATTTTTTCTCTAATATTAACACAACCTGTCCTGTCTAGTCAATACATATTTTTCAGGCTATAACTTTGACTGATTAGGAACAATATTGGGTATTACTAGGGAATCCTGTCGTTCAAAATAACACATACTTCTCACGGACCTCATTTCTTTTCAATTAATGCTACTTTCTTGATTCTTCTGCCGTACAAAATTGTAGGGACCAGCTGTGCATTTTGAGAGAAAAAGTTCCTAATTTGTGCTGTGCATTATTGATACCCAACCTCGCTGCTCTGGTGACATTTTATTAATTTACAAGAAAATGCCAGCCACAGTTACTACGGTAAATTGTAAATAGGTTAAAACCATGAAATATAAACGTTCAAACATACACAATTTTCATAAGCTAACAACTATATTATATGTGGTATCACCGAAAAGTTATCAACAAGATTCAAGTACCTAGTTATAAAATTTTAAAAGGAAAATATTTTCATTTCGTTTCCAATAGAATATTCTAGTTATATTATCACACAAGGGTTATAGGATCCTGTTACAGCGTTAATGAAGTCGCCACCATCATAACTTTACGATACACATCTTAGAGGCTGTATTAGCCTGCATTTACAGGCCAGACATGGTCGTTGAGTCATCTAGCTGCAGCGCACGCACGCGGCGCCATGCGCCATGTCGCACAGTGTCACTTGAGTAAATATGGACCGTGGAAGTAATAATGGTGATCGGACATCCACCAGCCGGTTGTGGGCTAGGAATAATTAAATTGTTTAAAAACAAAGTAATGTTAAGTAATATAGCAGACATTTTGATGGTATGCATGGGTTATTACTTTATTAGGTTGCTTAGTTTGGCATCGTAGATTACGAGCAAACAGTGTAGGTACTCTACGCAACTGCTCGATTCCTAAAATGGCACATACCTATTATTTTATGTGAATTATGCAATAATTAATCACGGCACAGACCATCATTGCAGCGAGTGTCTCTTGCGGTTACGTTGACACCTAAATATATTTAACATAAGAATATTCTTTATTTAGTACCAGGAAAAACACAGACCAAAACATTAACAAACATAGAGTACAATTGGCGGCCTTATGGCCGGGATACACGAGGCTAGTTTTTCAAGCTAGGATAGCAAGCTAGTGTCAGTAAGCTAGCAAGCTAGTACTTCTGGCTTCCTTCGTGTTGACAAAACTAGCTTATTTCCATGTTCCAACTAGCATGTTCCAAGCCAGGTCAGCAAGCCAGGAGAGTACTAGCTTGCTATCCTAGTTTGAAAAACTAGCCTCGTGTATCCCGGTCATTATTGCCGCCAATAAGCGCATTATATCTATTTATTTTATGCTTATTATGTACTTATATTTTATCGGACTTTTTAGATCAATCCAGTGATGAATAAACTTAAGGGATTCAATATTGTAGGTATTGGTTGTATAGATAGTGATTGTATGCATTTAATCTAAGCATCTAAGCTTTTTTCCTTTGGTTTTCTTGCTGGAAGTTATATTTAGGTACTCATCATTCAAGAAAATTATATTGACTAAGCTATTTAATAGGAATCGTAAGAGCAACGAAACAGCTGTATAGCTGTAGGCGACTTGAAACTTGTCAGTTATTGCTTTATCAAGAAAATACCAAGCAAGCGTTCTTTTAACAGAAACTCTTTGGTTTCACTAACTTGAAGATAATAATAACTTCCACTCGACAGAATCACTTTGACCTAGTCCTAAACTAAGATACCCTGTGCTATGGTTACCAGGTAAGGACATTTACAAATATCGAAAAACATCCAGACTGAGGTCATTTGTAGAAATGTAGGACGATGATCCCCAGTAAGATGTCTATATCAATTTTGTATTTCTTCTGTTTATCCACGTGTGCGACTAGCCCACCGAGACAAAACAATGGACGGATGTTCCTGGACGTTCGACTGACGCGACGACTTGTATCGTCACCGCCGTCATTTGTCGTTATTATTGCCCTTCGATGGGCCTCGTCGGGATTATTTTTCAAGAAAATTTTCACTTTCAATTATTCCAAGAGGTCAAATTTTGCGGTTAAACATTGAATAGTGTTAAACAAGTCAAATTTTACAATGTTTAACACTCTTTTTAAAGTCCCTCTTTTCTTCTAGCAATGTCGGAAGGGGAAAAGCTCCATTAAGGCAGATAAAACACGTAACAGCGGCGGCAGACAGTCAAATTTGTGAAGATAACTTATCAGTTATTGGTGATAACTGCGCGGATAACGTCCATCATACATCTGACCATTTCTCTTGAGAACAGATGCCATTCGAGTTCAAATGTAAGTTACTATCTTTTTTGTTCAATACTCCTAAGGTACTGTAATTTAACTGAACTCAGTAGCAGCTCTCACGCAAAGTTAACTTATTATCATTAAGGGCGACAAGAAAGCCAACGAACTTACAATCGACCTGGGTATTGTAGTCCGAGTAAATTTTATTCTAATGTCTACGAGATAATGAGAAGTGATTGTGGCTGTGGCTGTCGTCGTAAATCTGCTTGTGCTGCTTCACGGTCACATAATTCCCAAAAGAAGAGCAAATTTTCGAGAGGAGCCATTGAGCAGAGCAACCACAGCGTTCCGGTGCTCGCGCGCGCAGTAATTAACAATGCACACTTAATTACTGAAATGCTACATATCTGTTTCTCGCAGCTAAATCTGCTCATTTTTATGAAACAGATAACAGTAATGAGCAACGTCTTGCAGTAGAAAGTCGGCGCGTGGCGTGCCGCCGGCCGCGGTTTTGGGAAAGTAAAGCGCACATACATATTCGAGCGCATTCTTCTTCTAATAGTCGGTTCCGCTTAGTTTTATATCGCCATACTCAAGCTAGCCTTTCACCTTGCCTCGTTATTGACGCTTTTATCGCGTTCGCAGCATCTGTTAAATTGTTACCTGTATCAGTTATCGATTATAATAGATTCGGTAGCTTAATCTTTTCCCGTAATATATCGATCGTAGCAAAGATTTCTTCCGTTATCTTTGATCAAGTACATATTTTAGATAGATCTGAACTTATTCAAACTTTAAGTGATAGATAGTCATCTAGATTGTCACATAAACTTTTTAATGATTTGTGAAGCAGTACTTGGAAATATGATATGTTGCAGGCAAGCAGCGCAAGCGCTCCGCTCTGATTGTGCGCACGCTGACGTTTTCTTGGTGGGTAGGTATAGTCTAATTACCTATGCCGCCTGCAAACATAAACGACCATATTGGAGGAATACTCTTCGTACGGTGGTAGCACTGCAGATGGATAAATATGTACTGTATACATAAACTCACACCTGTATTGATTGATATCCTCATTACAAACCTAAAATCGCTGATTCATTGGAAATCTAAGTTCCCAGAAGAGAGGTTTTAGGGACCAATTAACATGGCATAGCTGTGACGAGGTGTCAATAATGGCGAGCGGTGAAAGTCCAAATCACGTTCAATATTTGTCATCTTACTACTATGAATAATGTAAAATCGAAAGTATAGAAACGAGCAGAGCCACTGCGATTCATTATTCAACTGATTAATCTGCACAGGCGGTTATTAAACTCATTATGGATGCATACGTCGTTATAATCATTAATTGCCACTTTCTCGATGTCGATGGCAAACAGTCAGTCCGCTGCGGTGGCGGTCGGACCCAAGAGACGGCTCTAATTGGTTGCAGAATTTCATGCTACATGCGCACTTGGAATCTATTGAGATCTACGAAATTGCTGCTGCAAAAACTGCCGCGATTTAGATCAATCGCTTGATGATTCATCGATGAGAAAACTAGAGATAGCTATTGTTTCAGAATCCATCAGAGAAACGGCTATTGCTGAGAAATTGGAGGAAGGTTGTATTATGAGGAACGTTTTCCACATCGATAGCATACTGTTAGGTTTTTTATTAAACTGCTTGAATTCAGTTGCTTTTTAATATCTCTGTAAAATTTGGAATTTTTCGTATTATTTCCTGCTTCCATTGCAGAAAATATGAGTTCTTCCCGGGATACCGGATAATTGAAACATTAACAAATAAATTTGAGGGTAGATTACAACAACATAGCATTTATTCTTCACTGAGGAACTTGTACAAGCTGGCTGTTTTATAAATAATGCATAATGATAACAAACGCTTGAAACGCTGCGGCAACGTCCCAGTTGTTCAGCTCGCTAGTTCAAGATCAAAGCGAAAGGGCAGATACATGGGGCCTTGAGCGGGAACGAGCGAGGGTGTTCACCCTCGCCGGCCGGCTAGGCGTAGCTAGCTACTGTCTATAGGTGTGTGCAGACGGGGATCGATTCGCAGCGCGGCCCGGCGGCTCCCCTGCCGCCGCCGAGCCACGACCGGCGCTCCGCCATCGGCACCTCGTCGCGGAAACCACAACCAGCAGCGACAAAAACTCACCTTTTCACACTTCAGCGAACACTCAACACGGCACAAGATGCAGTCACGTAGATCGCGAATGAACCACTTTATTGCACTCGGATAAAGATCTGGTGCAATTATTCACACAAACATGAATTAACTAAGCACTGATTTTGAACGGATGTCTGTATTTTTCCTGACAATATTGCAGGGCGGCTTCGGCAGTGACCGGTGTGGTTTTATTTCAGAGAGCGGACTGTCAAAAGACGTTACCCCCACGGCGACTCGCGGCGGACTGAGCGGAGTGAAGGCGGTGCGGGTGGCTGCCGGCCGGCCGCAGTGAATGTAGCTGCATCAGACCGTTACAAACCCAACCAATCGCGTTCGAGGGAGTCTGCGCCGCGCCAATCAGCGCTAAAAGTTCTAGTCGGACAGTCGGACTTTTATTGCTGTGCTTTTGAAAGTTAGCATTAGCATTCATCATTTTCACGATACAATGCTGAAAATCTATTCAGCTACGAAGGTACAAAAATAGTAATGATCTAACTAAACCGTTATCTAAGTGTCTACAACAGTAAGTACAATAAAATTCGTTGCTTTTATCTGCTTTTAATTCTTTTTATCCTACATAACCTTTCTAACCTGTAGTAGACTACAGTCTCCTAACGACTTGGAGACTTTCAAGATCAAATTCTGCAAATATTTTACGATTCGTTACAGTTCTTTATAACAAAATACAATAAATATGTATCTACTTACAAATCTAACAAAATGTCGAAACAAGAGTAGGCACCTAGTTGACATTTGGAGACAATAAGATAGGTAACTATAACTATATTCTATTTACTGAAGCGAACGACTAAAGGTAAACAAAGACACAGCATCTCTCAAACTTACATCTTACTCAAAATAGCTCATGCACGCAGCTTTGCTTGCATCGTTGTACTATTATGTATTCTGTGGTATCGTATACATCGGTTTGGCAGAATCAGCGTTGGGTCCGGCTCGCTCGCCCATATTTTCCGTTTCGTAATAACAAACACAAAAGTATAAAACAACTGGACGATGGACCAAAAAACTTTACCAATGCCTTATTTACAATGATGAACAGACTAAAGATAAGTTACCTATTTTATTTTCTTTAGTCGCACTCCCATCAACAACAACGTCAATCTTACTTTTTTTTGTCTTTAATTAAAAAAGAGGTTCGTAGTCAGCTCCCCATACTTCTTCCTACACTTCGCGTAGCCCATTAGCATAAAATAGTCGATCATAATCGGCCTTTAAACAAAAGTCCGTCATCTTTAGTAGTTGCGAACATATTTGGCAGCAGTAGGATCGCTTTTATTTGAGGACCACTGAAATTTTAGGTATTTTTTGGGGCATAGATCTCTTAAGCAAATGGTATTTTCATGATAAAATAAAATATTAGTTAAATAAACTGCGAGTGGGGGATAAATCAGGTAATAACAGTGTTATTGTGTTAATTGCTCAATTTTATTTACTAGGCATATCGTTTTGTATAACTTTGCTAAATATTATGCAGTGTCATAAATGTGGCATATTGAAAAACCAAATTTTTGACATGTTGACATTTAGTCGTTCGCTTCAAAAAAAAGACTGTTGGTACTCGAGGTGGCAGTAAGAAGGGATTTAGTCGTGGAACTCAATCAACGGACTTAGTACATATTTTGTATTATTGGAAAAAAACATACTCTGCCTAAAACCTAAATGGGGTAGCCCTCCATAGAGGTAATAAATATATATATTTCCAGACTTCTAAAGTTAAGTTTTATCTCTGAAGAAGTAACCAAACAGTCTAACAAAAGGACGATAATAATATGCCAAAAATAGAGGTAGGTAACGACTTCCGCGTTATAGCTATTTGTCAATGCAAACAACGGTAAAGCCTACACACGGCAGGAATCCAGGAGATTTTCCATTATCTCTTCACAACCGCTGCCGATTTGGCATTTATCAGTGCGCGCGTGATGCGTGACAGACGGACAGGCATTTCAATGGATCAGTTCAGTCAACAGAAAGATTGACGCGATAGCAGAGCGCTCTCCGCTGGCTCCTGCGCTCACACCAGAAGGGAAGAGCGTCGGGCTTGTCAAGCTATTTTTCATCCGCAAAGGACAATGCCCAAAAATGTATGGAACCTGGGACCACCCTCCAATAGCAATAAGATATATGTCGTTGGATAGGTCTTTTCAATAGAAACAACAATTGTTAACACAAATTTGTTGTAAAATTGTCCATTCGGAGTTATGAGACTTCAAAGTTCAGAAATAAAAGCACAAAAAATACTTTTTTGGAGGGGAAAATGTTAGGTTTGTTGGTACTGACTGTACAAATACTGTTGGACTGTCCGTTTGGAGTTATGCTACTTTTAAGTTCAGATATAAAAAAAATGGAGGGAAAACTAATAAAAACACAAAAACATATTTCATTATTTATTCTTCAATCATATTTTATCATCAAGGGTTATCTATAATGTCATCATTTAAGTGTATTGCTGGTGTAATAAATCCTGCATGAATTGCATACCCAAATACCATTTAATGGAAATTATGTGTACACATGTGCCCATCGTTTGCCGTTCTGATAGGCATGTACAATAATGTTCGACGATCTCTGTGGCGCAGCGGTTAGTGCATCTGCCTACCATGCGAGAGGTCCCGGGTTCAAATCCCGGCTGGGTACAAAAAAAAGAAACCCCGGTCTTGGATGTTTACATGTTTGTGACCTCGCTATTTCTGGTTCCCACAAAACAGGGTATCCTAGTGTGGGGCCAGAAGCAATATGTATGTGCCTGTATTTAAATGTTATGTTGTTATAATACAATGTTGTTTCCTTCGTCTTGGTCATTATTTATCAAAATATAACGATAGTAATTCCTTCGTCTCACATGACGTGATTGAATGCGGCTACGCAAAAGCCACACATTTTCGAGAATCCTGTAGTCAGGCGGATCGTCTGACCGATGTTGCTGATATCTTCCGCGATAGAAGGTTCGCCGACACATAACACAGTTGGGATGATTTTCCATCATAATTACCTGATCGAGATGCAATTCAAAAGTCCAGTATGATATTATTATTATTAATTATTTAGTGCACAATAAAAGTGTACAAAAGGTGAATTTAATGCTAATGGCATTAAGTCATAGCGGAATTCAATAAACAGAGAGCAAAGATATCAGTGTCAAATATCAATGCCAGGTCAAAAAGTCTCAAGGTAGAATCGAGTGAAAAAGAATAGAACGGAACGATAACTCGCAAACATTGGCAATGAACGACTGATACATCATAACCAGGCTGGTCCGACCAGCGCTCCACCAGCGCGCCGCGCGCGTTCGTGTCACCGATTTTAAAAGAGGGGAGGGTCTCCGTGGCTACCTGTTCGCGTACGCGCGTTGGTACATTGTCTAAGCGAGATATAAGAACATGTGTATAAAAATATTAAACATACTTATACTTGAAAAATTGTTTTTAAAAATATTTTTCTTCAGTAATAAAAAGTCTCATAGCTCCAAACGGACAATTTTGACAACAAAGCTGTCTTAACAATTATTGTTTCAATTAAAAAGACCTATCCAATGACGTATATCTTATTGCTATTGGAGGGTGGTCCCAATTTGGGCATTGTCCTTTACAACAGTATGCAGCTGCGTCCCACTGCATGGGGCGCCGCATTCTCTGCTCTGAAAATCGACAATCAACAGAGGTGTGCTCACAGCGGATGGGCGATATAAACCACTGATGATCCAAGAATGCAAAGTATTCTCTTCCCTTATCTTACGTTACCTTGTGAAGTACATATATTATTGACCATACATTCAGTTAGAATCCACTTGTCCCTTCCGCGTGAGCGTATAATTAAATCTGCAGCTCAAATATCTCGGCACAAAAGCTGCAAGTGCAATATGTTAATAGCAATTAAGCGGTAAACGTTGGATTTATCAACACTGGAACAAATTATAGCTCTGTCGGGAAAAAGTAACGTTTATTGCTGCTAACATCTGCTAATTAGACTGCGTTAGCACTCCGTTCAACGGAGATTGATGGATGGTAAACATTGATAAGTTTTAGTACCCACAAGAAAACAGACCGACTCGCACCAATTAAATGCAAAACTGCAATGGGCCTGATGGCTGCCACAAACTGTTTAGTAGCTCCAATAGGCTCGATGGATTTCTCTTATGCTTATCTTACGTTCACTGGTAGAAACGGATGACAATATTTAGGTAATAAAAAGCACAGTAAAGCCTATCGATTATGGCTGATTTACACGTATTAAGTTGACTAAAAATTTACTAAATTTTAACTTAATTTTTAGTGACTTAACCCGTGTAAACAGTGAATTTAGTATGAAGTTGCAAGTTAAAATTTAGTTGCAAGTAAACAAGGTAGAATAGAATTTTGTCTATTTTTCGGTTAAGTTGGTGGGCGTGGCTAATCACTTGACACGTTTGGACAGGCAAAATTTAGTTAAATTTAAGTGAAAAGCATAAGCTGGTGGAGTGATTGCAACGTAGTCCCTACTTAATTTATAAATAAAAATCTTTCGAAAATGTCGAAGTGGACGGAAGACACGACAATAAAGTTCATTGAAGAATACATAAAGGACGATTGTTTATAGAATATTAAAAGCTTAAATTACAGAAATAAGCAAGCAAAACAACATCGACTTGCCGCTATAGCGTCAGCCATGGCGATTGCAAATTTTGGTGAAACAATTTGAACGTTAACTGTTGATGTTGGTCGTCCTCTAGGGGTATATTTGTTCTGTGGTCGTCCATCAAGAACGAATAAATGAGTTTAACTAGTTATTTAGTATTTTTACGTGTAAACGGTTACTTAAAATTAAGTCGCTTGAAATTTAGTTAAAATTTAGTTAAGACTTGGCAACTTAATACGTGTAAATCAGCCTTTAGTGCTTGCTTCAGTAAAATTTGCTTAATTATTTTTGTGGGCCAGTGAAGAAGAGCGTGACGTCTGCTCCTCGCTGCTTGGACGTAAAGTGAACGGCTAGTTGGATCTATTTGAATTTTATTGTTTCAGAACCAGTTCTGGACGGACGTAAGAATTTATTCTACCCGGAGATTCAAGTTCAAGTTTGCTTCATGTGTTATAGAATAGGGCTTAGCGAAACTAATGGTCCTCAACATGACCGATGTCCTGAAAGGACACTGCTATTTCCTGCAAAAGTCCAGCAACTATAACACAAATATAGGCTAGCAAAACTGGCCTAGAACGGAAAGAAATGGGAGATGCTTCCTCTTATTTTAAACAGTTCAAATACAAAAGTGGTCTGTAATCTAATGTTTCACACCTCAGATTCAGGAGACTCAAGCGGGTTTCTCAACTCCACAAATCGCGACCAAACAATCGTTCAGGCGCACGCAGCCATCTGCACTGAGAGCTCTGTTCGTGCAGATGAAATGACCGCTTTTTTTCATGCTGTAGCAAAATCTTTGGTTGGCTAATTAAATAACGGAACCTGTGCGTTTACACAGCACATAAATAACGCTTGATCAGTCGTTTAGTAAGTTAATCCCCGAGTGCCGAGGAGCACAAGAATTCGGAAAGCCGGCAATGTCGCGTGCGTGCGACGCAACTCAACGGATATTATCATAATTGATGAAAGCAGCAACAGAGCACCCGTAATGCGAATTTCGTGTAGAACACTTGAGTTGAGGAGATAAACCAATCGTTAAAAGTAGATACATAGGTCCATACATATTTAGGTAGGGAAAAATAATTTATTGACATAGCAATATGAGCCTCATGTAACGTTGAAGTTATAACGGCAATTCACTGGAAGTTATGAACCTGAACTGTAACTGAAGTTTTTTTTTAAGTTTAAGGGACAACAAACAGAAGTACAATCTAGGTATTTTGAACACACAATTTATACGTTAAAAATAGAATAGTCAATTGTACATCCAACTCCGTTAACCGTTTTACGATAATGCTCTTATCAAACTAAGAAATCAAACGAACTCCACTTGCTTACCTATATCAAGGATTTTTCAATAAATAATCCATGGAAAGACAAGAAGAAAAAAAGTTTTAAACAAAAAACATTTAGCCCTATGAGTAAAAGTTACCTTTTGAATGAAACACCCTTAATACTCTTAAGAATCAGTGCCCTAAATGACGCAGCCGTAAGTGAAAATATACCTACTATTTATATGTAGTATTAAACTCTTAAGTAAGAGTGATCTGAGAGATCAGGTGATATAACAGTTATTCTCATCCACCTCAATAAGAAAAGAAGCATACGTACTTCTAACACTTTTGCTTATACTGTGTCAAGCCACGTCCAGGCTGAAATTTGCCGTTTATTAGCCGAGATAATAACAATATAAACTATCGTACATGTACCGGCACTTTGATAGCAGATGAAGCAAAAAGTTTAGCATTTCGCATAGAGCATGTTTGGGGAAAGTGTTCGATCTAGTTGACTTGACCACAAAAACACCGGCTTGGCACGCAATGCGTAGGAACTTTTATTCCAATCTAAGTATTATAACATTGTACCTAGTACTTTTTACTTTTTTTGTAGTACTTACTTTTCGGGGCAACTATTATTGGATTAGGTTCAAACACAAGTTCTGTGTGGGTAAAGTGTGATTGAGTGGTATAATTTTAACAACACAATCTAATGATCTAATAAAGTCTTCATGCCAACTGCACATTTTTTTAAATTTGAAAAAACAGTTTGTTGTTGCTCCAAAAGTTAACTACATATTTACTTGTGGTCTGGTTTCTTACTAAGGTTTTAACTGCAAAAGTTCTGTTAGCCCCTCGCTACCGTATCAAATAACCATAAGCTTAGCGTTCCATTACCGGTATTTTAGAGGCATTTTGTTCTGATAAATAACTGTTTTGGGAATAGTTCCTGTTTAGGGTGCACCTGAATGCGTGGCTATTTTCCGCCTTTTCGCTCAATTAAATAAAAGCTAATTGTGTACAATAATCTCGCATACACTAACGCATATCATTATGTCTAATAACCGCGACGGGAATTAGAAAAAAAATATTAATTAACCGTCGCCAGTCGCTACCGTTGTTGGTCGGCGCCATCTTTGAATACAACTTGGGGCGGGAAATCTGCCGGGTAGTATGAAATATAGTAGAAAAACATGCAAAGCAAATGTAGCGACATAGTTAATTTTTATTCAATTGGTGTAAATTTACATTGTAAACAGCGTGAGATTCCTTCGCAAATCGTAAGATCGCCGTTTCCGATTCCACTTAAGCAGTAGGTACCTAATTAATAAGTTTATGGACAGAGAAAAGTACCTACATAGGTACGTACCTACACACGATTTTGGTTCCACTGACCTAGTACAGGTGGTAAGACTCCAGGGTGTTTTTGACGCGCTTTCGGAAATTCACGGATTATGTCGTCAGTACTAACAAAAATATTTTTGAAATAATTATGTTTAGCTAACTACCTACAATTTGAAACAAATCTTTATCCGAAAATCCGGAATCGCAACGCAACGCAACGTCACACAAGACGAACCTTAGACGAACCGTTTTTCTGTGGACACCCTGAGACCTCCTGAGACTTATTGTTCTTGTTAAAAACATTTTGTTTTTGTTCGAACCTTTTTCAAGAAATTTAAGTTCAAATGACACTATTGTATATTTTTGCAGAAATTAATCTTGAGCTAGTTGAGTGAGACCTATTGCATAGGCACCAAAGGTTTCTTCCCAAGGAATCTCACCGACATTTTCAACTAGCTACGCTTTTAGAAAACGAAACGACCGACTGCGTAATAATTTTAAGCTGATTCAAAACATTGTAACATGCATAGCGCTAAGTAGGGTTGATGAGGATTCCTCTTCTTCTTCCTCAAAATGAGGAATTTCCTCATATTTTTGAGGTTCCTCATGCTCTTCCTCTTCCTCAAAATTGATTTAAAAAAAATCCTCATCCTCTTCCTCATCAGGAATTTAAGAGGAAGGAGAGTTATAAGTTTTGTTGAAACGAAATGTGTTTGAGAGAGAAGTCTCGCCGTATTAAAAAGTTAAAAGAAGACAAATGTAAAGAAGTTCAATACTAGCGTAATCTACGTAATGTGAGTTTGTTCTTCGTCTTTAACATCCTCTTCCTCATCCTCTTCCTCTTCGTCTGCCAGATTCCTCATCCTCATCCTCTTCCTCAAAATCGACTTTAAAAAATTCCTCTTCCTCATAACAAGTTCCTCAACAACCCTAGCGCTGAGCCATGCGGGGCTGCTGGGGCATAAAAGTGGCAATCTAACCCACGGTTTCTCGAACGTTAAAGACTGTGTTAATCTACTTTTACCTAACAGCTCTCACTTATTAATTTTTGTAGGTATGCACTTTTGACAACTGACAGATGTTAACAATAGATTAGCAGACTGTTAGTATTCGAGAAACCGGGGGAAAGTGACTTATGATGACTTATTTGTCGGTCTGTGAAGCAAATACCTACATTTTGCAGTTACTACTAGCTAAAACGGGCAGCTGCCCCTGCAAACGTTTTGGCAGATGATGATGATGAAGGTCCCAACCCAACCGATTAAGGTCACGGCGGCGGATGCTTCAACTCCTGTTTTGGTGGCGTTGGTAAGTTCAATTATAATACGCTTTTTACTATAAAACATTATTGATATTTTAATATCTAACCCTAAGTAGATAATAACTTATTTCCAAGTGGACAAAGTAGGTAGGTAATTTGTTTGATGTCCATTATGCGTAGCTATCACGTGAGGCGTCAGTTTTTTAACACCCAGTAGGTATATTCTTTGAACAATAATAAGCAACATATCGCACCCTGAGAACGAAAGTGACTCAACTCAAAATTGCCAATTTTTGGGAATAGGCGAAAATGTGTCCGTCGTATAAAGCATTTTCTGTTCATTTCACAATTACACTAAAACATGGTAACGAAAGTTATAAATTTCTTTTGTATTATATTGTTTGACTTAATAGCTTTACAAACATTTGAAAGATTTTTAAAAAAATTACCATTTTCCTACATAAAATAGCACTAGAAAAAAACTTGGAAAAATAGGTCACTTTAGTATTGAAGTTGATTTTATTTCTACTGACCTTTTTAGGTAAAGGTCTGTTTATTTCTAAAATTGTTTTAAAAAATTTGTTTTTTTCCAAAAATAAGTCAGTTTTCTTCTTGATATTTTATATATTTGCTCAAAAAAGCTGAATAAAACGGTGAAGTATGTGTTAAATGTCATTTATTAAATCACTTCTTAGACAACATAGGAACCAGTAATCATCATACTAAACAAAATAATATCAAAATCGTATCAAAAATTGGTAGGAAACCAAACAAATGTTTTCTTAGGTTATTCTTAAATATTATAACGATTCGCATAATCAATATCACTCTTCTGTAACACTAATAAAGTATTTATCCAAATCAACAATATGCCTATATTTAAACTAACTTGTCAGTTTAACATAGTAGTACTAGTACTCAGTCTTGTAGTTATAGTTTGGTTGTATTACCTAATCAAATTATTTTAATTGAACTCTGCTTAAAACACCTCAGACAAATCAAACAATGAATACCTTCTGTTTTTGCTGTTTTAGATAAGTAATTCTTAAATTTAACGAAACATAACCAACATCAAAATATAATTCTGTTAAAATAGGTAGGGTAAACTATACATTGATTGGCACCTTAAGCAAAACCTTGACTTAATTTGCTTCCTAAGCATTCAATTTCATATTCAATCACTACTAACCATTTTTATTAGTTAGAATATGAGTATAGGTAAGAAATAAAAAATAATTGTTGCTTGTTGTCATAGTTTTATTTAAGAAAAATAATAATAATTTGAAAATGTCTCCAAAACTACAGTCATTGGCATTACAGGTACAAACATTGTCACTAATAATATCAGTCATTGGCACTTATAATTTGTATGTATGTTTTGTACTTAAAAATGCTAATTATAAAAAACTACCAAAATGCCCTTTAAGCAATTTTAATTCTTAATATTTGTGTTTAAAACTCAATGTGCCAATGACTAGGTGGGTGCCAGCAATACTATGGTTTACCCTACTACAGTTTTAAAATCAACTCAACAATAGTATTAATAGCATAACTTAACTATCAGTTTACCACACTAACAGTCTTGTAGTTACTTTATAATTCAGTTGTATTACTTAATCAAATAAATTTAATTAAACTCTGCTTAATACACTAATTCAGACTGCTTTTTTGGTACTTCTTCAAATTCTGTCATTTTAATATCACTTCTAATAGGTAATACTCGTATGTATCCATGTTCTATTATTATTTTAAGTTAAGTTTCTCACAAAGTGTTGTAAAAACTGGCGTAAATACTAGGTATAAAATTTTTTCTGACTAAATCTTTGAGATCTCTTCTTTTCTTTTCTTTTAATTCAATTGCATGCTCACACAGCTGTTTAATTGCAATTTCTTTGAACCCCATCATTTTTTTACGTTTATTCCGCATGTCAATTTGGGAAAACAACTCATCGGAGTATGATGTTTTATAATAAAAGTGAAACATCTCCGCTTTGTCAAATTTAAGTACTTTAAGATCATTCCACAATACCGTTTCTTTATGGAGGTTTTCCTTGAAGTTGTATCCCCACTGCTCTTGAAGTAGTTTGAGATTTAAGAAGAATTCATAATTAACTTCTTTGACTATGAAAGGTTGTCCAGACTTCCGAGCGCTTTTGATCAAGGTAGCAAATTGAACAGGTATGTATATAGGCCCTGCTTTTTCGTTCTTTTTGATTTCTTTTTCAATTAAACTGTGCACATTATCCGCTTCATTTTGCGTGTGCCCTTTTATTAGATACTTATGAGTTATACTTTCGATGTTATCAAAATAAGCGACAGCATATGAATATAGGCTAGCAATAACTTTATTTTTGTTCTGCCCAGTGCAATTGTCAGAGTAAAATGTTACATGTAACTTTTTATCTGCGTTTTTTGCGCTTAGGGTTCGTAAGTAATCAAAAATACATGAACCTATCTCATTGGCTCCCCGTTGTCCCTGGGTTTCGTCCCAAAAATAACAGTAAACGTCTCCGTAAGACTTTTTATCATCTTCTCCATTTTTTAATTCTGTAATGGTGAAATCAAGACAGTTGATTTTTGAAGAATAGTAAAAATAACTTGGACTGGGACATAACATGACGGACTGCAAATCATAAATTGCGCAAATGTGTGTCTCGTCAATGTTTCCACGGTCAGTCCGTTTTTCTTGGCGACATAGTTCTTTTTCTTCGTGGTGTTTATCATAGTTCGACTTGAGCAGTGTTTTAGTACTTTCGTACGCAACACACGTTTCACACCTTTCTTTTTTCGGCTGAAAAAAACTTATATTGAATTCTTTATTAAAAGTATTCAAGTATAACCAATAGTCGCACTGTGGCAGATTTTTTTCTTTTTGATCATCGTTAAAATCAGTGCAGAGGTCCCTTATAGTTTTGCTGTCAGATATGTACTCTCTACTTGTAGTCGCTCTTAAATAATGAGATTCTATCCTCGGTATCGACTCTATATGGTTCCTGATGCTTTGGAGCAGTTCAGGGTCTACCCTTTTTTTGTTGTCATGCTTTCCTCTACCCTCAGGCTCTACAATACCATGGCTGTTGGTTTTACTTTTAACAGTTCTTAGCTGTCTGTCCGTTATGTCTAAAGTATTTATGAAAAACAATTTGCAAACACGGATCTTTTTGCCACTTACTGTTAAATAAAAGGCGTTTGGAAGGCGGGGGTTTTGAGCATTTGAGTACCTGTACCTAGGTTGCACTTCCATCATGCAAGATCTAATAAAAGCACGCTGCAGTTCCAAATTTGACAATCCCCAATAGGCTTTGAACAGATTAGACCTCTCATCCTCTTTTATGTTATCAAAACATTTAAGTCTACACTTGCTCGTACATGTTCCTTTCACATGCCTAGCTGGAATTATTTTTTTTGATTTGGACAAAGACCTGTAACATTTTCCGGAGTTTCGTGACATTTTTGTTTGATTCTGTTTCCAGTTACCAGGGTTTCTTTTACGCTTTCTACTTTTTGAGGGTTCCGGTTGACCCGAAGAATCAGAAGATGAAGAGCTAGTACTGGAAACACGTCTGCGTCTTTGATTGGAATTTACAGCATGGTATGTTGGATCTGAGTCACTTAGATCCACATCACTTTCATTCGGGTGTATTGGTGATTGAACGTATGAACGTTGGTTACCTGTTTGGGGTCTTAGATTGCTGGTACTTGGGCCCGGAATAACTGTATTTTGACATTCATTTGTAACAGAAGTACTTGAAGATGATGAAGTACTGCTACTACTTGAGGATGAAGATCTGCTCGTACTGGAACTTCTTGAACGTGGTCGGACAGTAGATGTACTTTCCGACGTTTTTTCAGTAACTTTTGACTCTGTATTTATTTCTTGATAAGCTTTTTCAGGGTCCTGAAACATGAATAATTTAACATTTCAGCATAAGATTAAACTAACATTAAAATGACTTCCCATGACTCACATTAAAATTAATTACTTACATTTAAAGGTTTTGTTTTTTTGCTTGGCATTTGTATTATGGAATGTTCCTGGCCCAGACGTGGAGGTGTATTTTCGATAATTGAAGTGCTAGATGGTATGTTTTCTTTGTCGATATCCAAAGCCTCGTTAGGATTCTGCAAACAAGTACAATAGAGAATATAGAAAACAAATATTAACTCTTTTACAAATAATTATAGTACCTAGGTACTAATGAAAAACGAAGCATAAATAAAAATATCCATAATTACCTCATTTTGCTGTCTCTCTTCCACCATTTGAAGAATTAAAGCACTTCTTTTCATTTTTAGCTTTTGTTATTGACGACTCAGTAGGAAACATTAAACACTGAAAAAAGTAATGAATTGCACTATTAATCAATAAGTCTATTGAAAACCAAACTTAAAATGGTTAAACAGACTTTCTTTTAAATAGTACACAATACAAATGAGTACACTTAAAATTAAACAGACCTGTTTCAAAATAGGCCAATTAATTAGACTCATTTCTTAATAAATAGGTGCCCGAATTTGATATATGTCACCTAAGATGCTACTACATACAATGTAAAAGGGACCTGAACCTAAATCGGTCAGTTTATGATTATAAATTGTAACTCAACTTACCTCCGAAATTGACAAACAAACAGATGCAAAGAGTAATCGGTCACTGCGGTACTAAACTTGTCACGTCTTGCTACGACAACTCACGGTGCAACACTGATTTCGTCACTTTGATTCGGGCGCGGGGGAAGGGGACGGTTGAGCGACAAAGAGACCGAAATATACCTTTATTCTTCTCTAACCATAATTGGCCAGTTTTCGAATATAAGCATGATAGAGTGTACTTTTTTGAGTCATTCTGTACCTATACTTAACTCATTTTACCAAAATTTTGAGATCGGTCACTTTCGTTCTCAGCGTGCGATATCATTTCCCTCGTTGCTCATGCGCGTGAAAGAAAGCTCTTAAGAACAATATATTATTTAGGATAAAAGTTCTGTTTACTCTAGGTTTCTTTTTTAATTTACCACTAAATAAATCGTATAAATGTGTCAAAATTTAATGAAATATTATTGTCTTTATGCTTGTAGAAACGCGGGTTCCAGTGCGGAACGAGATCCTAATTAAAATATGTGGAGCGAGACGAGAGCGGCGCGAGCGCACACTTCGCGTCTGGGGATAGAGGAAAGTTTAGCCATTTTGTTAGGCCACCTCGAGATAATGTAATCCAATTAGAACGCGGGCTGTTGGTGTAAAACTTTAATGGGTGAAAACAGCAACCGCAAACAGCGGTCGATTCACGGTTGACTCTCCTTTTAATTTACATGCACAGCCCGTGCCCGTGGTTCGTCGCAAATATGTAGTGACAGGGTTTTACCCTTTGAAAGTATTTGATGGCCAAAAAAGCAATATAACTTTGAATTTCTTACAAAACTTGGTGTTTCTCAAGTCAACGCAAATTTTTTATAACTTCGTTATCTTCGTTCATAAATATTTTGATTTTTGAGTTCAAAATCGTGAACGTTTCCATTATGACAAACTGTCAAATCTGACGTTTCAGTTTCACCTTTTTATTCTGTGGCAGGCTGACTTTGATTGAGGTTAGGTTCGCCAAGGATTCGCAAAACAATGTTCTGAATCGATTTAATTTCGTCAGTGATTCTTGTGTAGAGTACATTTTTAAGTACAATGGCGTTCATTCCCCTACGGAACATGGGTTCTATTCAGAAATTAGTGCGGAGCGCCTGCTTCACGACTCTGATGAAACGACCCATGGCCTATAAAAGTTCCATCTCTCTAGATACGCTCTACCCTAACAGCTCCCTCAAGCTATCTACACCCACTTTTGTAAGTAACTTTGTTTACTGAAATACTTATTTAGGTATTTACGGAGCATTTTCAAAACTCCAGTGTATAGCACCTATTTTTTTGAACAAAATTTCCTGCTACGATGCTATAACAGCGTCCAGGTTAAAAGTAGTCGGGATTCGCTTAAGTTTTCCAGTGATAAAAGTATTAACTCCCGAACAGTTTTGTGGCTGGCATTTAAAAGAATTTTGTTATAGAAATACTATGTACTTAGTGAGGGGCATCAATTTTGTTTGCAGAACCCTGACCCGAAAGAAAAGTTCTCTGGTTTCATCCCTATTGAGAAGTTGGAGGTGACCTACAGCGCCAGTTCGGGACCCGGTGGACAGAATGTCAACAAGGTATCAATCAATTCAATTCTTCAAGTTAATCCTGGCCATATTTTAAAATTCAAATTCTATTTTATGGACTCAATGGGCATTCTGGGCAGTGCAAATTCGCCAATGTCCCGTGTTAGAATGTAAATGTAATGTAATTTTAAAATAGTACATATTTGAGACCTTTTACATCAGTACTTATTTAGAATCGGTCTCAAATCGGAATTCTAATCCTGTGTTTTTTTAAGTAATATTTATTTTCATCTTGTAAAATTCCTGTTTTAATTTTTGAGGCCTATAAACGGAAATTCTGGACACAATTCTACATTAGAATCGACTGTCCTTGTGCTCATGCAAAATTTAAATAATTTTTAATTCTTACCTGTGTACATGAATAAGTCCGCCTTTGCACATATATTTTATCACAAACCTGTTATTTAAGTCATTTCTTGTATTTTTTCTTTGTACAATAAAGTTTAACAACAACAACAACAACATGATTAAATCTTTTTCTTCTTCTTTTGCCCTTTAACTCCTGACCGAATGAAAAATATTAACCAGAATTTTAATAATACTATTTGTATCAGAATTTTCTACCCAGGACTGTATTGGAAATAAATATTAGTAATTTGTTTTTTATTAATTTCCAGGTGCACACTAAAGTAGACCTCCGCTTCAAGCCAAGTGAAGCTGATTGGTTGGACTCCGATGTCAGGGAAAGCATTGTTAAAAAGGTAAGAAAGCAAATATCAATCCAGAATGGTCTCTCGCTTTCTGCGACCACTCCCTAAACCCAACATGTCAAACATAATTAATAGCCAATTGCTAGCCTAACCTACGGCGCCGTAAACTTCGTAAACTACGGCGCATTCGGTTAGGCTCCGTAAACCGGCCGGCGGCGGGTCGGTTTTGCAACTGCACTTTGAATCGAATTTTGAAGATGATATAGACGACAGTTGTATGAGCATGTTTTATTCGTTGAAAACTGCGATAAATTTAAAATATTACTCTATGAATAACTAACTTAGCTGCGAAAGAAAAAGTGTTCTAGGCCTGAGGGGTTAAGGAATGGAAATTGTTACTTTCTTTTGAATTTAAATTCTTGCACCTAACACAAACCTGACAAGCCTTAACCTATATGTTTCCGGACCAATTTAGGATGAAAGTGCGAATATTTTTGTACAGAATCAGTTCTTTCATTTTGTTGCAAGCAATGTAAGTAGCAAGAAGCTAACATGTCACCAACATAAGAAAAAAACACGGTATTTTGAAAACCTAGCTCAAAAGACGCAGAGAAATCTGCAGATTCCAAATATCGTGCCTGGAAAATCCGACAAAAATTTTTGTAGAAAAATTAGTGTTTTGTTAGTATTTTCTTAGCCACACGCGCCTGTAAAACCCATTTTGTGCTAGCTAGCTTGAAACTTAAAATGTAATTATCAGGTATGTATTTACTGATTAAAGAGGCTTCGTAAATACCGAATTATTAAGGTTTTCTTTCTCCTAAAGAGTTAACATTTTACGTTTGCCGGTTTTTACAAGCGCAACGACGATATAATTATAAATATCTCAATTTAGCCCAAAAGGTCGCTTAATACAAATAGCATTTCACCCGACTATATAATAAAGACAGTACACAGGCTATAATAGCAATTGTGATCTAATAACACTACAACATATTGTAAGATAAAATAAATAATTTAAGAGGTTAATTTCTGTCAATCGTAATAAATGGCAGCTGACTAAATAGCAATCCTGTTCCAGTATGGCAACAAGTTCACAAAGGAGGGCTATATGGTGTTCCGGTCGGAAACAACGCGCTCGCAGCAGCTGAACCTGGCGGACTGCCTGCAGAAGCTTCGGCAGACCATCCGGACTGCCGCCGTCACCAAGAAGGAGCCCTCTGCCGAGACACGGGAGATGATCCGACAAAGGTACGGAAGCCTGATGTCTTGAGTTTCTAATAGACGCCTTGACATGCTTTTTTGTTGAATAGTCTATTTGACAGTGTGAAAAAAACAGTATTATTTATTCGTATTCATATAAATTATGTGTCTCAAAACCGCTATAACTAAAAAAAATTATTATGATTTGTAAAAAAAACACAAGATAAAATTTGATAATTGTATCGAAAACGGTCTGGATTGGACGATTCTATGATGACGTCACATGCTTGTAAAAAACAATATGAGATGGCTTTAAGAAATAGGTTTCACATTCCTTATTTAGGGTTAATGGACTTCTTATCTGAGATAAGATTTTAATCTGATTAGGTAAATCTGCTTTGATAGCTGCTCAAACATAATAATAAACCTAAAAAACTACTAAAAAGTTTGGTAAGCTTATGAACTACGTCCCTCGGCTCGGGGGCACGGGTCTCTTCCCTGAAGAAGGTATAGGCCATACTCCACCGCGGGAGCCAAGTCTGGATTGGTGGAGGCTTGTAAGACTAGTCTGGTCTTACAGTCTGATGTTTTCAAGCCGCCCTAAGCCCTCTGACTTAGCTTAACGACTGGCATCTATCGATGGCAGCCGGTAATGCTTAACGTGCCTTGCGAAGCACTAAACCGCTCGGTAAAATGCCACTAGCTTTAGTCATAGAACGGTCACCCAGCCATGCACTGAACGCGCCCTATGTTGCTTAAACTTTCTTTATTAAGGGTCGCTAAGGCATTCGGGGCTACGAGCGATTTTGTGACCTATTTTGAACTTAACATAATAATACAATTATTATGATAATGACAAAAAATTGTATGCCTGTTATGGCTCCTACACACTATGCCGGCAATGCCGCACAAGCCGAGCCGCCGGCAGGCCGGCGGGTCGTGCCGGCGGGTTTCACGGCAAGCCGGCGGCAAAGTGTTGTGCTAGAAAATCATGCCAATGATGCTGTGCGGCAGCCAGCGGCAAGTGCCCGCAGCCTAAACATGCCGGCGGCAAAGCCGCGCGGCATAAAGCCGCCCGGCCGTGCCGCCGGCAGTGTGTAGCAGCTATTATGGCAAAACATGCTGAACAAAATATTGTTAACTAGCTTTCGCCCGCGACTCCGTCCGCGTTCAAAATTTTGCAACCCCGTTCACTACCGTAACTCCCGTTGAGGGTTAAATTTAGAAAAACGGTGAAACACGTGTTCAATTAATTGTGTTGAAGAGTATTTTATTTTAAGTTTCAAGAAAATTAGACAACATTCTTTATACCTCCCATACAAATTCTAGTAACCCTTTTCACCCCCTTAGGGGTTGAATTAAAAAAAATCCGGGTTTATTCCTTGCCTACATTATATACAGACCCTCTGTGCAAAATTTCAGCTTTCTAGGTCCAACGGCTTGGGCTGGGCGTTGATGAGTGAATGAATCAGTCAGTCAGGACTTTGAATTTTATTCATATAGAAGATAGATTCCACCCTTCTGTACACATGTTTGACAAATAAATCTCGTATCTTTATCTTTGTTTTAACGATGGCCGCGTTCGTTGCAGGCACCTGAAGGCGTCGCGATTGCGTATCGCGGTGAAGCGCGAGGCGGCGCTCAAGCGCGCCATGAAGCAACCGCCCACCCTCGACTTATGATTTTTCTATTAATTGGGCACACACACACCTCCCATGACTTTTGGTCTTTTTGGATATGGTTTCAGCTCATTCATCTAGATGTTGAGTAATCTACAATTTTGCATTGGCGCAGATAGCGAGATATCCTGAATAGCCTAGTGGCTACCTGAGCATTTATTCCATGCAGCTTAGGTCTACAAGAAACAAGCTGTCATAAATTAAGCATTGGGTTTCCGTGTGTCAGGCCATCATATTTTCCCTCATAATTTTATATTTTGGCCCTTCTGGACGAGACGCCGAAGCAATTTTGTCTTATAAGCCATATGTAATATGAAAAGACTAAACTCTGTCTTGAAAATGTAGTACAATAAAGATCTGAGTGATCAGTATTTGCTATGGTGTGCCCAATTAACCTGTGAATAATGTGGATAGGTTTAATATAGTAGTTAGTTGATAGTTATAATAAAGTTTTACTTTTAGTTATACCTGTTTCTTTTACTTTTCTTATTAAATTAATCTTACGACTAAGCTCATCTATACCTTAGTGTAAAAAGTACTAACTAATATGTTTCCATAGTCAGTGGCTTGAAATAATATTAAAAAGCGTTAATTAAGGACACAGTAAATAAATATAACTTTTCCCTCCAAACTAGATTTTTTTGTTGGGATCATGGTGTACCTAAATTCTATGACATTGGTAACCTGTGAATTTTCAAGAGGACTTGGTGTAAGCTTAGAGTTAGTGTTGCAGTAAAACTGAGTATTCTAGTCTTACCAATAAATATTCAGTCATGATTCAATACAATTATTTGTAGGTGCATCATAAATAATTACCTACTATAGGGAACTGATGTTCGGTATTCCCAACATTTTGTTCAATAATACCTAAATACGAAATGAATACAAGGTACAATGTATATTTCTTTTTTTTTTTTTGCTTGGGTCGCAGTTATAATAGGCTACTTGACCGTTTTCTAAAAACCATCTCATATTATTATGTTTGTTGGTGTTCATGGAGTCCACAGAAAGTGGTAATTTTAAATTCTCTCGTTTATTTCTTCTAAAAAAGGCATACAAACATTTATTTTTGTTCAATAATATCTAAATACGAAATGAATACAAGGTACAATGTATATTTGTTCTTTTTTTTTTGCTTGGGTCGCAGTTATAATAGGCTACTTGACCGTTTTCTAAAAACCATCTCATATTATTATGTTTGTTGGTGTTCATGGAGTCCACAGAAAGTGGTCATTTTAAATTCTCTCGTTTATTTCTTTTAAAAAAGGCATACAAAAATTTATTTTTTATTTTATTTTAATTTTAGATTTACTTTTGAAATAAGCCGCCAGAAGGCTATCTTGGGCAATATGGCGTCGCACAGGCATTGTGACGTCACATCCTAGAAAAACAACCAATGAACGTAATAAAATGGTAAGAAAGAATGAATGATAGACTGCATTTTTATTGACATGTGACGTCATCATGAAATCGGCCAATCCAGGCCGTTTTCGATGCAATGATACAATACTTAACTATCAAATTTTATCTTATGTTTTTTTACAAATCATAATTGTTTTTTTAGTTAAAATGCCTTAAAACCGGTTTTAAGACTTATAATTCATACGAATACGTAGTTTGAAAAAAACAGTATTATTTATAAATAATACTGTTTTTTTCACACTGTCAAATAGCCTATTGTTCTGAGATCGCAGCATCCCAATCGTGCAACATCAACTTCATACTGGACTCGGACCTCCACCTCCATGGAGTACCAACAAACACCAGTCATTTGTTTGGGAACTCGCTGCCATGGCAACGCAAACACAAACAGTCTTCAGCTGTCATTTTACTTCGTAAAGGGTGATTATCACAGACATCCAGATATCTATGGTGATTATTTTAGCGGTTCACTGACGAGAAACCATGTCCTACAGAGACCTACGCAGTAAGTGCTTACCTAAATTATTACATTCTTTCGACCCAAATAAAGAAGCTATAATAAACCTCATTAGTCTTGGCAACCTTTAATATAACCTTTATTAATAACTTTCAAGGTCCAGAACTAATACCTTGTGCTATGGCAAACAGGCAAGGTCATTACAAATATGGAAATACACCTAGACTCGGGCCATTTGTACAAATATACGGCGGCCCCCAGTTGGAATCGAACCCGCGACCCCTGTAGTTAGTTAGACCTAAGATTTCTGCACTTAGCCTCATAGTTGGGCCATTGTACGTACAAAGGCAGTGAGTTTACTCCAGCCAGCCCATCTCTTTCCAGAAGGCCAGCAGTGCTCTGATGTCACTGCAGGCCTCCTGAAGGGATCCCAGCTTCCCAACGATGGCAATCCGTTGTTTTTCCACGGGTTCACAGCAGATGGTCACGTGGGCGGCTGTTTCCTCTTCTTTCAGGCATCCCCGACAGAGCGTGCTGTCGGTTAGTCCCATGTTGTGGAAATGTCTATTCAGTGAGCAGTGGCGTGTCAGTACCTATTGCCACAGCTCTGCGCAGATCATCTCTTCACAGACGAAGCAAGCTACGTAAAAGACGTTTCGAGATTGTTGGTAGAGCCTCCTTGGCTTGTCTGCATTGAGTTTCTGTTCTCCAGAGTTCAGCATGCTGATTTTCTGTTCGTGTCCTTAGCCATTTCCTAAACTGAATACCCCTGTACATTTAATAGTATCTTAGCTGATTAGCCACTACGTGGTCAATGTGCAGACTTCAGCGAGGCGATGCGCGCCCTGGGCTACCCGCAGAACATTTCGCTGGAGGCGTTCCGCACGCCGAACTGGCAGTGCGTTGAGGAGGCGCTGCGCTGGCTGGCGGCGCGGCTGGAGCCCGACGCGGCGCTGCCCGGCTCGCGGCACTCGCTCGAGGAGCGTCGCGCGCTCGTCGTCGGCAGCGTGCGCCTCTTTGTGAGTTACTGGTGAAGTGGCTTGCCTTTGAAGGAGTAGGCAGATTATTGATTCGTGGTACAAAATTGTTCGGTTGTTGATTGATTGTTACGTGAATTAATATTGTGTAGAGTAGTCCCTACCTACACACGAAAAATCTAGAAACTATATGTACACTTTCAAATACGTAAATCATCAGAAAAATATAGGCTTTAATTTGATGTGGAAAGAGTGGGATTCGGAATAACTGCGAGTTGGTACGGATTCCTCGCTAAGCGAGCCCGACTCGCTCTTGTCCGGTTTTAATAATAATAATAATAATAATAAACTCACGCCCGTTATCCCCGAAGGGGTAGGCAGAGGCACCAGTCTCTAGAACTGGACCCACGTTTTGCCGAGTTTATTTGTCCGGTTTTATCCATCAGAAAAAACTCATAAAAAGAAAGTTACACACGAAACTAATTGGGGTGTTTTAAAAATTGCGCATTTTAGAAATAACCCTAATATTCGTCTGGAACAACGTTGCCTCAATATTTGGGCCTCGATTCTGTCAGTGCATTATAGTTTGAGTGCGTTACATGGCCGCATTACGTTTTTAATTCCATCAATGCCCAGAATTATTGACACACGTCCTCGCGTTGACTATTGAAGCGGCAATGAAATGAAATCGACGCGTTCATGCAAGTGTCATTGTACTGCAATGCATTAGCAGAATCGAGGCTCTGTAGGTACCTATGTCTTTGCCTTGCCGCCGCCAGATGTCTCGAGCCAACGTGAAGCTGAACGGGCGGCGCGTGTACGGCGCGGACGGCTGGGCGGCGCGCGAGCTGCTCAAGGTTGCTTCCCTGCTGCGCGGCGCACAGGACTCACGGCACGAGCCCAGCGAGGCCGCGGCTGAGCGGGACCGGGACACGCATAACTATGACGTCAGCGGCCGGGTGAGTTCACTGCTGGCAAGTGCAAAGCCGGGACCACCTCAAGGTGGTGTTCGTGCTGCGCGACGTAAGACTCGTAGGACGAGTCTAGAAAACCTTCAGTTGAGCGGCACCGCTACACGCATAATTATGACGTCAGCGGCCGGGTGAGTTCATCGCTGGCAAGTGCAAAGCCGGGAGCACCTCAAGGTGGTGTTCGTGCTGCGCGACGTAAGACTCGTAGGACGAGTCTAGAAAACCTTCAGTTGAGCGGCACCACTACACGCATAATTATGACGTCAGCGGCCGGGTGAGTTCATCGCTGGCAAGTGCAAAGCCGGGAGCACCTCAAGGTAGTGTTCGTGCTGCGCGACGTAAGACTCGTAGGACGAGTCTAGAAAACCTTCAATTGAGCGGCACCGCTACACGCATAATTATGACGTCAGCGGCCGGGTGAGTTCACCGCTGGCAAGTGCAAAGCCGGGAGCACCTCAAGGTGGTGTTCGTGCTGCGCGACGTAAGACTCGTAGGACGAGTCTAGAAAACCTTCAGTTGAGCGGCACCGCTACACGCATAATTATGACGTCAGCAGCCGGGTGAGTTCATCGCTGGCAAGGGCGAAGCTGGTAGCAGCTCAATGTGGCCTCTCTGCTGCGTGGTGCAGGACTCCTGGCACGAGCCCAGAAAAAAACCCTCGGCTGAGCGGAATGGTATATTTTATACTTAATTTGGATTTGTTTCAGCTTGGTGAAATCAAGCAAGCGAGGCAGCTAGCCACTGAGATCACGGGCCAGGGCGCGTTCCTCTACGACCTGTTGGGCAAAGAGACCGAAAATAAGGTATCTTTTCATGTAAATAGCTCTTTAAAAGTAGTTTGAAAGAAATATAAAGAAATATTCTTATCTTATCTTTGAAATCTCCTTAAACCATGATTATGACATCTAATCAAAGGTTTTTTTTTTACTGTAAGATGCAAGTTTCCCATATCATTATCACTCACTGCTGCTTGCTGCCTTTTAGGGCTTTTTCTTTAAGATAAGATAAGAATATGTAAATGCATGTATGTAAATGTTATGTTATATTCTTCATTGCACACAAGGAAGAAGAGACATAAATAAAAGTTACATTTAAAAAAAATACAATGGGCGGCCTTATAGCTAATAGCGAATTCCATACTTAAATGAATCGCTCGTAGCCCCGGCTGCCTGAGTGATCTTAAATGATGACGAAGGTTATGCAACATAGGGCGCGTTCAGTGCATGGATGGGTTTCCGTCTATGACTAATATTTTTCCGAGCGGTGCCGGGCTTCGCAAGGCACGCTAAGCAGCTGGTGCCGGCTGCCGTCGATAGATGGCAGTTCGTTAAGTCAAGTCAGACTTAACTAGGGCGGCTTGAAAACTTCTGACAGTAAGACCAGCCACTAGTCTTACAAGCCTCCACCAATCCGGACTTACCGTAAGACACCAATGCCATCTCTCCTGATCCCTTGCTATCCGCACTACGGACCTTCCGCTGACGCACCCCCAGGTCACTTTCTTATTCCAACCTCTTTTGTTTCAAAAGAACGGGGGCAGTGCACTGAGCTTTAGGCCTCTGCTTCGAATCTTCGAATTCGAGGCAGCGGCCTTTCGTGTGTCTTTTTCCCCGCATCCCGCAGGCGGCGCGCGAGGCAGCGCTGGCGCGGCCGCTGGAGCTGTCGGCGGCGGAGGCGGCGCTGCGGCGCGCGCTGGCGGCGCTGGGCGCGCGCGGCGCGGCGGCGCGCGAGCGCATCGACGCCGTGGCCGCCGCCGAGAGCGCGCTCGACGCCAAGCTCGAGCGTCGCCGCGCCGAGCTGCTGCGCGCGGAGAAGCGGCTCCACACCGTGCATAAGATCAAGTCAGTAGCATTATTTAACAGCCTTTACATCTCTCATATACAGTAAGTAGGTCCTTATTACCCCCAAATGGGGCTTGTAGGTGACTAATTAGCGCTCTAGGGTAACTAGGGTAGCTAGAAAAGCCCTAGGGCGGTATAAGTAATTAAAAAAAACTCTTCACTCTTTCAAAAAGTTCGCGTACATCTAACCATCATACTGGCACTAGACATAATGCATTCAGCCCAATGACAAAAGAGGTCGCTTCGCTATTCAGCCTTGTCTTCGTATGAGCATAATAGTCATCAATTTTAAATATCGAACGGCGAAGCTCAATTTCGTTCTTGAAAAAATAATTTAAAAAAAAGATGAAAAAGGCGGGAATAGAAAAATTTTACTTTAAATATTGTTTGTTTGTTTTTGGGATTTCTTTTATAATTACGTGCTAATTAGGAAAAAAAATGAGTTCTGCAAGTGATGAAGATATAAGCTGCACTCCCGATTCAATGAAAATGGAAGCTGAAGCAGCAATTAACAATATTTTGCCTGAAAGTTCTAAAGAGAGATATTTGAAAACTTACGCCGAATTCATGAAGTGGCGAAAAAGAAAACGAGTACCTAAATGTTTTATTCTTGTAATGCCGGTTTTTTTCTACTTACCTCACAATCGAGATGTAAAGCAGAGTAGTTAGCTCGGGTGTAAGCATCAATTGCACCCTCGAACTATAGGCGCCCTCGCTGCGCTCGTGCGCCTGAATATCTCGGGCTGCAATTGATGCCTTACTGCCCTTGGCTACTAATCTACTATTAGACAAGCTCGAGCGACGGCACGTTGGGCAGCGGCTACATACCGTGCATAAGATCAAGTTAGTACCAGTAGATCAACAGCGAGAAGAGGAGGGAAGAGGTAAAGCGCTCATCATCGAAAGTACTAGTACCTACTTACAATGCAGTCTATAAGCACACTGTAGGGCATAGGCCTTCTCTTAGAGAGAGAGAGAGAAAGAGAGAGAGAGTGAGTAGCTTAATCACCTCGCGTGCCGGTATGTAAATAACTAAGACTCAAGTTTCCTCCTCACGATGCTTTCCTTCATCCAAAAAGTTTGAAAATACGTGCTTGAGGATAAAAATATTCGACGTTCTCTCGACATAGGGACCACAAATGCAATCCCATATAATATGATTATCCAAATTGTCAATAACACAAGACCCTGGGTTAGGGTAGAGTACGTCCTGGCAAATGGGGAGTAGGACGGCTTGAAAACTTCTGACAGTAAGACCAGCCACTAGTCTTACAAGCCTCCACCAATCCGGACTTGGCCCCCGTGGTGGAGTATGGCCTATACCTTCCTCAGGGAAGAGACCCGTGCCCCTTGGTGGGGACATGATGGGTTGATGATGATGATGAATGCTTCTAAAAAAAGCTTTAACTATAGTTTTACCAAAAGAATCGTGAGTTGAAATACTGATATCCCTGCGTCTCCCTCAGACCCGCGTACCAGGGCGAGCTGACGGCGCTGGAGAGCGAGATAGAGCAACTGTGGGACCAGTACGTCCTGCGCTACCGCTGCGTGGAGGCACTAAAGCACCAGCTCAGCGTGCTTGAGAACGAGCAGGCTGAGGTGAGTTGACTGACATCGCTTCATCTCTCTCTCACTTGCGTACCAAGGTGACGTCCTTGGAGAGCGAGACAGGAGAGCTGTGGGACCACCTGCTCAGCAAGCTTAAGAACGCGCAGGCTGTACTGAGCTAACTGATATATCCGTCTCACTTTGCTCGCGTATCAAGACTGTCTAACGGCTCGGAATTGTCACGATTTGAACGGACAAGTCCAAAAGATGGAAGGTAGATCCGTCAAGTCCGGTTACGGAGACCACGACAGGAGCACGAAATTTAGGGACACCACCTGAACGATGATCTGATGACATCAGGGCTATTCAGGGTTGACCTGGACTACAGTAGCCGCAGATCGATCGCGATGGAGAACTCATGAAGAGGCATACATCCAACAGTCGACAAACAAACGCTGAAGAAGAAGAAGATGATAGATAATTATATATTTGTACTTTTAGACATACATGTGCTATTTTATAGTACATCGATGACATTGCAGGCCGCTGAGGAACAGCAGGCAGCCATTATGCAGCTTATTCACAAGTACGAGGCCGAGGACGTGCTCGGCAAACTGAGCGACTCCGACTCGGCCGAGTCCAGCGACGAGCCGGCCTCGCGGGGCAGCGAGGCCAGGCAGCCGTGGCCCGCCACGAGGCCTAAGACTCGCCTCAGGATCAAGACTGCTGGTAAGCTCTCTGAATTGCATCTTCAGCCCTATCTGTCACGAAATCAAGCAATTGCTGTGTAAGAATCGCTTCAGAATTAAAACTGCTGGTAAGCCTTCGGCATTGCAGCTACAGCCCTATGTCGCACGAGATCTAGCAGCTCCCGTCCCAGAGTCACCTCAGGATCAAGACTGTAGGTGATCTCTAGACCTTCTATCTCCAGCCATATCTCGCAGGAGATCAAGCAATGCTGTCTAAGAATCGCCTCAAGACTGCAAGTAAGTCCTTGGCCTTGCAGCTACCTCCATATCTCGAACGAGAGCAAGCAGCTTCGGTCCAAGAATCGTCTCAGGATCTACACTGCAGGTAAGCCCTGAACGCCACTAACTATTTCACGCAAGATCAAGCAGCTGCAGCCGTAGTTTCGCGTCCGGATCAACCTCTTGCCGTGGGTGCTTCAATATCTAACTCGTGCAAGATCGAGCAGCTAATGGCGGCCCCAGGCTTGTCTCAGGATCACAACTTTGTCTTATCTGTCTTTCTCTCTGTTTCTAGTTACATTACTAAGAGCACAGCCACTCTTGTGCAAGTTTTATTCAGTTGTTAAAGGAAGGTTGCGTGGTTTGGACATGTGGAGAGGATGAAGGAAGAAAGACTGACGAAGCAAATAATATATCGAGCGAATGGCAGTGGAAGGGCTGCTAAAGAACGCCCCAGGCATAGTTACATACTTCGACCAAATAGGGGATGTATTAGCAAAGGGCAAGATAAAAAGTACCTACCCGAAACCGCACGCACGCAACGACTAATGAATGTCGATGAAGCGAAAGTGATTTGTCAAGATCGTGGCAGGTAGTAGTCCCTGGTCTCTGCCTATCCCTCTGGAGTACAGGCGTGAGCCCTAAAACATTTCATCGTCAGTTGGCTGCGCTCCTCCTGCGATCCTGTATTGAAGACAGCCAAATCTCCTACATATGAAGCTAGCTTTGCAATTGTTAATGTCTGTACAGAGATTTGACGTGTCTCGTACTATTGTGTCCATGCACAATACTTGAATTTGAGGGTTTCGTAGGAACAGCGGCGGCGGAGGCGCGGCGTACTTTCGGGAGTATGGCGGCCGGCGGCGGCGGCGGCGCGCGGGACTCGCTAGACGAGATCCGCGACGAGGACGACGATTCGGCCTCCGACTCAGACCTCTCTGACGAGCCGATATACGGTTAGTGGGGATTTTTTTTTAATTTACATTTACATATAGGCAGAGTGGCACATACCGCACATACGTTGCTTCTGGCCCCACATTTCTGGACACATTACCCTGTGTCGTGGGAACCAGAAACAGTGACATCAAAAACATGTAAACATACAAGACCTGAGGTTGTTTTTTTGTCCTCAGCGGGGGTTTGAACCCAGGACCTCTCGTATGGTAGGCATAGGGCCAGTTTCTGAATTGAAAATTTCGCTAAGTAACCACTTAACTGTAGTGCTGTCTCGCCAAATTTCTCAGAAATGAGCGTGACAGAACGTTACTTGAGTATTTACTTAGTGAAATTCTCAATTCAGAAACCGGCTCGAAAACTCTGACAGTAAGAACGGCCACTAGTCTTACAAGCCTCCACCAATCCGGACTAGGCCCCCGTGGTGGAGTATGGCCTATACCTTCCTCAGGGAAGAGACCCGTGCCCCTCGGTGGGGACATAATGGGTTGATGATGAGAAAATAAAAAATAAGAATAAGAATAAATTTTATTTCAAAAAGTTACACAGAGTCACAAATACCTACAGTTACACTAGGCTAAAATTACAAAAAAAAAACTGAGTTGGCCTCCGTTGCCGAACTAGGTTAAAACCTGTATTTCAGCAAGCAGCGCCTTCCCCACAGAAAACATTTGTAACAATGACGGAAGATTAATTAAAGTAAAAGTAAAATAAAATTTGAATGTGAGTGCTGGTGTAGTCCTCTCGGTGTGTCGATTGTGTATGTGAATGTATGTGTGTGAGAGGGTGAGTGAGATAGTGTAAGTTTAAGAACGGCCTCATGCAAGAACAAGATATAACATTAAACTTGTATATTTAAAACATCCTCGGTGTGATCGTAAGAGAGTTGTAGAAGATGATTATAAATGACTTTTTTGCAGGTTGCTTTATTTAGAGGGTAAATATTCAATACCTTATTTATCTTATTATAGATACGAGGACCTAAAGAGCTAAAGAATCTTTGGGCAAAAGTAGTTTTCGTATGTTTAGTTTCACAAATTGAAAAATGTCTACGTCTTTCCGACAAAGTTGGGTCGAATGCTAGAAGTGAATGCTGTTTCAATAGAATTCTTTGAAGAAACAATTGGCGGACTGTTAACACTTCAGTCTTGATATAAGCGAGTCGTTGGATAGAGAATAGGCTGGAAAATACACACTTTAAGGACGGCACGCTGGGCAACCTCGAGAGATCTTAATGTAGTTTTTGGAGCGCCGCCCCATATGGAAATACAATAGGTAATAATAGATTGATATAACGCCAAATATATTCGTTTCAGAAGAGAAGGCTCAACTACATGTCTAACAGCCGGTTTCCTGGGGGCTGATTAGATTTATTAATCGTTACAATCAAATCAAACTATGATTAAGCATGATTTGGGTTTCCTGAGCGCCAATCAATTCAGTTCACCAACAGATCAAATCAGTTAACACATGAAACGTCAAAAGACATGTCAAATTGTATTCGGGTTTCCTGGGGAATGATTAGGCACTAATCACTGTTCAAAATCAATTTTGAAGTGTCAAATCGCCTTGTTAACTAATCGGAGGAGATCGACGAATTAACTTTATTTGTTTGCTTGAAAACTGGTGATATTTTGTAATAATCTGCATGTCTTCGCTTTCGGGACTCTCACCTAGTTATGGTGACGCGCGGTTGCTAGAACTAGACGCTCAAGGAGGAGGATGAACCCTATGGAAGAGTTTGATAAAGATTATTTTAGTTTCGAACTTGGTTCCGGGTCCTGAAAGCAGTGATTGTGATGATTGTGGGCCTGATTGGGACTCGGATTATAGGTAGGTATGCTATACAATCAGGCGTAATGCCATCAGCGTTGTGAAGCAAATTCTGCTTACAATTAGCACTTAAGCAACTGGAGCCTTCCAGATAACTGTGGCAGACAATAATATAAGGATCCACAAGACGGCAATGCACTTTTCTGCAATGATCAGAAGCATCTATTTTTCACGTTCTGTGAAGTCTTTGCCCCGGGTTGCTTTGCAATTCATTTTAGATTAGACCAACTCAATAAAAACTTTTGAACAGAAAAACTTTGCATTTCGGCGTGAACCAAAACTTCAACTTCAACTGACATTAGTCCTGTCATTAAAATGTCTTGTTTTTCTTTTAAACTGTAAACTAGCATGCTAGTCATCAATGTTCTCTGTGCTAGTCGGGCTTGAAAAGTGTGTGTGACAGTTCCTATGGTTAAGTTAAAATGATCGACTGATTAGTAAATTTTTGGCTAATCTGCCCTCGGGAAACCCAATTTGATTTGATTGCTTGGTCAAATTAAATGCTTTGTCAATAAATCACAACTTTGAACAGCGCCCAAGAAAGCGGCTGCAGCCGGTTTCCTGGGGGCTGATTAGATTTATTAATCGTTACAATCAAATCAAACTATGATTAAGCATGATTTGGGTTTCCTGAGCGCCAATCAATTCAGTTCACCAACAGATCAAATCAGTTAACACATGAAACGTCAAAAGACATGTCAAATTGTATTCGGGTTTCCTGGGGAATGATTAGGCACTAATCACTGTTCAAAATCAATTTTGAAGTGTCAAATCGCCTTGTTAACTAATCGGAGGAGATCGACGAATTAACTTTATTTGTTTGCTTGAAAACTGGTGATATTTTGTAATAATCTGCATGTCTTCGCTTTCGGGACACTCACCTAGTTATGGTGACGCGCGGTTGCTAGAACTAGACGCTCAAGGAGGAGGATGAACCCTATGGAAGAGTTTGATAAAGAGTATTTTAGTTTCGAACTTGGTTCCGGGTCCTGAAAGCAGTGATTGTGATGATTGTGGGCCTGATTGGGACTCGGATTATAGGTAGGTATGCTATACAATCAGGCGTAATGCCATCAGCGTTGTGAAGCAAATTCTGCTTACAATTAGCACTTAAGCAACTGGAGCCTTCCAGATAACTGTGGCAGACAATAATATAAGGATCCACAAGACGGCAATGCACTTTTCTGCAATGATCAGAAGCATCTATTTTTCACGTTCTGTGAAGTCTTTGCCCCGGGTTGCTTTGCAATTCATTTTAGATTAGACCAACTCAATAAAAACTTTTGAACAGAAAAACTTTTCATTTCGGCGTGAACCAAAACTTCAACTTCAACTGACATTAAAATGTCTTGTTTTTCTTTTAAACTGTAAACTAGCATGCTAGTCATCAATGTTCTCTGTGCTAGTCGGGCTTGAAAAGTGTGTGTGACAGTTCCTATGGTTAAGTTAAAATGATCGACTGATTAGTAAATTTTTGGCTAATCTGCCCTCGGGAAACCCAATTTGATTTGATTGCTTGGTCAAATTAAATGCTTTGTCAATAAATCACAACTTTGAACAGCGCCCAAGAAAGCGGCTGTAACAGCTGTTGAAGTTGAAGTTTTGGCTCGCGCCGAAATGAAAAGTTTTTCTGTTCAAAAGTTATTATTGAGTTGGTCTAATCTAAAATGAATTGCAAAGCAACCCGGGGCAAAAACTTCACAGAACGTGAAAAATGCTTCTGATCAATTCCGAATAAGGATCCACAAGACGGCAATGCAAAGTGTATATTGTCCGCCACAGTTATCTGGAAGGCTCCAGTTGCTTATATGTTAATTGTAAGCAGAATTTGCTCCACAACGCTGATGGCATTACGCCTGATTGTATAGCGTGCCTACCTATAATCCGAGTCCCAATCAGGCCCACAATCATCACAATCACTGCTTTCGGAACCCGGAACCAAGTTCGAAGCTACTCTTTATCAAACTCTTCCATAGGTTTCATCCTCCTCCTTGAGCGTCTAGTTCTAGCAGCCGCGCGTCACTAGGCGAGAGTCCCGAAAGCGAAGACATGTAGATTATTACAAAATATCACCAGTTTTCAAGCAAACAAATTAAGTTAATTCGTCGATCTCCTCCGATTAGTTAACAAGGCGATTTGACACTTCAAAATTGATTTTGAACAGTGATTAGTGCCTAATCATTCCCCAGGAAACCCGAATACAGTTTGAAATGTCTTTTGACGTTTCATTTGTTAACTGATTTGATCTGTTGGTTAACTGAATTGATTGGCGCCCAGGAAACCCAAATCGTGCTTAATCATAGTTTAATTTGATTGTAGCGATTAATAAATCTAATCAGCCCCCAAGAAACCGGCTGTTAGACTTTTAAACATAAAAATAAGCTTACGTACTCTACCGATAACAAGTCGAACATGCTGTTTAAAGCCAAGGTTTTCATTTAGGATTACTCCAAGGTATCTGATTGATTGCACGCGTTCCAGTGGCAAACAAGCACATTTAGATTTAATATTTAGTGCGCATGTATGGGCAATTATATTTAGATCTTTACTTACTTTTGCAGTACCTCGTATTGAAAATGCTATAAATATTACATTACTGCAGCGGCCAGCAAAAGAGGCATTGATGGACGAACGTGGACGAATGTGGGCCGAGGCGAAGCCAAGGCACACACATACGTGAGTCCATCAATGCCTAGTTGTGGCCAAGGTTTGTATAAATTATCTGAGAAAAATCATATTATGATTTTTCTCAGATAATTTGCGGAAATTAAAACTATGAGCTCATTCTGTTAAATTCAATAAACTTTCAGAATCAGACGAACCACGAACGAACAACAATATTTTTGCCGCATAAGAGCGGGTACACACTAGGCATTCAACTAGGCGCTTATCGCGCGTTTGCATGTGTACACTTCAATAGGACCTCATAGTCCTTACAACGCGCGTTACAAAAGCTTTGCCTAGTGTGTAATAATAATAATAATAATAAACTCACGCCCGTTATCCCCGAAGGGGAGTGTGTACCCGCTCTTAACGTGTTCTTTTTTTGTTTTCAATAGGTATATCCAGCTTTTTATCGAAACCCAGTTCGAAATTTAAATAAAACCTCAGATAAGTTGGCTCCTTGGTTGTCATTGTAAAAGATTGTTCCATTTTTAAATAACACGACAGATATTTATATTTTAGCCGCAAAACACGACAGTTATGAACAGTCATAGAACTTTTGCCGGCCGCTGCTCGCGTGTAATTGGCCAGTACAGCAATTTCGATTTATCTCGAAGAAGGTTGTCGAAATAATGCTCAAATTTCCAAGCATGTTTGAGAAAATAACGTTGATGACATGAGGTTGGTTGCGCAGGGCGCGGCGAGCCGTCGGGCCGCTGGTCGCGCCGCCCCCGCCCCGCCACACGCACGCTCGCCGCTGACGACGACTTCGCCGACCTCATCGAAGGTAACATACATACATAAGCTCACGTCTGCATCCCAGAGGGGTAGGCACAGACCAGGGACTACCACTAGCCACGGTCATGACAAGTCACATTCGGCTCATGCTTGGCTCCAGCAGTGCCCAAGAAGTGATCTTTACTCAGCAACTGTTTGGCAATCCTGTACCTAAGGTACCATCAGATGGTACATTTTTCGTTCGTTTCGTTCATACGAAAACACCATCTAACCCCCAATTCTGCTTGTTGAAAATACAAGCCTAGCTATATAGTTTTTTAGATATAAAAACCTCAGTCTAGGCATATTTCTATGTTTTTAATGTCCTTACCTGGTTACCATAGCAAACGGTTTTCAATTTTAGGACCAGATCAAGTGATTGTGTTGAGTGTAAGTTATTTATAAGAAATTGTTTTACGGATCCACTTACTTGAATTCAGTCGGAAGAGTCCGACCAGGTTTCGCTCTGATTCGCAAAGTTTAATCATGGTGAGCAGAGACAGCTCGCGTCGTCGTTTGCAATTGACCTATAATGTGTAGTGTTTATGAAATTGGAAGTTATTTATTTATTTAATGGGCGGTGTCCCCAGGCGCGGAGGGGGGCGAGGGGGGCGACTCCCTAGGCAGCTCGTCTGAAAGCGAGCTGCGCCTGGTCAGCGCCGCCAGGCGCCCCAGCGCCGCCCAGGGCCGCGCCTCCGTGCTCAGCGATAACGAGTTCTAACTACACACTGGTAAGGCTCACTATAGATTGTTTTACGGATCGACTTACTTGAATTTTGTCAGAAAAGGCCGACCAAGTTATCTTAAGTAGTTACCTATTTAAATATTAGAAAAGATTTTCTTTCAATAGACAAATACATAAAATTTTAAAAGTAAGATTTGTTATGAAGGATTATGATAAAAATAAACAGATTTATGATTTAAAAAAAATATTTATTTACTCTTGAATCAAGTGAAATAATATCGTGATTCATGAATTGCGGAATTCGAAGCGAAGATTGCGAAGGAATGGGCCATTAAGGCCCTGTTACCAAACGTTCTATGGGAATCTTATCATGATAAACAAAACACCTATACCGTCTGGAGTTTGTCATCTTCGTGTATTTACTTTTCCTCGAACGGTAAAATTGTCCTAACTTACGATCGTTTCTTAGCGAATATTCGGAATTAGAGTTCGTTTTGTTTTATTCATTGTGTTGATAAAGTCTTCAAGGTAAGTTAAGCAACATTTTTATTCAAATTCACCTATATTTTCGACTTATCGCCCTACGTATGTCATTAGGTCTTTGTGCATTGGTTTTAAATAAGCTTCTGAGTTTATATGAGTAAAAGTTAGGGTGTTTAGTGGAGTTTAGTTATGAAACTTTCAGGATTATTAAATTGAAGTATGAGTATTCACATCCCATTTACATTTCTTGCGCGTTTTTGCCACGCCCATACATTTTTTTTTTCAGAATGAATGTCATGTTAACCAATCCGTGCTAAGGACAATTTTAAAAACCTATTTAAAGGCTGAAAATTCCATCCATGCCGGAACTCGAACCTGCGACCTCCGGCTGTTCGCGCCAGAGGTCGCAGGTTCGAGTCCCGGCATGGGTGGCCGGCAGTCCCTCTAAATAGGTTTTTATTTAATTTTAAAATTTTTATTTTAAATTTAAAACATAATAATAATAAAATATATAATTTCTAAAAATTTAGCGTGTTTTTAATTAATTGTCTAACAAAAATATTAAATACAGCTAGAACTTCATATTCCCCCTGTGCGGCTGTCGGAAAGAGATAGCCGTAGTTTGCTCAGTTTGCGGTGATGCTATTAGGTACGATTAACGATTGTATCAATAGTTGCGCATCATGTTTGTGTTCACGACAAAATATTATTATGTTGTAGAGGCCACTATGCCATTCCTGACTTTTATGAGTTTTACACGTAATTTAATTTATAAACCAACAATGTATGTTAACTGTTTATCGTTTGGGAGTTTTGAATCGTCTCCCAGCGAGTCTCGCCTGATGGGCGAAAATCTCATTACTAATCGATAGATTTTGATTTGTTTGTAAACTCTTTTCACTCCATCTGCTCGAAATGATGCATTTTGATGCCCAAATTTAGGACCCAAAAGACGCTATTGTTGTTCAAGCTAAGATGCCTTAGGTACCTTTAAGTAAATAGACTCAAAATCCAATTTTGAATTTATTTACTAATGCACTCATTTACTAAGAAGTCGGACTTCTCTTTCACTCTTGAGGATTCGTCCTATATCTATTCCGCTCCAACCCAAGCAATAAGTTTTAAAACCGAGTTTGGAACTACCTAATGAACTTCCATACTCTTTGCTGCAAAACTTTTAAGTACCTAATTGTCAAATATTTGAAATTTCATTTTCATTCTTCTCAGATGGTAGTGAAAAGCAGAGTGTTATACACGGGCGCAAATCATTTTTTGTCTCGTTACTGTTGAATCCCTCGCTCCTTCAGCGATTTTCATAACCTTTAATAATAATATTATTAGAAAACATTAGAAAAACAGAAAGTTGCGTATTATTTTTCTCTAACGATAATGTGTGCTGGAAAACAAAATGGTGTTTGTTTCGTATAAAATGTTTTATTGATTTAATGCATCAACTCGTTACAGTTATCGACTGCAATGTAATTATGGTTCACACCAATAAATAAATCACTATACAAGTTTTAAGTCTTCTAATTACAAAGTCGAATTTTAAGCCCTTACGTTAATATTCGTTTCATTTCAGAAAGTGAAGTATTTACATTAAAAAAACATGAATCTTAGTTAAGTACATAGATGATATCTCTAAAATTATTAAATTCTTTAAAATCCATAATTTAATAAGTAAAAATACCAAGTAATTTACGTGAATGCTAAATAATCTACCCTTACAAGTTTAATATCTAACAAAAAGTATATTTCTAGTGTACTTAAATCTAGTAAAAAGTGAAGTTATTCATAATATTAACTTAAAAAGTGGTAACCAAGGCTTAGTACTAGATTACAACAGCATACAAAATAAATTGAGCAATTTCGATGTAGAATATTTATAAATCTAAACACACGAAGAATAAAGACGTATTTACATGAAACCAATACCATTGCTCTCTTCGACAATTTGGCACCGGTTAGGTACAATGGACTTTCTGCAGAAATGTACAAATGTATTTATACGAAACTAGAACTAATTTCTAACTAACACGAAAATATCCTGAAAAGGGGCCCATAAGTTGCAGCTTGTAACTGGAATAGCTGACAGCATTTTGCCTCGCATTCATAATATTATTGATGCGGAATGCAGAAACGAGACAGAACACCGTTACCTACGCCATTGTTATTATGTAGTTTCTTGCGTTTACTCTAGATGGCGGTGTATGTTTCATCGACATCAGCTGCAGACACTTTCTCAAGATAAATGCGTATTAGCTTTTATAATAAGAGTCTAGACAACTAGATAAATAAGACTTAAAAGGTAGCGAATAACACAGATATTTGACGATATTACAATATATACACGTCGCAAAACTCATTAGCTAAAACTAGTATTAGTCAAGGAGAACGAAAGTTAAAAGTAGCTATCTAGGTTCCAACATGACAATGGTTAGTAAGGGGTGTAAAGGATATGCCGTTACCATGACAGTTAAGAGTACGTTGTGTGTGACTTAGATTTATTTACAATTTTGCAATATGCCATAAGTTACGAGTATAATATAAGTTTGGTAGTGCATGTTAAAAACGTACGTACTATTTTATTTTACTGGTGAGTATTACTTTCATTGTAATTGTTTTACCTATCCAGGTTCACCTATTACTCTGTATAGGACTCTACACTTATATGTTTATATTGCAAATTGCAGCACATACGTGGAGGCTACGGAGTGTCTTCTCGATCGCTTCTCAATCGATTTCGGCTGGACTTAAGTACGCAATTAGTACACCAGTTTGGTGTCGTCTCTTCCTGAGTTGTGTTCAATGTAACCTCAACCTTTCATCAACCAAACGAGTCGTCGGCGCAGAAGGCAGGGCGTTCTGTATTCACGAAACAATCTCAGAACTGATCATCCAACGTAGGCAGTGTGCCTAGCGTCCCATCTGGCTCTAACCCTGGTCACTCACGAATTCGAACCCGCCGGAGCCACAGTAATTGTTGATGACATTCTCCAATGAATATGCAACATTGTTTGCCATATTCCGAGACGTTCACGTCGTGAATTTCATTGGGCCTCTAATGCGAGTGATGATGAACATAAGATATGGATTGTGCTTTGGGCGTGTAGCGCATATGTCTTCCATTGGCTCTCAGGACTGTTGGGGGCCATGAGACGCGGGCACCTGGGCTTTTCCTTCCGCCCTCAGAACTGTTGGGTGTCGTGCGAGACGGGCTATGAGACTTTTCTTTCCCGCCCTCTCAGAACTGTTGGGTGTCGTGCGGCGCGGGCGCGGGCGGCGGCGGCGGCGGCGGCGCGCCCGGCTCGCTCTCGCTGCTCGTGAGCGAGTCGGAGCGCTCGTGCGCCTGCGACCGCGACTCGTCGCACACCGCGATGAATTGCTCCGCGTATGCTCTGGAATGTGACGCGTGAGGGTTATGTCAACGGTAGGAGAAAATTTAGTTTTGAGATACGTATGATCAGTCTTTTTAACTAAGTTTATTGGTTACGAAAAAGAAAGGTAATACCTAACTAGTCATATTTAAGCTTTTTGTGTCAAAATCGGCGATCTTTAAGGTTATCCATAAGATTCAGGTGATAACTACAGGGTTTCTATCTGCTACCGAAATATATTTTTTAACAGTAGGTAACAGGGCTCTGGTACGGCCGCTTGTTTCACGTACACTGGTTGCAGTTTCGGTTGCAAGTTCGTACGCAGTATTCTTGATAACAATAACTTCTAGACAACACAATCACATGTCCTGGTGCCAAACTAAGACACGCAGCGCTAAGGTAACCAGGACATAGATTCTGGTGATGCCTTGTAGTGCTATGACAACTGCATGAGCGTGGCGATTTAAGGCTTGGCCAAACCAACGCGTTTAAGCCTAGGCGTACACGCGACACGCGACAGCCGACAGCTCGGCGTCTAGACGCGACGACAGGCTACGGCCGTCAATTTTCATATATTTTGTTCGGATCTCCGCACAGTTGCCGTCAGAGTCGCGGAGTCGCAACGACAAGACGCCAGAAGCAAATGACAACGTCGCCTCTGACGCGGCGACTTGACGCGGCGACAAGTCGCCCTGCTTGCGATGGCTGTAACTCGCGTCCGCGGTGGCGATGGTTCAGTTGTTGTGTACGAACTTGTAGCGACGTGTTCACATCGATGCGTCCTCTTGATCGCTACAAGTTCGTACATAAAAACTGATCGCCACGGCGCACGCCACCGCGGACGCGAGTTGGACGCGTCGGTTTGGCCTTGCCTTTAGTTCATGGTCGCTTTAGGTCTACGCGCGCATATCAAACCTAGGCATCAGCGAAAAAATACATCACGTGATCCTACGGTGTATCATCGTACTATAATGCACTAACAGAATCGAGGCCCACGTAAAGACATCACAAACATGGAACAAACACCCTGACTGAGGCCATGTGGACAAACGCACGGCGGCTCCAGTGGGAAATAATCCCACCGACGAGGCGAGGGCTAAGCAGGGTGAAGCATACCTGTCGAGGCCGGTGTATGTGCTGCGGAGCTGTACGTCGGCGCGGCGCTCGCGCTCGGCGCGCTTGCGGTGGATGCGCTCGAGCGAGCGCGTGAGCTGCGAGTCGCGGTCGCGCGCCTCGCGCCGCCGCCGCCGCCGCGCGCCGCCGCCGCCCTGCCGCGCCGGCGACACGCGCCGCGCCACGCGCTGCCGGGACACACACTGGCTTCAGTTATCTACACTTGTGTGGAGTGATGCGAGTAATATTAAGCTGGGTACTGACCAACGTTACGCGGTGTAATGTAACATGTTACACGTCAAGCATTTGTGCAGTCAGTACGTCGTTGATCGTAGAATTCGCCGTAACAAAACGTACTGACTGCAGTGAATACTCGCTGTGTAACATGTTACATTACACCTCGTAACGTTGGTCAGTACCCAGCTTTACAAATGCAACGCGGCTCCGTCTCTGCTTAATAGTCTCTGATTAAGCTCTGCGAATCAGAGCGAAGCCGCGAAGGGTGTCTAAGCTGCTATCCCTGTATCTCGCTGTATAGATTTTGCGCCAGCGCATTGGTGATAGCAAGAGTAACTTCCATCAAATATTTATTGTCTTCGCTCGTCAGACTTGACAGCTAAATTAGTTATTCGGAGTTTTTGTCAACTTATAACAACTTTCGAATCACTATAAGTAGGTATGGGTGGAATTGATAATTTTGGCGACGAGGATAAAATTTGCTTTAGAGATAAGAATAGGGAATGGATGAAAATATCAGAAGTGCTTGATATTTTTTTTGGTGATAGGAATAACCTTCCTTAACGCGGGAAAAAAGTTTAATTTTTTTTGGCCCCGTAGTTAATTTTTAAATATACTTAATATTTTTCCATTCGTCGTTCTGGGCTTAGTACGGCATATCAGACATATTCCTTAGTCCGCTACGTATGAAAAAAAATCCACCTTGAAAAGCTGTCAATGTCACCACAGATTTTTTTTTTTAATACGTAGCGGACCAAGGAATATGTCTGTTAAGCCGTACTGGGCCCAGAACTACGAAAGGAAAAATATTAAGTATATTTAAAAATTAACTACGAAGCCAAAAAAATTGAAACTTTTTTCTCGCGTTAAGGAAGGTTATTCCTATCACCGAAAAAAATATCAAGCAATTCTGATATTTTCATCCATTCCCTATTGTCTTACCGGGTCGTGCACGGGGTACCCGACGGGGTAGAAGTGGGGGTGGTGCGGGAGGTGCGGGTGGAGCGGGGGCGGCGGGTACGGCGGCAGCGGCAGCGTGGCGTACCGCGGCGGCACCATCACGCTCACCGGCATGCGGCCCAGCTGCAGACAGAAAGAGACGGCCAGCTTTTAGTTATGATGTAGCGTCGAAACTTCTTTGGTCGTTAGCCGGCTACACACGGCCCTAAAATCGTGAAATCGTGAGCTCGCCCGAACCAATTTCAGAGTATGAATTTAAGGGTACGATTTGCCTACACACGAAGCAATCTAGGGTACTCCCGACCACGTCCCCGATAATGCCTCTGATTTTAGGTGCAGTCGGCTTTTGTTAGATTTGTAGACGGTTTCTCTTGTGTGACATGTCTTATACAGCTATCTCTATCATAGCTTATTACTTAACATGAAACGGGTCACGAAGAGACTGACTTTCGCTCAGGAGCGGTGGTAAAGTCTTGCTACGACGCTGGTCTCACATTCGGGAGATTGTTTTTCGTAACCCTCGGCTTCTAGTACAATAACAATTTGTTAATCTACTGTTAACAGCGGTCACTTGTTTTTTTGCTTGCACTTTTGCTAACTGACAGATTTTCACAGTGGATCAACAGTTTTTTAAGTATACGAAAAAAACGTTGTGAGGAAACCCGTGTCTGATGTGTTCACATGCTTAGGACTTTATTTGCCAATCCACGGAATCCATAACCTAAAGCGCTTAGAGCCAGTTTCTGAATTGAGAATTTCACTGAGTAAATACTTAAGTAACGTTCTGTCACGCTCTTTTGTGAGAAATTTGACGAGACATCTCATTTCAAAATCTGGCCCATACCGTCTCTAAAGGCTGGCTTCCCGCTGCTGGGCGGTGTTTACACTACTAATAAGATAATCTATTTTCAACAAAAAAATATGGCGATATTTTTTTCTTTTTGGGTACTTCGAAACTGGTTTTGTTGCGAACAATAAAATTGTAACGCTTGTATATTACCGCTAGCTATTCAAACAATTTAAAGGTTTCAACTTGAACGCTTCTTTGGTAATTACAAGTTAAGTAATAGCGGGAGGTCTTAAGATCTTCTTCGGTGATTGACGGAGTGCCGAATCTCCGGTACGTGAAGTACCTGCCCTTTGGCATTTGCGTGGAGAAAGAGGAATATCAATTAGAGCGTTATTGTTAGTTGGTACTGTTATCAGAACTTCATCAAAGGCCTAACAGAACGAGCCTGCACATGTCGGACAGGTCTAAGGTGGATATTTATATTTATTCATTGGTGATTGAGTTTAATCTGTCCCGGTATTTTCTTATCTTATATCTAATATTATTTTCTGCTAAGAAAACAATATCGGAGGCCAAGATCCACTTCGGGTCGCTGAGCCATCGCAGTAAATAAGTAAGTAAGTAAGTAAGAAAACAATAACTGTAATACCAAAAGCATTAAATGTACAGATGAACCTAACTCGTCACGGAGTGGGCGCCATGGCTCGCCACAAGGCGAGCATTGTCGCAGCCCAAGGAGATGATGGGGAGACTATCACGACCTGCACATGTCGCACAGGTCTATGGTGGCCAAGTGGTCTGCGTTAGGGGAGGCCATTGCCCAGTATAGTTCGACACGTCTTCATCTCTTCTTTAATCTCATTGCTCCTCCCGGAGTCTAGGGTCGATATTATGCTGTATCTATCTCCTGGGCAAATATCCTACAAAATAATAGGCTATTTGACAGTGTGAAAAAAACAGTATTATTTATACGTATTCGTATAAATTATGTGTCTGAAAACCGCTTTAAGGAATTTAAAAAAAAAAACAATTGTGATTTGTAAAAAAACTCAAGATGAAATTTGATAATTTGTATCTACCGCCATTGTATCGAAAACGACCTGGATTGGCCGTTTCTATGATGACGTCACATGTTAGTAAAAATGGCGTCTGTCATTCATTCTTTCTTACATTCATTGGTTGGTTTACGGGAAGTGACATCATATTTCCTTTGCGACGCCATATTGCCTAAGATAGTGTTTTGGCGCCTTATTTGAAAAGTAAATTTTCGTTTACCTTTTTTAGAAGAAATTAGTAGAAAAAAAAGAAGAAGAAGAATTTAAAATTACCACTTTCTGAGGACACCATGAACACCAACAAAACAAACAATATGAGATGGCTTTCAGAAATCGGTCAAATAGCCTATTGCTGGTACAATAAAAATTCTTTAAAAAGTTTATGTTAAACAAATGTTCACATATTTGTTTGCTTTTTGGGTGTTCCCGGTCTATCTACACTTGGTAGGTAAAGTATGGCGCTTACGAAATAGTATTAAATTCGTATTAAGTATTGTTATTGTGTACGCCAAAACTTAAATATTTGTTTGTTTTTCTGGTGCAAACCTACAATAAAGAGTTGTAATCTAATTTAATTTAAAAACATTTAATTTCCCCAATTTTCAGCGACTTCCTCGAATCGACTTGCTGCATAGACTGGGTCATCTCGGCGCTAGAAAATGACATCACGACTGTGTCATCGTTAATCTAAAACGGTCCACTGATCCACTTCGCCTAAACACGTAGCTAGTTAGCCTGCCACTCGACGTGTCTTGTCCGTCTGTCCGTCACATAGAAACTGGAGTAGGTACCTGGGCATTGTTAGGCAAGGAGTGAGAGTCTAGGAAAAAGAGTACACAGTGACCGCGAGACAGGAAAAGCTTATGCATTCAGGCTGCGCGCGCATTTGGATGTCTGTCGTTTGTTCTCGCACAAGATGTGTGAATGTGTAGAACGTTTCTTTCATTATTCAACTATGTGCGAAGTAAATTTAAATGTAATTTAAAAAATAAATCAGAAATTTATTTCAACGTAAAGAATTTACATTCTGTTTGTTGAATGTCAATGTGTCAATGTACTTATAATGTTAGGGGCTGCCTGGGGGCCGAATGTAGTGGAGAAAAAGGCAGCAAAGAAAACTCCACTCTGACAATATTTTCTCAAATCACCTTAACCTTCTCAGACCCGTGTCGACAAAATAACAATATAAAACTATTGTTATTTTCAAGTTCGGGACTGAAGAGGTTAAATATAATACATAAGTTGGTACGAATATCTCTATATACCTAAGAAGCTCATGACCCACGAGTGCAATCAACACTTGCTTTGTCAAAACATTAATAATAGTACAGTTTTTGGTAAAAACTTATTAAACCTTATATATAATTTTCTATGAAATACCAATGACTATCATTAAAATAAAAATTCTGATAAAATTATTGGTACTTCATAGACGAATAATTAAAATATTCAATACACTCGCTGAAGGTTATTAAAAAAACTGCACTAACATATCACACAAATGTGTACCGCTCGATATCGTTGTCATGTTTCTAAAATGCGTGAGAAAGGCGTAGTGAATGAAGTGTCTCTTCTGTTAGTTGAGGAATCTACGGTTATTTCATTGCAAACGTGATGATCGGACTTTGGCGAGTGTCGCTGCAACGCCGAGGAGGATTTGGATGTACCTACTTACGAGCAGCGGCTTAGATACATTCTCTATGTAGATTAGTTTCTCTTGTTTTAGAAGTCCGAATTCGTATTGAATTCCTCGAATTTTCAATTCTGAGTTTGTTCGGGCAAACTTTCCAATGTCTTTCGAGAATAATAGGAATTGTCATAGGAGTCTAACTTTCTTTCCTTATGTAGGTACATTTAGGGGATACGCATAGAGTTCTAAAAGTAGAGATCTAATAAGTATAGATCTAATAAATGTAATACTCGTAGCATTGTCGTAGTAAGTAAATCATATTTTATTTATTAAAAAACACGTGGCAAGTAGCCGTCCCTAGTCACTGCCTATCCCTTTGGGATACAGGTGTGAGCTCATACCTGTATTTATGAATAAAAGAGTTCTAGACTTCTTTCAAGTTAGTAGTTAATGTTTTCCACTTTTAATACTTTCAAAGTCAAGAAATTTGCAAGTTTTTCACGAATTAATAACACGAATTAATGCACAAGGGCTTGTTAACTACTTAGCGATGGGGAAGCAATAGAGATTATTGATTACCCACCGCATTTTATCGAACCAACGGTTTATTTACATCTAGACCGCAGCTGAAAGAAATGAAATATATACGTGCGATATGACATCGAATATCAGCAGGTTTTATTTGTAAAATGCAATAAGTAAACAAGCCAAGAGGCTCGGTTGCTTCACCAGCAGATACAATCGTGCCTTGCCGAATGCCTGGCGAGTCACAGCAGCTGCCGGTGATAATGGTCGCTAGCTGGAGCAACTAAAAGTGGGACTTTAGAGTTCACCAAATCGCCAACGTTTCAATGTTAGTATACAGCGTCCGTCCGAGAAAAGTAAACTGCCTTGATACATTTACAGCGCGCCGACTCTTGAATGTTCATTCAATTGATAAATACTAATCTGTGACACTTCTAGAGGCCTCCTAGTTGAAGCTAATATTTTGAGTTGTGAGGTCACCAGTTCTATTAAGATTTGGCAAGACCCGTTATAAATAGTAGTGATTAGTACAGGTGCCTTCGCCGATAGAATGCGGCTTTCAAGGAAACTGCAAGTACAAAGAAATTAGGGATCGGAAGTATCTAACGATCCGAAGATGAATCGTTTTTAAGGATATACCAATAATGAAACTACTGTTTCGCGCTCACGCCGACACTCATACACACACACAAACATTCATAAATACATTGCGAACCCATTTCCATTTTGTCTCTGTCTTAACCCTGTATTAGAAAATATTTTAATTTGTGTTATTGATCCTGATATTTTAATTTAATAATTATAATTAAATTTCGGTTTTATTCGCTCAAATGGTAATCATATTTCTTTCTCCCACTAGAAATGCATCGCTTAGTGCACCATATCGTGAACTAATTTTACACGACAAATAAACGATTTCTATTTATTTTATTATTATGCGAGAAAGAATGTTTCTTATGTATCTGGCTTTTTAAACGTTTTAATGTGGAAACCTGTGGAAGCCGATTTATTTTTTCATTAATTTCGGCCTAAGTAAACTTTACTAACCCCCGGTTTCTCGTACGCTAACAATCTGCTACTGTTAACAGCTGTCAAACGTGTTTTTCGTATGCACTTTGGCCCGTTCCGGACCATTACATACAAGTTTTTAATAGATCCAAGTTCATTATTGATCCCATTCCCATTTCACTCAATATATCCGTTTCAACCAATTCCCATTTGACACAATTCCCATTTGACACAATTCCCATTTCACACAATTACTTTTTTATAAAATTTCCAAATGCTTATTTGGTGACATCACCTCTCATTGTCAAGATGAATCTAAAGACATCTCGCACATCAAAACCAACAAAGCCGTCATAAAGAAACATACCCACATACGCCAACTGACAGCTTGTTAGTGTACGTGAAACCGGGAGTAATAGTTGTAGGTTTTGTTCTATTGGCCATATACTCGTTGACATTGGTTCAAGTTCTCATTACAAGCTATAAGTGTGGCATCCATATTTGTATTAGTCTTTTAAAGGTAGGATTGAGAGACACAATATCCTTTTAAGGGTCTTAAGGTAAAGCGCTATTCAGATCGCCCTTTCACATAGTTGGTAAGGCAAGCGGCCAGTGCGGCGCTAAATAACCCTACTAACTCGATAACCTTAAGGTAGGTTTAGACGGAGACTATTTTGAGACTACTAAATTACGGCGCCCAGTGTCTACCGTACAGGACACCTTCAGACGGTTAAGGGCCCTCGCCCACGGCGGCTTTTTGTAGCGCTGCCGTCGCGCGTTTCGTAAACGCTACTAACGCGCGTAGGTCGCTTTTGCAACGCGCGACCGTAGCACGGCTGTAGCGCTGCTAACGCGCCACCGTAGCGATGCAAGCGCGCGGCTGTAGCGCTGCTAACGCGCCACCGTCGCGCGGCCGTAGCGCTACAAAAAGCCGCCGTGGGCGAGGGCCCTTAGGATTACTCAGGCAGCCGGGGCTACGTGACGTCGCTGTCGTTGTCGGCGCTTCGGCTGCTTACGTAAAAGCAGCACCAAAGACAACGTGACTAATGTTGCCTCAACGGAGTCCATCTTGCAACTGTGGCGATTGGAAGCGCGACGGTAGCGCGTTTGCATCGCGACAGAAGCGCGACGGTGGCGCGTTCGAAGCGCTACGGCCGCGCGACGGTAGCGCGTTCGCATCGCGACAGAAGCGTGGTTACGTGGGCGAGGGGGCGAGGGCCCTTAGTTAGACAATTCTGCCGCCTGAATCTCGCCGCCCCAGTGACCGGGTCTTAATGCATTGTGGTACCTACAATGACATCTGCATGAACGCGGCGATTTCATTTCATTGCCGCTTTTAATCTACACTCGTATCAATCCTTCATGCACTACGTACCAATCCTTCTAGGTCAATGGTAGAAAAAAATATGCCACGTGACCCAACCGAGGATCTGTCATTAAATTACTATAATAATGCACTAGCAGAATTGAGGCCCATCATCATCATCATCAGGCTATACTAGTCCACTGCTGGACATAGCCCTCCCCTAATGAGCGCCATAGCGCCCTGTCCTCAGCTTGCCGCATCCAGCATCTGCCTGCTGTTTTTTGCAGATCGTCATCCCACTGATCGGAAGGCGTCCTACACTACGTTACTTGTCGTTTACACGGTGCCTTTTCGGTACTAGTAATTCGCCGCCACGCGGTCGGAGGTCACAGGTGCCAAAAAATAGGCTCGTGTTCTATTCCGTGCCAGCGCTGGCATGCCGCGAAAAATGGCACAGAAAGTGTTTATACGGTGTCTTTTTTAGGCGCCGTAATGTAAGCGGTTGAAAACAGTCTTCGTCTAAGCCTACCTTAAGGGCTTGCCTCTAGAACAGTCGGCGGCGCCGGCCGGCCTTGGTGCAAGGTGGCGCGGCACGCGGGAGACGCCCTGTTGCTGTTGCTGACAGGTACCAGATAGACAACTACTCAGCCTTGTTAGCTTCAATCTTTTGCTAATCGGTCGCTTAGGTTCTAAGTGCTCCGAATCACCTTGAGGACGCGTGACATGAAGTGGAAGGAATGTGGGTTCTAGATCATTGCCTACCTCGCATAGTAATTAGTAAAGTTAAGAAATCATTCTTTGTAACTTCTTGGCTGTAACAAGAAGTTACCTGTATTATAATAATATCAGTAGCTGTACTATTTTCATTTAATCGCATACCAGCAAGTACGTGCAAGATGTTTGAACAGAGGATAGAACAAAAGACATCAACGCGTTGCTACATTCCACTTTACTTATAGTCTCTATTGATTACCGAATTGAGATTTTCACTTAATGATAATGATAATAACAACTACTATAAATATTCCCAAAAACAAGCGAATTATAAAACCATGGATTACTACTGGAGTTTTGAAATGCATCCAAAATAGAAATAAAATGCAAAAGGACCTAAAATCAGACCCTAATAATGAAATTCTAGTGCTAACATATAAACGATACAGGAATTTTTGTAATAATCTAATAAAAAAACTAAAGAGAAAATATGACAGGCAGAAGCTAACAGATTCTACTAAAAATTCTAGGCTTCTCTGGAGGAATATTAAAAACATAACAAATTTAAATGGCAATAGATCTGATAATAAACTTTTAGTGAATACTTGTACTACATCGACTGAATCTATTAATAAAATAAACAATTTTTTCGCAAATATAGGTAAAACTTTAGCAGATGACATATTATTAAAGAGGCCTCCCTCGAGGAAATACATACCAAACTTGAATAATAAACCCAAGCATGGCTCATCTTTTGTTTTAGAGGAAACATATCCGGAAGAGGTCCATGGTGTCTTAATGGGCCTAAAGTCTGACAGTGCTGCTGGATGGGATAAGATCCAAACTAATTTCCTAAAACTTTCTAAGCACATTTGTATCCCGATAATCTGTAATTTGGCTAATTTGTGTTTCATCTCTGGTATTTTTCCGTCAGCTTTAAAAAAATCTGTAATAACACCAGTATTTAAAGGAGGAGGGGCCAGGGAAGACGTAAATAATTATAGACCGATCTCGGTGCTACCTGCAATTTCAAAAATTTTAGAAAAATTAATAAATAATAGATTAATCAAATACTTAGAAAAATTTAACCTTCTTTCAAATACTCAATATGGCTTTAGGCAAAATAAATCTACAGAAGATGCTGTTGCTGCTCTGAGCTCATTGGTGGTTGGTAACTTAGATGCTGGAAAGAAATGTCTAACGGTATTTCTTGATCTCAAAAAGGCTTTTGACACAGTCGCCGTTCCCATCCTGCTGTGTAAACTTGAAATGTTTGGCATTCGTGGTGTTCCTCTGAGGCTGTTGGAAAGCTACCTCTGTGACCGGAAACAGAGTGTAAAAATTGGTTCAGATGTTAGTGACTATACAGATATAACCTTTGGCGTTCCGCAAGGCAGTGTTATCGGCCCCACTCTGTTTTTGATGTACATTGACGATCTCAGTGGCCTCTCGCTCGAAAACGACGCACGGATCTTTTCTTATGCAGACGATACGGCAGTAGTTTTTTCGGGGTCAACATGGCAAGAGGCGTTTAAGATAGCTGAGAATGGTCTGGCTGAGGTGGCTACATGGCTTGAGACTAACCTTCTAACATTAAATACTGGTAAGACCAATTACATATGTTTCTCAAAGAACATTCGTACACAGCCGCCTAGTACCCTCAGTCTAACTATTCACATGTGTGGAAACTTTAATAGTACATCCAATTGCAACTGTCCTAAAATAACCAAAGTCAACACAGTAAAATATCTTGGCGTGGTGATCGATCAACGACTGTCTTGGCATGCGCATATTGACCTCCTAGCATCAAGAATAAGAAAAATTATGTGGATTTTTAAAACCCTACGTCATGTGGCTAACAAAGAACTAATTTCAAAAGTATATGTTGCACTAGCTCAGTCTGTTTTAACCTATTGCATCCCTATTTGGGGAGGGGCATCTAAAACAAAATTTCTGGAAGTGGAACGGGCGCAGCGGGCTTTGCTAAAACTAATGTTTTTTAAACCTTACCGGTTTCCTACTGCATCCCTGTACGCTTTTTGTGACTTGCTCTCAGTAAGAAGACTGTACATATTACATACTGTTATGAGAAGCCACAAACAACTCCGTTTTGACCAGAACACCTACGAAAAGAAAAGAAATGGTAATGTTGCTCCTCCGGTCTGTACCAGAACTACTTTTGCTAGCTGCCAGCTTGCCAAGCAATCAGCACATTTGTATAATAAAATAAACAAAATTTTAAATATCTATCCAAATACGTATTATGAGTGCAAAAAGAAAATAACTATCTGGATTAAAACCCTAACATACGATGAAGTAGAAGCGAAGATGAAATTTCTTGTATAGTCGTATTAGATATTATGTTTTAAGAGCTTCTGCGAAGCATAATTTAACGTTTATAGCGGGCACACACGCATACACACACACACACACACACACACTCACACACACACACACACACACAAACACACACACACACACACACACACACAAATAATCGCAATATTTTGTATTTTGTTAATAATAATATCTCGGAAATCTTGCATGTTTAATATAAATCAATAAAATAAAATTAATATAAATTAATACTAAATACTACATACTACTTACTTGATGTAACGCAAGTTTAGTTTATTTTTCTTTTGTTTGATGTAAATATGGAAGAGCGGGGCCTCCTGACACAGGTATTGCTATACTTACTAGGAGGTCCCAGTGATGTATCCGTCTATGTAATATAGCAAAAGAAATAAATGATTTTGATTTTGATTGATTTTAATAACTTCCACACAACCATCACTTGACCTGATCCCAAACTAAGATATTCTGTGCTATGGTAATCAGGCAAGGACATTACAAAAAACACAGTTACACAAAACATTAGACAAAATGTCTATTAAAAACATTGAGACACTACAAAACAGACATTGCGGATCATAAGGCTTAGGAATAAGAAAAAAAAATACAAACAATAGTCGCGGCTGCTGAAATACTGCTGAAGGTATTCTCCTCAGCACTGATTTTCAGTCAGCGCCTGTTAAATACTTATACCTACTCCATATGTTACTCAAGCTGTGTTCGGGCCACTTTTAGGAAAGTGGTGCCAGTCGGCCTTAGTCCTAGTTTTTAAGTCCTAGTTTTAGATTAGATTAGTACTCTCTATTATACACACCAGAAAAACATATACATTAGGAACCTTACATATGTAGGTGTTATATAATAGTAATTAATTAATAGTATAGTAGACTACCTCTAGTAGTATAGTGCCTCTGCCTACCCCTTCGGGGATAACGGGCGTGAGTTTATTATTATTATTATATTATAGTAGACTAAACTATGAATAGTAGACTGAAGCTTTTTATGGCAGTTTTATTGTTTGGTGTCATAAAGACTGAAAAGCCAGCGTATCTATTTAAGAAGCTTATTTGGAGGAGAGCCATGGAAGGTTGCGTTAGGATATCTTCGAACCCACTTTGTGTGCCCCACCACCACCGAACTGCCGCTTTTTGTGGCAGTTTCCGGTATCAGGCCTCAAAGTGTTGGAATGATATACCCCCACCCCTCCGCCAGCACCTATCTAAGGTGAGTTTCAGGGTACACTTTAAGAAATTTCTTCTGGACCAGCAAAAACTGCTGCCCTAGCAGATTATATTTTCCGACTGTTATTTTTTATTATTGTAATCAAATTATTCATTCCAATTATTTGAATTAATTATTATTTTATAATATAATAAAATGTAATTTATGCCATGATTTAATAATAATTTAAAAAAATTCATAAATATAATAACAAGAATTTAATCTATGTAAAACTGTGACTTTAACTTACCTGGACACATTATTTAATATAATATATATACCTATATTAATCTATCTATAAATCAATTTATAATTAATTCAATTTTACAATAACATTTTATAATTCTTTAAATTGGACATTATGGCAAGGTAAACATTGACATCTTTCATATTTTTATTTATGTTTAATTTTTTTACCAAATAACAATAACATTATTATTATCTGCGACTTTGAGTTGTTAAAGTTTGCACAGGTTCAATTAATTTTCGCTGTAGACCTATTTGACATTCTATCTACTACTACTTCGCAATAAGCATCACTTCTTTGGGCTCTGCGCGCCGCTCACACTGGGTATCGGCAGAACACCAGCGCTGGAGTTTTCTTTTGAAACTCCCAGCACATGCTGAGTCGAAACCTATTGCATTTGCCACACACACGTTGTCACGTTATTTATCCGCTCACATCCCTTAGACAGGTACTTCTCCTACCACATAAAATGTTTGTATTGCTTGTGTATGTTTCTGTTTTGTCAGTGTTTATAATTTGCTGTTACTTTGTGATTTCATTTGTTGCTATATGTACGTGTGTGTGTCCTATGAAAATAAATCTTTTATCTATCTATCTATCTATATAAAATTAATATTAACTTTTATAACCTCACACATTGAATGTAACACAGGGCAAAATATTATTCGTTGAAAGAGCGGGCCTCTACTAACACAGGTTTTGTAACTTAACAGGAGCGTCCCAACCCCTGTAAAATGCATTATGTACATGAAATAAAGAAATTTTGTATTTTGTTTAGGTACTTAACTAAAGGTAAACGATCTGGATAAGTCTTTTTATTGAAATATACACTTTCTAAGTCAAAATTTTTACAAATTAAATGTGTTTTTACTGCTGCTCCGACTTGCTAAGGTTTGCTGGAAGAAATCTCTTACAGAGATAAGCTCGCCTTTGTACATGTTGTTTTAATGTAATGTTCGATGTACTGTTTCGTGTGCAATAAAGTATAAAGTAAAGTAAAGTAAAGTGTTTTTATGAAATCACATTTAATTTCGCATTGAATTGGTAATAATGTGTAAAGATTTTGGTTTAATAAGTGTACATTTCAATAAAAAGACGTATCAAGATTTACCTTTATGTACCGAAACATATGAAGTATAGGATGGTATAGGTAAGGTATTCTATACAAAGGTATTTTATATATCGAGCGAATGTACTCACATTCGCTCGATATGTCAAATACTTGGGTTTGGACAAGATGCAAATTACCTGAAACTAGTGACGTGCATGCAAAGAATAATGTATGTCGATGAAGTGATTTGTCAGGATCGTAGCAGGTGGCTGTCCGTGGTCTCTGCCTACATTGGGATACATGCGTGACCTTATGCCTGTGTACAGTCTGTTAGCTTTTAGACTATACCTTGACTATCGATTAAACCGATTATATTGCATTATGGTAAGGTTTATTTTGTATTATTTATAACTTTACATAACTTTTCAAAATTGTGAAGAAAACTTTTATACAGAGCAGCAGGAAGTAGTATTACACTCGTGTGCTTTCGGCGAAAACCGAAGTCTACTCTAGAGCCCGAGGTATATTCTAAAAGCTAACAGACTGTGTTTTCACTAATCAGCAGACACACCTATTATCGTCCGAATAGGCAACTCCTCCGACTGCCGGTCCACACAGTCACTGGCTGTCGGAGTACATCGTGCGCGACGCCCAAATTGCGAGTGAACCGCGCAAAGAGCAATTACTTTCTTTCTCTCTAATTATGAGGAGGCAACCCACATTTTTATGAGAATACGTTTGAACATATACCTACACTTTTGTGTCACAAGCCAGGTCAACTTTTTAGAGCGCAAACGTACAAAAGAGCCGCATGAGTTGAGACGTCAGGTAGACTTCCCTTCCTTACTTCTTATTTTGTCTAAAAATTCTCTTATTGTAACACATGGTCCGGATCAAATGCAACCACATGTTAATTGTAGCGCTACATATTGATTTAGTGCTTATTACGAAAGTTTGAATTCAAATATTCGGTTATTTCTTTTTAATTATTTCTTCTTCTCAGCGTGGCGATTTAGCCAACGCATTGTATTACTACGTTTTTATTTAGTAGGACCTTCTGCCTCCCATATGCTTTTGTTGAAGTCTAAGTATAAGCCTAATTCCGCTCGCGTGGAAATACTTTCTTCCGTCCACGCGACACCTCCATGCGTAACCGCGCAGCCATTGTCTCGCTGCACTCAAACGGCCGTGAAGTGGTCCGCTTCCGAAACAGATGAGCCCGATAAGGCGAGTGCTCTACTCTTCTAGAGTTGTTTAGTGATTTTTCAACGTTCACTTGCGTTTGGTAGTTCTCACGGTGCCACTTGGAAACGGTCTAAATTTTAGGTGCTTTTGGTTTGTTCTACTTTAATTGGTGTCCTCCAGTAATGGTAGAACATAGATGTTTAATTTATTTTATGGTAAGTTAAAGTATTTTATTAAACACGTATGAACTTTTGTTTTAAATACTCACCACGGGACCACGAGTCCAGAGTGCAGTGTTTTCAATATTATTTGTAAGTCATTTATATGCATTCTTCTGTATTTGTATTTCATATCTATAAACCTATTTTCAGTTTTATCTAGACAGAGTTTGCCTGTAAGATATTGCTTTTAGCGACAAGACCGCCATTTGCATACGGAAAATGAAATTTAGAACAATTTAAACTTTGAAATGTAAGGCTTATAATATATTGGTTTCTGCTGTGTGCTATAAAGAATTCTTACCTAATCTCATTGAAAATAAAAATAAAAGTCATCTATCTTGAAACGAAGGCAGTTGTTTGGCTTACAGTCGCATATCTTTACACATTATAATAACCTACATACCGGGCAAAACTCATTCCTATATCACGACTCTATAGTATTGTTTCAAAATGCTGAATTGAATAGAATACACAACGGTACACTCTTACTGGGCGGTTGGCAAACAAAGTAGCGGACATAAATCTGGGCATGCCACGGCGGAGTGTGGGGTTCGAGCCTGGCCGGGCAGGGGGCGGGCCGCAGAAGATTTACGCCGTGCGGGGCGACCCCCAGACATTCTCGCTACGACATCGCGCCGGAGATATGTTTCCGCATATTGGAAATACACTGTTATTCACTTGCAACTTTGAACTTAAAGCTTACCTACACAAATATGGTGATTGCTACGGTAATGTATATACTCCTACCGCTAGTTAATTAATAATTTATTAAATTTGTTTAAGTGTTTGCATCGCTGTATTTCACATCAATCTCGAGCTTCCATTCAGCCAATATTAATGGTTTGAATGGTTAATCGTTGTCTTTCGTCCTTGGGTAGGTAATCTATAGCTTCTAAGAGTCTCCATCGTTTGCTGGAAGAAATTACAGAGATAAGCTCGCCTTTGTACACGCTATTTGTTACCCTGTTAAATGTTTCGTGTGCAATAAAGTAATTTAGTATCTAAGTGAGATTATACAATAATGTTATAACAAACCAATATAGAAACCACAGCTCTCTAGCTACATATGATAGGTGTTTCACGTGGATTCACTGCGTGATCAAATCAGGTGATTCTGATCTTGTATCAGAATGAGGAGATCCACGAAAGAACCCGAGTTACTAATATAGCTCGAAGAATTGCTCATTTGAAGTGGCAGAGGGCGGAGGACTGATGGCCATTGGGGCGGAAAAATTGTGACCTGGTGACCGCGGACTGGATGAAGCAGCATGAACAGGCCCCCACCAGATGGTCTGATGACCTGGTGACCGTGGCGGGGAGTCGCTGGATGCGGGTGCCACAAGACCGGGAAATTTGGAAAACCATGAGGGAAACCTATGTCCTGCAGCGGTTCAAATGGCTGATGATGATTATGATGACAAGGATGATAAAATACAAGAAAGAATGTTCTCAAGTTAAGAAAGAGGATGAAGTCACGATAACTTTATACTAGTGACTTTGATATATCCAGTCGTTCACCATAGATCACGCAAGAGTGGTTTAGCAATGTGAGCAGACTGCGAGTTGCGAGACACAACAATGCAAACAGATGAATTCCAATTTGTGTGGTGTCAATACGAGTACAGTAATCGTTTGACGCAACACGCGTAGTTCTAAGCGGTGAGTGCGGCGCTGACATTGAGCGCAAACACAGAAAATTGCTGGAAGTTTGCTTACACACTTTATTTGATAGAAGATTCAGTGAATTATAGCTATAATAATTACAAAGCTAGCATACGGAAGTAGCCTGGCTACCCATAGCACAGGGAATCCTAGTTTGTAACACTTTTACTTGCGATAAAGTTTTCTTATTCTTATTTCAGTGGGTGTTTAGGACAAATAACATCTAATCGTTTGCGAAAGTACTGTCGGTCAATTCAAACGTAATTATCATTATAGTTGTGAGACTTTTGATTTCATAATATAGTTGCGGGATTAAATAATTTTATCATGTGCAGTACTCCAGCTGTGTTTTCACCATTAAAAAGAAAAGTGGATAAAAATATAAGGAAACAGAAAACATTTTTATTTAAAAATGATAGACAGAATGAAAAGCTAAATGTACATAGTAATAACTGTTTAAAATGGTTTACAACGTTACTTAGTGAATACGTCAACACACATTGTCGTAGACAAGTTATCACTCAAGTTGTTGGCATAATGCTTCTCATCAAAAACGTTGGTGCAAAACAAAATGCCGCAATTGCATTTGTTGGGTTTCTCTTTAATACAATACAAAAATCAATATCAGCATCATTGATCCAGCAGGAGCGATTCGGTTTCTACAAATTTCATTTTGTTATCTAATTTGCTAAATGCCCACTTTAGGTGAAAGAAACTCTTGTTTCTTGAAACCCGGAACTGCCGATCTTATGCAACACGATGTAAATAAAATCAACGGTAATGTCTTGAAGACACTTGGTTATGTATCTGCGGATGGAGACGAGCATTTTGTTTGTTTATTCATCGTGAAGATGCCTGATAACGTTACGTTATCCAACTAAGCAGTTATGTCATTACTTAGCAAAAGACTCTCGAGCGCTCAGAAAAGATTAGGTACTGGAGATTTGTCGCAGATAACGTCTGTTGTTTCTTACCATATTACGCTGGCAATACAATGTGAAATACACCAAAGTTGGCATTTACTCTATTGATGCTAAGCCAACTGTGAAATCTCGAAGGCAAGGCAGATAAAGCTGAGACCTACTTAAGACATAAGTAGGGTAGGGTTTCTAAATGTCAACGGCCGCCTGTGCATTGAATCCCATATTTGGCGTAAACAAATCGAAACAGCGGCATTGTGTGATTGTGTGTGGAAGACTATGCGGCAAGGCGGGCGGCGGCGGCGGGTAAAAGCATAAAATCTTGCGCGTGCGACTCTCGCAAGGTGCAGAAGGTTCACTTTAAACTAAGTCCATTTGTTTATTTGGGACAACCAATCGACAATATAAAAAAAATTAGAAAATAAACACAAAATGTTTATGTCGATGAAGCAAAAGTGATTTGTCAGGATTGTGGCAGGTAGCCCCTATATCCCTGTAACCCTGGTCTCTGCCTACCCTTCTGAGATATAGAGATTAGCTTATATTAGAGTTACCTCCAACGCGATTTAAGAATTGTGTTAAGCACACTCTTTGCAAAAAAGCTTATTATAAAATCATCGATTATCTAGAAGATAAGGACGTTTGGCATTAAATAGTAGTTTAATATTACATTTAATCAGACGTTAAATGTGTCTAGTGTTCAACACATCCAAGAGTTTTTTTTTAAGTTTGTAATTTAGGCTAAAACTGTTTTGAAAAGAGAAAATGTGGAGTTTCTTTGTTAGTTTCTTCTCCATGTAATCTATTATAATTGTGAAACTAACAACATTGACGTTCATAAAGTAAATGTTCTATTTGGATTATGAATAAAAATATTTGAATTGAATTGAATTGAATTACTTTACCTACTTTAATTAAAGGACCTGATTATTTGTAATATGATGATAACTTTCACTGAATTGGACCGAAACCAAAAGTGATAACTAACAACTATAGATTTTAAGATAAATACTACTTTATTGAAAATTAGATTAGGACTTCTGCGCCTGTCGTCATCGTGCGAGTGATGAGTCGCGGCAAGGTCATTAGCGGCGCTTTCGCACCACGCGGTCACTGTACACATAAGCTCACGCCTTTGTCTACGCCCGACGGTAGGCAGAGACCCAGAGACTGCCAATTGCCACGATCCTGAGAGATAGATCACTTTCGCTTCATCGACATTCATTAGTCGTTGCATGCACGAAACCCAGTTCCGGGTACTGATCTTGCCCTTTGCTAATACATCCCCTGTTTGGTCGAAGTATGTCGGCCTGGGGCGTCCCTTACCAGCCCTTCCACGCACATTCACTCGATATATTTGTTTCGTCAGTATTTGTTCCTTCATTTTCGATGAATTACGAGTACTGTCCAATTTTGCGAATCCAGTTAAATATTATGGTCTTATTAGTATTGTTAAGAATGTGATGATGAAGTTGACCTTGTTACTACAAATTTTGCGGGTTCGTTCCGCACCAAAACGGAATACCAACACACTTGCGGCGAGCACGCGTTGCATTGAAGCCATTCGTCTCAGTCAGCCGCTTCGTGACCAGATTTTAAAGGAAAAAAACCGTTTGCACCGTAAAAGCTGACATTTTACGCGAATTTCTGAGCTGCTGTCGGCAAACAGTGTTTTTGTCGGTTTTCAGTTGATAAGTGTACAGTACAGGAGAGGTTCTTAACAAAAGGTTCGCTCGCCAGGCAATTCGGACTACTGGTGAGCGACTGCTTGGTATCAGACAACATATTGACGACCTCTGTGGCGCAGCGGTTAGTACATCTGCCTACCATGCGAGCGGTCCTGGGTTCGAACCCCAGCCGGGGACAAAGAAAACCCTAGGTCTTGGATGTTTACATGTTTGTGATGTCGCTGTTTCTGGTTCCCACGACACAGGGTATCCTAGTGTGGGGCCAGAACCAATGTATGTGTCTGTATATAAATGTTTTTGTTTTAGGTTTATACTAGCTGACCCGGCAAACGTTGTTTTTCCAAATAGGGGCATGAAAAATAGATAACAACCTATTCTAGGACCTATAGAATATACTTATAAAATTTCATCAAAATCGGTCAAGCCATTTCGGAGGAGTATACGCATTAACACGGTGACACGAGAATTTTATATATGTATTAGAAGATAGAAGAAAGAATAAGAAAGATTAGTACAGTGCACATAGATAAAAAGTGTGACGTACAGCCTCAGTCCTCCAACTGACCTCTTAGACATTATTGTGTGAGGTGTTGCTTTTTGCAACTCTAGGTCCTTGTTGGTTGCCCGGCCCACATCACGTCCTTGTCTTTCATTGATACGTTTCCTATAGGATCTTCTGGGTTCACCGAGTACGAGAAGAGAGCAATAAGAAGATTAAATTTTCATAAGCGGCGTTGTCTGATAACTTTCTCGCGGTGTTCGGGGAAAGTGTTTTTTTGGACACATTCCACATTCCTTCTATTTAATACAACAATTAAATGGCTGAGGAGGAACAAGAATTATCTATAAGGTCACGGATTTGTAGAAATTTTATATTTTTGCGGTGTTTAAATCAAACGATCTATAATTACGATGGCTGGTTTTAGATCTAATTGTCTGACATTATTTTATATTAATTATTGTTTTTCGTGCTTTGCAAGGCACGTTAAGCAGTTGGTGCCGGCTGTCGTCGATAGATGGCAGTCGTTAAGCCAAGTCAGAGGCGGCTTGAAAACTTCTGAGAGTAAGACCAGCCACTAGTCTTAGAAGCCAATCCGGACTTGGCCCCCGTGGTGGAGTATGGCCAATACCTTCCTCAGGGAAGAGACCCGTGCCCCTTGGTGGGGACTTAATGGGTTAATGATGATGAATTATTGTTTTTGTGGACTTTATTGAGTTGACTCTCTAAGTGGAATTCTATGACTATGTCTAGATACATTTCATACTTTTTAAGCATACTTTACGTAGAGGTAGAATAAAATAGACGCCAAATTCTTTTATAAGTACATAGGTAAGCAAATAATAAATCAGTAATGGTTGGTTGTATACTATGTAATTTTATTAGATTTTTTAAAAGTACTTTTTATACAAGTACTTTTAAAAAACCTAATTGCATGTATGGTGCGCAATAAAAATTTGAATCGACATCGGCATACGGTTTTCCCGCCTCTATTTTATTCTACCTCTATGAAAAACACGCTTAAAAATCATGAAATAAAGCAAATGTAAATCAGGCTTTAGTTGGCATATTCCTGGCCAAAGCTTACCAGATTTGCGAGCATTGTGAGAGATTAAAAATTACTTGTTAAGCCCGATGACTCTGCCATTGCAATAGTCATTGAGGTTTTCACATGTCGTAAATTGCCGCCAAAGATTACGCAACTTGTTAAAGTGCGATTTTTCTAGTTTGTTTATAATTGCTGCAAGCTGTAAAGGTCGCCCGGTCGCAGACTGGTTCACATTTGTTTTTTTTTCCTCTATGACCTTCGTTTATGCGACTTTTGATTTTAATTTGCATTAATAAAAACGTTTAGAACAAGGCTCATTAGCAATTCAATAAACGAGCTAAGAATTTCCTGGGTTCGGCCAATGCTGCAAAAAAGTCCAAGTATTTAGGACCGGTCTCATTTGTTTCTGGTTTCATATTCCTTCTATATGCAAAGTGTTAGGTACTGTACACATTTCATTATAATAATTGTCCATCAATATAATAATTGTCTCAAGCGCCAGTTAGTCTTGAATCAACAAAAAACGCGTTATCGTTTCTGATGTTTTATCTTAGACGCCGAATTGTGATAGATTTAACAAAAGGCTGATTTGATTCAGCACAACGCTGAGTCACTTGCATTTTGTGGCAAACCTAGACACATCACAGACTACATCTCTCGACGTCCCGGAAGCATATGGTCGTAAATTCGATTACGACTTTTCGATCCGACCGACACCCGTTGAAATGACTTTTTTATACTTTAATCTCAGCTAATATGTACAACATATTTGTATCTTATTCTATTGGCGGTATAATAATCAGGTGCTTAATGTCGTATTTAGGCTAATAGTAATTTGTTAGCTAGCTCCAAATGCTTCTGACGTCGAGATCTATGGTTTTGTTTTTTGTCTGTAGCGTTGCATATATTAGGTTACTCGTCTGTCTATTTTGCTTCTGTTGTCCTGTTGGTATAGTAAATGGTTTTCTTCCTCTAAAATAGCGTCCATAAGTCAACGTCCGATCTCCATGTTAGAAACGAAATACTTCCGCGAGTAGCGTTTTCTATTCGACGGCAGACACTCGCATAAATCAAAGCCGGCAGCACGCACGCCGCCGGCATGCGCGGCCCGACAGCCCACAGACCACCACGCCACGCCACCTCATCCATGATAGTCAGATCCATCACTGACATGCCATGCGGACTCCCTGCTCGTAATAAAAATGCATTATTCACTACGTCATACATAATTAATACGTCCCCAGCGTGGTGGTCCCATCGGTGACTTATTCAGCAATGCGTGGAATCCAAAACCGATTCATGCAACAAGTGCATTGGAAAACAAATATTATAAAAGGCGGTGAATAGGTGAGGTTTACCGTCGAAAATGAGAATAATTAACGAATAAAGAAAATAAATGAGAAAAAGGGGCGTGTGGCAAGGTTGTCTAACGCAATGCTACAGAAATGCCTATCTTGTAATACGCGCGCTGGCGCTGTAAGTTAGGCTAGTTCTCTTAACAATTACATTGTGATTAACATCGGCGCGCAGTTTCCGACCTTATCGGTTGTTTCAAAACAACTGAGGTGCTTGAACGCGTGAATAAATAGAGGTCCCAATGCGATCCCAACAAGATAAAGGTTGCCAAATGAGGTCCCGGGAGCTAGTTAGCTTACTCGTAGCCGGTTGACAATAATTTCATTGTAGGTGAAATGCGTGACTTAATTTCTTGGTGTTAATCTCTACAGCCTCGACCGGATTACAATAACCGCAGAACGATTGCGATGGAGGGCCCATGAAGTGGCTTACGTCCAACAGTGGACAAACCAATGCTGAAGAAGAAGAAGAATCTCTACAGGGTAGCCATCCCTCAGTGTAGATTATTATTATTGTTGAATACTACACAAGCAGCTTGGACCTGTATAATTTTTGGTGGGCCGATCGACTCGCCTAACAATGGTTTTCAATTGTTCTTTTCCAGATCATAACGCAACTGTTTTTTTTTTACAATACAATATCTTTATTTGTTAAATATGGGTGTTGCTGTTGGACAATGTAGACTTGTTAAATGTTTATCTGGTCTATTTTTAAACTATAAAATTTTCGGTAGGCAGATCGGCTCAGCTTTACAATGATGTTCGATTTAATTTAACTTTTCAAGATGACACAATTGATTATAATTATTACTGAGGGGGCATTTTATTGTCTTTGGGAGTTAATTCCATATTCATTCAAATTCCAGCTTCTTAAATTATTTTTTTACACTTTTAAACGTCCTAGTTATATAATATTACACGGATCTAATTGCGGTTATTACTTTAGTTTTATAATTAGTATTAGTAGCAAAGCGTTTAATTAACATATAAGTATGTGTGAGCATCGCGAATCATAAAAATAACTATAAATTTCTTTAGTTCGAAATATTACAATCTGAGGCAGTCTCTGGTGTTTGCCTCCCCTTCTGACATACATGCGAGAGATTATGCATGTATGTATGTGTAGCAAAATCTGCAGGTTTAATTTACCTACAATGTAGGGTAGAACTACTCAGCGTAGTAATAGCGCGTTTAAGCTCGTTATCTCGAGCTTAACATGCAGTGCAGGCCGCAACAGTTTGACCCTATTGTCGTAAGTATACCTTTAGGCTACGCTGGTTCGATTGGCACACAGCCCCATTGCTCTGAAAAGGCCTCGTTTGCCTTCGTGATGCATCGGTTGCATCAAATCTCATCTGCTATTGTCGCCAGTGAGATTGTGAAGATGTGATCGATGTGGCGAGACGCAAGCAACGAGTTGGTGACCTTTGGAGACCAGCAGCCTACTCGAAGGGCGGGGTGACCAGACGATTCGGTGTGATTGAGGTATGTTATGTGCAACTCAGTCAATAAGAGGTCGCGCTGCGGTTTTTGTTGCTGTTCATTGTGAAGGAACTTCAGTCTTCAATCCTCTTAGTTCATCCCTATATATTTCACTCAGTATGTATTGCAAGTTAGGGGAAAAGCGAGTGATCGTGCTATTCCACTATTAACGGAAATTTCCCGTGAGGCAGATTTTATGCCTGGGGATGACTATGACCGGTCCGTGTGGTCCGACTGTTGTTCGTCGGACATTGTATTTACATAAAATATGTCGTGTGTTGCACTTTGATTGCGCGATGCAGGAATGTTGGAGTTTACTTCGCGCGCAGAGTTGAGTTGTCTGATTTAGCCCTTTTGTTCCCGGCATGTGACACCACCTTATGTCACCTTATGTCACACTGTTACATTCTGGTACTTTTTTTCCCTGTAGTACTCCGAACATGTACAATTGTACATTCTTATGTTTTTACTCTTTCGAGTTGTCCGAGTGTTTAAATCGATAGAGTGGAGAGTTAAGTAATATAAGGGCTGGACAGAAAATAAAAAAATATCTTTATCTTATCTATCTTATACGTGGTACTGCATACCTTAACTCCCTTCTGTAGAGGGCACATTCCTATTGACAGAGCACTTCTGTTAGTTCATGATGAGCGCTCTCTGCGGGAGAAACGATTTCGGCTTCATAGTGATAAAGGAAATCTATCTCAGAGCAATATGCAAATTATCATTTCGTAAAGTAGTAGTACAACCTTTCAAAACAACAAATCTGGTACTTGCCACCAAACTAGGTAAATGCTAGTGGAATATTGAAATATTGGTCGGCGCTTGTCGCTTGTTGTCGGCTGGTCGGTACTCAGCGTAATTGCGAGTTATGGGGAGATATGTGTAGCAGAGGCCTAATATGGCGGTGGGCCGACCACACTGGCTGGAGGCATAAACTGACTTTAAACGAAATCTCATGTTAACGAAGAAAGGAACTTTTAGGATGTTTACAGACATTGCTCCAACGAAGATTGAAGACACTCCTATTAGAAATTTATTTCGACGTAAAGAATTATTTTTCATTCTGTTTGTTGAATGTCACTGTACTTATAAAGTTAATGTTAGCCGCTGCCTTGGGGCCAAATGAAGACCTCTTTCACTTCATTAACACCACATATTACTAAACTACACTGCGTTCCACGAGTCGAACTCTTAGGGAACGAAATACTCGCAATGCATAGGTCAACGCGCGCGGTTAGAGATAAGCGAAAAAATTAGCCAAGGCGGCCCGCCTCAGAGGGTAGATTACATACGTGCTATTAAAAGCAACGTGCATTTACCAATGGGCGCAGCATATGGAGGACTTTCCTTGGGAGCTAGTTTCGTGGAATGGAGTATATATACACCAACACTAGTAGCTGCATGCACGCACGTCATTTTTATTTGTAAAGTATTATTGTCTGTTCTGCTTTTGATGTTGAAAATTAATAAATATGCTAGGGTAGTGAACAAGCTAATTTCACAACACGATATTTTATTTACAGCGTCAATAAACTTTTAATCGCAGGAATTATTTGTCAGCTACTTATCTATCAAATTGATAGGCCGTTTACCTGTCCGGCAAATACCAAACCTCTCACTTGTGCAACCAGAATCACCCTTTCGTTACCGCGAACGGGCTATAGTTTACTACCTGTCAGCCTGTGGGAACGTCGCAACCATGACCCTACATGACCTAACATTCACCACGTGACCAGAGGTCAATTATTCCATTGGCACTCGAACAAATTTGCGCTTACAGACAAATTAAACGCCAACATAGAACATAGATCGTGACCCTGAGTCTATGAGTTGTCGCGCTTATTTGCAAAATCGCAGATCCACAGGATATCTCAATATAGGGAGATGGGACAAATTGTCTAATCAGTATGGCGTTCGACTGTCGCAAGTTCAACACTATTAATTAAACACAAGAAAGTTATTTAATGGTGCTTTGTTGTTTCACAGCGATTTTTGATAGCATTTTGTAATATAAAGCAAACTGTTAACTGTTACTATTACAACCGACACCCGCGCTCGCTGGGTGCAATTATTATTGTCAACGCAGTGTAAGCCCAGTAGGCATACGGCGGTCATACGCTACGCGCTGGCGTATTCTATTGAAGTATTTAATGCTCTGACTACTGAGTATCTCTTCCTCTTTGAAAAAAGGCCTGTGCCCGCTCTGCTCGTTATTAAGTCTATGCATCTGGTCGATAATGAATCCGGTGAAATTTACTGTTAAGGATGCAGCTTTCAGAATTCAGATTATAGTTCTACGGCGATTATTCCACTCTTTAATCAGTTGCGTTATGATCTTGAAAAGAACAATTAAAAATCATTGTAATGATGAGCCGATCGGCCCAACAAAAAATCAACAATTTAATTCAAACTACTCTACTTTTTATTTGAGACCAAACCGACTAATCTGCTATCGCAAAAAAATATCGACTATTTCATACAAAATTTCAACACCCGCTCCAAAGAATGTATCAACAGTACCTAATCTTTTTTTCAGCAATTTCATCGTTGGTCCCGTAATAAAAAGCACCTACACGTATAATAATTCGCTTAAGTTCTACCAAAATTTTCTACAGTAGCCTGCTGAATTTTGAGTTGAGTTTTGCAAGACGCGCCGATGTAAACATAAACAACATTTCGGACTCATGATCAGTCAATCAGTCGTCGGTGGCCGCGAGTGCGCAGGTGCGCGGCGCATTTGCGCAAGCGCGGCTAAAGTTCACGCCCCCCTCCCTCCGCGCACCTTGCTGTTCTGAGCGGGAGTTCCGACGCTGCCGCCGTTCCCATGGCGAATTCGCAACTTGCAGTTTTGTTCTGCATTGCCTAATGTTAGCCTGGCTTAGCCGTGACAGCTGTAGCTATAAGACAATAATCAGAAATTTATTTCGACGTAAAGAATTTATATTCTGTTTGTTGAATGTCAATGTACTCATAATGTTAGGCGCTGCCTTTTGGCCGAATGTAGTGGAGAAAAAGGCGGTGGGAAAAAAACTCCACTCTGACTATCTTTTCTCAAATCACCTTGAATCTAATACATAAGTTGGAACGAATATCTATCTACCTAAGAAGCTTAACACCCATAAGTGCTATCAACATTTACAATGTCAAAACATTATTTACTATTCTTAAAAAAGTAACAAAATACCAATGCTGCGGTCAGACACACGGACCGCACCCGTTCGCGAGCCTATATATTTTATAATGATGGTCTAGACTAGGAGGTGTGGTCCTGTGTTGATAGAGTTTTATTCTTTCTTATACATTAGTTGAAAATATTTACGTAAAATAATATAAGTTTACCAAATAAATATGCGATTAGATCTGTTAAATGTATATTGTAAACATACTGATTATGACTTAGGTACGTGATGAATTATTTGGCTTACAGCAGTGCTGGTAAATGGGTTCACAGTCGAGGCATCTCAAGCCAAGTCATGAGACTTGAAGTTGGTTGTTCTGGAGGTATTTTCAAATATGCTTTGAACTAGAGGCTTTGTACTGCAATTTATGATATTCAAAATAAATGATTTTCCTCTATTATCATGGGCAGTGAATATAAATAACTCATCCTTTTGAAATTGCTTCTTCTAACATTTCTCGTTATATTTAAAATTAATAGATAATGACCGAACAAGAATCCTCCATAATACCTTGACAGCACTATCAAGACATGCATATCTGTTGTTAATTTACAAAGTGCGATACACACAGAAGCTTTATTTTAAAGTGGAATCCATATTTTCTAACCAGTTTGTTATTGTATAGCTCGAAAATTATTTTGACGCGTTGGACATATTTTTATTATGGGGAGTTTATTTTCCAACATTACAAGATTTTAAAGCCATTAGTTTTAAAGAGCCTTTAATAGGTCCCGTTCTTCTTTCGTGTCGAAAGCATCAGCTAATAACAGAGTGTATCTGATAAATGTAGAGTCGATTTAATAAGACTGATACGTTCGAGTAGATGCCTCAAACTAAACTTGCAGGAACTAATGAATATGAAGCGCGATCATCGGAGCATGAAACACTCGGACGGCAGCTACCGGCAGACTCGAGCGATGTTTCAATCCCGTATACATGACATGTCACCCAAGCATTACAGGCTCAAATTACACACAATGTTAACAGGACTCCCGTAATGCGGTAATGCACGTGTTTAGCAGCCAACGGTTTTCATTACAGACTCTATTACAGTCCTTTATAAGGCTATGCCCGATCGTAGCACCAGCCACCTGAGTGATTTTAAACGATCACGAAGGTTAAGCAACGTAGTGCTCATTCAGTGCATGGATGGGTGACCGTTCTATGGCTAACGCTATATAGTGGCATTTTTCCGGGCGGTTCCGTGCTTCACAAGGCACGTTAAGCACTTGGTCCCGGGTGCCGTCGATAGATGGCAGTCGTTAAGCCAAGTCAGAGGCCTTAGGGCGGCTTGAAAACTCTGACAGTAAGACTAGCCACTTGTCTTACAAGCCTTCATCAATCCGAACTTGACTCCCGTGGTGGAATATGGCCTATACCTTCCTCAGGGGAGAGACCCGTGCCCCTCGGTAGGGACATAATGGGTTGATAATGATGAATGAATGATAAGACTATGATGAATTCATAACCGTCCATGCCTTCGTTCGTGATGGCGCAGTTTTGGCGATTACAATGTATATAGTGTAGCGGTAGGCTGTTATTTAGCGATTGAACTCATTTGAAACTCTAATGGCCTATTATTAAAAATCCAACCGCTACGGTATTCTCGTAAATACCGGTGCAAACATTTACTACACAAAAAGACTTGCGTAAAAAGGAACATTATTTTCAATAATGATAATTATACGTTGAAGGTCGAGCTGTCCACGACTGCTACTAGTATCACTCATCTTATGAAAATATAACAGAAATACAGGTTTGGTGAATCATTTACAGCATACTAACTGTTGCCCGTGGTTTTGTAGACGTAAAAATTTTGGTTTGTGTTTTTTCGCGACAAAAATAGCTCATAGGCTATTCCAATCTATTTCACAGAACATCTATTCCATATTTCTTCTAGGTTCATTTACCAGCTCTGGTTTTATTGAGTAACAGACATCCATCCGCTATCCGTCCCAACATGCACATTTAAATCAGTAGTATTTACACTGGATTTGGTTGGAGCAATTCGGAACACAATTCCATCGACAGCAAAGGAACTGATGACATTGTTCTATTTTGGGAGGCAGTAATACTATTTTGTAACCGTTTTTCAAAAAAGTTTTTTTAATTCTTCATTACCTAACATTAATTTTAAAAAATTATATAAGTTCGAGTACCTGTTTTCGCGGCACAAAAAAACTTTGTTAATCAATATCAATCATTGACTTCCTCGGTGGTCTAGCCGTTAAGGCGCTTAGCTAACAAGAAAGAGGTCATACGTTCAATTCCCATTGGAAGTCGGCGTACATTTGAACAAATGGCCTCAGTCTGGGTGTTTTTCGATGTTTGTGTCTGTCCTTGCCTGGTTACCATAGCAATGGATATGCCAGTTTAGGACCAGATCAAGTGATTGTGTTCTGTGGGTCTTAATATTGTTAATCACAACCAAGTAACCTTTCTGTCTCTACGATTGCTAGCCCAGTATTTATCCGCACACATCACCGTCCATCATGAATGGCCCGTTAGTGCACGTACTGCGTTGTTCAATACTTAAGTACAACTGGAATTAAGAAATAGAAATGCGCCAAGTCCGAGCGAATGAGGCTCATTATTCGCTTCAATGGAGCCCGCAGACTCGTGACTTGCTCGAATGGTTCTGCAAAACTTGAGTCTCACAGGTCGGGGTAGAAATCCCGTTTCGAGTTGTTACCTCAGAACTTGGTGATGTGCAAGAAAATCCCTGATTTAAGTAAACTTCTGTGTGAGATGAAGCATGAAGCTTAGTAGTGAACATCATGAAATACTTTTCGCTGGAGAAGGCTGAACTGACAACAGCCAGCAGGTGCCAGGATGGATCACCATTTCTATCTTAATAATACTACCACTAGAAGCCACATTTTAAATAGGCGCAGGTCGGCTGCGAACCATTTCGGTAGCGAATGGTCTAATGTGACGGGCTAGGTTGTTTTGATTTGCTTATTATGTAGTCAATGATTCGATTTGATAGCTTAGGTTAATAAAATTATTAGTTTGAATGTTTTAATCGCATAATTTGTAAACTATCGAAACTATCATGTTCGAATTTCCCGTTGACCAAATTTTACATAAAACTTAATACCTAATTAAAGTAACGTTGATTACCAAATCACCACCATGGCGAACATCAATACACTAAAGCCCACAATGAAAAAAAATAAGGTATAAGAATAAGAAATAAGGAATAGCACAGAAATCAATTGTCTTCCTTATTCTTGAATTGTGTCTTGCTCAACGGTGCTGCCATTGCTGGATTGCGCTATTCCTTATTCCTTGTTCCTTATTCTTATACCTAAATTGGAAACGTCGAGAAAACATGAACATTGGGACTTCTAGTCATGTCAGTGCTTTGTGCTAACTGAACTAGAGAGTATGTAGTGTAGAGTATTGCACCGCCGCCGCTCGCCTCGCCTGGGAGATCGCTGTCTCTTGCGAAGGGAAGCGAGGGCCATGCGCGTCACTCACGGGCAGACAGCTCGTGGTTTCCAAGATTTGTTGCACTATTTCAGCTTAATTGCCACGCTACTTATTTTTGCTATACCATCATCATCATCAACCCATTATGTCCCCACCGAGGGGCACGGATCTAGGTATAGGCCATACTTCACCGCGGGGCCAAGTACGGATTGGTGGAGGCTTGTAAGACTATTTTTGCTATGTGCTTTTTATAATTTGTTTTGAAAATATTGATCATTTCAGTATTTTTGAGTTTTATTTTGCAATATTTTTCTAAAATTGTGGTGTTTGTGATGTCATCAGAGCATGAGTAAAGAGATAGTCTTTGCCTACATACTACACTGGCCTGCAAAACTAAGTATCACACTCTTAAAATTGCAATAGCTTTTTAAGTACACAAGATATACTTTTGAAATAAAAAGGACTCGAAAAAGAGTTTAATACTGCATATGAAAACTTCATAGTCGATAACCTTTTTGTAAGATATGCCCGAAAAAAACTTTAATAACAAAAACAATCCTTATCGTTTTACCATTTTTTTTTTTGTTTCTGTTTTTGTTTTCAAATTTTTCCTTGATCGATAGTCTTGTGAGAAATCAAGTTTAGCGATGTTACGGGAAGCACAGGTTACACAGAATGGCGCTCCAGTAACTGGAGTTGCAGCACGACTTATTAAAAATGTTACTAATATACAGTTTACTACAGTTTAAAAGAAAGCTGATAAAATTTGCTATAAGACGTTTTTTATTTTAAATCTCTAACTCCCATAGCTTAGAAAATAATAATAATTTAAAAGTGTGATACTTACTTTTGCAGGCCAGTGTAAATAAATAACAAATATTCATATTCATATCTTTATTGCGAACATGTAGTTGCTTAGGTAGTAGGTCAGTTGAATGTATTTTTTTTTTGTAAGGCAAAGGATTCATACTTTTTTGCTGAAGTCAACAATATAAACTTATTTACAAATCTGATAAATATGAATTGTACTGAAAGCTCAATTCTAGAAATGGTTTTGAGATTTCCGTTAACGATAAAAAATGTAGATACATGGCCAATTTACGTCAGCACTAAAAGTAACAATTCACAGTTCATGATTTCGGTAAATTGTCTCACTACGAGAAGACTACCGATCTCGTCTGTCCATCTAAAAATAGGTTATGTTACTAGAAATCGGAGCTGCTGCATTTTCAGAAATGTCAGTTGAGTGATGAATCAGATTTAATTAAACTAAAACGCTTGCCGAGGCGAGCAGAGGCTTGCCTTGACTTGGAAATGTTAAATCAGAGCCGCAATTGTAAACTTAGTTGCAATTTTCAAATTGCAGTCGTAAAAATAATTAGATTTATAATCTAGATGTAGACAAACAGCCGTTGCGTAAGGACGTGTCGTTAAAGCAATAATATCGAGCGGTGTCGGCATAGCTCGATAGCTGGCCATTGAGTCTAATAAACACATTGTTGTTCAATAGATCGATATTATCAGGACAATAGCTGTTATTCACCTCTATGTCTTATTAACTAAATCAGTACAATGTTACTTCAATCGTAGTAATTTCTCGCGACGAAGATCGAATCACGTAGGGCGGGTTAAGTTGCGTATTAATGGAATGCAAATGGTTAGTACATTACCAATAATGACAATGAGACAACATTATAACAGTAATAATGACTTCCACACAACACATTGACTAGACCTAGTCCCAAACTAGGATACCATGTGCTATGGTAACCAGGCAAGGAATTACAGACATGCAAAAACACATCCAGAGTGAGGCAATTTTTCCAAATTTACGGCGGCCCCTGTGGGAATCGAACCCAAGACCTCTATATTAGACCAACGGGGCAGTCATGTTGCCGAATTAATATCGCTCTATTGAACAACTATGCATTTAACAGACTCGCGCCCCTGCTCGTAGCTATTGCGGGATTGTCTCACGGGAAACGCGACAATGACAACCGGCCGCCGCCGCCGCCGCCGCTGTCGATACCACATATCGGCACTTTCAACCACTATTGCTACACTTTAAAATAGACTAGTTTGTGCTTAGAATAGGCTAAGTTACCTGGCATTTGCCTTGCATTGGCTTATTACTATAGAGCATTGCGCCAAATTCCGTTTTGACACAAATACAGTAAAACAGTCTAGTGAGTGTGCAAGTAACGTGCCTTAGGATGTCATTTGATTTCAATTTAGGGTTTTCAAGACCCTAGGGAAAGACATTGGAGGAAATATCTGATTTGTTCCTACTTTTATAGGAAAATTAGCTAACGTTTTGACTTTTAAATATATGGAAATCATAGAATCTTATCATATCGGTATACTTAGTTATATCATGTTATATTAAGTTAAAAATTATTTTAGAAAAGATGGTCAGAGTGAAGTTTTTGCTGCCTTTTTCTCCACTAGAAATACGGCCATTCAGCAAACTGAAAATTCTTTACGTTGAAATAAATTATTTTGATTTGATTAGAGAAGTCATACGGTCGAAGCACACAAAACATAAGTCACGCCGCTTTCGTCATGTTTGTGGTACAATCAGCATTGGTAAGGCGTTGTTCTAGCTGGCATTTGTCCGCGGTTGCGCCTGCGCAGGAAGCCGCGTCGTAATTGGCCGCCGCCGCAGCCGGAGTAAAAAACCGCAGCGCGCGCGCCGCGCCGGCGCATTGCGTTACAGCGAGCGCCGCACCGCTGCTGCTGAGCTCACACGGAGTTGACTAACTATAAATTCTATGTTAATTCTACTTTTTGTGAATCCCAATTGGCCGTGCTACTTTTTTTTTTAAATAATTTATTTTGAAAATATTGACAATTTTAAGAAACTAATTTCTGTATTTATGAGTCTTAATCCTTATGTCAATTTTAAATCTAATATATAAAATTTTCGTGTCACCGTGTTAGTGTTCCTCCGGAACGGCTTGACCGATTTTGATGAAATTTGTAAGTTTATTCATTAAGTCTGAGAATAAGTTGTTATCTATTTTTCATGTGGCATAACAACGTTTGCCGGGTCACTTAGTTTTGTAAAATTTTGGTGTTTGTGACGTCACCAGAGCAAGATTAAAGAGATAGGTAGTGTCTGCCTACATACCAAAATAAAAATACATATGTCATTTGTATTTTTTTTGTAAGGTTTGTAAGTTTCTGACGTCATAGAAAAGTCAACCAAAGTATTTTTATTGAATCGTTTTGAGAATTCTGTTCATGTTCAAAACTGTGGCATGGCCAATGCTGCCAGACAACACAATCACTTATCCTGAAATTCCAGTACATTAACTGTCAAATTCTGACGACTTTTGACGTTGTCGCGCGCGACTCGCGTCCTCGTCGTACCTAGGTACCTTTGCTGGGCGACCCACAGCCCAGGGATCTTGCGTGTTTTAACACCTTCAAATAATATGGTCGCAATGTAATCTCAATGGCAAGTAAATTATAGGCCGACTGATTAAAATTCCTTCTCAGTATTCGCACAAGATGTAGTAATTATTTGTCTGCCTTTCACTCCACGTGTTCGACATAGCTATCTATCGGCACGAGAAATGGGATTTGCTTCGTGACCGGCTCACTCGCGACTCTAATAATGGTCCTTAGTGAAACGCGGACAGTGGAAAGGGTGAACTGTGTTTGGGGCTAGTTGCATAAAATATGAGAATGCGGAACTCCCCATTGTAATTTTTTTAACAATTCCCGTATATCAAGGATGCAATTACGTCAGTCCTCCACTGTATGGAGTAGTCTGATTTAGCCTACTCTGAACTATCACATACCTATACATACATAATTGGACACTTTGGAGTGGTCTAACTGCTTCACCAAATAGAGTGAAAAGTTACGTCATACAAGAGCAGTTCGGAGGGTCACTTGCCAAAACTACAGAAGATACAAAAATACAGGCTCATACATTGCTTCTGGCCCCACTAGTGTGGGCAGGGTATCCTACTGGAGACTCTGTGTCGTGGGTACCAGAAACAGTAACATCGCAAACGTGTAAACATCCAAGACCTGGGGTTTTTTTGTCCCCAGCCGGGATTCGAACCCGGAACCTCTCGCATGGTAGGCATCTGCCTACCATAACGTCTGTATAACCCGACACTGCCCGACCCGCTTTTTTCGGGTTATTCACCAACTGGACACACACGACTGGACACACCTGTGTCGAGTTGGTTAAACTCAAATTAGTATAATTTATTCTTTCGTCATCTGGCCACACAAAGATTTTTATGTGTGTCCAGATGGTGAAAGCTAAAATAATAATTATTATGTTTTCACCAACTGGACACGCTCTGTTTTTTTGCATAAAATGGTACAGTCAGGTTAACAATCGTCTCGCTCATGGAATTATTGACCACTAACAATGGTCGCGATCATAGTGTTCATGTTGATAGTCGCACTTATGGTATAGTCCAGAGATAAGCAGCATGTTTTTCATGAGATTTTATTTTAGCCGCAATCTCTTACATACTTCTGCTACCCTAGTACTTTTGTACTATTTACTGTAAAATTATTGTAAAAGTATTTTATGGAGGATGATGATTGTGACAGAAAGCATTCTGCGTTTGATAGAGGATGATGATTGTGACAGAAAGCATTCTGCGCATGACTGTACTTCGTCATAAATTCGGGTAAAATTCGAATGTGTGTCCAGTTGACGAAAACATTAAAACGATTTAAATACGTTTCACCATCTGGACACACATAAAAATGTTTGTGTGTCCAGATGACGAAAGAATAAATGGTACTAATTTGAGTTTAACCAACTCGACACAGGTGTGTCCAGTCATGTGTGTCCAGTTGGTGAATAACCCCTTTTTTTCATGTAAACGAATGAGTTTTGACCTTTACCACACCCAGAAGACCGCTAACTACTCATCCTACTAATAAACTCCTCTAACATGTAGCCAAATGCCAAGTCACATTACCTGTTTTGTTCACAGTCACTTACCCAAATAAATACTTACAAAACAACCTCGAGAACCGATGCAATACAACGACCAAAGTTTAGTGAACTTACCTGTAAACAAAACAAAACAACGATCAATCTCAAGTGGTCAAATTAAATCAGGTTAGGAGATTGCTTCATTGCTACGTAGTTATCTAACAACGTTTTAATTTCATTCAACTTAAGAGCACCTTCAGGGCAAGGGCGTAGTAAGAGGCCCTTGATCTTTTCAAAAACCGTTTTCCTTTCACTAACTGATGAAACTGAAAAAAAAAACCGCTGGCGCTGGTCTCGGATATTTACATGTTTGTGCTGTCGCTGTTTCTGATTCCCACGACACAGGGTGTCCTAGTGTGGGGCCAGAGGCAATGCATGTGCCTTTATGTAAATGTTGATGTTTATGACGACTATCAAACGATTTTCCTGATAAAGAGAAACCACAGAGCGGGCAGGAAGTGCGGTGGAGGCGGGCAGGACCGGAGTGGTCGCGCGACTCTCGCTGTCCGTAGAGACTGAAAGTGGTCGCGACCGCTCGACGGGGGTCCCCCGGCCCCGGACCTCCACGCTAACAAACACATCGTTGTGCAATAACAAAAACATGAAAACATTCACTAAAATTGTACAAGTAATGTTGTGTTGTCCCTGGATTGTGAAGAAGGTATAATATCTGTCTTACAGAGATCAGTGTCTTTGTGTCTGTACCTTACGTTTGACTGTCTCATTGGTGCAGCCGTTAAGGCGCTTACCTACCAAGACAGAGGTCGTGGGTTCGATTCCCACTGGGGGCCGCCGTAAGTTTGTAAAAATAGCCTCAGTCTGGGTCTTGCCTGGTTACCATAGCACAGGGTATCCTCGTATGGGACAGGTCGAGTGATTGCGTTATGTGGAAGTTATTATTATACATATGCTCACGCCAGGGACTGTCACTTGCCTGCCACGATCCTGACAGAATTCATCATCAACCCGTTATGTTGCCACCGAGGGGCACGGGTTTCTTCCCTGAGGAAGGTATAGGCCAAACTCCACCACGAGGGCCAAGTCCGGATTGGTGGAGGCTTGTAAGACTAGTGCCTAGTGTTACTGTCAGAAGTGTTCAAGCCGCCCCTGAGGCCTCCTTGGCTTAACGTCTGCCAGACCAGCCGGCGGGTCGGTCTTGCAACTGCACTTTGAATCGAATTTTGAAGATGATATAGACCACAGTTGTATGAGCATGTTTTATTCTTTGAAAATTGTGATAAATTTCAAATATTACTCTGTGAATAACCAACTCAGCTGTGAAAGAAAAAGTGTTCTAGGCCTGAGGGGTTAAGAGACTATACTCGTATATACTTGAGCCATTACAAACGTGCGAACTGAGTCATAAAAATTTGTATCAGACCTCTCTCTCACACATATAGGAGGCATATCAGGCATATCGGAACTCTCGCTCGCACTTGTTTGACTTGGTTCGCACGTTTGTAATGGCTCAAGTATAGTCTCCCTACGCCGCACGGTGGGTCGAAACTGCTATAGGAGGGACATAGGATTTTTTTTTACAAATTTCGTTTTCTTAATATACCTATCGATAGGTCTCATCATTGTGATAACTAATTGTCATAAAACGTTTTTTCCTAAAACCGATAGTTGGTCAGGAAAAAAATATTTTCTAATTTTGTTGTATGGAATGAGACAGAAACTGAGCAGTTTCAGCCAAGTCTTGAGAGGTCTTGCTTTAAAACTATTTGAGCGTTGTTCTTTGGCTAATTGACAATAACCCTACATAATCAGCGCGCACCCAAAGTTGCCCGTTCATGAGTTATAAGGATCCGAAAAAGTATTGAAAAATGTACTCCATTACCCTTGAAATAGCACATAAGTCTACTAAATACCTAGAAAATATTATACAGGGTACCACAGAAAGGTCCTGTCGTACTTTAGGGGGGCTTAGTCATAAAAACGCACAACTTTTTTTATGGAGTCAACTCTGAAAATTAAATCTCGAAAAAACTATCGGCTGCTCGATGGAGTCCAAGGACTCCATGAAGTATGACAGTACCTTTCTGTAACGCTCTGTAAAACAATAATAAAAAACAAACTGAGGAATAGTAGTGCATTTGCCCCTTTCCCTTTGTCGGCAAAAATAAGGCTCCTAAACAATAGATTTTTATGAACAATGAAGCCGAAACGAAAACAAGCCACCCGCAATCCGCAAATTCTTCGAAGTGTTGCGATAGAAAATGATCACACGATCTTTTTTAGGTAATAATAATGACTTGTATGTGGTCTTTAAGTACGGATGAATTTGTCATTCGTTATTTGAGCGTCCTGCTGTTATCACGAATATTTTCTCTGTTTCCCGCGTGTATTTTCGACTTCTGCTTACTTTTGGACCTTGATACTTTGCTTTCGAATCGGACTAGTGTTAAATCCTGGAACTTTGTGACTTCTGCGTTTTTATTGGACTTGATACTGCCTACGAACCGACCCTTTTTGTGACCATTATGGAAAGTCTAGTGAATAATATTGATTTATTCATGGTGTTAAGAGATCATTTGGGATCATTGTCGGACAATAAACAACTTTGTGAATACCTGAAGCAAAAGCTGAACTTTAACTGGACGGAAGAAACAAGTGCAATACTTCTGAAGTTTTGTCAGAAATTCTGTTCTAATATTTGTGGCAGATGGGAACGTTCAAATAGAACTCTTGCCAATTTTTTGAAAAGAAATGGAGATTGGCTGGAAAGTGCGATTATCTGGCCTGAAGACCTAATGTCCCAGCGAGAAAATGTCTTACCTGACGAAGATGATGTCAATGAAAATTTAGAAAATTTGGCACATTCTGCACCAACAGCTTCAACGTCATCATCACACTACACGCCAAGAAAACCCTTCGATGACTTGAGTAGCAAACAAAAAAGAAGACGTGTAGAGCACTTGAGCCAATCGTTGTCTCCAGAAGAGTTACAAAGTGCTACAATGAAAAGCCTTAGAAGTTGTGGGAATAACAAAATAAGTGAAATAATGAAACATTTACTTCACCATCCTGAAGATGTTGATAAAGTAAAAACTTGCATAAGCCAAAATGAAAATGAACACAGTGCATATACGCCTGAAAAAGCATTGGCTCTATCAATATCGCTAAATTTATCTAAGTGGCAATATATTAATCTTCGAGAGTCTGCTAGTGAACAAGGTACATCAATATATCCCTCATACTATAAATTGAAGCAAGCGAAATTAAATTGTTACCCTGCAAAAGAGGACGTCACCATAACCGAAGATGGGGCGTCTATTAAACTTCAGGCCTTACTTAATTTGACTGCGTTGAGATTACTAGAGGCTATGGAGTTCAATCTGACCTCCAAAGCTGATCTGAAACTTATTTGTAAATGGGGTTTTGATGGAGCATCTAGTCAAAGTAATTACAAGCAGACGTCTAGCAGTTCCACTTTGGATGACTCTAGTGTTTTTATGGTCAGCCTAGTACCTGTACGGCTTCTGCGTGACCAAGAGATACTGTGGGAAAATGATCGTCCATCTTCAACATTTTACTGCCGCCCTATTCAGTTCAAGTTTATGAAAGAATGTGAAAAGACGGTACAACTTGAGAAACAAGCCATAGATCAGCAAATAGAATCACTTCAACCATCTCAACTGCAAGAAGTCACCGTCGAACATCAACTACTCATGACAATGATCGATGGAAAGATTACTTCGTACATATCAGAAACTTCGGCAGCTGTGTGTGACCTTTGTAAGGCGAAGCCAACAGAAATGAACGATGTAGAGAACATCAACCGCCGACAAAAAAATGAAGATATGTACCATTACGGACTATCTTCATTACACGCATGGATCCGGTGCATGGAGTGTTTACTTCATATAGGTAATTATAACATAAAATTTTTATATACAGGCACATAAATTGCTTCTGGTCCCACACTAGGATACCCTGTGTCGTGGGAACCAGAAACAGTGACGTCACAAACATGTAAACATCCAAGACCTTTTAATTTAAAATAATAAATCCAGTAATTGTTTTGTGTCATAAAATATAAAAAAACCATAAAAAATTAAATGGTTCTTTTTTGAACTAAAACTTTCGTATCGGACTCTTCCGATAAAACAACACCCGTAAGTTTATCCGGATTAAATGTTTACAATAAATGGTCCTCTTAAAAGCTTTGTTTCTAAATACTAATGAATTGTCTTTTTTGTTTCAGCTTACCGTATGGACTTCAAAAAATGGAGTGCAAGGGGAGAAGACAAAGAGAAGATGGCACATAAAAAGCAACAGATCCAGAACGCCTTTAGGGAGCAGAACGGCTTGCTGGTCGACATTGTCAAACAAGGAGCAGGCACCACTAACGATGGCAACACAGCTAGACGATTTTTTAGTGATACAAACACATCCGCTCGCATCACTGGTATTGATGAAGGGTTGATCGAAAGGTTTCATATAATTTTACAGGCAGTGGCCTCTGGAGAGCGAATAAATGGTTCAAAATTCTCCCAATATTGTAAAGACACTGCAATTTTGTATATTCAGTTATATCCGTGGTACTACATGCCATCCAGTGTATGTACACCTTATGTAAGTTGCTAGTGTATAGAGCGGATATAATTAATCATTTTGGACTTTTACCTATTGGGAAACTGTCGGAAGAAGCATCAGAGGCTCGAAATAAGGATTTCCGTAAATACAGAGAGAACCATTCTAGAAAAGTAAGTAGGACAGCGACAAATGAAGATATATCGCATAATCTTCTCTTGTCGTCTGATCCAAAACTTACTTCTCTAAGGCCAAGAATGTCCAAACAACGGAGAACGGTTCTCTCACCGAAAGCAGTCGAGCTTTTGATGTTTTTTCCGACCGAACACGATTTAGAATTTGTAGATATAAATAGTTTACAAGATAGTGACAGTGATTAAACATTTTATTTTAATATTTATTATTCAATTAACATTTTATTTTAAGTCTACACATCTATTTACTGGTACGTGCTTTATTAAATTAACGATCAATTTAGTTAAAACAATGATAACTTAAGATTTTAGAAGTAAAAAAATTGATCTTAACTAACTTTTGTTTTTTTTTTCGAATCCGTATAACTCTTGAACGGGCAACTTTGGGCGCGCGCTGATAATGTAGGGTTATTGTCAATAAGCCAAAGAATAATGCTCAAGCAGTTTTGAAGCAAGACCTGTCAAGATTTGGCCGAAACTGCTCAATTTCTGTCTCATTCCATACAACAAAATTAGAAAATATTTTTTTCCTGACTAACTATCAGTTTTAGGAAAAATCGTCTAATGACAATTATTCATCACGATGTTGAGACCTATTGATAGGTATTAAAAAAAAACGAAATATGTAAGAAAAATCCCTATGTCCCTCCTATAGCAGTTTCGACCCACTGTGCGCCGCGACTGACACTACAGATAAATTAGAGATAAGGGCTGGGACACCGCAGAACCGTAGCACAGGTTGCACTTGCTCGGGCGAAGTCGAGTCGATCGAAAGCGAAAGTATATGAGAAGTGAACTGGAATATTGTGACGCAATATTAGGATTTCGTATCGTACTCGTAAAAGGTAAAGTTGATCTGCTCACTTTAATATTGCTGTTTACCCGTCAAACTACTTGAGTGGGTTTGGTTTTATAAATTGAGGACGTTATAATCAGCTGCGTTATGACCTTCAAAAGAACAATTGAAAACTATTGTTATGGTGAGCCGATCGTTCCATCAAAAATGCTAACGTTTATTATGTCTTCATCATCAACCGATTTTGTCCCCACCGAGAGGCACGGGTCTCTTCCTTAAAGAAGGTATAGGCCATACTCCACCACGGCGGCCTAGTTCAGAATGAATGTTTAAACTACCCTTATCATAAGATGAGTTTTTGTAGTGTGGTTAGTTCTGAATTTTAATTCTGAATTCTAATTGACAGTGACAAGGCAGGTCTTATCGCCACTCAATGTAAATCTTTATAAATATTAACTTCTACACGACACAATCATTTGACCTGGTCCCAAACTAGGTTACCCTGTGCTATGGTAACGAGTAAAGGACATTAGAAACAGAAACAGAGATTAGAAAAACACCCAGACTGAGGCCATTTGTACAAATATACGGCGGCCCCCAGTGGGAATCGAACTCACGACCTCTTTCTTGGTATTAAAGCATCTTAACAGCTCGACCAATGAGGTAGCCAAAGTTAATCCGGATTCTGTCCGAATTTTGTCGTTAAAATTGTAATGTTCAGAACATCCGTATATGCTACCAATTAATTACAAAGTACCTGGGTGACCGAGCTTTGCTCGGTACTTTTTTTGTAACATAAAATATGTAATATAAAATTAAAATAATCACTTGGAAAAAAAACATCATGACTCGAAGCGGGTCTCTTGAAATCGGCCCGAAACAGATCGCCCGTTTTCCCGTCGGAACTGTCCCAACCTTGCAGATAGACGCGAAATTTACCTCTGTATGTTATCATAGCAAATTTCAATTGGCTTAAAACACGGATAAAACAACGTTTTCTAAAAATGTAACCTAGTTAGATACGCCCCCGAAAGCATCTGCCTACAACATTTCGTGAAAATCGTTGGAGCCGTTTCCGAGATTCTTATTATATATAAATATATATACAAGAATTGCTCGTTTAAAGATATTAGATAGATGTATCTGATAGCAACAATCGCATCCAGTTGTCGCCGCGGGACTTCCGGCCGCCGTCGCCGGCGGAGTTCAGCGATACCGTTCTGTAACCGATCCGTCGGGCTGCGGCGGTGTGACGCAATCACTCCTAATTATAATCATTAATTACTTACATAAGGAGCAAGGAACTCATAAGTAGGTAGGTACACATGCCGCCGGCGGGGTTGCACTCTGTCAATCAAATATTTTGGACTCACGTAACACGATAAAAAGCATTGACAGTATAATAAAGAAAGCAGACTCGAAAAAAGTTAGGCATTGTTAAAAAGAAAGACTTTTTGTGGTTTTCTCTTCCACTGTCATTTGAACCGAATATGCAACTCAAAGAAGACCTCAGCATAATTGATATTGCAAGATCCAACCTTTCTCCTAAGATTAGGTAGGATTGTAATTTGCTTACTCCAAACCCCAAGTAGGGGTGTGTCAGCGACGCTATAGGATTGTACCTACATATTAATAGTGGTTTCACTTTAAAGTAATCATATTATTGAAAAAAAAATGACTAATTTATTAGGTACTGAAATGTCCTGGCCATCTAGATAAATATAAAGGTATGAAATCTTCATGTGATGACGTCACTATAAAAAAAGAAAGGAAGGCGCCATCTTGGCTTGTCGTTTTTTGGTCGGATGGGCGTATGTATTCTAATTTTGTAAAGTAAATTACTCTTGTAATAATTTTGTTGTTTTGTACGACTTATTTACTGAATAAATGCGAACTAATTGAGAATGTGACAAGTTTAAGTACAAATGCGAGAATGGCCTTAAGTATTTTATTTCGAATTTCTGCTATTTGCTGTGTAAACCGATAAAGAAAATATAAAGTATTTTATTAATGTAGGATCTATAGTGATCCTTCAGAATCGAGTCAAGACCGCATAGGTAGCAGTCAATTTCACCGGCCTTTCATGGTGTGGTCAATCGATATCTTGTTACGTAGGTCCGCGTCCAGTTTAGCGAGGAGTCAGTGACCAGCCGGGAGCCGTGGGCCGGAGATGCTCCGGCACTTTCACTCGCGCGGGAAAGCCTCATGCATTATGGAGGCGGAGGTGACCGCACCGCCCGCCGCCGTCTTCTTGTTTTAAGACATCATCTCCCGTGGATTATGCGCATATTCTCGCGATTATAAACAACGTTTGCTTAGAAACATTCCAAAATATCATCACGGAACTGACTCACTAGGTACAGTCGATAGCACATCATCCTATACACCCATGCACTCTGCTCCGTTGCATTAAGGGCGACTTTGTAACTAAAATGTGAAGGTTGACGTGCTGTCGACTGTGCACCAACTAACTATCTTCTATCGGCTGGGGAAAAAAAACCCCAGGTCTTGGATGTTTACATGTTTGTGATGTCGCTTTTAGTGTGTGGCCAGAAGCAATGTATGTGCCTGTGTGTAAATGTTTATTTTTATGTTCTTCTTTGTCTGGAAAGTCTGGAAAGACTGACGAAGCAAATATATAGAGCGAATGCGAGTGGAAGGGCCGGTAAGGGATGCCCCAGATGGACATACTTTGACCAAATAGGGGATAAGATAAGATAAGAATATTCTTTATGGGGATGTATTTGCAAAGGGCAAGATAAAAAGTACCCGAAACCGACGTGGGTATGATAATGAATGTCGATGAAGCGAAAGTGATTTGTCAGGATCGTTGCAGGTGGCAGTCCCTGGTCTCTGCCTACCCCTCTGGGATACACGCGTGAGCTTATGTATGTATGAAATATATAAAGCATAAAATTGTCGCTTCTAGAGGTGACTTCAGCGTTTATACGTTTCAAAAACCCACATCGAGCTACATGTTTGAAAGTAAGACATAACATTGGCTTTACATAACTGATTGGCTATTATGCTTAGATAGTCTGTGTTCGCGCGTTAATGAACGGGAGACATTATTGAGGCACGATGCATGATATTGATGCTGAATGGCGTCGGCAACCTCTAAGTTACGCAACAATAGGCCAGGTCTGCACGAACCGGTCTGATGCCAACGGATGTGGTTCATTCAATTTAGTTATTCGAATAAACGATATATACCTACATAAGTATGAACTATGTACGTTAATTCAAGGGTCTCAGAAAAAATATCGTCAAGATGCGGAACCCTAGAAATACGGCCATTCACTGGAACTCCACGAGCCGTATTAACACAAAACTTATCAATCTATATATATAAAAGGAGAAGCTGACTGACTGACTTAGAATCAACGCAGAGCCCAAACTACTGAACCTAGGGGGTTGAAATTTGGCATGGGAGTTCCTTAGGGAGCCTAGGGGAGCACTAAGAAAGGATTTTTTGAAACTCACCCTCTAAAGGGGTAAACGGCGGTGTTAAAGTTTGTATGGAGGTATAAAAAAATGTTGTCAGATTTTCTTGAAACTTGAAATAAATACTCTTCAACACAATTGATTGAACTCGTGTTTCATGGTTTTTCTAAATTTAACCCTTAACGGGAGTGAACGGGGTTGCAACATTTTGAACTAAAGTCCACGCGGACGGAGTCGCGGGCGAAAGCTAGTAAAGAATATCGCCCTAAAATATCCGTTGATAATATTTATCATACTGTTGAACGTTGATTATGAATAAACAATAGGAACAATAATAAATAACCATTCAATTACATAATGCTCTGCCGTTTAACAGCTGATTACATCTAAATACCCGTGAGAACCTACCTACCTAGCTTGATTATCTCCATCAGGAATTAAATTGCTTTTGAATATTATATTCAAGCGTCACACGCTCGGTGATTAGCTGGAGATTTATTGGCGAACGCGACACGTACCCTCCACTGCATGGTACAGTTGATCCTGAGTTCCTGACCACTCTTGCGTAGCTTGGGATAAATGCAAGAGTTGAATAAGAATCTGCAGTTAGATTGTACTCCGCCACGAGCTGTTTTTGCGGCTCCATTCAAACGCCAAGAACAAGGGGCTCGCTAAAGACAGCGCATAAGAAGATTTTTCTTTTACAAACAACCCGCGACTTACAAAGAATGAGCTGAATGGCACGTGGGAAACTTTGGGAAAATCTCTTCTTCGGGCTCACTTCTGGGACCGTTCTTTGTTCCTGTTTTCGAATTTCACGGTTATTTTCACGAGCTGAGGCGGTGGCGAGTCTCGCGGCGCACGCATCGTTTCTCCATGGTCACCCTATACTGCACGCTTTCCCGCCGCCGCCGCCGCCGCCGCCGCCGCCGCCGACCACAAAGCAAAAAGAAAAAGATTGTCCGCTTGATAGAGAGCGCGAAAATGTTACCCGTCGCTGAAATGAACATATTCGTTAGGTGCCTTGATTTCATAAAAATATTTGAGCCTGCATTAATGGCTAACCAAGCGACCGAAATTATACGTTTACATTCCGAAACAAGGAAGTTTAGTAACATACCAGCAGGTGCCTAGAAAAGAGGAAAATTCTCGATCGTATCATATTAATAAAGCGTTCAAAGATTCTTCTTGAGTGTACAAATGTAAACTCAAGAAGAATCAAGATGATGTTTTTTCGCTGCCTTTTTTTCGACTGCATTCGGCTTCAAGGTAGCGGCTAACATTATAGGTACATATTATAATATGTACCTATAATGTTAGCCGCTATTCATTGTTGTCATTCAACAAACAGAATATAAATTATTACGTTCAAATACATTTCTGGTTTCTGATGTTCGAAACAAAACAATAACTTGATAGCGCACTCGCATACTCAAAGATGAGATTGAACAATTTACACCCAATCCGAAGACAAAAATTTGAGGTTTGTGCCACTATGTGCCACTAATTGGTGGCGCCATTGGATGGTTATATACGCTGTTTATGCGAAATATAATATATATTCTTTTACAGTAAGTTATTTATTATACTGTGTACATACGTATAGATCTAAAAAGTAAGGACTGTAGATACAATAGTGTGGCAGTGGTGGAGTAAATCTTCCACGCGCAGCCCGACCGCGCGAAGCCCGACCGCGTGTTGCCGGCGGGCGTTCATCGCCCCGCCATTGTTTATTTTCTCATTTCCACTTCATCAGCCCCGTTCGACTGTGACGTCATCCCCGCTAATGACGATGATGTATCTACTGATTGGCAGCCACGATCCACTGACCAAGGAATGAAATAGAACCGCCGAGAATAATCGAGAATTAATTTTGAACCCAACATTACAGAGTCGACAGACGTATTGAAGGCTGATTGAATGACAGATCGGGATAGAGCGAAGCCATGGGGAGTTTACTCTAAGCCAGCATTTAGTTAATTACGAAGATGGCCCTCTTCAGGTGGACCTCTGTCCATACTGATGGGCTTAGCCACCAAAAGAAGAAGTGTAACATTAATATTATTATGAAGAATTATGCTGAAGAAATGACGAGATGAGTCCGAAAAGATGAAAAAATATCATAAGTTGAGCTTGAGCTATTAAAGGAAACATTCAATCTATTTCTTATAATGTTATATAAATCTTTGTTTTAAATTAGTATAATCTATATGTATTCTATTTTAACTCGCATTTCCCTTTTTTCACTTTGCACAATCTTAGATCAACTATTTGGGACCAAAGGCTTAACTTTTTGTACTAAGCAAAAAATAAAAAAAGTCAGATGAAGCAGTTATTATTACGTTTCCTAATTCAAATTGGATGTGTGTGAAAGGATATTCAGAATGCAATATATATTTATGTAAACATATCTGATTAAGAAATAATGTTTTGATCATAGAGCCAGTTTTAGATGTTATGGTCAAAGTAGGATAATACTTGAACTAATACTTACTATTTAATAAAGGTAAGCGTTAGTTTAAGTTACTCACACTAAATAACTCACATAACTCACCGGAGTTGAGGGAGATATATTATAATTATTTTAGCGGTCGGTGAGCATGTGAAAGGACATTTACATCTGAGGTTGTGAATTAACCAACTTTACAAATGAGAATCTCACTTTTGAAGACGTTGTTTGAATAACACAACTTCATTGCAACTATTCTTTACAACATTATCTGGTTATTTTTGATATGGTCAGCGGGGCCACATTGAGCGCAAATACCTTGCGCTTACTTACGACCGATTTCTGAATTGAGTATTTCACGTACTATTATGTATTCTGTGATTTCACTAAGTAAATACTTCAGTAACGTTCACGTCACGCTCTTTTCTGAGCAATTTGTCGAGACAGCGCTACAGTTAAGTAGTTACTTAGTAAAATTCTCACTTCAGAAATTGGCATTTAATGAACGTCCGTTGTTTCCTCTCGGCCCATGTGCGCCGGAACGAAAAGCATTCGGCGTCTCATTGCGTTATATTAGATAAAATAGAGGAAGTGGATAATATATCACTGTTAGGATTAATTATAGATAAGCACATAAATTGGAAAGCACATATACAAAAAATTAAATCAAAATTGTCATCCTTCGCATACGGTCTTCGAGAAGTAAAAAAAACCACTAATGTGCAAACTGCACTCGTAACTTATTACGCATACGCTTACGCCTGGCTGTCGTATGGAACTATAATGTGGGGTAACAGTACAGATGCACCGCAACTCTTCACCCAACAAAAAAAATTAGTTAGAATAATAGCAAATATAGTATCTACAGACAGTTGTAAACCATATTTTATACATTATAATCTACTTACCTTACCATCTATTTACATATTAGAAATCTCAAAATTCGTCAGACAACATAAAGAAATTTTTACAAAAAAAGAAGATGTCTCTATAAGACCCATAAGACACAAAAATAAATTGTTATTACCCACCTCTCGAATGCAATTATACTCTTCCAGTACATTGATAATGGCTATTAAAATTTATAACAAACTCCCAAATTACTTAAAAGAATTAAATAACGACAACAATTTCAATAAAGATCTAAAGAAAATACTAATATCAAAATGTTATTATACCATAGAAGAATATTTTAAAGATAGTATAGATGAAACAAGATAATTAATTGTTTAGATAGATAGATAGAATATTCATTAATGTACTCACAAATAACATTTAAATATAATCTTTTAAATAGAATAACTAAAATTGCATGATTATTAATTTAATATTTTCCAATTGTAAGTTAATGTAATGCATATTTCAAATAGCACTTTAAAATGTTGCGTGCCCTACAGGGTCCACAAAGATCTCATCAAATAACTGTTAAGTTAAATTGTAACAACCCTACAACTTGTGGAATGCAATAAAGTATTGAGTATTGAGTATTGAGTATTGAGTATTGATTATTATACGTAGAACAGAGAAACAAGGAAAACTGACTTTAATTTCCTACAATGATTGACAGAACCTTGTATAGATTCGATATCCATTAAACATAAACATTTACGTACATTGCTTCTAGCCCCACACTAGGATACCCTGTGTCGTTGGGAACCAGAAACAGCGACATCACAAACATGTAAACATCCAAAACCCGAGGTGTTTTTTTGTCCCCAGCCGGGGTTCAAACCGGGACCTCTCGCATGGTAGGCAGATGCGCTAACCACTGCGGCACAGAGGTTGTCAGAGATAAAGAGAGGTAAAGTATTGCTACTATAAGAATTCACGAAAGATGATTTAGAAAATCCAACTCATGTTTCTGCCAGCCCAGTAACAGTCCAGCCACAGTTGGAAAACGGGTTATCCGTTTTGACATATCCGGCCTGTCAAATTATATATGTAATTGACAGTTCGGAGCAGCTAATTCAATGGAAAAGTTACGTAAGAGCGGTTCTGATTTCAAACGTATGCACGATCAATAACATAAATGTAACATAAACATTTACATACAGGTACAATGCATATATATGCATTGCTTCTGGCCCCACACTAGTGTCGTGATAAAAAGAAACAGCGACATCACAAACATGATAATAATCAATCTTATAAGACTTATATTATGCTAACCATAACCTTCTGTGTTTTCGTACTCGTGACTCTGATAATAATAAATTACACTTGCTAATTAACTGCGCAAGAGAAAGCCCTTTCAGGGAGAGAAGATTTATGCTTGAGATGGGCAAAGTCGCGCTCTCAGCGCGTAGCTGTGATGTACAACTGGCCTCAGTCTAAGTGTATTTCCATGCCTGGTTACCACAGGGTATCCTAGTTGGGATCAGGCCAAATGATTGTGATATATGGAAGTTTTTTTATTTATTTAATATATTCTATTGCCAGTTATAATTGCCAACCCACAAGGAGCAAGCGTGTCGTGTGGACGTTTAGTATTCTATATTACACTAGATTGTTTATTTCCCTGATATCGAATGCCTATGAACCGAAGTTCATGTTGGTTATAATAGAAACAATTAGATTGCATAAACAGTTTCCGGAAATGTCATTTGTATTTAAGGCCGAGATGAAGCTTCCAAATAACACAATCTCTTGACCTGGTCCCAAGCTAGGATGCCCTGTGCTATGGTACCAGGCAAGGACATTACAAACATGGAAAAGCATCCAGACTAAGGTCATTTCTTCATATGTACGGCGGCCCCCAGTGGGAATCGAGCCCATGACCTCTATCTAGTCTGTCTTGGTAGGTAAGCGCCTTAACGGCTAGTCCAACGAGGCAGTCAAACATGGATATGTAGGTATTATTTACTGTATCTATACCCGGAATTACAATAATTAAATTTAAAACCACAATTAACACAAATCATATTGAAACATGTTATGTTTATCTCTTTCGAGTTATTTTTGTTCAAAGTAAAAATAAATTCTTCAAATATTGAAAATATTTATTCTTTATTCCTCACAGAATGAGTCTTTGTTACTTCAACTAAATAAATAAAATTATAAATATGACATATTATTAAAAGTTTTTATTCAACATTACATCCAACTGATTGTAGCAAAGTCGAACACCATTCTTCCAAGTGACCCTCTTGAGATTTCACTTGTCATCATCAAGTTTCGTCCGAGTGACATTTTAACTCTCTAGTTATTATGAGCCACTCTTTGTAACCAGAGAAAAACTATGTTAATGGTGTCCAGACCGACATACATATAGACTCTCAAAGAAAACATGTACAGTTAGCATCAGAAGATATTAATGAGGATTTAAAAACGCTGACGCTCAGCAGTTTCTGCTTACGTGCTCGTGACTGGCTAACTGTAGCTTTGTAGCCTTTGTGTTGTCTGTCGCACACGGCGCGTTGTGCAAGAATTATTTAATTCTTGTTAAATAACGGTCTTTTTTAATTTTTTCAATCTTACAAAAAAAAATTTAGTGACAAATACAAAAAAATAATTATCACTAGGAATACTTTTGCAAGGTTAAAAAAAACTGTAATACATAAAATATTTTGTACCAACAACAGCTGTATTTATAACCTAATATCTTCCACTGGTGTAATCTTTCCTGGCAGAGTCAGTCACTATATATAATAAGGCCTAGTCACAATGCTTTCTTGACGGTATACTATCCCTGATCCAGTCGATTTTGGTAACAAGAACCAAAACAGTATCAGTTCTTGTTGGAGCATGTGCCAAGTGACGATGATTCCACTACATTTCTTCCGTTACGTGGTTTCCCGTGTACATATTGCCATCTACGTGTTTCACGACCCTTTGGTGGACTCCTGTCTTACCACTTTGATTGGGCCACCGAGGGCCACCAGTGTGGCACCTTCTGGCGATATTACCGCAGACTTACTCTAATGACGTGTGAATCAATAGCTCGTCGGCGTCATCGTCACACGGCGGTGTACGGCACATGATAACTGTCCGCTGATTTCCTTTCCCTGTTTCCCACGTTTGCCTATCATGCTTTTATTGTCTTTATTTCATTTCAATTCATTTTATTGCAATTGAATATTAACTAAGTTGTGAATCATTTGTTTCTTCAGTGTCAGGTGGTCAATTTTTTTTTATATACGTAGAATAATCTTCAAACGCATATTTTTAAACCATTTTTCCTGTCATATGGTCTTAATTTTTGATCTTCGTTTGATTAATTATGCATTTTAGTATGTTTTGCCTCTGGTTAAGTTGTTCCAACCATTTAGAGCGTAGCTGCTAAATACTTTGAGTCAGCGTGACGGGTGGTCTCAATTAGTTCAAGATTCTGGCGAATCTCCCATTGTTTATTTAGAGTCTTACCAGTTCAAGTTTTAGTATATCAGTTCAAGACATATTAAGCGATTGAGGATGGTATGCCTTTGAGATGCTGCCTCTTAAATATCTGATGATCTATTGTTTATCGGAATCTATTTCATTTACTTTTTATTGATGTTTTTAACGCAGAATTTTAATTTGTATAAATTATTCGCCAAAATGGGTAACAGTTTCAGGGCAAACGCAATACAAAAGCCTTCGGCTTTGTCTCCAAGTTATAGAGCTTAAAAAATATAATAGGAATGAGTGCCGCGTTGATTGCAAAAGATGAAAGGACATGACTTCCGTTTCTTAAGTGACAATTGAAAAATACTCGAGCAAATATGCTCTAATGATGAACAATATTTAGCGGCAATGAAGACTTAATTAGAGGCTACTCTCTACCGCTGGAACCAACTAGAATAACATAGAAAGTCTTCTCAAGAAAGGTCAACCGTGATATCAGCGCGTATCATAAAGCTAAGACTAGCAAACATGAGGAAGACACCTAACTATTAGGTCATACTGCATAGACAGCCAAAATAAAGAATTACTAGTAAAAAGAAGAGATGTGGTATACTGGATTCACGTCCTCATCATCAACCCATTATGTTCCCACCGAGGGGTACGGGCCTCTTTCCTGAGGAAGGTATAGGCCATATAGGTACAGGCTGGTCTTATTGTGAGAAGTTTTCAAGCCGCCCTAAGGCCTCTGACTTGGCTTAAAGACTGCCATCTATTGACGGCAGCCGGCACCAACCGCTTAACGTGCCTTGCGAAGCACGGAACCGCTCGGAAAAATGCCACTGGCGTTAGTCATAGACTGTCACCCATCCATGTACTGAACGCGCCCTATGTTGCTTAACTTTCGTGATCGTTTGAGATCACTCAGGCAGCCGGGGCTACGAGCAATTTAACGTCACGGATGGATTTCAAGTCCACTGCACTTAATCCTTTTAAAACTTATGCCTATCTCTCTGTCATGCCTATATTTACTACCCTCCTGCGCAGTTGACGTTCGCGCGGTTGTCGTGACAAAGAAAACACTAATATCTAACAGTAGCCACTTGGTTCGTGAACTGGACAGATAGACAAACTGACAACCTTCTGTGTTACCCTACAGACTATCCCAGCCAGCAGTTTGCGGCGCGGAGTGATAATTGCGCGCTTTCCCGCCGGAAAGTGCCGCCATATTCCCGCGCGCCCGGAGGCTGCGCCTGCGCGGAGATGGCCGCCACTTCCGGCATTAAAACTATTTACATGCAGTAGAGATGGATGGGACTCCGCGGGCTAATTGGCCACTGTGAGACTGCTGATTGAATTTATGAGCTATTATAATTAGTTTCTAGTCAAAGAAATGCTCAAGATAAATAGATAGATAGATATAACCTTTATTAATGTCAACAATCATTAAGTTCAAATAAAAGCAATACCTTGAGAGTGCGTGTCGGACTCGAGCACAAAGGATTCTGTACCATTCATTATCTGTAAAAACGGCAAAAGAATCACGTTTTTTGTATGGGAATCTTAAATATTTATTTCATTGCCTTTTTTAGTATTTCATGTGGTAGTGGCAACGGAAATACATCATCTCTGAAAATTTCAACTGTCTAACTATCACGGTTACTGAGATACAGCCTGGTGACAGACAGACGGACAGCGAGGTCTCAGTAATAGGATCCGTTTTACCCTTAGGGTACGGAACCCCATAAATTGATGGGAAACAAAAGGATGCTTTGAGGTTCATAAGGCTCAAGCCCGTTGAGTTAAGAGAATAATAGTAAAACGAATTGAATGGCTCTTTGGTTTACACTAATATTTCAATATTCGTGATTGTCTCAATATTACCAACATGGTCCGGCAGTACGCACGAAATATGTAAATAAAACACAAAAATACGCAGCGAGTGTGCTGCGATATGACAGAACGAAGACAGTATTTCCCTCCGCTAAGTAAAACATAAATCCATGTATATATAACACATTAATGATAATGAGCTGAATGATCAAGTGCGCATTACGTCTCCCTTGTCCATTTGATTCTCGACTCTTTATCGAATGCAGTAAGGTGGAGATGCCGATGGCGAGGGTGGGGTAGGTTCTCGGAAGCGCTTTCCTGACGGTTTCTCTGCGCGCTGCATCTCGCCAGCATGTACTCGGACTTGCTAATGACTGCCGCACGATGGCTATCACTCACATGGGCTTTCATGCACCAACTTCATAATGTTGCTAGTTTTAGATAATAAATATATTATTTCTGAAATAATGTTGCCAGTCTGTTTCATAATGTAGCTAGTCTTTTTTTAATAATAAATAATTATTTCGGAAATTCCGTCCGGTTGGTTTTTTTTTTAAGTAGGAAATACCTTTCTTATATTTTGTGATCACGTTATCAAATCCTGTTATCACCTATGATTTACGTTTTGTCTTTGGGTTCATACCAGGACATCTATAGTATAGGTAAACAGTCCTACAGTCCTTACTGTTTAATATACATAGTTGAATATTTGCATAAGCCGACTTCAATACATACACAAAATATAAATTCACGGCTGTATCCCAGAGGGGTAGGCAGAGAGCACGATCCTCAGATTTCTTTCGCTTTATCGACATTCATTAGTCGTTGCAGCACGCACGCCGGTTTCGGGTACTTTTTTTCTTGCCCAATCAATTAAATTGTGGCTGATTTAGTGTTTTTCATTTAAACGATCTTTATCATCCGACACTGGCCGCTTCCTTCTGGACTGAGTGAGCATTTTTACTTTATGACTGTAGGTAGATATTTCCATTCAACTTTCGCTAGCATTCTGAGCGGGCGGTATCTAGATAGCCACTCACAATAGTTCTGGAGGTCGCACTCGCTCGCTAAGGCAGAAAGCCAAATTAATATGAATAGATTTATGAATGCTCTTCAATATGAAACCACGCGCGCTTTTCATCGCGCTCTGAATAGCAGCGCATGCGCGTGCCTGTCCGTCTTATCTACTATGCCACTATCAGACAGCAAAACTGACCATTCTCAACCTTCAGCCGTTGTCATAAGAGTTGCCGTGCGAGGTAGCATGTCGGGTAGTAATCGAAGGAGATAATTGCCGCCGGTGCGTAGAGTAAGTGGTGTAACGTGACTGATCCAGTTTTCTTTTCTCGAACGAGCGAGATGTAACGTAACGGAATTGTAATTCGTTTTATAATTCAATGTGTCGGCGAGAAAAGTCGTGATGATGAGGATCAATTTCAGCTACTAATTTGTGCATCGTACGTGCCAGTGTAATCATTACATTTGTTACTATGGTTGCTCTATCTGTCGGTCCTTAATACGGACGACCTCTGTGGCGCAGCGGTTAGCGTATCTGCCTACCATGCGAGAGGTCCCGGGTTTGAATCCCGACTGGAGACACAAAAAACGCCCAGTTCTTGGATGTTTACATGTTTGTGATGTTGCTGTTTTTGTTTAGTCCCTCGACACATGGTATCCTTGTGTGAGGCCAGAAGCAATGTGTGTGCCTGTATTTAATTGTGTTTGTTTGTTTGTTTGTTTCTTTGTTTAATGTCAAGTCGAGCCATTACATTACTTTAATTTAATGAAGTAATTGTTAGTTCTGTAAAGCAGATAAGACCCCCTTTTTCTATGGAACCCTACATGCACTTAACCGTTTTAATATTTTTATTTATCTATGTAAATAAAACTGATTTATGTAAGTCAAGCCTAAGTATATTATGTTGTTGTACATATAGGCTGTATGTTAAACGTACGCATACAGGCTTTGAAACAAGTTTTGGAATTCGTCTGCAACACGATGCAATTTGTGCAATAGTTCCACTTGCTGGATGAGTGAAGTAACATAACATTCAACACCCGATGTTGAGTGTCCAAAAACTCACTGACTTGTTACTGCAGGTGCGCTGTGTGAGAAACCGTGCTCCTGTGTGGCGGTTAAGAAATTACTCTTGACACTAATGTGTCGGATTTGTTCGGTCCATACGAGACTGTTAAATTTTTTTGTTAGCCAACTTGGCGTTCCATTGCTAGTCAAAGATCTCCCCAATGAAGATCAACCGATCTGATTTGGTCCATGGATCCGAATGACGAGAAACCGGATGAGTTTTGGGGCATTTGGGGGAAAATGTCTATACCCAGCAGTGGACAATGGTGGGCTGATGATGATGATGATCTTTGTACGGCGTGGAAGATAATAAAAGAGGTGCGTAATACAGGTATCAAACAATCTATAACCTTCCCTGCTCGCGGCAACCCCTCATTGTGACTTGTTTGTGGTGATGGTTTAAAAGGTTTGATGAATGAATATAAGATAACATTAGAGAGATTGTTGTGAGAGTAGTGATGAGTAGTCTTTAGTTTTGTAATTATTTGTAATGACACACGTGAGAACAGGAAAATATTAATACGCTTGCAAAACAAACGACGACGTCTTAAACTAATCTACTAAAAATAAACAAATTTAATGTTTTAACTTTAAAGTCTGAGAAATAATGGTACAGAAATTCAGTAATAAAATCACTGAGTGACTTACATTGTATTAAGGCATTAAAGCTAATCGCGATTGTTTTTTTTTTCAAGAAGCAAAATTGTTATTGTAAATGTCTAAATATGTTTGTGAATAGAGTATACTGACTGAGTTTAATTTAGTTAAATCACACACGTTTAATAAAGTTGCTTCATTAACAGCTTAAAATAACGCATTAGTTCCAGTTAATTTACCGTTTATTTGAAGCCATAAACGTTAACGGCGAGAGAAACTGCGTAAGTAAGTAAACAGAAAATGAATGTTGAAAGGCATAAACTTCCATGAAAATGCAAGTAAAGGATGTAGTCTCTTCGATGATTCACAGACAATCTATCGAGTAATCAAGGTTATTGACAGAGCCAATAAGATAAGAAAGCAGTTGAAAAGTGGCAGTAGACTGACTATTATATCAAAACTGATAATAACGACCAAGATTCTCGTGAAAAGATTAAACTGCCAAATGCGGCATGGGAGGTCCCCCAACTTGCTGAATCGACAGTTTGAGAAAGATTGTCGGTGGCCGCTGGATTTGGACGGCAGAAGACAGAAAGATACATATATATGTGCCTGTATGTAAATGTTATGTTATATGGAGATAAGCTCGCCTTTGTACAGGCTATTTCTTATGTTTTAATCTGTTAATTGTTTTGTGTGCAAAAAAGTTTTTTTTATTTATTTAATATTGGGAAGACTAGCAACACATAACCGATTAAAAAAATATTTAAACATACAGAAGGCCAATTTGAAGTCTCCACTATTAGAAACAACTTTAAACAAGCACACAAATGACAGCTGGAAAACGTGTAATAATAATTAAAGGCATGAGTGGGTGAAGGTGATATGTCGTATTTTCGGTTTTCGGTGTTTTTTGTGTGGACAAAATTTTTAGTAAAACGTTTAAATTTAGTTTTTAGTTTACTCAAAATCTAAGTCTTCAATTATAAAATGTGTACATTGCTAGGGTTTTAAGCCCAACAATGAAGAATGTGGGCTCATGGATTGAATTAAATCGGAGGCACTAGTCTCAAGTGCACAAGTTCGTCATGCTGCAGTGCCTGAGGCGGTGCACTAGTGTGTTTACGCGGCTCCGCTCGCGTCACGCTCTCATAGCGTGCGGGCACTTCCCACCGCACCTATAATTTTTGTGCAAGTAAACACTATACACTACAAATTGTTTCTTTCATTGATTGTTTTTGTAAGCTATTTGTAAGAACTTCCTTTTGAGTAACATACATACATAAGCTCACGCCTGTATACCAGAGGCGTAGGCACAGACCAGGGACTGCCACCTACAACGATCTTGACAAATCTGACATACTTCGACCAAATAGGGAATGTATTAGCAAAGGTCAAGATAAAAGCACCCGAAATCAGTGTCCGTGCATGTACGTATGAATATAGATGACGCAAAAGAGATCTATCAGGATCGTGGAAAGTGGTGAACCCTGGTCTCTGTCTACCCCACCGGGATAGAAGCGTATGTTTTTGTATTAATGTAATCTAAGGCCATAAAAGCTAACTCTGATTGTGGTGTCAGTTAAGCTGTACCCGCACTGGCAACTAATTATTTTCCGTGACTAATTATAAGAATATCGTCAGTTCTTTTTCAGCGCATCTCGCCGAGTACACAAGTAGTGAGACGTTGGAGAGCGCTCAACTGCACGGAGCGCGATTCTAAGGCACCGGGTAACGCGCCGGAATGTGTATTTTCATCTAGACGTCATTTAAATGGAGATTAAAGTGTTAGTAAAACTAAACATGATTAAATAAACAGTTACACCGCTATACGCTTCCGGGAGAAATGTTTTGTAAATGATTGCTCGACGTAAACTTGATGTACGATAGTTTGTGAAACGCAGCTATTTCACTGTAATTACATCGTTGGTGAAATAAATGCGTAAATAGAATAAAAAATAAAAACGAAAGGTTGCGCGGCACCCAGCCAGTGATCAAAATTCAACGTTGACGTTGTACATCGAGGAACAAATCGCCGCCGTACGCGGTATGAATTATAAAGAAAGTTTGCGCGCGCGCGTTGATGTCTTTTGTATAAAAACAAAAGTGATGGTTCTTTTTACAGGCCACTTTTGCTGTAACCATATGTTTCTTACGGATTTGTTTATTACGGACTAGCTCGGCGCCTGCGACTACGTTTGCGTGACAAGCAGATTGCTTATTTCCTATGTCGACCCTAAAAATCAGTTCTGCTTATATACTGGAGACAAACATATAACAACATACAAACTTTTCCTCTTTCTATGTGACTGCCTTGTTGGTCGAGCCGTTGAGCCGAAATGTCTTTGCCTGGTTACCATAGCACAGAGTGTCCTATGTCAAGTGATTGTGTTCTGTGGAAGTTCACTTATTTTTATTACTTGTTTTATTTAATTTCTTGTTTTATTTTAACACAATTATTCTAAAACACTTCTCAAACAGCATTTAAATAGTCCGTGGTTACGGCTTTCCCTTTCCCACAGACTTTTTATTCTGGCTTTGGAATTTTCTCATTTATTCTGGGTCTTTTAAATGAGACCATTTTATTTTAAGAAAGTATTTCCTTATCAATTTGCCAACCCAACAATATCTAAACACAAGCACGTGCTGGTTGGGCTAGTACAATAGGATCGAAACGCGGATGTTTGCATCGTTTCCGCATTTTGCGGACATTTCATGGTTAAGCCGGTGGGTGTGACCCACTCAGCGCTTCCCGCGTGCGTGTCTAGCGTGTATCCATCACATGTTTGTAAGTTCCTATGTCGATGTCGGTGCTAAACTTTGTCACGCTACCGCGCGCCTGGGCGCCGCTTTTATGAAACTAAAACTTTAGTTTATCATGACAATTCAATGTAAATTACATGGCCGAGTTTTTATCTCTAATCGGTGTGATAATCAGATAACATTAATGAGCTCTTCTCAGAGCGACTTTAAAAAAAGTTTTTTTTAGAAACCTCCTTTTAAGAAACTGTAAGAAACCTCCTTTTATGTCATCCTCCTCCTCATTTATGCTCAGTAACTATTTTGTTACTAAAAAACTTTACAATAAACACAAAATATCGAAACCTATCCAAGAGGAGAGAAGGAACATAAATTAAAGAAATTTGAACTCACTCATCTTACAGAGGATTACTCTTCCGTAACCAGTTAGAAAACATCACTTACGATGCGGCAGAAAGAAGCAAACTGACCGAAAAAGAAGCTTTTGAATACGACTGACTTTGTTGGCCGTAGGGAAAACTTTGTGAGTAAGACTTTTCATCATTCATCACAGTGAGTTGCGTGATCGCGTGTACCTACCTACTCGCGTACGCATGAAACCTTTAACATATAAAATGTCAAACAATAAATAACAGTAGATACCTATGTAACTGAAATATAAGTTAATATAATATAACAGTGTTTTTTTATCTTAGGATACTGTAATGTTAAAAAGATTGTTATTGGAAGGTTATTGAATCAGCGTCTATATGGATTAACATTGTGTATCGTAATGCGTCGAAAAGAGAGCATGTTACAAACTTATGTGACTATGAATGTGTGGGTGAAGTATCACCACACTACAATACAATAAATATATAGACAAAAATTTATCCCAAAATCCTCTTTCTTGATTAAATAGATGTGTTGTGCAACTCGGGATTATTTCAACTCTGGCCGCATAGGACAAAAATAAGTGGCGACTTCTTGTATCGGAGGCCAAGACCTATTTCCGATCGCTACGCCAGTATTCAACATTATGTCGGTCGACAGGGAAGGTTCAAGACTCACCGTGCTCGCGGGATGCGCCGGCACCAGCACGAGCGGCTGCGGGGGGCGGGGCTTGCGCACGCGGCCCGCCGCGCCCCCCGCGGCCCCCCCGGCCCCCGTGGTGCGCGCCGCCCCGCCGCTGCCCAGCCAGCTGCTTACAAGCCGCTCGCGGCTGTTGGCGCTGCCGAACTGCTGCTCCTGCGAAGGACACCTGGTTAAGGTCGTCCGTTCCTCCGTGAGAAGAGAGTACCGTCTTATTTAGGTGCAGGGCTTTACCAACTTAAACTCTAGGTGAGTTCTTTTATGATATTAACTTTTTTACTTGATTTTTTGTCAGATGAGTCCGACCAGGTTTCGCTCTGATTCGCAGAGCTTATCTAATCATGTTGAGCAGAGACGGAGCTCGGTTGCTCGTCTTAGTCAGGGATGATCAACCGACGCGACGACGTCACGAATCAGAGCGAAACCGGGTCGGACTCTTCCGACAGATAATCAAATAATTGTATCCGGAATACAGTTAATATTGTGTACAATTTACAAGAGTTTTAGTTCAAAAACAGCTTTTTACAATAAAAAAAATTAATAATAACACATGAAGAATACAATTATGCCGAAAAAGACATGCTTGGTAAGTGGCAAATAGGTATTAGTCAGGGATGATCAACCGACGCGACGACGTCACGAATCAGAGCGAAACCGGGTCGGACTCTTCCGACAAACAATCAAGTAAAAAAGTTAATATCATAGCAATTATGCCGAAAAAGAAATGGTTGGTAAGTGGCAAATAGGTATTATTTGCTACCGCCATCTGAATATGATCGTGTTATGTTTGATATTTAGGCTACGTATATTTTAATAAAGTTTTTACTTCCTACACACATAATCTCACGCCTGTTCAGAGACCAGGGTTTGCTACTGGCCAAGATGCTTATAAACATATTTCCCTTCATTACCCTGCTTACTACACACCCGCGGTTTCAAATAGTATTTTTTATGAACCTATGACAATACGTTTACCATATTTGTTTTGATGCGTAATTTTGGGGATGTAAGTAGGTACCGCTTTTTTTAATATATGTGGCATAATGTGCACCATGTGGGGCTAGGCAACGTTAGGTACACATACATTGGTGAATTTAGCAACTATTATCTCAATGAACACATAATAGGTCTGAACAATGCGTTATGTTGGCCAACCTACGTTATGCATTATCATGCGAAACTGAGAATACAATTTAAAACTGCATCTTTCAGAATAATGCAATGAGCGGCGTTGCTAAATTGAACGTGTAATGGCGCCCGCGCAGCAGCGTCCGTGTTACGTCACGTGACGTGCGCCGCGCCGACACGCGGCGGCGGCGGCGGCCGTGACATGTCACGCACGTGACTTGCAGATGGGCCGGGATAGGATTGCGTGTGCCCGTGGTTAGTTTCCCAATGGGCTGTGCTGATAGCAAACTATTTATCGATTTCATAACGGACACTGACATCACACATGACAACACATTAACACATTGACATGTATTTGTCAATTTTCGTTTGCTAAGGTTTTACATATTAAAAACTATCGTTATCTTGGAAAACCGCAAATATTTTGAACAAAGCGTGACCGAATTACTAGAATTTAGACGAAGTAGAACATTTTGAGTAAAAAGTGAAAGCATATTTGACTGCATAATCAAATCACATATCGATTTGGTTTAGCCAGAGTTTGATGATCCCTCTTCAATAGAACACCAAAATTGTGTAGAAGGATACTTTCTTGTAGCAATAAGATGCGTCTTGTTCGCGGCTTGATTTATAGAAAAAGTACCTCCAAAACAGAAATCAGAAATTTATTTCAATTTAAACAATTTCCTGTTCTGTTTGTTGAATATCAATGTACTTATATCAATGCTAGCCGCTGCCTTGGGGCCGAATGTAGCGGAGAAAACTTGTTCTCCGAAAATGTTTCCAGCGGAAAAACTTTTATAATAACTTGGTACGAATATCTAGAAGCTCGAGACCCATAAGTGCACCCAAAACAGTTTGCAACGTCAAAACATTACCTATTTACTCATGTTACAAAAGTAGAAAATCACCAATGCTGCGGCCAGATACACAGTCGGCACTTGTTCACGAGCACAACGCTCGTGAGCGGGTGCCGTCTATTGCATAACACTCTTTACAATGTAATTTAAATAGTAAAGGGAAATACTAATTTAAACAGCATTTCAAGAGGGTTTTAGGGTATCTCGTTCTTATAAACAACACCGCTAATCTATGTGAAACGGGGAAACATCATCACCATGCTACACCTACAATACACGAAAATGGAAAATAAGTCACTGTTTATTTCTTTTAGCGGTACCTACACTGCGCTGTTGATGTTGTTGATGTTGAAAGTTGATGCGCTATCCACACGTACAACCGGCTCCTTCCAGGAGGACAATATATAAGTAGAATAAAAATGCAATACCAAAAACGCGGTGTTCGCGACATAGATTTTATTTTACCATACTTTTATTGTGGAAACATTGTTTTGCATACTGATGTTGTCATTATTGTAAAGGGAGTTCGTGCTTTGCATGTTCCACAACAGTTTGTTTGACCTTATAATATAGTCTAAAAATAGTAAATATCGGTTTTCATTTATCATCAGCCCCATATATAAACAGATCACTAGTCTACAAGCGTGTGCTACACGCAGTTCAAACATCAGACAAAAACCGGTAGCAAGACATGAAAAATAAGGTGTCAAGTTTTCCGAGCGGTTCCGCGCTTCGCAAGGCACGTTAAGCAGTTGGTGCCGGCTGCCGTCGATAGATGGCAGTCGTTAACCCAAGTCAAAGCTATGAGTCAGAGGCCTTAGGGCGGCTCGAAAACATCTGACAGTAAGACCAGCCACTAGTCTTACAAGCCTCGACCAATCCGGACTTGACCCCCGTGGTGGAGTATGGCCTATGCATTCCTCAGGGAAGAAACTCGTGCCTCTCATCGGGGACGTAATGGGTTGATGATGATGAAGTCTCCCTATCATGACTCACCTCCTTCTTCCTCTTCTCAGCATCTAGCTTCACCTCCAGGTCTTTGCAAAGCTCGTGGTGCCTCGCCCGCTCGGCCGCGGCGAGCGCCTTCTTCTCCGCCCTCTCGTCGAGGTGCACGAGGAAGGGCGCGGGGGGCGCGGCGGGCTTCCCGGCCGCGGCCGGCTCGAACTGGTTGTGGTCGAAGGCGCGGCGCGGGCGCAGGCACGCGCACACGCGCCGCGACACGTGGTAGATCGACGCCACGCACAGCAGGCAGTGCACTGACGCGATGATCAGCAGCGCGATGTTCGTCAGCACTGGCGTCCAGGCTTCCATCTCGTCCTGTGAGTGGAGAGGTGGTTAGTCTTCTGTATGTATGTAAGCAGCCTATACAAATAATAACTTGCAAACAACACAACAAAAAACAAATGTGCAGCGCGGTAACGCGGCCAGTATTATGGGGACTTTTGGTTCGGATGTGGCTCGGAGCGATTTATTTGGATAGAGTTTTTGTTTTTTTTTTTTGCTTTAATGATTATTTTATTATTATTGTAATTGCCTTGACATTCTTTTAATTTAATTCTTTTTGACGAAGCTTTATGTGAATTCTGATTATGTTTATAGTAATGAATTTTTTTAAATGTCTATGTAAATAATTTAGGTATGTCTTTTAAAAAACAAACACAATCACTCGACCAGGGGTGCAGTTACATAAGACTCCACTGTATGGAGTTATCTGACTTAGCCCTTTTGTTCCCGGTATGTCACACCACCTTATGTCACACTGTTACATTCTGGGTCTTTTTTTCCCAGTAGGTATCTCATACACCCTACTCCTAACTGTCATATACATTCTTTTTTTTTTTTGCAATAGGAAGCGCGCTCAGCTGTGTCGCCAGATTTGAAAGTGTCATCATCATCATCGGGCTATATTAGTCTACTGCTGGACATAGCCCTCCCCTAATGAGCGCCATAGCGCCTTCACCTTGCCGCATCCAGCATCTGCCTGCAGTTTTTCGCAGATCGTCATTCCACCTGGTCGGAGGGCGTCCTACACTACGTTTGCCGAGCTATGAAGAGAGCTATGCTCGGAGTTTCTCTGAAGGATAGGATTCGTAATACATTTGCGACAGAGAACCAAAGTTATCGATATAGCTCAGAGAATTAGCAAGCTGAAGTGACAGTGGGCTGGCCATACTTCGCGAAGAACCGACAACCGCTGGGGTAAACGTGTTCGTGGAGACAAACAAGTATATCGATAACAAATTCGGTGGCTAAAACCACGTCTCCAAGAATAAAGTAATCGCTCCAACGACTTTCTCTAATAAATAAAACAATTAAGTCCCTTTTCCCGAGGCAATTCCGGCTTGTCTCGCTTCCGGCGGATTAAGAAGCTAAACCACCATAAAGGAAAATTTTACAATATAATAACGTATAATTATTGTCTGTCCGTCTGTCTATTGTTAAAGGAAGGAATCTACCAAATTCCTAATTCAGACTATCATTTAACATTATTACAGTGGAGAATTAACAAACCTAATAAACTCGGCAAAACGTGGGTCCAGTTCTAGAGACTGGTGCCTCTGCCTACCCCTTCGGGGATAACGGGCGTGAGTTTATTTATTTTAATTAACAATGGTATCAGTCTAAATACTAAATTATGGCCCCATGACGCTCCTAAATCATGTAACGCTAGAAAGCTGCTGTCATACAGCTATTAATCAATATTATGCTTGAGAATGCGACGACTGATTTGTATTCATTTCGAGTGTTAATTATGACACAGTGTTCAGATTACGACAAATGATTGTATAACCAATCGTTTTCGAGTTAATTATGATTCTTCAGAGACCACGAGGTGCGGCGTGGTGGAGAAAAGGCGTCATCTGTCAGAATAGTGGCAAGTGGCAGCCGCTGTTTTCTGCCTACTCCTCAGGAATATAGGTGGGAGCTTATGTATAATCCATTTATCTATACTTGGCATTTTTGTACAAAATTCGATAACGTTTGCAAATTTAGTACTAGCTAGCAGTAAATTTGTAAACCGTTTCGAGTTTTCCACCGCTAAATGTTTTTGATTTAGTGTCGTTTAAAGTCTGAAAAAATTCCAAGTCTAGATAAATAGATTATATGTATAACCCCCTTATGCACTTAAGTGATGCGCCTCGCTGATGTAATGATGTAACACTCGCGGGGACGCGCTGGTGATTGCTGCAATCAGCGGCCGGAGTTCACGCGATACGTTGCGAAATAGATAAACATAAACACCGACTTCATGTGACCAATTGTGCGATGGTGAATGGAAGGTCGCGTGGAGCATGTCCGGTGCTCAATAATAATTATTATTGGAATTCACGAGCCTCCTCGACGGCTTGCTGAGGCGCGTGAAGCTTGACATGTACACTACGCTTTTCGCAGTTCGCGATATCGGAATACAAAACGAAGACCTATTAATACCTCTTTCAATACTAACCTACAGTGACACGGCTGTACATAGAACAACGGCATATATTCTGCTCAACTAAAATTTGCTCACTTTTCACAAAAATACTATTCGGAGGGGTTTTTTTCTGTACCAGAAATAATATAATTATATAAATGTACATACAATAAAGAATATTATATCTAGATAGATAGCTATCTATGTAACAGATATAAAGCATTGAAAATTTGTGTTGCCAACAGTAAAGAATAATGTTTATTGTACTCTCTAGACAAAGAATGTGAAGCGGACAGTAATGGCTGCACTGATGTCCGTCACTGTCTCGAATAACAATAAGTCAGTCAGTTACCCGTGTTGTGGTAGTTATCTATGATAAAAAGTGGCATCAACTCTGCCGGCGGCGGTACCTTTACGGTCAAGTGCGTGCCTCTCGTACAATGAGCCTACGAAAGTCTTCAACAACGTTTGATTTATTCCCCTCTTTTACGTTAAACCGGCCGAGGGCGAGTCGCATGCACGAAGGATCTCGTACCATTACTTCTTATATAACATTTTAATATTTCAAGCATCGTGTTACCGTAATTAATATCGAGCACGAAAAGGGAAAAAGATCACGTTTGTTGTATTGGAGCAATATTTACAAGATTCAATATTTATTTTCATTTAATTATTTATTTACACAATAAATATATATACAATCTAATATTTTGTGAATATTTCAAGTGTCTAAATGTTGCTGTTATTAATATCGAGCATAAAAAATTAACGTTTGTTTTATGAGAGTCCCTCTTAAATATTCATTGTACCTACTCTGTTGTTAGTATTTGTTGCTATAGCAGCAAGAGAAATAATCATGTGAATATTTCAACCGCCCAGCTGACACGGTTCATGATATACAGCCTGTTGACAGAAAAAAGGACAGTAGAGTCTTAGTAATAGGGTCCCTTATTCCTTGGCTTACGGAACCTCTTAAAAGTTTCTATATTCTTAAGAGCACAGATCATTCACAAAAGTTATCTTTTTCGGGCAGCCGTTTTATTGTTATTTATCTACCTAATAAATAATCATACCATGCAAACGAAACTTAACGTAACATAAAAATTATAATTTTGTCTGTTTATCATCGTTCAATGTTGATCAGTGTGTGCATCAGTGTATATTATTTTCGAAGAAGCGAGAATTCAAATATTTCTGACACTATTAAAAAATGCCATCAAAAGGGAAAATAATCTAAAAACAGCTCGTTCTAATATATCGGGCAGCACTAGCTCCATTTTGAAATTTTCAGGAATTGAAAATTTATCCCGCCTATACGGAACAATGCGGTCCCCGGCGACCACACACGCGACTCTCACGCAGCGCAGTGGGCTGCGCGGCGATCGCTAATCTTGCCCGACAATTGCGTCACGTAATTGCTCTGCGACGCACTTACTCCTAGTTCAGAAAGACGGTAATTATTTCAGTGAAAAATGCTTCTAACGGGCTTTGTCGCTTAATGTGACATTGAAAATTAATGTCATGTGTCTGTATTTAGCTGCAAGTAGATTACGCAAATAACTACGTTGGTATGTGTGATGCTCTGCAAAGATGTCTGGTGTTAAACAGTAGATTAATATTCAGAGGAAAATTGTGTCTAGTATTCAACACATCCATGAGCAATAAATCATTTTTACGTTTCAAAGTTTGTTAATGAAACCAACACAGTTTTGAAAAGAATAAAATTAAATGCAGAGTTTTTGTTTTTGTTTTGTTTTTGTTTTTACTGTGAATAAAAATATTAGAATTTTTAAAATGATCAAAAAACGAAGTGTCTTTGGAACCATATTCGGTACATGAATTATTTAATAAGCAAATGTAAATAATGTGTTTGTTAATAAAAATAAACGCTGGTATTATTTTTATTAACAAACACATTATTTACATGCATGGTTCTTATCGTTACTTCCATTCGATTGGTGACGACGCAAACAAAGACCAAACCAACTATTTTCCCAGTGAGATATGGACCTCCAAAATAATAACATTTTGAAGCAACAGATAATGAGTTGAAACACTTGCATAGCGTGAAGATGATCATTCATCTGTAGTCGACAACATTATGATTATAATGTTATTATTTTTAGCACAATTACAGGACCTTGTGTCAGAAACATACAGGTCAAACTGTAGATTAGTAATATTTACAAGCCATCACAGACGAATGAAGGTGAATCCATAATTCGTAAACGACCATTATAGGAGTATAAATTAGGTAAAAAACAAATCGATTGGAAAGTTCTATAAATATAAAACATAAAAATTTACATTCACTCCATACATTGCTTCAGGCCCTACACTAGGATACCATGTGTCGTGGGAACCAGAAACAGCGTCATCACAAACATGAAAACATAAAAAACCTGGGGTTTTTTTTATCCCAGCCGGGGTTCGAACCCGAGACTTCTTGCATGGTAGGCAGATGCGCTAACCGCTGCGCCACAGAGGCGTTGTGAACTGTAGGTTAAAATAAAACAGGTGACCGAGCCGCAATAAGGTCGCAGCGACCTTCGCGTGCCGATATAAATCTCATATGCCGACATGTCATGTCTAGCGGGTTCGATGTAATGCAAGTCGATTGTGGGTTTGATTATGATGAGGACAATGTCACTTATTGAATTATTTGGTTGTAACTCGATGTGATGTATGGGTCAGCTCAGATACACAACATACACAAATGAACAGTTAATGTGCCAACTAATAGCGATATGAAATATTATCGTGAAAGATCTTAAAAAACCCATACTTATACGATGCAGTGTACGAATATAGTATTCGTATACTGCGTATTAGGACGACCTATGTGGCGCAGCGGTTAGCGCATTTGACTACCATGCGAGAGGTCCCGGGTTCGAATACCGGGAAAAAAAACCCAGGTCTTAGATAACGGCTCGTACGAAAATCGGATCTAAACACACTGCCCAGCGCTCTCGCGGGACACTTCTCCAATTGTCCCTCATTGGGACGGGGGCGTAAATAGACGCCAGCTCATCGTTAATATCTCCGCACTTATTGATACATTGAGTACTTGTAAATTACATTCATTTATATTTCCAGTTCAGAGTAAAATTGAAACTTCGATAACTATATATGTACATACATGCGTCATAAAATCGGTACTACTATCTTGTACCAACTCTATAAAGTTACGATCTCAAGCGTTGTAAAATTTATAGAATGGAATGGACGACCTCTATGGCGCAGCGGTACCGATTTGCCTATCAAGTGAGAGGACGCGGGTTTGAATCATCATCAACCCATCATGTCCCCACCGAGAGGCACGGGTCTCTTCCCTGAGGAAGGTATAGGCCATACTCCACCACGGGGGCTAAGTCCGGATTGGTGGAGGCTTGTAAGACTAGTGGCTGGTCTTACTGTCAGAAGTTTTCAAGCCGCCCTAAGGCTCTGACTTTTTTTTTATCGCTGGGAAAAATGCACTTAGGCATCTCCTCCCGTCGGGGGACGGGCGGAGTATGTGGGACTCCCCGCGAACGGTATACCCACTAAACAACCCAGCGGCACTCCCTCTTCGCCTTATTGGCGAGGGCCTGGGAAACCGGCACAACCTTGACTTCCAGACCCCCACCGGCGAATGCCCGCCTACGCGGCAGGCCCCTCACGCCCCTCCCGAGCACGGGTAGGGGTCTGAGGACGACCGTGAGTGCCCGGTCATCCTCGTCCGACGGGGTGACGAGCGGTGCAATGCGGGCGAGGGCGCTCCCGCGCCTTTCGCCCGCTGCTCATCACCAAGGGGCGAGGCCCCTCCTGCTCCGACCCGGGCCACCTTCTATGCCCTCTGCTGATCCCCTCTGCTGATCAGAGGGACATAGAGGAGGCCCCTCCGTCCTGTTTTTTATAGAGGTTGTCTCCTCGCGGCCCGAAAGCCCCCAGTCCCACTCAGTGTGGGGTTCCGGGTTTGGCGACGGCCCGGTAGCCGCGCTAGCGCACTTACCGAGCCGACCGTCAAGTGCGGAGCCCAAAGTGGGCCCCGCTGGACATCTAGCAGCAAGCGCCGCTGGACGTCCCCCTCTCCTGGTTTTGGTCCGCGCCGGCCGAAGCCGGTACCCCCCATAAGATAAGATAAGAATATTCTTTATTGTACCAGGAAAAACATTAATACAGAACATTAACAATAAGATGCAGTACAAGAGGCGGCCTTATTGCTTAAAGCAATTTCTTCCAGGCAACCGATATAGACTTCCAGACCCCCATATCTGGAGGGCGTTCCCCTATCCGCCACCCGGGGACGCGTCCGATGGGAGACCAGGAACTTCACACGGAAAGGCTCTGACTTGGCTTAACGACTGCCATCTATCGACGGCAGCCGGCACCAACTGCTTAACGTGCCTTGCGAAGAACGGAATCGCTCGGAAAAATGCCACTAGCGTTAGTCATAGACGGTGACCCATCCATGGACTGAACGCGCCGTATGTTGCTTAATCTTAGTGATCGTTTAAGATCTCTCAGGCAGCCCAGGCTACGAGCGATACGAGCGAGGGTTTGAATACCGGCTGGGGAATAAAAAATAAAACCCCAGGTCTTGGATGTTTACATGTCTGCGACCTCGCTGTTTCTGGTTCTCACGACACAGAGTATCCTAGTGTGGGGCCAGAAGCACGTAGGTGCATGTATGTTAATGTTTCATCATCATCATCAACCCATTATGTTCCCACCGAGGGGCACGGGTCTCTCCCCGGAGGAAGGTATAGGCCATACTCCACCACGGCGGCCAAGTCCGGGCCGAGACGAGGCCGCGGCCAGCGCTGCGGGCGGCTCGCGCGCCGCGACACTTTGTAAACATACTGATTACCACTTTGCATAACTGCATTGAGTACTTGTTCGAAAGTCGATAAATGCCTGTTCATTTGAGTTCCTTTTATAAGTTGATCTACTTTACTTGTCAACTGGTCAAGCCTTTTCATCTGTAACAGTTTTCATTTTAGCGTCATAGTATGTGCTATTCTTTTTTTATTTTTTAGAGTTTTTACACACAACCACACCAAGAGAGGGATGCTCAGGAACATGGGACGCTGTACTCTAACAATAATTTGCAATTTATAAATTTTATTTTCGGTTTCATGAATCGAATAATTGTTTATATACATATGTATATACGTACATATATTTACTTATTTATTCAAATATATAAATATATATTTTTTCATGTATTTACTGTACATGTACTGTCAGATGTTTTCAAGCGGCTGTAAGGCCTCTGACTTGGCTTAACGACTGCAATCTATCGACGGCAGCCGGCACCAACTGCTTAACGTACCTTGCAAAGCATGGAACCCCTGGGAAAAATTCCACTAGCGTTAGTCATAGACGGTCACCCATCTATGTACTGAACGCGCCATATGTTGCTTAACCTTTGTGATCGTTTTTAGATCACTCAGGCAGCCAGGCTACGAGCGCTTCTCTTATTTATATTCCTTACGAGTGATAATTTCTCACACTAAATAAATTTATTTCTTAGTGATATGAAGGGTACGTACAAGGCTAGAACAGTGAATGTCCAAAAAAGATTTTTTATTTTATTATTGTTTATGGTAGCACTTTTGGATCTCTATCATTTCGTCTAGGTATCATACACTAGAACGCTGTGAGCCAAGAGATGTTTCAAAAATAAATATTCCGCTCCATAGCAGTAACGCTGAGAGTTTAAACTTCAAACTCGATTATCTCGAAATGTTGGAAAAAGGACATTCATCGTTCAGCCCTTCATATGTGTAAGGGTGTATGAGCGGGTGTAGTGTACCTGGAAGGAGTGGGGCGGCGCGGGCGGCGGCGGGCGCGAGGCGTCGCGCTGCAGCCCGGTGGCGGCCAGCACGGCCGCGCTGTTGCCGCACGCCAGGCACAGCAGCGACAGCGCCAGGAACCCCGTCAGCAGCGGGCTCGAGCTGCACACACACACACACGCTCCCATAAGTTGGTTACACGGTTAAACGTAGACACTACGGGAACTTCGAGGTTAATTTACAACTATTTTAACAAATAACTAACTAATCTAAAGAAGCAACGACAGTGATATAGGGCAGGTGTTTTATTTGTAGGGATTATATTATTTTTAAATGGCCGGACAACCACCCTCATCGCTTAGCCAAATAAATAACAATCTATTTTCAAACCTATTTTCTTATTATTAGAATAAGTAGTTTTTAAATGAATTGTAAAAATACTGTTGGCGTATCTAATAAATAATAATAATAGACCTGCCGAATAAACATATAAAATTTCATTTAAATCGGTCAAGCCACAAGAATTTTATATTTATGTATTGGCATAGTTTTATATATATTTAGTCTTAGGGTCTGTTTCACAATCTGCAGATAAAATCTCGGATTTAATAAGCTATCCGCAACCAGGGCTGCCGTTTGTTCTAAATTTGAAGCCAGAAGCGAACACATTATGTATTATTATTGAATGTATTGTTGGTGGCAATAAAATCTTTTTTACTTTTACTTACTTTACTTTAATATAGGAAAAAATATTTAAATTTCGAACAAACTTCAGCCCTGGTTGCGGATAGCTTATTCGGAACTTTATTTGAATATTGTGAAACAGTGCCTTAATCTGTTAACCTAATTTATAGTCACCCCATTATTAATTACTATTAATTTGTTTTTATTATTAGTAAAATATACTAATTAATTGGCCTATTATTTACTTTTATTTTGCCGTTTGCTAATACATCCCCTATTTGGCCGAAGATAAAAAGTACCCGAAACCGGCGTGCGTGCATGCAACAACTAATGAATGTCGATGAAGTGAAAGTGATTTGTCAGGATTGTAGTAGTCCCTGGTCTCTGCCTGCCCCTATGGGATATTGGGATGTATGATCCATTTGTCGATACTTGACATTTTTCTCAGACTTTAAACGACAATAAATCAAAAACCTTTAGCGTCAGAAAACTCGATACCGCTTGCAAATTTAGTACTAGCTAGCAATAAATTTGCAAACTGTTTCGAGCCCTCTACCGCTAAAGGTTTTTGATTTATTGTCGTTTAAAGTCTGAGAAAAATGTCAAGTATAGACAAATGGATCATATGTATTATTTTATTAACTAAGTAATCAAGTAATAAACTCGGCGAAACGTGAGCCCAGTTCTAGTGATTGGTGCCTCTGCCTACCCCCTCGTAAATAACGGGCGTGAGTTTATTTATTTTTTGTTTAATCAAGTGAAACCGGAATTAAGTCAACAGAGTAGTGCTTACGAAAGTTGTAGCTCGATAATTGGTCTGTGTTTGTTATTCATTAAATACTTGTTTTGTAATAATGTTTTGGGCTTGTTACAAAACAAGTAATTAAGGCTGTTGGTAAATAAAATAATCTTCATAAAGCAAAACCAGTAAGTTTGGTTGACATACATGTCATTGCCAAACTTAAGTTCTATTTCCAGTGAAGGCGACGAAAATTTTCTTCCATGTCAGTTCGTCCCTGTCAAATTTGCAAACAGATATATTACAATAAGACATTCCAAGTACCTTCCTCAGGGAAGAGACCCGTGCCCCTCGGTGGGGGCACAATGGGTTGATGATGATTCCAAGTACAATCTCCCAGACACTTGATTTGAGCCCAGTGCAAGAACAGCCTTAATGGCAAAAATTCCAAATCTGCTCTGTTTATAATCAGGGCTTACAGGACAATCAAAACTTATTGAGCTCCTATTTACCTAAACACAGGTTTGATTAAGACTTCGGTCAACAAATTCACAGGCATTGCCATTTTGCAACAGCAACACCCAATAACTGACCGCGGGCCGCACGCTGGGCTGGCGATGATTACAAAGCTTTGACAGCTTCTTGACGAGCGAACAATGCCGCGTGCACTACCATGCACCCGCGGCTTCGCCCGCGACCGCCCGCGGTACTTTCACTCCGCAAGCCATCTCGCTCGATCGACATTGCGCAAATAAAACTAAACGTTATTATCATCAAAGCGCCGCAGCCACCGCCGCGATGAAATGCATTTGTAACACAGTGAAAAGTTAATTCCATGTATGTGTTCTTCCTGTTAAAAGTATGGTACAAAGCACTTTCATCGCGCGCGTTGATGTCTTTTGTATGAAGTGAATTTCGTATGAATTGATGATTAGCAGATAGACCGATTTATGAGCTTTTGTAATCGCCCCAAAGTGTAATACTTTAATATGTAATATGTGTGCCTACCTATTTATTGAAAGGTGGAACTGCTTATATTGAAAAAAACTGCTCTTACTTGACTTATTGGTGACGTTGTAGTTTTCAGTGGTTTATTAGGCCAGCTCAGAGCATAGATACTGTTCAACAACCTTCCATTAAAAAACCGTCCCACAAACGCCAGCATTATGATTGATCACTTCAACTATGTAGCGTAGGTTATCAACTTCTAGATTAGTAAAAAAATAATTGATTCTAACCATCGAGTTTGTCTACCCCTCCCTTTACAAAAAGACACCAAAATATTTATTCAGTCCAGTAATGTTACCGCTCTTTTATCAGGTCTGAAGACACCAGTTGGATATAAAATTATTCTAATACATGCATGCTTTTCAGTTTCAAAGTGTTACCGAATCTAGAAAAAACGAAGCACTTTATCAACATGAAAGCGGAAGTCAAGTGGATAGGTAGGTGACGTCTATTGTGTGAGCAGTGTCGTCTCGTTCCCTCGGGCAGTCACGGTCGGCTGCGCCCGCGGCGGTGAACGGTACCGGTGCAGGCTTTTGCTCTTTTTGCAGCCCCAGCGCGGTACCCGCGGATACCCTGTGTGGAGCCTGCGATCGGGCTGGATGTGGAGCATTGGGTCGCGTACCCACATTTTGACAAACTAATCGGTCTTATTAAAATAATGTCAAATGTGTTAATTAAGTCAAACAAAGCCGTGTTCACGTGCAGTATCTAGTAGCCGTGCCGTATAACTTAATAACTTGGACAATCACTTGACCTGGTCCCAAACTAGGATACCCTGTGCTATGGCAACCTGGTAATAATGGTCCCGACCGATTTCGGTCACGGCGACTACTTCAGCTCCTGTTTTGGTATCGTTGGTGCGCTCGCATATGGCTCGCATACCCACCCTTTTTTATAAAGGCTCTGCCACACTGCAGACATGTGAGCACACCGTCGATGTAATTATAATTTATCGCAGCAGGTGGACGGGCTTTACAGGCATCTCTCTTCGCGTCCTGCTCAGATCGTCTAAGAATTTCAAAGTCGGAGACCTTCGTGTCGATGAGAGCCCTCCATTCCGGTCGATTTGCCGCTTGTCCCATAGTAAGGGCTCTATGCTGCATCTCTTCATATGGCGCTTCAGCACATCTTTGTACCTGAGGAGTTGACCGCCATGCTTACGCTTGCCCTCCTCAAGTTCCAAGTAGAAGATGCACTTTGCTACTCGCTCTTCTGCCATTCGTGACACGTGACCGCACCATCGCAGCTGTCTGCGCATGAGGTAGGCCTCAATTCCTCCCACATTGGCTCTTCGCAGCACTTCTGTGTTGCTTACGCGATCAGTCCATGGCAACCTGGTAAGGACACTACAAACATGGAAGTACCCACACCCAGACTGAGGCCATTAGTACAAATATAAACATAATCATTTACATACAAGCACATACATTGCTTCTGGCCCCACACTGGGATACCCTTTGTCGTGGGAACCAGAAACAGCGACGTCACAAACATGTAAACATCGATGACCAAAAGGGTTTTTTTTTTCCCAGCTGGGATTCGAACCCGGGACCTCACGCATAGTAGGCAGATGCGCTTACCGCTGCGCCATAGCGGTCGTCGGCGGCCCCCAGTGAGCATCGAACCCACGACCTCTTTCTTGATAGCTAAACGCCTTAACGACTCGACCAACGAGGCAGTCGATATCTAGTAGTCGATCGACGTTATAAACTGGTGTTATTGTCGTTTTGTCGTAATTACCTAATTTCCCACATTAAAGGCGCCTTTGCTCCCAAATCATAAGTTCAATATTTCGGTCTATTTTTTTCCAATCGAAGTTGACGCCAACAACAAATAAACTAATTTCAATAATCAAATAAACAAATAAACTAATTTCAACTCTGACAAAGTCTTTCCGTTGATCACAGACTATTATAAATTTAATTTGATGGTTATTTTAACAAAAATATTAAAATTTGAGACTGTTCATTACATTGTATTATCATGCAGCTTTAATTAATATTGGCTAGTTTTCAGTTACCACGGTATTGGATCGCTAACCCCCGGTTTCTCTCTCTCCGAACTATAACAGTCTGTTAATGTACAGTCGACAGCACATCAACCTTCACATTTTAGTTGCAAAGTCGCCCTTAATGCAACGGAGTAGAGTGCATGACGACAACGGAGAGGTGTATACGATGATGTGCTGTCGACTGTACTGTTAACAGCTGTGAGCTGTATTTTTGTATGCTCTTTTGCCAACTGACAGCTGTTAACAAAATATTAACAAACTGTTAGCGTTCGGGAAACCGGGGGTAAGTGTGATTAGATCTGATAGTAATAATGCCTGTTACCGCTGTACTAACGGATGTTACCGCTGTTCTAAGGTAATTGAAAGGTCTTCATTACTGCCAAAAGTGATTCAGAAGTAATTTTCAAAATTATTATAATATTCATATTCATCAAAACAATCAAGTTCAATTAATGATATAATATTGCAATATATCGAGCGAATGTGAGTTGAAGGGCCGGTAACGGTTGCCCCAGGCGGACGTAATTCGACCAAACAGGGGATTTATTAGCAAAGGGCAAGATAAAAATACCCGTAACCGGGCGTGGGTGCATGTATGTCGATAAAGCAAAAATTATCTGTCGAGATTGTGGCAAGTGGCAGTCTCTGTTCTTTGCCTACCTGTTGTATTATGAACTAAGTAAGCAAGGCTGGAATTAAGTTAATAGAGTGTAGGGCTTACGAAAGTTGTAGCTCGATAATTGGCCTATGTTTGGTCTTCATTAAATACTTGTTTTGTAATAATGTTTTGGGCTTATTACAAAACAAATAATTAATTTATCTACACCATCGACATCCAGTGAAAAAATAGTTCATAAAACAACTTTTTGAGCTAAAAAAATATTCAACAAAAAACCTTTATTTTTATTTTACGTAACCGGTTTTTTGCAGAATCTGTAGGCTGACTTGGGAGGAGAAGTAGTTATCATTATATTATGCCTTTTCATAGTACCTTAAATAGCATCTCAGTTTTCATACCAGGGCACTCTAAACACTAACAAAGCCTCCTTCCTTCTTTAACTTTACCTACATACCAAGTCAAATTTTAATATTGAGCTTTTACCAGTGCTACGCCTTATCTTTTATTTGTTGCGGTTACAGTTCTGAACAAAAAAAAAATTATATCAATCTGTCGGTTACAATGACCTGATAACATTTGGTCGATCTGCTCGTAACCGAGATCACGCTATATCGCGTATCATGGGTACAACCAGCGGAAGACAGAAGTGTCGTACACAATAACTCGGCCATACATATCTACGTAGCCTCGCTAAGGGTATGTTTGAAAAACGTAAGAAAACGCGATAGTAAGATATTACTTATGAAAAAAAAAACTTCCTCACAACAGAACCACTTTTTCTGGTCCCAAACTAGGCCACCCTGTGCTGTAGGAACCGGGCAAGCTTAAGTCATCACAAAATCACAATCATGGAAATACACCTGACTGAAGCCATTTGTATACGGCGGCCTCTAGTGGGATAAAATTCTATCCTGCTCACTGGAATCATCCAAAAATGTATCTATTCTGATAAATGTGGCATTTAAAAACATTGCATTTGAGAAATAATTGAGGAATATTGCGTTGGTTAAGACATGTGGAAAGAATGCAGGAAAAAAGACTGACGAAGGAAATACATCGAAAGAATTTGAGTGGAAGGGCCGATAAGGAGCGCCCAGGCGGACAGACTTCGACCAAAAGTGTTGACCAAACCAACGTGCGTGCATGCAACGACTTGTCGAATGTCGATGAAGCGAATATGATTTGTCAGGAACGTAGCAGGTGGCAGTCCCTGTTCTCTGCCTACCCTTCTGGGATGCAGGCTTGAGCTTATTTATGTATGCTTAAAAAAATTCGTGAAGTCTGCGCCTACCATGCCCCGTGCTACTTCAAGGTGATCTCCCCGCCTTACCGCACCGTGCGTACTTCCATAACAAAAACAGCCTACATAATATTAAACTCAGAGCGCCTTAAACATTTAAAAAAAAACATACATAAAGGCTTGTCTATATCCCAGAGGAGTAGGCAGCGACCAGGGACTCCCACGTGCCACGAAATATTATCTGTCCCATACTAAATTTAGACAAACGTTTTTGAAACCAGGTAATATTATTTTTGTGATGTATTTTTTTTCGGAGTTGCTCTCATAATACAAAATATTATGTATATATATATATATATATATTATGTGTGTATGTGGATCATGGCAGGTGGCAGTCTCTGGTCTCTGCCTAGCCCTCTGGGATACAGGCGTGAGCTTATGTATATATATATCTGAAATGCTGTCCAGTACAAGTCCCGCTGTAGGATATAGGCCTCTTCTCCTTCAAGCGTTCTCCAGTGACCACAACGAACTGACTTTGCGTATTTTCAATAAGTCGATTCTTCTTTAGTAAGCAGAATGTGTCCCTCTGTTTACTTTGTGATTCCTTTGGAGTCATCGACCCATCACTTGCGCAACACGAATTTGCCAAATTAGAAACCATCTCGCAAAATTGCACTTAAAACTGCCGCAAATCTTTCAAGATTGTTATCAAATTATAATGATTAAGTTGTCGGAAACACAGGTGAGTAGAGACTTGACTACAATGGATGATTTTGTGAATGCTTTTCGGTAAAACTATTGGATAATGTGGGTTAAGTTTTAAATGTAATATTTAATGTCAAGCTCGCTAAGTGTGTAGGAAAACCTCGTGAGGAAATCTGAGTGCTTAAAATATTCACATACCTCAGTGCTTGAAATTGACTATCCACGGTAAAAATGCATTGTGATTAAGGGCCGGTTTCTGAATTGAGAATTTCACTAAGTAAATAAGGAAACATTATGTTACGCTCTTTTCTGAGAAATTCAACAAGACAACACTAAGGTTAAGTAGTTATTTAGCGAAATTCAGAAACTGGCTCTTAGTCCGTCTGAGATAATACATGTGCCCTACACTAGCCTGCTAGCTATACACTTAGGGCTGGTTTCTGAATTGAGAATTACAATAAGTAGGTAAATACTTAAGTAATGCTCTGTCACGCTCTTTCTGAGAACTTTGACCAGACAGCACTAAGTATTTACTTAGCGAAACTCTCAATTCAGAAACTGGCCCTTATTGTATTTAAAATGAACAGATTAGCAATATTGCTCACAAGTTAAAGGACTAAAAATCTCTTTTGTTTGGTGACCATAGTACTTTTGACGGCATTAATTTGCTTGTCGCTTGTCTGCCTTGCGTAAAAGGGGGCCAAGATCCATACAAAATAACACAAGTGCCTTGATGTAAATTGAATGTCAAACACGAAGTCAAGGGCCATCTTGTCATTGAAGAGGACTCCACAAATTAAAGATATTTTTGAGGGCTTTTGAGGCAGATATGTTGCGTCAAGTAGTCCGGTTGACCCGAGCGGTTCCCACGCCTACACACTGCGCGCCGAGCCACCAACCACCAGCTGTGACCTGCCCGCATCGCCGAACTGCCTCTAATAACTAATCGCCGATTACGAGCTTAAAATCAGAAAACGAAGCCTGTCTATTGACCGAGAAAAGACTCTTGTTACGAACTATACTGGGTCATCTCCTCATATTTTTTTCGATAACCCGGAAGATGTATCCAAAGTATACATTAAACTAATGTTTACGCGATGCTCTCACATTCATGAATAAATAACTTCCACACAACAAAATCACTTGCCCTGGTCCCAAACTATGATATGATACAAACTATGATGAAAGCTATAATATAACTTAATGTATTAGCACCTCAGAGTCAGGAATTTGCAATAATATTAAAACTATGATACCTAATACCGGTTATCATTTTTCTCTGGAGCCCGCGATGTACTCTTAGATTAAGAAATATCTGTGTAATCTCCTTTTTTTATGTACATTAAAGTGTTCTCTATCTATCTATCTATATGTTAAACGAGACTTGTTTATTATTTTAATTACCTTGTATTCGGGAACACAAAGTAATTTAATTTTACCCAATAATCGCGTATAGACCAATTTAACTTATAAGAACTGATGTACCTATTTTGAGACCAAAAAGTTGGATCAAAGCGAGACTGCTCTTTTCTACAACTTTCCTATATATTTTTTAAAAGTGATTCATAAAATGAAGGCCGCAAGTTTAGTGGTAAAGATGTAAATATCACACGTGTTTATCGCGACGACGTGACTTTCGTCGGCGGGGCGGTCCCCCGCGCTAACTAGATTCCGCGATCTCTCGGCGGCGCGCTTCAAACGGCCGCGAGTTTCACCGCGTGTGAGATGGACTGTAGAAATCGCCGCAGTCAAAGGTCACATGCATATTTATGCGACAATTAGTTTCGGCTTGGAATCCACGTTTGTGACTTCCAATACAACACGTAGCTTCTTCCGATCTTTTATAGATAATATCATTATGAGAGTGATGCGAAAACATAAGACTTACGGCCGTACTTTAGCTTTACATTTTGTTTGTACTATGAATAAAAAACAATTGATTTTATATTTGTTTATAGGCCAGACTCAACAACAAATTAATCGTCACCATAATACATTTTACAAGATAATGTAATAAAATAAAGAATAATTATTAGGTATTTGCTATTGAACAGTGACAAGACCCACCTGCTATCGTTCCCGTTTAATCCGTAGCAGTCGTTAATCCCGGCGAGTACGCCCACCACGCCGGCCACGACGGCCATGCAGCCCGCCCAGAGGCCGGCGCCCACGCGCGCCAGGGCGGCGCCCTTGGCCACGCCCATCGCGCCCGCGCCCACCAGCAGCGCGCCCACCGCCACCTGGCTCAGCCCCAGCAGCACCACCAGCCGCCGCCTCTTCCGCTTCCTCTCGCTTCCGGACGTGGTGATGCTCTTACTGAGCTTCGGCTTGGCCGGTTTGGCGATCTTTTCCTTGGGTTTGGGGGCATGGTTGGTGATAAGGTGCTCCGAGGAGTGGTCGGAGTTGAGCGAGGACACGGTGGCGGTGGCGGCGGCGCGCGCGCTCAGCTCGTCGCTGCTCTTATCGGCCATGCTGCCGGCACATCACTGTGGTGCACTCACACTTGCGCGTCTCGCTCGCGCCGCGGCTCCGATGCGACTGGGGAGGCGCGCCGCCGGAGCCGCGAGCGGCTGCTGCACACACGATGGCCGACACTGGAGATTGTACGTCGGTCGTGAACGTGATTTTGTTTTAAACCAATCACACTAATATTATAAACGTGAAAGTTTGTGTGTGTGTTTATATGTTTGTCAGTCTTTAGCGCTGAAACGGCTGGACGGATTTTAATAAAATTTGGTATGGAGTTAGCCGATACCCTGGATTAAAACATAGGCTACGTTTTACCGCGGGGAAATATCTTATTCCTACGGGAAAATCGATGAACCGCGGGTAACACCGCGGGGCACAGCTAGTTGATTTATATATTATGTTTGACTGTCTAGGACCTATGTCTAGACTCTAGGTGATGTGGAAACGTGGACAATATTAAGGTTATATTGAATCATCTTTAAGACTTAACAATAACCAAACACAGCCAGAATTCATAAGGTTTTTAACCTTTTTCCGACACATAATTTATTATACCGTTTTTGAAACCTCCATGATTTCAACTTGCAATTTATGAATATATAATAAAATACGCTTCCCTATGTCCAGATCAGCCAGAGAGTGTGCGCCGCGCAGCAGGTGAAAGCGTTGGCGCTGATTGACGCGCGCGAGGAAATGCGCCGCTGTCCATACTTGGCTGTAGTACCGACACTCGGACTATCTCCATACTCCGCGAAAATCCGGGTACCTCCTGAAAGTTTTTTGCTACCCAGCACTATTCGTCATTCTAAGTTTCAAGCTTTTATAAACATTTTAGTATATCTCCAAATTCAATTAGTTAAAGTTATTGAAATGATATACCATCAAATAGCTCAAGACTGATCTTGCTCCTTAATTCACTAGCCGCCAGCTGCTATCCTATTAGCTGCAGGGGCGTCTCCTATCATATGACAAAGTATCAACATCCGGTTTCTATAAAAATGCGGAAGTTACCCAATATAATATGACGAGGGAGGGAGAGTGATGGGTGCACATTTAAATAATTAAGATAAATATTAATACACGTTACGTCAACAAACAATTATGACTACGAAAGTGATAGTAAAGCTAACGATGCACATGACGACCTTTATTCCGTGAGTTCATAAAAATACCATCACATTTTATCCGCTAGTTTTAAATATATTTTTTTATCTGTTAAGCTGTACAGTTCATTTCACTTATGTGTCTTCAATCAGATACACAAACAAAACAATAATGTCTAACAAGTAGTTCGCTCCTCCCTAAGACGTCCATTCATAACAGTGATCAAAGATATATCAACCGTTACAATCGTTATTGTTTTTATTTATAGAAAAAAATAAGAGAAATTGACACATCATGACAAGAAAGAAAAGACTTACCACAAAAGGTAAAAAATTAAATGTAAACATAAAATACTCATTAGTATTAAGCCCGCCTATTGTACAATATTTAATAATAGAATATTAAATAATTTCAATAATAATAATATGTAAATGTACCAACACGATCTACATCGCCGCCACCATCCTCTGACTACCGCTGCCCCCTGCTGGGTATAAAATACATTTTTCACTTTTTGCCTTCACTCCCCATCCATCGTGTTGTGTTCTTTAATATCCGGTCCCAATAACCTAACTACAGATAACTGACAGTTAGCTGTTAATGCGATATTGTAATGTTCCGTTTTTCTTTTCTATTGAGTGTTCTATCACTAGTTAAAATTTAACTGGTGGTAGCTGGTTGGTTATTGGGACCGGGCATATGTAAGTCTTTCTCAGTTCTTCGGGCCACAATGTTACCTACAATTACTAAGGGTTGGATTCCCATTGCAGGCCGCCGTTTGCAGATTTGTACAAATGGCCTCAGTCTGGGTGTTTTTCGATATTTTTATTGCCCTTGCCTGGTTACCATAACACAGGGTATCCTAGTTTGGGACCAGGTCAAGTGTTTGTGTTGTGTGGAAGTTATTATTATTATATTCCATTCGTTTCAACTACTCGCGGGTCATAGTCGCCCTATGTACTAGTTCTTCAAGATATGTAAGTGGAACGATCTTCTGAAATTGTACACTGAATGAGAGGAACGCCCTTTTCACTATGTTCTTCACTGTAAGTCCGGCGTGCGTCTTAAGTAATCCGTGGCTAACTTTTTCCCTTTCATCATCCCTTTCACCATTATGTCCCCACCGAGGGGCACGGGTCTCTTCCCTGAGGAAGGTATAGGCCGTACTCCACCACGGGGGCCAAGTCCGGATTGATGTAGGCTTGTAAGACTAGTGGCTGGCCTTACTGTAAGAAGTATTTAGGCCTCTGACTTGGCTTAACGACTGCCATCTATCGACAGCAGCTGGCACCAACTGTTTAAAGTGCTTTGCGAAGCATGGAACCGCTCGGAAAAATGTCATTAGCGTTAGTCATAGACGGTGGCCCATCCATGCACTGAATGCGCCGTATGTTGCTTAACCTTCGTGATCGTTTAAGATCACTCAGGCAGCCGGGACTGCGAGCGGTTCTTTTTTCCCTTTACTACAAACTATTTGAAGTACTGGATTTGAAAAAGATGCATGCAACGACTAAAGAATGTCGATGAAGCGAAAGTGATCTGTCAGATGATCGTGGCAAGTAGCAGTCCCTAGCTGTGCCTACCCCTCTGGGATGTAGGCGTGAGCTTATGTATGTATGTAAGGAGAGTCGTCGCACCACTCGCACCGGTTTGGTGTTATTGCATAATGGATTGTGTAGGGCAGTCGCTAATGAAGGCATCCGGCGTCCCCGATCAGCCCTGCGGGCGGCGAGTGGCGCATAGCGCGCCATGGCTGGCGGCGGCGTTGCGTCAGCCGCGACAAGTGCTCGATACAATCACTCGTAATCGTACCTGCCAGGCGCGTGTCGATCGCGGGGAAAGGATTTGCCAATCAGAGTGAGGAACTTGTTAGCCAGTACTGTTGGCAGCTGATTAGCCTCTACACATTAAAGAAGAAGAAGAACAAACATTTATAATAAAAACAGTTCACACAATAACAAAGCAAAAATAAAAACATAAAAATTATACAAAAAAATAGAAGGAAAATTATGGTCATAACGTTTCACTGCTATTATATATGGCAGCTAACTCAGCAATATGCTGATTATGGTTATAAAGTCACTTGCAAGTTGCAATATACCTATAGCGCACGCGTGTAAGGTGCTGCGTAAGCTTTTCATACAATGCTGTTAACTGTACATACGAGATTTGATTGAGCTTTACATTTATAACAATCGACAGCATAATAAACGTTCACCTACATATACATAACTACCGACTATGTTCTTCCTGCAATTTTCTCCATCCAAAAGTTGTCTGGAAGACCGATCGCTCTTTGAGCAATAATGTGTTAAGTAATAATCTGTGTATTTATCTGTCTACATTTTAGTTGCCAAGTCTCCCGTAACGTAACTGAGAAGGGAGCAGGGATGTAAAATGTTTATTTGTGCTGCCGACTGTACTAGGTACATTTTTCAGTCAAATATCAAAAAGATAAAGCCTTTGATGATTTGGAAACTTTAAAATAAAATATCTTGTTTTCTTTATGCACTTTATTTAAACACTAAAACCTTATAACTAAAAGTACATAAAAGAAATGCAGATCATTAATACTAGTAGTTAGTTGTAAGGTTTTAGTGTATAAATAAAGTGCATAAAGAAATATAACTAACAACAAAACACATGTCAATAAAATTACTACTAAAATTGACGCTTGAAAATTCTTAGGTAATAAAACAACCCTACCCAAATAACTTTTATCATGCGGCTAACATTAACATTATATAAGTATGGAAATTGACGTTCAGCAAACAGGATGTAAATTCTTTACGTTGAAATAAATTTGTGATTTCTAAGTAAAAAAAGTTCTAAGTAGACCATGCCCAACTTTAGAGTTCCAAAAGTTCACTGGCACCTCATGGCGCCGCCTGATAACCTCGGCCTTGGTACTGGCTTACTCAACAACCCCTTCGTGAAACTGTGCTGACAAATATCAAACGTCTTAAAAGTTTTGTATTTTTGAACTAAAACTTCGTCGTAAAAACTAACGCTACACAATATTAACTTTATTCCGGATACACTTACTTGACTTTTTGTCGCAAGAGTCCGACCAGGTTTCGCATCAGAATTCGCAGAGCTTAATCACGGTGAGTAGAGATTGAGCTCGCGTCGTCGGTTGCTCGTCTCTGACCGTCGTCGTCGTTGTTTTATATTTTGTTTTTTAAGCAATAAAATAAATAAATAAATAAATTTTCCCGAAAAAAAAATAGTAGCTGCAAATAATCAAGTAAGTAGTTTCCCTTGCTTATACATCCAGACTAAGGGCGTAACAAAATCACCAAATCCATTCGATAACGCGGGTCGAGAGGTGCATTCCGAACAACTTTACTTTGTGGAAACTTCGGAATCGCGAATAAAAAGAATGAAGAATAAATGATCAAGTTTTCCGCACTAAAGTTACTACTTTCAGCAATACGGTATTTGGCACTATCAACAAAAAAGTAATTGAGATTCTCGATTATAACAAAAATTACAAAATGTTTCGGAAAATGTATTTCTATTAATCATTTACTAGTTATTACAATTTTTAAATACATGAAACATAAAAAGAGTGCTCTGAAATGTGACGTCACAAGCAAGTATTTTCATACAAAATTTCGTTTTAAAAGTAACTCATTTGATATTTTGTCAAATACCCAATGAAATGAAACGGCTGATATTTGTTTCGCAATCACAAAGTTTTCCAAATAACTTACGTAGTTTATACTGAAGAGTGGAGCCCTTTATTTTCGGATTCATGTGGTCCCCAGTGTTACACCCTGTACATTTTATCATACCCACAAAAATACGTTTGCTCATCCGCCATGTGGTGGTCATGACAAAATCTATGACTCATAGCACTCGAATATATTTCATTGACACCTGATTCATTAAAAAAATTCAAGCTGCAGCCTTAGCTTTTTTAATTGTTTAAGCTCTACCCAAACCCATATATCAAAACACACGTCAAAAAATAAAATTGACACCAAAAAACTATAAGTAAAGGAACCCTACACTGCTGAGACATAAGCAATTCGTATACGAGTAGTAGTAGAGGGAGGGCCTTAAAACTAAAAACCGATTATTAGAAATCAACCAGAATACGCTGCTAAGCCGTACTCCTCCTTAATGAAGTCTGCTGCTTTTTCAGCGATCATAACGACGGGAGCGTTCGTGTTCCCACGCGGGACGGCCGGCGGCACGGACGCGTCCACGACGCGCAGCTGCTTGACGCCGCGCACGCGAAGCCGCCCGTCCACCGCTTCCGACGTAGTGCCCATCCCGTGCCATGCTGCCGTCGCCACTTCCATAGCCTTGCACCTCAGATAATCACGCCCTCTCGACTTTTCACACGCCTTTAGAGGCAAATTCACAATTTGTGCCCCAACTGATTGAAAGTATGTCGTGTTCACTACAGATAAAACCTTCTCCATTGCCTCTGGGAACAAGTCCAGGTCTTGAACAGCGCTAAATGTGCCCGAATAGATGCAAGGTGCATCTAGAGGGTCTTTGGAGCTGAGTTGAACTTTTCCTCTGGATACAGGCTTCAATAGAACTAAAGCTAACGTTATTAGCTCCTTATCTGTATTGGCCTCGTGTAGAGCCTGGCAGACTTCTTCTTTAAATCCTAAAATGTCCATACAACCCTTATAGAATTGGGAGTTGGCCGCAACGCATGTTGGGTAGACTGCGAAATCAGGCACATTCAAAGGCGTTTTCAATTTAGAATGCTTTAAGTGGGCTCCCATAGTGTCAGATTGAACCAGGGCCCCAGACTGATCATAAAGGTACTTGATCGTTTCTAAATAATTGGCCGGTGCTGATGAAGGACAAGTACCGTTCTGAGCAGTTATATGTAGTAACACCATTACGTGGTCTTGGAGATTGCTACCTATCGGCAAGTCAGCAAGCGGTACAATTCCCAGGTCGGTTAGATGATCTTTAGGCCCTATGCCGGATAACATTAGCAATTTCGGCGTATTATATGTTCCCGCGGAGATGATCACTTCTTTGTCGGCGTAAAATGTCAAATCTTGACCATCCCTTAAAGCTCTGACTCCAATAGCTGCATTGTTCTCCATCAATATCTTGGTAACTAAGGTGTCTTTCATGACCGACAGGTTTGGTTTCAAAGCAACCTTATTCAGCAGCGCAGTAACGGAGCTGTCCCGACGGCCTTTCCTTATTGTATGAGAAAACCTTCCAGCTCCCAATATCACCGGATTAGTCATGTCTTTTACAATTTTAAAGCCCATCTCCTTGAATGCGTCCAAAAAGACGTTCGTCGCGTGAGTTGGCACCTCATAGCCGGTGACTTCTATCTCCCCCTTCGTACTGTGATAGCGCATTAATGCGGGGTCGTTAGTGATCGCTTTGTCGGTCATTTGTTCGGTCTTCTTGAAGTAGGGCAGCACGTTTTTCCAGTTCCAGAGTTCTCCCATGGTCTCAGCCCAGTGATCGTAGTCGGCGGGGTAGCCGCGGCAGTAGACCATGTCGTTTAGTGAGCCGCTGCCGCCGAGCATTCGGCCGCGCGGCTGCCGCTGCCGGCCGCCCTGCAGCGCCTGGCTCGACACGCCATCGTCCGTCGTCGTGAAGTTCCAGTCGTACACGCTCGATTTCAGCACGTCCTTTAATCCGGGAATCTAGACAAAAAAAATGTGTCCTCATTTCCCATTTTAATGTTGCAGAAACATGTAAGACTGCTGAGCAATAAAAAAAAAACTTTGTATGGTGAAGATTGGTGCAATGGTCACTCTGTTCTTTTCGGAGTGTGGGAGTGTGCCCAGAATGTGTTCTGAGATGGAATTGGGATGCCTGGAACTCATCATCCTCGCAGTAGTTGCCATTAAAGTAATAAAACATAAACTAAAGTTGTGTGTGAATAGTGAGTTGTTGAAGACTTAATTTAAGTTTTGTAATTTGCTAGATCTTGTATATAATAATAATATTTATATTGATCTTTGCTAATACATCCTCTATTTGGTCGAAGTATAGAGCACGGATTTTTTTATGTATGAAATACTAGCTGTGCCCCGGGGTGTTACCCGCGGTTTATTAGGGAAAATAAATTGTGTAATAACAGTAAAAATAATAACTATTCACATTCTTAGGGATTTTCCAATGGGAACAAGATATTTTCCCGCAGTAAAAAGTAGTCTATGTTATTTATTGGATTAACCAGGGTGGCAGCTAACTCCATACCAAATTTTATTAAAATCGCTCTACACACTCACACACTCACAAACTTTCACTTTTATGATATTAGTGTGATGTGATGTGATGTGATTACGTATAGTACCGAGAGAGTTTCTCTGCCAGCCGGTGTATTTCAAATTTACAATAACCTGCGAACGATGCCTTAGCAATAAGGGCTCTCGTGCAGCCGAAAAAAAATAGTGGGTACTGACGATGGCCTCCTGCGGGGGGTCGGGGCCGGCCTCGAGCAGCAGCACGGAGGCGCTGGTGCCCGCCAGCCGCGCCGCCAGCGCCGCGCCCGCGCTGCCGCCGCCCACCACCACGAAGTCGAAGCTGCTGCCGTCTGCGGGGAGCAGGACAATTGATCATCATTACTAGCCATTTCGCTCTCGCCCCGGCTGCCTGAGTGCTGCTGAACGCGCCCTATGTTGCTTAACCTTCAAGCAACATAGGGCGCGTTCAGTGCATGGATGGGTGACCGTCTATGACTACCGCTAGTGGCATTTTGCCGAGCGGTTCAGTGCTTCGCAAGGCACGCTAAGCAGTTGGTGCCGGCTGTCATCGATAGATGGCAGTCGTTAAGCCAAGTCAGAGGCCTTAGGGCGGCTTGAAAACTTCTGACAGTAAGACCAGCCAATAGTCTTACAAGCCTCCACCAATCTAGAGTGGGCCTCCATGGTGGAGTATGGCCTATACCTTCCTCGGGGAAGAGACCCGTGCCCCTCGATGGGGACATAATGGGTTGATGATGATGAGTAGCCACTCCGTCATGGCTTTCCAAGTTCCCCGGTCTTGTGCCGCCCGCATCCATTGAGACGGGCCACACGAAGAATAGGGTTCCCTTTGTTCAATGAAATATACGAACTTAAAAGGGGCGTTTTTTATTTTCCTTTTGATCTCAACAAATAATGGAAACGCTAATACGAGTAATAACTGTTGTTTTAACTGTTTGTGCCGTTTTGTCAGCGTCGTAAATATGTCTATTTATTATGCCTCAGCTTTGACACACAGACAGACATACGGGCGTACATGGCGAATCTATAGAGCTTCCTTTTTGACTACTGGACCCTAAAAGCTACAATGTAGCCGTAGGCACTCACTTTTGACAGCAGCTTGCGGCGGCCAAGGCTCCGTCAGCAGGCACTGCGCCGCTGCAAAGAAGTGCAGCGCGGCAGCGACGCCCGCGCCCGCCGCCCCGCCGCCCGTGCGGCACACGCCGAACGCCTCCGTCCCCGACATGCCCGCTGGGGACACCACGCCGGTCTCCCATAGCCCCATTACAGAAACTATAATTTATGGTTTACTACTTATGACATACGATGTACAGCGCATGGCCAATTAATAAGTAACTTTTATATCGTTTTATAAGAAGGAAGGCTTGGCAATTAATATCGAATTGTAATAATGAATTAATGTTTATGAAACGCGGCCTTAATGGTGGGAGCGAACAACCCTCGGTACCTTGTATATATTAATATATATCTAACAACTGTCAGTTGCTTTTATATATCCACTTAGTGTCGAACATCTGCTCATCTGCTGTCGGTACATACGTTCTATCTATTCGAGGCGGAAAAGGAATCTCAGCCGATCCAGCTAGGTTTTGGGATAAATCGAGGCGCGGTACTGACACAGGTTAAGAGCACAATCCCTGCCATAGATTCAAATCCAAATATTTTTATTCACAGTAAAAACAAAATTTTTACTATTATGAACGTCAAAGTTGTTAATTTCACAATTAATAGAATATTGTGGAGAATAATCTATATCAAAGAAACTCCACATTTATTATTTTCGAAACAGTTTTAGCTTAATTAACAAACTTACAAACTTAAATATTACTACTCGTAGATGAGTTGCACACTTAGACACAGTTCTCCTCTGAATACATTTAATATTTCTACTGTTTAACTCCAGACATCTTTGTCTTCGAAATAATCGTTGATTATATAATGAGCTTTTATGTATGTGCCGGTATGTAAATGTTTGTTTGTTTGTTTTTGCACAGAGTGTGCTTAACACATTTCTTAAGACGTCGACATAAAATTATTTTTTAAATATATTATTTTATACTACCTGTGGAGATAACGATCCTTGAGGGAGCCTTAAGTAGTAGACTTCTTTCGACTGAAACGATAACCACGGCGACGAACAGTACTGCTCATTATATTCGCCTCGGTGATAATCAGCGTAGGTTCATCCCTGTATGAAGTAGTTTGTTAATAAAATATTTTATAAACAAACTGAGTAGGTAGTTTCTCACTCAATCTCATGCATTTGTGCAATAAATATTCGTCTCGGTGATAATCAGTGTAGGTTCATCCCTGTATGAAGTAGTTTGTTAATAAAATATTTTATGAACAAACTAAGTAGTTTGTTAACAAACTACTTCATACAGGGATGAACCTACACTGATTATCACCGAGACGAATATTTCTTGCACAAATGCATGAGATTGATAGATAAACACTAGTCGGCTCATTGTACTGTTACCTGGTAAATATTTTATGTTAGTTTTATTTCCCTTGTGTACAATAAGAATATTTTCATCATCGTATCTTCCTATCTCAGTTTCCTCAATTCGTTTAGGTTGCGGTCCGTGGATTCATTTTGATAACTTGTTCGTAGAGACAAGTTAACGACTTTACTTAATTATTTTTGTGGCGTAGTGATACTACCTGGAATAAACTATGTAAGTTACTATCATGTAGTGGTATCGCCACATGTTCTATAAATGGGTAAAGTAGCGCTTGGTAAGCTCGTTCGAGAACGCCTGCGTTATAAAATAAGCAATGAATGGCATTAGAGCATTGCTATCGGTCAGTGTTACAGAGTTTTTAGGGTTCCGTACCCAAAGTGTAAGGGGCCCCATTGCTAAGACTACAATGTGTGTGTTTTTTTGCCGTTTTTTGCTTGATATTAATAACAGCAATAGTTGTACGCTTGAAATATTCAAATTTTGTATAGATACTGGTCTTACTACACGGAGGGTTCCCCGTGTAGTAAGACGAGTTTTCGTACAGAGTGCTTAGGTATACTGAGTTTCTTCATTCACTTTCGATAGCGAGAGCGTTTGCAATTTGTATAGGAGTGACAAAGAGAGACTAGGTGGCGCGCTTTGTCACTCCTATACAAATTGCAAACGCTCTCGCTATTGAAAGTGAAATGTAAAACCTCAGTATAAGCACTCCGACTTTCATACTGGGCCTAGATTCTGGTAATACATCGCAGTACAATTACAACTGCGTGAACGTGACGATTTAATTTCATTGCCATTTCAAGCGTACGCGCGCACACTTATCTAGACTCGCGACAGTGAGTCCAGCCAAGTTCGAGAAAAATGGAACAGGCGACGCAGCAGCCGTGTGTAATATTATAGGAATCACTTCGAGGTACTTTTGGCCCCTTCACAACTCTGCAACTATTTAACCTACGTATATGAAATTTGGCACATTTCTTAAAGTCCATTAGCTTGCCTAGAATCCAAAGTTTCATCATTGTTGCTCAAATAGTTATAGATATATTAACGTTTAAAAACCGGTATTTTTATGACTGACTGACTGACTCACTTATAGATAAAAAACCTAACCCACTTCTAGATGACCTAGAAACTTGATATTTGGCATCAAGGTAGACTATTAGGCATATACAAAGGAAAAAATCTAAAAACTGAAAATTATTGATATTAATACCCGCATAGTATTTAGTTCCAGATTTTGCCAATAGATGGCGCTTTTTAATTCTATATCGCGGTATAGTTTTGTCTCAACCGATTCTATATAATATTTGTAAACGACTTCCTATGCACCCACTATAGGAAGTCGTAAGGTGGTGTTTAGTGGGTAGGCGCACTCTGCGAGTCCCACATTGGCAGCACGGCCGGGCCCGTGCTGTTATGCATGAGCATTCACCACCTCCCTCCCCCGTGTCCTCCGGAGGGTGCCCTTTATAGGGCTAAAAAAAAAAAAAAAATCCTATGCACGTTTCTCTGAATTGTAAATGAGTTTCTGTACTCAAGTCGTATGTTCGTAGCCGCTTTCTAACCCATCGGTTATTATCTGAATCGGTTCCTTGGCAATAACGATGTATTTATTAGCGATCAATACCAATAATCTCTGTACAAAAAGCAGTGATATCCCATCAAAAACATAAATGTGAATGAGAGCCAAGTTCAATATTAAGAATAGACGTCGTTATCGACTTCGCCGACAAAAAAAATTGAGATCTGTATGGGTGCTGCCTAGTTCTCTGAAGAAAATCATGAAATTTTAGTAACAAGATCACTAGAGATGTAAATTGTTATTCAAGCTTAAGATTTGACTTGGCTAGTTTTCACGTACAGGCTAAATCATATTTATTTAATGAACTCTACTTCGTTTAGTCATACGGAGGTTAGTGTACTTTCAGTTTGTATTGTACTTATGCTGTTAGGTTGATGTTAGGTTCATACCTACATATGTGACTTTTCTGAAATTTGGTTTATTGGTAAAAACTAGCAGTCAAATCTTGAGCTTGAATTACAATTTACATCTCAGTAATCTTGTTACTAAAATTTCATCGATCTTTTACTCCGAACAATGACAACCAAGGAGGTAACTTATCAGAGGTTTTATTTAAATTTCGAACTAAAAGTTTGCACATTTGTAAAAAAATATATGTATTTCTTCCAAAACAAGCATGATATCTGCAAACGTGCCATTCGCTCTCAATATCAACATAAATTGCATAGACCACGTGTAAAATTAACGCTCACAACAAAAAACTGTTTTATAATGTGTATTGATATATTTAATAAACTACCAGATACATGTAAAGTCGAAGACATACTGACATTCAAGAGGCTCACAAAACATTACCTACTGCTCCATGGGTTTTACAGAATATTTAGAATTTAAGATTTAGGTTAGTTGTAATCAATTATGTAAATAATATACTTGGATTTTTAATTTTAAATGTAAATATTAAAACTTATTATGGCCAGTTGTAAGAAAATGTGTTTACTCCTGAAAAGGAAGAATTTGGACATGTAGTACTTATTTATATAAAGCACCTGTAACTGCTAATGTTAACCCAAATTCAAACAATAAAGTTTCATTTCATTTCTTTTCATTTCATTTCATTTCATTTCGAACTGGCTTGCGATAAAAAGCTGGATATACCTATTGAAAAAAAAGAACACTATAACGCGGCAAAAATTATTGTGGTTCGTGGGTGGTTCGTCTGATTTTGAAAGTTTATTGGATTTAACAGAATGAGTTCATAGTTTTTATTTCCGCGCATTATGAATTAATTGTCAACTGTAATCAACTTAAATAATGCTAACCAATTAGGAAGAGCGGGAGTTTTCCTGGCACAGGTAGTTTTTTACTTAAAAGAAAACTCCCACAAAAATTTGTAACCAGATTAAGTTTGATACCGAAAATAAACATACAATGTGAGTCTTCATAAAGTGCACATATCAAAATCAGGGAAACTACACCCCATTTCATCGACGGGAAAAATAAAAAATTCAATAAAAAAAAATATTTGTATTTATTATGATTTTTTAAAAATTATGAGTTGCACCTGTTGACCCATTTAGATAAATCGTCATAATTTTTAAACTAAGTGCGTTATCGCAGTGAAATAAATTTTGTGATGATGTCTAATAATAAGCCGTACCCATAAAGTAAAAATATCCACGAAAACTAACCCTATAAATTTACAATTAAGTGAAACTTGAAGAAAATCTGTATTTTTTTTCATCAATTTGCATTTGTTTTACAATTTCTCCTAAAATCATGCTATTGACCCTACTTTTTTTTCATTCTGGCTTATTTTACATGGCATTAGCTTTCTAAAAGTAAAAACTGCACGTTTATTACTCAAAAACAACAGTTTTTATGACCGTTTGAAAAAAGCCCATGCGCATCGTTTTGCTACACACCATTGTTTATCACCTTTTTTACAAATATTTTTTTTTATTTTTTATTTTATTTTTTCCGTCGATGAAATGGGGTGTAGTTTCCCTGATTTTGATATGTGCACTTTATGAAGACTCACACTGTATTTTATATTTATTTATTTATTTGAGAAAAATCATATTATTATACAAGCCTTGGCCACAACTAGGCATTGATGGACTCACGTATGTGTGCCTCGGCTTCGCCTCGGCCCACATTTCCACGTTCGTGCATCAATGCCTCTTTTGCTGGCCGCTGCAGTAATGTACATTACATTTACATGTATTTTAACTACTATATTTTATAATATAGCTCTTTTGTCAAAGAGAGGTCTTATATGACACCCATCGATGTACAAAACCTTAATTGCCGCCTGTGATAGTTCATTGAACCCAAAACCAAGTAATTAACGTAGATATCCAATTGAGCTAGTAAATCACCTGTGTAATGTTTCCAGTTTTGTGACGTTACCTACACTCTTTTGCGCGGTAGCTCAAGGCAGGGCCGGATTTAGAGGACTAAGAAAAGCCCCTAACCATTTTTCGAATAAAAGATATAATATTTAATTGACGGCGAAATATTTTTCAAATTGGGATGAACAGACGTTGACTTACTTACTTAATAAAAGTTTGCCGTTTAATCATAGTAATGCTGTACTGCGTGAGCCCCTCTCTTTTGGAGGCGCAGTAGCCCCGCCTGCCATCCCCTAAATACGGCCGCCGCACAGTAGGCCGAAAATCACGTTTCATAGACATTCAAACTGACATGTCATAAGTGACACTTTTTTTGGTTGGATGTGATTGAGAATACTTGCTATATGCCTTACATAATGAAATTTCAGGTTTATAATCGTAAACAACGCGCTCAGAATTTTTTTCGAAAAAAATTGTATGGACTCGGCATAAAAAAATATTATATCTCCGTAATCGCACAATTGCGCCTAATATCCTCGGAGGTTATTAATATATACATTATTTAGGATTTTTTGGCATACTTCATGTTGCGGTCAACCATGCGTTTTTTTTTTCTTCGATTTTTAAAATTTTACTAAAGTTTTTTTTCCATTTTTACAAATATTAAGTTTTACATGAATGCATATAGACTGGGCATTCATGAAAATTAATTGTGTGCTATGTTAGAAAGTAAAATACATTAAAAAAAAGCTTAATATCTTAGTTATTTCAACATAATTTATATTCACATCATAGGAACATTTAAACATATCAAACTAAGTTTAACAACTAAGTGTACTGATGATTTACTAACAAAATAATTGTTTTTCGACACTCTAAAAATGCTAAAAAAAATTGATTTAAAAATTATTACAATAAAATTATATGATAAATATAAATAAAACAATAAATATATTACTTTAAAATATTGCCTAATCTGAATCACTATCTTCAGAGTTATATTTTCAGAATTATATCAGCAATATCTTTAAACTCGAATTCAGGCGTTTGAATGTTCAGCAGATCCAATGTTTCCGCAAACAAAGTTTTCTTTTTTTTTGCATCCATCGTTGGTCTTATTGGTGAAATAAACGGATCGGAAGAGATAAGAAGAAAATTAAATATATCTTCGTTTGAACTCAGTCTGCTCTTCTTACGTGAGTGATGTTGACTGAATTTTCTGAAGTCCTTATTTCGCGCTTCTGAAGCTTCTTCAGATAAACTCCCAATCGGTACTATTGCGTTAGCAGCAATAATTTCAGCTCCATGAAGCAGTATCGTGTGCACTGTTGATGACATGTAGTACCAGTTGTATAATTCTACATACTTTTCAGCAGTTGTGTAGGCATATTCTTTAAATTTTGAAACATTGATGGATTGACCTGAAGTTATAGCTTGCAAAATCGCAGCAAATCTTCGGATCAGATCTTCATCTAGTCCAGTGATACTTGCAGTCTTTTCAGAAAATTCAAAGAATCGTCGTGCAGTGTTGCCGTCATTAGTTGTGCCATAACCTTGTTTTACGACATCAATTAATAGGTTGAGTTCCGTTTTGAACTTGGCTTGGATTGATTTTTTTCTTGCATCCACTGCAGCTTTCTCACTTTCTGTTCTAGCAGACCACTTCTTAATATCTAATTTATATGCGATATGCAAAAGACATTCCATAATGTTAATCCGCGCATGTAGTGATGAAAGTCCGAGCCCCATCAAGTCATCTTCTGTAGATTTCTTTCTAACTTCTTCTAAGTTGTTCATCTCCGAAGGTTTCGCCAAACAAATATAGCAAGCTGCATTCGATCTTACGTTAGGAGAGAGGTAAGTTTTTATTTTGTCATCAACCATGGTGAGCATTAGCTTATGACTTACCATATTGCTATCACAATCAGATGGTTGGAGAGCTGGTATCTCAGCTTTGACTCCGTCATTTTCTTTCTTTACCACTGTTTCACTTTCTTTAACAAAGATGAATTGCACTGGACGATAGTACGCTGCGGAGCATGGCTTTGGGTTCTCCCAAACTGTGACGTCTTCACAAGTCATCTTCAGTGGTGACAACGAAGTCATGAAGATACTTGAGTCATCTTCTGTAGAATCCATTTTCTGTTTGTATCGGCTTTGGCTGGATGCTCCGTCAACCGTATTTTGATATTAAAACGAGTTCTTTATTTTGCATACTTTCTGGCAACGATTGAATTATTCTTTTTGCTGTCAGATCTAGCAAAGCTTGCAGTGAAATTTTCGCTGAGGAATCTGTCACCGTAATTGCATTTTTTGGTTCAGGTGGGAAACACACACTCTTCTCTTTTTGCACGCAATAATACGAAGGGTACAAGTGTTTAAGGCCTTCTCGAATTGCTGATTCTCGCAAAGTTATGTATTGCCACTTTGACAATTTCAGAGATATTAGTAAACCAAGTGCTTTTTGAGGAGGAAACGTTTCTTTAGTGGTTGGTTTGGCAGTTAAATCATGTAGATTTTTGATTGATTCTGGATGTTTTACCATGTATTCAATCACAGAAGCCATGTTGTTCTGGCCTTCAGCTTTTAACTTTGAAATCGTAGCAAATACGAGCTCACTGGAATCTTTGTCAGTCAGGTCTCCACTTCGCCTCTTTTTCTGTTTCGTTCCCAAGTCTTCAAAAGGTTTACGATTTGCGATTTTTCTTTTCGTCATTGTTCCAATTGATGATGTAGATGGCTCAGTAGATGAACCAGTAGCGTTTGACGATGACTCCAAAAGGGGCACTATATGACTTCCTTCATGCTGAATAATCGAATGTATATTTTCTTTCAAGCAACTCGGCCAATCAACATCAGTTTCAAGCCAACTTTCGTAGTGAGTTCGGAATATCTCATATTATTTCCGATGTGTTGATTCATATCGTTTCTGTGCAGCTCTAGTGAATCTACGGCAAAATTCTTTTAAAGTAACACAATCTTCTTCAGATACACTGTTGTTTAAACGAGATAGCACTGTTTTGAACAAAAAATTATAGTCGCTGAGTTTGTCTGCGTTTTTCAAAATAACGAACAAATCCAAATTAGTTACTATGCTTGCCATAATGTTTGTACTTTCAATAATTGAAGAATACTAAATTATTTTCTTTAAGTGTATTCCTATTTATTGCGATCGATTTTAGTGTCTGTGCCCGAACAAGTAATTTACTAATCACCTTATTTTGTTTCCGAACAAGTAATTTATTAACTACCCTCTAATGTACTAACTTATGAGAAACGAATTATTTTATAGATAAAGGTATTCAACAAGTCGGCAGTTATTTAAAACATCATTTACAAACTATAATTTCCCTAATTTTATTGAAGATTTAGAGGATCATTAGATAATTGTCAGATATCAGCTAATTAGTATTTTAAAGCGATTTTCGCTTTCTACTATTGTCCATAATTATTTTGCATTTATGCCTAGTCTATATACGCCTATGTTAAACTAATTATTAGGTCAAAATGAAAAAATAAACAAAAAATTTTGAAAAATTTTTAAAAATAGAAGAAAAAAAAACGCATGGTTTACCGCAACATGAAGTATGCCAAAAAATCCTAAATAATGTATATATTAATAACCTCAGAGGATATTAGGCGCAATTGTGCGATTACGGAGATATCATAATTTTTTATGCCGAGTCCATACAAATTTTTTCGAAAAAAATTCTGAGCGCGTTGTTTACGATTATAAACCTGAAAGTTCATTATGTAAGGCATATAGCAAGTATTCTCAATCACATCCAACCAAAAAAAGTGTCACTTATGACATGTCAGTTTGAATGTCTATGAAACGTGATTTTCGGCCTACTGTGCGCCGGCAGCCCTGGCTCAAGGTTAAAATAAAAGTAGTCTGTGTTTATAGAAGCACAATATTTACTCTGAGATTTTTGTTTAATAAATTATTATTTTTCGTAAAGTGGTTGTAATTTCGATTCATATTGACGTATTGAAGAGTTGGCGCTGAGGCCCACTCGCCAATACATCGAATGGCTACTGATGATGATTGAAGAGTATCGGCATCCTTATGGGTTTTTTTTGCAACCTGTGTACAGCAATCTTGGCAGATCATCGGGCGGTAACTGTGCAATTCCATCGAAAAGACTAGTTGTAAAATCGATTGACTTAAAACATCAGTTTGGCGAGTTAGCTAAGGAAACCAGGATACTGACGCACTTAGCGAAGACCTCAGTGAGATAACAGTCTCCACGACAAACAAAAACACAGGCAGGAGAAACCAACGGCGCAAAAACTTTCAAAACCGAACTAAAAATATGAGGGATAATGAACAGTACCAAATTAGACCACAAAGAGATACAGTTTTTGTAAAAACCTATCGATAAAGCAATAAAAAAGGATTTGAAAGCACCCAACACCCAAATTATTAAAGAAACTATAGCCAATAACCGAGTACTGTCAGACATAAATACCTATAGATACTTAAGTGAAGAACACACAAGAAGTGCACGCAACTGTGACTAACATAAAATATCTAAGGGCGATGAATCCGAGTTTTCCAATTGTCGCTTCATAAGCTGTTCACCAACGTCCTGTGCAACAGATTGACTCGCCAACAAACGGAATTTCAGCTACGGATCATATTCGCTCTTTCGAGAAGCTGATAGAGAAATGTAAGGTGTACATAAACCCTCCTTACATGTTTCTAACAGCAGTCACTGGGCATCGCCTTCGTCGATTACTATAAGGCTTTCGATAGTTTCTACACCGCTGCAATATGAAGAAAGAAGAAATACATTTATTTATCGCCACATAATAGGTACGTGGCATATACAGCAAAAATAAAAAAAAAACAACACAAACACAACAAATAGAACACATCAGCTATGTTCATAAAGCGGTAAAACGGCCTTAGGCTCAGTAATTACTGCGATTTTATTACCTAGATACAGCACTGATTTTCAGCGATTACGTAACTTAATACTCTATCGGGTTAAGCATTAGACATCTCGAAAGAGTCAGATGGATTTGACAGTTCGGAGTAGGAGATATGTTAGATGACATACTGACTGGGAATAAAAGTCCCAGAATGTAACAGTGTAAGAAAAGGTGGTGTGACATACCAGGAACCAAGGGCCTAAATCAGATAACTGCATACAATGGAGTACTTACGTAATTGCACCCCTGGTCTAGTTACTTACGGAACATCGCATCGAGACGGACAAAGTGTATAATACAATACAAATACAATACATCAACAACTCTATAGCCCGAACACATTGCAAATGTAATGCAACAAATCTACAGGAGAATTTATTTATTTTATTTCAATCCATGAAGATGACACCGTTTCGCTCAACCTTTTCACAATCACCCTGTTCATGATTCTTAGCTGGCGTGAAAGGAATGTCTTCATCGACGGAACTTACATATTACACCTGCGCTTTACCGACGACGTTCCTTCTCATCATTAACATCATCCTTGTTGCAAATGTGACCGATCTTAAAAGTACGCTCACAGAACTGCACGAAGCATCCCTGATGTCCAAATGTCCAAGACTAGGATCATGGCTAACCATGCAGTCAATTCACTGAACACCATAGTCGGTACCTAACTGCCCTTTAGAGGTCGCAGATATCTTCTACGACATACTTATCTTATCTAACGAAAACAAGATTGAAACAGATCAAGTGCCTGTTTACCTTGGTTTTTATTAGATAAAGAATAACGCTCTTATTTACAAAAACACGATGCCTCTGAAATAGTCCTCAGAGCCAATTTAAGCAATTTGTCGTTTTAACCACAAGCTACTTAAACTTCATTCTTCATCTGCCTGAGTAGGTATGTCAAGGAATCGTGTTTTTGAACAATTAATTTACACTTCTCACACGGATTACTTACGTAATGCTCGAGGGTTGCAACTATTGAGTCAGCTCTATATCTCCACTCTTCAGCACACCTACACTCAGATATTTACATGAAAACCCGACAAAGACCAACGGAGACGGATGGACGGATGAACCGACGGACAGCGGACGTAGTACTTATACAGAATTTTCAGCCAACTAAAGTTAGCAGGAAGAAAATTTTAACAAGTATTAATTTAACTTTCTCGACATTTGCCAATTTTTTTTTCGATGTATCTTTTTAAGTTAATTTTGTACTTTTTGCAAAAAATTAAATTTCATATTACTGTATTTCAATAATTAATTACTTACAGTATTTGGTTTGAGTGTCGGAACACAATTCGTCGTTGTCCTGCTTAGCTGTTTTGCCGCCCGTAACTGGTACAGCTGATCAACGAACTGACACGAAAAGGCGAATTTGTATATTTTAGGTAATGCGTAAATAACTAATCGGTTAACTATTTAAGGAAACATTTAATTTTGCTAATGTAGCGGGCCGCCTTACAAAAGGTAGGATAAGTGGGTTCTTAAGTAAATATAAAATATCTTAAATCTTATTATGTTTAAAAAAGTCTTAATGCATGATAGTCGGTAGGTAGGTATGTTTACTTTGTGACTTCGTTCAGGCGGTGATTTCACTGGTAGCAGCTGAAGATAACTGAAACACAATGTTATGTATCCATTTATAAGCAAACATGCAACACAAATAGAGGGGTTCGGGACATTTTGAGGATTAAACCAGTATTTTTTTTATTTGCTTGACAGATTATTACATCCTAAATCGCCTGGAGTAATTTTGCTCGGTGGTGTTACCCCTGGACCTTCTAAAGTTCGTTTCACAGGCGAATGAAAGTATATTTAATATTTTCGAATGAATAACGCAAAGATATCGAGATCTCAGTATTCTGTATAAAATTATATTTGTCTTTCACGTTTGCACAAATTACAAATTAAAATTAGTTTTGTTTTTGGTACAGGAAGAATAATGATTTTTTTTTGTCGTTGGTGGCACTAGTTTGCTAGGGATGTACTTTATAAGTTGCGTTATGACCTTGAAAAGATTAATTAAAAACCATTTTTTGGTGTTCGTATGACACGAACACCAACAAAAAATATGGGATGATTTTCAAAAATCGGTGACAGAAAATTATTACCTTGGGCAATATGGCCTCGCACAGGAATTATGACGTCACTTGCAAGTAAACCAACCATAAACGTAAGAACGAACAAATGACAGACGCCATTTTTACTAACATGTAACGTCATCATGGAATCGGCAGTGATGGATACAATGGCTGCAATACATAATTATTAAATTATATCTTGTGTTTTTTTACAAATAATAATTGTTTTTAGTTAAAATGCCTTAAAGCGGTTTTGAGACTAATAATTTATACGAAGACGTATAAAACATACAATTTTTTGACACTGTCAAATAGGCTATTACCATGTTGCAGAGGCCGAGGTGTCCCAGCAGCAGCGAGCCGCGGCCGCGCGCCGCCCGGCAGCTCACGGCCGTAACGCGCGCGCCGCCGCCGCCGCCGCCCCCGCCCCCGCCGCCGCCGCCGCCGCCGCCGCCCCCGCCCCCGCCGCCGCCGCCGCCGCCGCCGCCCCCGCCCCCGCCGCCGCCGCCGCCGCCCCCGCCCCCGCCCCCGCCGCCCAGACGCGCCCGGTAGTACCTGCGGACCCCCGCGCGGTCAGCCACTGTGGACTATCCTCAAGAAAACTAACTCTTGACAACTTCGATTAAACCGATTTTTATGATCTTTTTTGTAAACTTTTGCAATGCAATTGAAGTAATTGTACACTTAAAAAACTGGCCGATTGTCGAGCCTGTTGGTTGGGTTTCCACTGAAGAAAGGTGTTTTTTGAGTTGCTCCTCTATAATTAACATAACATAACATTTACATACAGGCACATACATTGCTTAATTCGTTAAGTTGTAAAGGCTACTTAGCTGTGACAGTTTTCTTTTTAAGTTCCCATTTTTAGAGTAGTAGAATGCCCAGGGTTGTCATTTTTGCCAGTTTTCATTACAACAAAAAATAGTAATGGACATGGGTCCATTACTATTTTTCAATGGTGAAAGGACGTGACCTACATACTGAACTCACCTTACATCCCAATCATATGAATTGCAAGTCGGAATATAGAATCCTGCTTCCTCGAGCAGCAAATACTTCTGTACCTCCTTGAAGTCAGCCGTCTCATTTATCGGATACACGGTCATCTCACCGCCATAGCTTTCATCCGTGGTGCTAGTTCCGGCCAACACCAAATTTATTTGCTGACCCTCAGCAGTCTCGACATCGAGCAGCAAATTAAGGTACTGATCTTCAAAATCTGGTAAAGTCTTGGTTACCACACATACAACAAGTGTATCCTGCACGCAGAAATCAGATTGAAATATTCTTATGAAACGGGGTTCTGCCGAATACTCGTCCGAGCTGTTGATTAGAAGGCAAGAGCCTCCTATGAAGCTGTCTTCTAGGTATAACTCTAGGCACTCTTTCTCTCCGGGTACTGGTGTCAACACAAACTGCAAATGATTTTTCTTGCCCAAGTTACTAACACTCAGTGACAAGGGTGATCCAGAATTTTCGTAATCCACAATATTTCGTGCTTCTTCGAAAATTTTCTCCAGTATCTTTGCCAGTGAATCCTTTGTCTCAATACTAGTTGAGTTTTCAGTGGCAGTGGAAGTTTGAGCATTATCATCTTTACCTGCTGCTGCTTCTTCCTCGGATTCCGCTAGTTTTTCTTCGTTTTTTACAATATCGAAAGACTCTCGGAGCTTAACCACTCCATTTGGGTCCTTTAGCACTCCTCGATTTGACACTTTGAGCACGCTGGGGACCGTGGTGAGCAAATACCCGTGTGGGCCAAGGTGTGAGTTTGGCTGGTATTGCATGTGCCTCAAATTATACCACGGCTGGGGACACAGCACCTGAAGGCAAACCCAAAGATTAATTAGGTACCTACCACACAGGTACCTACAACGCTATAAGTTGTCAGACTATATGTACGGCAGTACTGAGCCATCAGAAAAGTGCATAAGGTTTTAGGTATCACACCATACCTCTCCATAAAGCCTCCTCTTCAGGCCCTGTCCTCTACAAAAGGACGTGCGGAAGGGCAGTTGATTGGGCAGTTTCGTATTGAGATAACTCCAGAGGGTGCCCCAAAAGGCGCGGTCTCGCAGAAGGAAGTGCTGAAAGCGCTCCTGCGGGTTTAAAGCACCGCTGGTGATGCTGCTGCACTCCTCGTCGATAGCCTCGTGGGTCCAGGCGGGTGCAAATATGGCAAGAGAGCAGCCGCGCTCGTGTGCTATTTTGACTGCCTGTAACCCAGATAAATTGTAATAAACTTGCTGCAATTTTGATCAAAAATTCATAGTTTCCCGAAGAACTTAGATCAGTATCTGGTATCAATGAGTTAGAGGTCCTTAGTTACCTCGTAATTTTCGGCTTTGCCTTGGACCTACACAAATTGGGCTGCAATGTTACAGAAGTCTCTAAATAACATCCATTAACATAAATACAGACATGGCAGGGAGCAGATTAGTATGGTCCTGAGCAAAGAATAATCCGTCAAAGGGGCATGCAGCTTTGCTAAGGATTTGACCAGGCTCTCCTTGTCCTGTGCGCAAGCGCAGTAACGTGGCGCTGACCTGCTGCGTGTTGAACTTGCCGCCGCCGAAGAAGTTGCGGCCCCACACGTCGGTCCCCACGTAGACGTCGGTACAGCGCGCGCCCGCCAGCGCCGCGCTGCCGGCCACCTCGCTCGCCGACCACGAGTAGTTGGTGAAGATGCCGTCGCACGCATCGAACCAATCCCTATGACATACATATCTATACTGGGACTGATAGGTTCAGATTTGCAAGTCTACCGGAGAGCATAAATGCCCGAGATAGACAACACAATGCTAAAAACATAAAATCACACTACAAAATACAACAAATCATGTACAAACAAACTATGTACAATCAAGTACAATAAATAAATTTGACGGCTTCTGTGGCACAGCGGTTAGCGCATCTGCCTACCATGCGAGAGCTCCCGGGTTGGAATCCCGACTGAGGTTTACATGTTTATGATGTAGCTGTTTCTGGTTCCCACAACACAAGGTATCCTAGTGTGGGGCCAGAAGCAATGTATGTGCCTGTATGTAAATGTTTATATTTATAAAAAAAAAATTAGGTGAAATGTGAGGGACATCATCATCGGAAACAAACATATATTAGCTACATGTCAAAAAACAAAAAAAAAGTGTCGGAAATTTTCACTATTGACTCCCCAAAATGAGGCCTCCTCAGCATAATGTTGCAACAGAGGGCTCAGTTGCAGTGCTGGTTTTCAGTCGGGTCCAAATTGCGGTTAGAGGTTCATGTATCATTATTAGATTTTAAAAAGGTGCCCATGTTGTGAATAAAAGGATAACAATAAGTAGTATATTTATTTAAATAAATAAATTACACAAAACGAAAGTCATAATGTTTCATCCATGTACTATACCTACACTACAGGGCACCCATGTGCGTGGCTACGTCGTTTTCCAGGGAGGCCTGAGCCTGAAAAAATATGGCCCTCCACACCGTAATTGTAATTGTGGTTTGCATGTTTTATTATGAATAAATAAATATACCTACTTTAACCTGTTTTTTTTTATCTATCTATCTATCAAAGTTCTGACCTTGAAAGTCACAATAGAAAACCATTGTCATCTTCAAGGTCAGGACTTAACAGGTTAAAAAAATTAAAGATAGATACTACCTAAACCACAAACAATCTACGCCTAGTCTAGACTTCATAGCGGCTGATAAGGAAGTCTGTGTAGTGCCCAAATTATATCTTTGGGGAACTTGCATCTCACATACCTAGATTGGAGTGACGTGGCTTTTATACCATGGAAGACATTTAAAAACTTAATAAAAAGTACAAAATAAAACAATTAAAATATTATTTTCTTTTGAGGGAGTGTGTCGTCGTCATAGTCTAAGGCCGATTTGCATGGCGCGGATTTGTACCACGCAAATATTTTGAAGTTACGTCTGGTTGTATTATGAAAATTATTAGTAATAGAGAGAAAAAATACTATGGTATTTATCTTTTAACGTGTCCTCTACATTTTTACATTTTTAGTGTAAGTTCTCCATTCTAGCTGCTGAGTAGGTATTTACGAACATAAGCTCACGCCTGTATCCCAGAGGGTTAAACAAAGACCAGGAACTGCCATTAACCACGATCCTGACAGAGCACTTTCACTTTTCGAAACCTGGTCGGACTCTTCCGACAAAAAGTCTTGTAAGTGTATCCGGAAGAATAATTTTCTTCCGGATACACTTAGGTACTTGACTTTACGATACGATAAGATCACTTTCGTTTCATCGACATCCTAGTCATGCGCGGACGCCGGTTTCAGTTACGGGCTGGGTATTTAGTTCATCAATAATACGACTGACTTGTTAAGCTCGTTGAGTCCATTCTGCCATTGTAGCACGCCGGCGATGGTAACGCTATCGTACCAAATAAGCTGTGCGTTTGGCAGCTGCTGGTGCAGGTTTGCGTGCAGGAATCGCATAAACTGCAGCAGCACTTTAGGAGCTGAAATCTGCACAAGAGACCCAGCGTCAGGACATTTCAGACATAAGCAGAACTTCGGGTAGTAGGTACTGGAAGACAATGGCCCGGTTTTCAATTGAGAATTTCACTATGCAAATACTTAACACAATACGTTACGCTCTTTTCTGAGTAATTTGACGAGACAGCATACAGTCAACTATTCAATGCAGTCAAGTTGCTTAGCAAAATTCTCAATTCAAAGACTCTCCATAAAGGTGGACGCAGGCGTTCAAAGATTTTTTGTCCACTTTGCACGTTTTTCGGTAACTATTAAAGCTGCTGAGGCTGCTGGTAATGTAGTGTGTGAATGAGCCGTTTTCAGAAGCACTAAAAAAAATTACGGCTGTTAAAGTATAAGCGAGCTGAATAAAAGTTACTATGACGCCAACAGCCAAACGTTTGTCGTTTCGGAGTTATATTTTATTGAAAATTTTAGTTTTTTTTTTTCAATACAGTATAACTCCGAAAGGACAAACATTTGGCTATTGGCGTCATAGTAACTTTTGATCAGCTCGCTGACACCTATTTTATGATGTATCACACATGGCTATTGGGCTGAGGTCCAAAATTGCATTCTTTTGACAGCCGTAATATTTTTTTTATACTACACCTGCTTGGAAAGTACCTTGATACTTTATCAAATTTACGGTAGCAAGTACGTCATTGCATATCGAACAAATATGCGGGGAGAAAACGCATCTGAGCGGGAGAGAAAAGTGTATGAAAATCCATTTCTTACGTGGTTTTTCTTTTTTAATTTTGGGCAACCTAAATATCAAAAGCCAAAAAGTTTTTACAGTGAGTTTTTATGTCCAAGTTCGCAAAATGACACTGGCCACTAGCAACAATTTCAATATAAATTTCAATTAGTAAAGATTTCGTTTTTTATTTTCCTTGTAGGTGTAGTATAAAGCACTATGTATCACTCGAGAGAAACTGCGATTCCCGATCTCAGGTGTTTTAAAGCCCTCGCCTACGGCTCGGGCTTCAAACGACACCCTCGACGGTAATCGGTCACTTTCTCCTCTCGGTGAACAATGTACTATTTTTTTAGTTCTTCTGAAAACGGCTCATAGGCCTATACCCGAGAGAGCTATGGTGGCGGAGCGATAGAACACCCGGCTTCTCATTTAGGAGGTCGTGGATTTTAATGCCGGCATGTACCAAATAACTTTTGTTCTAAGTTATGTATATTTGTGAAGTTACAGTAGCAATACTACTCGGACACTTTGAAGGAACACATCGTGAGGAAACCCTAGCTTCGAGATATTACGGTGGGCAGCGGTAGGCTGATGATGATGAATCAAAAGTAAGAATATTTTTTAACCAAAGCGATTGGAGTAACGGGAAAGAGACCTGTATTCAGCAGTGAGGTTTTTTCATATAGTGGACAATAGGACTGGCAAGTGACCTACCTTATTCTCTACATTTAGGAGCCAGCCGTCAAATTTGAGCGTTTTGGCGATAGCGACCAACATGCTCGCGAACTCCTTCCATTTCGCCTCCGAGGCCAGCACCCGCTCCCAGAACTTTTGTCCATCGTCCCACTCCGTAATCACCGTACCTGTGGCGAAGTTTTTTTTTCTTACCACGCTATACCGCGCTCTAGGATGCTTACAGAACAAAGGCATTGTCTGAAAATAAGCGCTGTGAAATGCAGTGACTAGAACCCTCAGGAAAAGCTGAGTGAGCTGCATTTGCAGCAAAATAGATAGGTACACCGCGTCTAATGTTCGTATTTTTTCTTATTGCTAAGTGTGATAGTTTTATGTATATGTTACCGGCAATCTGTATAATTCAGGTATTCTATACAATACCTAGGTAATGTAGAATACCTAAGGCGTCTAGGCAATGTATGAAATATTATGAATATTATTTTCCATTATATACTTTACCTAGGTCATTTATTGAATTCCTAGGTATTGTATAGAGTACCTGATGATCCACCGGCAATGTGTAAAATAATTATATTTGGCCCGAATTTATCAATGTTATGTAAGTAAGTAAGTAAGTAGGAGGGTATAAAATGCTTGACGTGCCTTGCGAAGCACGGAACCGCTCAGAAAAATGCCACTAGCGTTAGTCATTGACGGTGACCCATCCATGGACTGAACGCGCCGTATGTTGCTTAACCTTAGTGATCGTTTAAGATCACTCAGGCAGCCTAGGCTACGAGCGAATAGGAAGATAAGATAAGATAGGAATATTCTTTATTGCACACCAGAAACCAGAGACAAATAAAATTTACAATTAAAAAACATACAATAGGCGGTCTTATTGCTAACAGCAATTTCTTCCAGACAACCTTGTGACGGAAAGATTGCCGAAGGAAACAGAGAAACGGAGAGAAGCGAGATCTACTGGCTTTTCAGAAGTAAAAAATATTTATTTATTGAATGAGAACTATGACATGAACCATGAAGAACTATTGTGACATTTTGAAGTGGATAAAATCTACACGAATTCTCCAAGAATTCACCCGTAATCTCCTCGGTACACACAGCACAAGAGTTGGGAATCCAATGATTGTTCACGTTCTGATATTATGAAATTCAGATCATCTAAGGGTGTTATTCTATGTATCTCAGAAGGAAGATCTTCATCATTTACAGGTTCGTAAAGAATTTTGGCACTTCGTATAGTCGTGTGTTTATCTCATGTTCATCAGACGCAGTTTGGGCATTTGAACTCGCGCACTCTCCCTTCCCTGCTATCGTCTTTTACACACATTGCCGGCAGCATATTCGGTATTGTATAGAATGCCTAGGCAAAGTATAAAATGAAAAATATTTCATACATTACCTTTACGTTTTAGGTATTCTATACATTGCCTAGGTATTGTATAGAATTCCGTGTGGAGTTTCTGGTCTTCCATCGGACGCGTCCCCCAGGTGGCGGATAGGGGAACGCCCTCCAGATATGGGGGGTACCGGCTTCGGCCGGCGCGGACCAAAACCAGAGGGAGGGGGACGTCCAGTGGCTTGCGCTGCTGGATGTCCCGCGGGGTCCAATATGGGCCCTGCACCCGTAGCCCCACACTGAGTGGGGCCGGGGGCCTTCGGGCCGCGAGGAGACCACCTCTATAAAAAACACACGGTGGGGGCCCTCCTCTATGTCCCTCTGTTCAGCAGAGGGCATAGAGGAGGTTGAGGGAGGGTCACAGACGGCAGGTTGGGGGACCTCCCGTCCGACATCGTGACGGGAGAAGGGGGTGGGGGGCCCATGCCCCTTCTCCAGTGAGGGTGGGCCCGACTCCTTGCGAGTCGGGTCGACGTCGCCGGGGCGCCGCTGTAGCATTCGCACTGTGGTCTACCACTTGCGAGATCCGGCGGCGCCCCATTGCACGAGCGACAGGACGGCCCCCGGGGTGTTTTAGAAGGTATGCCTCTCCTATTATTAGGAGAGGAGAGTCCGACACACGGCCGTCACCCTCCCCCAAGGGTGGCGGTTATGGTGCACAAAGCATTTCACCCCGTTAACAAAAAAAAAAAAAGGTATTGTATAGAATACCGTATTATACAGATTGCCGGTAACATATATATCATGTAACTTATTTTATTCTCAATGTGATGTTCCAAGTGATGTAATATTTTTCTCATGTCTACTTACCAATTACTTTAACTCCATGAGCGTGACCTACGTTGATCCAGCCGAGCGGAGGAATGGTGATCAAGTGGTGACTGAAGTAGCAAAAGGTGTCGAGAGCGGCCCAGTTGTAGAACGTGTAAGCCTCGTATCTGCCGCTACCGTCGATGTAGCTGCAACATGCCAACATGCTAACAACATGCAACGCTGCCTTTCCACCAGAAATTGATTCCCAGCCCCCAAACTCTATTCATCATCCAACATCAGCCCACCGTTGCTCATTGCTGGGTATAGGCCTTTCCCCCCAAATGTCATCTCACACGGTCTCTCACCATCCGCAACCACGGACCTTCCGCCGACTCAACGACATCGTCGGACCATCGGTCCGCAGGTAGCCCACTAACCGTCAGGAAGGGTTTCGAAGCCGCGAAACGCACATGGGTTTTAGCAAACGTTTATCTGTTTCCGCACAGTTGATAGCACGTTAACCTTTAACATGCCTCCTAAATGTCAAAATGCCGTGATTTCATTGTAACTGAATTTCAATTCGCCTTAGTCCCATAATGCCTGAAATCTCAAATGACTTCATTTCAATTTGTCCAAATTTCAATTCATCTCGTTACTGTACACACCTTCGTAGCTACATTATTTCCAGGAGAAGTCTAGCCCTTAAAACTCCCAATATTGCCATTCTAGCCAATAACAATAAAAACTTCCATACAACATAATCACTTGACCCTGGTCCCAAGGTAGGATGCCCTGTGTTATGGTAACCAGGCAAGGGCATTACAAACATCGAAAAACACCCAGACTGATAGATAGATAGAATATTCTTTATTCTTCCTGCTCATAAATTACATTTACCGATTTTTATGTATTACTATAAGCAATTTCTTCCAGGCAACCATAGACGGAGAGAAGAAAAAAAGGAAGAAGGAAAGAGGTCATTGTACAAAAGTACGGCGGCCTCCAGTGGGCATTGAACCCTAGAATGGCCTTAGAATTCTACTCCCCAAACACAAAGACGTTTGCGGCGGAGCAAGCACGTTATAATGTCAGGCCGTGTAATGAATGCCACAATAAAAATACTGGACTACTTAGAACCAATATGACTATCTCAAGAAAAGTAATATTCTATCACACCAACAAAACAATAGGGTAAAAAACCTCTGGTATCTGCATCTATAAGATTACTTAGGTATATTTTATACGGCGTTCAGTGGCACCTTGCTTGACTCACACTAGATGGGTTAAGGGACTACTCGGACGCTGCAGTGTCTGGGATTGATTTTAGATGGAGTGGGGTTGCCCAGCAGCACTTATACCTGTGGTACTGCTACTACAAATTCCCGTACAAAAATAAACAGAGATATAGTTATAGGTACGCCCGCGGTGGGAATGAACCTAGGTTTCTCGCTACGGTGCGTGGTAGCCCAATGGGTAAGTATAAACAAAAATATTTTTGGCATTTGCATTGCATTAGGCAGGCATGCCCCGCATTCATTAATGCAAGAGTTAAAATAAATAATAAATAAATGACCTACATACTCCTCGAGTGCATTATTTAATAGTCTATGGAATCGCGGAAATCGGATATCTTGCGGAAACCCTTAACCACAGATTAAACCTATGCTATTAGCCTGTATTTTGAGGAATGAGTTAGTAGAATAGTGTTTATTCTAAATAACACCATAATAAAATAACAAATTTATATTGCGAGATGTAAAATTACCTGTCCTCGTGGTAACCATTGGCCATATCGTGGCAAACCAATGTCTTTGGTAACTTTTTAATTTCTTGACGTTTTACTTTTTCTATTTTCGGCGTAAAGTGACAGAAAGTTTTGGGACATTCAAAATCGTAGTCTTCGCAGATATTTTCCTTTGTAATAAAATTGTGTGAGTGCCCGTTTTGAGGAATATCCATATTTCGAATTGCATAGTCGCTGTGTGGTTTGAGTTCAATGCAAAGTGACCTCCAGGTGGGCGGGTTCTGCACAAACATCACCATCTCTTCGTAAGACTTCAGCGGCTCACACATTTTTTCCAGTTGACGCTTTATTCTTTTTGCAGACATAATTTTCGTTTAAAACAAACACAAGTGAAAATAATATACTTCACAAGTAAAAAAGGTGACCGTTTACTTTTTTGCGGAACTCGTGATTGTTTTGTGAATTGTGATCCCGCAGATTTGTTTTGTTAACCTACGTTTCGTTTTACTCAGCCTACCGAACTGAGGGATTGGTTACAACGTTCTGCGACTGTTTCAGATACTGTACGGGCCAAGCACAAGAAAAATTCCATTGCAGTTTTTCTGATAGTGACCCAGTAATGACTGACTAATGCATAGATAATAAAGTGGAACTAGGCAGGCAGGATATGGGCACTATCTCAAATAGATAAGCAGTGCAGGCAGCTGCAACTGCAGTGCAACAGAATGCAACCCTAATAGAATCCATTTGAAAATTAAGTGCGGGATATACAAAGTATGTTTAATATACAAACTGCTTTCTACATTGTTCAATGCTCCTTTCAGAATTTAAGTGTGCACCCTTATGAATTATACAACAGCACAATAAGTCACCATCTAATGAATAGAACAAAAAAGTATCAAAATGGCTAAGTTGGTGAGCCGCATCTTGCAAGCGAGACTATCAGTGATTCTGCTATACTTACTAGGTATCTGGACCATCCCCTATCTCTTTTTCCACTACGGTGCTAGTAACTACCCTAGTATATCAAGAGATCACATAGAAGCTGTATTGTACAAAAAACTAAATCCAACTTTAGTTTTAAATCCATCAAAACCTGACTGCAAATATGATTTCACGAGACCCTCAAAACCCTTACACAAGGTTGTGATACCAAGCAAGTTTGACAACTTCTTGCCAACTGGCATAGTGAATGGCAGTTACTCTCCGCCATACTGCAACCCTTCCTTCAGTGTGGCACTTGTGGTCCCCTACAGAAACCGCCAGAAACACCTTGAAGTTTTCTTGCCTTACATTCACAACTTTTTGAGGAAACAAGACATCCATTACAAGTGAGTATTTAACAGCATAAAACTGGGTTTCCATTGTAGCAACTTTAAAATTAGTATGACCATAAGTCTGGTAATGTATGTAAAACAAGTTACTATTTTATTTATCACTAATTTTTCCAATTTAATTTAAAATAATAATAAAGTATTGCCATAAAAAGGTACAGTTTCACTTATAATCTGACCCCCACACTAGGCAATAACACAAAACAATACAATCAAAAATAAAATAATGCACTACAAAATGCAGGTATATTTAACATCTAAGTTTACGTCTATCAGACTATACGCAAAATAGGCTAACATGTAGTCAAGTTGCGGAAACCCAAACAACCACCAATAACAATACCAATATGTCTACCTGAGCACCAGAAAACTGATTGTTACCTTTATGTTGCTTCAGAATCTTCATAGTGGAACAAGAGGATGACAAGGAGTTCAATAAGGGAGTCTTACTGAATGTAGGCGCCAAGCAAGCCATCTCAGAGAAGTTTCCCTGTGTGATATTTCATGATATTGACCTACTTCCTCTGGACGACACCAACTTGTATGCGTGCCTGCAGCAGCCGCGCCACCTAAGCGCCGCCGTGGACTCGCTGCGCCTTGTGCTGCCATACAACTACTTGGCTGGAGGAGCAATGGCCTTACGGACTGACCAGTTCACAATGATCAATGGCTATTCCAATGAGTTCACTGGCTGGGGAGGAGAAGATGATAATTTTTCGGAACGGATATTCGCACAGAAACTTAGCATTTTAAGGTAACTATTAAACCTATTGCTTCACATTCTCTATTTTTTAGAGACAGCATTCCCACTTTTGTACACTAATATTATATAGAGGAAAGGTTTGTATGTATGTTGGTGTGTCGGGGCTAATCTTCGAAACCCCTCATCCAATTTGAAAAATTATTTTGCCACTATTTAGAATGGCCCTTCAGGATCGATATAGAATGCAAGCTAATGCATTGATGCGAACATAGTCGCGGGCACTACTAGCAGTTAATATCAAAACTCCTTTTCAACCTTCATTCATCAGTTATCTCCCCAAGTTCTTTAAATTCTTCATTGTATATTTAGTATATTTTTTCTTTATGTAGCTGTATATTTCCTATCGGCCTTCTCCATTTACATTTTTTTTATTATTTTGCATACAAATTAACCACAAGTCTCAGTGCAAGTTTACTCAAAACTTGTAAAAATCTGTACTGTACAGCCATTTCAAATGACTTCGAAAAAGGTTCCGTTTTTATCTTTTGGGATATGTAACCCTAATTTGGGATATGTAAGTGCGAGTCGGACTCGCGCACGAAGAGTTCCGTACTATTATCTAAAAAAGGCAAAAAAATCACGTTTGTTGTATGGGAGCCCCCCTTAAATATTTATTGTATTTTAATTGAATTATTTATTTTTAAATTTAATATAAACTCTAAATATTCTGTGAAAATTTCAAGATTCAAACTATCACGGTTCATGAGATACAGCCTGGTGACAGCAGAGTCTCAGTAAAAGGGTCCGTTTTGCTCTTTGGGTATGGAACTCTAAAAACTAATTAATTTTTTTTCATTGAATTGTAAAGATTTTCCTGGGTGCAGATGCATAAAAACATAATATTACTAGATATCACAAAATATTAATAAACGCGTCATACATTGAAAGGCGTTATGTGTGGGAGTAACGTAATCAATGATTACTAATCATCTTTTAACGTGTCCGATGCTATTCTATTAAAACATTTTTCCGTGCAAGTTCTCCATTACGAGGTACTCTTGGCTATCCAGAGGTGCGTTAGTCCCTTCACCATCATCATCAACCTATTATGTCCCCACCGACAGTCACGAGTCTCTTCCGTGAGGAAGGTATAGGCCATACTCCACCTCGGGGGCCAAGTCCGGATTGGTGGAGGCTAGTAAGACTAGTGGCTGGTCTTACTGTCAGAAGTTTTCAAGCCGCCCTAAGACCTCTGACTTGGCTTAGCGAATGCCACCTATCGACGGCAGCCGGCACCAACTGCTCAACGTGCCTTGCGAAACAGGGAACCGCTCGGAAAAATGCCACTAGCGTTAGTCATTGACGGTAACGCACCCCAACGCGCCCTGTGTTGCTTAAAGTCCTTCGTGATCGTTTAAGACCACTCAGGCGGCCCAGGGCTACAAGCGATTCAAGTCCCTTATCGGCGGCAGGTTGCCGAGCGACATGTCGCGCTACGCGATGCTGCCGCACGGCAAACGCGCGGCCAACGCGGCGCGCTTCGCGCTGCTGGCGCGCGACCGCGACGGCGACCGGCGGGCGCGCGACGGACTCAACTCGCTGCGGGTGCTCTCTCAGCGCCGCACGCAACACCGGCTCTTCACGCTCATCGGGGTCCGCCTCTTATAGCCTCCTATACTATCCTATCCACTAGATTAAATCTCGAATTTTAATGACAGTACTACCATAGTAAATTGTTCTCCTTTCGTCGGAAGAGTCCAGACAGCTTTTGCTATGATTCCCAGAGCTAAATCTTGGTGAGCAGAGACGAAGCTCGCGTCGTCGGTTGCTCGTCGCAACTTTTCCGACGAAAAGTTAACTTGTCCGAAGTACAATTTACAATGTATAGAGCTTACGAAGGTTTTAGTTCCAAAATACAGTACTACCAAATTTTATAAGTCTCCTCGGCATTCACCGATGGCGTAGAATAGCGCAACCCACCCGGCGACTTCAACCGAATGAAAGCATCTGAGGAATAACGAACTTATTGCAACTGCGTAAGATTTTGTTCGCGGTTCACGTGGCGCGCTGTGATTGGCAGATATTTTCGCGCCGTGCAAAAATTTTATTGCTGCGCAGGTACGTCGGTGTTACTTATAAGTGGTAGTATTGTAAATTTAAAAAAACACAGGCTTGCGATGGCACTTGTCTTGCGTTTTGTGATGCTAAAGTGTCAGTATTTGACAAAGTAGCGCCTTTTGAGCTACCTACTAAGCGCGGGACCAGGGTCATATTACTCATATCGGTGCATCTTTAATTTTACTTTTGCTCATGTTTTGTTGAATTTATTTATGTTAGACTATGGCTTGTTTTAGTTAAATTTATTATTCAGGGAATATTGTGCTGTGAAACTTTGTTTGCATCAAAATGAAAGGTTGTGTCGTGTAATCTCCGGAATTACATCTGTAACTGTCCGATAGGTGTAATTTATTGAGTTAATTTAAAACGTTTGTACTTAAAAGTTTATTTAGTCAAGTGATGTAATCTCAGAATACACAAACATGTTTAAGTATACATAAGTAATTTGGTGTTTTTGAATCCATCCCCTGTCGGGGTCGGGGAAAATAGTAAGGTGTCTAGGGCAGCGGCTGCAGCTCGCCCCAGCTGGGGCCGTGCGCGAGGCTCACGGGCAGGCGCAGCGCCATGCCGCACCGCTCCCCGCAGCCCTCCATGGCCGAGCGGATTATTTCTGCGGGAATTCAACTTCTATCATAGCAATCTTTAAGGCCCTTGCAACATACATACGACCGTGTAGGAAGTAAAGTTAGAAATGACATCTTTCGCATGGTGTGTCTCGCCTGCTTAGCCACTATAGGTAAACACCCGAAATTGACCACCACGTCATCTCCGGCCGCCGGCGACCGTATGTTAACTCTGTGCCTACATAATGTATGTGAAAAAGCTAGCACGACAAGGCTCTGCGTTAGACGCAACCGCAAGTGAATAACCACTGCTAATGCATTGTAGTACAATGACAACTGCATGAACACGGTGATGTAGTTTCATTGCCGCTTCAAGTCTACGCGCGCACGCAAATCAAGCAATCTAGGCGTAAATGGTATGAAAAAACGCATCACGTGACACGACCGTGTATCTGTTATCGAACTATAATGCACTAACAGAATTGAGGCCCAGTTCGGAGTGCCGATGACGTAAATTACATTATTCTGTCATTTTCAGTAGTTTAATAATCCTTTCCAAGGTCTCTTCAGAAAAGTCGTGTTTATTTTTTATTTTGAGTAATTAATAATTTATTATCAAACACAAAATTAAAACACAATATAAATGAATTACGTAGACATTAAAAAAAATATCTTCACTTACCATCAGGTGAGATCGGGGTCAATCGTTGGTCAGTTTTTAATAAAATAAAAAAATCACATAAAACTGTTTATTGTATGGGAGCTCCCTTAAATGTTTTATTCTGTTTTAGTACATATTTGTTATGTATCATAGCCGCATGAAATCATCGGCATCATCTATAAAAATTTCAACTCCTAGCTATCACGATTCATGAGATACAGTCTGGCGACAGACTATAGTGGAGTGATAGTGGATTGAGTGAGCACCCTTCTAAAAATAAAAAAAGGATGTTGGGTACGGAACTCTAAAAAACCGTGACGTGACCCAGCTACCTAGCACCCCAGTACCGGGCGAGGGGCGAGGGGCGACTCACCCGCGGCGCGCGGCAGCTCCCCCGGCCGCAGCTCCCACACCAGCTCGTCGTGTATCTGCAGCGCGAGGCGCGCGCGCAGGCGCCCGGCGGCGGCGGCGGCGGCGGCGGCAACGCGCAGGCGGCCGGCCGTGTCCGCCATCGCGCGCTTGCACAGGTCGGCCGCCGTGCCTGCGCACGTCGCACGTTGTACAACTTGGAGTTACTTGCTTGGAGTTTAAGTTAATGATGGATGATTAACGTCGTTATTTTGGTGGCGCTTTCACAATATTGGATTGGAACGTGTTAGCTACAAGTAGGTAATTCGTCACTGAGTTAGTGCCATGCCTCACTAGGTCGCCATGGCGACGTCGCCGGCGACCGTATCCGAGCAGTTTGTATTGGACGGCGACGTTGCCAGACCGTCGCCGAGTGAATTAGACACCGTCAGTATATTTCAATATTAACTGCTCGGATAGGTACGGTCGCTGGCGACGTCGCCATGGCGTCCTAGTGAGGCAGGGCACTTGAGGTCGCAGATAAAATGCGTAGGCAAGTACGATATTGCTTAAAGCCCTTGCACTGCAGTACAGTGATGCATCGAAGAGTATGAAAAATTATGAAATACATAAAAGTGTTTGGTGCGGAATTTGAGCGCGGAAGTTGAGCGTTTGTGACGGTGCGCGCGGCGCGGTACCTTGCACGATGAAGCTGAGCGCCTGGCGGTGCGCGCGCGCGCGGGCGGCCGCGGGGCCGGGGCCGGGGCCGGGGCCGGCGGCCGGCAGCGGCAGGCGGCGCGCCCGCCCGCTGGCCGTGCGCAGCCGCCCGCCCCCCGCCGCGCAGCGCGCAGACACCGCGCGCCCGAACGCCCGCAGCGACGGGAAGCTGCCTGCCGGGGGGAAGGAACCACCACCTAGTCTTTACCGGCGAGTTGAAACCGAGACCATAGCTCTCGACGAGCGGAGGAGAGCGTGTGCGACTCGACTCTGTCGCACAGCACATTTTGTGGATTGTAGAGCGGTGGTGGATGAATTGGTGAAGTTAGGTCTTTATAAAGTCTATTTGTGTGCACAGTTACATGTTTGCAGACGTATGATGATAAATGAGAGCCAAAAACCAACTTCGTGGTGCAAACAAGGCACGTGAGCTCGACTGTGCGCAGTCGGCAAATACTTACCTAGACTAGAAAATGACTAGCATCATTTACAGGGTAGGTATCCTAGTTTGAGACCAGATCAAGTGATTGGGACAAGTAGGTAAATAGGTATTATATCCTCGTAAGGCTCGACCTTGAAAAGAACAATTGATTTTGTGATCACTTGAAGACATTGGGCCTCACGAGGATATAGGTACATGAAAGTTATTATTATAAGTGTTATTGGATTGGAGTGACATAGTTTACGTACCTACCAAAGGAAGGAGATACACTTACCTAATGCATCCTACCTACAAAGGTGCTGTCTGCAGGGCATAGGCCTAACTAAACGAGAGAATATGGGCTCAATTACCATAATTATGTGCCCATCGCGGAGTGGCCATTTCAAGCACTGAAATATGTGAACACCTCTCACAGGTTTCCTTACGATGTTTTCCCTCCCCGTTAGCGAATGATATTTATTGCCAAGCCCACGACCTTCCGTTCTAAGCCATTATTAAGGTAGGTAGGTAGTAGGCACCACTTGCGAGATCCGGCGGCGCTCCATTGCACAAGCGACAGGACGGCCCCCGGGGTGTTTTAGGAGGTGTGCCTCTCCTATTATTAGGAGAGGAGAGTCCGAGACACGGCCGTCGCCCTCTCCCAAGGGTGGCGGTTATGGTGCACAAAGCATTTCACCCCGTTAACAAAAAAAAAAGGTAAGTAGTAGGCGCTGAAACTAATCGGCATTCTAGCTGACAGTACCTAGGTGCTAAAGGATGAAATAAGAGGTGAGAATCGGCGCTCGGAGGGGGGTACTGACGGTGGAAGCTGTGGAGGAGCTGGCGCGCGCGCGGCGGCGCCACGGCCAGCAGCTCGGCCAGCCGGCGCGCGGCGGCGCCACGGCCAGCAGCTCGGCCAGCCGGCGCGCGGCGGCGCCACGGCCAGCAGCTCGGCCAGCCGGCGCGCGCCCGCGCCGTACAGCGCGGCGTACAGCACGCGCTTGCAGCGCGCGCGCTCCGCGCCGCACACCCCACGCACCGGCTTGCGCAGCCTGCCGGGGGGGAGCACCATGCCATGCCACGCCACTGTCCGCGACGCTTCGAATCGTTACACCTCCGAGTGCATAGACCGAGTGTTCGATACATCTTCTATATATATAAAAGGAGAAGCTGACTGACTGACTAAGAATCAACGCAAAGCCCAAACTACTGAACCTAGGGGGTTGAAATTTGGCATGGGAGTTCCTTAGGGAGCCTAGGGGAGCACTAAGAAAGGATTTTTTGAAACTCACCCTCTAAAAAGGTAAACGGCGGTGTTAAAGTTTGTATGGAGGTATAAAAAAATGTTGTCAGATTTTCTTGAAACTTGAAATAAATACTCCTCAACACAATTGATTGAACACGTGTTTCACGGTTTTTCTAAATTTAACCCTTAACGGGAGTGAACGGGGTTGCAACATTTTGAACTAAAGTCCACGCGGACGGAGTCGCGGGCGAAAGCTAGTCTCTCATAAATGCAGGTAGAATAAGTAATATTTTTAATGTTGCGTGCGGTAGTTGATACCGACAATTCACTTTCTCGTCTTGTCTGGCGTGCGCGGATCGGTTCGGTCTAGCTGTGAAGCGATTTAGCAATTATTTTAGGAAATATCTTAAAAATCGGTTAGTGCAATAGGCATTAATTTTATGTACTGTTTATTGTGTGTGTGTGCTCTTCTGTGACGTGCAAAAACTATACGGACACCTAAAACGCAAAGGAAGCAAATTTCAAGGGGCCCCTTCGCCGTGAACTTCTGCGTGCTTGCAGCTAAGGTACTTCTTCCATATTTATTTTTATTATATCTATTTCGAACACTGAATTTTCATTCACTTTCGATAGCGAGAGCGTTTGCAATTTGTATAGGAGTGACAAAAAGACAACTAGGTGGCGCGCTCAGTATAAGCTCAGAATAAACTCGGTATAAGCACTCAGAAGTGTATCACCTCTCCTTTTACCTACGTGAAGGCCTCGCCAAACAGAAAGCGTAATTAGCTCGCGTAAGGGCGCTAAAGCGTCCTGCGTTATAGCGTCGCGTTGTGTTGTACTGAACAGATTATAAACTGTCAAACTGCGCTAGCGCGCTACCAATACGCGACGCTCTAGCGCCGCGTCATGACGTTGCGTTGTATTTTATTACAGAATATTAGTTAGCGCCTACTGAATAGCGTCGAAGCTGCCACACACAAAGTGTGCGACGTTACGGCGCTTTAGCGTTAGAGCCCTCACGCGCGCTAATTTCGCTTTCTGTTTGGCGAGGCCTTAGGCTACATTTTTGGCTGGTGAAGGCATAACACTTAGCAGTGAACGATCTATTTGACGATGGTTTCAGAGTTCAATTTAAGTTTATATTTAAAGGACCCTAATCTACAAAATGCATCTTTCTTAATCGACTCAACTACAATGAGACAAATAGGTAAAACAATACCTAAGTTCGACGATAACACCTAGTATTGAGGCTCATTTGGAAAAGGTTAACTTATCAATCAGTGACCAGATGAGAGCGAACTCGTGCCAGAAATGTGCATCGGCAGCAATTCCGCTTGCCGGTCCGGCAATTGTCCGCGGCACAGGTCCGGCGCCCCACGTTACCAGGCGGCGGCACGGGTCCGGCGCCCCACGTTACCAGGCGGCGGCCAGCACCCGGAACAGGTCCTCGGGCGCGGCCAGCGCGCGCTGCAGCGCGGTGTCGGCGGCGGCGTGCGCGAACACGCGGCACTCCACGTGCCGGAAGTCGGCCGCCAGCAGCGTGTAGCCCTCCCGCGCCACGTACAACGAGCGGAAATTTAGCGTCGGGGTCTCTGAAACCGATGTCTTCTATTGGAAAGTCTGAGCGACAGATATCGCCCGCTAATAACGATCATCGAACTGCAAGGTTAATTGTGCTTCTTTGCAGTCCCAGAATTAAATTAGTTTCGTAGATAAGTGTGGCTGAAACCTGAAGTTTTCTTGGAAATGAGATAAAGAAGAAAACGCTTACCAGGCAGATCCGGGTGAGGGAAGAGCTCGAGACTGAAGGGCGCCTTGGGGATGGCTTGCAGGTTGGGCGCACTGCACGCCACGCGGCCCGTCGCCGCCGCCGTCTGCACCCTACCGGGGGAGGGCGCGGGCGTCAGCGACGACACAGCAATAGGTAATGTCCCATTCCGGAGATCGATCGTTTGAGTGGCTCAGGAAAATACTTAGTTTTTCTCCATTTATTCTCTTGTATGTAAGTAGGTAGGTTGAAACATATAGAAATATCTTTATTGAGAAATTCAATTTGCCACAGTTAATTATGAAGCCCTTGCTCTCGAACTAGGATAACGTGTGCGTCAAGAGCAAGTGTCTTCCCTTAACTATTTTATATGCCTGTCTTCCACAAAAATAAGTAGAGAACGGCACAATTCTGACGTTTCTCTTTCGCTCAGTCAACATTCTTTATAATAGTCGCTGCATACTCGTTCGCAAGTTAGGTAGGTATGTCCGGTCAGTTACCGTCAGTCAGTTACTTCCCCAATTTTTCTGAATAGCTTTCAGAGTCACTATCAGGTGCACAGACCGTGAGATCTATATTGACAAATAGTCAGAACTCACCAAGTGGGCTTGACGACCCCGTCGACCACGTGTTGCGCGACGCCGGCCAAGAAGGTGGCGTGCGCCTTGTGCAAGTGCCGGTACTCCAGGATGAGCCGCGGCAAAGCGTGGAGCTCCGCCGCCGCCAACTGCCGAAGCTGTGGGTACCAAGGCCGGGGGGAAAGATCCCACAGTTTTGGGAGCTTGCATTCATAAGCTTGCATTAGGCGGGAAGAAGCTTGGAATTCTTTTAATATTATTTCGAAATACTTAGATCCCGACGTACTACAGTGACTGCAAAACACACAGCGTGTACCTAAAGCAGCAGAATTTTTGATAGCATGTAATATAAACATTTAACATAAACATTTACATACAGGCACATACATTGCTTCTGGTCCCACACTAGGATACCCTGTGTCGTGGGAACCAGAAACAGCGACGTCACAAACATGTAAACATCCAAGACCTGGGTTTCTTTTTTTTTTCCCCAGCCGAGGATCGAACCCGGGACTTCTCGCCTGGTAAGCAGATGCGCTAACCACTACGCCACAGAGGTCGTCAAATATATGTGTCCACTACTAAGCATCTGCATTAGAACCTTCCCAGTGTAAGGCCTCTTCGCACCATCCGGGTGAGGGATTTTTTGATCGCCATCTGCGCTTTTGGTTTGCCGCGTCCCCGGCAAAATATTTTAATTGTTCCAGTGTGAGAAACGTCTAAGCAAGACTAAGCAACAGCAACATGTCATTCTACTTTATTGTAAGTACCTACCTACACAAAGAAAGAAATATGAACAAAAAAATGAGCGTATGTAATTTAACGACTACAAAGCATACCTACCTAAACATTTACATAGCGGCACATACATTGCGTTTGGCCCCACATAGGCGAGCTTATTTCTACAGAATGTAGGATAAAGATAGGACAGGTACCTAATAATAACATCCCCACATAACTATCACTGTTGTTGCCCAATTAGCAGAGTACATGTGATAAAGTACAGTCCATGGATGGGTCACCGTCTATGACTAACGCTACTTGCATTTTTCTGAGCGGTTCCGTGCTTCGCAAGGCACGTTAAGCAGTTGGTGCCGGCTGCCCTCGATAGATGGCAGTCGTTAAGCCAAGTCAGAGGCCTTAGAGCGGCTTGAAAGCTTCTGACAGTAAGACCAGCCTCTAGTCTTACAAGCCTCCATCGATCCGGACTTGGCCCCCGTGGTGGAGTATGGCCTTCCGCAGGGAAGAGACCCGTGCCCCTCGTTGGGGACATAATTGGTTGATGATGATGATGCGATAAAGTAATCAGACCCAGGACATCACAAATATGAAGAAACACCGGCTCATAGATCTAGATCAAAATACAGCCGTCAAGCAGCGCAACGTCTCGGTAGTCGGCTGTTTTGTCACTGCCAACGAGACAGAGTAATCGCTTATTGAGTCGGTAAAGAAAGGCGGCTCACCACGGTCTCGGAGGTGGACTTGGCGCCGGTGGCGGCGGTCGCGCGCACCGCCAGCCGCAGGCGCGCGTCCAGCCGCAGCTCCCCGAACAGGATGCCGCGCACCTGCCCAATCGCCCATGCCCAGGTTGCCCAGTGCCCGCACATACAACGTTGCCCATGCCGAGCGAAAGGTCGAGACACGCCTTTCGGACTGTCCTCCGACTGACAACTCTCTAATGTGGCCTCCACACTGCACGCGAAGTTGACAGAGTTTAAGCGAATCGCTCGTAGCCCGGTCTGCCTGAGTGATCTTAAACGATCACTAAGGTTAAGCAGCATACGGCGCGATCAATCCATGGATGGTTCACCGTCCATGTCTAACGCTAGTGGCATTTTTCCGAGCGGTTCTGTGCTTCGCAAGGCACGTTAAGCAGTTGGTGCCGGGTGCCGTCGATAGATGGCAGTCGTTAAGCCAAGTCAGAGGCCTTAGGGCGGCTTGAAAATTTCTGACAGTAAGACCAGCCACTAGTCTTGTAAAGCCTCCACCAACCCGGACTTGGCCCCCGTGGTGAAGTATGGCCTATACCTTCCTCCGGGGAGAGACCTGTGCCCCTCGGTGGGGACATAATGGATTGATGACGAGACGAATACGGGTAGTGTGGTACTTCGTCCAACCTCGAATGTGTAGCGACGTACTTCGGACACTTTGTCGTGTAAAGATCAACAGGCTTATATACGCGTACGTACCGCGTTTATCCAAGTAGTTACTGATATGTTTATTTTCTCAATCCACAAATTACATGCAGTTTGTATAACACAAAGGAAGATGCATGTTGTAGATGATCTGTGGAAAGACTAGAGAGCAAAACTAGATCAGTGATCTGTATTTTAGGTTTCTCCCAGCTCAAAACTTTAATGCTATCCACTCCGCTGCCAAAAATAATATACCTATGTTGTGGCGGAGCAGACTCGCGGAGTGAACGCTATCCCTCCCATATCCAATAGTGGATACCAGGCTGTACTGCAAGGTTACTGCGCCGATGAATAGTGTGCTTTCAGACCTGTGGCGCGGAGTTGATCTGGAAGGTTTTCCCGGCGGCGCGGTAGCATTCCAGCTCCACCTGCTTCATACGTTCCAGTAGGCAACTCTCCATACCGCGGAGCTTCTCCAGGTCTACGCAGATGCCACGCAGCTCCATGTCTGCGGAAAGTTCTAAGTTCTAATAGGCTATTTGACCGATTTCTGAAAACCATCTCATTGTTCGTTGGTATTCATGGGGTCCTCAGAAAGTAGTCATGTCAAATTCTTTCGTGTACTTATTTCTTCTAAAAAGGCAAACGAAAATATGCTATAACAATAAGCCGCCAAAACGCTATCTTGGGCAATATGGCGTCGCACAGGTATTATGACGTCACTTCCCAGTAAACGAACCAATGAACGTAAGAACGAATGAATGACAGACGCCATTTTTACTGACATTTGACGGCATCCTAGAATCGGCCAATCCAGGCCGTTTATGATACAATGGCCGTAGATACATGACTATCAAATTTTATCTTGTCTTTTTTTCTTACAAATAATAATTGTTCTTAGTGAAAATGCCTTAGAGCGGTTTTAAGACTCATTATTTATACGACGACGTATAAATGATACTGTTTTTTTCACACTGTCAAATAGCCTATTTGCCATTTATCTGGGTACTTAAAATTGATTTACTTTATTGGATACCATGAATTGCTTGTAGCCTGGGCTGCCTGAGTGATCTTAAACGATCACTAAGGTTAAACAACATACGGCGAGTTCAGCCCATGGATGGGTAACTGTCTATGACTAACGCTAGTGGCATTTTTCGAAGCGGTTCCGTGCTTCGCAAGGCACGTTAAGCAGTTGGTGCCGGCTGCCGTCGATAGATGGCAGTCGTTAAGCCAAGTCAGAGGCCTTAGGGGGCGGCTTGAATACTTCTGACAGTAAGACCAGCCACTAGTCTTACAAGCCTCCACCAATCCGGATTTGGCCCCCATGGTGGACTATGACCTATACCTTCCTCAGGGAAGAGACCCGTGCTCTCGGTGGGGACATAATAGGTTGATGATGATGGTGAAGGGACTAACGCACCTCCGGATAGCCAAGAGTACCTCGTAATGGAGAACTTGCACGGAAAAATGTTTTAATAGAATAGCATCGGACACGTTAAAAGATGATTAGTAATCATTGATTATTGGATACCATTAACTAGTTCAACGGTTTCCTTTCCAGTTGTTTTGTCACCTGCAATGATTGGAACAATGCGCATCTCAATGTCCCAGAACACTGTCTCGAGCGCCTGTTTTGAAAGCTCGCTCCGCAATCGGTGTCTGCAGTCCAACAGCCGGCCCGCCAGCCACGCGCAGCGTTGCCGCGGGCATTGCGTCTCCACGCGGTACTCGGCGACCAGAGACACGATTGCTTCCAACGCGCTGAAATCCTGCGGCGGCTCGTCCGGCTCTAGCAGGCTGCCACCGATCTGGGATTCACGTTTACATTTATTGCGTTAGGTTTCCGAGCTATTCGCATAATACCTAATATCCGGGGTAGGCACGCCATACATACTTTATGAGAGAATGGCTGCTTCATTGGTTGGGGTACCTGAATCGACTTTCTAAGTATGCTAGAGTTCTTTTGTTTGGTTTCGCTCACCTGCATGTCTTCAATTTTAAATTCGTATTGCATGAGATCTAACTTAAATTTCATGGCGAGATAGGTCAGGATGCTCTTCCCTTCATAGCATATTATATTTTTTGTGGTCATAATGATAATGAACATATATCTGCAAGAAAAAGAGCTTTTAGTTTTATTTTTTTCGTTGAGAGCACGCTATTACGTGACATTATATTCTGGATGATAGTTGGTAGGTACTTACTTTATTTCAGTAAAATCGGCAAAGTCTGTATGTTTGATATAGTAAAACTTTTCGCCAATTGAGAGCATCAGTCCCTCGGGGACGCACAAATCATCAGTATGATGACGATTGAGCTGGTTGAAGCCGTTGCTGCAAAATAAAATTTATAAATAGAATATCCCGTATTAAACATGAATTCATGAATAACTTATATTACTTTATTATACCTGTATAATAGAACTATAACAACATCTTCACTGGGGTCAGTTAGGATGTTATGTCGATGTCCAGCTAAGTTATTTGCGTCTAATATTACAATGTCATACGTTATATCTTTGACAGGAATTTGTGAATTTGATTTAAACGGTGGTATAAACTTGGATTTAGGTTTCTTTTCTTTAGATGTAGTTTCTGTAGGTATTCCTGCCTTGGTGTTATTGCTCTCGATTTTGGTACATTCAATAGTATTATTTGGAAAGGTGCTATCGTCTTTCTTGGGCTTTTTAAATTTCATCACGCCGTTTTTATTCGCTAACTGAGCTTGAACCACTTTCTTGCCTTTATTGTCCGTTGGGGAATTAGTGTCGACTCTAATCTCTCGTTTGCTTTCAAATCCATTTATTTCAGTATGCTTTAGTGATTCTTTATTTTGTGGTTCTTTCTGTACAACACATTTATGAGTTATACCTTCACTATCATTGTGGCAAGGGTCCACAGATTCCAACCAGTTGTTAACAGTTTTCTTATAACTCTGCTTTCTCAAACATGCTTTTTCTGACTTCTTTTTCTCAGATGGTATTTTCTTCACTTTCTTCGACACCATATCTGTGATCTTAGCTTGTTTTTTCCGCTTATCGCCGGCTTTTTTCTTTAATTGTTCGGGTTTTATGACTGTGTTACTAATTATCTGTATTCCTTTTAAATTACTATCTTTAGTGGTGTTGCGTATCGTGATATTTTCCTTTTCATTACCATTACCGCTCTGTTCTACTGCTATATTTTCAAATGTCATAACATTGAGCAAGTCTGCCCGCGGTAGTATTTCAGTGTCAAACATGTTATTCCAATTAATTTCTTTATAAGTGTTATCTACATCTTCACTTCGCATTAGTTTGTTGGCGTTAATTTTATTGTCAAATTCTTCATATCGTCTTACTTCGTCGATGTTAGCCTCACTAAAGGTTATGTCGTGTGGTGTTTTCATATTATAACGTACTAATTGGGTATTGCTATTGTGATCATCGAGTTTTATGGGCCCTAGTAAATAATTATCAGGTTTGATTCCTTCCTCATTGTACAAGTTGGAGATAGTTTTTATAGGACGGCCTTCAGTCAACTTAGCGGTTTTCAAGTCTTCTGTGGAATAACATAAAGTTGCATGCGGCGGCGCAGGCCGAGGGTAGCTGGCTGTGGTGGGCGCGACCAGCTGCAGCGACGTCGGGACTACGGGCAGTGCCGCCACGTGGTCGGGCTCAAATTCAAAGCGCAATTCATCTTCTGCACCTTGATCGTTCGTTGTGTAGGGTCGTTCGATATGACGAGGATCAGTAAACAAGTTGTGAGGCTGTTCGGCATTATTAAAGCTGAAACAATTAGGTACAGTTACTTATCTAAAAAACAATGTCCCAAGCACTGCAGCGAGCGTCCGAAGTGGTCGCCCATCTAGTGTGAGTGAAGATGCCACTGGACGCTGTTTCTTGTCAGTACCAGGAGAAAAAAACACTCAGGGTTGCTCATTACGTATTTAGATGAAAAGGCCAAAGTTACCTTAGTAGCATAAAAAATGGGGTTTTATAATGCTCTTAATCCAGAAGCGTTTACCTTGACTGGCTAGTTCTTAGCTTGCGGTCTGCTTACAGTTATAGATACTTACAGTGGGTCCAACCAACCCGACAAACGCGAACATAAATTACCTGCGCCGGCCCTATCATCTGCAATGGCGTCTCGACCCTGATCTTTTGTCTCATTTCATGTCCAGATAAATACGTACGTTAACATCCTTCGATTTCTTGTAATATCGCGTGGAATAAGTAATGCCTTTGCCTTTCTTCCGTTGCTCAGTTCTGTGTCACGATCTGTTTATTACCAGAGAATTCATTTAAATTACCTGCCTACGTATCAAGAACTTAAATGTCTAAACTGAATTTATAGCACAACTTCACCTCGTCCCCACTGCCTGATCAACACGTCCATGACATCACATCCAAATGGCGATAACTGATTCCTATATTTATTTTCCATTGCATTACTTGATAAAATACTACCTGTCTATCTATTTCAAGTTTATTATCAATTTTCAGGTGGATTTCAAAATTTTCAAAAGTGGCGGGCTGTCGGGGCTTTTTTTTCTTCAAACTTTTATGGGTGCGTTGCAAAATATACTGTCAGTTTGTCTTATACATATAGTCCAGGGGTAGGACAGTTCAATACATTGACAGATTTGCGGTATCTTTTTTCAAAGTGCGACATCTGTTATCCCCATCCAAAACAATTAGTTACTTTAAGACACCACAGATGGCAAAACCATCGATGCAAATATAATTTGTGACTAAAAAATTAATAAAGTACATATAATTTAATTACCTAATCATTTTATTTAACACGTTTAAAATTATTTTCAATTATTTGTGTAGATTACAAGCTGTGTAATAATTACAATAGCAACACAGTGAATTATTTGATCTGGCTGAGATTGTCAAATTGTTAGGTCACAAACATAAAGTAGAGTAATGTTTCTGTTTTGTTTACCTTTTATTTTGATTCTTTTATTTATCCCTTATTCGTCTGTCTGTGTTTGTGCAACACATAATCTAACAATTTTCGGTCGACCGACAGTAATGTGAAATCTCATGTTTGTCTTTAAAAACCTAATCAAAACCTTTGGAGACAAGCGCACATTATTCACTACACTTAAAAATATAGTTTTCAATATGGAACTATTACAAAACTCACCCAAAGTACGACTCTCTGAGATATGGCGGCTGCTCCTTGCGCTTGCGCTTGTAGATATCGTGAAATAATATCGTCCCATGTTTGTGCCTTTCTTCGTGAAATTAATCCGCCGATTCGCGTTGAGTTACCTCCGTGGTGAAGTGTAATAATCTGATGTTCAAACAGTAAGTGTTATCATCATTACCTATATCTCTGCCATCCTGCCTCATTAGATTCCCATAGTGCCCAGTGAACTTACATGCTTGTCCTAAATAATAGGTAAACAGGATAAAATTTACGTTATTTAGGTTATCCTTTTATTATTGAACTTATTAAGAGTACACCCCTCCGCCCTGCCTCCCCCCATTTCTGCTTACGAAAGTATTTAAAAAAAGTGTTAATTATAATATGGTGGTACCGAACCAGAATTTTATTTGCGAGTCTGACTCACACTAGGCTGCTTTTTAGTAGGATCATTTGCTAAGATATCATATTGTTGCGCATCATTATTTAGGAAAAATGGTCTTAGGTCATCAAGCTATTCAAGGTAAAAATTGTGATCTTTCTATTTTTTTCAGAGAACTCCTACCATCAATTTCCTCATCCAGAAAAGAATCCTGACTGTTTCAAGGCTTGGGTTCATATAGCTGGTGGGAAGTTAGATAGTCCAGCTGACTATGAATTTTATAGGAAGAAGGTTATCTGTGATATCCATTTTAGAGAAAGGGATAGAAACCGTAATAACCGGTTAAATTTTCTAGCTGTGCCATCACTTCATCTTCCTGGTAAGATTTACATACGAGTAATTTATAAAAAGGCTTGAGTTGAAGTTAGATTACATTATAATTTATTAGGTGTTTTTAAAATAAATAAAATTAATATTCTCTTATTTTTCAGGCAAGTCTATTGAAGTTGGTACTTCAGAGACAGTTATACTTCCACCTGAACCTATGAATGGAGAAAGAGGCCTTGCTACAATATTAAAACCGACACTGACAGGTACTTACATATTCATTCCAATTATTTATTGCATTTATATTGTTGTTGGTAATTATATCCATAATAATGTTAGACTAAATTAAAACAATGCACTAGCAAAATCAATAATTCAATATTCTCTTATTTTTCAGGCAAGTCTATTGAAGTTGGTACTTCAGAGACAGTTATACTTCCACCTGAACCTATGAATGGAGAAAGAGGCCTTGCTACAATATTAAAACCGACACTGACAGGTACTTACATATTCATTCCAATTATTTATTGCATTTATATTGTTGTTGGTAATTATATCCATAATAATGTTAGACTAAATTAAAACAATGCACTAGCAAAATCAATAATTCAATATTCTCTTATTTTTCAGGCAAGTCTATTGAAGTTGGTACTTCAGAGACAGTTATACTTCCACCTGAACCTATGAATGGAGAAAGAGGCCTTGCTACAATATTAAAACCGACACTGACAGGTACTTACATATTCATTCCAATTATTTATTGCATTTATATTGTTGTTGGTAATTATATCAATAATAACGTTAGACTAAATTAAAACAATGCACTGGCAAAATCAATATTTCTCATGAATATTTCTCTCACATTACAGATAACTCGGCCAGAATTATGACTTCAGAACACAATTATTGCCGACTGCAGAAGGCAACAAAGAAAAACAAAAGTAAGTTTCGTTCTTAGATTTTTAGAGGATTCGGAGTCATAGCGCACTTTTAACCCAACCTAATCCCAACTTAAAATCAAATGGACAGTATTTGGCCATCATTTTGCAAAAGCTAATGACAAACAGATATGTCGAACATATAGAGCATAATTATAAGTGCTAGTATGTTTAGTTGTACTCTCCTCTGAGAGAAGGCCTGTGCCCTACAGTGGGACGTATATGTAGGCTGATTATGATGATGTTTAGTTTGGGACTAAAAAACATGTGGTTTTTTTTTACAGACAATCATCAGCAGCAGGAGTTGTCGTCATTTTGGTTGAACCAGCTAAAAACATCAAGAAGAAAAATAAAAATATTGCAATCGAACTTGATCAGGTCACAAAAGAAAAACAAAACTGTTCAATCCAGAATAGCCAGTGCTGAAAAAATGTCTGCAGATCATTTATTTAAAAAACTGACGAACAAAATGACAATAGCAGCAAAAATTTTTACAAAACTGCAGTACACCCAGACAAGCAAGAAGCCTTCAGGTCGCAGATTCTCACTAGAAGAAAAAGTGCTCGCACTTTCGTTGTACAAGAAAAGTCCAAGAAGCTACCCTCTTTTGGCAAAATATTTTGTATTGCCATCGGCTAAATCATTAAAAAGACTTCTGACGAAAATAGAAGTGGAGCCGGGACTGAATAAATGTATTTTTATAAAAATTAAAAATACCGTCAAGGAGTTATGTCCAGAAGACCGGCTATGTAGCTTAATTTTCGACGAAATGTCAATTTCCCCCCAAGTCCACTATGACGCTGCAAAAGACCAGCTGAAAGGTTTCACATTGGATGGCAATAAATTTGCAGACCATGCATTGGTTTTCATGGTGAAGGGATTAAGAAAGAAATTCAAGCAACCCGTCGCATATTACTTCACCAACTCGATGAACAAGTTGCAATTGAAACAAATTTTGCAAAAAATTGTTAAGTATGTCCGTAGTACGGGATTGAAGGTCATATGTACTGTTTGTGATCAAAGCACAGTCAATGTGAGTGTAATAAATGAGTTGGTAGAAGACACAAAAAAAAAATATTTAAGAGACGAAAAGGAATGGAAGAATGAAATTATTGAAATAGGGAAGACTAAAGTAATCCCTCTATTTGATGTTCCACATTTATTAAAAGGAGTCCGAAACAATTTACTATCAAAAGATTTAAAATATTATGATTTTGAAGAGAAGTGCGAAAAAATCGTTAAATGGGATTACTACAAGCAAACTTACGAAGCTGATAAATCGTATGGAGAGTTGAAATGCCTGCTGAGAGTCACAGATGAGCACATCTATGTCGACAAAATAAGAAAAATGAAGGTAAAACCAGCAGCCCAAATTTTCAGTCACACCATGGCTGCAACTGCAGGACATCTCGTGGCAAGAGGAGACATTCCGAGAGAATTTTGTCTGGCAAAATCACATACCATGGTGACGACGATGCAACTAAAACAGCAGCGCAGGCTTATAAAAATAAACATAAGAATAGGTTAAATAAATAGTAAACTTGTAAAAGAAAAGTTGTTTTTTATGCATCCCCTGTGTACTTGTTGAAATTGTTGCTTCCTTACTAATTTGCTTGTTTTCAATTTGATAAAGTTTAACTATGATTTTGTTAATAAAGAGAAAAAAACAAAATTAAGTAAAAGTTTATCTACTTGAAAACAAGACAAGTAAAATAGTAAGGAAGCATAAAGTATAGGCACCAAGGCATAGGTAGTAACTATAGTACTAGTTATAGCTGTATATTTCACAAGTTTTTGGATGGCGATAATAGATGGCGCTATCAATTGACATTAGCGGTCTTCAAAAAATTCTGCGAGAGGGCTCTCTATACCCGATATATTACTCTACTTTATGATATAGTCTATGATTCTGAAAAAGACTGAGATTAGGGAAAAAGCACGGATTTATCTAAGGTTCATGGGAAAAAGACTCAGAATGTGCATTCTCGCGTGCGATATCGTCTCCATTCGTTATCGTCTCCCAGAATAATTTGTTCAGATAAAAAAGGAAGAAAGGCCACCTATTGAATGAATGAATTCTTATTCTGAGGAATGAACGAATTCTATAAACTAAGATTGATACTTTTAATCTGTGGATTTATATCAGTGTGACCATATTCATATTTTCGTATTCATATTATTATTATTATTTTTTTTTTTGTTATTAAAAATACTTTACGGTATATTTTATCGACCATTCCGTCCGAGCATAAGGATTTTTGTAGGTATGGCCGAAGTAAGTATTTTTCCATATAATTATTATGGATAAAAAGTTATGGCGAATCCGTAGCGATCGTCCCAGCAAACATTGATGTTCAAGGGATTACCCGGATTTAGTTCATATTTCATTCTGGAGCAAAGATACAGTAAGTTACAGATAGGACATGAGGCAGCCGGGGCGTGAGGCGAGGACCCGTGGCTTGCTACGTACATTTCTAAGTTTGTTTCAGTCGCGACTGCGACTAGCGACTGAAACAAACTCATAGAAATGTACGTAGCAAGCCACGCGGTATGACGCCTCGCCGTTCGCGCCGCGCGATTGTTCGCGCGGGCGAATTGTCCCGTGGCCAGGCTGGCCGCAGGCCGTAAGTTATTTGGCTAAGTAGGACAAATTCATGAGCTTTTTTCGTGGCTTTCACGTTATACAGATGACGAGTACGCTACCTTTTGCAATGCATGTAGTGCGAAACTCCAAAGTAGATTAATTTACCGTGAAGATTGAATGACTGACCTTTATTTTTATTGGCATATTTTCCCTGTGCAACAGTGCAACTCGAATTCTGGTCACACTGATTGATATTCTGTGAATCACTGTGAATGAATCCAATCCAGTCAAAACAAGGGAATTCTATTTTGCGAAACTAAAAATGTAATTTTCTCATCAATGATACTACCACATTAACAATGGCTTTAAATTTAGAAAGTTGTGACAGTGTGCCGCCTGACGAGGAGCCAAAGTTGAAGTACGATCGAATGGAAAACGACGTTCAAAACATATTAATGAAAGACGCTGTGAGCTGTATTTGTGTCCATACAAAATTCATTTGCCTGGGCACCCAGTGGGGCGTGATCCACTTGCTGGACCACGAAGGGAACACGGTGCCGATCGGCTGCTCAGCCGGGCAAGAGAAGGAGCTGCAAGCGCATGCCGTGGCCGTGAACCGCATCTCAGTGGACGCGAACGGTGACTACATCGCAAGTTGCTCGGATGATGGGCGGGTCCTCGTGCACGGCCTGTACGCGGCCGAGAACGCGCACCGCCTGGAGCTTGGCCGCCAGGTCAAGTCCGTTGCGCTTGACCCTAACTACTACAAGTCTGGCTCTGGTCGGAGGTTCCTCACAGGTATATTTTTCTCTGTAACGCTTTTTACTCACGGACGTGCTTTGCAATATTAGTCATTGAAGCTTTAGCTTCAAATAAATACCATGTAAAGGCTTATGGAAAAAAATCTGAACACAAAATGGCAGCAATGGAATTTACTTTACTTTCTGTATACTGAGATGTGTTGCGGTTAAAACTCGGCAACAAAGAGAAATATTGTACAAAGTAAAATTTAGCTCAGTCATCGACAGATATCTCATTTGGGACAGCTATAACAAAACAGATTTCTATAATGGCTGAATTTTTGCTTTCAATTCAATTTTATTCACTTGTCCTAATACTTGTACTGGGTTAAGTGTCTCCATAAATCTTTTTAACATGCAATTTTGGCAGTAAATAATAAACTATGTTCATAGATTTTTGCCTATCATGTTAATGTGACGAGTATGCAACAAACAAATTTTGTACCTTTTTTTTGTTTGTGCAGGTAACTGTGATGTCTCTGATCAATTTGGTATTTGTCACGGTTAGTGGAAAAATTCAGTGGTCCTCAAATAAAAGCGATCCTACTGCTGCCAAATATGTTCGCAACTAGCAAAGATGACGGACTTTTGTTTGTAGGCCGATTATAATCTATTATTTTATGCTAATGCGCTACACGAAGTGTAGGAAGAAGTATGGAGAGCCGACTACGAACCTCTTTTTAATTAAAGGCAAAAAAAAAAAATAGCCACCCCAACACCATTATTATTATTTATTTATTTAAATTGCATAACATTACAGTAAAACCATTGCGTTAGACAATTCATTAATTAGTAAACATAATCAAACATAATAAATAAATTTGGAATTACATTACACTCAGCAATAAAATTAAAAACAATAAAAAGAAATGATCACAAATAGGACACCCTTTCATTCATCACGCTCGTATTCACACCATATTTACTCACGATTGATGTTGTTGATGAGAGTGCAACTTAACATAACATAACATTTACATACAGGCACAAACATTGCTTCTGGCCCCACACTAGGATACCCTGTGTTGTGGGAACCAGAAACAGCGACGTCACAAACATGTAAACATCCAAGACCTGGAGTTTTTTTTTCTTTTCTCCCCAGCCGGGGATCGAACCCGGGACCTCTCACATGGTAAGCAGATGCGCTAACCACTACACCACAGAGGTCGTCACTTCTCTAATTTTATTTTCTGTGTTTGTCTTGTCTAGTTTGGTTGTCTGTTTTCCTTAAACAGTACCTACCTAAACCTATGTGGGTATATGATGCAAGCAAAGCTGCGTGCATGAGCTATTTTGAATGACATGTAAGTTTGAGAGATGCTGTGTCTTTGTTTACCTTTAGTCGTTCGCTTCAGTAAATAGACTGTAGGTACCATTTTGTTCGATAACTTTTTATCATCTTGTAGGTAGGGACATGATCCCATTGCTATAGAAATTTTGGGACTTCTGATCAAAAAACTGCGTCAAGTAGTTTTGGCAGTCCTCTAATGATGTTAACCTGACACTGCCTAAAGAATTCTGAATAGATCGAAACAGGTGGAAATCTGAAGGTGCAAGGTCAGGACTATACGGCGGATGCATTAACACCTCCCAGCCAAATTCTCTTAATTTTTGCTGACTGGTTAACAATGTGTGAGGCCTAGCTTTATCATGATGTAAAACCACACCCATTCTGTTGATTAATTCCGGCCGCTTTCTCTCAACTTCTTGCTTTAATCTTATCAGTTGTTCGCAGTAGAGTTCCTAATCAATGGTCCTGCCTGTCTGGTGGTAACAGCACATAATGAATAATGCCCTTCCAATCCCACCAAACACACAGCATCACCTTGTTGCGATACAACCCCGGTTTTGCCACATTCTGTATGTGATCACCAGTTACCACGTCGTACGTGATCCACTTTTCATCACCAGTTATCAATTTCTTCAAATAGGGTTCGGTTTCATTACGTCGTAATAAAGAATCACAAATGAGTACCTACAGGGTTCATTAGGTTTCTTTCAGTGAGCTTTCCAAATATTGAGCTTTTTTTGTATACCCATTTTTGCGCCAAAACTGTTTTGTGGTCAATTCCTAGTTCTTCAGTCGTAACTACTGTTATGCTTATCTTGCTCCACTTTTTCAAAAATAGCATCCATTTTATCCGTAACAGGGCTACCAAAGCGACGTGCATCTCATCAAAATTTCCGGATTGAAAAAGCAAAACTAAATTTGTGCTACTCTCACCAAAACTGTACTAGGTCCATAAACATCGCAAAATTTTTTCGCGGCTTGACATGACTTTGAAATCTGAAACAAAAATTGATTATTTGTTGAAAATGATATATTTTATCCCCATCAACACCTGTACAGTATTCAAAATCTGAGTTCAACTGGACTTGGTCAGTAGGCAACAGGAGTTTCGGAAACTAGTCCTTTCTTAACACTTAAATGGTGTTTTAACTGCTCTTTAAACATAAATTTCCCTTTAACTTTCAGGTGACAATAAATTGACCCTGTATGAGAAGAGCTTCCTGAGTCGCTTACGCAGAACAGTGCTGTGTGAGTGTGAGGGCAACGTGCAGGCGCTGGCGTGGCACGAGCGCTGGGCGGCCTGGGCCAGCGAGGTGGGAGTGCGCGTCTACGACCTTACAGCGCGATGCTCACTCGGCCTCATCCAGTGGGAGCGCAGCGCCACCCACAGCATCGAGGATTACCGCTGTAATCTGCTCTGGTCTGCGCCCAAAACACTCATGATAGGCTGGGTAGACACCATACGAATATGTGTCATTAGAAAGCGAAGCCAAATCGAACTACAGACCCGAGATGTTACAGAATATCTTGTGGATCCTGTTTATACTTTTCAAACGGACTACTACATCAGTGGACTAGGGCCACTGGAGGACCAATTAGTATTATTAGGAGTGCCTAAGGAGTGTGACCCGGAGAGTGGCAAAGCTCAGAGGCCAGTACTATTAGTAGCGGACTATAAAAATTGTGATTTCAGTGAGATTTCCACAGACACTCTGAACATTAGAGGCTATGAGGAGTATACCTGCAATGACTACCACCTGGACATGATCGTTGACGAAAACAGATTTTTCATTGTCTCACCTAAAGACATAGTTGTAGCCAGTCCCTATGATATAGATGACAGGGTGAACTGGCTGACAGAGCACGGGCGGTACGAAAAGGCCATCACGGTGCTGGAGGAGGCGGGCGGGCACACCGCCAAGCACTCCGTGGTGACGGTCGGCGTACAGTTCCTGGACCACCTATTGGCAGAGCTCCTGTTTGAGGATGCGGCAGTGCTCTGTGCGCGCATCTGCAAGAATGATAAGGTTCTGTGGGAAACTCAGATACTTAAGTTTGCTGAAGTGAATCAGCTCAGAGCCATAAGTGCCTACGTTCCCAAGAACCCTGAACAAGCCTTGAGCTCACACATCTACGAGTTGATATTCTATGAGTACCTTAAGGTGGATCCAGCTGGGTTCTTGAAATTGGTTCAGGAGTGGAACCCAGCTTTGTATAAAACTGGTGTAGTTATCAAAGGGGTTCTAGAACATTTATTAACAACTGAAGTAGACAAGAATGTGTATCTTGAGGCCTTGGCCATGCTCTACTGTTATCAAAAGAAGTATGACAAGGCTCTCAACACCTACCTCACACTGCAGCACAAGGATGTGTTCACACTCATCCAGAAGTATAACATGTATGGTGTCATACACAACAAGATCCTTGAACTGATGACACTAGACTGTGATAAAGGTATATCAATACTTTTAGATAAGCCCAGAGTTCCTGTGGAAGTTGTGGAAAAGCAACTGGAGAAACATGACATATTTCTTTACAAATACTTGGATGCTTACAGCAAGATCGAGCCCAGTGGACGGTATCATGGAAAACTAGTTAGACTTTACGCAAAATACGACAGAAAGAAGCTATTGCCGTTCCTAAAGCGCAGCGACAATTATCCGATCCAGGAGGCACTGGACATCTGCCAGAGCAGCCAGTTTTACCCGGAGCAGGTGTTCCTGCTGGGCCGCATCGGCAACACGCGCGAGGCGCTGCACATCATCGTGCAGCAGCTGCGCGACGTGGCGCAGGCCATCGCTTTCTGCCAGGAGCACAACGACCGCGAGCTGTGGGCCGACCTCATCGCGCAGACCGTGCAGCACCCCGACCACGTAACACTCCTGCTCAAGCGCATCGGCAACTACGTCGACCCGCGCATGCTAATAGAGAACATTCCCGCCGGTTGCGAGATCGACGACTTGAAAGAGTCATTAGCCAAAATGATGTGCGACTATCACTTGCAGCTGTCGGTGCAGGAAGCCTGCAAGGCCATTACTCTTCGCAACTACTTTGACCTTCACGAGAAGCTGATCCACAACCAGCAACGAGGGATCTCGGTGACAGACGACTTTCTGTGCAGTGTGTGCCAAGGCCGCATAATCATTAGGGACTTATCTAATGCGGCAGACTTGATTGTGTATAACTGCCGGCATTCCTTCCACATAGAGTGCTTGCCCGAAGGCTCGCCGGGCAGTCAGTGTGCAGTCTGTAATGCTGTCAAAATGTAAAGTGTGTTCTAACATAACATTCTGTAAGCTTTTGTCTAACATGCTCAATAGGAATAATGATTATGTCAATGTTGCTTAAATGAAAAAACAATATTTTTAAATTCATATACCTAAATTTAAGTTATTTGTATGTACGAAACCTATTATTTAGTTAATGCTGTTTATTATAGTCATACAGGTGTATCAAAATATTCCCGAAAATAGGGTCAGTTTGAACTGGACGTTTTGAACTTTAAGTTTGCGGTTTTAAAGACAACAAAAACAACATACTCTGAAAAAAAAATAGGTACCAAAATCGGACAAGGAGTGACGAAGCTACAGCCATTTTATTAACCAGGTTCATAAAACTGGCGCGAGCGACTTCATATTATTATGTCATCGTCACAGGGTCCGATAATGTACTATGGATGGCGTGGCGTTTGTTAATCTTGTGTACCTTTTGTACGTGATAATGTCGCAATACAAAATACAGGGTGTCCCAAAAAGTATGTGTCAAGCGGATGTCCAGAGATAGAGTATCCTCTAGTGGTACCCGAATCACCCCCATGTACATTATGTTCCGCGATTTTTTGTAGATTTTGAGTCATATTTTTTTTATCTTGACGACCTCTGTGGCGTAGCGGTTAGCGCATCTGCTTATCATGCAAGAGGTCCCGGGTTCGATCCCCGGCTGGAGAGGAAAAAAAAACTCCAGGTCTTTGATGTTTACATGTTTGTGACGTCGCTGTTTCTGGTTCCCACGACACAGGGTATCCTAGTGTGGGGCCAGAAGCAATGTATGTGCCTGTATGTAAATGTTTATGTTATGTTTATGTATGTTATCTACAAAACTTTATTGGCATAGAGCCATTAATTATTAAGATACATGCTTTATATTTTTTCCCAAAATAGGTTAGGTGAATAGTGTGCCTTGCAGACACAAACTCAACTGTGCGTCAATCTGTTAGTTAAAATGTTTGAGGACTCGAAAACTGCATAAAATCGTGGAACATACTTGGTGGTGATTCGGGTACCCCTAGGGGTGCTCTATCTCTGGACTTCCGCATGACACTATTTTTGGGACGCCCTGTATATTAGCTTAAATATTATAGTTCGGCTTACACTAAATCGGTGTCAAAAAACCGGTCGGCCGGTCCAACCCCATGACGTCACAATAGAAAAAGAGAATGTCGGCCGCGTTTAAAACAGCCTAACTTATAAAAGTTGTTGTAGTTATAAAATCATTTCTTGATGGATTTGAGACATTCAAAAAGTCTTATGCTTAACTTTTTAATGTCCTAATGATCTTAATATAGAATGTTGTATTGTACAGCTAGCTATGTACCTATATAACCCTCAAAAAGCAACTGATCCACACTGGTAAACCCCCTTTTCGAAGATTAAAGTTATTTTGACACACCCTGTATAACTTACAGGAATTTGGTTATAAAATAAATATGTTATGGTGCTTACTAAGGCGTTTTCTGATAAAAAAAATGTTTTTTAATCCTGTCTTACCTACGGCTAACGGAACGGCGCAATTTTAGAAAATAACACAAGCTTTGAACCTGAGGGTGGTTTGTTAGGCTGAAGGCTGAAGTGACTCCTCGTATTATTTTAACGCTTTAGGGACTTCACACACGACTGCTATAATATTACATCCCGGGAGGTATAGCTTTACATTATATTAAAGTATCACACACGGAACAGGTAACGTAATGTATATTTCGCTTCATTTCGTTGACATACGTCTCGACCGACACACGTTCCGGCTTACTACTAGATTTAATAGATAGGTAGTTCATCAGAAGATGATTGAGATTTTGATGCGCGTATGCGTTGGCACATGTGCCAAAAATAGAACGATGTGCATTGAACATCATATAAAGTAAGGAAAATTCCGAAGAGTTTAAATTATATGCGGAATTATCAGACATCGCCAGTAAGTGGACAGGCATGATATTACAAAATTGATGACCACTGTGTTGCTACACTTTTTTTTCTTTTCTTGAGGTAGATTGATTTTTGTTACTATCCTTCATGTTAAAGGCAACTTTAATGTTATATTCCATCACTATATACAAGTTGTTACTTCCTATGTTATATCTATAAAATCATAGGTCAATTATTATTATTATTAATACGTTTATTGCACATAAGTAAAAATTACAATGGCAACGCGGTGGACTTAATGCTACAAGCATTTTCTACCAGTCAACCGCAGGAGGTGTATCAATCGACTGAATCGAAGAATTGCTCGCAGCCCTGGGCGCCTGAGTGATCTTAAACGATCACGAACGTTAAGCAACATAGGGCGCGTTCAGTGCGCGGATGGGTGACCGTTTATGATTAACGCTAATGGCATTTTTCCGAGCGGTTCCATGCTTCGCAAGGCATGTTAAGCAGTTGGTGCTGGCTGCCGTCGATAGATGGCAGTCGTTAAGCCAAGTCAGAGGCCATAGAGCAAGACCAGCCACTAGTCTTACAAGCCTCCATCAATCCGGACTTGGGCCCCCGTGGCGGAGTATGGCCTATACCTTCCTCAGGCTTACGAAACGTAGCTTACGGCCGATTTCTGAATTGAGAATTTCGCTAAGTAACTACTTAACTCTAGTGTTGTCTCGTCCCGCAACGAATACGCTGCGCATGCGCGATGTGTTCGTTACGCGCCCGTAACGTATACGTTGCGCGCCCGCTCCGCTTTGAATACGCTCACGATCCGCTAGTATGAGAGGACCCTAACCCAAATATAGACTAATTGATTTTGAAACGCAATTATTTCGTTCGTTCTTTTTTCCTCTCTGTAATCTGTGACGAAGAAAATATTGAATGAAAAAAGTTTGATTGAAAAATGGACGCGCACATGATCTCGTGTTTGACAATGTAAATTTTCAACATTTTTCGTGTTTCTGTGATAAATTGTGGGGATACTAGAGTGATTATTTAAAATGACAGAGATGCCTCCCTATCTCGCTACCAATGATGAGGAGAAGGAGGAAGACGAGTTGGTGGAGAGCGAAATATCCGCGGACGTCGACGATTGGACACTGCCTCTCAGTTACAACGAACTGCGACACACCGAGCCTATAAAGGGCGAGGAGCGTGTGGAGCACTCTTGGAGGCTCAAGGAAAAGGTGAGTTTCAGCCTGAGAGGCGCCAGAGTCACAGGCGGCGTGGCTGCAGCTCGACGTAGTCAAGTAGTACGATGAAAACAAACACGCATGGTGCAGCGCCTGCCCGCTGCACGCACTACACAACAATAATAATACATACGCTACTCGCGTAGTAATGCGACGTAGTCAGACTAACACTCGTTTTTCTCACTAGTCGCTACGTAATTGAAAATGCTACTAAAATGTTTGATAAGATTAGGTTCATCGATTTTATCAACCTCTGTATTATTTATCGTACTATAGAATATTTCTAACTATCAATATACACGGGATTATAATGCAAATAATAACAATCCTACAGAACATCATACTTATCCTTTACTTTTTACAATGAGTAAACTTTTCTGTAATAATTAAATTTCATTTCACATGTTCTACACCAAAAAAAAAATAAGACTAGTTTCAAAGACTTAAGTCGAAATTGTCTAATTTCGACTCAAGTCTTTGAAAACTAGTCTTATCAATTTAAAGATTATTCTATATTGTAAAACGATTTCAGTACAAGACACACTGCGTGGCACTAGTGCTGTGCTTAAACATTGGAGTGGACCCTCCCGACATTGTGAAGACCCAGCCATGTGCCCGACAAGAGTGCTGGATTGGTCAGTACATCACTGCACTTTTCCTCTGCATGATTTAGAATTGACTTTCTCATATAATTTAGTAATATACTACATAATATAGTTTAGAAATAGAAGATTCCGTGGTTATTTGGTGTTAGGTTATAGTATGGTGGTAACCATTTGATGCTGTCTGCTGTATGTTGTATAAACATAATAGGCTATTTGACTGTGTGAAAAAGTATTATTTATACATATATTTGTATAAATTGTCAGTCTTAACACCGCTATAAGGCATTTTAACTAAAAAAAATATTATTATTTATAAAAAACCAACAGTGCTAGAAGAAGTAGCCACATGAGAAATACAAGTCTAGACTAGCCAGTCACCCCAATACTCTGGGCCTCCAACCTACTGGACACAACTGGTTATTCAAGGAGACGCGAGAGGCCTCAAGGGCTTGACTCATGAAGGAGTTGCAGACAGTGGTCTAACCTCCCAAATTCTACTCAATCTTTGAACCAATCTGATTAAAGTCTGGTGACTGATGACAGATGCAATTAGAAAAAAAACAGAGGATGAAATTTGATAATTATGTATCTGCAACCATTGTATCGAAAGTGGCCTGGATTGGCTGATTCTATGATGATGTCACAGCTCAGTAAAAATGGTGTCTGTCATTTGTGTAGTTCTTACTAAGTATCTATTAAAAAATATGAGATAGTTTTCAGAAATCTGTCAAATGTATTCATGTATTGTAAAAACTGGGAATATGAAAAGACAAGGTATAAAGTTCTATAAAATAAAAAATAAGCATGAAAGTGATGCACAGGATAGAGCCAACTTGCAAGTTTCCGCACTTCTCTAATTCATCACCCACTTTTTCCACCATCTTTCTTTTCACCCCCTGTTATACCTTGCTCCTTCTCTCATCTGTCCAAGACAATTCCTTTCAGCCTACCTCACCACAAAAATAATATTCTGAACATGATTACAGAGTATCTGGTATCATGACATGCATTTGCGACAAATGTGTCTGCCAGTGATCAGAATTAATGATTAGTTTTGTAGGTACCTGACATTTAAAAAAACCTCTAGTTCTATTGGTATGTTGATAAGCTAGATGTTAAAATGTGGACTTTATTGTATGTAAATATTACCATAAAAGTAGTTAACCTGCTGCCAGTGTTGGGCAAAATTTAATTTAAAAGGTGCAATTAAAAATAACAATTGATTAATTGTTAACTGTGACTTTACAATTAAAATAATAATAAACTCACGCCCGTTATCCCCGAAGGGGTAGGCAGAGGCACCAGTCTCTAGAACTGGACCCACGTTTTGCCGAGTTTATTAGGTCCCAAACGTGACAAGTGGCAAGCCTGTCGCCGTTATCCGGGCACAATTTATCAGCGAATGGTGTTGCTGTACAAACAAATGTACGTAACTAAAAGTCATTGGTACATGCGTGGTTCGAACCCAGACCCTCATGATCGAGAAGCAAGGGTCAACCCCACTACGCCACCACCGTCAATTAACAATTGATTAATTGTTATTTTTAGTTGTACCTTGCAATTAATTTATCATTATTTGTTTCTGTAATTAAACTTTAACCAAAATATAGAGAGGTGGCAGGCAGGACTCGCACAAGGTTGACTGATGATGATCTAGCAAAGTCAGCAGGAAACCGTTAGTTCCAGGGTGCGCTATATTGCTCATTGTAGGAATTATTAGGGGAAGAGGCTTATGTAAAGCAGTGGACGTCTTTTAGCTGATGTGATGATAAAAAGGCCAGTTTTATGTAATACGATAATAGGTAATAGTGTTAGCGTATCTGTTTATTGTATGTAATAAATATTGAATAAAATTTTCAATAACTTTACTTTTTAATAGGCACACATAACCGCAAGTACAGCCAAACATAACATGAATTTTTGCCTCTCCTGGACCTCCTGTGGGTTGACTGGTAGAAAATGCCATTAGCATTAAGTCCACCTTTTGTACACTATTGTTTGTGCAATAAAGAATTAATAATAATAATAATAATAATAATGAATAATAATAATAATTAATAATAATAATAATAATTAATAATAATAATAATAATAAAATTTAATCCAAATCTAACAGAAACAAACAGCAACAAAAAAGATCATTCATCTTGAATGTATGGGTGCAGTGAAAGATTATTAATAATAATTGTTAATTTTAATTTTTACTTACAACAATCCGCTACTTGACTCTTTTTTCAAGTATGTCTTAAATGCTAAATATCTCTTCCATTAGACCAAAAAATATTTTAGTATATTTTTTGAGGTATTTTAAAACGTTGCTTTGCTAAACAGCCAAAAACGATTGAAGCCCTTTATATTTGTAAACAAAGTTTGACATTCAACATAGGTAGAGTTCGTGCCACGAAAGAAGTATGAGTTAATCAATTTTGGCTTTTATTGTTATGGCCTTAAGGATTTTACCGTGGGACTTGTTTGGTGAAACGATCTTTACCTAGTCCTAAAATCTGTTAGTGATCTGTGAGCATAGTGAATTAACAACAACGCATTCATGATTTCATCGAGTTTACATGCAAAATATATCAATAATCATTATTGCATTATTCGAAACTGCAAAAACACGTCAATAAAGACCGCCGGGAAGTCGCGGATTCGTGTGCCCAGTGAAATAAACATACGAAAAACTTGGCTCAAACTTGCCAAGAGAGACCCCGATTCTTTATCGACTGAAACTTGCTTGTATTTATGTGAAGATCACTTTAATGTAAGTCCTGTAATATCAATGTACACAGAAACTGTTTTTAGCTGTAATAATGCTTGGTTTGATTTGGTTTGGTTTTGGCAAATTGGTACTATCAGCTTCCACGAATCCAGCGTCCATGATTGCGCTTATCAATAAAATGATAAGACACTAACTGCACAAGAAGAGTTTTTGCAAAAACACTAAATCCAATCCAAATCACAATAGAACCTACGCACGCACGACTGACAGATGTTTGTTTACAACCAAAGGTGCTTTCAAGATGGCGGATAGTGTTTTCACCGTTCCGATTTAAAAGCGAAAAATTTTTTTTTTATTTGCAAATTTTGCAGCCATCCTGCATATTTACTTAGCAAAGTCAATATATTTCGGTTTCTTACATTAGATACTACAGGAAATATCCATTTATCGCGTCAAATTTGATAAGAGTCAAGTAGCGTATTAAAAAATATTAGTTGCAATATTTTAATCTTGCAATTAACATGAGTTAACTTAAATAAATCAATTGCAATATGCAACTAATCGATTAATGTGATTAAATTAATTGCAATTAAATTTTCAATCAATTAATAAAACGATTAAATTTTTAATTGATTAATACCCAACACTGCCTGCTGCCCTGATCTCTGCCTACCCCTCCAGAATACAAACATTTCTTAATGTATGCAGTTAATTGATAATATTCCTTGCTTGCTAGTGTAAGCACTAATTAGGGCAGGTAGGCTAGACATGAACATTCATACATATTATAGTCAGGGGAACAGTCCCAGTTTGTGTGTGAGTCATTGCCTAGCGCAATTTGGGTCAGGCTTGCTGTGTCTCTGCCTCATTCGCCAATCTAACATCCACTGTGACATCACCCTTGTATTATTTATTCAGATCTCATTCACAGTTCTACAATCTAATAAGTTCCTTATTATGTTTCATTGAGGTACTCATCATTCCGGATCTATTTATTGTTATTGCAATGCTCAATTTGCACATTGCCATAAACTTGATTTTAGCTACATTCATATTAGTTTTCGACTATTTTATGGGAGGAATTTCAAGCTAGAGAAACTAGTGTACTTACTCGGCCTCCTTCAAGATACTTACTCCAGGAAAATACGCAAAACTCTTAGAACATTTTACATTAAATTTTGTCTTAAGAAACCACAATTTTAAACCATTTTGGTCATACAACGGAAATGATCAAAGAACTCTATGAAAGCGTGTACCACCCAGATAGTATAAATATTTGTTACCATTGCACAAAGAAAGCAAGTTATTAAAACAAAGCAACAGGGACAAGCTTAGTCTAGATACACTCACTGGTGATTGTTGGGAGAATCTGAAGAGCGCCTCTATTATGTTAACATTTCCGAAGTGACAAAATATGCATGTAATTGACTAGAACTGGAGTGGCTTAAAAAGTAAAAATTTACGTCACCCAACCCAGTGAAGGCTTACTTAATAAGGTTTCGCTCTGATTCGCAGAGCTTAAACACGGTGAGTACAAACAGAGCCCCCGTCGGCGGCTCGTCTGTCTGCAGAGAATGCCTAGGAAAGTTTTTGTTCAATATCAGGTATGTTGTGAGTGCAGTGAGTACATGCAGTAAACATGGTGTTGCAGACCCGCTCTCGATGTCGCCGATCAAGGCGCTGGAGAGCATCGGGCACGCTCTGCAGTCGCAGTACGAGCGCTGGCAGCCGCGCGCGCGGTACAAGCAGTCGCTCGACCCCACCAGCGACGACGTCAGTACTTACTTCACCAGCCTATTGTATATCTCATTTTTAGAGAGCGGTGGCAGCAGGACGCCGCACGGTGATCAATGTATTATGATCAAAAAATATATATAATGCATGTATACTAGAGACTATAGGTGTCAGACTTAAATACAGTCTGCAAAAAAAGTGTAAAAGATGCTATAAACACCTTCTGTGTTAAAACTGCGAAATTATTGCAAAAATGGCATCGAAGTGAGATTAAGCTCCGAAAATATACCTTGTCAAGAAAAAAAAAGTTCAAACTCAGTTTAGAGAGCTACTTGGCTTACTATTGATATTCCAAAGCCAGGTTTCGGCAACACAAACGGATGGAAAAACTAGTCGCTTCTTTGCAAATTCTGATATTTACATCAAATATTACTGAAATATACTTCGGTCTATTTCAATAATAGGCATTTGATGGTTCGCCTTGTTAGAAAGATTCAAAATAATTTTGGAAACCCTTAGTTCTCCCTACAAAATTAACAGCACATCATTTGCAGAATTTGCAACATAAACTGCTGTACTTTATATGCAGCTGTACAGTTGGTATCCAATGACACCAACTGTTCATAAAGTGTTGGTACATGGCAAGGATACTATCGAATTTTTTTACAACCAATTGGTATGGTAGGAGAAGAAAGCCATCACAAAGATATACGATATTACAGAGAGCATAAAATATATCTAGGAAACAAACCAATGAAGACTTCATGAAAATCTTATTAGTCTCTTCAGATCCAATTATTTCAAGTATAAGACCACAGCCCTCCGTGATGCATAAGAACGCTACGACACTTGAAATGTTGTATCTTTTAGAGCAACCAGACGTTCTTGTATTTGAAGAAATCATAATAAATTTACAGTAATTATATTAGATAATTTTGACTTAATTTATTCGTAAATTTTGATACATTATATACATAAGCTCACGCCTGTCTCCCTGAGGGGTAGGCAGAGAGCAGGGACTGCCACCTGCCACGATCCTGACAAATCACCTTCGCTTCATCGACATTCATCAGTCGTTGCATGCACGCAAGTCGGTTTCGGGTATTTTTTATCTTAACCTGTGCTAATAAATGTTGATAAACACCTAATTACATAATGTCCACATTGAGTTTTTATTTTTTTAAATAATTAACACGTATGGATCACAGATCACAGTGCGGAACACTTTTGGCCGCCTAAATCTCCTCAATTGATCACCGTGCGCCGGCTTCTCATTTTCGAGGTTGTGGGTTAGAATGCCGGCATGCATCAAAGGCTTTGTTTTCTAACTTACGTACATTTGGGAAGTTATAGTAGTAAAACCACTTGCTAACTGTGGAGGAAAACATCGTGAGGAAACCCTAGTGTGAGGTATTTACATACCGTAGCGCGTGCTACGTAAAATAGCTCAACTATGAGGATAAGCTCGGAAATCTCTGGTCATACTAGACAAAATAATTATATATTATGTATTAATTTTGAAAGGGGCATTCTTAATCTTGGTGGGGGTAGACGACCTCTGTGGCGCAGCGGTTAGCGCATCTGCCTACCAATCGAGAGGTCCCAGGTTCGAATCCCGGCTGGAGAAAAAAAAACCCAGGTCTTGGATGTTTACATGTTAGTGACGTCGCTGTTTCTGGTTCCCACGACACACGGTATCCTAGTATGGGGCCAGAACCAATGTATGTATGTGCCTGTATGTAAATGTTTATGTTTATGTATTGGCTTAATTATCTTACATGCCCACCACTAATTCGACTTTTGTCATCGCGCTTAATAAATAAAATAATAGAAGTGAAATGACATAGCTGTCGTCGTCGCTACAATAATAGGTAGGTATTATCTAACGAAGGCTTAACCAACAATAAAGGACAAGACAAACCAACATAGTTGCGGTGGCGGTCCATTCAATGCCGTAAATGACGTATGTATGGACCGCCACCGCGACCGTGTTGTGTTTTATCTTTAAAATCTCCTTCGTTTCATAATCATTCATTACTCGCTGCAGCCGCTGCACGCATACAATGTATTCTTCATCCTTTCCTTCGGTAAAAAGATCAAATGGTTTAACTATCTCCGCCTAGGAGAAGCATGATAATAAGTATTTAGGCTGCCGCGCGACGGTTCACGGCCTACGCCATAATCTACCTAATTAACGAGCCGCTCCTACCTTGGACACGCGCGACTCATCAAACCAACAGATAGACAGGTGGGATTTTTAAATTCATGAACTCTAGTACTGACATCACAATGTATAGTGGAGCCCTTTCAAGGCTGCATATAATAATATAAGATCTTTGCTTTTGTTGCTATACGTGAGACTTGCGCGCGGAAGAGTGGAACTTCTGAAACTTCCTAGTAGATCGCAGTACGGTAGGCATCCGAACTCCGACGGAAGAATTCTGATGACGTCTTATAATGCGTGCTGCCACTCAGTGTTGCCTCATTCGGATCCGAAGAGCTGAATATGCTCCATATAAGTTCCTTTTTGAATTAATGTTGTGGTTGGTGGGTAAAGTTGGGGGCGGGGAGTAGGCGTTGGGGTGTATGCATGGGGGCACTATAGGAACCCAATTGGACAAAAAAACGAAAATAAAATCCTTATAAAAAATAATTTTTGGACTTATTTTTTTTTTATTCTTGCATTGTGTAGGTGCCCCTACACTATGGGAGCAAAAAAGGTCCCACAACTTGGTACCTAAAACGCACCGTTTTCGAGTTATGATTGAAAAACGAAAATCCACGTCTTGAAAATTTTACAAGTGTCGGAAAGCAGTAGCTGTATAGCCGTGGGGGCGATTTTTTTTTTCTTTTTTTTTTGGCTGGTCATGGATAAGGGAGGTCTTGAGGAGCAAAAAAGGTCCCGTAACTTGGTACCGTAAAATGCACAATCAAACTTTTAGTACTAAAAGACGTCTCAGCAAGGAGAATTAACCTTGGTCTCAGTTACAATAATTGTGCTTATATTAGATTAAAAGATGGCCTGACAAGTTCGTACAATATTTACACTTCACTTCCGTTTTCTAGACTTTATGGTCAACCTATATTCATGATTTTCTTGAGTTCGAAGACCTTAATGTAATAATCACTTTGTTTGCGTGGGCATGCCAGTGGTGGCCTGAGAGGCAGTAACGAAGGCTCGGTGTATGTACGCGGCGGTCTGTGTGCAGGTGAAGAAGCTGTGCTGCTCGCTGCGGCGCAACGCCAAGGACGAGCGCGTGCTGTTCCACTACAACGGACACGGCGTGCCACGGCCCACCACGCAGGGCGAGATCTGGGTCTTCAACCGGGTGAGCCGTTTCATGCAACTCTTCAAGGTTACCTATGACTGTTGTACATTGCAAAGTCGATTAACCAGCAGGAAGTCTGCTACGCAATGTACGTCGCGACGATGCAAAGAACTAGCTGAGCTTAATAAACATTATTCCGGATACACTTACTTGAATCCGACCTGGTTGCGCTCTGATTCATCATCATCGACCCATTATGTCCTCACCGAGGGGCACGGGTCTCTTCCCTGAGGAAGGTATAGGCCATACCCCACCACGAGGGCCAAGTCCGGATTGGTGGAGGCTTTTAAGACTAATGGCTGGTCTTACTTTCAGAAGTTTTCAAGACGCCCTATTGGCCTCTGACTTGGCTTAACGACTGCCAAGTGCTTGGTTTACGTGCCTTAACTTGCCTTGCCAAGCATGGAACTGCTCGGAAAAATGCCAGTGTTAGCGTTAGTCGTAGACGGTCACCCATACATGGACTGAACACGTCCAATGTTGCTTAACCTTAGTGATCGTTTAAGATCACTCAGGCAGCCGGGGCTACGAGCGAATCGCGCTCTGATTCGCAGCGCTTAATAATGGTGAACAAAGACGGAGCTTGCGCGTCGTCGATTACGCCCTTGCCCGCAGTCAGAGACGAGCAAACCGGAGCGCAAGCTGCTCGGATTTTAGTAAGTGCATCCGGAATAAGGTTTATAATGTCCAGTGCTTGAAAGTCAGCCAGGCTGGGCCAGATATGTGGCTTTTAAGCGTAATGCAGCTAGCGACCTGCAGAGCTGGATGCTAACGTGTGTATGTGTGTGTGTGTGTGCGGCAGGCGTTCACGCAGTACATCCCGCTGTCGCTGTACGACCTGCAGAGCTGGATGCTAACGTGTGTATGTGTGTGTGTGTGTGCGGCAGGCGTTCACGCAGTACATCCCGCTGTCGCTGTACGACCTGCAGAGCTGGATGCTAACGTGTGTATGTGTGTGTGTGTGTGCGGCAGGCGTTCACGCAGTACATCCCGCTGTCGCTGTACGACCTGCAGAGCTGGATGCTAACGTGTGTATGTGTGTGTGTGTGTGCGGCAGGCGTTCACGCAGTACATCCCGCTGTCGCTGTACGACCTGCAGAGCTGGATGCTAACGTGTGTATGTGTGTGTGTGTGTGCGGCAGGCGTTCACGCAGTACATCCCGCTGTCGCTGTACGACCTGCAGAGCTGGATGCTAACGTGTGTATGTGTGTGTGTGTGTGCGGCAGGCGTTCACGCAGTACATCCCGCTGTCGCTGTACGACCTGCAGAGCTGGATGGGCGCGCCGTCGCTGTACGTGTACGACTGCTGCAGCGCCGGCCTCATCGTCGACAGCTTCAAGCTCTTCGCCGAGCAGCACGAGCGGGAGTACGAGGTTCGTCATTGCGTGCCCCTTCCCAACAATCCACTGCTTAGAACTTGAAAATAATATGTTCTTCAGCAAATATTTTAAATTGGCAATGGGCTAGTTGCCCTAAAAAATGTAATTAGTCCGTCTTTTAGATTATTCAAAAATAAGGGACACGTATTTTATTATTTTTAAATTAGACCAAAAATGACAAAAATATAGCCCATTAAAGTTACGTGTGACGTCACGCCGTGCCGCATTTTTTAGCATTTGGCTATATAGCAATGGGCTATATCTTTGTTATTTTTTATTTAAACGAAAAAATAAAAAATACATCCTATATTTTTTATAATTTAAGATACGGACTAAATAGAATTTAATTATTTTGACCCTGGAAACTACCCTATTGAAATTTTAGTAAATCCGGTTGTAAATTATTTTAACTCTACTCGAATTGTACAAAGTAATTTATTAAAATATTTAATAGCCGTAACACTTCCCATCACGTATTTGTCGTTGATAATAATGCATACTTTGGAGATCGATTTCTTTTTCATCCAAAATGTTTTTTTGAGCGCCCCGATCAAAACTATTACCAATAAGAAAGTAAAAAATCTGTATCCCTTTCTCGTCCGCTACTTGAGCGCATGATAAGGCGATTCTTTGTCTACTTTTCTCGCGCTGGATAAAAGGTCTTGGATGTTTATATGTTTGCGACGTTGCTGTTTCTGGTTCCCACTACGCAGGGTATCCTAATGTAGGGCCAGAAGCAATGTATGTACCTGTATGTAAACGTTTATGTAATGCCTCCTTCAGACTCCTCGCGAAGTTCCTCGACAAAGTATGTACTTACTAAAGTTGACCAAAGTACGTGGCTACACCCTCGAGGTTTGACGAAGTGCCTCTCCACACCTACCGTATTCGCCTAACCTCCGTCAACTTCGCGAGCAGTGTGGAGGCCACATAAGAGTGTAGTAAGTCGGGTCCAGACATGTATCATTTGCCCGATCCTATCACTCGGATCGGGCAAATGATACATGTCTGGACCCGGCTGTAAGTGTGGCGTGTCCATACGACCGCAGAAGCAGGTGTCGGAGGGGGCGGCGGGGGCGGGGGCGGGGGCGGGCGGGGCTATGGTGAGCTACCGGCACTGCCTGCAGCTGGGCGCGTGCGCGGCGGGGCAGACGCTGCCGATGCACCCCGCGCTGCCGGCCGACCTGTTCACGGCGTGCCTCACCACGCCCGTCAAGATGGCCATGAAGTGGTTCGTGCTGCAGGCCCGCGCGCGCCTGCCGCACGACATCGCAGACCTCATCGACAAGTCAGTGCCGATGCCGTGGCCGCCTCTATTGTACCAACAACACACATCACACTAACTAAATCAACGGACAAGTAACATAATTTAATGCGACAGACGAAAAAACGAAACCACAGATGTATCGTAGTCTGTGGTGTTAGTCAATCTCTATATCACTCATAATTCGATGTTACTCCGTCGCAGCGCAGACATGCAGGAATTCGGCGTCACGATCGCGAAATGTTGTGTTGTGACAGAAACATTTAACAGTCACAAGCAAAATGTGCAGCTCATATGTGAACGCTCCCAACATGAAAGGCTTTTGTAATGAATCGAAGTTCACCTAGTAAAATCGCAGACAATCTAGCACAAAGACACTTCATAATTACTTCTTTTAATTCCTGATACTATTTTTTCTACTGTCTGAAGCAAAACCCCAGTGATGATGTTTTATGACGTTGCTGTTTCTGGTTCCCACGACACAGGGTATCCTAGTGTGGGGCCAGAAGCAATGTATATAAGTAATCTGTATGTTCATGAGGCAGTATAATAAGATGGCGCATGTGGGCGGCAGGGTGCCGGGCCAGGTGACGGACCGGCGCACGATGCTGGGCGAGCTGAACTGGATCTTCACGGCCATCACGGACTCCATCGCGTGGAACTCGCTGCCGCCCGAGCTGTTCCAGCAGCTGTTCCGCGCGGACCTGCTCACGGCCAGCCTGTGCCGGAACTTCCTGCTGGCCGACCGCATCATGAGGTGACCAGCGGCCAAACGAAACACCCGCCCGCCCCATACATACACCGCACCGCAATACTACATTTACTTACCGCATTGCCGTACATAATTGCACGACATGGCGCGTGTTCGCTCCAACGAGGCACATTAGTTGCGAATAGTTTTCTACTATATAGTTCTTGGTCTTACGTCTTGTTTTGGGGCTATGATAATACTATCAAAAACAATATTGGAATGGCATAGCATAATGTAATATGTATGCTTATTGAAATGCATTATTTTTTTATTGCATTTTGTGTACTTTGTATTTTGTCGTATTTATTTAGATAATCATTTATGAAATTCCCACAACACACAAAGATATACAATAGACAGGCATGGCATGCTAACAATAATATTCAAAATGAATCATAATAGTAGGGGAGCCCATGATGCTAAATCGAGATTTACTCGAGCGTCATAGAGAGACCTATTTGATTATGAAGTTTAGATGATAAGAAGAAAAAAATGTCAAATAATATATACCTTTTCATCGGTGTGGAGAGCGAATATAGATTTTCAAAAATGTAAAAAAAAACTGTTGCATGGACATACTCGAGCGCGTCAGATATTGATAGCATCTATATCCTGTGTATTTTTGAAAATGTACGTATGTTAATCTGATTGTTTCAATGATGGGGGTGGTCGTACGTAAGGGTTGAAAATGAAAAAAGAAAAAATTACATCGAGCGCGTCAGATTTTCTAAGGGGATGTTATTTGCACCTAAAAAAAGCTCTTATATAATAATCTGACGATTTGGATGTAACCCAAACTCGCGGCCACTATTTAGAATGTGCAAAAAAAATTCGCCATGTTGAAATACTCGAGAGCGTCAGATTAAGATATATATGGTTCTTCTTGATGCCCTAGACGTGCTGTCTCATAATCTGACGATTATCTAGACGGATTCGCCTAATCTGACAATTAAAAAAGTTTTTTTTAATATTTTTTCAAATAATTGAACTTAATTAATTGAAAAGCTGAATAAATAGCATCCAAATAAAAAAGTACAGGTTTTTAAGTATAATGCTTGTATTTATAAGAAAATAATTTTAAAAAAATTAATTTTTGTTGCGTAGTTTTTTTTTTATCCATCATCTTCTTCATCGGTAGAATCATATTCGTCCTCTGGCTCGATTCCATCCTCATCCTCCGGATAGCTGCACGCATTAAACTTTACCTATTATTTTTTCTTACTTCGGCTTATGGAAATCGTCAGATTTTATATTTTTCATTATCCTTGAATTATTTTCTTCAAAATAAAAAAAAAATTAGCCACGCTCGAGAAAGTCGAGATAACGTTTTTTTTTTCCAAGTTTGTAACCTTCTTATTTCTCTACGTCACGCGAAAATTATCAGATTAGTGGAATATACACTTTTTAGCATGTAATTAAGTCACCCTACCTTAATCTGACGCGCTCGAGAATTTCTGATGATCATTTTTTTTTACTAATCTGATCCTTTATCCTTGACAGGCGACCATATATATGGGGCTCATATTTGGTGGAGGTACTTACCTGGTACAAGGTATCTCCCTGTATGTTAATCTGCCGCGCTTTAGTAACTCCCGAAATCCCCTCTTGGGCTCCCCTACCATAATAAGAAGATTTTCCTAAAATAACGATTAGCTCTGAGTCATTGTTATGGCAATATAAAAGGTACCCGAACTCAGCATATGCTGCAGTTATTGCAAAGCAATCTCCTGCAGTGCTGGTTTTCAGTCAGGATCTCTAATAGACGCAACGAGGGCCAACGGCATCGTTGAGCTGTCATTCCTTCATCATTATCATCATCATCATCAACCCATTATGTCCCCACCGAGGGGCACGGGTCTCTTCCCTGAGGAAGGTATAGGCCATACTTCACCACGGGGGCCAAGTCCGGATTGGTGGAGGCTTGTAAGACTAGTGGCTGGTCTTATTGTCAGAAGTTTTCAAGCCGCCCCTAAAGGCCTCTGACTTGGCTTAACGACTGCCATCTATCGACGGCAGCCGGCACCAACTGCTTAACGTACCTTGCGAAGCACGGAATCGCTCGGAAAAAATGTCACTAGCGTTAGTCATAGACGGTGACCCATCCATAGACTGAACGCGCCGTATGTTGCTTAACCTTAGTGATCGTTCAAGATCACTCAGGCAGCCCAGGCTACGAGCGATGTTTTTTCTTACTAGAGCTTAAAAAACTAAATTATATAAAACAAAATTGAATTATTTATTTTTATTTATTTATTTAATCACTTACTTCTACACTATATTACTACACTTTCTACAATAAATTATAGTACTTGTTTATGGTTGCTGAATGGTGCTAGTATGCATAAGTACTTAAAGTGAAAGTGATCTGTCAGGATCGTGGCAAGTCTTCTCTATTCTTTGCTTATCCCTCTAGCATACAAGGGTGGGCTTATGTAGGTATGTGTATTGTATTAATTAAGTAGATTCTCTCGTTCTTTCTCAGAAAGAAGGGTTGTGTCCAAAAAGCTAAAAATGCAGTAAATAGGTATATGTCGATGAAGCGAAAGTGATTTGTCAGGATCGTGGCAGGGGGCAGTCCTCTGTCTCTGCTGCTCCTCTGGGTTACAGGCGTGAGCTTGTGTCTTAAAATCTGTAATTTAAATATCTATACCGGCCGTCGAGCACATGTATTGCATGTATTACTTTTGGATTAGCTGACTGTTGTTTTGTGTCGTTTTCCTTCCACCTGTACTATTTGCTCAAATTATGGCTACCTGTGAAAACTTTTTGTTGGCTTTCTATTCAATGTGTTAGTGAAGGCTGTCAGACACTAGTAAAGAGGAGTTTCAAAAATTTATGACAACGGTCATTTTGGCATGTCCTTTGATTTAATATTGGTTTTACTTAAGACTATGGAGCATTATGATATTTGTTTATCAAGTAGCTGAAAACTGCGGTTTTGTAGTCCATCTTTATTATTTTAAAACTTAATTAAAACAAAAGAAAACAAAAATATTTCGTGTTTTAATTACTCAGCCCCCATGTTTATCACTGTCCCCAGTGCAAAGTCAAAATTACTGATAATGATTTTTGTGAAATTTTCTTTGCTACTTGGCATAATTTTGATGTTTTTATAAAACTGTGGAGCGTATTATTTTGTTTTGAGGCCTAATTTTATGCTTAAACCTACTATAATCTAAACAAATTTCAACAAATATATTGTCCCCGAAATATGGTATTTCCGGACATTTCGGTTTTGTTACCACTATTTTTAAATAAAATTATTCTACCAAAAAATAGTTTTTGTCTTCGTATTATGGCAATATTAACGCTCGTTGGATCGCCCATTTTGAATACGGCATGACAGTGCATTTTTATCGGTGGTGTCAGGTGGATGTGCGACATACTGGACTGGAGCAAAGTTCACCGTCAGGTTTGTGATGAGGGTTTAATATCCTTACTATCTTTATTTAACACAAAATATCGTTGTAAGATAGCGTATTTTTATGCGGTAAAGTAAGTTAATTATTTTAATTTACCGTAAAATAGAATGCTTTTAAATATATTTTTGAATGTAATGAAAGCGCATTATGTTACTTCGGTTTTGTTACTACTGACAAGGTAACATATAGACGGACCATCAAAGTAACAAAACCGACAGCATAAGGCTAGTTCCATATCAGTGACATGTTACATTTTTTATTTATCTCAGATAGAATCCTTGCAAAGTTAAAAATAACGGCCTAAGAGATTTTTTTATATTTTGTTTTACAAATGAGTAAATATTATTATTATTACTGAAGGGTGTATTGCTTATTCGCTAGATTTTTTAAAATAGTGGAGATAAATATTGAATGAAATTTTTTATGATGGATCGTGTGAACAATTGCCGACCCACTATAAATAACTTTTTAACACACATTATTACAAAGAAACTTACATCTAAACGGGAGGACTTATCTCAAAAGAGAGAAATCTTCTAGCCAACCCAAACGGCGATTAGGAAAACTAATCTTGATAAATATCAAATAAAACAGAATTACACAACTAACCAAATAACTAACCTAACCATTTACACATACAATGATATTTATATACATTTATTTTTTCAGAATTATGCCACTAACAGCCCGAGAAAAAATGCGTAGGTATAGGGAGAGGTTGAAAACTGAAAATCCTGAAAAGTATGAAGAAAAAAAATTTACCTAAGTACTTTGTTTTTAATTTAGTATCACACATTAAAAATTGTTTAAAAATTACAAATTAAAATATTACATTTTACGGTCTTCTGAACTATGCCTTACAATTTTGTTACTGTCGGTTTTGTTACTGTCCCTGAATTATTTGATGCAATTTTAAAGATTATCTCGTGAATTAAATCTTATTAACTACATGTATTGTGTCGAGGATAAAAATAATAAATATTACCTTTTCTAATATTATTCCTGGTTTGATATATCTCAATTTAAATAAATAAAATTGAAAATATATATGGATTTGGAGCAACAGTAACAAAACCGAATTATAATTGAATTTTCTAAACATTTTCAACATGTTTTGGGCCTTATAATTTAATTTAATAACGTAAAATGACTGTATTCATTCCAATAAATAAGTGAGAGAGACATAATGTGTTTAGTTTAATTTCTATTTAACTTTAAATATGGTAACAAAATCGACTCAAATTAGTTACATGCTCTAATATTTCTTATTTTTTCGGTAATTAGGGCTTTAAACTAGGAAAAAATATTTAATTTCTAAAAAATTTATAGGTTTGCTATTTTGATTTAATTAATGAAACCACCTTACAGCAATTTTTTTTTTTAAGCTTACCTTTTTCGCCTTGTACCATATTTTTGAAACTCCTCTAAAACACTAGTTTTAAGCTTCGACTACGAAGCCACGTGAGGCGTGTCAGGGTCACAAGTGAGCCCTCCTGCAGGTCGTACAACTGCACGCCGGTGTCGTCCCCGGCGCTGCCGTCGCTGGCGGCGCACCCGCTGTGGGCGGCCTGGGACCTGGCGCTGGACCTGGCGCTGGCGCAGCTGCCGCGCCTGCTGGCCCCCCCGCCCGCCCCGCGCGCCACCTACCAGCACTCGCCCTTCTTCCGCGACCAGCTCACGGCCTTCCAGGTCTGGCTGGACCGAGGTACGTGCCGCTTGCCGCTTTTGAATAAAGGGCGTAGTGATGACGTTCAAGTGTTTAATTTGATCAATGTGTACCGTCGCAATGATTGCCATTTGTGAGCGAGTTCAGTCGTATAGTTTTTTCTAGCGTAAATGTGAAATACTCTCACATACTTAATACGAATCGTTCGTAGCTTGGCTGCCTGAGTGATTTTAAACGTTCACGAACATAGGGCGCGTTCAGTGCATGGATGGGTTACTGTCTATGACTAACGCTAGTGGCATTTTTTTCGAGCGGTTCCGTGCTTCGCGAGGCACGTTAAGTAGTCGGTGCCGGCTGTCGTCGGTAGGTGGCGGTCGTTAAACCAAGTCAGAGGCCTTAGGGTGGCTCGAAAACGGCCTATACCTTCTTCAGGGAAGAAACTCGTGCCCCTCGGTGGGGTTTTAATGGGTCGATGAGGAACTTAATATGGCCCGACCGATGCGCGTTGCGCCCGTGATAACGGATGGCGCCGGCTCGCCCGCACGTTCGTTGCAATTGGCTGGCGCGATTTATGATGTGTGTGGCTTGCTTGCTTGCAGGCGGCGCGGGTGCGGGGGGTGCGGGGGCGGGGGCGGGGGCGGGGGCGCCGCAGCAGCTGCCCACGGTGCTGCAGGTGCTGCTTTCCACGCTGCACCGCGTGCGCGCGCTGCGCCTGCTGGCCGCCTTCGTGGCGCGGGGCGGGGGCGGGGGCGGGGGCGGGGGCGGCGGCGGGGGCGGGGGCGGGGGCGGAGCCGTGCGGCAGCTGCTGCGCGTCGGGATATTCCCCTACATGCTGAAGCTGCTGCAAGCCTCCGCCGCAGACCTGCGCCCCAACATGCTCTACATCTGGCACAAGATCATCGCACACGACCCGGTGAGCGAGATCTCTTTACACTTACATACAGGCACATTTTACAATTACATTCGACTACCTCTGTGGCGTAGTGGGAAGCGCATCCGCTTACCGTGCGAGAAGTCCCGGGTTCGATCCCCGGCTGGGGAGAAAAAAAAAACTCCAGGTCTTGGATGTTTACATGCGACGTCGCTGTTTCAGAAATCAGAAACAGCGTCGTCACATGTAAACATCCAAGACCTGGGTTTTTTTTTTCCGGGACCTCTCGCACGGTAGGCAGATGCGCTAACCACTGCGCCACAGAGGTCGTCGCTTCATTCGATTTTGATCAGTGCATCGGCTCGATTGTCCGAACCGAAGCGGTAACTACTAGCTGTGCCCCGCGGTGTTACCCGCGGTTCATCGATTTTCCCGTAGGAATAAGATATTTCCCCGCGGTAAAACGTAGCCTATGTTTTAATCCAGGGTATCGGCTAACTCCATACCAAATTTTATTAAAATCCGTCCAGCCGTTTCAGCGCTAAAGACGCTGAGACGTTTATAATATTAGTGTGATGTTATTTTCTTTGCCTTCTTTAAAGTTCGATATGTCAAAAAGAAAACATAAAACCTTTATGTCAGAAACTTTTATCTCGGGAAAGGGCGCAAAAATCGAGTTGATATTAAAACCGTATATTCAGATCGGCGGTCTCTGAAAAATTCAAACTGCTAAGTTTTACGACCGTTTAGACCGTAAAAAAAACGTATATCTTGACACTAAAGCTCGAGAAGAGTTCTAAAAAACTGCCTCAGTGCCTCAGTGGACGAGCCAGACTCGTTCCTATCCAGTTTTGTTTTTAAATTTCCATTAAAGCAATCTCATTCATGGTATTATTTTTTAAAGAAGTCAGAATCATCCAAAATATAAAGCTTTACATGCTCTGCGTCTTACTAGATCAAAAATCCGAAGTTCAACAAAATCCAATATTTTTGAAAATACGATGATATTATTGCAGAGTTGTCAAGAGGATTTAGTCAACGCTAAGGGTCACAAGTACTTCCTGGCAGTACTGCAAGACCCCACCGTCGATGTGAGTATCAAACTGGCACACTCGCTAAAAACTACCCACATTAAATACATGACCGTGTACGTATAGAGTATCATATTATGAGATTTAAATATTTCTTTAAAGGATTACCATCTATCGTCAATTTTAATTTCGTTAATGACACTAAGACAATTTTTACTTTAAGGCACTCTCTCAAAACTAAATTTGTATGTGTACAATTGCAAAGCATGACATGTATTTATTATTATTATATTCGAAACTCATGTTTGACAACTAAATATTATTACGAGTATGTTTATGTGATATTGTTAACAATGACGCAGGCGACGCACCGCACGATGGCGGCGTTCGTGCTGGCCGGCGTCGTCAACGAGTACCCCGTCGGGCAGGACGCCGCGCTGCAGGTACCGCGCACTAACACTCGCGCACACTAACACTCGCTCACAACAACTCTCGCTTGACACTAATGCAATAGTTTCCCTTGCGTAAAGCTTTACCCGGTCCGGTGTGCGCAGGGCTCGATGATCTCGATCTGCCTGGAGCAGCTGCAGAGCCCGTGCGCGCCGCCGCCGCTGCTGCGCTGGACGTGCATCGCGCTCGGCCGCCTCTGGCGCGCGCACCACGACGCGCGCTGGGCCGCCGCCAGGGACCTGGCGCACGAGAAGCTGGCCCCGCTGCTGCGCCACCCCGTGCCCGAGGTGAGCCCCGCGCCGCGCCGCGCCGCGCCCGATGTGCTCCCTTCGCTGCTGTGGCGGCTCGCACTCGAGTTACATGCCCGCTGGGGATTTGGCATAAGCTAGCATCACTACTACACTTTATCGGTTGTCGATATCATATTGTACGGTGTAATGAAAGTAATTTATGAGTTAAGTTTTGTATACGCTGTGTGCGCAGGTGCGCGCGGCGTGCGCGTTCGCGCTGGGCACGTTCATGTCGGCGGGCGTGGGGCGCGCGCGCACCGAGCACGGCGCCGCGCTCGACCAGCAGGTGGCGCTGCAGCTGTGCACGCGCGCGCCGCTAGACGCCGCGCCGCTCGTGCGGCAGGAGCTGTTGGCAGGTAGGGGGCGGGGCGGGGCGGGGGGGGCGGCAGGGGGCGCTGTAAATTAGAACTATCCATTACATTCGTTCATATGCTCTATGTGGATTGCAATACAAGATTGTTTTTAAGGATTTTACTAGACAAGCGCTATAATTATATCGCGCGCTATAATTATGTTTTTGATGACATTCAATACGACCGCAACTATAATTGCGGGTGCCATAATATATATGATGGGGTGCAGAGAAAGAACAAGGTATGTTACTTTTTATTTTTCAAATTAGTTTTTTTTGGGGTAACACATTCGTTGTTTTAGGTAGCGTCGCTTACGATCTCAGAATACTGAAATACAACAAGGAATGTCGCATAAAAGTACGTGTTTTGGTTTGTCGGAATGGATTTCTCAATACAAATGTCCACACTTTAAAAGTTTAGAAAGCGTTTTTCTCGCAATTTCCCTGCGCCCTTGATATGGTCCACTGCGAGCTAACGCTTGCGTGTTGCAGCGCTGCAGTGGCTGGTGCTGGGCTGCGAGGCGCACTTCCTGGCGCTGGCCGTGCAGGAGCGCGCGCGCCGCAGCGACCGGTGCGTGCCAAGCGCACGCGCACGCGCACACACGCACACACGCACACACACCATAATAATGTTACCACTTTTATAAGCCGCCTCTGCAAACACAATTCTTTGGTGCACAGTAACGCAGCCCGCTTGTAAAATCAAGTTCAAAAACTTTGTGAACGTTAAAATTGTTATTTTCACAATTGATACGTAGATTATGAGAAGATGCGTTACACAATACAAAATAAAAGAGTCGTTCAAACATACTATGTTATGTTCAAACATATTATAAAGAAACAATACAGACAACGACAACCTCATTTCGTGAAAACAAACCAAAAAGCAGCAATGAATACAAACAAAACAACAGGACATTTCATTGATTCAGACAGTCAATTTGAAATAATGTTTCAGAACCTCCAGAGCCTCTATAACAAACAGAATACAATGGAAGCTTTTATCGACAGTAATCGAAACATATACAATGCATACGGAATAACAGAATCTTGGCTTACCAAAGAGAAATTAAAATATGTACAATTCAACCAATACAAAATTGCAGCCTCGTTTTGTAGGGAAATAAAACGAGGTGGTGGTACATGCATAATTATCCAAGATCACATCGAAAGTATTGACAGGACCGATGTAGCTAATTTGTCTGTAGAATATATTATAGAAGTATGTGCAACTGAACTAATAAAAGAAAATGTTTTGATTGTAACGATGTACTGGAACGGACGAGAGGAAGAAATATTTTTTAATCAATTAGAAAAAATACTCTATCATATAAATAATAAATACAATAAATTAAAAATTATAATAGGAGGTGACTTTAATATTAATATATTGCAAAACAATACAAAATCAAATAATTTGTTAAATTTAATGAAGGAATATAATTTTTTTCAACACATAAATGACCCTACACATATAACTCCATCTATATCTTCATGCATAGACTTAATATTCACAAACTTCAAAAAGGGAATAATACATACAAAGGTAGAAGATTTTGGACTTTCAGACCATGCCGCAACAATATTAGCCATGCAGACATCTATAACGAGAGTTCAAATACAATGGAACATAAAAAAAATATTATTTCATAATAAAAACATAGAAAATTTTAAATCGAAGTTAAAATCAATAAACTGGAATGATACTATAAAACATGATAAAAATATTAATGAAAACTATAATGTTTTTAATGCCACCTTATTACAAGTTCTAAATGAACAAATCCCAAAACAAAACATCAAAATAAACAAATTATTTAAAAAACACTGGCTAACTATAGGTATTAAACAATCATGTCAAAATAAAAGATTACTAAAAATTCTTTCACTACAAGCTAACAACGAAATTATAACCAAATATTATAAACGATACGAAAAGATATTAAAAAAAGCTATCACAACTGCAAAAAAGCTGCAATATATAAATAAAATTAGAAAATCTAATAATAAAACTAAATGTATGTGGAGTATTATAAATGAAAGAACCAACAAAAAACCGAAAAAAGAGAAAAATAATATAATTTTACAATTAGACCAGACGCAAATTACAGATCCAAAACAGATAGCTAATTTATTCAATACATTTTTCTCTTCAATAGGCACGAAACAAGACCCCAAGAAACCCGTTCCAAAAGGATATTCTGTTATCCAACCTACGGAAAATTCAATGTTTATAAAACCTGTAGAACAAAAAGAAATTTTCAAAATCATCAAGAATCTAAATAATAAAAATAGTCATGGGTTTGATGAGCTTCCCCCATCCTTAATAAAACAATGTGCGAAAGAGCTAACTGAACCATTTACTATGTTAATTAACCAATCATTCAAGGAAAGCACCTTCCCCGATAAACTTAAAGTAGCTGTAATAAAACCGTTACATAAAAAGAACACAAAATCTGACCCTAACAATTACCGACCCATTGCTTTGTTACCCACAGCGTCAAAAATTTTCGAAAGAGTTATGTTTAACCGTATTTACTCATTCTGTGAAAAGTTCAAGATATTTAATGAGTGTCAATACGGTTTTCGGAAAAAAAGATCTACAATAACAGCAGTGTTTAAATTTATCCAAGAAGCGTTAGAAATAATTAATAATAAAAAATATGCAGTCGGATTACTACTCGACATGTCGAAAGCTTACGACAAAGTTCAAAATAAAATCCTATTGAATAAACTATATGGCATAGGAGTTCGCGGAGCAGCACACGCATGGCTTGCTTCTTACTTAAAAGACCGAGAACAGTCAGTAGAAATAGAGTTTTACAACTACGAGTTAAAACAAATTGAAAATATAAGGTCAGAACCTATAATTGTTAATGCATCTATTCCACAAGGCAGTGTTATTGGTAGTTTACTATTTTTAATATATATCAACGATTTACCCAAAATTTTGGACGACTCATGTATTTTATTTGCGGACGATATCTCTCTGCTCACATCATGTGAAGATAGCACAATGATAAATTCAAAATTACATAGTATGCTTTTTGACACGAATGATTGGCTAAATATACACAATTTAGAAATTAACTTCAAAAAAACCAAAATTATAACTTTCCACCCATATCAAAAACGCTCATTGGACATAGATGTATCATTTAATGGATTTAAAATAGAGGAAGTGGATAATATATCACTGTTAGGATTAATTATAGATAAGCACATAAATTAGAAAGCACATATACAAAAAATTAAATCAAAATTGTCATCCTTCGCATACGGTCTTCGAGAAGTAAAAAAAACCACTAATGTGCAAACAGCACTCGTAACTTATTACGCATACGCTTACGCCTGGCTGTCGTATGGAATTATAATGTGGGGTAACAGTACAGATGCACCGCAACTCTTCACCCAACAAAAAAAATTAGTTAGAATAATAGCAAATATAGTATCTACAGACAGTTGTAAACCATATTTTATACATTATAATCTACTTACCTTACCATCTATTTACATATTAGAAATCTCAAAATTCGTCAGACAACATAAAGAAATTTTTACAAAAAAAGAAGATGTCTCTATAAGACCCATAATACACAAAAATAAATTGTTATTACCCACCTCTCGAATGCAATTATACTCTTCCAGTACATTGATAATGGCTATTAAAATTTATAACAAACTCCCAAATTACTTAAAAGAATTAAATAACGACAACAACTTCAATAAAGATCTAAAGAAAATACTAATATCAAAATGTTAGTTAATGTAATGCATATTTCAAATAGCACTTTAAAATGTTGCGTGCCCTACAGGGTCCACAAAGATCTCATCAAATAACTGTTAAGTTAAATTGTAACAACCCTACAACTTGTGGAATGCAATAAAGTATTGAGTATTGAGTATGTCCTAAAGTATACCTTACAGATTTTATTACAAACTTATGAATGAAATGATGATAATATTTAAGATATTTAAGTAAAAGTTGTTTTCTATGAAGAAAGTAGTACAGCAGCGGATGCGAAACTTAATTACAAGGTATAACATGTGTGATAAATCGTTAAATATATGACTGTCAGTGTAGCTAAGCTCATAAAAGTAGCGTCACAAATGGCTTGTCCATTCATATTCATCATCTCATCATCAACCCATTCTATCTCCACCAAGGGGCACGGGTCTCTTCCCTGAGGAAGGTATAGGCCATACTCCACCACAGGGGCCAAGGATTGGTGGAGGCTTGTAAGACTAGTGGCTGGTCTTACTGTCAGAAGTTTTCAAGCCGCCCTAGGGCCTCTGACTTGGCTTACCGACTGCCATCTATCGACCGCAGCCAGCACCAACTGCTTAACGTGCCTTGCGAAGCACAGAACCGCTCGGAAAAATGCCACTAGCGTTACTCATAGACGGTGACCCATCCATGGACTGAACGCGCCGTATGTTGCTTAACCTTAGTGATCGCTTAAGATCACTCAGACAGCCTAGGCTACGAGCGATTCATATGTGAGTGGTTGACCAAAAAGGGACCTAGAGGGATTGGAAACCGTTATTTTTTTTATTTGAATTTTTTATCTGTGGTATTTTAGCTTTGTTTTGGTCTAACCAGAATATTTCTAGGTGCCGTAGTTATTTCTTTATGTTTTTTTTTGTGAGCCGAACACGAGTCGAAACCTATAGAAACGCGAAACTTCAAACGCGATTTTCTCGAAATCAATTATTTTGCCTTGACGTACCTTTTTGGTCAACCACTCACATATTCATATTACCATTCATAAATCCCGAGCGAATCTAATCGTCGAACTGTCAAATTAATATGGAATGACAGACGATTTGAATCTTTTTTTTTTAAACAAAACACTTTTATAATTACGTTAATTTGCCAAACTACAAAACAGGTTCTTGACGAAACGCTACCGTTATATTACAAATTTATATCACTAACTTATATTATAGCTATTAGATATTATTTTTTATTAAAAAAGAATTAAAATTCACAAGAATTCCCATACCAATCAAATAGTAATAATGGTGAGGTTTCTCCATTTACATTTACAAAAAACCTGTATTATGGGGCCTCCACACGGGCTACACTTTTGATGAACGGCCTTAGGCCGTAAAGCGAGACAGCAAAAAAAAGAGACAGAAAAATATTTCAGTTTTTTCCATTGCAAAGCGATCGTTCGGTCGTACAAAAAATATTTGGCATTATATCTCGGCTATACTAAAAATATTTATTTATGCAAAGTATTGTAAAGTCTAGCCGTAAATGCTAGCTGATGTCACCAGCTATACAGTTTCGTGAAAAGATAGCCCGTTTAGGAGCCCCATTAGGAGATGCCAGCGCTTTCTACCGATAATGTATGTAACATAAACAAGGTACAAAGTAATGGCTTCAGTATGTTGCAAACGGATGACAGGTTTGTGTGTATGCAGAGGGGGCCGCGGGGGGGGCGGCTCGGCGGCCGTGGAGGCGGGGCAGGAGGCGCTGGCCGGCGAGCGGGGCGCGCGCAAGGCCCCCGCGCACGCCGCGCTCGCGCTGCCCACCATCGGTAGGTGTGCTGGGGGGGGGCAGGGGGCGGGGCGGGGCGCGCGCAAGGCCCCCGCGCACGCCGCGCTCGCGCTGCCCACCATCGGTAGGTGTGCTGGGGGGGGGCAGGGGGCGGGGCGGGGCGCGCGCAAGGCCCCCGCGCACGCCGCGCTCGCGCTGCCCACCATCGGTAGGTGTGCTGGGGGGGGGCAGGGGGCGGGGCGGGGCGCGCGCAAGGCCCCCGCGCACGCCGCGCTCGCGCTGCCCACCATCGGTAGGTGTGCTGAGTAACTAGGGAGGGGGTCCTCAATCCATTATGTCCCCACCGAGGGGCACGGGTTACTTCCCTGAGGAAGGTATAGGCCATACACCACCACGGGGGTCAAGTCCGGATTGGTGGAGGCTTGTAAGACTAGTGGCTGGTCTTACTGTCAGAAGTTTTCAAGCCGCTTTAAGGCCTCTGACAAGTATCATAATATGATATATGTTATGCAACAAAAAGGTGTATAAATTGTCACAAAAGGCAATTGACACAGCGTTGTGCTGAGGGTGTGAACTCTTAGTGTTGATTTTCAGTCAGTATCCACGGTAAATAACAATTAATTACAATAGGGAATGGATGAAAATATCAGAAGTGCTTGATATTTTTTTTGGTGATAGGAATAACCTTTCTTAACGCGGGAAAAAAGTTTAAATTTTTTTGGCCCCGTAGTAAATTTTTAAATTTATTTAATATTTTTCCATTCGTAGTTCTGGGCTTAGTATGGCATATCAGACATATTCCTTAGTCCGCTACGTATAAAAAAAATCCACCTTGAAAAGCTATTGTCACCAGATTTTTTCTTTCATACGTAGCGGACCAAGGAATAAGTCTGATATGCAGTACTGAGCCCAGAACTACGAATGGAAAAATATTAAGATTATTTAAAAATTAACTACAAGGCCAAAAAAATTGAAACTTTTTTCTCGCGCTAAGGAAGGTTATTCCAATCACCAAAAAAAAAATCAAGCACTTCTGATATTTTCATCCATTCCCTATTGCTTTTTGACGTTTTTGTGCTAAAACGTTATTATTGAAATCAGCCCATAAAAAAAGTTCATTGTTGAACGAAAATCTTTTGCCGAAACGAAAGTCTTGTTCAATGTTTCTCAGTTGTTTCCCGTTGGAACTATTGTGACGGTGGTTTACCCGCAGACTGTAAAATAATGAGCAACGTGGAATACTCAGATTACTATTTATGGTTTTGTTATAATTTAATCGTCTGTTGTGTTACTTGTCTGTTTATTTTGTTTCTGCGTTGGCATAATCGATGTCGCTGTGAGTGACCTCTCTGCGCGTGCGCGTGCGCAGGGTTCGGGTCGGTGTACATGAAGGTGTGGGGTTGCCTGTGCGAGCTGGCGCGCGACCCGCAGCCCGCCGCCGCCGCCATGGCCGGCGACATCCTCGCGCACGTGCTCGGACAGGTCAGCCCACCACCCCGCCCCACCCCACCCCACCCCACCCCACCTCTACCGACATTACCTTATACCGCTCACTCCATCTTCTCGAAATGATGCGTTTGAATGCCCAAATTTAGAACCCGAAGCACCTATTGTTGTTCAAGCTAAAATGCATCAAAGTAATTAGACTCAGAATTAGGTTTTGCTTTCAGGTAATGCATTCATTTAATAAAAATTCGGACTTCCCTTTCACTCTTGAGAATTCGTCCTATATCTATTTCGCTCCAACCCGAACTATAAGTTTTAAAACCGAGTTTGGAACTACATACTTACTGACCTTTCAAACTCTTTGCTGCAAAACTTTTAAGTACCTAATTGTCAATTATTTGAAATTGGAACGCAAGTGCGCATTTTCATTCCTTTCCGATAGCAGTGATAAGCAGAGTGTTCTACACGGGCGCAAATCATTTTTGATGTCGGTAGTGTCGAATCCCTCGCTCCTTCAGCGATTCTTAGTTAATACTTTTTCACAATTTCACAACCTCGATGCAAAAATGTTGTTTGCGGCCTTAATAAACAATGTACTATTGTATTGCCGTAACGTGGTGACGTGCGTGTGCCGCAGCTGGACAACGTGGGGCGCGACTTCGAGATGGTCCGCAGCACGGGCAGCGGCGGGGCCGCCTCGCTGCCGCCCTCGCCCGGCGCGCACGCCGCCGCGCCGCGAGGTGAGCCCGCTGCTCGGCAGTCTAGCCCTAAACATTAGCGACACTTGTTTACTGACGACTTGGAGCATAAACTGAGTGCGGTGTGCGCAGGCGGGGGCGGGGGCGGGGGCGGGGGCGGGGGCGGGCGGCGCGCGCGCACGCAGCCCGGCGGCGCGGCCGAGCGCTCCCCGCAGCGCGACCGCGACCTGCGCGACTCCGGCTCCTCCGCTAGCGGTTGGTGTCAAATTGCATTATTTTTTTTTTATTGCACAACACCCTATGTACGAGCTAGCACCGTACATCTATCTAAGTCGCCGTATCGCTGACTGTGCACCGCGCACAGTCGAGCTCACGGGCCTCGCTGCCTGCGCCAGAAAGTTGACTTTTGCCTCTCATTAACATCAAACATGTAACTGTGCACAGTAAGAAATAAAACATGAACACATAACATCGTCAATCTACTTTCTTAAACCACCACCACCCTACAACCTACAACCTGTGCGACAGAGTTGAGTTGCACACGCTCTCCTCTACTCGTACATTTTGGTCCTTCGAGCCGGATGTACGAGCAGAGGTGGTTTAAGAAAGTAGATTGACGATGTTATGTTTTCATGTTTTATTTCTGTGCACAGTTACATGTTTGATGTTAATGAGAGGCAAAAGCCAACTTTCTGGCGCAGACAGCGAGGCCCGTGAGCTCGACTGTGCGCGGTGCACAGTCAGCGATACGGCGACCTAGAAAGATGTACGGTGCTAGCCGTACACCGTACAAAAGTACATGTCAGCACTTTTTATATGTTTCACCGTAAAGCATATGCCTTCTCTTAGAGAGAGTGAGTTTTGGTATCATCGAAATGTATATACGCCGCGGCTTGGCAATTAGAAAAAAACGTTAATTAGTTTAATGAAAAAGGCAGAATTTAGATTAAATGCTACTTTACCAATTTGGTATTGTGTTTGTTACGTATCATATTCTGGAGAATGGTTACTGATTGTCTATCGTTCATATCGTTTCGTTCGATATGAACTTCTTTAATTCCAAACTCTTGGATAGATTGCTTTTTTGAACGGATGGAGATGGACAGCGAAAAAGTTTTAAAAATGTCATGTCCAAACGAGGATAAAATAGGTAACGAAAATCGAAGAGAACAATTAACGCTACGTAGTATTGAACAAGTATATTTAGCGGATGTATGTGTGTCGCAGGCGAGACGACAAAGAAGGCGATCGTGTCGACGCAGTTCGTGGCGTGGTCGGCCAGCGTGTTCGCGCGCGGCGAGGGCGCGGAGGGGGAGGGGGAGGGGGAGCGGGAGGCGGCCGACCCCGAGAGCCGCGAGCACCAGGAGCGCGTGTGGCGCTACCAGCGCAACGCGGCGCTGCGCCGCCAGGCGCACGGTAAGGGCGCCTTCACACCAGCACGCAAGCAGTGCGGCTGGCTGCCTTCTCATTACAAACACAGCCGCGCAACTTACGGTGACGCACCTCATTACGACGATAGATTCCATCGAAGAAACATCATTGTCTCTCCTGCTTTTGTCGGTTCTCCTTCAGCGCCATAGACGTCGCGTTCGTTGTAAAAAGATACAGTACCTACCGGATCGATCCTTTGTTTTGAAATCGGCATTGAATTCAGTGTCAAATTCAATCGTTGTGCAATAAATTGTTCAAACGTATAACACATGGGTCAAAAACTGATCTCACGCGGGTGCCGCGCCGCCGTCCGCTCTAAAAAACTCGTGTCGCGCGGCTGTCACTTAGTATGCAAGTGTGCCGCCACTGCCGCGCGGCTGCCGCCAGCGACCTGTGTGGAGGAGGTGTAGGCGCCGGCGCCGGCGCCGGCAAACGGCGCAACCGTGGCCGTGCTACTTGTTTTTGATAAGTGTTTCGTAATTTATTTCCAAATATTTCCCATTTTCATTAAAAAAAACCGGTATTCTTGAGTTATTTCATTAACCCCGAGTTTCTGAAAGAGTGTTCAAATGTAACAAGAGATTAATCTAAGATTAATTAAAAATACCGGCACGTGATTGGCTGAAATTAGCTTGACGTGAGATTAACATGAGATTAACATTTGATTGCTCTTCTAGAAACCGAGCGTAAGTCTTCTTTTAATTTTCTTCTAAAATTTATGTGTTTGTGATGTCACCAGAAGATGATTAAGGATACACTTTGCATACATAAAAAAAAACAAATGTTACTTGATTTGTTATAATTTTTTTTTAATAATGCAAGAAATATACTACTCTTTGCTGACGGCATAGAAGAGTCACTTAGAGTACAAGCTTTTTTATTAAATACGAGGTGGATTGAAAAGTAATCGGCCTAACCAAGAAAATAAATACATAATAAATGAAATATATTTTTATTTTTCAACGTAATCACCATCAAGTTCAATGCACTTTTGCCATCTTCCCTTTCAAGCATTTAGCCCTTTGAAAAAAAAAAGATTCTTCCTTAGTCAAAATATGCGTCTGCTGCTGCTTTGACCTCGTCATTTGTCAAAAATCTTTGACCTCTCAAGTGCTTTTTTAGGTTAGGGAACAGAAAAAAGTCTGACGGTGCCAGATCAGGTGAATAAGGTGGATGCGGTAACAGTTCAAAGCCACAGTTGTGAATTTCTGCCATTGATTGGACAGACGTGTGAACACGAGCGAAACAGGACTTTTCTTCTGATCATTCCTGGACGTTTTTCTTTTATTTCCTCTCGTAAACGACGTAGTAAGGTGCAGTAGTAATCAGAGTTTATAGTCTGACCCCTGTCAAGATAATCAACCATAATGACACCCTTCGAGTCCCAGAATACTGAAGCCTACTTGCATCACCTTACTTGCCGACAAAATCGACTTAGCCCTTTTGGGGGGTGGTGAACCAGGTCTTTTCCACTGTTTTGATTGTTGTTTTGTTTCCGGTGTACAGTAATGAACCCATGTTTCGTCCATAGTAACAAAACGATTCAAAAAATCACATTCATCAGCTTCAAATAACTTCAAACAATCGCGTGCAATAGGCTATTTGACAGTGTGAAAAAAACAGTATTATTTATACGTATTCGAATAAATTATGTGTCTAAGAACCGCTTAAAGGCATTTTAACTAAAAAAAGAATTATGATTTGTAAAAAAACACAACATAAAATTTGATAATTTGTATCTGTATTGTATAGAAAACGGTTTGGATTGAAGATGACGTCACAAGTCAATAAAAATGGCGTCGGTCATTCATTCTTTCTTACGTTCATTGGTTGGTTGACTGGGAAGTGACGTCATAATACCAGTGCCACGCCGCAGTGACAGCCCCTTCTTATGGAGGTACTTAATGACGGCACGCTGCTCGATTTGCTCTATTTGCGGAAATGATGTAAGATTGCTTTGTTAATAAATTTATAAAATCAAAACGAATAATCGCTCACGTTTCAAACTTCACACGATTAACAGGTTTGAACTGAACTAAATAATGTGAATAGATTTGATTTTTAGAACTAAATGGATCAGTGTTATGCCGACTACTTTTCAATCCACCCTCGTATCTTAAAAATAAATTTCAAAATGGTTTTAACATTTCCGCTCATGTTCAAAAATGCAGCATAGCTAATTGCGTTGGTTCAACGATTCGAAGTCGCCGAAAACATAAAATGTCTATTATGCCGGTTACAGGGCTCCATCTTCCGTCGTAATCGATCATCCTGATGATACGCATTTACAGACTTCCAGTTTGTATCATTCAATGTTCTTTTCACCGATAAACTAATTTAATTGGTATGCAGCAACATGATAAATAAATGCTTTAAACATAGCGATTACTTACTGTATGCTGATGATCTTAAAGTGTATCGTCAAATAACGAACTATGAGGACTGTGTCAAACTTCAACAAGATCTAGATCGTTTATCTAACTACTGTTTTTCTAATAAACTTCAATTAAGTATACCTAAATGTAAAACCATTACCTTCACCAAAAAAATTAATGTTATTAACTTCACTTACAGCTTAATTAACGAACCATTGCAAAAAGTCTCGTTAATCAGGGATCTCGGCATTCTGTTGGATGACAAACTACAATTTGATGCACATGTAGATCATATTACTAATAAAGCTTACCAACTATATGGCTTCGTAATGCGTACATGCAATAATTTTAAACGCCCTGAAACATAGGGCAACATTGCAACAGCAATATGGAATCCCCATTACAATAAATATAGTGACCAATTGGAATCAGTACAGCGTAAATACCTACGTGTAGTTAGCTACAAATGCTACCATTCTCGTTTGTTATATACCAAGTTACTAAATAAATTTTCAATTTTGTCTTTGAAGGGCAGAAGGATACTTCTTGACTCCATGCTTCTTTACAATATATGTCACAATAAGTTTGACACGAACTCTTTAAGTGACCAAATATCCTACCGAATACCCAGTAGATCCCAGCGCATCCGTGATGGGTACTCCCATCGCTTGTTTATGGCTAAGCGATGTAGGACTAACGCTGGCGAGCGCGCACCGATTCACAGGTTAATGCGCACTTATAATGAATATCTACACCATATTGACCTATTTTATCTTTCTCCAGGATTATTTAGAAAGTCTGTTATTAGTACACTTTCCAACTTGGTTTAAATTCAACGTGGGTAATATTATATTAAATTATGAAATTTTCAAATTTGAAATCTCAATTTTATTTCGATTTTTTGTTTTTTGTGTCGGTTGGGCTTTGGCACGTTGATGGGCACATGTGTGTTTCTTCTTTTTGTTGTTGATACATTATTACAGCTAGCGGGAGTTAACTTGAGACTCGATCGGAATGCACGCCCACCTCCTGACGAGTGACTCCTATTTCAATCACTACTGCTTGTCTTCCGGGCGAAGTCTTGAGTTGACTCTTGCTCATAGATAGATGGATAACACTTTATTGTACATACCTAAATGTGTTGAAGTATTATTGTAAACACAGTTTACACAGTTGTAGAAATTTCCTCTCATACATCGATATAGCTACGAGCTATTATCTTCTATCTCTCTTTAATTTAGTCTATAGAAAACGCTGCTGGTTGTGCAATTACATATTGTAAATGTAATTATTCTAAGTATTTAGCCTTATTGTACAATTGTTTGTTTTCTTTCAATAAATAAAAATAAAATGATTATATAAATATCTGTGCGGTACTATCGATAAATCAGTAAATCGCTAGGAACGGAGGGCTCTTATTGACACCTAACCACTTTTGCGCTGGACGCGAAAAGAGATGCCTCCAGAGCCCGTCCACCTTTTGCGATCAATTATAATGACGTCGACGGTGCGCTCACATGTCTGCATGTGGCAGAGCCTTTGTAACAAGGTTGGCTCTGCGAGCCATATGCGAGCGCGCGGACGGTGAGCAGCGGCGATGCGGCCGTCGCTTGTGGTTGCAGGCGCGCTGCTTGGCGCGCGCGTGTGTAGTGTACCCCGGTTGCGTTGCAGGCGGGCCGCGGCTGGGGGCGCGGGCGCCCCGCTGTGTAGTGTACCCTCGTTGCGTTGCACGCCCGTGTAGTGTACCCCGGTTGCGTTGCAGGCGGGCCGCGGCTGGGGGCGCGGGCGCCCCGCTGTGTAGTGTACCCTCGTTGCGTTGCACGCCCGTGTAGTGTACCCCGGTTGCGTTGCAGGCGGGCCGCGGCTGGGGGCGCGGGCGCCCCGCTGTGTAGTGTACCCTCGTTGCGTTGCACGCCCGTGTAGTGTACCCCGGTTGCGTTGCAGGCGGGCCGCGGCTGGGGGCGCGGGCGCCCCGCTGTGTAGTGTACCCTCGTTGCGTTGCACGCCCGTGTAGTGTACCCCGGTTGCGTTGCAGGCGGGCCGCGGCTGGGGGCGCGGGCGCCCCGCTGTGTAGTGTACCCTCGTTGCGTTGCACGCCCGTGTAGTGTACCCCGGTTGCGTTGCAGGCGGGCCGCGGCTGGGGGCGCGGGCGCCCCGCTGTGTAGTGTACCCTCGTTGCGTTGCACGCCCGTGTAGTGTACCCCCGTTGCTTGTGGTTGCAGTGGCGCTGCGCGGCGCGCGCGGGCCGCGGCTGGAGGCGCAGGCGTTCCACTCCCGCTGCGCGCTGCCGCCGGCCGCCGTGCTCTTCCACCCCTACGACCAGCACCTCGCCGTCGCCACCAAGGACAACTTCGGGTACGGGCTGCAGTGTGCTAAACAAACTACTGATTGTACATCCTACTATACTGATACTATAACTGCCATAATTTAGACAAAAGTACCCATGTATTCTTGAACTTTTATTATGAATCCTAAAGCGTTTAGTACTAGACAGTACGAGCCCGGCTTTGAGTATTAAGTGGAATACGGATGGATGACAAAAACGAAACATTTCTGTCATCTTATTCCATGTGGTGACAAATGTTTGTTTTGGTTTTGTGTTCGGCGGTTAGGAGTAGTGTACGAGCAGAGGAGAGCGTGTGCAACCCTCGCTATGTCGCAAAGCAGATGTTGTTTGTTGGACGATGGTGGAAGAAGAAGTCGTAGTTAATATCTTCATGGTAGTTTATTTTATTTAGGGCACAGATTTACACTGTTTTAGCATTTTAAAGATTAATTATATCACAGTTATATGAGCATGTTTAATACAGAACTATGATACATTTCAAATCTTACTCTGTGAATAATCAATTTGGCTGTGAAAGAAAAAATTCTAGACTTGAGGGGTTAAAATCCTGTGATAACCTTGAAGCTCAAGCTAATTCATTGACTTTTCTGCACGTTTATATAACATTAGTTAAAGTAACTGAGTAACGCAGTGGAAGCTCGCGAGCTGAGGTGTCTCGTGTCGCGTGTTTCAGCGTGTGGGACTGGGGCACGGGCGCGCGGCTGCTGGCGGGCGCGTGGCGGCGCGGCTGCGGCCGCATCTCCGCGCTCGCGCACGTCAACGCGCACGACGCCGCGCTGCTGGCCGTCGGCTCGCACGCCGGACACGTGGCGCTGTACCGGGTGGCGGGGGACGCCGGGCCGGGGGCCGGGGCCGGGGGGCAACCCGCGCAGCCGCTGGCCGCGTGGCGCGCGCTGGTGCCGCGCGCGGCGCCCGAGCCGCGGCCGCCCGCCGCGGGCGCGGGCGCGGGCGCGGGCGCGGGCGCGCCGGGGGCGGCGGCGGGCGGGCGCGTGCTGCTGGCGTGGTGCGGCGTGCGGCGCACGCTGGCGGCGGCGGGCGCGGCGAGCGCGGTGCGCGTGTGGGACGCGCGCGCCGAGCTGCTGCAGCGCGAGCTGGCCACGGGCTCGGCGGCGGCCGTGACGGCGCTGTGGCGCGGCTGCGCGCGCTCGCAGCGGCTGCTGTGCGGCTTCGCGGACGGCGAGCTGCGCGCCTGGGACGAGCGCGCGCCCGCGCCGCTGCGCCGGCACGCGCACCACAGCGCCGCGCTGCTGCTGGCCGCCGCCAGACCCGACGACCACGCGATCGTCACCGCCTGGTCAGTCGCTCGGTTGGGTTAGGCGAGGCTCCCTTATTTCTTGCTGTGCTCCCCAAAAAAATTAGTGCTGCACGTATTACGATACGATCGTAAATCTCTGTCACCATAAAGTATCGACGAAACCCTATTAATAAGCCGGACTCGTCGCGTCGAATTGGTGGCACGATATCTTGTTTCCATGAGTCTAATCGTGCTTGCATCTATCCAGAATGGCACGCGACATAATAATACAATCACAAATCTAGCTGAAATTTTATTTCCATACCCAATGTACTTAAAGGGTAAATAGAAGTTCCGATCACTAAGACTATCTGTTTGTCTGTCATCAAGCTGACTCTCATGTAACGTGATAAATACACAATTGCAGTTTTCATAAATGACGTATATTTCTGTTGTAAACGCCTTAAATATTAACAGAATATTCACTTTAAAGTAAATAATGATAATAAAATCAATAATTAAGAGAGGCTCCTATACAACAAACGTGATTTCTTGGTGGGTTTTGCTCGATATTAATAGTATAAAAAATAATACATAAAATAAGAATCTGCACGTATCGCACGTAATAGGAGCGCCTCCCCATTACACTGCAACGAGACGCGGTTAACCTCCACACTAAAAAGATAATCGCGACTGCTAAACGATACCTACTCGGTGGTGCTCGGCTGCCACCAGTGTTGCAAGCGCACATTATTATATCATCAGTGTTATAACGAGTCTTTTCACGGTGCGCTGCGGCGTCAAAAACGACTCTTATGTTATTTTTGACGTTCGAAATTAACCGTCACCGTCGCCGTGACGAATGTGAAGCCGCCGTGGCTGCAGCGGCGCGTATTGTATGTGTGTCTGACTATCCCTCCCCCTCCCCCCCCCTCCCCCCCGCAGCGCCGACGGCTACGTGCGCATCTACGACGATCGCGCCGCTTCGCCGCTGCACTCGCTGCGCGCGCCCGGCCCGCTGGCCGCCGCCGAGCTGCACCCGCTGGCCGACATCATCGCATGGTACGCGCACACACGCACACACGCACACAGCCGCAAGAGATGACTTTTCTAGCGACCACCACACGAGGTCGAGCCTGCGTCGTCATATTATTGACGATTTTCAAAAAAACATTATACATAGAATTTAATTAGGAGCATGATTACGGCCGACTTGCTTTTCTTGGATGGGACTTAATTAGCAAAACAATATTCAAGAAGCTGTGCAGGTGGGCATTACTTTCTACATATAACCATTAACATGATTTCACCAACACACTAATTCTATGCAATTTGAATATTAAGTGTACGACCGTGATAATGCGTCCGAGGAATTATATTTTTATAAGGAACACCACTACTGTCCACCTTCAACTGAGTCTAACTCAATTTTTTGTAGGTTCTTCCATACTCTTGAAAAATTGAAAGAGGTCGTGGGTTCGATTCTCACTGGGCCCCCTCGTACATTTGTACAATAGACCTCAGTCTGGGTGTTACCATACCACAGGGTATCCTAGTTTAGGAGCAGGTCAAGTGATTGTGTCCAAGTTATTATTAGTTATTTAATTATTGAAATCTACTTGGCACTGTAATCGAGAAAAATTAAAACCCAGAGGAACCTACCCACAGGATTCCCAAAGGAGTCATAAAACCAATGAAATAGAATAGCGTAGAGCCTAGTGCAGCCACAACTGTACTGACCGCGCCCTTGCTTGCAGCGGGTCCGTGAGCCAAGCCATCAGCCTGTGGGACCTGCGCGGCGGCGCGCTGCACACCATCAAGTTCCACGAGGGCTTCATGGGCGCGCGCATCGGACCCGTCTCCTGCCTCGCCTTCCACCCGCTCAGGTCGCCACGCACACCTTTCATTACCCTACAACTTTCGTAACCACTGCATATTATCACCTTCATTCCGGACGTACCTACTTCCCTTTTTTTTTCTCAACGAATCACAGGGGATACGTTTTCGATTTAATAACAAACGAGGGAGAATGTTCTCGAAGAACTTCTAGTTGGAAAAAATGTATGAATTAGATTTGTTGTAATATTTCGTAATAGACTCAATATATTTATATCGGAAATCAGAAATTGATTTCAACGTTAAGAATTTCCATTCTCTTTGTTGAATGTCAATGTACATACACTTATGTATAATGTTAGCCGCCGCCTTGGGGCCGAGGGTAGTGGAGAAAAAGGCAGCGAAAAAAAACTCCACATATTTGTTGAATACCGACAACGTCTAAGCGGAGTCAATTAAACAAAGATAGAGGACGTTCTCGGAGTACATTCTTCCACGGCCCACCTCTACTCACACGTAATAAATTCGTTACATAAAAGAAAACAGAACGGAAATACACTAACCAAATTTGATAATATTTTATTAACTTAATGTGTAGTGCTTACGAAAGCCTTAGTTCCAATTTATTTTATTATTCATAAGATATAATACGAAGAATCAAATATATTTGTAATTGATTTTTGTTACCAACTCTTCGAAGTCCCGAAATCGAATTACTTTTCCGTTGAAACTTTCTAGACTTGTAATACCCATATGAAGTCAACAACTACCTGTGGGCTGCGTTTAGGGCTTCTAATCCAAGAAAGTGTACTTAACATAATAATATATCATATTTTACCTGCATTAATGAATTGATTGATTTATAATTAGTCATTTTTAAACTAAATAGCATTGTATTATACCTTTTGGGAATCGCTCGTAGCCCCGACTGCCGGAGTGATCTAAAGGTGGGTCTACGCTAGACGAACCGAGCACGAGCGAAGCACGAGCCGAGCCGTTCGCGGCGTCAAGTGTGGACGTACAACGAACCTACAATGATCATTTTCCTCAAACGTAGTTTTCCGCAGTGTGCTCGCGGATCGCGAAGCACTATTATAGAGTAAAAAAATGTAATTCTAAATAATAAAAATGTTATTCAAAAGTGAGATGCAGGTGCAGGTGCAGGTGTAATAACGTAAGGTGTGGCACGTGGCAGGTGCGCGATGGCCGTGGGCGCCAAGGACTCGACGGTGTCGGTGTACGTGTCGGAGCCGCGCCGGTGACCCTCGCTCTACAGCCTGCCGCTGCCCTTCCACTCGCCCGCGCTCGGCGCAGGTACCCGCCCCGCCCTCAGAGATACTGTCTACCTAGCACTAAATATTACGGCTGTCTAGGAATGCAATTTTGGACCTCAGCCCAATAGCCATGTGTGATACGTCATAAAATAGGTCTCAGCGAGCTGAACAAAAGTTACTATGACGCCAACAGTCAAATGTTTGTCGTTTCGGAGTTATAATTTATTGAAAATGTTAGTTTTTTTTTTCAATACAACTCCGAAAGGACAAACATTTGGCTGTAGGCGTCATAGTAACTTTTGTTCAGCTCGCTGAGACCTATTTTATGATGTATCACACATGGCTATTGGGCTGAGGTCCAAAATTGCATTCCTTTGACAGCCGTAATATTTATTTCTTTTAGTTCTTCTGAAAACGGCTCATTGCGGCAGACTGCCAGCTTGCTTGCACGGTATTTCGACATTTTACATCTACGGTTTGACTTTTTTGTATACAACCAACTAATCCATCAGTCACACAATCACTTATTATCGCCCAATCAACGTTCACATGCGCGCACAGAAAGAACCAATCAGAGTAATTTAAAGCGCATCGCTCATTACATTGGACTGGGACCGTGTTTGAGATTGAATTTTGTAGGAAGAAAATTAAATACTTTTATGGTTTTTTTATTCATAGCCCGCGCTCGCTCACCCTCATTTGCGTGCACTCTATCGCCTTCTTCAGTACGTGTGCTACAGAGTTTATTTAAAATTACAGGTTGTTAACAGTCCACCCAGTGAGGAGGCATCGGCGGGCGCGCAGCGCACTCGCCGCGCGGCAGCTGCAATATTGTACAAATATCCCTAGGGTAGTGTTTCGGTTAGTGTACGCGTGCGTCGGTCGAGGTGCACTGTGGACACTTATCGTTTAGCTTTTACGAACATTTGGTGCTACTTTGTGCGAAAGCTTCGCGTAGTATTTGCGCGATGCAGTGTACATAGAATATTGCATTTAGTGGAAGCTAGCCTGAGGGATCTTAGCGGGCTGAAACTGAAATTACACTATGGCATCTATCTATATCTATTACACACAAGTGATGCTCAGCTTAGAAGATTTACATTTTTTTGCGCTTGTCAGATTGGCTGCATACTTGACAAATGGTTCGCTGGATCTATGCTAGGGCCGCATAATTTGTCGTCGTGTATTTGAGACAATTCCGGAAATATTGCTACATTGAAATATTAGAATTGGGTTTAAATTGATGAAATACATAGGAAGAATGGATTTTAATGATTAGTATAAAAATGATGTATTTCTATTAAGCAATCCATATTAGATTATGTTGATTTGTTCAAGAGAACAAAATATTTTAAAATCATGTTGCTTACGCAAACAAAATTCACTCAAACTGACTGTCCTCCATAGGAACAAAGTATCTGTAATGCCTTTCCATAACCAAATTATCCATTATTTTTAAAATATAAAGTGTTATTCTTTTTAGTGTTAAAACAACATTATTATGTAACTCTCAAGCACACTAATTTGTTGGTCTCCATACACTAATGACAAATTAGTGAACTTTCTTGTAACTATGCAGCAACAGTGTGTTCATTAGATACTACAGTTTGTTTTTAAACAAAGCTCTTTCAGTTGTAATTAAGTGTAACAGAGTAGAGTTCCTAAAATCTAGGTAATAAATGCCTTTTTTACCTTTTACTAATATTGTTTGTAAAAATGTTCATCCCAGATATTTTGTAATATTTTTTATAAGTATTTCATCCTTCTACTGTAAATACTGTATCAACACCATTTGATTTTAACATTTATGTGAAAACTAAATTAAACATACAATATATTTCACGATATTGCTGATGACGTACCGATACCTCCTATCTCATTTGTGGTACTTCATCATCAATATACAGTCGGGGTCTGAAAATGTTTACCACCTTAAGGTTCATAATTGTACAGACAATTATACGACACAAGGTCGATATTTGTATTGATTTGATTAGATAAAGCTTAAAGCTCAGAATAAAGAGTTGAGTACCAACCTTCAAAGTTTAGAGCAAACCTTCTTCGCTTCCTCAAGGAGGTTTTATTTTATTTATTTTGTAAAAATAGTATTCAATATATTTTAAAACTTTCTATTTTGACAGAGTTTTGATCTGTGTCATTTAAACAAATGCAATAATTTTAAAATAAGAAATGAATTTAGATACTTGTTAGAATCGGGGCTTCGGAACTTTGAAAGGTAATAAGTACATTGTTAAAGCATTATAGACTATAATGCACATCTTGCGACAAAGAATCAAGTTTGAAAATTGGTAAACATTTTTAGAACCCGACCGTACAAAAGGAAATTAATGCCCCATTTGATTCTGGCATAATTAATTTCAATTAAAAGCTATGCAATTAAAATGCTAGGTTTTATTGGAATGATTATAGGTGGAGTGAAATACCATTTATAATTTCACTATGCTAATAAAAAATACTTGTACCAAAATTACAGTTGATTTGATTTGACTGTTGCCATACATATAATTATAAAATTAGTCGTAAGCGCGAAAGTGTAAGTGTAAGGAACCAGTAGTCAAATTGTGTGAAATGCATGAACAAAACTAAAATGTAACAATGCCGTTTGTTCATCATTATGTCTTAGAGTAGGTACCAATGCATTTCTGTATCAAATGATTTGCTTTTTACAAATATAGGTACATTATACATAATATTAATACTGTTGTTGTTACAATAAAAAAATGTAATGAAGATGCAGTTTTATTTTTAATGCGATACAAAATTCTTCGTAGCCATTCTACTTATAATTAGATCTAACAGGTCCTCATATGAGCTTATATCGAGCTTATTAAGTTTGTAGGCCACTTTGAGTCTGTCCATGTCGGTGAGGTCTGCGAGCTCCGAGAGCGGGCGCGGCTCGCCGGTCAGCCGCGGCAGCACCTCCTCGCGCGGGTCCTCGCTGTCCGTCGTCAGGAAGCAGAGCAGCACATCTTCGTCGGCGTCGTCTATTCCGAATTGGGCGAAACTCTGTGTGATCTTTTTGGATATGGAGAGGTTGTAGAGCAGCTCGGAGTAGACGGAGCGCGTGACGAGCGCGCCGCGCGCGGCCGCCAGCGCGGCGCGGTTGGCGGCGGCGGCCAGCTGCTGCGGCGCCAGCACGAGCCGCGCGCGCACTGCGGCGCAGCGCCAGCCCGCTACCACGCCGGCGCGCAGCTCGCCCGCGTTGCGCACGCCGCGGTACAGGTACACGTGCAGCCGCGCGCCCGCGCCCGCCGCGGCGTCCAGGGCGCACGAGTAACACTCTGCCATAGCTCTAGCCTAGCGCACCATCTATAATCAAAGTGAAAACTTTCCCGAATCTCGAGGACAAAAACAAAACACCACAGAAATAAACGAACCTGTAGATGTGTGTGTTCTGTGACCTATCATATGTTTTTGACAGATGACAGTTTCACGGTACGTACAGCGCCACCAAGTTATCTGTTCAGCAAAGGTAGTAGGTACGAGGACGCGAGTCGCGCGCGACAACGTCAAAAGTCGCGAGAATTTGACAGTTAATGTACTGGAAAGTCGCGACTTTTGACGTTGTCGCGCGCGACTCGCGTCCTCATACTACCTTTGCTAGTGGGCAAAATTGTAACTATATAACTACATACTTAAATGTAAATCCCATAGATATCTGAATAGTAAAGAGATTGGACATACCGTTCCAAGGCTTGAGACGTAAGTTTGCTCAGGGTGCAAACACTAACTTCATTTGAGACATCTAAACGAGCGCGTCAGACGTGTCAGAAACAACTTCGTTTTGTTAGAAATGTCGGCCTGTGCGATCGTTTTTTGCAAAAAACGCAGTGAAAAAAACACTTATTAAGTTGCTTAAAAAGTGGCTTAAAACACCACTTATTTCTAATAAAATAATATTTTTATCGTAATAATTCAACAACAGATAGATAGCGTAACCATGGAGATATTTCATCATACTTCTTTGTTCCTTTCTCATTCGAAATGCATGAGCGTGATAAAGACAGAAACAATTTGTGACGGAACTAGTGGTGAGATGTTTAGGAGGTCAATATCGATAATATTATGTACTTCCACCGTATCCAGATTCATTGTGTATGATGTATTTTTTTTAAGCTGTTTCTATAATTACTGTTTAGATTTCCAAGCAATCCAAAAGTTAAGAAAAAATAATGACATCAACGGGCCGAGGACCATGACGATGACGGTGGCCAGTAAAAAAAAGCACAATATACCTACTATGTCCATTTAAGGAAAACGATTAAAGAGTTTTGCCAAAAAGTCGTCGACTTTTGATTGGGCAGTACCATCACTGAAATTGCCTGATTTCCCGGTAACGGTGAGTAATTCTTTAAGTATTTTATTATTCTGCCGAGTTAAGTTTATAGGGTTTATACCAGACATTTTATTCTACTTTGACTTAATTAAACACACACCAATATTTATTTTCAGGCGTCTCCAAGACAGGATTTGGTGTCCAACGATATTGACATGGAAGTCTGTGAAAGGCCTGCAGGATGAAGTGCAACTGGTCTCGGCAGTAGCCGATTTTCACCAATATGAACAGGCACCGCTAAATAATCACCTAGCGATTTTAATCAAAGCGGTAATCGAAAAATATATAAATATCCGGCTCCATTACCTGACGAAAAATCTCGTACCTATATTATCCAGACAAGTCCTCAGTAAATACTTACATTTTGTTGGAGAGTGACTTTATTATTATTTTTTTACTTTTTCTTTATGATTAATAAAAATACCAAAAATAGACGTGTTATTTATTTTCAACCTTTTGCCACATATTTTTCGGTTCTAAAACAGGTGCCACGCACTGATTTTATGTTTGCACAAACACATTGACAGCTCCCGTCGTTGACATAACCTTGTTTGCTTCTGCTTTGAGCTGTCAATGTCATTGTCACCACAGATTATTTTTTTTTATACGTAGCAGACCAAGCTGATATGCCGTACTGAGCCCAGAACGACGAATGGAAAAATATTAAGATTATTCAAAAATGAACTACGAGGCCAAAAATATTGAAACTTTTTTCTCGCGATATGGAAGGTTATTCCTATAACAAAAAAAAAATCAAGCATTTCTGATATTTTCATCCATTCCCTAGGTACTCGATGCACCTAATTATCGATGACTTATCGACTAAAATCTGGCCCAGCCTAGAGTGTGGTTGTGTGGGTACCCATGAAGCCCATTACAGCGCCACTAAGTTATCTGTTCAGGTGGGCAAAATTGTAACTAACTAATTAATTGTAAACCCTGTTCCCCATTTTTTTTTTGTTTGTTTTGGATTTATAGATATATTTTCATTAAAATTGAAAGACGGGTTAGAATATTCTTATTTTTCTCGGTAAATTTCTTAAATGTTACTACTAAATTTTCCACTAGCGCCGCTATCAACTGAACAGATAAGATGATGACACTGTACACAATGAAAAAATAAGGTATAAGAATAAGAAATAAGGAACAAGAAATAAGGAATAGCGGAATCCAGCGGCCGTAGCATGCCTATCTCACCATGCCACTCGTGCGTGAGTCACCACTACTGAGTGGCATTTTGTGACTCGAGAACGCGTGTCACTCAGAGCCGCGCGCGACACCCTACAGAAACGCCACTCGGGCCATGTGACTCACCAGTGTTACTCACCTTTTTGCGAGAAACCTAGCTTTGAATGAACGGAAAATTTAATTCATTCACTCTTTTAACCTGTGTGAACGCTGTTGTCTGTGACTTGTTGACATTTGAAGTTTGTGTTTATTTTGTTTCTAAACTATATTAAACTTAAATTGAAAGATTTCACGGTTAAAAAACAGTGCCATGTCGATGTATCGGCAGAAATCCTTATATGTATTAGTAGCATTCTCACTACATAAAACTTGGGAAAGGTTCATAAAAATGGCAGCGCATCGCCATCTCAAGTAGCGAACAGGAAGTTTACAAATAAGGACAGCAAACGTGTAAACCACTGCCTACTAAGTGCTCAGGTGCCTCCACGAGTTGAAAAAGTTTCCACAAACAATCGAGTTACGATACAATCGTCATAGCAACTTCCAAATGTTGACGCTGAACTTGTCAGCAGTGGACCGTGCAAGGGCTTGAACTATGTACCAATAGCTTACAATCACTTTAAGGAATGGTTAAGGGGAAGAACCGACAACTAGCATTTTGAACACCTGTGAAGTTTGCCAGAGAACGCAGCTGCAGTGCGGATATTATGACTTAAATTGCTACAACATACAGTTTACAAAAGTATACAATGTGGCTTGCCATGTCTGAGAAGATATACAATGAAGTTTAGTGCCAAAAAAACCTAACCATGGGATTAACCAACAACTTGTACCTACACTACTCTACTAGGCTAAGGATGTCACAAAGAACATCCATCCCTATGAGAATTATTTACTGTCAGTGTGGAGATGTGTTGGCACACCATCATCGAGAAACTGCAATACCCGCGGTTTCTGGAGTATCAAAGATGAATACTTTTGAAATCTCCGTTCTCACCATCTAACTTTCCCGGAGAGTTCATGAAATACTCTGTTTTTTTTTTTAAGTTTGTCGACCTCATTTGGAGAGGGTGGCGGGGGATGAAATTCAATTAAGATAAGATAAAAAATGTTTAATTGCACACAAAACAAAACATAACATAACATAACATTTACACACAGGCACATACATTGCTCCTGGCCCCACACTAGGATACCCTGTGTCGTGGGACCCAGAAACAGCGACGTCACAAACATGTAAACATCCAAGACCTGGGTTTTTTTTATCCCCAGCCGGGATTCGAACCCGGGACCTCTCGCATGGTAGGCAGATGCACTAACCACTCCGCCACAGAGGTCGTCACTGTTTTTATTAAAGTAAAAATATACAAACATGTTTTCCTGCGTTAATTTATTTGCTTTCTGCCATGAATAATGTAGTATTGAAAGTAGTGTGGGTATTAAAATTCACAAGCAAGGCATACTACTATGTCCATTTAAGGAAAACGATTAAAGAGTTTTGCCAAAAAGTCGTCGACTTTTGATTGGGCAGTACCATCACTGAAATTGCCTGATTTCCCGGTAACGGTGAGTAATTCTTTAAGTATTTTATTATTCTGCCGAGTTAAGTTTATAGGGTTTATACCAGACATTTTATTCTACTTTGACTTAATTAAACACACACCAATATTTATTTTCAGGCGTCTCCAAGACAGGATTTGGTGTCCAACGATATTGACATGGAAGTCTGTGAAAGGCCTGCAGGATGAAGTGCAACTGGTCTCGGCAGTAGCCGATTTTCACCAATATGAACAGGCACCGCTAAATAATCACCTAGCGATTTTAATCAAAGCGGTAATCGAAAAATATATAAATATCCGGCTCCATTACCTGACGAAAAATCTCGTACCTATATTATCCAGACAAGTCCTCAGTAAATACTTACATTTTGTTGGAGAGTGACTTTATTATTATTTTTTTACTTTTTCTTTATGATTAATAAAAATACCAAAAATAGACGTGTTATTTATTTTCAACCTTTTGCCACATATTTTTCGGTTCTAAAACAGGTGCCACGCACTGATTTTATGTTTGCACAAACACATTGACAGCTCCCGTCGTTGACATAACCTTGTTTGCTTCTGCTTTGAGCTGTCAATGTCATTGTCACCACAGATTATTTTTTTTTATACGTAGCAGACCAAGCTGATATGCCGTACTGAGCCCAGAACGACGAATGGAAAAATATTAAGATTATTCAAAAATGAACTACGAGGCCAAAAATATTGAAACTTTTTTCTCGCGATATGGAAGGTTATTCCTATAACAAAAAAAAAATCAAGCATTTCTGATATTTTCATCCATTCCCTAGGTACTCGATGCACCTAATTATCGATGACTTATCGACTAAAATCTGGCCCAGCCTAGAGTGTGGTTGTGTGGGTACCCATGAAGCCCATTACAGCGCCACTAAGTTATCTGTTCAGGTGGGCAAAATTGTAACTAACTAATTAATTGTAAACCCTGTTCCCCATTTTTTTTTTGTTTGTTTTGGATTTATAGATATATTTTCATTAAAATTGAAAGACGGGTTAGAATATTCTTATTTTTCTCGGTAAATTTCTTAAATGTTACTACTAAATTTTCCACTAGCGCCGCTATCAACTGAACAGATAAGATGATGACACTGTACACAATGAAAAAATAAGGTATAAGAATAAGAAATAAGGAACAAGAAATAAGGAATAGCGGAATCCAGCGGCCGTAGCATGCCTATCTCACCATGCCACTCGTGCGTGAGTCACCACTACTGAGTGGCATTTTGTGACTCGAGAACGCGTGTCACTCAGAGCCGCGCGCGACACCCTACAGAAACGCCACTCGGGCCATGTGACTCACCAGTGTTACTCACCTTTTTGCGAGAAACCTAGCTTTGAATGAACGGAAAATTTAATTCATTCACTCTTTTAACCTGTGTGAACGCTGTTGTCTGTGACTTGTTGACATTTGAAGTTTGTGTTTATTTTGTTTCTAAACTATATTAAACTTAAATTGAAAGATTTCACGGTTAAAAAACAGTGCCATGTCGATGTATCGGCAGAAATCCTTATATGTATTAGTAGCATTCTCACTACATAAAACTTGGGAAAGGTTCATAAAAATGGCAGCGCATCGCCATCTCAAGTAGCGAACAGGAAGTTTACAAATAAGGACAGCAAACGTGTAAACCACTGCCTACTAAGTGCTCAGGTGCCTCCACGAGTTGAAAAAGTTTCCACAAACAATCGAGTTACGATACAATCGTCATAGCAACTTCCAAATGTTGACGCTGAACTTGTCAGCAGTGGACCGTGCAAGGGCTTGAACTATGTACCAATAGCTTACAATCACTTTAAGGAATGGTTAAGGGGAAGAACCGACAACTAGCATTTTGAACACCTGTGAAGTTTGCCAGAGAACGCAGCTGCAGTGCGGATATTATGACTTAAATTGCTACAACATACAGTTTACAAAAGTATACAATGTGGCTTGCCATGTCTGAGAAGATATACAATGAAGTTTAGTGCCAAAAAAACCTAACCATGGGATTAACCAACAACTTGTACCTACACTACTCTACTAGGCTAAGGATGTCACAAAGAACATCCATCCCTATGAGAATTATTTACTGTCAGTGTGGAGATGTGTTGGCACACCATCATCGAGAAACTGCAATACCCGCGGTTTCTGGAGTATCAAAGATGAATACTTTTGAAATCTCCGTTCTCACCATCTAACTTTCCCGGAGAGTTCATGAAATACTCTGTTTTTTTTTTAAGTTTGTCGACCTCATTTGGAGAGGGTGGCGGGGGATGAAATTCAATTAAGATAAGATAAAAAATGTTTAATTGCACACAAAACAAAACATAACATAACATAACATTTACACACAGGCACATACATTGCTCCTGGCCCCACACTAGGATACCCTGTGTCGTGGGACCCAGAAACAGCGACGTCACAAACATGTAAACATCCAAGACCTGGGTTTTTTTTATCCCCAGCCGGGATTCGAACCCGGGACCTCTCGCATGGTAGGCAGATGCACTAACCACTCCGCCACAGAGGTCGTCACTGTTTTTATTAAAGTAAAAATATACAAACATGTTTTCCTGCGTTAATTTATTTGCTTTCTGCCATGAATAATGTAGTATTGAAAGTAGTGTGGGTATTAAAATTCACAAGCAAGGCATACTAAAAGATTTCGTTAATACTTCCAAATAACTCAATTTGAAGTGCAATTATTGTTTTATAAAGTCGGTCCGGACTTAACTCATATCTACCTTGGAATTTCTTAACTCACCAAAAAAAAATACTAGCACAAATGTGTGTTAGGTTGGATTTTAAGTTGTACAATGTGCATGTAATATATTTTTAATCTAACATGGGTTGCCTGTCTATAAAATAAATAAATAAAACTTGTTACAATGTGACTCCAAATATGAATGATCCATTCTGTTAATCTGCTACAGTCTGTAGGTAATAAAATGTTTTATGAAACTGTTATTGCTGGCACTGGTTTACTGCAGTTTGCGTAGCTACTTGTGGTAGTCTGAAAACTTAAGAAATTTACATAAGTTTAATTATTTTAATCATTCCTATATTACTTTTGTGAAACTGTACTTTTAATTTAACTTACCAACTGGGCATTAATAGATTTTATTGAAACATTAAGGGGAGGAAACAGCAATCTAAGTAGTTTGGTGGTATTGTTTGTTCTGTTCCTGGCAATAACAGCCAAAGTGGATTCAGTCTGAAACTAAGTAATGAGATATTATCATCATCATCACCTTTACGTAGACGGCGAGTGTTTGACGAGTTAAGTTGAGAAATTGGCACCGATAGTTTTCCCATCACTATAGGTACCTACACTTTTTACTGCCGAGAAAATATCTTATTCATTGTAATAAATTAATAAGATACTTATTTCCCTTACTTATTCTTTAATTTATTTTTTGGTGGTTGATAATGCAGTGTTTTATCCAAATAATATGTGAGTCGCGGTCTCCGGAGACGTTGACAAAAATGTCGCACGAAATGTCAAAATTCGCGAGATAAGCCGCGAGAACTTGGCTCGCATAAATTTTTCATGCTCGAAGCGAGTCACATAATATTTTGCGCGACTCAATTATTTGAAGTATTCGCTTGTCGCGAAAAGTCACTCAAATTTTGACAGATTTACAAGGATTTACATCACAAAACGTGTGATTCACAAAGTCGCGGGTTCGCACATGTTCGCATTGCGCGACTTTAATAGGTCGCGCAAATTTCTCATGCTCGGAAGCGAGTCACCTAATGGCGAGGCGCGGGTTTCGCGCGACTCAATCGTTTGACGAATAAGCTTTTCGTGAAAAGTGACTGGAAGTCGCGAATTTTGACAGATATACGCCACAAAACGTGTGACTCACAAAGTCGCGGGTCCTCACGCTACGGGTGCTGCAATGGCAGCACCGTTGAGCAAGACAAAATCAAGAATAAGAAATAAGAATAAAATTTCCGTCGCGGTGGGAATCTGTTCTTTATTTCTTATAGCCAGCCAATCGCAGGGCATTTTTTCAACAAACTGTCGTGAGTGTCAGTGTTGCCACCTTGCCCAAGGAAAAAGTAGCTAAACCTTAGTAAAAAAGTGGCTCAATAAATAAAGGCATAAAGTGGCTAAACAAAATAATACTTTAAACAGTTGCGTTCAAAAACTACTGGCGATGTCGAAAAAGAAAAAACATACAATCAATGACGTTTGTCTAGTTGCAACCAATTTAGGAATGTCTTTCAATACCATAATCTGCTTTATCATCAATTAATATGAAAAAATGCCATGACATTAATGAAGAAGAAAGAAGTAACACAAAAGTAACATATTGGGTCGTGTAACATGGAGGTAACATAAGAGGGCCAAAAGTAACATAAAATGTTACTTTGTAACATTCTGGCAACGCTGCACTCGTGCTTCGTGCACACAACAGCTGCAGGTCCGCTGTGATTGGTTGAATATTGTAGCCTATCGTCTATTGTGTTTTGGTTGCTTATTTTTTTCATTGTGTAATGGGCTTCAAGTGCGCCTTACACACTAGTGGTGCGTTGTGTGAGTAACTCGGGCTTGCGACACCCGGTTCTCATACAAATTCGGTGATAGGTCCGGTCTCCTTTACTACGGGAAAAAAATCTAGCATCTGGCAACCCAGTCTAAAAAGTTATTCAAGGTCATCATGAGAAACAAACAACTTTATGTAGTAGGTACCTACTGTATGTCAGTCAGTGTGATAAGATTACAAGTGAATTGGTAAAGACTCCACACCACAAGTATAACTTTCTACTGATCTAACGAGGCACCGAAAAATATTAATTCTGTTTGGGGGCTATTCGCTAATTACGTAAGACAGTTTTCAGCAATATTCCCTCCCAAGTTTGTAACCGTGAACAGTTCAAAACTTTACTATAGTACAAAATCCGTCCCTGTAACTTTTTTAGTAACATGTGACATTGTTTGAAACCTAGCATACAAACGAAACCGTAAGAGACTTGCCTTGCAGGATTTTGCACAGTCTGTTTGTCATTTAGAGGACTGACTGGATTTGGATGGTATTTGGCTCAGACATGCTAATGCAGTAAGAAAATTACTAACTGCTGGTATGATTACTATACTATGTAGGTACCTACTAGTACTAGCTGACCTGGCAAACGTTTAGCCATATTAATTATTATCCTACTACCTATTCCCAGACCTACAAAATTTAAATAAAAATCTAAGTGAAGTTCGACACAAACACTGACACTAGATTTTTATATACTAAGTACTGAGGTAGCTAACTACATAAAGACATACAATCATACAGGGGGAAGGTAGCAACGAGATATACCTACCTAAATAAGTTCAGGTGGGTTCGGTCGACAGCAGATCGACTTTTTTTTTTAAAGCCTCCAGTAGTGGAATCAAGTACCTCATTCAACCTTTTGAAAGGTCTTCCGTTATGAGCAAATAGCCCCCTTTCAATAACGAAACGAGCGAATTAAGAACCATGTTGGTAAGTCTGGTACGAACACACGGAGCGCTGCGTGCAGCGGCGGCGGGCGCGGCGCGGGCGGCCAGCAGCGCGGCGGCGGCGGCGGCGCCGGCGGGCGAGGGCCCCGTGCAGTACCAGCGGCTAACGGGTGCCGACCGCGGCATAGCGCTCTACGGCCTCAACGCGCCCGCCAGTCGCAACACGCTCGGCTACGACATGGTGGCCGCCATGCGCGAGGTCAATCGCCTCATCCGCGAGGACCGCCGCCTCTCCGTCGTCATCCTGCACAGCACCGTACCCGGCATCTTCTGCGCCGGTGAGTAGCTCTCATACAAACGCACACTGCCATACTACTTTTGCCCGCCATGACGACCAGTCTCATCTCCTGATCTCCTCGTATGCGTCCGCAGGAGCCAATCTGAAGGAGCGCTTTTCGATGAGCGACAGCGAGGTGCTAGAGTTCGTGCGCGGACTACGGGAGACGCTGACGCAGGTGGAGGACTTGCCGGTGCCGACCATCGCGGCGGTAGAGGGCGCGGCGCTGGGCGGCGGGCTGGAGCTGGCGCTGGCCGCTGACCTGCGCGTGGCCGCCGCCTCGGCGCGGCTCGGCCTGGTGGAGACGGGCCGCGGCCTCATCCCCGGCGCCGGCGGCACGCAGCGCCTGCCGCGCCTCGTGCACCCCAACATTGCAAAGGAGCTCATCTTCACCTCCAGGGTCATCTCGGGAAATGAGGCCAAAGAAATGGGTACACATCCTGACTATAGTAATTATGACTCTTGTTCAGCTAAGAGTGTCTCCTACATATTTTGTGTTCCACTTGCAGGTGTCGTGAACCACTGCGTGCCACAGAACAGCAACAAGACAGCAGCCTTCGAGAAGGCGCTGGAGCTGGCGCGCGAGATCCTGCCCAACGCTCCGGTGGCACTGCGCTCCGCCAAGCAAGCCATTAACGAGGGCACACAGCTTGCACTCAAGGACGGCTATGAGGTGGAACAGAAGTGGTACGAGGTCATTGTGCCCACCAAGGATCGCCAAGAGGGGCTTATCTCTTTCATAGAGAAAAGGAAACCAGTCTATGAAGGCCACTGAACAAACTCCAATTCACCTAATTATTGGGATCAACCACAATTATTATTATAGTACATTTACAATTATTTATCTTCTACATTTGTTATTTGTTTAAGGCAATGTTTCTACAAATTTTATTATTTTACAATAAAGCAGCTAAAACGGCAAACCTAGTGCCGCTCGGAACCAAATACTTGAAAAATTATTTTCATAATAAAATATAATTTTATTTCATGATGTTTTCGTTTTAATAGTTGTTCTACTATATGGCGTCCAAAAATCAAAGATTATTATAAATGGTAGTTGTTCTTGAGTCATAAGTGGTGTAAAAGATAAAACTTTAATCTCTGCTCAGGCTTTATTTGTTAATACTTAAAACAACTATGTATATCACAGCACATAGTAAGACACCTCTCACCATTTTTATTTACAATCATTATTGATTACAAAGATAACAATTTTTAACATTTAAGGCATACTCCACAAATTAAAGATTTCTAAGTATGGTTAGGAAATATTAAGAAGCTTGGTCAGTTGTTGTTTAGTATCTTCTGGGGAAGTGACCCTGTGCCCAATAGTCTTAGGATGGCTGAATATCTCAAAGTCATTGCCTCCCGGGTCGGTCTTGTCACCAAAGAAATGTATTTCAGTGAAGTCCTCGCCAGCCAGATGGTGCAAGCAGTATGTTTTGTCCCAGCCTGTCGGGAACACGTCAATGCTGATTTGACCACCCAGAGCAAATGTCAAGTTAGCATCAGCAAATTCTTTTTTTAGAACCTCCACAAACTTTTCCCTTATCTTGTGCTTAGAATCATAGTCTGCAAATTGTTCACGCTCGGCCTGGCTGCAGGAACGGCCCACCGGGGAGATGTTGATCATGCTGGAGCGGAACTCGATGAAGTTTCCGCGCTTGGCCGGCAGCTCAATGCCGGAGAGGTAGTGCAGTGCGAAGTTGATGAGACGCTGCAGGCGCGCTTCGCCCATGTGCTGCAGGATGCTCTCGCGGCTGAGCAGCTCACCGCGCCGGTACTGCACCAGGCCGTTCTCGCAGAACACGTAGTCCAGCCGCGCCAGGGCGCCCTCGCCGCCCACCTGCTCCGCGATCTTGGCGTGGTCGGAGCCCGACACCAGCGCCACTGCGACGCGCGGCTGCACCTGCTGCAGCAGGAACTCGCGGAGCTCCTCGGACATGATCTGCCGCGGCCTTGTCAGCGTGCCGTCCACATCGAACAAGTATAACACCGACTTTCTTCCTGCCATATCTCCGTTTCGGCGTTCTGTATATTTGAATTTTGGAGGCAATCGAAGCCGGTCCACTTGAGGTCGGAGGAGGGGAGAGTCGCTGTTCGCTCGGACAGTGCCAACACAACACTGTATACGTCACAACACTGTCATCATGACGACTGTGCCGGGCCTGCTTTTCGCGCTTCTATTGTACGTGTGTCTCACCAAAAGCGTTTTTTCAAGCGAACATCAGAATGTAGTTATACTGTTAGGTAAGGGTATTACTAGGCAAATGTTTTATAATGTCGCTGTTAACAAACAGCGAAAACCTCGTAAAATCTAATCAACTAACGTTCCGTTTTATCCACAGTAATCGAAGACAGCTTGACGGCTGTCAAAGTTGTTAACATAATGTAAAATATATGAGTGACAAGGAACGTGGATAGCGACACGTTCAATAATAATAGCCTAAGTTTATGGACACGTTCATAGTATTTCACCATGGGCATTGCCTGAAATAAATACGATACAATACATTTATTAATGTTTCTAGCGGACGATGGAAGCTTCGAGTTGGGCGCGTACCGCAACAAGATTGTGCAAACGCCCAACATCGATGCACTCGCGCACGACGCTGTTCTCTTTAACTACGCTTTCAACAGCGTCAGCAGTTGCTCGCCAAGGTAACGAAGACCATTCATAATCCAGAACAACGGCTCAAAGCTCTTTAAACTTTCTATCTGCACCTATACATGCTCTTCTATAAAAAGAGGTACTATTGTATCTATGCGAAATTTGATGTCGTTCAGGCGTGCGTGTATGCGTGACAAATTAAAATAATAGGGTCCGTATTCTGGCAGCCGCGCGGCGCTGCTGTCGGGCGCGCCCAGCCACCGCACGGGCATGTACGGGCTGCACCACGGCGTGCACCACTTCAACTCCTTCGACAACGCCACCTCGCTACCGACTCTGCTCAGCGCACACGGCGTCTACACCGGTGACACACATTCGCTAATGCTCCTAATATAAACTGGATAAACTGGAATGGCGTTGACGATAATTTTTCATAAGAAATCCAACCAATAGGACGGCAAGAAACAAAACAACCATACCGATGCCACTTCTGTAAATTCAAACATTTACGCCGGCGGCGCGGCCCCGTGCGGGAATGTAACCCACTACCTGTAATTGGTGCGATTACCACAGAACAGATTTTTATGTTGTGGCTGTTCTAACGTTGATCACAATTTGATAGATGTAATAGTTTCCCGTATTTTAACGATTTGTTTGCATGTAGAACAAATGTATGAATAATGAGATGTCGTTTCCGTGTACCTAAACGCTAACGAGGTGTGTGTGGACTATTAGGTATAATAGGCAAGAAGCACGTGGGCCCGGGCGGCGTGTACCGGTTCGACTACGAGCAGACGGAGGAGAACAACCCTGCGCTGCAGGTGGGCCGAAACATCACCTACATCAAGCTGCTCGTGCGCGACTTCCTGCAGCGCGCGCAAGCCGCCGACAAGTACGTCCCGCTGCACCTACCAATAACAAAACTACACTGCCACCAATGCAACGTAAGCAATCATCTGCGTCAAATGCATGGCAATCTGAACACTAGGTACTAGGTTTCGAAGTCGTAGACTCTGACGACTATTTGCTATTTTTTCTTGCGAACTTAACTCCACTCCTACGAGACCTAGCCGGATGTCGTTCCGCAGGCCCTTCTTCCTGTACGTGGGGTTCCACGACCCGCACCGCTGCGGGCACACGCACCCACAGTACGGGCCCTTCTGCGAGCGCTTCGGCTCCGGCGAGCAGGGCATGGGCCGCATCGCCGACTGGACGCCCTGGTACTACCAATGGGACGAGGTCGAGGTGCCTTACTACGTACAGGTGCGACACGCTCCATAGCGATCACTGACTTAGACATCGCTCCAAAAGTGGCCATTCTTTTCAAAAAGTTTTTTCTCTTAGGACACGGAAGCTGCGCGTAGGGACATCGCGGCACAGTACACCACAATTTCGAGACTCGACCAAGGTACGTGACGTGCCGCAGGTAGCGCACAAACGAGTGGGGCAAATGTCGGCTGACGTGGCGCGTGTCGGCAGGCGTGGGGCTGGTGCGGCGCGAGCTGGCGGCGGCGGGCGCGGCGGCGCGCACGCTGCTGGTGTACACGTCCGACAACGGCGCGCCCTTCCCCGCCGCGCGCACCAACCTCTACGACGCCGGCCTGCGCGCGCCGCTGCTGCTCGCCTCGCCGCGCCCCGCCGCGCGCACCAACCAGGTCACGGGAGCCCGGCGCGCGGCGGCCCAAGCCCTAAGTGCCTTTTCACATGCACCCGTAAAGTAGTAATGTATGAGCTCCAATGAGAGCTTTCACATGCACAACGACCGGCCGGTCGTTGGAGCTCATACATTACTACTTTACCCGGCCCGGCGACCGGCCGGCGGCCGAGTGCATGTGAAAAAGCACTAACAGTACTGCAACTACACATTGACTCGCCCAATGAAGCAGACAGGATATGCGATGCATGGACTACGAATACTTAGTGTCACTTACCACCACAATTTGAAGCTGATGTTGAAACCGAATTTCTAGTAAACCGATGAGGTGTGTGTGTTGCAGGCGTCAGGCGCGCTCGTGAGCCAGTTGGATCTGTTCCCTACGGTGCTAGACTGGTTCGGCGTCCCTCACGAGACTAACGACGTCCTGGGCGACGACGCGCCGAAAAGCCTGCTACCTATTTTGGAAAAAGGTTCTCGAGCTGTTATGTGAAATTGGATAGTAGAGGTGTTTACGGGCGACCTAGCGAAGTAGAGAGCGAATGTTTAATGATGGCGGTGTTGCAGAGCCAAAGCCCTCGGACGGGGACGCGGTGTTCGCGTCGCAGACGCTGCACGAGGTCACCATGTACTACCCGATGCGCGCCGTGCGGACGCGCCGCTACAAGCTCATCCACAACCTCTACGCCGCCGCGCCTTTCCCCATCGATCAGGACCTCTACGTCTCGCCCACCTTCCAGGTCAGTACCGCTCTCCTGGCTGTCAAAACAAATTAAAACAATCCTATTCCACCCCCCGCGCGATACCTACCTACATCACTGACATCCGACCCGCAGGACATCCTAAACCGCACGCGTACCGGCCAGCCGCTGCCATGGTACAAGACGCTGCAGCAGTACTATTACCGCCCGGAGTGGGAGCTCTTCGACCTGCACGTCGACCCCGCAGAAACGCGCAACCTTCATGGTCAGTCAATATACCTACCTCTATTCTTTATAGATGGCGTTAAGCCAAGTCTGAGACCTTAGGGCGACTTGAAAACTTCTGACAGTCAGACCGGCCACTAGTCTTACAAGCATCTACCAATCCGGACTAGGTCCCAGTGGTGGAGTATGGCCTATACCTTCCTCAGGGAAGAGACCCGTGCCCCTCACTGGGGACATAATGGGTCGATGATGATTATTTACCCACAGAATGTACACGAATCTTACGCCAGTAAAACGAAAACAGACTATTGAATAGTAGTGTTAGTGCAATAAAGATGTTTTGAAGAAGCTTATCGCGCGCGCACGCGCAGGCAAGCCGGCGCTCGCGGGCGTGGAGCAGGCGCTGCGCGCGCGGCTGCGGCGCTGGCAGCGCACGTCGCGCGACCCGTGGCGCTGCGCGCCCGCCGCCGTGCTGGAGGGGCCGCCCGGCGCCGAGCGCTGCCTTGGCCTCGACAACGGCTTCAAATACTACTAGCTTCGGTTGCCACTGTTCTTATTCTTTTCACTTATTCTTCTGAATATAAATTTAACTATTTGAATCTCTTAAAACATACTCTGTGTGTATATTAATAGCAGTCAATAAAAAAGTCAAATAAAATGAAATAACAGTTTATTGGACATGAACCTAACATCAGTATAAATAACATAAATGCCTTTTTTAAACTAACTACTTATTCTGCACACGAGTGTCTTCACTACTGTGTAGAGATGTTTCGAAACATTTGGTAATTATAACAATAAATAAAATGAGAACACGAAACAACTTACATTACTTATTGTTTCACTTTTCATTGATATTTATATCAAATCAAACAAATCAAAATATTTTATTCATAGTACAAACAAAATGTTTACTTTATGAATGTTAAATTGATTTATTCCGACTTCGTCAAGCCTAATTAGTCCGGTTTGGTCATGCCTGTAAATGACAGCGAAATTTGTCCGGAATCGTCAAGGCGTCAAAATAAAATACATTAACATAATATTTAATAAAGAAATAAAAGATAACTCATCTTGAGAAACTAAATCATAGGTACCTAATAAATCTAGTAAATCCAGATATTTTAAATTAAAGAAAAAAAAACAAGAACACTCATGAACATAATATTAATAAATTTCGTCAGACTCACAATTTAACCTCCTGAGAACCAATGTAGTAAGAGAAATACAAAAACCATTGTTATTTTCAAGGTCGGTTCTCAGGAGGATAATATAGGTAGGTACTACATTTTTGTAAAGCTTTTTGTTGACAATTTTTTTTAAAACATTTTAGGGCTGAAATTTTGTTGTTGATGCAATATTTTACTAATTTGTTGATTTCATTGTGAAGTAGTTTTCTTTATCGGGGTTTTTTTCAATTTTTTTTTAGAAAAAACTAGTCAATGGATTTACTGGGTCAAATTTGGTAACCCTGTGATTATTGACCATTCCGGACAAATTTTGCTGTCATTTACAGGGATGACCAAACAGGACTAATTAGGCTTGACGAAGTAGGAATAAATCGTTAAATTTGTCAGTTATGACTGTTCAAGGGTTATGTAAGTGCTCAATTTAAATTTTAACTTTGCTTAGGTAGTGTTTTGTACCCAGACAGGAACATTTTTTATGCAGGTGTTTGAAGAATTATAAATTATTTTTATAAATAAGTTTTAAAATTGATTAAAATTATTTTAGTGAGTAAACTTTAAGGAAAATTTCTAATATATCTTTAAAGCTTGGATTTCAGAAATACTGAGCAGGTGGCAATTGAGATTCAGAACCTTAATGTCAAAGGTTTTCAAACTGCTGAAATGTGCACATACTGTGCAACAAACCAAGTCTTGTTTTGTTTAATAGCATATATAAGTTGTACATACCCAGAGGCTCTGTCACAGAACACTAATTACAAAGTTTTATTAAAGGTTTCTTAGCTACTAAAATATATTTTTATAATCGAACACATTAACCTCATGTTGCTAGCAAGCATGTACTTGATTAGTCTTTACATTAATTCTACTTTTTTTGAGACAATGCTACAACAAGTACAAAGAATGAGTAGGCACCTGAGTTTTGATGGCACCGCGAAATTAGTGATGCTGGGCGGCAGGCATTGGCAGTGGCTCGGACCGCTCGAGTGTTGCAGACAACTGGTCCTCCATCTCCTCAACTTCGTGCCGAAACGAGCGGCCCGCACGCTCCACGCGAGTCAATAGCTGCTCTGACTGCTGGACCTGCAGAAACAATCATACCCACAAACTCGTAAGACAATCAACTAGCCTATGGATCAATGAAATTGCCAATGCCCAAGTGGTTGACACAGCCGATGTCCTGCATTCATGGGCTAGATGGAAAGGTTGGGGGCAAGTGTGTAGCGAAGTGGTGTAGTTACCGCGCGCTCGATGCCGTCGAGGCGCGCGCCGCGGTCCAGCTCGGCGCGCGCGTGGAGTAGCGCGCAAACGTATAGGCTGGCCGCCACCACCAGTACCAGCACCCGCATCCGGCCCGACGACCATGCCGCGACTGAGACAAGGCTCTCGGCCTTCACGTTGCTTTCCTAAAACCGATCCGTCGTACCAATTCAGCATAACAAAAGTTCAATGCCATGAACACGAGTATAATAAAATTGACACGGTGACTTACGAGAAGCACGCAGTTCTCCGACATTGAGACAATTCCGTTCAGGTTACTATGTGTTTACTATTATTGGTAAAAACTTTTTGTATGCAGTTCCACTTCCAATATTTACGGTGTAGGAAAATATAAATAAACAAACAAATCCCTCTCTCTCCCACAATAATGTACTCTGTGGCCACTGTTGCCAACCTCAGGAGAGCAAAAAACAGCAAATAGAACTTAAAAAAACAGTAGAAAACAGTAAAATTGTAATTTCTTAATATCAAATCGCAAATCAAATCTGACACATAACATTTATAGACTGGACAAATACAACTACTCTTAGATCTAACACAAATTGCCTTTATTTACGAAATACTGAGAATTTTTTGAAACTACGAACTTTGACCGCACTTGCGAAACGAAATGAGAAAAACCTATTGTAGGTACTCAATATGCTACACTTATTAAACTACAAATGTAGCTTTTAGAACTCTTTATTGTACACACCAGAAAGAAATAAATACATTAGAAGCCTTATATTATGTAAGTTTTGTTGTTTACATTTGGCGGTCTTGTCGCTAAAAGCGATCTCTTCTAGACAACCTTGGAATGGATAGAAGGAGATTAGAGAAAAGGTAGGTATATGTACCTACATGAAATAAAGTGATGGGATAATTTATGTACATAAACTGACTATTCTGTTTTACTGTATGTGAAAAGATTTGCGTCAGTAAACGGGGAATCCTCTATGCCGCAAGAAGCCCGCTAGCACCCTGACCGACGTATACAAAAACTATCTCTATTACTTTTCCTAAAATGTTATTATTTCGTTTTGACATGTTGGTTGTGGCCTTGTTGCGATTTGGAATGAATTATTTTTTACGCAGTTTTTAATTCAGATACATCAACAAAAAACACTTAGATTCTTCTGAGAAAAAACAGTAGAAACTAGAGCTAAAACAGAAAACAGTGGTGTCATAGCGAAAACAGTAAATCTACTGTTAAAACAGTAGGGTTGGCAGCACTGTCTGTGGCTGTCTGTGACCATACCACAGAGTACATTAAGAAGGGATTCCTGCGTGAAGTGAAGATATTTTATCTATATTATACACGATTATTTGGATTGCATGCGATTGATAAAAATAGTTGATTGCTATTTAAAATTATTTGTAAGATATAGTGTACGGACCCTCATACTAGGCGATGCCTGTCCCGTGTAAAATTATACTAAAAAATCGACAAAGCGCTAATCGGACTGAATCGGATAGAAGCGCACGCAGGGTTTCGTACCATTATATAAAAAACATTTGAGTATAATCAAGCGTCTACCTGTTGCCGTTATTAATATCGAGCAACAAACGTCTGTTCTATGGAAGTCCTTACTAAATATTTATCAAAAAGTACTGACATACGCAGACGTGCTCATTAGTAGCACGAAAGCATGCTTTTTTGAGCAAGTGCTGATTAGTAGCACGTGTGTACCAACATTACTACTAATAAGCGTGCTTATTTCGAGCGTGCTTAAAAATCAACCGCCGTTTGATTTACGAGCATGCTTGCTGAGGCGGGGGTAGAAGGGGGCATGCTCTGAGCGCGTCTGAACAGGTTTGCTTATGAGCATGCTCATTATTGATTCGATCTCGATCCGTGACAGTTGCTGCGTCCATTAGGAAATAAAAATATAATAAACCTTCAATCCAAACCCATTGATTACTTGCCCCGAGTGATTCTCTTATATGTATCCAATTACGAACCCAAATAGGGAATGGATGAAAATATCAGAAGTGCTTGATATTTTTTTTGGTGATAGGAATAACCTTCCTTAGCGCGAGAAAAAAGTTTCAATTTTTTTGGCTTCGTAGTTAATTTTTAAATAATCTTAATATTTTTCCATTCGTAGTTCTGGGCTCAGTACGGCATATCAGACATATTCCTTGGTCCGCTACCTATGAAAAAAAAAAACTGGTGACAATGACAGCTTTTCAAGGTGGATTTTTTTTTATACGTAGCAGACTAAGGAATATGTCTGATATGCCGTACTAAGCCCAGAACTACGAATGGAAACATATTAAGTATATTTAAAAATGAACTACGCGGCCAAAAAAATTGAAACTTTTTTCCCGCGTTAAGGAAGGTTATGCCTATCACCAAAAAAAATATCAAGCACTTCTAATATTTTCATCCATTCCCTATTCCCCTTTTTTTTTTTCTTTTTCACCAGAATATTCTTACACAATTCCGTTGCAAGCAATATGATTATTATATTGAGTTCACTACCAATAGCACTGTCTGTCACTATATCTTGGTACATCCATTTTGGTCGAGAGCCTGGTGCTAAATACGTCTGTCCATACGTTTGCTTTGAGTATGCTTATTTATGAGTATGCTGAAAATAGGCATGCTTATTGACGGCAAATGTTAACAGTTGCAGAGCATGCTAATTGTAAGCAAGTGTATGAGCATGCTTTTTTTTTTGAGCACGTCTGTCAGTACCGTTATTCTGTTTTTAGTGTTTGTGATTTTAGCGGCAACTGTCTAGCTATCGCGGTTCTGGTAACATACAAATGGTCACTGGAGCCACTCCACCCTTACCCTTAAGGTTTTTCAGGTTTAATGGAACATAGGAGATCATAATAATATTTTGAATTTGTCGTGTTTTTCAGGTTTCATTTCCAAAATATCGATTTTGTGGCAAAAAATGTGGGAACCAAAATTGATCAGAATTTGATTCTCTACAACTTTGTTTTTTTCTCTTCATTCATGCCGTAAAACGTAGTACATAAGAGATAATGATAATATTTTGAATTTGTCGCGTTTTTCAGGTTTAATTACCAAAATATGGAATATTGTGAGGATAAAACTTGTAGATTCTCTACGGTTTTTTTATTTCTCTCTGTCCTTGTTGAGCCGTTTTCAGAAGAAAAAAAAAGCCCAATATCTGGGGTATGGTATGGAAGATGGTATGGTATAGGTGTTCTGTGGCCCAATAGCCATAGCTTGTATTGAAAAAAACTAACATTTTCAATGCAATATAACTCCGAAAGGACAAACATTTGGCTGTTGGCGTCATAGTAACTTTTATTCAGCTCGCTGAGACCTATTCGATGATGTAGCACACATGGCTATTGGGCTCTCAGAATATCCTTATTCTGAGATTGGGCTGATGTCTAAAATTGCATTCCTTAGACAGCCGTAATATTTTTTTTTGGTGCTTCTGAAAACTGCTCATTCAACAGCTTCAAAAAAATCGTAGTATGCTCACAGGAATTTGAAATTAAATTGTTAAATTAATATTTAGATAACCTTTATTTACTATGATGTATCACACATGGCTATTGGGCTGAGGACCAAAATTGCATTACTTTGACAGCCGTAATATTTTTTTTTAGTGCTTCTGAAAACGGCTCATTACGACTTCAGTTACGACTTTAAGAGTACGACATTTTTTCCACTGGCAGCACTGTGTGTCATCTCCTTCTTAATCTGTGTGATAGGATCACAGAACACGCAGTGATTATATGTGTTCTCTGTGCACAGAACGTAGATTTCGTAGATTGAAATAGGATGTTGTTTGTTGTTTTGATCATTGAAATAAATGTCTTTTAACTTTTAGAATAGTTATGCAGTAATTATTATTAGTTTCAACTATAAAACCGACAGTCTGTATAGGAGAGAAAATTATTCAAGTCCCTAATTACCATCTAATACGATTAATAATAATTATTCTCATAATTCTAACCTGCAAATAGCATCTTTTTTAAGCAAGGTTTCGCCTGGTCAGGTGCAGGATGGCCACGAAATACACGACGTACGCAGGGCTGATGAAGGCAGGCACTACCTACGCGCGGCGCATGCAGCGACTGTCCAACCGCATCTTTGGCGAGGTGGCCATCCCAACTAACGACAAGTCCATGAAGGTGATGAAGATGTTCTCGGCGCGGCCGCTGCACAGTGACGAGACCGTGCTGCACTACTACCCGCGGCACGTGGAGACGCACGCGCTCATGCTGCGCCTGCGCGAGCTGGGCCTCTTCCGCGACGAGCACCAGGACTTCAAGGAGGAGATGGCGCGCCTGCGGGCGCTGCGCGGCAAGCAGCGCGTGTGGCGGCGCAAGCTCGACCAGCCGCCCGCTTAAACCTCTACTTCTTCCCTTTATACATACTTGTACTATAGTTAGAAAATATTATTTAATTAAAATATAGACAACCTGTTTCTTTGTTTTCTATATGATTTTGTTCTCTACAACTCTTACAAGACTTGGCAACTTAATACGTGTAAATCAGCCTTAATAAATCAGCCTTAATAAATCAGCCATTAGGGTTAAATTTAGAAAACGGCGAAATACGTGTTCAATCAATTGTGTTGAAGAGTATTTATTTTAAGTTTCAAGAAAATTAGTGTAAAGAAGGGCAGGAACTTCAAACGACAAAGTTAATCAAATAGAAATTTATTTGGGCAGAGCTTCGTCCTATTAAATAATTACAACAGGAAAAAGTGTCGATCCATTTTTTTTTTTTTTTTTTTAGCCCTATAAAGGGCACCCTCCGGAGGACACGGGGGAGGGAGGTGGTGAATGCTCATGCATGCACAGCACGGGCCCGGCCGTGCTGCCAATGTGGGACTCGCAGAGTGCGCCTACCCACTAAACACCACCTTGGTGCTGGTTTGGTCCTAAGGACCCCTAAACCTACATCATGAGCGACCCCCCTCGAGGCCGAGGAGGGCGCACAGCGGAGCTCACTAGAGCTACCGCTTAGGGGGATTCGTCACATAGTGACAGAAACAGAAAGAAAGAAAAAATTTAAGTAAGAGTAGTGTCCCCGGGGACACTGTTGGGAGCGGGGGCTACATCTGACTGGGCCTGGGCCTCCAGGAGGAGGTCTAGGTCGGATGAGAGCTTATCGGGTGGGTCGACTAGAACGTTCCTGGGCCTGCGCACCAGGTAACGAGGATTAGTCGTGGGGGGATAATGTCGATCCAACATTTGCAACGGCTTAAATAGGCAGGCGTTGTTTCTCCCACCCTCGCAACTAGCCTTGGGTAACTCAGGAGCCAGATATGATAGGACACATATCTCCCCAGTCGTCAAGTGTGTCCCTGTTATATCTCGGAGATTTCAATTATATCTGGCTCCCTCTCCTACTAAGCTCCTGCTACTTTATCCAGCTCATACACAGTGCGCGAGAGCGAGATCGAGATCGGCTGTCAACGGATACATTCGGCCGCATTTCTCGTCGTAGTAACAAACGAGCGACGAGAGAAAGATCACCAGATTCTTAAGAATGTATTGACTTGGTGACCTTTTTGATCGCTATTGGTACGCCTGGCTTGTTCGGCTAACATCGTGCATTCGGGCGCAATACTCGTATTAATGAGATGAACGGTTAAGAAGATAATCATATATGTTTGTCACGCTGTAATTACCGATTTGTGAAACGGAGGTCACCAGATTCATACTAAATATATCGTTTTGGTGATCTTTTCGATATCTTACTTTGGTGCATAGCACGGGAAAGTCAAAACTAGTCTTTATGTAGGTCACAGACGGTAAAGTTAAAAAAGCAATTAAAATTAGGCACAAATGCGAATGCATTGTTTACGTAAATACTTGTTTTGAGTTAGTTTGCGATTGAAGGTCATCAAGCGATCTGATTTGACGTGATTTTAAATATTTTTAATCATTGTATATTTTCAACTTTTAAATATGCCCACCTCAACATGTTTCACAGTCTAATTTGTTCGTATATTTGCTACTAACTAAAGTGATACATTTATATTAACTCTGTTTAGGTTGTCAGTCCTAAGTCTGTAAAGTATGAAGAACATTTGAAAATTTAGGTACAATCTGTTGTGATTATGAAAGAAATTGTGAGCTGGATATAGTAGGAAATAGGTAGACTAGACTCATCACTTGTGTCGCACGGCTCTTATCTCCACTCACACTCTGTTGTACGTCGTATGAGCTAGGATACAACGGTGAGTAAGATATGATTGGGATATGATGTGTCCCGGTGGTCAAAGATGTGAGATATAACAACTCCCTCTAAGGACACACTTTGCGCAAGTCTACTCGCAACCGGCCGGTGCTCAGAAGTTCTTCTGAGGGCCGGTGCGAGCGAGGTGGGGCAAACGGGCGGCGCGCAGCGGTGACGTATGCTGACGTCACGGCTACTCTGGCTTGGCTATGGCTGGCTTGACATGGCACTGGACTGGGCTGAGCGTTACATTAGACAACTTTCCTTATACCTCCCATACAAATTTTGGCAACCCTTTTCACCCCCTTAAGGTAAGCGTCGGCAAGAGGCTGCCGCGACCCGGCAGTCGCCGCACTGCTTTATAAGGATTTGTATGAGACACCGTCCGAAGCAGGCGGCTGAGCGGCGCGGCCGGGGGGCGTGGCCCGGCAAGAAACTCAGCAGTCACGTTCGGCGGCGGCGGTTGGTCGCGGCAGCGTCTTGCCGAATGCTATCTTTAGGGGTTGAATTTAAAAAAATCCGGTCTTATTCCTTGCCTACATTATATATAGACCCTCTGTGCAAAATTTCAGCTTCCTAGGTCCAACGGCTTGGGCTAGGCGTTGATGAGTGAATCAATCAGTCGATCAGGACTTTGAATTTTATCTAAATAGATAGTTGTTGACGGTGTTGAGTAGAATATTTTCAGGACCATGAATTTGAGCATTCTGTTTTATGTATTCAATGCACTGATTGTCCAGTAGGTATAATTTATTGCCTTCATTTCATTTTTAAATTTTCTATTAGAGTGTAACGTTGCCATATAAATCGAAATAATGAGGGGTACTCATCAATATAAAATTGTGAAAAAATACAGACAGTTCCACAAGTATTTTTAATAATTATGGTAATTTCACAAGTGATTAATGTAAGATTTTTTGATAATGGGTATTTCATACAATTCATATAGTTAAGAACTGTATGAAATACCCTGCTTTTCTTTTTAGAAAATTTATATAAGGGATACTGAGAGGGCATAATGAGTGAAACTAAGAGACATTTTCACAGAGATATTTTATTGAATTAGGTATACATTTTCGTTAGGCCATTACGTCCGTAGGGTTGCAATAATTCAATAACAATTAATTTGTTGAATTATTGCAGCTGCCTGCGTTAGTTCATACTATAAACATAACACAGTCGTGGAAACTTTCAATAATTCTTCAATTTCAATCCGGAATTCGGTCGAGACTGTAGAACCCGGACGTGTCTGGCGAGAAAAATAGTTTCAATGAGATACATAAACTTTACTGTTTGCCAGTCGACAGTGAAGTTGTACCTACGAACTGAGTTTCGCAGTAGATTATGGTTCCGTAGCTACCTGCGTAAGTAAGAACTCGTGGTGGGCTAGGTGTACTCGGTGAAGTCGTCCATGAGCACGCGGCGCGCGACGTCCCCGCGCGGGGCGTAGGGCGCGGCGCGCGCCGCCTCCTCGCGCTCGTCCTCCAGGCGCGCGCGCAGCCGCTTCAGCACGCGCAGCCGCTCCAGCGCGTTGGACGCGTACGGCAGCGCGCCGCCGCCCGACATGCTCAGCGACTGCGAGATGTGCGACGCCAGCTGCAAGCACACACACGCCCCGTCAGCGCCGGCCTGTTTCGGGGCGGGCCGGGGCCGCAGCCGGCGCACTCACCGCGCAGTGCAGCGCCACCTGGCGCGCGAGCGGCGCGGCGGCCGCGTCGGACGCGTGCAGCGGCTCGAGGTGCGGCAGGAAGGCGGTGCGCACGCGCTCATCCTTGCTGCGCACCGACACGCGGCTGATGCCGTGCGCCAGCGGCTCCACCACCACGATGCACAGGTTCAGCTGACCCTGCGGGGAGGGGGGCGGTCAGTCGGCGCGTCCGGGCGGGGGAGGGGGGAGGGGGCGGGGCGGGGGCGGCCGGTACCTTGATGGTGTGGATGCTGAAGTCCTGGCCGGAGTCGTTGTACACGACGGAGACGTGGTCGTTGCCGATGTACTTGCGCTTCTCGTTGCAGTTGGGGTCCTTGGGGTTGGCGGGCATGGCCGTCGCCACGTGGAACTGCACCTGCACATCGACAGTGTCGGCGCGTCGATAGCCGTTCGCTAAGGACGTCATACGGCGTCCTGCGAACTTGCGATTTCGATCCCTCTAATCCCAACATAATGCGTTATAATGTGGGAGTGAGATCACCGAGATCGAAAAAAGATACTTTGCAATGACGACTCGTCAAATGTACCTAAACGTCATAACGGAACTCGAATATTTGATTTAGTTTATTTTTACCTATGAATATTTTTCTAGATATCCTACCCCTAAAGTCAAGTCGATCCATATTTCTTGAAGGAATGAAATAAATTAATAACAGGAAACAAAATAACACATTATATAATTACATACTTTGTATTTTTCAAATATGTATTTAGTATAAACCGTGCCGGCGCGGGGCGGCGCACCTGCACGACGTCGTCGCGCCACACGTAGGTGTATGTGCCGTCGCCGGCGCCGGCGTCCTGGTCCAGGAACAGCGCGCCCCCCGCGCCGCCCGCGCCGCCCGCACCCCCGCCGGCGCCCGACAGCTCCACCAGCGCGCCCAGCCCCGCCACGAAAGACGCGTACCTGCGCCGACACGGCTAGTCATTACACTGGTTCATGGGTAGGTTCCTAGGTGATACCCGTTGCCGGTGTCGACACGTGCGTCGATCCTTATTGTGTTTTAAACCAGCAATGTACATCACCTGCGATCCGAGTTCTATGATAATGTAATGTGGGCCTCGGCCACTGCTGAACGGTGGTACCTACTGGTGTAGAAAAGTTCCTACGATAACACTACGGCGATGTAAAACTAATTATGTTTAAAGTCTACGGATCGCGGGTTCTCGGGCCCGATCGTTGTCCGAAGACTTGTGGCAGATATTATTCGGAAAAGGAAAACCTGCTACAGCCTGCTGCAACCTAATAGCCAGTGAATCTAACGACATAATATGCGACTTAGACAATAATCCACATGTGCCATCTAGGAAAAAGGAGAAAGCTGTTTTCTCAATGTAGAATTACAGCTTTCATTATTGTATCGACCACATGTTTTTGTTCAGTATATAATTTTTTGTTTCTATTTTCATATTATCTATTTGATTTTCCATTTCAATAAATTTATTAGCTAAGCAAAACGAAGCTTGCACCAAAATCTTTAAACGTGTTCAGTTGCTAATTTTATTTTAATGTGAAGTCTTTGTATAGTTTGACAATACAAAGCGCTAACGCATTTTAAAATCGAGGTGCAATTCGTCCTAAGACTTAAAAAGTGATTAAAATTTTAAATCTAGTTCTTATTTTATTTTTTCTTATTCCAAAACAGAAAGGAATGAATATGGTATGTCTGTCATGTTGTTAAGTTATAAATGTATAATTTTATCACGAAATCCTCTAACTAAAGTATCATTTAATTTTACAGTTTATTCTATCTAATCAGCCCGTAAATACAGCCCACTGTTGGGCATAGGACTCTTCTCTTTCACGCCAACCCATCCGGTCCAGTGTCTCCCAGCCGCTTTCACAATGTCGTCGGCCCATCGGGCTGGTGGTCTGCCCACCGACCGTCGACCCGTTCTTGGCCACCACTCAGTGGCTTCCTTAGTCCACCGGCCGTCTTCCCGCCTAACCAAATGTCCTGCCCGTCTCCATTTCAGCTTAGTAATTCGTGTGCGTACGTAGAGTTTATAATGTAATTTAATTTGTTTATTGGAGTGTAAAACAGGTAACAAACAATCAATATGACATACAGAGAGAGATAAGATAAGATATAAGAATATTAAGAGAGCTTAATAGAGTAGATCTAGAATGTCACCCAAAGCATACACACACGTGAGATCAGGAAAATGTAAACAGGCTTACATAACCAGACGACGTTTTAAACTTATCTAGCCTCAGATTTAACAAATTTTTTTTAAACATTTTGAACAAATTTGAACAAATTTAAAGGTTAAGGAATATGGTTAAAGAATTACCAAAACTAAATCTTAAATCACTCAGGGCCGCGCGAGCGAGTTACATTACATACACCAGTCTGCAATTGAACGAACGAATGATTGAATGAAAATATTTATTATTCGATCACTCTGAGCACAAGACTATATTTTATTTTCCCTTACGTGGCAACCCACCAACTGTCAGTTTAGTCCACCTAATTAAAAATCAGAGTATAGAATAATTTTAAAATTATTGCAAGGGAATCGCTACGTTTTTGTTGAGATGTCAGTCGATACCTAGCTAGGCTAGGCGATTCTCGAAAAATGATAATAAAATATTATTTTTCCTGTATTATTCCTGAATGACAATATTCATTTTGAGGTCCGATCGTATTTTTGTACATACCTTTTAATTTAGTATGTGTGGTTTAAATTGTAAACAATAAATGTAGCCGACCGTTTTTTGCCACGCCTAATCGGTAATAGTAGATTAGTAGCCAAGGGCTGTAAGGCATCAATTGCAGCCCGAGATATTTAGGCGCACGAGCGCAGCGAGGGCGCCTATAGTTCGAGGGTGCAATTGATGCTTACACCCGAGCTAACTACTCTGCTTTACATCTCGATTGTGAGGTAAGTAGAAAAAAACCGGCATTACAAGAATAAAACATTTAGGTACTCGTTTTTCTTTCCGCCACTTCATGAACTCTTCGTAAGTTTTCAAATATCTCTCTTTAGAACTTTCAGGCAAAATATTGTTAATTGCTGCTTCAGCTTCCATTTTCATTGAATCGGGAGTGCAGCTTATATCTTCATCACTTGCAGAACTCACGTTTTTTTCCTAAAAGTTTTCTATCCCCGCCTTTTTTCTTTTTTTTTTTATTATTTTTTTATGAACGAAATTGAACTTCGCCGTTCGATATTTAAAATTGATGACTTTTATACTCATACGAAGACAAGGCTGAATAGCGAAGCGACCTCTTTTGTGATTGGGCTGAATGCATGATGTCTATTGCCAGTATGATGGTTAGATGTACGCGAACTTTTTGAAAGAGTGAAGAGTTTTTTTTTATTACTTACCGCCCTAGGGCTTTTCTAGCTACATTATTACCCTAGAGCGCTAATTGGTCACCCACAAGCCCCATTTGGGGGTAATAAGGACCTACTTACCGAATATGAGAGATGTAAAATATATTATCGATCGATCGATTTCTACATAAATATCTTTTAATAAAGTAATGCGCTACATACAGTACGTTGGATGTGGACAGCGGAGGATCGTGAGAGTATTGTATTATAAGACGCAGGAGGCGGGAGGCGGGCGGCGGGACGCACCTGGCGCTGCCGTACTGGTTGCGCAGGATGAGCCCCTCGCTGTCGTGCTGGCCCGGCGCCACGTACAGCACGCCCACCTGCGCACACGCACCGGCCGCTTAGGGGCTTAGGGGCTTAGGGGCTTGCCGCGCCGTCGCCACGTTATTTGTACTGAGACTATACAATGTGTCCCAAAACTCAACTCCAAGCCGGAATCGAGTGAAAAGGCAAGTCATATTGATTATCAGAAAAATACAAAAAAATAATAATTGTATGTACGAGTATACAAAATTATAAGCATTTAAAAAAAAAGTTGAAAAATCCTGTTGTCACAAAACTTTACTTTTGGAGGATTCTACGGGAAAATAAACCTTGAAATATTTTTTAAGTTTTTTTATGCTATCAATTATTATATTTATCGATACAAAATACTTCAAATTTAACGCTACTATGACAAATATTAGTATAGTTATATATTTTATTTATTATTATATTGCAAACATTGACTACCGAACCTTACGTATATATGGGATAAATTGTTTTAAGTTAAACAACACTGTGGCGACCAGTATGGTTTGAACTTGTAACTTTGAACTTTGCATTAAAAAGTTTAATCAAATAGCAGAGTTGTATTGTTCATGATTCATAATATGTAACAAGAATGTAAATTTTTTGTCCCACCCGTGGCAAACATTTGCAGTCCATTTTATTTAATTTTAAATGGTGTTATCCCCATCTCCACTGTAGCTATAAAAGTACTTACATCGATTAATTTGTTATTTTCTATATAAACCAATTTGATATTATTGATACAATTAGCATAAATTAGTCAAACATACTGAAAATTAAGGTACAATCCCCCTTTTTCTAATTTTTTTTTGTAACTTTGAATAGTGCTTCTTTAAACTGTTAACAAAATTTCAAAACTAGCTGCTCTAGCTTGGAAGAAAAGGAGACTTTAAAAAAAGAACTTAATAAATTTCCCATTTTTAATGTCAATTTTAGTTTTAATTATACTTGTAAAAATTTCTTGAATAAATAATTAAAAAAAAAAAAATTCTGAAAATAAAAAAGTAATTTTTTTTAAATATTTTTCTGATAACCAGTATGACTTGCCCTTTGACCCAGTTCCGGCTTGAGAGTTTTGGGACACCCTGTATACTAAGACTATTTACATTCAAGGACCAAGCCACATCTGACGGAATTTACGTCGCCGATTTTCCATTGCGTATTTTACGCGTAAGTATAAATTACGCCGTCACACTGTAACACAATAATGCTCCGTTCTACTCGCCTCCGACTCGCGTCTCGTTCAGTGCAACGCGCGGCCCGCGGGTGCCGGCGAACCGTCCGGAAGATGCGTCGGACTAAACGGCACAGACGTCACCGGTTTCGGGATTCCGTTACTAACGGTTACAAACGCGTCTACGGTTAAATGTGTACGATTTGAGATGTTTACAATGAAATTCGTGTGGAAAATAGGCGAAGTACATTCGATAAGGTTTGGTTTCTCGGCCCTAAGATAGACTTGTAATAAAAAAATCGAGAATTATTAGCTTCTCTGTTGATTGGTTATTTACGGTTCTTATAGATTTGTGAGTAAGTGAGCGTGTGAGTGACTGAGTGAGCGTGTGAGTTAGTGAGTGAGCGTGTGAGTGAGTGAGTGAGTGAGCGAGCGTGAGCGAGTGAGTGAGTGTGTGAGCGTGAGCGAGTGAGCGAGTGTGTGAGCGAGGCGGCGTTACCTTGTAGGTCTCGAAGGGCGGCACGAGGTCGAGGTTCTTGACGGTGCGCTCGTGCTGCACGCCCGCCACGCGCAGCGGCCGCAGCGCTGCACACACACACACACACACGGTTAGCGGGCCGCGCACACCGCCGCGCGCCGGCCCAAGTCATCTGCTTTGGGTTTGGCTGGCACTCGCTGGTATATAATTGTTTCACAGGTGTAAAGAAATCAGAAGCGATTGTTACTAACATTAATTATTGTGTCAAACTAATGGATGGACACCTGCGGCGGGCGTGGGCCCGGCGGGGGCGGGGCGGGGCGGGGCGGGGCGGGGGGCGGGGTACCTGCGGCGGGCGCGGGCCCGGGCTGCGCGCTGGGCATGTTGTGGTAGAGCTGCAGCAGCAGGAAGGCGGGCGCCAGGCCGGCGGGCGCGGCGGGCGGGGCGGGCGCGGGGGGCGCGGCGGCGGCGGCGCGCGGGGGGGCGGGCTCGCGGCGCCGCCGCGTCGGCGACATCACGCTGATCGTGTTCGAGCGCTTCGAGCGCGCCAGCGGCGGCAGCTCCTCCCCCGCGCCCCCGCCCCCGCCCGACGGGACCCCGCCTTCGCTCGACACCTGCGTGCACGCCAATCCGCTACTTGACTCTTTTTTCAAGTAAGCCTTAAATGCTAAATATCTCTTCCATTAGACCAAAAAATATTTTAGTATATTTTTTGAGGACCTAAAAGCAACAAAAACATTATTTTAAAACGTTGTTTTGCTAAACAGCCAAAAACGCGGTCCGCCATTTTTGTCTATGGTTTGAAGTCCAAATCGTTGTAAACAAAGTTAGTGATGGAACTCGAATCAAAAATGACGATTCGAATCGACTCAAATCACCCGGAAGATGATTCGAATCATGATTCGAATCGACCCTCGTTTTGAAATGTGTTTAAGATGGTATTGGAATATTCTTAAACCATAATTTATCCTTGCACATTATTTGATTTGAGATAATGTTTAGCAAGGTTTTGGACTGTATTTGGTATTGTTTAGAAATCATCGATAAAAAAACATCCCAAACGCATCCCAAAACCATCCTAAAACATACCAAAACCATCCTAAACATATCCCTAAATCATTGCTAACACATTTCAAAACCATTCCAAATACATACTAAAACGCCTTAAGCGGTCGTCTGCGGCTATGTCCATATTTGCACAAAACAATAGATTTTCTATTGTTTTTCTAATACTACATACTAGAGGTTAAACACAAACATCCTAAAACTATCCCAATTATACCCCCAAACATTCTAAACACATATGAAAACCATCCTAAATTAATTTAAAACCATCTAAACACATCCTAAAAAAAACAAATAATACATCCCAAACACATCAAAGCGATCAAAACAAAAAGTTATAATCGAAAGTAGGTAACAATAATGCAGTGGAATGTGGAATGGAAAGAACCAGTTGACAAGTTCGGTTGGTCAGAGTGGAATAAGCCCTTTAAACACCAATTCACTTTAACAACTTTCTAAAAAACTTCATAGTTTAACATAAGAAAAAGTTATTACCTTATCAGTAAAATAGAAGCAAGACAAAACTAAAACAGTAACTGTTTAAAAAAAAAAACTTCAACAAATCCTACTTGTCTCATCGGTCAGATAAGATTGCCGCGCAATGAATGATTCGAGTAAAAAAACTGATTCGAATCCACAATCTGATTTGATTCAAACAAACTGACTCGAATCAGCGATCTGATTCGAATCAACTACTGATTCGAATCAACTCGACCATTCGAATCAAGCTATGATTCGAATCAACTAAAATTCTCATTCGAATCAAGTGTTTACCGTCGTGATTCGAATCATTCGAATCAAAGGTGATTCGAGTCTCATCACTAGCAAAGTTTGACATTCAACATAGGTAGAGTTCGTGCCACGAAAGAAGTAGGAGTTAATGAATGGCTTTTATTGTTATGGCCTTAAGGATTTTACCGTGGGACTTGTTTGGTGAAACGATCTTTACCTAGTCCTAAAATCTATTAGTGATCTGTGAGCATAGTGAAATAACAACAACGCATTCATGATTTCATCGAGTTTACATGCAAAATATATCAATTAACATTATTCGAGAATGCAAAAACACGTCAATAAAGACCGCCGGAAAGTCGCGGATGACTACCCAGTGAAATAAACATACGAAAAACTTGGCTCAAACTTGCCAAGAGAGACCCCGATTCTTTATCGACTGAAACTTGGGTTTATTTATGTGAAGATCACTTCAATGTAAGTCCTGTAATATCAATGTACACAAACTGTTTTTAGCTGTAATAAAGCTTGGTTTGATTTGGTTTGGTTTTGGCAAATCGGTTCTATCAGCTTCCACGAATCTAGCGTCCATGATTCCGCTTATCAATAAAATGATAATACTCACTGCACAAGAAGAGTGTTTGCAAAAACACTAAATCCAATCCAAATCACAATCGAACCTACGCACGCACGACTGACAGATGTTTGTTTACAACCAAAGGTGCTTTCAAGATGGCGGATAGTGTTTTCATCGTTCCGATTTAAAGGCGAAAAATATTTTTTTAATTTGCAAATTTTGCAGCCATCCTGCATATTTATGAGAAAAGTCAATATATTTCGGTTTCTTACGTTAGATACTACAGGAAATATCCATTTATCGCGTCAAATTTGATACGAGGCAAGTAGCGTATTGCACATTTAAACTAAACAAAGAATAGCGTGACCAAACTCGTGTGACGTCGTTACTGTGCGCTATAAAGTAACCGTTAAAAACATCTGCGGTGGAAATCGGTACTGTCTATGACACGCATTAATTTCTGTTTGTTTTGTAATAGAGCCATCCGATCGGCCGATATACCTTTTGCAGCGCGTGATGCAGCCTGTCGTCATGTGGCGCGGGGGCGGGCGCGGGGGCGGGCGCGGGGGCGGGCGCGGGGGCGGGAGCGAGGGCGGGGGCGAGCGGGGAGGTGCCGCTCATCTCCTCGGGGATGGCCTCGCAGGAGACGCGCATGTCGCTCTTCTTGGCCGCCTTCTTGCTGGCGTGCAGCGACATCGACGCGCTCCTGCGGACACACAACAAATCGCTCTAACGACCATACTTCGATGTGTACTTTCATAATTTGATAAGCTAAATATATGTCTGATCCATATCGAAAGCGAAGCTACAAGCCGTTATCGTCTGACCTCTCCTAAAGCACGCCACCTCTCTCAGTCTTTAGCCGTCCACGTGTGACCGCTTAAGGTTATTGACCCGGCTCCTACATTACGCCTAATCCTGAGCGTTTCCAAGCGTGACGGTCAAATCAGTACAGAGTAGAGTCGGACGTGGAGTCGTAAAGGAACTGTAAGAGAGGGCGACAAGAGTGGAGCGGAGCGGGCGGGCACTGACGCAGCGGGCGGGTCGGGCGGCGGCGCGGGCTCGGCGGGCTCGGCGGGCGCGGCGGGCGCGGCGGGCTGGAAGGGCAGCTTCCACGCCGACGACATCTCGGGCGACGAGTTGGAGCGCCGCACGGGCAGCCGCGCCTTGCCCTGCGGACACCGGCGGCTCATTGGTTATATCGCACACAAGCTACCAATAAAAAACATATTAGATACTTTATTGTACACAAGAAACAAATGTTACAAAAATATAAGCGTCATATAGGCGACTACATAGGCGAACATAAGTACACGTGTTTCTCTACTAAATTCACAGTCAAGAATGTCTACTGTCTCTCGATTAGTCTCTTTGACTCTGTACCGATGAGATGAGCGCGAGATGTGTTGTATGCTATGATTGGTTCGTTTTATGCACAAGCTTGCCGACGTAAAAATATATCGCAGTAAGATATGTGAGATACTCTTACCAACTCTTACTATATGATAGTAAGAGTTGGTAAAAGACAGCGTAACTAATAATTATGTACTTGGTTAATCAAAAAATCGTCAAACTATTCATGTAACCCGTCAAAATATCTATGTACGTCGCGAAATGGCGGTCTGACGGCGGCGGCAGGTGCATAGATATTTTGCCAGGTAATTAATACTGAACTCGCTTCGATTGGTAAAACAATTGACAAGTCCTGCCCGCCTTCCTACAGCGCCACCAAATTATATGTTCAGGTGAGCAAAATTGTAACTAACTAATTAATTGTAAGTTCTGTTCCCCATTTCTTGTTATATTTATTCACATACTAAGATTTATTGATATATGTTCATTAAAATTTAAAGACGGATTAGAATATTCTCATTTTTCTAGGTAAATTTCTTAAATTTACTACCAAATTCTCCACTAGAGCCGCTATCAACTGAACAGATAAGATGGTGGCACTGCACAATGACTCATGCTGATGATTTTTTTAATTAGCATATCTGAAAAATTTATCACTTGAGGAAAAAGAATCTGCTTTTTTTTCTACCTTCAAAAATGACTGAGATATTAAACGTTAAAGTTGCGATTTTAAACGGCCTCCGCGGCAAAACCAACTCGGTCGCGAACTCGAACCCTTGCCACATGACGTCATCGTTCTTGCGCGCGAAAGATTAGACTTTAAAAAAAGCGGTAAACTTTACAACGCTGTAACTTTGGAAGTCCTGGGCCCTTAGTGCGAGTTTTTTCATTCACTTTCGATAGCGAGAGCGTTTGCAATTTGTATAGGAGTGACAGAGAGACAAATAGGTGGCGCGCTTTGTCACTCCTATAGAATATGAGTTTACGTTAACGCGATCGAGTAGTTAAAAAAACTCGCACTAAGCACACTGACCCGACTTCGATGAAACAAAAACTACTATTATTTGCATGAGTGCGTGCATTAAATGAAGTATCTTTTATCGTGATATTTTGATGTGCCGGTGACACTCATTGAACATGAGGTCATATTTTGGGCCCGTAGATTATCTATGTTTTAAACTATCACTGCATAAATGCAGCATGTGTAGGTAGGTACCTATAAGTTTGAACGCAGTAGTTTAACTCTGAAACTAGTTTTTTTTTGTAATAACTGAGCTAGAGAAGGCACGAGAGGGTGTGGCCGCAGCGCGGGTACTGACGTCGGGCAGCAGCAGCGCCGCCTCGTCGTCGTCCGTGGTGGAGGACGAGCTCTGCCGCTGCGGCGAGCCGGGGATGTCGATGGGGGACGTCTGCCCGCGCCCGCCCGCCCCCGCCCCCGCCCCCGCCCCCGCCCCCGCCCCCGCCACCAGCGTGTCCGAGCTGGTAACGTCAAATTGTTACATGTGGTTACACTTACAAAAGAAAACTAAACGCATTTTATAAGTCCAAGGTGCAAAACATAATCATAGACACATAGACAAATAGGTATATACCTTCAGAATTATACTCCGTGATATACAGGTAGGAAATGAATTGTGCGTACGTGAGTAAATAACATTAATAAAATAATATCTATAAATCGATAATAAAATTATAGTGTAAATTATAATTCATAATTCATACTTCATTGCGACAATATAGTTACTTAGGTAGTAATTATTAGTGTTTACTTCAATGTAATTTGTCCGAGGTGAAAAAAAATGTGTCCCATTCGTTACCTGGACTTGTGCAGGTCTTGCGGAGCGAGCGGGACGCTCGGCGCGGGCGCGGCGGGGGGCGGGGCGGGCCCGGCGGGGGGCGGGGCGGGCCCGGCGGGGGGCGGGGCGGGCGCCGTGGCCGAGCCGCTGCGCGGGCGCGGCTCCCACTCCGACGCCTGCGCAACGGGCGTGCAGGGTGCGCGTTAGAGTGAGGTCGCCGAGGCAGCGATTGGCACAGCTTTTGAGGTGGGAAGTGCGAGCGACTCACCAGCAAGTGTCGCACCTCGGCGGGCAGCGCGTCGACGTCGGCGCAGTCGGCGGCGGCGAGCAGCGCCAGCGCGTGGTGCGGCTCGGGCGCGGCGGCGGCGGCGGCGGCGGCGGCGGGGCCGGCCAGCCGCAGCAGCCAGGCGGCGTCGCCGGTGGGCGAGCGCACGCGCACGCGCGCCCAGCCCGCGCACACGCAGCCGCACGCGCGCGCCTCCAGCAGCGCGCCCACGCGCGACCAGCCCCCCGCCCCCGCCCCCGCCCACGCCTCCTCCTCCTGCGCCACACCGCCGCCACACTTTACTACGGTACTCGCACAACATGTACCCGCGTAACCCTCGCTCTGTTGTGCATGATTTTTTTTTCACTCCATCTGCTCGAAATCATGCATTTTGATGCCCAAATTTAGGACCCAAAACACGCTATTGTTGTTTAAGCTAAGATACATTAAAGTAAAACGACTCAAAATTGGGTTTTGAATCTATTTACCTTTAGGTAGTTCCCTTTAAATAAATAGACTCAAAATCCAACTTTGAATTTATATACTAATGCACTCATTTAGTAAGAAGTCGGACTTCTCTTTCACTCTTGAGGATTCGTCCTATATCTATTTCGCTCCAACCCAAACGATAAGTTTTAAAACCGAGTTTGCAACTACTTACTGAACTTCCAAACTCTTTGCTGCAAAACTTTTAAGTACCTACCTAATTGTCAAATATTTTTTTTTTCAATTTTTTTTTCTATGCAAAAAATCAATAACATTGGCGCGCCTTTTTTGTCTATTTTCACTTATTTTCTCGGCAAAATGTCGTCAAGCGATGATGATAGTGTCTTCTTAACACCAGAATATATAAAACGACAGTTATATTTAAGTGGTATATAAGTTGTTTATCTTTATTTCGTTCCTCTCAGATGGTAGTGAAAAGCAGAATGTTCTACACGAGCGCAAATCATTTTCTGTCTCGGTAGTGTTGAATCCCTCGCTCCTTCAGCGATTCTTAGTTAAAGCCCGAGCGAAGCGAGCAAGAATCGCCTCAGTTCGCTCTGGATTCAATTTCACCGGAAGGTGAAAATATAGACCTACTCAATATGCTTGACATTTTTTAGTGTTGAAGGCTCCAACGTTACGGGTTACCATAACTAATATGACGTGCGGGAGATCTTTAATTCTAGCAAGGAAATAATTATATTAAAGTAAAAACGACGGTTGACATTAAAGCTATGTCGGTAGAGCAAGAATTTGAGGTATAGCCCGACATTATTCCGGTAATATACTTTTCTTAAACATGCTTGGTGAGCATATCTGTCGAGTTATTTAAAAATGGAACGATCTTTTACCCCGAACAATGACCACCAAGGAGGTACATACATAACTTATCAGAGGTTTTATTTAAATTTCGAACTGTCTTGCGATAGAAAGCTGGATATCCTATTGAAAAAAAAAGAACACTCTAACGCTGCAATAGTTATTTTCACCTCACTCGCTCGGAAAACCTCATTTTATAGCGCGAAATCTGCGTGGAAGTTATTTTTTTAAATATAAAACTCCTTTACGCGTGACTGATTTCCTAATGCAACCAGAAACATGGTTTTTTATTACAGATATTAAACTTATTTTTTTATCTACACTTTATTTTATGTCGAATAGGTTTAATTATAAAGACTAAATAGTATTTCAGTTTAAGTTACATATTTTGACTACTTAATCGATTAAATAAAACACAACTTTAATGTTTATCTATCTATATATATAAAAGGAGAAGCTGACTGACTGACTGACTGACATATCAACGCAGGGCCTAAACTATAAGGGTTAGAATCTTGAAATTTTGCACAAGGATTCCTTTTGTAACGTAGGGAAGCACAAAGAAAGGATTTTTGAAAATTCATCCCCTAAGGGGGTAAAATAGGAGTTCAAAGTTAGTATGAAACTTTGCCGTTTTTGAAGTTATTCGAATGAAATTTGGTACGAAGGTTCTTTATTTAAAATTATGAAACACGTGTAATATAGTTTTTAAAAATCATCTCTTAAGGGGGTAAAAGGGGGTGCAAAGTTAGTATGAAACTTTGCCGTTTTAAATGAAGTTATTCTAATGAAATTCAGAATGAAGGTCCTTTATTGAATGCCTTGAAACACATGTAAAATAGTTTTTCGAAAATCATCTCTTAAGGGGATAAAAGCGGGGTGCAAAGTTAGTATGAAACTTAGCCATTTTTGAAGTTATTAGAATGAAATTCAGTAGGAAGGTCCTTTATTGAAAGTCATGAAAGACGTGTAAAGTAGCCTTTCGAAAATCATCCCTTTAGGGGGTAAGAGGGGGTTGCGAAGTTAGTATGAAAGCTCTTTCGCATGCGCTAAAAGTATCCTATCTTATTTCCAAACACTTTACTCAACTAAAGCCCACGCGGACGTAGCCGCGGGCAACAGCTAGTTTTATATAGAAATTGAAACATAAACGTGTAATTTCTGAACGCAACCGGAAAAAAACGAAAAATATAAAAAGTTGAAAGTTATCACAATTCACGTAAATTTGTCGGATTCGTCCTGTGCTAAGCTATTTGAACTATAAAAATGAGTGATTCTGGCAGCGATGACGATATGATTTCAACATGTACAGAATTAAAGGACGTTTACAAAATGCCGAGTTGAGCTTTCTCCCTGAAAAATCGCGCGATAAGTATTTATTTTTATTGTTTTTCTTGCCTCTCGCATTTTCCTCGCTGTAGTGAGGTGAAAAGTTGTGTGTTCCGCATGGCTGCAAAATTATTTGTCGTCTCGTGTCTTGAAAGCCTCGCTACGCTCAGGAATCTATTTTTGAACCATTCGCTTCGCTCATAGTTCAATCTTAGATTCCTTCGCTTGCTCAGCTTTCAATATCAACACTCGCGCCAAATAACCACTTTGCAGCCTTGCATAACAATTAACTATTAGGCCCTAGGCCATGATAACACATCTTATCAATTTCTCTTAGATACACTATTATTTTAATATTATAATAATATATTATGCTGACTCTCCCCCACTTCTTGGGGGACACTGAAGTAGTAATTTTTGGTTGAATCTTGTTTGAAAATTTTTGGTTGTATGCTACGCTCGCGTCACATTTTGGAGTGGGGTAGGAGACGGGCTTAGCCCATTAAAATTAGTACTATATAATTTCTGCGCTCAAATTACATGTTGTGTTCACATCTAATAGAATGTGGATGAATCACTGTTAGCTTTTCTATACCCTGCACTTTTTTGTAAGTTTAAGGTGTAACATTCAGTTTGTGAATCATAAATAAAAAAATAATAATAAAAAACTGGGACCAAGTACATCAACACGTATATTTACTCAATATTTGTTTAAAGTATCAAAACATTTGTGTCTGTATACTCACGTAATCGCGGGCCGAGAGCTCGCCCGCGCCGTCGCCGCGCGGCTCCGACGAGTTTTGTCTGCGGACACGACACACGGTTACTACAGCGTACGGCGTGCGGCGTACGGCGTACGGCGTGCGGCGTAAGGCGTACGGCGTGCGGCGCCTAGTCACGCTTAGCGTTGTACTCACCGACTGACCGAGGCGCCGGCGCCGGCGCCGGCGGCCGCCTCCTGCGGGGGACAGAACGTCGTTCAAGCGAACATTAAATTGTCAAGTGAAAAGAAAAGTTTGAAGCACACTCACCGGCGGCAGCGGCGGCAGCGGCGGCAGCGGCGGCAGCGGCGCGGACACGCGCTGCGCGTGCTGCCGGCACACCGCCGCGCACCTGCACACAAACGCATTATCCGTACACGAACGCGTTTATCACCTCCAACAATACAACTAACATTGAAAATAAATCGGGTGATCCCGCACAAGTAGACGCTCACCGGTCGCAGATGCCGTTGCGCAGCGGCAGCTGCTGGCAGCCGGACGTGGTGATGCTGATCAGCTTGTGGCCCACCAGCCACGTGGCCGTGGGCCCGCCCGCCAGCAGCGCCTCGCCCGCCTCGCCCGCCGCGTCCCCCCCGCCGCCCGCGCCGCCCGCGCCGCCCCCGCCGCCCCCGCCCGCGTGCGCGTACCGCGCCAGCAGGTCGACGCAGGTCTCGGTGAGCTCCAGGTGGAAGGCGGCCGAGGCGCTGGCGGCCGCCGCGCCCCCCGCGCCCGCCCCCGCCCCCGCCCCCGCCCCGCGCCCGCCCAGCGCCGCGCGCGCCCCGCCGCCCCCTGCGCCCGCGCCCGCGCCGCGCGAACCCTGCACGAGCGCTCTCAATAGGGTCAAAGTGCAAAGCTGACAGTGCCTGAATATCAAAAATGGCGCATAAAGTTATGGAAAAATTGAGTATTTATCAAATTTAGTATCCTGAAAAGAAAAAAAAACACGCAGTTACGACATGACGAAGTGATCCCGAGAGTCGGGCGTACTGGAAGTGAGCTCACCAGACTGGAGCTGCGCTTGCGGTTGGAGGAGTCTTCGTTGCCGGCGGCGGCGGCGGCGGCGACGGGCGGCCGCGCCAGCTGCTCCTCGAACGGCATGATGATGTAGTTGTGCAGCCCCTGCGATTCATACCAGGCAGACCGCGTCACATCTCACATTTAAATTTCTCTTTGGAAAATATCACATAAAATACATGGTGGTCCAAATATCATGGATCAAATGAAATGGGGAGTTAGCCAAGGTCATATTCTACCCATAAAGTCCTATACAGAGTGGTAAAATTCTGAACGGTTTTGAACTTAGGATTTATTTTCGGTTTTTTTTCAAGAAAAGAGTTCCTTCTACTTATTAAAAGCAATAAAAAAAAAGTACTTACTTTTGGTGGTTATTTTTTTTTTGAGAGTGACGGTCTATGATGAGAATGTAAAAAAAAAAATTCATCGTCCCTGTCTTTATGGATCATGAGAAATTAATTAATTTTTTACGGATCTCGTATCATAATTGTTAGATCCAACATTTTCGTCATTGATTTAAAAAAAAAGTGTACTGCGGAAACCTGCCCCAGTAGTAGAAAAACTGGACCATTTCATGAGGATTGTAAAAAGATACAACTCAAAGCCCTATGTTTTGTCTTTCTTAACTCAGTCGCTTAATATACGATCTTCTATCAACACGTATTCGCAGTTTTAATTTGAGTGCCACACAATACTGAACCTTATCGCAATCATAATAAGAATCATAGTGGTCGACATCGAGCCGGATGGATCGTTAGAAAATCATACTGCATTTACGTGATAAAATAAGAGAACAAAAGAAGACCGGTTCGGCGGGTCGCTCGCCGCGATGATCAGCCTATCAGTTGATTTGTAAAGCTATTGCAATACGACAAAATAATATAACCTCGTTATCAAGTTGTGTCGTGCGTGTCTATTGTTTATTGCAACTCATCACCGTCGAAATAAATGTGTTATCTAGCACTACGGATAAATGGCAACAATGGAAGGATTTCTAGTACTTTTAGACGACACAGCCGACCGAATCAACAAATCTCAAATCAACTTCAAAAAGTGTCCTAAGGATCGGCTGACTCGTGGATACATACAAACAGTGATACTAAACATAGATGGGTACTGGCAAACGTTTAAGGACTTACATAACAAGCTTCTGACTGTTACAACAAAGCAGCAAAGGGAAACTTTACCGTATTACCAGAAAGATTCCTACGGCCAGTGCGAAGAAAAACATTTATGTTTTAAGGCGAATTTACTGGATTCGCTAGACAGAATCAACTCGTCAACTTCATCATCACAGTCGTCTTACGACTCAGCGAACTCAAACCAAAACAACAATACATCAGCCGATGTAAAACTACCTAGGATCAATCTGCCTACTTTCTCTGGAGCCTACGAAGACTGGCAATCGTTTGAGGATACGTTTACTTCACTCATCGAACACAACAAAGCACTCAGTGACGTACAAAAATTACATTATTTAAAATCGTGTCTAGTGGAACGCGGAACACAATAAAACACTACCAAGTTACGGAGAATAACTACTCGCTCGCGTGGGACAACCTAAAAGGTAGATATAGCCACAAAAGACTCATAGTGAACGCTATTTTAAAAAGATTATTTTCACAAAAGAAACTCCAATCTCAATCTTCAGGACAGTTAAAATCTTTAATAGACAACACAAAAGAATGTTTGAACAGTCTATCAAGCATGAAAATTCCGACCGATTCTTGGGATCATATCATAATATTTCTCCTCGTGCAGAAGTTGGACCAAGATTCACACAACGAATGGGAACGCCACGTAAGTGACATTCACGCTGACGAATTACCACTATTTAAAGACTTTATCTCGTTCTTGGAGAAAAGAATACGTACTTTGGAAGTTACAAACGCCACGCCTCACAAGGAAAGGGCCATAAGAGAGCGATCGTTTCATGTCACAACTACACAGAAAAAGTGCACATTATGCAACGAAGATCACTACTTGTGTTATTGCAAGGAGTTTGGTAAACTAGACCCAGAGAAAAGAAACGACTTTGTTCGGGAAAATCGTCTTTGCTACAACTGTCTAGCACCGGGACATAACGTCGTAAGTTGTAGACAAAAGACCAAATGTCGCATTTGCAAAAAACGCCATCACTCACTTCTGCATCAAAAGAGACAGGACACCTACTTGGAAAAAGAAGAAGACAAACAATCACCAAGTCAGGGTCATCACAATCGCAAAAGTATGTACACAAATGTAGAAGAAAATGAAGAACAGAATGACAACACAATTGCATCATATTTCACTCAAAAGAAAGAATCAGCATTATTGGCTACAGCGCTTGTTCCTGTTAGGAGTAGTACTGGACACACCACATTACTGAGAGCTCTAATTGACCCTGGTTCACAAGCGTCCTTTGTTAGTGAGAAAGCAACCCAGTTATTGAAGCCAACAAGAATGACAGCTCATGGCAGAGTGACAGGAGTTGGATCGACACAGACAAACATCAGCCACATGGTACAGTTAGAGATCTTATCAAGGCATGAACGAGAATTCAGCCTAAACATCAATGCATACGTATTAACAGGACATCTGACAAGCAAATTACCTTCAAAAACAATTGACAAACAAGCATGGCCACACTTAAGCAATCTCAACCTGGCCGATCCAGAGTTTTTTACACCAGGGAACATCGATATGTTGCTAGGAGTGGAGGTTTACACAGAGATTTTGAAGGATAACATAATCAAAGGACCTCCAGGGACACCAACTGCCCAAGAAACAACCCTTGGTTGGATCCTCTTTGGAAGTATTCGTGACAACAGCTCACCTGCACAAATAATCGTTATGCACCATCACGTGGACATCGACAGTATGCTACGAAATCTTTGGGAGATAGACATGTCAGAAAAACGCGATCTGACAACAGAAGAATCTTTATGCGAAGAGATATTTAAGAACACTCATACAAGAAACGAAGAAGGACTTTATATCGTTAAACTGCCTTTCAAATCAAGTGATCCAGTCTCACATGTCGGAAAAACAAAAAACACAGCTGAGAAGAGATTTCAACAATTAGAGAAACGACTAGAATACAACAAGAAGCTAAAGGAAGATTACACAAAGGTGATAGAAGAGTACATACATCTAAACCACATGGAAGAAGTATCCAAGAATGACATCGACAAACCAGCCATATATCTCCCTCACCATGCAAAAGTTAGAGAAGACAAGGAAACAACGAAGATTCGTGTGGTTTTCGACGCCTCCTGTAAGGGCTCTAATAACGTCTCCCTCAACGATGAGCTTTTGGTAGGACCTCAACTGCAAGGTGATCTAAGAAGTCTGATCATGAGATGGCGCATGAAAAAGATAAGTTTTGCTGCAGATATACGAACCATGTACCGTGAAGTACTGGTTTCTGAAGAAGACACTAACTGTCAAAGAATCTTATGGCGAAAACATGCAAATGAAGCTTTGAGAGAATACCGTATTCTGCGTGTTACCTTCGGCACAGCTTCAGCGCCATACCTAGCTGTTAGAACACTTATACAGCTTGCCGATGATGAGAGTACCGGTTTGACAAACAAAACCATTCGTGAGAACTTCTACGTGGATGATATCATGTCTGGCGCAGATACCGTGGAAGAAGCGCTTGCTCTGAGTCAATCAGTGATGGAAACACTCAAAAGAGGTGGATTTGCACTGCAGAAGTGGACATCGAACAGCAAAGATTTTATATCGAGTATTGAACCTTCACTGAGATCCCAAGCTCATTTAGACATGAAAGGAGACTCTATCACTAAAACGCTTGGTCTCATATGGAACAATCAAACTGATCAATTTGAATATCACTTCAATCTACCTCCACCTCCGAAGCAAATCACTAAAAGAAGCATCTTGGCTAACGTCGCTCGCCTGTACGATCCCTTGGGTTGGCTAAGTGGTGCTATCATTCTTGCCAAAATACTGATACAAAAACTGTGGCTTGACCGACTCGATTGGGATGAAGAACTTAACGATGAATTGAAACAAGAATGGTTCGAATTAAGAAATGAATTTAACAATGACAGCAAAATCAAAGTGAACAGATGGATAAACACAAATCGTCAGACCTTAGCCAATAGTACAATTCATGGTTTTAGTGATGCATCAAACAAGGCATACGCTGCAGTAGCGTATTGCAGAGTTGTGAACCCAGACGGTAAAATCGAAACAAATATCATTGCAGCAAAGACGCGAGTAGCACCAGTCAAGCCCAGTTTTTGCAAGTCAGTTTTTGCCTGGACAGACTCTTCCGTTGTTTTAGCATGGCTGCATGGCGATGCAAATCGATGGAAAACATTTGTAAGCAACCGAGTGGTACAAATTACGAAAATTATTTCCGAAACTCAATGGTTCCATGTTGCCTCAAAGGAAAATCCGGCCGACATTGGATCCAGAGGTTTACATCTAGCACAACTTCTCGAAAGTAAACTATGGTGGAACGGGCCAGAATGGCTCAGGTGTGAAGAGATACCATTTCCTAAACCATTGGTGAGTCAAACAGAGCTAGAAAAAAAGACAAACATACAAATAAACCTGAAGATAGACAATGAAGAGAAATTTATACAATTTGAAGATTTCGATTCAATTAATGAAGTTTTAAAGACCATTGTATACTGTACAAAATTCCTAAAGATGAAAACCGAACCTGAAATGATAGATACACCAATAACAATTGAAGACTTAGAACAAGCTTTAACAAAAATCCTAATAATTGTACAAAAAGAACAGTACGGAGAAGAAATAGAAGACATGAAGAAAAATAAACAAATCTCAACGAAAAGCAACCTAAAATCCCTAAATCCATGCCTCGATAGCCTCAGGGTGGGCGGTAGGCTCAGACATGCCAACATGGAGTTACAGAGTAAACATCCTATAATACTTGGATCGAAACACGATTTTACTAAACTTTTAGTTAAAGAAGCCCATTTAAAGACACTTCATGGAGGAGTCCAGTTAATGCTCAGCTATCTAAGAACGAAATATTGGATAATCAAAGCCAAATCAATAGTGAAGGCACGAATTTATGGATGTTTAATATGCGCGAGACAGAACGCAAGAAATCGGAAGCAATTAATGGGCGATCTACCTAAAGTTCGTGTAACGCAAGCAAGACCGTTCCTACACAGCGGAGTGGACTTTGCCGGTCCTTTGCACATTATAATGACAAAGGGCAGAGGAGCAAAGACACATAAGGCATACATACCTATATTCGTTTGTATGGCCACTAAGGCCATACATTTAGAGTTAGCTGGAGACATGAGCTCAGAAGCTTTCATAGGAGTGTTTCGGAGATTTGTTGCTCGCAGAGGAAGATGTGCTCACCTGTGGAGCGATCAAGGTCGAAACTTCGTTGCTGCCAATAAAGAGCTAGTGACTGCCTGGGAAGAAGCCAAACTTGAGATACCAGGTCACGTGGCAGAGCTGCTCCTTGCCGACGGAACTCAATGGCATTTCATTCCTCCATATAGTCCAAACTTCGGTGGCCTCTGGGAAGCCGGAGTGAAATCTGTGAAAGGCCACTTACGAAAGATCCTAACGAATAACCTAACATTTGAAGAGATGACGACCTTACTCTGTGAAATCGAAGCCTGCCTCAACTCCAGGCCTTTGACCCCAATTGATGACATGGATACAGATAATGTGAACCCACTCACGCCTGGACATTTTTTAATGGGAGAGCCACCAGTTGCTATACCAACCCCGACCTTAATGGATGTCAGCACGAATAGACTTTCACGCTGGCAGCTGACTCAGAAACTCCTACAAGACTTCTGGCGGCGCTGGCAATCTGAGTACTTATCACGCCTACAAGAAAGACCAAAATGGCTCAAACGCGAGAAGGAGTTTGACGTTGGTGATATTGTGCTCATAAAGGAGGATAACCTCCCACCAGGCAAGTGGCTTCTTGGCCGCATTGTATCTAAACACCCCGGAAAGGACAACATGACGCGTGTGTACAGTGTTAAGTGTCGTGATCATGTACTTAAACGATGTATTTCCAAACTATGTGCTTTGCCTATTGATAAAACATGATTAATAATTACAGTAACAAAATGGTTAAAATCGTGTAAATAATATGAGTAATCAATCAATGTAAAATTGTCAATTCTTTCATGCAGTTCATTAGAAAATGTAAATGTGTAAATAAGTAAATCTTTAATGCATGTTCTAAATGCCTACTTATCAAATTCAAATTTATAATTAAGAACTTGCAGTTCTTGGTGGGCGGCATGTTTTGTCTTTCTTAACTCAGTCGCTTAATATACGATCTTCTATCAACACGTATTCGCAGTTTTAATTTGAGTGCCACACAATACTGAACCTTATCGCAATCATAATAAGAATCACCCTATCTCTCCTGAGTCTTTTATTATTGACCTTTATTCTCAGCAAAGTTGTATTTTTTTAAATCAACTTTTGGTCCTGACTAATTTGAGTTACAAAGTACTGTTCTAGGACATAAAAATAAGTCGCAAAAGGATAAAAAAAATTACACCAGATAATTAGAATAGACAGTTTAATCAAAAATAAAAAAATAAACTTTTTCATAGAAGATGTTCAAAATTTCTACCTCTCACTCGGAGGCAGAGTCGACATCTTCTAATAAAATTTCTTTTTAACAATCTAAAGGCCCGGTGATTATTTTTCACCTGGTGGGTGGCCGCTGATATTCGTCGTCGAAGCTCCTGCTCCGTGTTGCACTCCTTTTCGTATACCACTTCCTTGAAATAACCCCAAAGAAAAAAATCTATGGTGTTTAAATCGGGTGAGCGCGGTGGCCATTGAATAGTTCTACCGCGACCGATCCAGCGATTTGGAAATACTTCATTTAGGTGACTCCTCACGTCACGAGTGAAGTGCGGAGGTGCGCCGTCATGTTGCAGCCACATAGCGCTTCTTGTTTCAAGAGAAACGTCTTCTAATAATGGGTCGAGTTCCTCTTGTAAGAATGACAAATAAATTTGACCATTCACTCTTGCAGGCAGCTCGTGTGGTCCTATTAACTGTCCTTCGACGATCCCGGCCCACATGTTGACTCCGAATTTGTGTTGGAAGTGGTCTCGTCGAATAATGTGAGGATTCACATACTCGTAGTGGTGCAGGTTGTGAATATTAAAAACACCAGTGCGTTGAAACATACTTTCGTCCGACCACATAATTTTATTTAGAAATTCGGGATCTTCTCTGTTGCGCCGGAGCATCTCTGTGCAAAAAAGTTGTCTTTTTTCGTAATCAGCCGGCAGCAGTGCTTGCCCGCGCTGGACATGATACGGATGCATCATGTTCCGTTTAAAACGCGTTGCACAGTCGTTTTCGGGACACCTAATGTTCTTGAAATTCGCCGTTGACTCGTCGACGGGTCATTCGATATTTCTTGAAGAATTTGATCTTCCATTTCAAAATCATGTACCATAGGGCGCCCGGTTCTCGTCGCGCTACTTCCAGGAATATGGCCCTCCACGTAAGCGTTGTGTACACGCTGGAATACTCTGTAGTCGGGATAGCGATCACGATTCAGAAAACGTCGCCGATATTCTCTTGCTGCTTCACGAGCGTTTCCGTCACAAAAACCGTACACAAAATGCATGTTAGCATAGTCACGGGCTGAGTAAGCCATTTTTAATAGTCCAAATTCACTAATACACAACTGAGTCCAGTAAGAAATGCCAAGTTTGTAGGTGAAAATCCAAAACAGAGTCCAGGGAGAATGCAAAGTTCGAATCGATAAAAAAAGAGCAGCGCAAAAAGTGACAACCGAATAACCGTGTTAAGTAGCGAACAGCAAGCAGAACACTAAGTAAAAGTTGCTGGAGGCGTGTAAAGGGTCACTAGCAGGTAGCTAGCGCAGGTAGTAAACCTCTCTTTGTTCCTGGGACCCCATGTCCAATCGGTAAATTCTCAGAATACAAACAAAGCTTTTGTTTAGTGTTATTTTATTAACTGGTGGTACCACAAGAAAAGTGACACCGACGGGACAAGAGCTACGAAAAAAGATCGTAACGACTTGTCCGTTGTTAGAACTTAATTTTTAAATCCATTTTTGACTTATTTTTAAGTCCTAGAACAGTGCTTTGTAACTCAAATTAGTTAGAACCAAAAGTTGATTTAAAAAATGCAACTTTGCTGAGAATAAAGGTCAATAATAAAAGACTCAGGAGAGATAGGGCTTTGAGTTGTATCTTTTTACAATCCTCATGAAATGGTCCAGTTTTTCTACTACTGGGGTAGGTTTCCGCAGTACACTTTTTTTTTTTAAATCAATGACGAAAATGTTGGATCAAACAATTATGATACGAGATCCGTAAAAAATTAATTAATTTCTCTTGATCCATAAAGACAGGGACGATGATTTTTTTTTTGTTACATTCTCATCATGGACCGTCACTCTAAAAAAAAAAACAACCACCAAAAGTAAGTACTTTTTTTTTTATTGCTCTTAATAAGTAGTAGGAACTCTTTTCTTGAAAAAAAACGAAAATTAATCATCAGTTCAAAACCGTTGAGAATTTTACCACCCTGTATAGGACCTTATTGGTAGAAGATGACCTTGGCTAACTCCCCATTTCCTTTGATCCATGATATTTGGACCACCCTGTAGAATAAGCCATTTTTAAGCGAGCAATAGATATATTTGTTGACGGGCAATACTGTAAGCCGAATTGTTCGCGTGAGAGTACGCGGACGGGCACGGACACTCACGTGGATGATGAAGGGCACGAAGTTGCGACGGTAGGGGCGCCGGCACTTGAGGAACCAGGCCGCCACCACGTGGTGCGCCAGGCTCACGACGTAGTGGCAGTAGCGCGCCGGGTTCGTGTACGGCAGCAGGATGGCGAACACCGACATGTACTGGTCCTCCACGAACGACGCGAACACCCGCGGCAGCCGCGTCAGCGCTGCAACACAACAGCGGCAGTTGCGGCGGGCTGCGGGCTGCGGGCTGCGGGCCGCGGGCCGCGGGCTGCGGGCCGCGGGCTGCGGGCCGCGGGCTGCGGGCTGCGGGCGGCCGCCGCGTCGGCATACTCACTGGACAGGAACTCCAGCATGGGGCAGGCGATGGCCTTGGTGTCCGAGATCTTGGACAGGTCCAGCAGCACTTCGGGCAGCATCTTCACCATCGTGTCGCGCGCCTCCAGCGTGAACAGCGTCAGCGCCGAGATGCACTGCTGGCTGGACGGCTGGCGCAGCCCTGCGGGCGGAGCGGGCCGGTGAGCGCGGCCGCGGGGGGAGGGGGCGCCCCGGCCCGCCCGCCCCGGCCGCGGCCGCACTCACCGATGCCGTACTTGAGCAGCGTCCGCACGGCGCGCTGCTGCGTGTGCGGCTCCAGCTGCGCGTGCGCCGGCGCCAGCGCCGCCAGCGCGGGCAGCACGGCGCCGTGGAACTCGGACTGCGACAGCTTCTGCCCCGGCGCCAGGCGCAGCGCGTCGGGCAGCGCGCGCTCCGCCACCAGCGCGCACAGCGCCGCCGCCAGCCCGTCCAGGTCGGCGTCGGTGCGGCGCCCGGCGCCGCGCGCGCGGAACAGCGCCGGCAGGCGCGCCAGCACGGCCTCCAGCACGCGCCAGTCGCGCTCGCGCGCCACGCAGGCCGCGAGCGCGCGCAGCACGCGCGGCAGCGGCAGCGCGGCGGGCCCGGGCGGTGCGGGCGGCGCCACCGGCAGGTGCGGCGAGGCGGGGCCCGCGCCCGCCGCCGCGCCGCCCGCCGCGCCCGCGCGCAGCGCCAGCAGCGGGCCCAGCGCCGCCAGCCGCACGTCGGCGTGGTGCGGGCGCGCCGCGCCGCGGTACGCGCGCTCCGCGTGCTCCAGCAGCGCCAGGAAGGCGCGCGCGGCGTGCGCGGCGGGCGCGCGCAGCAGCTTGCCGTGGAAGGCGTCCAGCAACCCGGCCACGGCCAGCCGCACGTCGGCCGGGTCGGCGTCGGCCGCCACGCGCGCGCTCGACTCGGTCGCGTACACCTCGAAGGGCCGATCCAGGATCCGCTCGAGCGCGTCGAGCGCCTCGAGGGCGCCGTCGCCGGCGGCGTGCAGCGCCAGGTCGGCGGCCACGCGCGCGGCGGCGGCGCGCACGGCCGGCTCGGCGTCGACGGCGGCGGCGGCCAGCGCCGGCAGCAGCGCGCGCTCCAGCACCTCGTCCTCGTAGAGCGCGCGCGTGCGGCGCGCCAGCGCGTGCAGCTGCGCCAGCGCGTGCGCGCGCACGGCGGGGCGCGGCTCGCGGCGCACGTACTTGTCGGCGAGCGCGGCGGCGCGCGGCAGCCAGTCGGGCTGGTCGGGCTCGAGCGCGGCGGCCAGCTGCGTCACGAGCCGCAGCGCGGCGGGCTCGGGGCGCGCGGGCGCGGCGGCGTCGAGCAGCGCCAGCAGCGCGGCCGGGTCGCCGGCGTAGTGGCCGGCGTCGGCCAGCCGCTCCAGCTGGTCGAGCGCGTGCAGCGCCAGGTCGTGCAGCGCGCCCGCGCCGGCCGCCTGCGCCAGCGCCTGCGCCAGCACGTCCAGCAGCGCGTCCCAGGCGGGCTCGTGCAGCTCGTGCGCCTGGCGCGCCAGCAGCCCCTGCACGGCCTGCAGCACCTCGTAGCTGACGGCGGGCAGCGCGGGGCGCAGCGCGTGCAGCAGCGCGCACAGCACGCACAGGTGCGACACGTGCAGGTTGGGCACGCGGCGCGCGCCCCACAGCGCGGCGTTCACGTAGAACACGGCGCCGCGCATCAGGCCGGCGTCGGGGCGCGGCGCGGCGGCCTCGCGGCGCAGCAGCGCCACCAGCTCCTGCAGCGCCGCGTAGCCCAGGTCGGAGCCGGCGGCGGCGCGCATCACCTTCCAGCTGGGCTGGCAGTGCTGCTCCACGTTCACGGTGCGGCACAGCGCGGCGGCCAGCTGCGGCAGCGCGGCGCGCGGCAGCAGCGAGTACCCCAGCACGGCCTCCAGCAGCGCCAGCGCCGCGCCCACCGCCCCCGCGCCGCCCGCCCACGAGCTCACGTGGCACGCCCAGCTGTCCACGCGCCAACGCGCACCGCTCTCTTAATTATCTCTTGCTACTTAAATTATAATGTGGTTCGGTAGCGATGGGGAAAAATCGGTGGGTGGCTGCGATCTCGCGACGTACGATTCGCGGTTTGGCCATTTAAGTTGATCGCACATTTGTCAGCACCGCACGCGCCGCATTTTAAAATTGGGTCGCATATTTGTCAGCAACGTACGCGCCGAACGCGCCGCATTTCTGTGTGTTGCCAACAATTTTTGCAGTTTTTTCTTGCCTCTGGTGTGAAACGGTGCGGTGCATTGTGCTATGGAAGAAATTGTTGTAATAGCCTGCTTATTGGCAGAAGAAGAAAAAAATGAAACTCCAAGAAAAAAAGACTCTGGATTCAGAACATTAATTAAAAAAGGAACTTCATCATCATCATCATCATCAACCCATAATGTCCCCACCGAGAGGCACGGGTCTCTTCCCTGAGGAAGGTATAGGCCATACTCCACCACGGGGGCCAAGTCCGGATTGGTGGACGCTTGTAAGACTAGTGGCTGGTCTTACTGTCAAAAGTTTTCAAGCCGCCCCTAAAGGCCTCTGACTTGGCTTAACGACTGCCATCTATCGACGACAGCCGGCACCAACTGCTTAACGTACCTTGCGAAGCACGGAATCGCTCGGAAAAAATGTCACTAGCGTTAGTCATAGACGGTGATCCATCCATAGACTGAACGCGCCGTATGTTGCTTAACCTTAGTGATCGTTCGATCACTCAGGCAGCCCAGGCTACGAGCGATTCACGGCGTACGGCGAAAAAAGGAACTTATATGGCGCATATTCAGCTCTTCGGATCCGAATGAGGCAACACTGAGTGGCAGCACGCGCCGCACGCGCCGTACGCGCCGCATTATATGACGTCATCAGAATGCTTCCTTCGGAGTTCGGATGCCTACCGTATTTTCCGAAATGCGGCGCGTCCAGTGCGGATAAATATGCGAGATTTCATATCATTGCATACAACGAATTCTAAAATGCGGCGCGTGCGGTGCTGACAAATGTGCGATCAACTTTAAATAGCAAAATGGACGAGCTAACGCTACCCCAGCATAGGTAGTACGATGACGCAAGTCACGCGTTTTGTGGCGCTATAACGTCAGAATTTGACAGTTAATGTAGTGGTAAGTCGCGATGGCGCGCGACTCGCATCGTCGTGTTACCTAACTAGGCTGGTTTTGATAATTTAAAAACGCAGGAAACGAAAGCAGATAAAAGTCAACGACGAATCTAAAAGAATACAAGTCGAGTGTGGGGCCAATGCTAAGTAAAATATTTATAGATGGTTCTCAAACGAAATTCTTAATCCTTGATGTAAAAATTATAAACATACTTGACAATGCCATGTACGATTTCTTCATCGAGATAGGTCGCATTGAACTTGACCACGTTGGTGACGAGTTGCAGGAAATCCACCAAAAGTACAGAGTCCAACTGGATCAAGGGCATCCACTCCAACAGGAAAGGACCTATCTGAAATCATTAATTTGTGGTAAATATAAGCGACTACATCCAGGCTGACTTAAAGTCTCGCATTAAATAAGAGTGCATAATAGGAACCTGGTCTTCTAGACAAGTGATGTCCTTGCCGCCATTAGTGAGCCGATGCAGCAGCTGGAAGCGCTGCAGCTCGTCGGCCGGCTCGGCGGAGGCCGGGGCGGCGGGGGCGGGGGCGGGCAGCTGGTCGTGCAGCCAGCGCAGCAGCACGGCGCGCAGCAGCGGCGCGGGCTCGTGCGGCGCGCCCGCCGCCGCCGCCAGCAGCGCCAGCGCGGCGGCGCGGCCCTCCCCCCCCGCGCCCCCCGCCTCCCCCACCAACAGGTCCCGCACGCAGCTCCACAGCCGCTCCGCGCCGCCCTGCGCTCGTCAAAAATCATTCTAGGTACTCATTTGATAGGCATAGATTCACTCACAGATATTGAAAAAAAAACACCAACAACGAGTTCGCACCATCGGTTTGCACCGTAATGTTCCCTTTTTGCTCGCTCAAATCTATGTGCATTTTTAATCTGTTGCCATACCTTGTTGTCGGGTTGTGACGAAATTTCCCTAGGTGAGGTTATTGAAATGATTTGAATGGTTCTATCTCTAATTCAGCCCACCTCGTGTATGCTGATGATACCAAAATTTTAATAATTGTACATTCCGAAAATGACTGACACGAACTTCAAAAAGATTTGGATAGTTTTGGCAATTTCTGTAAATATAATCAGTTAATTTTAAATACAGACAAATGCTACACAATTACCTTTTCCAGAAAACACAATCCACTGAATTACGATTACAGATTTGATGGTAAACTGATCAAATGTGTGGACAAAATTAGAGATCTGGGAATCACATTAGATACAAAATTACATTTTAATTATCACATAGACAATATTGCCACAAAAACATTTCAAAGACTTGGTTTAATTCTATGGTTATCAAAATGGTTATGGTTGTTAAAATGTATGGTTGTCTTGTACTGTGCCTTCGTTCGCAGTATCCGAGTTTGGTAGTGTGGTGTGGAACCAACAATACATTTTCCATATTTCATGTATAGAAAAGATACAAAACAAATTTCTTAAATCCTTAGATTATCATACAGGCAATTATTTCACAAATTAAAAAACTGCTGCAGAGTGACATGGTTTATCTTCTCTAGACAACAGTCGAAATTATTTAGATATCCTTTTCCTTTTTCCTTTAATCAAATTGATTCAGCAACCCAATTGTCTCAGCTATTGGCCTAGTGTAAAAGGCCCTTATTGGTCTGTGTGAATGATTCTCGAATGTAGGTAGATTACAAAGAGTGTGACCTGTTGCAGGCGCGTGGTGAGCAGCCGGTCGGCGGTGTCGCGCAGCGCGCGCAGGCGGCGCGGCGGCGGCGCGCCCGGCCCCAGCGCGCGCTCCAGCTCGCCCGACAGCGCCAGCTCGTCGCGCGGCGGCAGCGGCGCTGCAACCAACCAAGCGTCACGACACCGCGCACTCCCGAGCCCAGCCGCCACGAGACACTCACCCGACGAGCCCTTCTTGAAGTAAAGCTTCAGTTTGTCTTGTAATGACTTAGTGTCTTTGTCCCGGGAGCCCATCTTTCGTTGTTGCCTTCACAGTCCTACGCTATGACGCTCTCCGTTTATCGATTAATGTGTAGCTTTAAAGTTAAAAACATAGTAAGATCTAAATTTATTCCAGAGCATACTACTATTTACTCTTTAATTCAGTTTTTTAAATCACTTCAGCTTCATCAGCAGCTAGCTAAAATAACAAAAAATGCAATTTCTCACTCGGCTCAGCTGTCAATGTGTGACAGACAGATAGATTAGGTGACAGACAGAAGACAGACAGGTCAGTGTCACAGACTCACGGCCTAGCCACGGGGAACGGCGGCGCGAACGGCGGTGCGGCAAGCGGGACAAAAATTCGCGCGGCGCGGTTTGCCGGCCACGGGCAGGCGCGTTTGCCGCCGCGACTAGTAGGGCTGAGTAGGGCAGACCGGTCAAGAGCGAAATGTCTTTATCTCAAATATTTTTTTTTGTTCAATACATAATATTTGGAAGAGCGTAATCTACTCCATAGATTTTAATAGGAATCGAGGTATACTATGGAGAATTCCACATTTTTCCACCGAAACATTTTTCGAGTCTACTAGAATTATTGTCGAATTATATTCTTCAGGATTGGAAAAAAAGTCAATGCAGCTAGAGTTTTAAGTGCCGCTGAAAAATTGATCTAATACATAGGTGCCATTTAATTTGAGAATGATAATAGGTAGGTATCAATGAATTTTTTTCATAACTACTGTTTTTCAGAAATATCGCTGTTAAAATATGGTCAGTTAATTAAATGTTACTCTGTATATTAATGTTTCATGAAATTAAATAACTTTTAGGTAGTTATGTTCTTTGTCAAAGTAACAAATATAACCCATTTTGTTAGTATTTCAGCAATAACAGTCTCGGTATTTATTATTCGCGGCGTAAACAACTAAACTCGTTTGATCTCTGCACTAGTCGCCGCGACTGCCGCTCGACGCCATGGCTTGCTCCGTACTTGTTCATGTGTTTGTTTCACTCGCCGGCCGCGCCGCCAGTCGCCGCCAGTCGCCGCTTGGTACATTTGGCCAGTCGCGCCGCCGTTCGCCGCTCCGCGTGGCTTGCTCCGTACATTTCTATTAGTTTGTTTCAGTTTGCCGCCCCGCCCGCCGCACCGCCGTTCGCACCGCCGATCTCCGTGGCTAGGCCGTAAGGCAGGGCTGCCATGGAAAGAAAGAAAGAAGAAAGAAAAAATATTTATTTAACCCCACAAAGACATACTTAGAACATGTGATTTAAAAATAAACAAAAAAATCCGCTACTTGACTCTTTTTTCAAGAGAGCCTTAAATGTTAAATATCTCTTCCATTGGGCCAAAAAATATTTTAGCATATTTTTTGAGGACCTAAAAGCAACAAAAACATTATTTTAAAACGTTGCTTTGTTAAAGAGCCAAAAACGCGGTCCGCCATTTTTGTCTATGGTTTGAAGTCCTAAATATTTTTAACAAAGTTTGACATTCAACATAGGTAGAGTTCGTGCCACGAAAGAAGTATGAGTTAATGAATTTTGGCTTTTATTGTTATGGTCTTAAGGATTTCACCGTGGGACTGGTTTGGTGAAACGATCTTTAACTAGTCCTAAAATCTGTTAGTGATCTGTGAGCATAGTGAAATAACAACAACGCATTCATGATTTCATCGAGTTTACATGCAAAATATATCAATTATCATTATTCGAGAATGCAAAAACACGTCAATAAAAACCGCCGGAAAGTCGCGGATTCGTGTAGGTGTTTTAGGTAACCTACCTAGTGAAATAAACATACGAAAAACTTGGCTCAAACTTGCCAGGAGAGACCCCGATTCTTTATCGACTGAAACTTGGGTGTATTTATGTGAAGATCACTTCAATGTAAGTCCTGTAATATGCACAAACTGTTTTTAGCTGTAATAATGCTTGGTTTGATTTGATTTGGTTTTGGCAAATCGGTACTATCTGCTTCCACGAATCCAGCGTTCATGATTGCGCTTATCAATAAAATGATAATACACTAACTGCACAAGAGTTTTTGCAAAAACACTAAATCCAATCCAAATCACAATAGAACCGAGACAAGATAGACAGATGTAGACATGGACAGATGTTTGTTTACAACCAAAGGTGCTTTCAAGATGGCGGATAGTGTTTTCACCGTTCCGATTTAAAAGCGAATTTTTTTCAATGGATTTTTGTGGACAAAGGGCACTTTCCAAGGACTGACATTCGCGCGGCGCGCACTACAAACGCAAATAACCTCACAATGACAATATTGTAGTCGGAGCAGATGATGTAGACCGATGTAGACGGAGCTCAGAACGGGACACAGACCAACGGTCACCCGTATTCTGATTCTGTGATTCTGTTCTTTTGCAGCTTAAAGACACAGACTATTAAGATATTAATATGTTCTGTGATTAATATTGACAGCGCGTGAGTGTTATCGGAGGACTTTGTGTATTTATTTGATTGATAATGTTTGTTGTTGATGGAGGAACGTCGGGTGCAGTGGTGGCAGGCGGGTAGCGATGCAAGGGCGATGCACGCGGCGCGCGGCGGCGCCCCCGGCGGGCGGCGGTGCGGCGGGCGGCGGCGCGGCGGCGGGCGGCCGACAGCAGGCGGCGGCGGCGGCGGCGCGGCGCGAGCGGGCCGCGGCGCGTGCGGCCGAGGTGGAGGACTCGCCGCGCGTGCTGCGCGACAAGTGCCGCCGGCTCGCGCGCGCCATCCGCAACGCCAAGCACCTGGTGGTGAGACCCTCGCACTTCATCTTATATACTAAAACATTGGCCTCATACTAAATGGGGCTCAACTGTTGATTAACAGCCAACGCGTACGATCTTCAAATTAATTCTGCAGAAAGCTGTTTATATAAGACTTCTAAATACTTAGTCTCGTTTGACGGAAACTCATAGTTAATGAGTTATGATTTTTTAAAAGTTGCACGTTTTTTACGACATTTTTGACACTTATTGCTTCTGAACGGACGCGATATGTCGCTGCGTTTCGTTATAAGTACTACGTACAGGTCAGTTATCTAAAGCTGGCACGTTCACAGTACTCACACTTATGCAATTTCGCTATACAGTATGTTTAAAAATAAATGATTTTGATTCAAAATGCGACTCTAGTTTAAGTGTAGACTAGAGTTAGGTTTTAGTAAGATGGGTGCGTTGTAGATAAATAAATACAAATATATGTGTTACTTGTTATAATATATTTTTTGGAAATTCGAGCGAAATAAGGTGGAATCAATGGTTACAAAATAGTTTTAATTTTCACATGAACAAAAATAATTTCACCTAAGAAAGTCTTTACCAAAACAGAAAATAATTATCCCAGAAATCCTCAATAATTTAATTATAATTTAATTATGTAACAAAGGGTCACGGACGCTCAGTGGTCAGTTACTGGATGAATGAGCCGCTTTCAGATGAACTAAAAAAAAATCTAATGGCTGTCAAAGGAATGCAATTTTGGCCCTCAACCCAATAGCCATGTGTGATACATCATAAAATAGGTCTCAGCGAGCTGAACAAAAGTTACTATGACGCCAACAGCCAAATGTTTGTCCTTTCGGAGTTATATTGTATTGAAAAAAAAACTAACATTTGGCTGTTGGCGGCATAGTAACTTTTGTTCAACTCGCTCGGACCTACTTTATGATGTATCACACATGGCTATTGGGCTGAGGTCCAAAATTGCATGATGATGATGTGAAGCATGCACATTATTGTAAGATAAGATAAGAATATTCTTTATTGCACATAAGAAACCAGAGACACATAAATACAAAAAAATAAATAAAAAAAATAAGTACTATCTAAATTATTATTATCATTACATAGACATTTAACTCCAATTAAATTTAGTTCAATTTAAGTATTTACTTATTTAATATAATTTAGTTACGATTATGTTATCACGAATTATTTATAATATGATATATAATTATCCAATTGCTGCCAACCTATTTACCTACTGATTTAGTGTCGTTTGTCCGAGTGCTGCACGTCAGCACACCACCGGGTACTGACGGAAGATCAGCGCTGGAGTGGCCTGCCTCTCCAGCATATGCTGAGTCAGAGCCCCTTTGCATTTGCCACACCCACAATTTGTTACCCTGTGTTTTATGCTGAATTTTGTTGCTGTTTTTTTTGTTTCTTTTATTTGTTTGAAACGCACATACGGTTGAATAGCAAAAAGATCACGCTGTACTTATAAGCAGTTGCAAAAGTAAAACTATAACTGTCCCCTTCACACTCGTAAGCTAGACCGCGCGCAAGAGAGACGGGCAGACTTTTCATGATGTGCATGCAGTACACGTCACGCCGCGCGCTTATTCACAGACACTACACAAGCTCAACGTGTAAATGTGTTGAACGTCCCAGCTTTACTTAACTGACCTGTAACTCACGGTTATCGAAAATACTGCTTAAAAATAATGATCATGGATACGAATGGCGAAATTATTGCGTCAGTTTTCATTACTACGTAATAAAAATATTTGCAATAGTAATTTAGACTAAAATAAAACGAAATTATCTAGCATCGAAAAAATATGTTTCTGAAACGGAACATTATTTCTCTGTGTTTACTGGCGCGCAGGGTTGGATTTCGTACTATAATTATAGTATTTATACTCTAATTTCATGCTTCGTACTATGCACTATCCATAACCGGGGAGAGTACAACAAAATACTACAATTTTAGAACAGGCTATGATCAGCCGTTTTCCATCATTTTTCGTACAAAACGCCTCTTGTTTTTTTTTTCGATACTTCTCTTGTTCGAACAACAGTTATTTATTATTCTGTTGGTACGATTGTGCATAAAGTAGCCTCGTCGTGTGTGCATTTGTTTGTGTGAGTGCATTCATTTTTTCTTAATCATTCGAATCGAATTTGAAACGAATGGTTGGTGGTTAAAGTTGGGGGCGGGGATGAAAATGACAAAATACCGGGAGTATCCACGCCAAAGAAAAAACGCCTGAATAGGGGCGACATGGTCGAAAAACAAAAATACTATAATTTTGTACAAAATACTACCTTTCTTGTTTGTTTGTACTCTCCCTTTCAACGTCCCTAAATCCAACCCTGCTGGCGCGAGTTTTTGCATTTGTTTAGTTTGCAGTTGAGAGTGTCTTTCGTACTCTTGTTGAATATAAACAATGTATGACTACCATGGAGGCCCCGAGGTCTAGTGCTTCGAGTTCTGCTGCTTCTCTGCCTGAAGAAACTGTTGTAGTGAATGTGTAGGACTCTAGTGAACCACTTCCTAAGAGTTCTTCCACAGTGCTGCCGTGTGCATCAAGGGATAGTCAAGCAATAGACTCTTTAGAGCCGATTGCTGGCCCATCGTCAGTTGAAGATGATGTGGACGATTTTCGGGTGCCTTTGGCATCCCAAGCTGGATCGTCTGAACGCAGGATCCATTATTACGCGGAATTGAGGTGAGTTTAACCACTACTACAGTTATTACTAGTGAGAACAGTAAAAAAGTGGGTTACTATCGGTCAAATTGTGGGCAAAAACTGTAGGTTAGGTTAGGTTAGAACGGTGATAAAAGCATAAAAAGAGTGGGTTACTATCGGTCAAATTGTGGGCAAAAACTGTAGGTTAGGTTAGGTTAGAACGGTGATAAAAGCAATAAAAGAGTGGGTTACTATCGGTCAAATTGTGGGCAAAAACTGTACGTTAGGTTAGAACGGTGATAAAAGCAATAAAAGAGTGGGTTACTATCAGTCCAATTGTGGGCAAAAACTGTAGGTTAGGTTAGGTTAGAACGGTGATAAAAGCAAAAAAAAAAGAGTGGGTTACTATAGGTCGAATTGTTGGAAGAGACTGTTGAAAAAAAAACTTATATAAGTAAAAGTAGGTTTAAATTATGTTAAGTTAGAATAGTTTGTTGAGTTCTTACTTGACAAAATATGAAATTTGAAAAAAAGAAGATTTAATGTAGCTTTTATTTTAGTTTATAAGTGTCCGATAATCTTAATAACTTATGTATGCACTTATTTATAACATTATCTTGTCAATTAAGGTGTCTGTTATCAATAAAGCAATGGTTTTTTTGAACATAACCTCAAAATTTTGTTTTTCATATTTCTCCGAAACTATGAATTTCCGTCAACCCCCCTTCGCAGGGGGGGATCATCCCCTCCCCCTCCCCCCCCCCCCTCAATAAAATCCAAGATGGCTGCTAATGTACAGTCTTTCCCAGACTGATTTGATTTGATTCTGATTTGACAAATGCCCACTTGTAACTGCCCATTTAGCTATTTCACTGCTCAGTATTTATTATATGACCCATTTTATTATTTTCCATTTTATTTTCTTTTTTCGACTCATTTTTACATTACTGCCAAGTTTTAACTGCCGAATTTGTTACTAGATATACATTTGAAAATTATCAACTTACCAAAGCTACTATATACAACTGGCGCGTTACATCAGTGCCATATTTATTTTTATCTAATATTTTTTTAACTGATACATAACATGAAGACTAACTGTGACTTTCTCAAATTTTATTCAACGACCATGGCAGCTGAAGTTGCTTGTGAAGTATGCAACCAGCAAAAGAATGAAAGGAAATGCGAAAAAGGAATGCTGGAAAGCAGCAAAGAAATTAAAAAGACCTATTGAAGACTAGTGCTGGAGTGGTCTACTTCTGCATATGCTGAGTCAGAGCGCCTTTACATCTGCACACTCAAACTCTGCCTTGTACTGTCTGTTGATTTTTGTGCTTATCCTCTTCAAAATCTAGATAATAGATATAAAATACATAAGATATAAAATAGATAAAGAAACAGGAAAGAAGAGGGACAAAAAAAAATCCCAAGCACTAATGGATCAAAAAGCTACTCTTCTACTTGGTTGAAAGCCTAACCGTTAACCGCATAACCGTTCCAACCGACAGATATGATAGGCAATGGAGCCAAAATTCTAGCTTAATGACATGATTTCAAAATTTGTGATTGCTCTTTGTAAATCAATTCAGCAATTACATTTAGAAGAACTGCGAAAATATTAAAAAGAAGGTGCACTCCCGAAACAACCTGCTACAGCGCCTCACCACCACCAGATGGGGCGCCTCCCTCCAGGTGATGCGGACCACTGGACTGGCGCTTGCCTTTTCCGCTGGAGAATATGCGTCACCAGTATGGACCCGATCTGCTCATGCAAGGCTAGTGGATACAGCCTTAAATGAAACATGCCGGCTCATTACTGGTTGCCTCAAACCGACCCCGGTACAACTTCTGTATCCACTGGCCGGCATTGCGCTCCCGAACATCCGCAGGGCTGTGGCGAGCTCCATGGAAAAATCCAAAATGGATTCTGACGCACGACACCCCATGCACGGCTACGCCCCAGTGCGGCAAAGGCTGCCAAGCCGAAGCAGCTTCGTGAAATGCGTCAACCCTTTGACCACGAGGCCAACGCAAGCGAGGTGCAGCCTCTGGGCTCAGGTTCCCTTGCCTACCCCATTTCTGCCGCTGACGGAGAGTCTCCCGCCTGGACATAAATTGCCGTGGGCAATTTGGAAATCCCTGAACCGGCTGCGGACCCGTACTGGCCGAAGTAAGGATAACATGTCCAGGTGGGGGTTTTTGGACCCCGCCAGCGACAACTTAAACTGCCTGTGCGGTACTATGCAGGCGATGGACCACCTCTCATCGTGCCCTGCGTGCCCTGACACCTGCACTCAGGAGGACCTAATGACTGCAAGTGATAACGCAGTCGGCGTCGCAAAGTTCTGGGCCGCAACTATATAGTAAAGACTTAAAAATTGTTTGCCATCGACACGCTAAGAAGAAGAATTCAGCAATTTTATTTCAGAACAATCTTATCAAATCAAATCAAATACATTGTTTGACAAATAAGTGTACAAAAACTTGTTTAAAAATAAAAGTTTTCTTTTAAGCATTTGTGTTTTGTAAATAAGGGACTCCACACACGGCGACTAGAAGGTAAACATGCATATTATAGCACGATATATCTCATTACATCTTTCCATAGAAATCGTCAGGATACCACACACGACAGCTATAATATACATATTTACATCTTCGTATCTTAAAGGTACTGAGCGGTCTCTAAGCTATACATCCTGGGATGTAATGTATATTATAGCTGCCGTGTGTGAAGTCCCTAATGTTGATATGATTGGTGAATTTTTTGGTAGTTTATTCGCAATCAAGTGCCTCAGGTAGCTACCCCATTTAGTTAGCCGGTTACAATTTTAGGTTACTTTCAATATTTTTAAATTTTTTACATGGGTAGGTATATTTCTTTTGTGTCCCACTGCTTGCCCAGCAGAATAAAAACTCTTGTGACATCACTAATTTATGTAAATTGATGTCCTAAATGCCTGTTTTGTGTGTGTTTGCAGGTATACACGGGAGCTGGCATCAGCACGGCCGCAGACATCCCGGACTACCGCGGGCCGCGCGGCGTGTGGACGCGACTGCGGCGCGGCGAGTCCGTGCCGTGAGTACCCACCGCGCCAGGCCGGGGCCGGGGCGGAGTCCCGAGCGCGTGCGTGACGTGTGCGTCGGTCGGTTGCAGGCGCGTGGAGGTGAGCGGCGCGCGGCCCACGCTGACGCACATGGCGCTGGCGGCGCTGTGGGCGCGCGGCCGCCTGCGGTTCGTGGCCTCGCAGAACTGCGACGGGCTGCACGTGCGCGCCGGGCTGCCGCGCCGCGCGCTGGCCGAGCTGCACGGCAACATGTACTGCGAGCGCTGCGCCGCGTGCCGCCGCGTGCTGCTGCGGGACTTCGACACCACGGAGCGCACGGCGCGGCACGCGCACGGCACGCGCCGCCTGTGCCCCGCGTGCGGCGCGCCGCTGCGCGACACCATCGTGCACTTCGGCGAGCGCGGCCGCGCCGCCTGGCCGCTCAACTGGGCCGGCGCGTTGCGCCACGCCGCCGCCGCCGACGTCATTCTCTGCCTGGGCTCCAGCCTCAAGGTGCTGCGCCGCTACCCGCGCCTCTGGAGCATGGCGCGGCCGCCGCGCCTGCGCCCGCGCCTGTACATCGTCAACCTGCAGTGGACGCCCAAGGACTCGGTGGCGGCGCTCAAGATCAACGCGCGCTGCGACGACGTGATGGCCGAGGTGAGTCGGCCGCCCCGCCCCCGCGCCCCTCGCCCCGCGCCCCGCGCCCCGCCGTGACCGTGCCGTGCCCGCAGGTGTGCCGGCGCCTGCGCGTGCGCGTGCCGCGGTACAGCGCGCGCCGCGACCCGCTGCCGGCGCACGCCACGCCGCTGCAGCCGGCCGAGGCGCACACGGCGCGGCGCCCCGCGCTGCCGCCGCCGCCGCCCGCCGCGCCGCCCTCCCCCGCGCGCCCGCCCTCCGCGTCCTCCTCGCCCTCCGCCTCGGACTCGGAGGAAGAGCGCCCGCTGCACCTGCTAGCGCGCCGCGCGCTCACCGCCTTCCAGGTGCGTGATTGTAGTGTCGTGTGTATCGCTCACTTCACCGGTCGTGTGTAGCGACGTGAGTTTACTAGTTAGCGCTGTGTGTGCAGGTGAGCCTAGCGAGCGGCGCGGCCACGGTGCTGCTGCGCGCCGAGCACGCCCCCCCCGCGGGCGCGGCGCCCCCCGCCCCCGCCCCCGCCCCCGCCCCCGCCCTCGCCGCCAGCAAGCCGCTCAGCGAGCTGCGCAAGTTCCGCAAGCCGCGCCGCGCCGAGCCGCCGCCGCCGCCGCCGCCGCCGCGGAAGCACGAGCCGCCCGACAGACGAGGGCCGCGCAACGGGCACGCGCCCCACGCGACTCCCGCTCCGAATGGCACGTTCCTAGGCGAATATTATTGTGACGTCAAAAACGAACCTCATAGTGATTCGAAGGTCGAAATCAATGGTTTCGTGAAAGACGAAGTGAACGGCGTCGAGAGCGAATATAATTACATGTCGAAGAACGAACCTAGTAGTGACCCGGGGGATGTACCGATAAGTATAATAAAAGAGGAACTCGATAGCTCTCTAAAGGCGGAATCGCAGTGCAAATTGAAGCGTCTGCTACGGTGGGAAGGGCGGGCGGCGTGCGAGGCGGCGGGCAGCGGCAGCGAGGCGGAGGCGGAGGCGTGCGCGGGCGCGGCGCGGCGCATCATGGCACGCGCCGTGCTGCTGTGCCGCGCGCAGCTCTACCCCGGCCTGCACACCATCCTGGCGCCCGAGCCGCCGCCCGCGCCCGCGCCCGCCGCCGCCGCCGCCCCCGCCCCCGCCCCCGCGCCGCCGCCCGCCTGCGCGTGGTGCTGGGCGCGGCACGGCTCGCGCCGCTGCCTGTGGTACCCGGTGTGGAGCGGGCGCGCGCGCGTGTGGCGCCGCGTGGGCCGCCGCCGCTACCTGTGCACCTGCTGCGGCGACGACGAGCCCGCCCCGCCCGCGCCCGCCGCCCCCGCCCCCGCCCCCGCCCCCGCCCCCGCCCCCGCCCCGGAAGCGCCTGGCTGGTTCGGCAAGGGCTACCGCAAGGCGCGCCGCCGCCGCTAGCCCACCGCCGCCGCCGCCGCCGCCGCCACCGCCGCCGCTACCTCACTCGTCTGCGTCTCAATTCGGCAATTAAATTAAGATGGTTCGACCTTAGTTGCCTAACCACTGTTATTAATGACCTCAGCGAATAGGATCTCTGGATGCGTTTGACTATATGATCATGTAGTAACGTCCAGTTCTGGATTAACTTTTACTGTAAGTATAATTGAATAAGTATAGTAATTAATTTATTTTTGTACGATACTACTATAAGGGATTTACTGTAAGTAGTTAAATAAATATGAGGTTGTGTGTGCCGCCATGGCCGACTCGACGCGCGTCCTGGGAGTATGCATTTCTGTGTGCTCGTCGAATACACTCGGCAGACTGATTTAAATAATACTATTCATCAATCACCCAATGAATGACATGTAATGTTTGTAATAATTGTAAAAAAATGTAGGTAATATAATATTTCTCAACAATCCTCACTGTGTTCGACATTCATGTGGATTGATTTCCTTCCTTCATATTCACTTACAAGTGGTCGAAGTCTTCCCCTTTAAAGTATAATCGGAGGCTGGTGACCAAAATGCGATGAAACCTCGAGGATGTCAGTTTGATATTCTCATTTCCTGAGGCACAAGCGGTCGGTCGGAGGGGAATTAATAATATAATCAATGCACCGCCACACCTGGGGATGAGTCTCTAAAATGTATAGGGAAGAGCGGGTGATCATGCTCTTCCACTATAAAGGGAAATTTCCCGCCAGGCAGATCGTATGGCTGGGGACGGTCGGTCCAACTGTAATCTGTTGGACGTATTTATGGTAAGTCATGTGTAAACTTTGATTGGGAAACTTTGAGCGGGAAACTTTGGAGTTTATAGTGCGCGCGCAGAATTGACATGTGCTCACCACAAATGAATAGTTGTTCAATAGAATCATGTAAGTACGTTAATAGTTATTACATTGACACTATTGGTCGTCTAGTATCTACCCGATCGCATGCCAGTGATATAACCCATGCAAATTACCTCAGCGCATCTCCTGATTAGATCTTCTTCGCGAGAGATCCTTATTTAATTTGCGCGAGTTGTACCATTGGAATGACATTGTGCTGCTATTTCTTATTAGACTATCAAATAAAGGCAAATTACTATTGTCGTGCGAATATAATTCTGTTGAAAATAGGTATATTTGTGATATTAGTCTATAGGGCCTCGTGTGTTCTCTCCAAACTAGCGTGAAATAATATTGCTGTTGCAATTTTGACGATGATATTAGAGAGGTAGAAATAAGGTGTTTTATAACTGGGTTACCTACGCTATAGCAACAATTGAAAATGTCCACATTTATAATACAAGCACCGTTTGATCAACGGTTTACTGAAGCAAATGCTTAAAATATCAGTAGTTCAAAATATCAACAATTTTAGTAGTCCTAGTGGACAACTGTTTACATAGTCAACGGTTCAAAATGTCAACACTCAGTTTATCAACCAATTGAAATTTCGGATTTGCGCAACAGGCATACAAATTTTGATTCATATTCGAGGCTTTTACTCAACCACTCAACCACGGTGGGTGGGAGGAAAGGTAAGTGAATTTTTTTGCTCGTTTTTGCTCACTATTGATAACTGCAACAAGTAGGTGCACGAAATATTCACAGAATATTGAGTCGGGTATAATATTAACTTTAAAAAATATTAACTAAATTAAAATTAATATTTAAGGTCGGTCCCATACAACAAACGTGATTTTTTGGCATGTTTATAGATAACGGTACGGATCCCTTCGTGCAAGAGTTCGACTCGGACTTGGCCGTTTTTTTCGTCTCCACCACCGTTGTTGAGTAAAAGCTTCGAATCTGAATCTAGAGTGCGACAAGTGAATCGTGGCACAAGCCTTTGGCGGGAAATTTAAAAATCTTTTAGTTGATAACCCTGCATCTATATGCCATAAACCATCTTGATACTTTTGCCTAACTTGATTATTTGTTTAATTAGTTTGGAGTCTCCAAATGAATTTTGTCCAAACATAAATAAATATAAGCAAAACGAAAACACTAACTACATCAAAACCAACATTTCCACTCCCCCAAAAACAGGGATAATAAAGATGCACCACATAAACTTATAAACATTTATTAATGCTGAACCATAATCTAAATCTGATTCATATCTTTTTTCTCAACATCTTTGACTAAGTCTTCGATCTGACGTTTAATATTTTTTAATATTTTTATTATATTTATTAACATAATATTTTTTTAATATACAGTGTGGCCCTGGATAAAGTGCAATCCCGAAAGGGGATGAAACTAGACCATGAATCATTGACTAGAAAAATATAAAAAAAAATTAAAAAAAATTATTGTAGGATTTATTGGTATTTTAAGATTTTCATGTTTCATTAAGGACTCTATGTACAAAAGTATTGATTTCTTCCAAAATAATGGGTCTATTTCTTTGAAATAAAAAAAAACAGTATGCCTAATACCTGGCGATGACCATGAAATAATAAATAGTCCGCAAAAAAGTAACTATCTTGGGTAAAAAAAGGTATTTTTATGAAAAAAATGATTTTTTTAGACGTTTATTTTAAAAAACTTCAAATTACTAAAAAAATGTGCCCTATAACTATGTAATTTTATAGCTTACTTTTATTCTTTACCATTTTAGCTACCAAATAAAAAAAAAAAAACAATGTTCTAACTAAAAAAACACGCTATCTACGAACTTTTAAAGTGGAGCCTAATCGTGTTACCGTGCAGGTAGAGACCGTTTTTTCCATTGTTTCCGTCCTACTCTGTGCCCTTCGGCAGTCGCAGTCCTTTGGTTCTACACTCAGGTAGAGGGAAGGCGAGGGGAGGGGAGGCAGGGGGTTCGAAACAGGACTTACACAGTCGCTCCGATATTCTCGCCGCTGCTACTACTGTTCTCGTTCTCGCATTGTGTTCTCGTTGATTTGTTATTAAGTTTTTGTTACATTGTTGACTGTTACGTTTTCTACTGTTCGTTACGTTTGGACTGTTCCTGTTCTGCTGTTAAGTGTTGACGAAATGCCGCGATTGACAGAGTTCTCACCTCGAGAAATAGCCGACATGCATTATTATTATGGCATGTCACATGGTCGCACAACAGTCGCTCGGACTGCATACATAAATGCTTTCCCGGGCAGACTCATACCCTCAGCACGAAATTTTCAAGAGATTCATAGGAGGCTCTCCAACATTGGACTTGGTTTGGCACGAGATCGCCGTGAGCAACCAGCTGTCGTTATTGACAATGCGATAGAAGAGGCCATTTTAAACGATCTGTTTGCTGACCCTACAACAAGCATAAGACGATTAGCGTTGCGTCATGGCATATCGAAGACGTCTGTCTGGCGAATTTTGAAAAAGGAGGGATTGCATCCTTTCCATTACCAACGAGTACAACATTTACACGAAAATGTAGATAATCGTCCAAGATGCGTAATGTCGACGTGGATTCTAAGAAAAATTAGAGCTGACCCAAATTTTCCCAAACGCATTTTTTGGATGGACGAAGCGACATTTACCCGAGACGGCATTACAAACTGCAGAAATTTGCACCAGTGGTCTCACGAAAATCCACGATTGAAGCGGGCATCTACTTTTCAAGTAAAATTTTCAATAAACGTATGGGCAGTCTTAATCGACGACATTTTAATTGGTCCAGTCATTTTACCCAGAACCCTAAATGCTGAACGTTTTTTAGAATTACTACAAAATTTACCCATGTTGATGGAAGATGTTCCCCTGGCTACGAGACGGCGTGGGCGTATGTATCTCCAAATGGATGGATGTCCTGCACATTATGGGCGGGAGGTGCGGCGATTTTTGAACGAAAATTACCCGAACCGGTGGATTGGCCGAGGAGGGCCAGTAGGCTGGCCAGCGCGTTCACCTGATCTGACACCCCTAGATTATTTTTTATGGGGTGTCATGAAGCAAAGAGTATACAGCACGCCAATAAATACCGAGGCACAGTTGCACGACCGAATATTCAGTGCGCAAATGACATTAAAAATGATCCAGGAATGATTCGCAGAGCCACTAAGCAAATTAATATTCGTGCAGTAATGTGCTTGCAAAATCGAGGAGGCCATTTTGAACATTTAATGCATTAAATAAAAATGCAAAATTGTAAATTACGGATAATTTTATTAATAAAGTTATTGTGATTAAAGTCTGACTTTTATTACCTACTAAAATGTAAATAACTCCTACCTAGCCATTTTTTTAGTTAGAACATTGTTTTTTTTTTATTTGGTAGCTAAAATGGTAAAGAATAAAAGTAAGCTATAAAATTACATAGTTATAGGGCACATTTTTTTAGTAATTTGAAGTTTTTTAAAATAAACGTCTAAAACAATCATTTTTTTCATAAAAATACATTTTTTTACCCAAGATAGTTACTTTTTTGCGGACTATTTATTATTTCATGGTCATCGCCAGGTACTAGGCATACTGTTTTTTTTTATTTCAAAGAAATAGACCCATTATTTTGGAAGAAATCAATACTTTTGTACATAGAGTCCTTAATGAAACATGAAAATCTTAAAATACCAATAAATCCTACAATATTTTTTTTTTAATTTTTTTAAATATTTTTCTAGTCAATGATTCATGGTCTAGTTTCATCCCCTTTCGGGATTGCACTTTATCCAGGGCCACACTGTATTTTCGTCATCCGACAGACCTTACAACAAGAAATAATTCATGTTTGCTTTAAAACATTACTACTCGTATGTACATACTAAAACATAGGTAAAATTATGTTGAATAGAAACAAAAGTTATTTTCTTGTTTAAATCTAGGACGAGTATCAAACTGTTTGGGCTGTACTACTTGCAGCTGAAATACCTAAGTTTGACAGTCAGAGTGTGGCCATATGAAGAATTCGAAATAAATCGCGTCCCAGGACTTGCTTGTCAGACTCTAAATCTTTGTGCCTGTTACCCAAACCGAAATTTGTGTTGACATTTTGAACTCCTTGCTTGTAAATTCCCTTTTTCCTTGTAAATTGTTGATATTTTGAACTACTGACATTTTAAGCATTTGCGGCTGCGACTAGCGACTGAAACAAACTCATAGAAATGTACGTAGCAGGCCACGCGGTACGACGCCCCGCCGTTCGCGCCGCGCGATAATTCGCGCGGGCGAATGCCAGGCCGTTAGTAAACCGTTGATCAAACGGTGCTTGTATTATAAATGTTGACATTTTCAATTAATTTACACATCGCAACGACAAAATGCGGTCAAGCAGTGTCGCTGAAGCTTTTTACAATACAAAAAAAAATACAAAATTTCTTTATTTCATGTACAGGATGCATTTTACAGGGGTTGGGACTCTCCTGTTAAGTTACAAAACCTGTGTTAGGAGAGGCCCGCTCTTTCAACGAGTTAATATTTTGCCCTGTGTAACATTAAATGTGTGAGCTTATAAAAGTTAATGTTAATTTTATATGTATAACACCTAGATATGATCTAAGGTTCCCAATGAAGGTATTTGTTTTACTGGTGGTAATAAAGAGTACTAATCTAATCTAAAAATTAGGACTTAAAAACTAGGACTTGGGCCGACTGGCACCACTTTCCTAAAAGCTTTTTGTAGGTAAGATAAGATAATCAGATCTTTAAGATGCCTGAGCAAACCCAATACTAGAATGAACCGGGGGAGGGGAAGTCGGCGTGCGCGCACAAACCCTTATATCTTTTGAACCATTGCTTTGACAAATTCACGGTTTTGGGAATCGACATTTACATTTTTTTACAAATACTTGGCATATAACTTTTTTTGAAAATACGCCGTGGCCAAGCAGTTGAAACGCACACGTTCTACGCAACGTTGTGTTTGCGATGTGGTCGGCCACTTCGCAGTGTCGCTGGTGGTTGCGTTGTGGTTGGGATATGGTTGCGATGTGGTGCGATAACGACTGCAAAATGTGGTTCGTGCGAATAGTCTTATTCATTTTCCATACCAAATATACGCCCGACCACGTGGTGTGGTTGACGTGTGGTTGTGGTTGTCGTGGTACGTGTGAAAAGGCCCTAATGCCCGGTTCCTATAATATACGCCTAGCGGCTACGATCCGTTTTCCGTACAATTTATTGACGGTTCGTAGGAATTTCGTAGGAATTGTAACCGATCCTAAGCAAAAACGAAGCGTTTTGTGGATATTGGAACCGGGCTTAAGTTAACAGTCAATTAGACAGTCAATAACAGTCACTGTCACTGGCAGCCGGAGTCACGGTCGTGGTCCAGGTCGAGGTTGTAGACGTGGTCGTGGTGGACCACAACGAGATTCACCGTAACCAAACACCAGTAATGCACAAAGTAACGTCACTGACAAATGGAGTGCTAATTCTTTTTGTGAAACATATACATAGGTACCTACTCCATTAATGTACCTACATGAGCCAGCTTACTTAAGTACCTGTCAACGATACCTACCTGTAACAAGATTATTTGAAACAATATCTCAATGATGATTTTCTCCAGATAATTGTAGATGCACCAACTGTATAATTGTAGATTGTAAGATTGCAAGAGATTCACGCCAAAGGGAGATCACTTTTACTCAGTCTGAAAGAACTTAGTCTATTTAGGTAATACTATGGTCATGGCTGCTTTACAATATCCTCAAATCGACATGTTTTGGTCAGAGAAATGGAGAGTTCCCCTAATTGCACGGTCAAGATTTTATGCAAGTCGTATAAGTCTGAAGATAGTTTATGATCCAGAAGTAACTGTCGAAATGCGCCAATCTGATAAGTTGTGGAAAGTAAGACCATTGTTAGAATGGATTCGACAAGATTGAAACGAAACAGATAAAAAAACTGTCCGCTCCGGCCTCGTGCTCCTACTAAGTAGTCCTACTGGTAGGAGCACCAAGACACCTGTGTCCTGATGCTCCTACTTCATGGAATTTCCAGTAGGAGCACCGAGACATTACAAACCCTCCGGCCTTGTGCTCCTACTAAGTAGTCCTACTGGTAGGAGCACCAAGACACCTGTGTCCTGATGCTCCTACTACTAAGGAAATCATGGAATTTCCAGTAGGAGCACCGAGACATTACAAATACGAAATTACACATAGACATACTTTGAGTCAAGTACACCTATCTATAAGTGTCACTTCACGATGAAAGTAGGTAGATGCCTTGTAAGCTATAAAATCTCCTTTTGTTGTTGATTAGGTATGGCCATACGTACTATGACAGTTATTTTATGTATTTAAAAAATATATATTTTGTCATTTGTGTTATCCTTTATTTTCCGTCCGTGCAAGTCAAAAAATCTGTATTTTATCTAAAATTAATTATATGTACCTACTAAAATGAGTGACTTAGAAGAAAATGTTCCCGTCTTCATTAAAAGAAAACGCGGAATTGTGTTACTTTTTAAAGGGAGGCAATATTATAAACAACGTGTTTATAAAAATCTTAATGTAATATGGCAGTGCAGTATGATGAAAAGAAAGTCTGAAATGAAATGTCCGGGAACCGTTACTATTGCGGTAAGTTTAGAAACTGTTTTAGTAACATGTTCTGTTAACTGCCGTTTGGATAGGTGCAGGTATGCGCTAGTTATCGCATATAGTTATTGAAAAAGGAAATCTTCATCTAGGCAGGCAGCCACCCTGCCTAGAAGAAGATTTCTTTTTCAAGTATTATCTTAATTATCTATATTAATTTAAATTTGATAATAATTGTGTTGATTCAAATGAGACCGACTCGCATGACATTTTGTTATTGTGCTTAAATCGGTTTATTTTTCTAGGATAATAAAATATTAAAAGAAGTTAATCATACTTGTCAAGAAAATCATTTGAAAAATGAGATCGACATGTGTGTAAATTCTGCAAAAGTAGAAGCCTCGACATCTGATTTACCGATACCACAAATTTATAAAAACCACTTGGGACCACTATACGATCGTGGTGTACATCTATTGGAAAAGGTACCATCACTTCCTAGTCTTAAAACAAATCTATATACAAGCAGATATGATACCTTAGGTATTGAAAAGTTAATTATGTAAACAGTTAAAAGAAGTGATAATTCCTTCAAAATTTGAAAACTTTTGTATCGGAGATTATTCTTACAAAGATTCTCGAATCATTGTTTTTTGTACCGAAAAGGCAAAAGAAATTATGTTAACCGTCGATGAATACTTTATTGATGGGACATTCAAAAGTTGTCCTAAGCCGTTTGGACAGTTATTAATAGTTCATGGTGATATGGGAGGAACTACAGCAGAAACGAACACCGTTCCCTTAGTTTTTGCACTATTACCCAACAAAAAACAAGAGAATTACATAACTGTTTTCGAAATAATTAAATCGCAAATAAGGACATGGGCGCCAAAAAAAATTCACACTGATTACGAGAAAGACATAATTAATGCGGTAAAAGAAGTGTTTCCTGAAGCAAATATTAAAGGCTGCTTTTATCATTATACAAAATCCTTGTATAAAAAAAGCAAAATGTTTAAATATAAGTAATAAAGTTGAGCGCAGGTTCGTTGGGTTGTGTTCCGCTCTAGCGCTTGTGCACATCACAGAGAATACAATCAACTACGTTGTTCACATCATAGGTTTTGCGCGTTTTACTGGAGTGTGTGAGGTATTTCTTTTGAGATTCGTTTAGAAACGCTGATAACGCATGACCCGAGAACGTGCGGACGGGAATCCATGTACATGTACACGGATTCAAAGGCTGTACATTACCAGGGCGTACGTTCTCAGGATGTGCATTCGCGGTACGTGCATTATCATCTCCCACTGAAGTTATCGTAGACAGACGGAAGTTATGCAATCAATACAGAATCTTTTTAATTTTTACTTTTAAACCCCTGATTCTTTTATTTTATCAAATCGAACTATGAAATCATTTTTCAAAAGAAACATTTTGAGGTATAAATGCTTAAAGCGCAACGCAAAAGCAACATAGACTGTTTTTGGTCATTCTCCTTTGCACCCCCCTTTTTCCCCCTTAAGGGATGATTTTCAAAAAACTATTTTACACTTACTTGTTTCATGACTTTTAATAAAGGACCTTCATATAGAATCTCATTCGAATAACTTGGATAACGGCATAGTTTCATACTAACTTTGCACCCCGATGGGATGGGATGATTTTTGAAAAACTATTTTACACATATTTCATGATTTAAAATGAAGGACCTTCGTACTAAATATCATTTGAATAACTTTAAAGACGGCAAAGTTTCATACTAACATTGCACCTCTCCTTATTCCCCCTTAAGGGATGATTTAAAAAAAACTATTTTACATGTATTTCATGATTTTAAATGAAGGACCTTCATATTGAATCCCGTTCGAATAACTTCAAAAACGGCAACGTTTCATACTAAATTTGCACCCCCCCCCCCCCCCCTTTTTCCCCTTAAGGGATGATTTTCGAAAAACTATTTTACAAATGTTTCGTGACTTTTAATGAAGGACCTTCATATAGAATCTCATTCGAATAACTTCAAAAACAGCAAAGTTTCATATTAAATTTGCAGCCCACTTTTTTTCCCTTAAGGGATGATTTTCGAAAAACTATTTTACAAATGTTTCATGACTTTTAATGAAGGACCTTCATATTGAATCCCATTCGAATAACTTCAAAAACGGCAACGTTTCGTACTAAATTTGCACCCCCTTTTTCCCCCTTAAGGGATGATTTTCGAAAAACTATTTTACACAATGTTTCATGACTTTTAATGAAGGACCTTCATATAGAATCTCATTCGAATAACTTGGATAACGGCAGTTTCATACTAACGTTACACCCCCCTTTTTCCCCTTTAAGGGATGATTTTTGAAAAACTATTTTATACATGTTTCATGATTTTAAATGAAGGACCTCCGTACTAAATATCATTTGAATAACTTCAAAAACCGCAAAGTTTCATACTAACTTTGCACCCCGCCTTTTTCCCCCTTAAGGGATGATTTTTAAAAAACTATTTTGAACGTGATTCATGATTTTAAATGAAGAACCTTCATACTGAGTTTCATTCGAATAACTTCAAAAGCGACAAAGTTTCATACTAACTTTGCACCCCCATTTTACCCTCTTAGGGGGTGAATATTCAAAAATCCTTTCTTAGTGCTACCCTACGTTGTAAAAGGAACCCCTGTGCAAAATTTCAAGTTTCTAACCCTTATAGTTTGGGCCCTGCGTTGATATGTCAGTCAGTCAGTCAGTCAGTCATTCAGTCAGTCAGTCAGCTTCTCCTTTTATATATACAGGGTTACAGGGAAAGTCGTTCACAATATTAAAGGAGGTCATTATTTAGGTCCTTTCTGATTAATTTTATTCTATTATACAGGGTGGCCGGGGGATTGACGTCAAAAAAAAAAAATTAGGTCCCTCTTGTCATGGGGTATCCGAATCACCCCCATGTATGTTCCGCGATTTTTCATAGTTTCGGAGTTATGATTTTTTTTCGGAATTTTCATGAATTTTCGCCTTATCAATTTTGAAAATTTCTAAAAAAAATACTAGAAACTTTTTTCAATTACTTTTTTTGTAACTGAATCTTCACAAGTTGTTCTTCTATGCATAAAATAATCAGCTTCGTAACTTTGATAAAAGTTATTAAAGTGTTGGTCTAAAGTCAAAAATTTACGTTCGGTAAATTATGACTTGAATTTTCAAAAATAAATTAAAAATCCAAACAGATGTTTTAATGGTTTCTTAGTTAGCCTCAGAAATGCGCAAGACTCTCAGATTTCATAATCATTAAAAAAAAGTACTGCTTAACGAGCTACTTTGTGTACATTCGGCCTTCGAAGACAGCGAGGTGAAGAATTATTAAAATTAACATTTTTTTTTCTGCCATTTCGTCTTTTCTTAGGTTATTAATGAACGAGTCGTCATCATCATGATGAATAAAAGTGGTTTTGTCAATAAAACACAGATTAAAAAATTTGGAGGCATTTTCCGTTTTACAGTAATTAATTTTGCGCGGTCCGTTCTCGTGGATCATGGGTTGTAAATGCAGACGCAACTTTTTACCTGTAATAACAACAGTCTTTGAGGATAGGAGGCCGCCGAACTATTGCTATCTCTCTCACTCTCAGCGGTAAGAGTGAGAGGGGCAGCGCAGCAGAAGCGAACACAAAACAAGTTTGTACCTCAGTCGTTCTCACTTTGTGTTTACTGCTACACGTGTCTTCATTTTGTTTTACCTCACTGTCTCGCTTTGTCCGCGGATTCCGCTGCCTACTTATTTGACTACTTTGCTCGTTAATTGGACTGTGTCTTGCATACTGATTTGGACTTTGTTTACTTGGAAGTGTAAAAGATGAGTTACACGTTAAGTGAATACGCAGAAATGCACTATTTTTATGGAGTTGCACAAGGAAACGGCCTTGAAGCAGCGCGACTGTATCGCGAACAACTTCAACGTCGTGGTGGGCCGCAACCTGAGCATTATCCCGACCATCGCGTTTTTATTAACACGCACAATACCTTAATGGCAGGCCGCATTCCTGGCCAACGAGGCGATAGGGAAGGAATCCCTAGAGTTGACCCGGATCGCAGAGAAGTTGTGCTCGAAGAAGTTCAACGAAATCCTTCCACGAGTACCAGAGCTATGGCTCGTACTCTGAACATCCCAAGAACTTATATCCAAGACATACTTCACGATGAAGGATATCATGCGTTCCATATCCGACGAGTCCAAGCTTTACTGCCTACAGACTACCAATTGCGCATTGATTTCTGCCAAACAATGCTACAAAAAGAACAACAAGATCCTGGATTTTTCAATAAAGTTTTATGGTCAGATGAGTCACGTTTTGAGCGCACTGGAATTTTCAATATTCATAATTACCACACGTGGGCGGTTGAAAATCCACACGAAATGAGAGCGTCGACGTTTCAACATCGTTTCAGCGTTAACTTGTGGTCTGGTATTCTCAATGGCGAACTGATTGGTCCATTTGAATTGCCGTCCAGATTAAATGGAGAAAGATACCGACACTTTCTGGAACATAAACTTCCATTGTTGCTAGAAGACGTGAATATTGAACTAAGACGAACCATGGTTCTTCAAAATGACGGCGCTCCATGTCACTACGCAACGCAAGTCCGAAATTATTTAAATGAGGCGTACCCCAATAGATGGATCGGACGCGGCGGACCAATATCGTGGCCTCCACGCTCACCTGACCTCAACCCCATGGATTTTTTTATTTGGGGCTATTTTAAGGAAATAGCATACGCCAGAGAAAGTGGGAGTGAACAAGAGCTGAGGCAGAAATTAACAGAAGCCGAACGTGTTGTAAAGGAAAACAGAGCAGCTTTTAGACGATTAAAAGATAATTTCCTACGTAGGTGTAGAATGTGTATTGCTGCTGTGTTACGCTGTAATCTAAATCTACTTAACAGTACATAAAAGACTGAATCGTAGATAAACATAATAAGTAATACTATAAGTACTAATAGTAGAATTAAAACTTTAGGCTAATAAACTGGATAATATAAAACGACAAGAGCGCGGACACGGTACGTTCGCGTCTTTTCTAGAAGTATCAGAACCGGTTAGGTGGCGGAATGCAAACTCAGGCCGGGTCGCCCATCGGCCACGAAACCAGTGCTGTGCTAAACATCGTCACGACTACTACACTATAGCCTACGTTTTTGTAAATCGTTGCGCAATCATTGTGCTTCACTGGCTCGCATCCCACCTTCGGATATTCTTACTATATTCTTTTGCTGTGTGGAAGTAATTGAACCCCATATTTATTTATTTATTTTATTTATTTATTCAGTTAGGAGAATCATCAGCTTATAAAATTAATCTAGTGGAATAAAAATAGGTAACTATGAGCTAATAACAGATTCTCGCCTATAGACACAACTTAACTAAAAAAAATGTGTGGACTTCATGCTTTGTCTAACACATAACTTACACTAACTGTAGACAATCTAATATTACCAATGATTTTACAATTATATTGTTATATTTAACCTGTGATATTTATCCACCCGCAAAGAAAGGCGCACTGATTAAGCGTCTTAGGGTGTGGACCCCTGTATTGAACAAATCTATGTCATGATGTGCAATAATTTTATTAAATTTGTCACTCGCTCGCACAATAAAACTATTTTGTCGAAAGTTTGTAGAACATTTAGGCACTGCTAAGGGGGGTTTGTGTCGGGCTCGGCCCGGAACCCTTAAGTGAAGTCTACCGAGTAGCTCAGAAGAGTCGATACTAGATGTTGCAATCTTATGCAAATACACTGTATCAGCTACCTCTCGTCTAAGCCTTAGAGTTAAAAAATGAAATCTCCTACACATATCGTCATAGTTCCTGGAGTCGTAAGGTATCTTAAGACGAAAGCACAAAAACTTAATAAATTTTCTTTGGATGGATTCGATTCTGTTTATGTAGGTACTGTATTGGGGACTCCATACTTGGGATGCGTATTCCAAGATAGATCTGACTAGGGTGCAGTATAGTATTTTGAGTGTCTTGGCCTGCTTAAAATCTTTAGACATGCGCATAATGAAACCTAGAGATTTGTATGCTCGCGAGATTATATTGTTGATATGGTCGTCAAACAAAAGTTTAGAGTCATGGAGTACACCTAAGTCACGAACAGTGTTATCTTTTATTAGAGAAAATCCGCGCATCTGGTAGTTGTATGTAATTGTTTTAATCTTACGCGTGAACGTTACTACTGAGCACTTGCTAGGATTCAACTCCAAGCTATTATTGACACAATACAAGCCAAGGCTTTCAAGATCGTGCTGTAGCTTTTCGGCATCATCTAATGATGATATCAATGAAAAAATCTTCATATCGTCGGCAAAACAAAGCAACTGGGACGAACTGAGGCTTAAGTGAACATCGTTTATTAGAATTGTGAAAAGAAGTGGACCGAGCAAAGAGCCCTGGGGAACTCCGCTAGGTATACTAACCCAGCTAGAAATATAATTATTCACCACAACAGCCTGGGTTCGATTCTCGATATACGAGGAAAACCAGCGCAGCAAATCTCCCCTGATGCCAATGTATTCCAGCTTATATAATAGCTGTTTGTGGGAAATCCTGTCGAACGCCTTACTATAGTCAGTGTAGACCACATCAACTTGGTGACCACTGTCCATAGCTGAAGTTAAAAAATCATTAAACAATACGAGGTTAGACACCGTAGATCTGCCCGGTAGAAATCCATGCTGTGAGTTGCTAAGTGACTGTTTTATGGCCGCGTAAACCTGGGAGTGTATTACTTTCTCGAAAACCTTAGAAACTATACATAGTTTAGATATCGGTCTGTAGTTGATAATTTCTATTTTGGAGCCCTTTTTATGTACGGGGGTGACAAAGGCTTTTTTCCAGATATTTGGAACGGTGCAAGTATCCAGGGACTTTTTGAATAGTAGGCGAATCGGTTCGACTATTGTATCAGCGCACCCTATTAGAAATCGTGCTGGCAATTCGTCTGGCCCAGCAGATTTGCAGGGGTCTAACTTTAGCAGGAGGAGACGTAGAGACTCGACGCTTAGCTCGATGCTGGAAATATCAGAAACTGTCGCTGGATACTGCTCGTATAAAGATGTAGCATGAACTCGTGAGTCATTGTCTAGGAACGTAGACTTAAAGAAGTTAGAGAAAGCTTTGCAAATGTCATCACCCGTGTTGTATATTTCACCGCCTAGAGTCAGACTGCTGGGCATGGCATTAGACGTAGACCTGTTTTTTACAAATTCCCAGAAGTTCTTCGGGTTGGTACCAATAGACTCCTCGACAGTTGCTATGTAGTGTTCATAGCATTTATGCTCTAGTTCTTTAGCCCTCTTGCGCAATAGTTTATAGGATTGTTGGTCCCATGAGTTTTTATAAGTCCTATATTTACGATAGTATTTATATTGTTCTTTAATATTTTTCTTGAGTGCCGGAGAATACCACCTCGGATAGTGACTAACATTGCAATTTTTTGTGGGAATATATTTCTTACGCAGTGTGTGAAATGTGGAATAGAAGAAATCTACACAGCTCTCAAGGGATCTTGATAAGAACTCTGACTCCCAATCAATATTTTTAATGTCTTGATTAAGAGCTTTGTAGTCGCCTTTATTGAAAAGATATTTAATAAAAGGGGCCGGCTTTAAAATGTCACGAACTGCAAAACTAACATCAAGTAATAAAGCACCATGGTGCAAATCGATAGGGACCAACGGGGTGTCACATGTGCATACAGATAGATCGTTATTTGATAAAACCAGATCCAAAATTTTACCATATTTGTTAAGTACCCCATTATATTGCTTGAGATTAAGAACGTTGATTTCGTCTATTAAAAGTGATTCGTCATAGGAACTATAATTAGATGGTGAAAAACAATTGTCACTTTTAATCCATTCGATGCCGCTCAAGTTAAAGTCGCCTACAATCAAAAATGTATCAAATGAGTTACTTAAAACGTTATTATTTAATTTATTTAAGAAGTTTGACAATTGAGTTGAAAATGAGTTACCTAGATTTTGCCGGCATAAATACACAACACATAAATTTAGTTTAAAACGTGCCCGGGACTGACTATTAAACATATTAATAGTTATCCATAGGTCCTCCGCTGATGACTGGAATGTACCTTGCGGTAGAATTGTTAAGTTTCTATGAGTAGCTATAAGGACCCCTCCACCCCGCGCCTGACCAGTCGACTCGTAGTCCCGATCCCGCCGCCAAATCACATAGCGCCCGTCAAAAAGTTCCGAGTCCCTAATCCCATCAAGTAGCCAAGTTTCCGTCAGAATAATTACGTCATACGAGGCGGAACATAAGTTACGGTAAAATATAGTCGTCTTGGATCGTAACCCGCGGACATTCTGGTAATAGATATTTAGCTTATTTACCCCCGTACTACTCTCTTTTAAGCCTATAAATAGCGATAATATAGCTATATAATAGTAAGCAACATCTTGTATGACTAATAACTAGTCGATAAACTTCACAACCTAACGGAACAGTGTAGCAATTAGCAAAGTGTAAAGTTATAACTTCAAAAAATAACAGACATAGTTTGATGTCCGTACAAGTGCGAGTGAGCGGGTGATATATGCAAAATAGCATGAGATAGAAAGGTGCAAATAGACAACCACAGGCATGATTTGTCAATACAAAGGCCCATGGACCGATGCATCGGATAGACCGGTTAAGCAAACAAAAGCGGCGTCCGTCCGATAAGAGAATGTCAGGGGCGCCCAACCTCTCCGAACTTAGGAGCAAATAGCAGAGCACTATTTTTATTTTATAGTAGCGCAAATACGGTATGTAACAATTACTTGCAAACATTGAGAACCATTTTAAACAAGTTTGTTTAAATCAGAGGAGTCGTTAATAATAAAAACACGCGTTTTTTCATCGGTGTCTTTCCGGACATGGATTTTACCGAATTTAACCCATACAAAGCGGTAGTTCCTTTCCTTAGCCAGGGCTTTAGTTTTCGTCAACAGTTGCTTGTATTCTGGGCTGAGGTGGTCATTAACGAAAACACGCTGTTTGGAATTCTGAAATCCGATCTCGTCCACAGACAATTCCTTTTTGGCTCTTGCTGCTGCCACAAACTCCTCTTTTACATACCGATTCGTGAAACTGGCGATGATATATTTCTCTTTAGAATTGTGCATAGGTACTCTAGAAATATAGTTGATGCAGTTCTTGGGAAAGCTGTAACCAATGGCATTAGTTGTGTTTTCCAAAACAGAGAAGAGATTTTCGTTGTTCTTTAGCGGCACTCCTTTGATCTCAACGTTGTTAGAACGGAACCATTGGTCTCTAGCAGCCAGTTCTCGTTTGAGACGAGAAAGTTCCTCGTTGCTGGCAGCATGATCAGCTAGTAATTGATTGTAATTCGGGATTTTGCCTTCCAAGACATCGAGTCGCTTTGCAAAATCGTCCACCGTAGCACTGGAGTACTCGCAAGACTTCTTCAGTTCCGAGACTTCATCCTTGATTGATTTCATTTCATCGATGAGGGAGGGCAATGTAGCTAATTGTTTCTTCAATTCGAGGAGCTCGCTCAGGATTGTATCAATCTTGTCATCACTTAAATATTTGGGTAAGTAGTATACTGAATTATTATATAGTTAAATGCCTGTATTTTTTAGAGAGCCGGTGCATGACATTGTCATGACATCGTGCTCATGTAGTTGACGGTAGTAAGTAAGGCTGTTGTAATATTAGAAACCAGTATTAGAAACTACATATTTTAAGAGTCAATTGAGAACTAAAAAGTACAGTGAATTGTAGAATCTGATTAGTTAAGTAGTCCTGTAGCTTAGAAGCTTTTTGAGCCTATTAAATTAAATTGAAAGCCTTTCTGTATTTTCACCAAAACCTAGACTGCTTCATCTTTGATCACTAATTAGTTCACGAAATGTATCTTTCATACGCACCTTCACTCTGCCTCGCTTTCGCACAAGTTTTATGATGCAGTCAAGGTGTGGCAACAGGACATTACTTTAAATGCCCACCTTGACAAATTCCAGGGTGTTACGTTACGGCTACGACCAACGTATCTACCTGCTGTTGCAAACTCGTCTGCTTCTCGCCGAGTTCTCGTCGTTGAATCTTCGCCTGCCTTCTACGAGGCGGCCGGGGACTGCCTCCACTGTCACTTAAGCGGCTACATTTCTTCGTGTGGTGCTTCAAAACTCAGGAGAGTGTTGTGCGGTATTCCTTTCCTTACTTAACAGCTCAGTGCAACTCGAATTGACTTTAGAGACAAAGAACCTCGCCCGGAGACTATTTTTATGTAACATAAGTTTTTAATAATAATTTAATGTTAGACTTAGAAACTCGTAGCAGTGCCTTAGAAAATTAGTTTGTTCAGAAACTTATTTATTTATGTTAAATTAGCATCTAGCTAACATAAGAAGCTATACTATAGTTATTTTCTATTATAAGTGATAAGACTTAGAAACTCGTTACGTTTTATTTTTCCTCCCGGGCTTTAACGTAACAGCTGGAGGTGGCAACTTTGAAAACCTATTATAATAAACATTTTTTTTACATTTTAATCTGTGTTTTATTGACAAAACCACTTTTATTCATCATGATGATGACGACTCGTTCATTAATAAACTAAGAAAAGACGAAATGGCAGAAAAAAAAATTGTTAATTTTAATAATTCTTCACCTCGCTGTCTTCGAAGGCCGAATGTACACAAAGTAGCTCGTTAAGCAGTACTTTTTTTAATGATTATGAAATCTGAGAGTCTTGCGCATTTCTGAGGCTAACTAAGAAACCATTAAAACATCTGTTTGGATTTTTAATTTATTTTTGAAAATTCAAGTCATTATTTACCGAACGTAAATTTTTGACTTTAGACCAACACTTTAATAACTTTTATCAAAGTTACGAAGCTGATTATTTTATGCATAGAAGAACAACTTGTGAAGATTCAGTTACAAAAAAAAGTAATTGAAAAAAGTTTCTAGTTTTTTTTTTATAGTCATTTTCAAAATTGATAAGGCGAAAATTCATGAAAATTCAGAAAAAAAATCATAACTCCGAAACTATGAAAAATCGCGGAACATACATGGGGGTGATTCGGATACCCCATGACAAGAGGGACCTAATTTTTTTTTTTGACGTTAATCCCCCGGCCACCCTGTATATAGCAATATCACGAAATGTGTCCTTTTCGTGAAAAGGCCAAGTCAAACTGGCCGTATCATGAAATGGCTTCCAGATCAATGAGTGACCGACGTTTGACGATTTAAATAGCGAAATGCACGACTATGTAATGATGCGGCCAAACGTTAGCGGCCGGGGTCCTGCTGTTTGACAAAAAATGCTTTCGCCAATTGATCATTTTACTACTAATCATTTTACAAATGACTCACTTATCCAAATGATCAACACTTAAATTTACATTTTACAAATAATTATTTTACTTAATGAACATTTAACAACTGAGTTATCAGACAAAACTACTATTGGTCTAAAAACGTTTGATAAAATGTATTATTTGACAAATGTTTCGTTTATTAATCAATCTTACGAACGGGGGGTCGGCGATGTAAAGAATACGTGACAACAGAAATATAGGTGCGACGACGCGCGTAGCGAAGCGGAGCGCGTCGGAGCGTTAGGTTCTCTATGTAAGATCGAAAACAGACTCGACTTTGATGCGTTCAACATTTTGTTAAATGACATTTGGACAAATGCTTCATTTGCGAAACATATTATTTGGTGAAATTAAAAAAGGTCAATTGACATTTTAATATTCAAAACATTTAACAAATGTAGTGTTTGCTAATGGATCATTTGCTAAGTGAGTTTTTGTAAGATGATACTTTTGTCAAATGTCTCGTTTGCCAAATGAACATTTGGTTAAACGTTGTTTGTCGAATGACCATTTGTCAATAATTTTTTGGTCAACCATTAGTAATCCGTTAGCGGCCATATCGTAAAATACTTCCATTAGAGGCGCTGATATTAGTTTGTTGTGTATTTCTAAAATGGAGGCGACAGAAAATATAATGAATATAAACAAAACACTAAATACGTTAGGCATCTTCAATCTATTTTTCAGCTCAATGCAGTACCTAAATATGTCAAACTTAAATCAGGTTGGTGCATGGAAAAGTCATGGGTGACCTACATTATGATATGGCTAAACGTACCTCGATTGCCATATCGTCAAACGTTGATGCTTAAACGATACGGCCAGTTTGACTTGGCCTTTTCATGAAAAGAACACATTTCGTGATATGGCTAACCACATCATGATACGGCACAATCTACGATATGACTACGACATATACCTGGATGACAGCTTAGCTTTATCTATATATATAAAATTCAAAGTCCTGACTGACTGACTCACTCAACGCCCAGCCCAAGCCGTTTGACCTTGGAAGCTGAAATTTGTGCCACCATCTTATCTGTTCAGTTGATAGTGGCGCTAGTGGAGTAGGTATTTAGTAGTAACATTTAAGAATTTTTTCTAGAAAAATGAGAATATTTTAACCCGTCTTTCAATTTTAATGAAAATATATCTATAAATCTTAGAAAGTGAATACATAAAACCAAAAAATGGGGAACAGGATTTACAATTAATTAGTTGGTTACAATTTTGCCCACCTGAACAGATAACTTGGTGGCGCTGTAAGTAATGCAGGCAAGGAATAAGGACGGATTTTTTTAAACTCAACCCCTAAGGGGGCGAAAAGGGATGCCAAAATTTGTATGGGACGCATAAAAAAATGTTGTCTGATTTTCTTGAAATAAATACTCTTCAACACAATTGATTGAACAGGTATTTCACCATTTTTCTAAATTTAACCCTTAACGGGAGTTACGGGAGTGAACGGGGTTGCAACATTTTGAACTAAAGTCCACGCGGACGGAGTCGCGGGCGAAAGCTACATAGCTTTAAAAAAAAAAAGAGAAACTTCATGCAAAAGTCTCGAACCAGGGTCTTTTGTTTAAAGTATCGTCCTATTTCCCACCTGCAAAGGTAGTATGAGGACGCGAGTCGCGCGCGATAACGTCAAAAGTCGCGACTTTCCAGTACATTAACTGTCAAATTCTCGCGACTTTTGACGTTGTCGCGCGCGACCCACGTCCTCGTACTACCTTTGCTGGGCTACGACAACCTTACTGATTAATGCGAAATTTACGTTCTTATACAGTGTGTCCCTGGATAAAGTGCAATCCCGAAAGGGGATGAAACTAGACCATGAATCATTGACTAGAAAAATATAAAAAAAAATTATAAAAAATTATTGTAGGATTTATTGGTATTTTAAGATTTTCATGTTTCATTAAAAACTCTATGTACAAAAGTATTGATTTCTTCCAAAATAATGGGTCTATTTCTTTGAAATAAAAAAAAACAGTATGCCTAATACCTGGCGATGACCATGAAATAATAAATAGTCCGCAAAAAAGTAACTATCTTGGGTAAAAAAATGTATTTTTATGAAAAAAATGATTTTTTTAGACGTTTATTTTAAAAAACTTCAAATTACTAAAAAAATGTGCCCTATAACTATGTAATTTTATAGCTTACTTTTATTCTTTACCATTTTAGCTTCCAAATAAAAAAAAAAACAATGTTCTAACTAAAAAATTGGCTAGGTAGGAGTTATTTACATTTTAGTAGGTAATAAAAGTCAGACTTTAATCACAATAACTTTATTAATAAAATTATCCGTAATTTACAATTTTGCATTTTTATTTAATGCATTAAATGTTCAAAATGGCGTCCTCGATTTTGCAAGCACATTACTGCACGAATATTAATTTGGTTAGTGGCTCTGCGAATCATTCCTGGATCATTTTTAATGTCATTTGCGCACTGAATTATTCGGTCGTGCAACTGTGCCTCGGTATTTAATGGCGTGCTGTATACTCTTTGCTTCATGACACCCCATAAAAAATAATCTAGGGGTGTCAGATCAGGTGAACGCGCTGGCCAGCCTACTGGCCCTCCTCGGCCAATTAACCGGTTCGGGTAATTTTCGTTCAAAAATCGCCGCACCTCCCGCCCATAATGTGCAGGACATCCATCCATTTGGAGATACATACGCCCACGCCGTCTCGTAGCCAGGGGAACATCTTCCATCAACATGGGTAAATTTTGTAGTACCTAATTCTAAAAAACGTTCAGCATTTAGGGTTCTGGGTAAAATGACTGGACCAATTAAAATGTCGTCGATTAAGACTGCCCATACGTTTATTGAAAATTTTACTTGAAAAGTAGATGCCCGCTTCAATCGTGGATTTTCGTGAGACCACTGGTGCAAATTTCTGCAGTTTGTAATGCCGTCTCGGGTAAATGTCGCTTCGTCCATCCAAAAAATGCGTTTGGGAAAATTTGGGTCAGTTCTAATTTTTCTTAGAATCCACGTCGACATTACGCATCTTGGACGATTATCTACATTTTCGTGTAAATGTTGTACTCGTTGGTAATGGAAAGGATGCAATCCCTCCTTTTTCAAAATTCGCCAGACAGACGTCTTCGATATGCCATGACGCAACGCTAATCGTCTTATGCTTGTTGTAGGGTCAGCAAACAGATCGTTTAAAATGGCCTCTTCTATCGCATTGTCAATAACGACAGCTGGTTGCTCACGGCGATCTCGTGCCAAACCAAGTCCAATGTTGGAGAGCCTCCTATGAATCTCTTGAAAATTTCGTGCTGAGGGTATGAGTCTGCCCGGGAAAGCATTTATGTATGCAGTCCGAGCGACTGTTGTGCGACCATGTGACATGCCATAATAATAATGCATGTCGGCTATTTCTCGAGGTGAGAACTCTGTCAATCGCGGCATTTCGTCAACACTTAACAGCAGAACAGGAACAGTCCAAACGTAACGAACAGTAGAAAACGTAACAGTCAACAATGTAACAAAAACTTAATAACAAATCAACGAGAACACAATGCGAGAACGAGAACAGTAGTAGCAGCGGCGAGAATATCGGAGCGACTGTGTAAGTCCTGTTTCGAACCCCCTGCCTCCCCTCCCCTCGCCTTCCCTCTACCTGAGTGTAGAACCAAAGGACTGCGACTGCCGAAGGGCACAGAGTAGGACGGAAACAATGGAAAAAACGGTCTCTACCTGCACGGTAACACGATTAGGCTCCACTTTAAAAGTTCGTAGATAGCGTGTTTTTTTAGTTAGAACATTGTTTTTTTTTTTTTATTTGGAAGCTAAAATGGTAAAGAATAAAAGTAAGCTATAAAATTACATAGTTATAGGGCACATTTTTTTAGTAATTTGAAGTTTTTTAAAATAAACGTCTAAAAAAATCATTTTTTTCATAAAAATACTTTTTTTTACCCAAGATAGTTACTTTTTTGCGGACTATTTATTATTTCATGGTCATTGCCAGGTATTAAGCATACTGTTTTTTTTTATTTCAAAGAAATAGACCCATTATTTTGGAAGAAATCAATACTTTTGTACATAGAGTCCTTAATGAAACATGAAAATCTTAAAATACTAATAAATCCTACAATAATTTTTTATAATTTTTTTTTATATTTTTCTAGTCAATGATTCATGGTCTAGTTTCATCCCCTTTCGGGATTGCACTTTATCCAGGGACACACTGTAGGGTAGCAGTTATTTCTTTGCCCAAAAACACAAATGAAACCTTGCTGGATCAATTAATCGCCCCAGAAAACCCCCTCTGTTTACAAAATTTCATGAAAATCGTTGGAGCCGTTTCCGAGATTCTGATTATATGTATATACAATATACTTACATATAGTATACAAGAATTATGAAGTATTAGATTTGAGCGTTATATCTACTACATGTATTATTATTGTGTGTCAGCTGATCCCTACCACTAGAGATAAAGAGTGGGATATAAAAACTCCACAGCGGGAAGACGCTGGATGCAAGCCGCTTCCGACCGGTCTTTTTGGAAATCCATGGAGGAGGCCTATGTCCAGCAGTGGACTTCTTGTGACTGAATGATGATGTCTGTAAACTGAGAATGTCACAATAAAAAGCTGCGTTTCTGTACTACTACTCAGTTTCTGCGCTGACCACCCCGTTTCAAATGTCTTGTGTGAGCTATCTTGGGAAGGTAAAACTACTGAGTAAAACACATGTAGGGCTTATATTTTTAGTTTATTATCAAATAGCCTATTACTTAACCTCCTTCACCTGAAGACCTGTAACAAAAGAAGATTCTTTAAGGTCCTGACAAGTACAAGCAATACATTAAGGTGTATCGTGGGTGCGCCAACCAAATCTGATATGTGCATTAGCTCAACTAAAAGCCAGATACCGTATGTGCAATTGTACACATAACTTTTTCAGCTTTCGATATGCACATAGTTGAGTTGGTTGTTTGTGAAGTAAGCGTCATCTACACATGAAGTTTTTTTGACACATAAGACTACATATTGAAAAACAATGACATCAAGTAAAGAAAAATACTCAAAAAATGCACATATTAGATTTGTTTGGTCGGCGCACCGACGGTATCTAACCTAAGCTAATCATTGGTAGAAGATAAGCTGTGCTATATTTTTCCCTCGCTATTTAAGAGATGAATCCTTCAAGTCAACTATTGCACATTTAATGCCCTCCCTCACTAGGACGCCACCATGGCGACGTCGCCAGCGACCGTATCTAAGCAGTTAATATTGAAATGTATGGTGCCTAACTCACTTGGCGACGGTCTGGCAACGTCGCCACTCAATACAAACTGCTTGGATACGTAGCTGGGTCACCATCGCGTCCTAGCTCTGAGGCAGGGCACCTGGCGAATGGTAGTTCACCTTTTAGAGTTACCAACATTTGTTTGCATCTCTCAGGAGAAAATACTAAGGAGGAAATACTTCAGTTTGGGGATACTGATGTAATCCGTCCATATGGCAGAAGTGCAAAAATATCTATTTTATTTTTGATATAATCTAGAATCTTATAAAATAGTAGGTAACCGAACACTAAACTAATCGCCATCGAAAGCCGTTTAAAAAATATAGTGAAAGCGACATAATTATGTCCAGGGCCTCAATTCTGTTATTGCATAATAGAACGATGACAGATACACGGTCGGGTCACGTGACGAGATTTTTCTTACCATTGACGGCTAGATTGTTTGAAATGCGTGCGAGCATAGACTTAAAGCGTAAATGAAACTAAATCTCCATGTTCATACAGTTGTCATTGTACTAGAACACGTTAACAGAATGAAGGCCCAGGGCATCGATTCTGTTAATGCATTATAGTCCGATGACGGTTGCACGGTTGGGTCACTTTACGTTTTTTTTCATACCATTGATGCCTAGAAGGTGCGATATATATGCGCGAGTCGACTTGAAGCAGCGATCGGACCGACCTATCGACCGATCAGCTGCGACCTATCCAAAGCCTTTGATTGCGTAGACCACAAAACGCTCCGCTCAAAGTTAATTAGATATGGTCTCAGGAACAAATCTTTAGGACTTCTTACATCGTATTTAGCTAACAGAGTGCAGAAAGTTGATATAAATAGATGTAAGTCTTCTGGATCCGATGTTAAAGTAGGAGTTCCTTTTCTTAGTGTATGTAAATGACTTGCCTTACCTAGTAGAGAAATTGTCACAAATAGTACTGTTTGCGGACGATACTTCTCTAATATTTAAAATAAAAAGAGGTCAATAAATTTAGACGATGTAAACAATGCTCTGTCTAAAGTTTTGAACTGGTTTACAGTTAACAATCTTATGTTAAATGCCAAAAAAACTAAATGTATAAAGTTTTCATTGCCCAATCGTAAAACCTAATTAATAATATTTTAGTTAATATGTCTTAAGTACCTATAGCACAAGCACATTCTGTAATATGTACTTCCTAACTTTATAAATCTATCCTGCCATTCGAACCATTAATGTTTACCTCTAGAGTGGTACCCACGATACAGGCTTGCCTAGTGTGGGGCCGCAGTGAAAATTGTATCGCTAAATATTGCTTATCTACTGTTCTAAAATTGTCAACATATAGATAGATACTTTTATGTGTCACTTATGGTTAATAAAGATTTATTTATTTATTATTATTATCAATGTAAAAAAAGTGGACACAAGCCTAACAATCGCTGGTGACAGACTTGACTTAGTTGAGACAACGGTGTTCTTAGGCCTTACAATAGACTCAAAACTGCAATGGGGTCAGCACATAGAAAAGCTAGCGAGTAGGTTGAGTTCAGCTGCATTTGCAGTCAGAAAAATTAGGCAACTAACAGATGTAGCAACTGCGAGGTTAGTCTATTTCAGTTATTTCCACAGTATTATGTCATATGGTTTGCTTTTATGGGGCCGTGCGGCAGATATAGAGACCGTCTTTATTCTTCAAAAAAGAGCTATTAGAGCTATATATAATTTACCAACCAGACAGTCCCTACGTGAGTTTTTTAAGGAAATAGGAATTCTTACGCTCGCTTGCCAATATATATTCGATAATATAATGTATGTGCGAAAAAACATAACAACATTTAAATTAAACAGGGATATCGATACAAACTTGCCTCATCTAAATTCAGATTAGCCAAGGTAAATACATAATTTGTAGGATATAGTGTACGTTTCTATAACAAAATTCCAGAAAATATACTATCCCTACCAGCAAATAAATTTAATTTTTTTATTAAAAATGCGCTATGTAAAAAGGCCTACTATAGATTAGACGACTTTATGAATGATGTGAATCCTTGGCAGTAAACCAATTCCACAACGAGATGGTCGCTGGTGTTTCGTAGATAATCATGAATATTTGTTTGTTAAATTTTACAGAAATGTACAGACGCTGTGATTGCATACCAAAACTATGCTATTATTATAGATAATAGACAAGAACTTTATCACACAAGTTTGCCAAAGGCCATGCGAATGGTGGCGCGGTGGCCGGGTCGCCTATTTCCCTCAAATATGGTTGAGACTGGCGATGGCTGACCCCTGCGTTATGCTCGTGAACGGGTGCCGTCCGTGTGTCTGGCCGCAGCATTGGCGTTTTCATACTTGTTTAAGAATATCAAATAATGTTTGACATTGCAAGTATTGATTGCACTCATGGGTCTTGAACTTTGACATTCTTAGGTAAATGGACATTCGTACCTACCAAACATTGTATTAGATTTAAGATGTTTTGAGAAAAGATGGTAAGAGTGGAGTTTTTTTTGCTGCCTTTTTCTCCACTACATTCGACCCTAAGGCAGCGGCTAACATTATAATTTTATGAACATTGACATTCAACAAGCAGAATGTAAATTCTTTACGCTTAAATAAATTTCTGATTTCTGATGAAACTAAATCTCCACGTTCATGCAGTTGTTATTGTACTACAATGCATAATCATACTCGAGGTCCTAGAGCTGCAGAAGCTCCTCTATCTCTAGCCCACCTATGAGAAGGTGCCTTAACACTTTTCCCGCCGAAGACTCGGCTCCCGAGTCCAGTACATCCATAGGTGTAGGCGACTTTTGGCCATGCCGCAGCACCCGGCTACCGAGTTCTATAAGATTTCTATGCTCAGGGTTGTAATTTTTTGTCGAAATCTAAGTATTACTTTCGTTCGCCGAGTATTACCTACTATCATATTTTTTGACATGTTTTTGGTAAATAATCGTATCCGTATCATATTCACATGCGTAAAACATTTAGAACGTTATGGTAAAAGTGTGTTCGGTCGGTTAGATACGGGCACGAAAACGTCGCTTTGGCGCGCAGTGTTCTTACTCCTTTGATAAGGTTGGCGGCATCCTTTGATCGCGGCAAGAGCCAAGGCGACATTGTCTAACGGAACGCACTAGTAAACAGTGAATAGAGTCATACGTACCGACAAGTCATAAATTAAAAAAAAGGTCCGTACCACGAGGACCATCAGGTAGGGGTAATTAATGTGAGGAAAATATTTTTATTTGTTTGTTTTTTTGACAACCCTGTGACGTCACGACCCGGCAGCCGAGTTGGCGGCTTGGCTCTAGTGCACCCGGCTCCCGAGTGCTCGGCGTAGATGTCCAGTTCGCACGCATTCTATGAAATGCACCCGGCTCCCGAGTCCTATGGCATTCTTTCGTGGAATGCCTTATAATGTTTAGATATTTGGGTAGCAGAGAAAGTGTTAACTGGAGTGCACACAACGCACGTGCACGATCCGTCTGGGGTGAAAATGATATTAGGTATTATGCCGCCGCAAACTTGTAAAATGAGTCAAATTAACTGCCTATTCCTGCCTTGTATTCAATTAAACCTTGACTGTGAGCAAACTGTAACATCGCCAAAACGTCGGAAATAAAGGTAATTCAGTTAAGCGAATAAGAAACTGAACTGTTTTGGTGTAATTTTTTATCCCATCAAACACATAAATGTGAATGAGAGCCAAGTTCAATATTAAGAACAGACGTCGTTATCGACTTCGCCGACAAAAGAATTGAGATCTACAGGCTGTTAATTTGCAAGCGTGCCATATTTTAGGACGAGATTATACTGCTGATTATAAACAAAAATCAAACATAAAAGACAATTTTTTTCTTTTGTTCTCTTACGTCACATTTTTTATCGATAAAGAGAACGCCCAGCTCTAATATCGAATTATCTCGCACATCGCTAAATTTTCGGACGACGGTTTGGCAACCACGCGCATCCACACAAACACACACATTCGCACCCCGAGCGGCATGCGCATGCGCATATAGAACAAACACGCCGCGCGAGCGCACCCCCAATTAGCCTAGCCACTCAGTGACCGGACATCCTTTGTGACGTGCGCACGTGCCGGTATCGCACGCTCTTTCATTACTACCTAATGTGTGCGCGCCGCCACCGCCGTGCACCACATGGTTGATGAGATGTTGGAGGACGTGCCATTGAACGATCTTCAAAACCTCTATTTTCAGCAGGACGATGCTCCTCCGCACTACGGACTCATAGTGCGCGAGTACCTCAATGACACTTTTGGTGACCGCTGGATAATGGATAGGAGGCGGAGGCCCAGTGGCCTGGCCAGCGCGGTCCACGGATCTTACTCCCCTAGACTTTTATTTGTGGGGAGAAGTTAAAAGACTAGTGTATGCTGAAGAAGTTAACAATGCGGTTGTGTTGCGTGAAAGGATTATTTCTGCTTTCCAAACTGTTAGGCAATGTGTTTGTGTTGCAAAATTTAAAAAGTAATTTGTGTCGTCGTGCGAGACTTTGTATAGCGCAGAACGGTGGCCACTTCGAACAATTGCTCCGTACAACTTAATCATTGTAAGTACCCTGTAAATAACGTCTCAATTAGTGTAAATAACGGTGATATCAGACTTTTAACTACGCCAGATCAACGATTTATTTGAAGGTAGGTTAGTACTTGGGTATGTTATCTACTTCCTATTTTTTTTATACTAGCTTGCCAATAAACTAATATGCGCAATATTTTAATACCTACTAACCTCCTACGAAAGAAATTGGTTGTTTTGTCGGTCCTAAGCCCGTGAGAGTAGGAAGGGAAATCTGAAATCATATGTTTCTTGTTGTTATTGCTGTTTCTTTCACTAGGTGCCAACTTGGCAACGGGGTGGGGTCTCGGTCTTTTCCCATTACGTGCGTGTCGCAGCACCTTCCATCTTAGGTTATTCCTATTCAAACCCTAAAAATAAGTCTTATTTTTATCGACGGTTTCCTTGAATATGGGAGACTGTTAGTAGACTGCATTAACTGGTAACATTAATTACTATTTTTTCTTTAAATATGGCACGCTTGCAAATTAACACCCTGTATATTATGGGTGCTGCCAAGTTATCTGTAGAAAATCATGAAGGTTGTTATAATACCTATGTGACTTCTGAAATTTGGTTTGTTGGTAAAAACTAGCAGTCAAATCTTGAGCTTGAATTACAATTTACATCTCTAGTGATCTTGTAACTAAAATTTCATGATTTTCTAAAGAGAACTTGGCAGCACCCATATAGATCTCAATTCTTTTGTCGGCGAAGTCGATAACGACGTCTGTTCGAATATTGAACTTGGCTCTCATTCACATCTATGTTTTTGATGGGATATCACTACTTTTTGTACAGAGATTATTGGTATTGATAATTAATAACACATCTTTATTGCCAAAGAACCGATAACTGATGGGTTAGGAATCTGCTACGAACATACGACTCGAGTACAGAAACTCATTAACGATTCAGAGAAACGTGCAACGAGTATATAAGCAAAACGTGCATATGAAGTCGTTTACAGATAATATATAGAATCGGTTAAGACATAACCATAGCGCGATTTAGAATAACAAAGCGCCAACTATTGACAGTATTTGAAACTAAATACTATGTGGATATAAATATCAATAATTTTAAGTTTTTAGATTTTTTCCTTTGTTTATGCCTAATAGTCAACCTTGATGCCAAATATCAAGTTTCTAGGTCATCTAGAAGTGGGTTAGGTTTTTGATCTATAATTGAGTAGTCAGTCATAAAACTGCCGGGTTTTAAACGTTAATACATCAATAACTCTTTGAGCAAAATTGATGAAATTTTGGATTCTAGGCAAGCTAAAGGGACTTTAATAAATGTGCCAAAGGAGACGGATACGCTTTCATACATTCTTGGGCCCAGATGTAAAAAGATGAGAGTGGTGTCAATTAACAGCTTATATATTGTCAAACCATCTTTGAAGATTTTGCGGATTTTGGCAATCTGAGAGCAAAGTTAAAAGAGATAAGATAAGAATATTCTTTATTGTACCAGGAAAAACATTAATACAGAACATTAACAATAAGATGCAGTACAAGAGGCGGCCTTATTGCTTAAAGCAATTTCTTCCAGGCAACCGACGATGATTACGACGATGATGATGATGAAGAGATTTAGTAAAAGTGAGGTTAGGCAACAAATTGACAACAACATATACTTAACACCTGTTTTTTTTAACTATGATTGCTATTTCGTTGTAATAGACAATTAAACGATTAGATCTTAAACGATCACTAAGGTTAAGCAACATACGGCGCGCGCAGTCCATGGATGGGTCGCCGTCGATGACTAACGCTAGTGGCATTTTTCCGAGCGGTTCCGTGCTTCGCAAGGCACGTTAAGCAGTTGGTGTCGGCTGCCGTCAATAGATGGCAGTCGTTAAGCCAAGTCAGAGGCCTTAGGGCGGCTTGAGAACTTCTGACAGTAAGACCAGCCACTAGTCTTGCAAGCCTCCACCAATCCGGACTTGGCCCCCGTGGTGGAGTATGGCCTATACCTACCTTCCTCAGGGAAGAGACCCGTGCCCCTTGGTGGGGACATAATGGGTTGATGATGATGAGACAATTATTTATTAGATTAATTGTATTGTATTGAGTGGCTGAATGTAACGAAACTTACAAATGGATTAAAAGATAGGGAAGACCAGGATTTGTGTCATTTCATCATCTAAAACTCGTCGGCCCAGTGTATTACATCGATTAGTCGCTATGCCACAGTCGTACAAGTTAAACAATATACTAGAAGTCCGTAGAGAGAAAGCACTGGTCGAGAAATATAATTGAAATACGCAAACGATCCGATACAAGACGAGTATAATCCGGTGATCAACGATCATAGTAGATTGAAAGTCCGGGAGCTATCACTGTCAGCACAGATTAAATACATTTAACAAACATAAGTAATAAATCAATCTGTAAACGAGAATCTACGAGAATCGATTTTAAAGTTAATATTCTGTTTTATTTTAAATTATTGACAGTATAATTATTTATTTCGTAACATATTTTGTTCACTTTCATTGAATCCATCATCCGGTGCTAGTGTTTTTAAGTTCAATATAATTGTTGAAATAATTCACAGTAATCGATTATAGTAATCGATACTCTATTTCATCAGTGCAATAAACTTGTTTTTGAGATTTCTCGTCTCCCAGATTGTGAATTGAGCAGATTTTTTATATTTTGAAACAGAAAAAAATACCGCATTTTTTAAACCATATTTCAGCTTATTACAATTGGGCCCAGAGATCCCCGTCTCCTTTCATATACGTAGGTTAAATAGTTGTAGAGTTGTGAAGGCTTGGCTGTCGCCAGTTCCTTTTTCTCGAACTTGGCTGGACTCGCTGTCGCGTGTCAAGATCGTTTGCACTTGACGGGTCCGGCAGGGGTTTTGCGGGGCGGGGCGGGAGAGTGCGCCCGCGCGCTCGCCGCCGGCGCCGAAAAACCGGCGATTTTAGGTGATTTAAAAAAAAAAAATATTTTTTTGCTTCAGTATCATGTAAATAAAACCCATCAAAAACATAAATGTGAATGAGAGCCTAGTTCAATATTAAGAACAGACGTCGTTATCGACTTCGCCGACAAAAGAATTGAGATCTATAATGGGTGCTGCCAAGTTATCTGTAGAAAATCATGAAATTTTAGTTACAAGATCACTAGAGATGTAAATTGTTATTCAAGCTTAAGATTTTTAAGAAATGTGGCAAATTTCATATACGTAGGTTAAATAGTTGTAGAGTTGTGAAGGGGTCAAAAGTAGCTCGAAGTGATTCCTCTATTATAAACGGCTGCTGCGTCGCCAGTTTCTTTTTTCTCGAACTTGGCTGGACTCGCTGTCGCGAGTCTAGATAACCACCCTTGAGTCAGACGAAACTGTACAAATCAACACCCTGTATACACATGCCATCTTCTAACGTACAAATAATTAAATTTCCTGTGAATTTAGCTGCATTCACCAGGCACATTTTCAAGCCGAGATACATGATTTGTGTAGGCTCTATGATGCAATACCAACCTGGTGGTAAGCTCTGCTTGAGCTTTTCAGCCTTCTCCTTGTCAGTGATGACCAGCGTGTACAGGAAGCGTGAGCAGCGCACCTTAAACTTCACATTCTCAGCATTTTTCTTTATCTTCACAGCTGCAACACAAACAACAAGCCTCAATAGCCGGATCCACACCAAACGATCCATTTCGGATCGGTGATACCACGATCCGCGATCCCGATCCGTGGAGTGCAATTTTTAAGAGAGTTGCAATTTTTAACTAAACATTTACGGTCCTTGTACACTGCGTTCTTTACGTAGCGGTTATCTGAGCCGACCGGCTCCGATAAGCGCTGGCAGATCGGCGCCGGTAGTCAGCGTTGTACGTGTATACGCCTTATAACAATGAAATAGAATTAAAGTAATATTTAAGGGAGTAATAAAATAAATATACAACAAACATGATTTTGTCGTTTTTTGCTTGATATTATTTAATATATTATAGTGTCTAGCTAATGGTGCGTAAATAATGGTTCGAAACCCTTCGTGCGCAAGTCCGACTCGCACTTGACCGGTTATTTACGTTAACTTCGAAGTTTGATTTTTTTTCCCCGTCTTCAAGTCGATACCTCCGATTCAGATAGATTCTTGTCAGACAGATGGACAACAAAGTGATCCTATAAGGGTTTCGATTTTTCCTTTCACTGCCGGAGTTGTGTAGAAGCTTATTAGTACTGTTGCGAGTTTCTATATCGGATCGGTAATTAAAATTTGCCGGACCAGAGTAGCGGAGAATGAGTCTTACTAAGCTGGTATACCATTTAGCCTCAGTCTCCACCGGGAATACTGTGTGTAACTTTTGTAAGCGCACACCGTAGCATACTTGTGCACCAACATGTTCACCCAGAATCTAAGGATTTTGATACAGACATTTTCTTCTTTTTACCTAAGCCAAAATAATATTCCATTTTGTAATATTTCCATCAAGTCACAATCGAAAGAATCAAACCTATGTGGGGTCATGTTTTTTGTTTCTCTTTTTAAGATAATTGTGACTGGAATCCCATAAAATAGGGAAAGTTTCAATCAAGTTCTTATTTAAGTTGGCTAAGCAATGTGCTGCTAGGTTATCAATAGCTGCTTATTGCAGTGTGACTCAGTAATGGTCAGATTGTTTACATTCTTTGTCAGTTTCACAGGCCTTTCTGTTCAATATTGCCACACTCTAACAGGAGACAAGCCAACATTTTCAATCTCAACAGTAGATGAATGAAACATTTCATGTCGACATGTCTTTTAAAGGTAAGAAAGATTTTTATTTACGCCCAGAGCAAAACTAAATAAAACAAAAAAATTCAATAATTATAGTATCACTATTATTTTTGCACATTAAAATGATTGACCAAATTCAGGGTTTGCATTAGTGGGATAAAGTGAGAAACCAGCAGTTTTGAATAGGTACATATTTCGTGGTTACAGAAGATATACTCACATTTGGCATCTTTCCTGCGCGCCTTTAGGAGGAAGTCCTTGATGTCTTTGATTTCTCGCGGCTGAAACAAACACACGAGTCAGCAGCGATCAGGCATCAGGCCAGTCCAGCCTGGCCCGGCGACCGATCAAGGCACATCACAACTTTCCTTCGCTGCACACTTCCCAATATTGAGTATAATATGTTGCACAACATGTGCAGCACTCACTAAAATATGTAGGTAATACTATAATTATTTAATAGGTTCTCACCATGTCTGTAGTCGAAGTCTCACGTATAGTTGGTATACTGGAATGAGAGCAATCAAAATTCGTGATAAATATTACTAAATTTCGAACCACTATTTAACACAAGACTAAATAACAACGTAAATGAATGCAAAATAGGCACTAATGTTCCGATTAAAACAGATTTTTCCAAGAATAAATACAAAACTTAACAATCTCACCTGTCAGACTTTAAATGAAGGAAGATTTTTTTTTAATACGAACTACAACACTGCTGATATATTGTGTTGCCAGAGCTTGGCCGCCTTAAGTCGCCAAAACTTGGGAAAAAAGTGCAAAGTGTCTAGAAAGTCCATACTGGCCAAGGACTTTATTTAAATTACGTCCATGCAAGGACTTTTTACGTCCATGCGTCCACAAGGATGTTATAATCAAAGAGGATAGAGCCCTACGAAAAACCTTCCATAGAAAACTAAACTCTTTGTCTACCCAAATAAAACATAAAATCGTATGAGTAAGCAACTATATTCTATTTACTGAAGCGAACGACTAAAGGTAAACAAAGACACAGCATCTCTCAAACTTACATCTCACTCAAAATAGCTCATGCACGCAGCTTTGCTTGCATCGTTGTACTATTATGTATTCTGTGGCATCGTATACATCGGTTTGGCAGTATCAGCGTTGGGTCCGGCTCGCTCGCCCATATTTTCCGTTTCGTAATAACAAACACAAAAGTATAAAACAACTGGACGGTGGACCAAAAAACTTTACCGATACCTTATTTACAATGATGAACAGACTAAAGATAATTTACCTATTTTATTTTCTTTAGTCGCACTCCCATCAACAACAACGTCAATCTTACTTTTTTTGTCTTTAATTAAAAAAGAGGTTCGTAGTCAGCTCTCCATACTTCTTCCTACACTTTGCGTAGCCCATTAGCATAAAATAGTCGATCATAATCGGCCTTTAAACAAAAGTCCGTCATCTTTCCTAGTTGCGAAATGGCAAATGGTATTTTAATGATAAAATAAAATATTAGTTAAATAAACTGCAAGTGAGGGATAAATCAGGTAATAACAGTGTTATTGTGTTAATTGCTTAATGGTATTTATTAGGCATATCGTTCTGTATAACTTTGCTAAATATTATGCAGTGTTATAAATGTGGCATATAGAAAAACCAAATTTTTGACATGTTGACACTTAGTCGTTCGCTTAAAAAAATAGACTGTAGAGAAAAGTGTCCAGAGCGAGAGCCACAAACTGAAGGAGTGTGTCTTACTCGCACAGTTGCCACCATAATGGCGCAATTTCATTGGTCGTTAACTCGTTCGGTTTACAGCATACGGGAAGTCCCCGCAGGCGACATAACAACCAATGAAAGTTACAAGTCGATACGTGTTCGTTACATCGCCTGCAGGGATTCCCCGCATGCTTTATACCGAGCGTGATATCGACCAATGAAATTCATCAGTCGATATACAGCTTGGGGGTGAGGTGTGAGTCAAATATTTTTTCATTATTCAATTTTATTCGTGAGTGCTTGTTGAATTAGAAAGACGCTCCGCAAAATGGCTAATCGCTTTACGGATTCGCAAATGTTAAAACTTGTGGAAATCTATTGTTAATAACTGGCGACGAACATGGAGGTTCTCCTACATGCGGACCCTATCGACTAATGAAAACGGTTTCCCCGGATGCGGGCCCTGTGGCACGCGTTCCAGAAATCTCTCGCACCCCGCATGCGGGCCCTATCGACTAATGAAATTGCGCCATAAAAATAAAACTGAAAAATTGGGAAATGTAGGGCTAAAAAAATATCATAATGAAATTTTACCATTTTCATTAAAGAATACTATATTTGTTAATATCTTGAGGAGCTTCCGGGATTCAAAATGAAAGATCTGGAATTTGGTAGACAGCTTCTTGCGTGTATTCTTCGAGTAAATCGATCCGGAACAAGAGAAATGTACATGGTTCCGTTTTCTTTTATATAAAGTCACACCTCCCACTGATATCGAAACTCTCGCCACCTAGACGTAAACGCGCAAACTAAGTTAGTTCTAGGGAATATTATGTGTGGCTTGTTAGCCCACAGAGGATTAGAAGTTTTAAGCCATTATAGTCTAGATGGCGTTGTTTAATAATTTACAGTAATTATTAACATGCTCCCAGAGGGGGTTAAGCAGGTATTACATGGTATGTATAAGTATTTTATAAATCAAATCAATCATCATTGATCATAGTGAATAATTAATTTGGTGTAATACAGTCACGAGAATAATTGTTTTCAGTGAATAACAAATTTGATTTGATTGATTGAGAATAAATTGCAATGTATTACATTACATATGTAATACATTTGGGAATCGCGCCATCTAGCGACACGGTGATGTTTTGCTCCGTAGAAATTAATACGTTTTAATTAATTTAGTCTTGTTAAAGTCATAAGTGCAACTATAAATAGTTACGTAAACATAAAATGAACCAGTGACAGTGTTATCTCCACAAAAAATCCCGGGATTAAACTGCAAAAAGTGATTAAAGTGACACTTACAAGGCGCTGTATATTTCCGGGATAAACAACTAAGGATTGGAATGTGAGCAATGGAAACAGTAATATTATTCTGCACGAAAGCGAAATAAAACTCTAAATGTCCCTACGAAGATATAAAGGTCAGTGCTCTAAATAAAATTGTAAACAAAGATGAGTCACCTCTAACGGTCTAAACGATCAGTACTGGAAAAAAGTTCCAACCAATAATTATTTTGGCAAGCCAAACCATTTGCAGATTGGCCGAGTGGTTGCGCGTTGGGTATCCTATCCTTAACGCACGACTCATGTGGACCCGAGTTCGTATTCATCAACCTGCCTAAATAGCGAAATCTGTTTTTGTTTCTTTTACTCTTTTCTACCATGGCTTTGCAATGTACAAAATGTTGCCTTGAAATAATAGGTAGATGTTTCCTTGTATGCTCTCAATGCAAAATAACTCTACATGTAGAGTGCACCACCAATGTGACAGACAAAAGGTTTTACCTTATGACCGCTGAACACAGAGCAAGGTGGACCTGTAATATATGCCTAGAAGACGTCGGAAATGCTTGTCTTGAAACACCGCGGAACAACATAACGCTCCGAAAAAAATTCAAAATTAATGTTGCCACAGAAAATTCTTTTGAGTCACTAAATGAAACGGATGAAGATGAGTTTGAACTGGAATCCTGCATCTCTTCGACAAACAGCAAATTAAATAGAAGCTGCCCAGAGGTACCATCCATCACAAATGGAGAAGAAAGGGTGAATTTACTAAATAAATAAATCACTTCGCTACAAAACAAACTTGATGTTACAGAAAACGAACTTGAAAATCTACTATTAGAAAATAGCACACTAAAACAAAAAATCCAGGAATGTGAAACGAGAATCAACCAGCTTACTAGCATATGCAAATCGAGCCCCAAGCCTGCAACAAGTAAAAAGAACAAAAGTCTTTATAAAAATAAATATATTGTCACGCCATCTATTGCCAGCAAAAAGAAAGCCTGTAGCTCGGCCGCGGCGGACATCTCCAGTGGATCCAAGCAGCTCGATTCGCGCGCTCCGTGTGACATAACGGAGAGTTTTGTAAAGCTAAGAGTAATCGAAAACTGCAATAAAGATGCCAACAGAATACCTAATGATGCAAATGAAAACCTTGACCCATACGATACCTACTCAAAAAAGAATCGGATATGCATTCTAAGCGCTAACCCACATAATAACATCCTTTCTATTGCCGAACGTTACCTAAGTGAAAAGTATGAAATACTACACTACTTGAAACCAAGACTGGACGTTCGGGAACTCATAAAAGATATACATAAAAAGTTGCGCGATTACAATATGAAAGACTACTGTATTATTATGATAGGAGAGGAAGATTTCAAGTCCTCGCAGGATTATGCGAAGTTGGTGGTTTACATCAGGGAGACGCTGTCGAGTACTACGCATACCAACTTTATGATTTGTATCCCCCCATTTATTTATGGAAAATGTACGAATTTATATAATTGGCGAGTGGAGACGTTCAACCACTTACTGTATGAGGACATAACGGAGTACGAACACGCATATATTCTTGACAGTAATCGAAACCTGTCATTTGAAATTGACATGTACACAAGAAGTGGGCGAGTGAACAATTTAGGCATGCGTATTATTTTTCAAGACGTATGTACGTACATAACGCTAATTGAGGAACATACCCGGCGAACAAATACCGATGACAATGATACGCCTATGAATTGCTCCCTGGTAAAGATACCCACGAATTCTCCCGCGAATCGCGTGCCTTCCAATTCCTCCCCAAAGGAAGGACAAAGCCGAGATGAAAAAGGAACTTTTTTTCGTCCCTAGAAATAAAAATAAGGAAAAATGCTCCAAGACACGCAATAACCAGAAAATGAGAATCTACTACCAAAATGTGAGAGGACTGAAGACAAAATTAAAACAATGGAGACGGAACCTTACTTTAATAGAAAATGATGTGGTTGCGGTATCAGAAAGTTTTCTAGATTCATCTGTTCAAGACGCGGAGCTGTCCGAGAATGGCTGGACCGTGCTACGGCGGGATCGCAAGATAATGAGAGTTTTCTCTATAAAAGACCTAGGCGTAATTTTCGACCCTAAATTGACATTTCGCACCTCCAGTACTAAAGTGACCTAACTCAAAATTTGGGTAAAATGAGTTAAGTACTCAGAATGACTCAAAAAGGTATACTCTTTCATGCCTATATTAAAAAACCGACTTTACTTGGTCAGAGAGAGATGGAGAAATATTTCGGTCTGTTTCTTCTTGAGCAACTCGCTCAGAGCGCCGAATACATTTTCTTCATTTCCCAAAAGTTGCAAATTTTGAGTTAGGTCACTTTAGTTCTGGAGGTGCGATTTCATAGTCACATCACTGCACTTGCGGCTGAGGGATTTCGGAGACTTGGCTTCGTTATGCGAAACTCACGAGATTTCCGTGACGCTCAAACGGCACAGCTGCTCTACACGTCTCTTGTGCGGAGTAAACTGGAGGCCAGTGCCTGCGTGTGGAATCCACACGAGCAAAAATATATTCTTATGCTTGAGAAAGTCCAAAAACGGTTCCTCCGGTATCTTTATAAATCTAAGTATAGCCTATACCCGTTCATGTACCCAACAAAATATTTGTTAGGGGTACTTGGAATTAACTCGCTGCAGACTAGGCGCAGTCGAGATCAGATGTTAATTTGCATCCAAATATTACGGGGTGGTCTCGATTGCCCAACGCTGTTGGAAAGGTTGCTGAGGCTAAATGTACCAAACCGTTTCAGACATGGCATGCGAAGACTTCGGCCTCTTTTTAGAGCGGAGTCAGGGCGAACAATCGCTTACTGGTGGTCACCGCTGAACGCACGCTGGCTCGACTAAATAAGTTACATGCGGCTGCACCGCACATCGATGTGTTTGCTGGTCAATGGCACGATATTAAGAGGGAATGCTTGGTGATTTCTGAGAGAGAGGATTAAATTTTATTAAATTTACTTTTGACATTGTAATCAAATTTTAATTTTTATTGAATTATATACATATTGATTGACTATAAATTTTATTGACTAGCTATAACTTTTCGGATCAAATATTTTTGAATTTTATTCCGCACTAAATACTGATTGCCTAAGACATTAAATGTTATTATTGTTTTCATAATTCTTGTATTCAAAATTGTCAACATATTTGCCTGCATGCCAGTTTATTTAATTAGATTAAGCATACCTTTACCGCAATTAGTTACGAAATAGCATAAGCTGTAATGTAATTATATTAATTTGCGAAATAAATAATATATGTGTTTAATTAAAATACCTACCTTTAGATAAATTCGATTAGGCAATTTGGAAATTTTATTGTGAACAAATTACGAGTGTTAAGTAGTTAAACATTACCTACCTATCTATTATTTTGGTTTGCTAAGGTTAAATAAAAGAAAAAGAGAATATACCTTTATTTGTCGTTAAGCAACACAATCAAATATTTTGATACTAGGTATTACTATTCTATACTAAGAAAGAAGCTACCTACCTAGGTGTTGGAACTTAAAATATATGGTTTAAATTAGGTAATTAAATAGGAACAGATACCTATGTAGTTGAGTCTAAGTTTCTATTACATAAGCTGCCTTAATTTAGGTATTAAGTAAGCGTTCAATTTAAGTATGGGTTTAACTTGAAAACATGAATTATTTGGGTTTGACTTAAATATAAGATACTCTTATACTATTTTAGCTTAAATATTTATCTATAGGTGTACATTATCTATAGGTAAAGGGCAAATATTGTTGAATGCTCGCTTGATAACTCCATTTTGAGTCTGAATAGACGCCACTCTTGTGACGCCATCTCGCCCGTTGTGGTGCTCGATGATTCTTCCGATCCTCCATTGAAAAGGCGGTAGTCGTTCCTCCCTCACCAGGACCAGCGTGCCGATTGCTAGACCAGGGCCCTTGGAGCTTCTCCACTTCATTCGTTGCTGGAGCAGACCAATGTAGTCCCTGGACCATCTCTTCCAGAAGCCTTGTTGTAGCTGTTGAAGTTGTTGGAAATGTGTTAGTTTGTTTGTAGGGATGTCTTGGTAGTCGTAATCCGGCAGAGATGTCGAGGCTCTACCGATCAGGAAGTGAGCTGGCGTGAGGATAGGGAAGTCATCGATACTAGAATTAGGAATAGGACATAGTGGCCTAGAATTAAGTATACTTTCAATTTGAATTAAAACGGTTGAAAATTGTTCATACGAGTAGGTTAACAAGGCTTGCGAGCAGATTCGTTTCAGATGAAATTTACAGCTTTTTACAGCGGCTTCATGTAAACCACCCATATGTGGTGTGTATACAGGGAGAAACTTCCAAGTGATACCGTCCTCTGCGCACGAAGTTATCAGCTCAGGGGAAATTAAATTTAGGTATTTAGTATACATCGACTAATTCGTTGTGGGCTCCGTGAAATGTAGATGCGTTGTCACTTACAATTTCCTTAGGTTTACCTCTCCTGGCGATGAATCGTCGGAGGGCTGACAGGAACGCGGCCGATTCTAGACCTGAAATTAACTCAATATGAATTGCCATCGTCGAGGAGCATACGAAAATGCCTATCCAACATTTATAAGTTTTGTAACCACGTCCTGTCCTGTCCCGTACGACAAACGGTCCTGCGTAATCAATTGAAGTAGAATAGAATGGGGGTGAAGGAGTCACCCGTGAAATAGGTAAATTCCCCATGATAGGTATGTGTATAGTTGGTTTGGCTTTGAAACAGGTCACGCATTCACGTACAATCTTATTCGCCAAATTCTTACCATTTATTGGCCAATAGCGTTCTCGTATCGAGGCTATTAATAGCTGGGGTCCGCAATGCAGCATTTTCTTATGCTGTGTCTCCATAATTAGTCTGGTAAGTATGTGGTCCTTAGATAAAATCAAAGGGTGTTTTTTACTATGTGTAAAGTGTGAGAGCCCTAGGCGGCCACTTACACGCATACATCCATTATCAATAAATGGTTTTAGGCAGAAAATAGGCGAGCTTTGTGAAATAGGTTTATTTTGTTGAAGTCGGTTGTATTCTATAGGAAAGGATTGCATTTGTGGGAACATAACTAACCGGTTTTGCGCATAAATTATCTCAGCTGACGATAATGGGCCGCCTTTGCCATTATTTGTGTGTTTGGAGTTATAGATAAATCGTAATAGGTATGCAAACACGCGATAAAGTTTGGTAAAACTAGAAAACCTTGTAAAAAGATCTTGTATTAGTTTGTTAGGTTGAGAGTCGATCGAAACGTTACATACTTTGTGTGTAGTTAACTCTGTTTTATTATTTAGTGTCGATAACTCGAGCCGTGGCCATTCGGACTTGGCTTCAGATAACCAAGCAGGTCCCTGCCACCACAGGGACGTACTCAGTAGTTTATCTGCTGGTAAACCTCTAGTGAGTAAATCAGCTGGGTTGTCCTTAGAACGAACCCAGTGCCACGCAGGAATGCTAGTTAGGTCTTTGATTTTTGTGACTCTGTTTCTAATAAATTCAGGTAATTTCTCTAGTGGGGTGTTTATCCAAGCTAACACCACGTTTGAGTCACACCATAGGTAATATTTAGATATTTGACATGTTGGTAGTGAAGTTTTAACTTTATCAAATAGTTCTGCTAATAAGGTAGCTGCTCGTAATTCTAACCTCGGAATAGTTTCACGTCTTGCCACTCGTGAGCGAGCACAAAGTAATCTAACCTGTACGGCGCCCTGGTGGTCTATACTCCTTAGAAAAATAGCGCAGCCAAATGCCGTCAATGAAGCATCAGAATACCCGTGCAGTTCTATTGTTTTGTAATTGGGAATAATAACATGCCTCGGGACCGTTAATGTGTTAAGACAAAATAGGTTTTTATAAAATTGTTTCCATTCGGTTGATTGTGTAATTGATAATTCAGTGTCCCAGTCTGACCTTTCTAGCCAGAGCCTTTGTATGAAGCATTTGGCAGTGATTAAAACTGGAGCAATAAGACCTAAGGGGTCAAAAATGGATGCGGCTAGTGACAAAACTTTTCGTTTAGTTAATGACTTAGGTAATGGCTGTTCTTTCAGCATATATAACAAATTATCGGTGTCATGTGACCATGCTAGGCCAAGCACTTTGTGTGTTGTGTTTCCAAACTCGGTTGGAGTGTTGATGTGTGTAGTAGTAGGTATATTTGTAGTACTCACTGCTTGTAAGATGGCCGGTGAGTTAGTTTTCCACTTCCGTAGATGGAAATTCGCGCCGCTCAGGATGCTGCATATCTGCACGGCAGTCTCTGCAACCATTACCTCGTCGTCTCCCCCATGGAGCAGGTCATCAATATAGAAGTCGGATCGTATGGCCAGCGCTGCCGCTGGAAACCGGTTTATGTTTTCATTAGATAATTGCAACAAACAGCGTGTTGCTAGGTAAGGTGCACACTTAAGTCCGAAACTAAGTGTAGTAAGTGAGTAGGTTTTTAGTTTTTTGTATGGATTTTCCCGCCACAAAATGCACTGTAATTTTTGTTGGTCAGGGTGTAGGTATATGTTACGATACATTTTTTCTATGTCCGCATTTACAACATATCTATGCAGTCGGAATCGTAATAAAATTGAAAGTAGGTCGTCCTGAAGCATTGTACCCTTGTATTGAATATCGTTTAAAGACTTTTCAGAATCGGTAGGACAAGATGCATCGAATACTATTCTAACAGGCGTGGTGACTTTTTCAGGGTTTATCACTGCGTGATGAGGCAAATAGTTAGGGGGATCAAAGAATCAGAATCAGAATCAGAAATTTATTTCAACGTAAAGAATTTACATTCTGCTTGTTGAATGTCAATGTACATACAGTTATGTATAATGTTAGCCGCTGCCTTGGGGCCGTCTGTAGTGGAGAAAAAGGCAGCGAAAAAAAAAACTCCACTCTGACCATCTTTTCTCAAATCAACTAAAAGCTAATACAAATAAAACTTACAAAACAATATCTTGGATGTGTTGAACACTAGACACATTTATCCTCTGATTAAATTTAATATTAAACTACTATTTAAAGCCATACGTCCTTGTCTTCTAAATAATCGTTGATTTTATAATAAGCTTTTTTGCAAAGAGTGTGCTTAACACAATTCTTAAATCGCGTTGGAGGTAACTCTAATATATCTTGGGGTATCTTGTTGTAGAACCTTATACAGTGCCCCATAAAGGAAGTATTAACTTTTGCAAGTCGTGGAAATGACAATTTATGTTTATTCCTAGTATTAACGTTATGATGGCTACCAAGTGTTTCGAAGTCTTTAATATTTTTCCTAACGTACATAATATTTTCATAAATGTATTGGCTTGCAACTTTACAATCCCGATGGAAGCTTTGGAGCGCTGAAAATTAATGCCGCGTGGTCGTGCGCGAACACCCCTCCCACTGATATCGAAACTCGCGCCACCTAGACGTAAACGCGCAAACTAAGTTAGTTCTAGGGAATATTATGTGTGGCTTGTTAGCCCACAGAGGATTATAAGTTTTAAGCCATTATAGTCTAGATGGCGTTGTTTAATAATTTACAGTAATTAATAACACAGCTATTGGGGCCAAATCTGCCAAAATGGCAGAAATCTTCCACAAATGGTCACACTGATTCTGAGACATAAATACGTCAAACCAAAACGTCAAATCAGAAATCGCGGACATGAACCGTCATGTTCGAACGGACGACGTAACCTTGAAGTGGCGTTAAATTTTCGATTAAAATATTTTTAAGTCCTATTTATCCTACTAGCAAATAATTGTCATTGTGTAAACTTAAAATCAATATTATATTTTACACAGTGATTTAAATCTATACTATACAGGGTGGAATTTTGTAATCCCACCTAAAGGGGAAGTACTCTTAATACTGTAGATAGAAAACTTTACTCAAAGGAAACATTCGTTTATTCTGAAAAGAAAGAAAACTGCATTCAAAGATTTTCAAAAATTGGCTTGCCGCACCCGGTAATCGAACCGACTAAAATCTGTGAAAGTTGCACCCTGTACTTTTATTGCAGCGATCGTTAGGGTCAATTATAAGGATGAAATCTCTCTAACAAACTTCATAAATTAAATGAAAGGAAAACAATGAAATCTTAAAATGTTTTAATTTTTTTCAAAAAATGGTAAACTAACTAATTAATAAATTGCTCGTATTGGGCTCCATTTTCTTGGATACACAAATTTATTCTTCTAACGAATTCATTGGATTCAGAAAAGAACTCAGTGGAGTTCATGTCATTCCCAGAAAGCGAGCCAGACAGAGATGCAGAAGAGACTGCTGATTTGCGGAATGAGAATCTAGACGAGAATCCTGTAAATGCAGAAATCATAATTGAATCGCATGAGATTGCGAATCCAAGGATTCAAGAGCCAGAACGGGAACCAGAACCTGAGGTTCATCAACCAAATATTGAGGTTGAAGAACCAGAATCAGAAATTTTTGAAGGTTGCGAACCACAGGAAGATGATTCTTCAAGTGTGCTTCAAGGAACAGAAAGGAGGTATCCACTGAGGGATAGGAAACCAAGGGAGTTTCCAGACTACGTTCTGTACCAAGCAGCTGATTCGGAGCCAGATCCACTGTCGATTCGAGAAGCATTATCCAGACCAGACATTAAGCAATGGAGAGCAGCCATTCAGGAGGAGCTTGATGCTTTAAAGAAGAATGGTACCTGGATACTTGTGGAGCCGCAACAAGCCCGTAACGTCGTTGATTCGAAATGATTATTTCGAATCAAAGAAGAGGCAGGAAATAAGATACGCTATAAGGCACGACTTGTTGCTAGAGGGTTCAGTCAACGATGTGGAATTGACTACGATGAAACATTCTCACCAGTTGTGAGACATAGCTCACTACGAGCTTTGATTGCACAAGCAGTCAAACAAGGATTGAAGATAGACCAAATGGATGTCAAGACGGCTTTCCTGTATGGAGAACTTGATGAGACGGTCTATATGAAACAACCAGATGGTTTCGAGGAAAAGGGAAAGGAGAAACATGTTTGTTTATTGAAGCGTTCCTTGTATGGGCTCAAGCAAGCGCCAAGGGCATGGAACATGAAACTTAACAGTGCGTTGTTGAAGTTGGGATTCAAGAGATCGAAGAATGAACCCTGCGTTTACACGAGATCAAAAGGAAGCAACGTGATCATACTAGCGGTATATGTTGACGATATGTTGATTTTTTGGAATAATGAAGCAGAGTTACGCAAGGTGAAGCAGGATCTCATGTCGAAATTCGAAATGAAGGACTTAAGCAAAGCGGAGTTGATCCTAGGTATGCGGGTCACTCAAAGTGAATCAGGGATAAAGGTTGACCAGACGAAATATATCAACAAGGTGTTGAAAACTTTCAGAATGGAAGACTGCAAGCCAGCTGCCACGACTGCAGTTACTGGTCAAAACTCGGTCAAGCCAGGACCAGACCATAGACCTGATCCTAACATACCGTATTAGTGTCTTATTGGATCTCTGATGTACTTATCAGTGTGCACAAGGCCGGACATTTCGTATGTAGTAAATTATTTAAGTCAGTTTAACAGCTGCTACACTGAAGAGCATTGGATAGCTGCTAAACGTGTGGTCAGATATCTTAAAGGGACCAAAGATTTCGGACTGATGTACAAGAAGACTACATTAGACGAAAACACAGGGTATCCTACTGTAGGACCAGAAGCAATGTATGTGCCTGTATGTAAATGTTATGTTATGTTATTTTTCAAAAATAAAGGAATGTTTCCTTTGAGTAAAATTTTCTATCTAAAGTATTAAGAGTACTTCCCCTTCAGGTGGCATTACAAAATTCCACCCTGTATATAAAAGGAGAAACAGGCGGTTTCGGGTCTCCGTGATAAGGGCTTTCGAAAATAGACGCTCCGCCGGAACTGACATCCCCGGTATTTTGAAAACAACGGATTGCAAGCTTAAATAGACCCGGAAACACAGTTTTCATATCTTCCCACTGCTGCAACGAAAAAAGTATCGAGTACTGTAAAAAGTATCGATTCTAACCCAGTATCGAATAAATAGTATCGAGTATACTCAGGTATCGATACTTTTTGCATATCCCTTGATAGAACATGTCTATTAACACGTGAATAATAAATAATAGTCAAGTTAAGTTCATGAAACTATTTTTTTTTATTTTTGGTGCGTGGCATATTCTAAAATAGGACTAAACTATTACGTTATGAATCAAAATTGGGAAACGCGGCATCACTACGTGGCGTGCGTCGGGCTGCTGGCGTTGGCGGGCTATTCGCTGCTGCTAGCGCCGCAGATGCCGCGCTCGGCCCAGCAGCCCACCCCCGCCGCCCCCCCGTCGGCCGGCACCCCCGCCGCCCCCCCGTCGGCCGGCACCACGCTGCCTCTTGCCGAGCTGCGCCGCTTCGTGAGCGCCGCCAACCGCGCTGCCGCGGTGCGCCACGTGGAACGCTTCGGTCCAGTATTGCCCGATACCACGTTGCTGGTGGTGCGCGTGCGCCGTGACGCCGCCGCGCTAGCGCGCCTGCTGCACTCGTTACGCCGCGTGCCCGACATTGGCCACGCACTGCTCGTGGTATCGCACGCGCGCTACGACGCGGCGGTGGAGCGCGAGCTGCGCGGCGTGAACTATTGCCGCGTTTTGCAAGTTTACTTCCCGCACTCGTCGCAGTTGCACCCGGACGAGTTTCCCGGTCCCGAGCCGTGCGCGCCCGCGGCTGACGCCGACTGCGCGCGTAAGCCGGCGAGCGTCGAACGCAAGCAGCACTGGTGGTGGACGGCCGACCTAGTGTTTGAGAGGCTCACCTGGTCGCGATCCTATTTCGGCCACGCCGTATTTCTGGAAGAGGACGCGCAGGTTGCGCCCGACTTACTCCACGTATTACGTTTTCTGCAGCGCGCCGCTACCGCTTACTTTCCGCGTGTTAACTTGCTGGCGTTGGGCGGCGTCGGACGTCGCGGCGCAGCCGACTTGTTGATGCTTCGGCCCTGGGAGCCCGCGCTGATGACCGCGCCGGTGCTCAACCGCGCTGCGTGGCTGCGGCTTTCAAACCTCGCATCCTTCTACTGCATCTACGACGACGCCAGCTGGAGCCGCTCGCTGCAGCACGCACTCGAGCAGCTGCCGCACGGCGAGACGGCTGTGCTGGCGCCGGCTGCGGCGCGCGCTCTGGCGCCGGCGGGCGGCGGCGGCGGCGGGCGCGAGCTGCAGGCGCGCGAACTGTTCCCGGTGCGCATGCGCGCGCGGCTGTGGCAGGGCTGGGCGGGCGCGGCGCCGGCGCCGGCGCCGGTGCGCGCCGCGGCCCGCGTGCGGCCCGGCCAGTTCGCGGACCTGCGCGACCAAATGATGTGCCTAGACTCGTATATGGCCACGCCGTCCGAGGAAGACGAGCCCGCCACAACAGGGCACGACGACGTGCACCTCATCGAAGTTATCTGAACATGCTAGAAAAGGAAAATTATCACTAAATAGCCGTGATAATTTTCCTTTTCTAGCATTACAATTCAACGAGTTAATTAAATTATAAAAGAACAATATGACACAAATAGGCACTGTTCTAAAAAAATAAGCTCGGCTTTTATTTTTCGAGAAATTAGGTTATGTTTTTCAACCGAGTTGAATATCGATATTTCGAACTGCTTTCATTAATTTTCGAAGCGAGACAGAAGAAGCAGAGTCTACAAAACCGTAAGAACGTGATAGGTAGGTACAGCGCCACCAAGTTATCTGTTCAGGTGGGCAAAATTGTAACTAACTAATTAATTGTATCCTGTTCCCCATTTTTTTGTTTTATTTATTCACTTACTAAGAATTATAAATATATTTTCATTAAAATTGAAGGACGGATTAGAATATTCTCATTTTTCTAGGTAAATTCCTTAAATGTTACAACGAAATTCTGCACTAGCGCCGCTATAAACTGAACAGATAAGATGGTGGCACTGTACACGGAAAAACATCATCAACTGAGATCAAGGATGACAGAGATCCTACGATAACGATTGAGAAAGAAAAGCAACGATTTGTCATGTCATCACGTGACACAGGTATCCATTGTGAACTCAGGTCTAATTTGTTGAAATGAAAAAGCAAATGGATATTATTATGAAAACTACCAAAAAAATAATGAACAAAAATATGTGGTCGATACAATGTAGAATATCCTTACGAAACTACATCTCAACTTCAGCAATATTTGATTTAAAGTCTGAAATAAACGTTATATTATTATTATTATTATTATTATTATAGAGATTTATGGCTGGAGCGACTCACAAGTTGTTCTAGCATGGATACAAAGAGACGAAGACAGGTGAAAAACCTTTGTAAGCAATCGGGTCAGAGAGATAAATAATGGAGCCAAATGCTGGAATTACGTCAAATCAGCAGAAAACCCAGCGGATTACGCAAGCCGAGGTGTTACAGCTACAAAGCTAAAGAGTCTACCGCTGTGGTGGACGGGGCCCGCCTGGCTACCCACATATCATGCCAGCAATGAGACGAATCAACAGTCATTCATACATAGTTACATAGTTACGAAGAAGTAAAGAAAAATCGTCAAGTAAACTTAACCACTCAACAAGAAAAGGGCGTCAGCATAATTGATGAGTTACTAAGCAAATACAGCTCTTATTCCCGTACGGTGAGAGTTCTAGCATGGATCTTAAGGTTTATCTCGAAGAAAGAAAACAAAACTTCGTACCTTACACTAACGGAACAAAAAAGGGCAAAGGAGTTGATTATAAAGCACGTCCAAAAAACTGATTTTTCAGCTGAAATCGAAAGTTTACAACAAAACAGCCCTATCAGCAACAAGAGCACAATTTTATGCCTTCGTCCATTTCTCGACAAAATGGGTATCTTACGAGTTGGAGGAAGGCTAGAAAACGCGAACCTGCATGATGACATGAAGCATCCAGTCATCATCCCACACAGAGGTCCCCTAACCGAGCTTCTAATCAGCCCCAGCTTATGGGAGACCTGCCCCAAGCAAGAGCAAATCCCTCACGTCCCTTTGAAAACACCGGAGTTGACTTTACAGGTTACGTGATGCTAAAGTGGAGCAAGGGTCGTGGCATAAAAAGCACAAAAGGATACATAGCGGTATTCGTTTGTATGGCAACAAAGGCTATACACCTCATACAGTGTCCAACATGTTAAGGTCAGCATTCCTAGCCGCATTAAGGAGAATGGCGTCTAGACGCGGCAAACCTAGTCACAATATACAGTAACAATGGTACAAATTTCGTTGGAGCTAATACAATTCGGCAGCAAGAATACAACGAAATACAGGAAACTTTAAGCGATCAGCAGCTCATGTCAGAGATAGCAGACATAGAGATATAGAGTGCGTGGCCATCAGCAGGAGGTCTGTGGGAAGCAGCGGTCAAAAGCCTAAAACCTAAAACACCACCTTCGTCGAGTGCTCGGAGAACAAAAGCTAACATTTGAGGAGTTCTACACTCTGTTGGCACAGCTCGAAGCCTGTCTGAACGCAAGGCCACTCTGTCCACTCACCGAGGACCACGATGACTTGAATTATCTTACACCATCGCATTTCCTTGCGTCTGGTCCAGTCTTAACCTTGGTGGAAATTGAAACCGATCTCAGAACAAGGTGGACGCTCACAAAAAATCTTCGATGACGTGTGGAAGCGATGGCGAGCCGAGTATCTTTTTTAACAAAATGCATTTGCGCACTGCCTCCTGGCCAGTGGGGGACCAGGAGGGTGTGTGGGACTCGCCGCTGTAGCGGAATACCCACTAAAAAACTTCCGACGACGCCCGCCGCTTTTGCTGGATAGAGCGAGGAGTGGTGTCAGCCCACAACCTCGCCCGCGGCCAACGTCCGCCCCTGGGGTGGTAAAGGGGCAGACCTCCTCAGATGGATGCGTTGGACGCACCCTTCCTACCTCCTTGCGACCATCGGCGTGAAATGGTCGACTCCCTGGAGGGTCTGTGACACGACGGCACGGCCCCCTGCCGTTTGACTTGGCTAGTTTTCACGTACAGGCTAAATAATATTTATTTAATGAACTCTACTTCGTTTAGTCACACTAGATTGTTAATACATACCTATTAGGTTGATATCATAACTATGTGACTTTTCTGAAATTTGGTTTGTTGGTAAAAACTAGCAGTCAAATCTTGAGCTTGAATTACAATTTACATCTCAGTGATCTTGTAACTAAAATTTCATTATTTTCTCAGAGAACTTGGCAGCACCCATATAGATCTCAATTCTTTTGTCGGCGAAGTCGATAACGACGTCTTTTCTTAATACCTATTGAACATGGCTCTCATATCATTCACATTTATGTTTTTGATGGGATTGAATTTAACAGAATGAGTTCAAGTGATGAAAATGACTGCGATGGACTTATTTTAACGCCACCTGAAATTCAAGAGGCGGCAAGAGCCGTAATAGAAAACTATTTACCGCCAAAATCGAAAGAAAAAAGTTCTGTCTTAGTAGATAGGTACTACTTATCAGAAATCAGAAATTTATTTCAACGTCAAAAAATTACATTCTGCTTGTTTTAATTTCCACGCATTATTTGAGAAAAATCATACGTGGCCCTGGCCACAACTAGGCATTAATGGACTCACGTATGTGTGCCTCGGCTTCGCCTCGGACCACAATTCCACGTTCGTCCATCAATGCCTCATTTGCTGGCCGCTGCAGTAATGTAACTACTATTTCCTGTAAAACGCGTCGGAAAGGAGTTATTATCAAAAAGACTACTTTTGGGCCTCATGTTTCCAATATGGCGGCGCGAGCGGCAAAGATACGAGGTGGCAATGTTGGAATTCGGAAAAAGCACGTCGAAATCTAGAAAATTGTCAATTTTCAAAACTCCCGGAAAACTTTCCAGGTAACATCTAAGTATTTTTTCAGCGAAATGACTGTACTAATTAAGCAAACACTATATTAAATTCACAAAATATACCATCACTACTTTCATATACTACAGACTGTTTACATGGATCACCAGTTGGTGATCTGTATAAATGCTCTCGCTCTAGTATCGCACGGTTCCTAGTATTTAATGTGAAATTTTGCCGCCCCCTAAAGTTGCCGCCCGGGGCGGGCCGCCCCCCCGCCCCTACTACGCTACGCCACTGCGACCAAGGAGACTTGCTATGACGCCAACAGCCAAATGTTTGTCCTTTCAGAGTTATATTTTATTGAAAATGTTATAGTTTTTTTTTTCAATACAATATAACTCCGAAACATGATTTGGATGAAATAGTGGACAATTATTATGCGTCTACATTTTCCCGAGCGAAGCCGGGTTTTCGTCCAGTAGGTACTTAATAATGTGCATTTGACCCTAATAACTCTATTTGACAACGTGCTAGTAATTTTAACCAGTGTTAAGAGGGAACATCACGGGCTAGAGAATTGAAAAATAGGTATTTGTAAAATCTATTTTATTGTTTTACCTACCTGCTCTTTGTTTGACTCTGGCTATTACTTACTGGACATTTTATTTTGTGGAGCTCAGGCTTACTTTACGAAAAAAATGTATTTTGGCAGAAAATCGTTACCGTTTCGATTGCGCGGCCATGTTCTGTTTTCAAAAAGTGCTTATGTCAGGATTCTGTCGAAATTTGTCAAAACTGAATGGTGAAAACCAAAAATTTGTCAAAGCAGTATTAAAGAAGTTATTGAGGTTTGAAGATGGCCGCGCGAACCTCCCGCGGAGAACTGCGCGGCCATGTCAGATCTCGGCATCTACAGGGTCTACAGGCCTGGTTTTTTTGTCAATGCATGTTTGAATTTGTCAACAAATGTCGAAGAAAGAAAATTCGTTCTATCACCATTACTTCCGAAGATATCGACGCCTGAACGCCATGGCCGCGCAATCCTCCGGTTCCGATTTCTTTAGGTTGTTTTTTTCGTAATCAGGCTTATCTAAATTAGTCAAGACCGATGTTCAGAGCTTGGTCTGAATTTGTCAAAGCCGATGAGGTCTGAATTTACACTCGTTTTCTCATCAGACAAACAAAATTACTAAAAAACCTAAGGACGCTGGCCGCGCAATCGAAACGCTTTTTCATATGCCGATATCTAGTAAACAAAAGAAGTCTGAGATATGATTTATGTACCAAATTCTTTGACATTTTAGGCTCCTTCGATTAACATATCGTTTCACCACAAAAACGTATCGTAACGAGAGTTATTTAAAAAAATATAACATCTCACACAATGTTTGGATAGGGTGACCATAATATCAGGTTTAATTTTAACCACGGAACCATACAATTTGCCTGCAACATTATATAATAGAACTAGCTGTTGCCCGCGACTACGTACGCGTGGGCTTTAGTTGAGTTAAGTGTTTGCAAATAAGATAGGGATACTTTTAGCGCATGCGAAAGAGCTTTCATACTAACTTCGCAACCTCCTCTTACCCCCTTAAGGGATGATTTTCGAAAGACTACTATATACGACTTTCATGACTTTCAATGAAGGACCTTCATACTGAATTCCATTCGAATAACTTAAAAAATGGCAAAGTTTCATACTAACTTTGCACCCCCCTCTTATCACCTTAAGAGATGATTTTCAAAAAACTATTTTGCATGTGTTTCAAGACATTCAATGAAGGACCTTCATTCTGAATTTCATTCGAATAAATCCGAAAACGGCAAAGTTTCATAATAAGTTTGCACCCCCCTTTTTCCCCTTAATGGATGATTTTTAAAAAACAATTTTACATGTGTTTCTTAATTTTAAATGAAGAACATTCGTACCAAATTTCATTCGAATAACTTCAAAAACGGCAAAGTTTCATACTAACTTTGAACCCCAATTTTACCCCCTTAAGGGATGAATTTTCAAAAATCCTTTATAATGCTCCCCTACGTTACAAAAGGAACCACTGCAAAATTTCAAGTTTCTATCCCTTATAGTTTAGGCCCTGCGTTGATATGTCTGTCAGTCAGTCAGTCAGACAGCTTCTTCTTTTATATATCGACTAGCTTTCGCCCGCGACTCCGTCCGCGTGGACTTTAGTTCAAAATGTTGCAACCCCGTTCACTCCCGTTAAGGGTTAAATTTAGAAAAACCGTGAAACACGTGTTCAATTAATTGTGTTGAAGAGTATTTATTTCAAGTTTCAAGAAAATCTGACAACATTTTTTTATACCTCCATACAAACTTTAACACCGCCGTTTACCCCTTTAGAGGGTGAGTTTCAAAAAATCTTTCTTAGTGCTCCCCTAGGCTCCCTAAGGAACTCCCATGCCAAATTTCAACCCCCTAGGTTCAGTAGTTTGGGCTCTGCGTTGATTCTAAGTCAGTCAGGCAGCTTCTCGTTTTATATATATAAGAAGATACCTGTAATTTCAATTGACGTAAAGCACATTTTGGCCAAAATGAGCTTTGAATGCCATCTTACTTAGTTTTTTTTTTCTCTTTTTTTCTGTCTAATCCACGTAGCGATTCGACCATTAATGACGATTTTAGACACATTGAAAAAGTAATGTAAAGAACATATTCGCTGTCAAATTGAAAAATTACAAACGTAAAGAACATCAAAATATTGAGTTGTTTTTTACTGCCCAACCATTTAGAATAAATAATGCTAAATGTGCTTCAAGTCAAAGTCTGTTTATCACCTCTTTAAACATAATGGGGCGTAAAGCACATTTTGCAAAATTATGTGCTTTACTTACCACCTAACCTGCTATACCTACTAGTTCTCGCTTAAATTTTGAGGGCATAAATAACTTTTAAAGTTGGTATTTGTGTTTTACACCCTATTTAAGTGTTAATGTCAAAACAATCGATACCTTACAACCTTACACCCGAGACTAATAACATAATTTTGTTCCTTACGTATAGGTACCAACGTTTATTTTGTTTCTTTAACCTATTCATCAAAATCACAACTAATATTATTTGAACTCTATGGCAATGAACAATAAATAGCTCTAAAATTCCTTGACAAACTTTAAATGTTGGTAAAATAGCATCAAAAGTTTTGACTCTTGCGGTGCCACGCAAGCAGTTACAGACCCCTTAAAGTTTTTTTTTTTTTTTTTTTTAGCCCTATAAAGGGCACCCTCCGGAGGACACGGGGGAGGGAGGTGGTGAATGCTCATGCATGCACAGCACGGGCCCGGCCGTGCTGCCAATGTGGGACTCGCAGAGTGCGCCTACCCACTAAACACCACCTTGGTGCTGGTTTGGTCCTAAGGACCCCTAAACCTACATCATGAGCGACCCCCCTCGAGGCCGAGGAGGGCGCACAGCGGAGCTCACTAGAGCTACCGCTTATGGGGATTCGTCACATAGTGACAGAAACAGAAAGAAAGAAAAAATTTAAGTGAGAGTAGTGTCCCCGGGGACACTGTTGGGAGTGGGGGCTACATCTGACTGGGCCTGGGCCTCCAGGAGGAGGTCGAGGTCGGATGAGAGCTTATCGGGTGGGTCGACTAGAACGTTCCTGGGCCTGCGCACCAGGTAACGAGGATTAGTCGTGGGGGGAGGGTAAACTGCTGATTCGCGGATCAGGGGGTTAGAGTGTTCTTCAGCGCGGCTGAAGAACGACTCTGAGAGGGATCTAATAAACTGTTGGATAGTTGGAATCTCCATATCCCGATGGAGATCGGCATTTCTGACGCACCAGTGTGCGTTCAGAGCCCTACGTAAGAAATTATTCTGGACTATCTGAAGTTGATACATGAGATCCCTTAACGTTCTTCATTGTCTCAAAATAATTAAAAATAATACTTTATGAATTGCATCTATACGATTTTTAAGAAGTTGATTCAAAGTATCCAAACGCAATTCAAACAATAAAACACTGCACGATTAATGAGAACTCTCCTTAAAACAACCATTTATTTGTGTTATTATAACAGTACACGATATAAATGGCTGATGAAGATAAATACGTAAGCGTAGGAAATATAATTATAATATAACCAAACAAAAGGCGTTAAAATTTTTTAAGGTAATAACTATCCGGAATGTTCTTTAAGCGAGTATTTCTTATTTCAAAGTGCCTGAATAAAAAGTTCATAAATATGTATTATAGGTCATAAATATACAGAGGTATAAGTCAACAGCAGGTCAACCTTTACCATTCTTTTTCTTAAAGACTCTCCATCACTGGAGGTTTAAAGTCAGCTCTTTACGAAGTCGTCTCTGTTCAGTGCAATTATGAACAACTCCTCCGGGGTTTTAACACCGATCCATTCTTTGATGTTACATAACCATGACATCTTTCTCCTGCCCGGCCTCCTCTTTCCTTCCACCTTGCCCATCAAAATGGTCTGCTACAGTCGATATTTCTTGCTTCGCAGCACATGGCCTAAGTAGGCTCTATTCCGTTGCTTGATGGTATGAACATGATCCACGTCCTTGTGCATCCGTCTAAGGGCTTCGACGTTGGTCACTTTTTCAGTCCAACTGATCCGCAGCTTTCGCCAATAGTACAACATCTCGAAAGCCGTGAGTCTTCTTCTGAGGTCTTCCGTTATGGTCCATGACTCGCACTCGTAAAGAACGACAGGCCATTTATGTAGCAGTGCAGAATCTTATTGCGGAGTTTCATGAAGAGTTCCCGACAACACAGAACTTAATTTAACTTAATGAAGCTCGGGAGCTTGCTATGATCCCAAATACCTGTACTTCTCAACTCTTTTTACGATATTCGCTCCGATTCGTAAGTCCACCTGTTGTCGGGGCCCGCCACCAGAAACCACCATGAATTTCGTCTTTAAGACGTTCAATCCAACTCTTCTGCTACACTCAGAGACCTTGTCTATAATAATTTGAAGACTTTCTTGGGTGGATGCTAGCAGGACAGTATCATCCGCTAACCGCAGGTTTTTGAACACACGCCCAATGTCGACGACTCCTGCTTGCGCATCTTCAAGTGCATCCTGGATAATTGTCTCGGATTATAGGTTGAAAAACTACAGGAACAAGATGGAACCTTGACGGACACCTGTTTATTTCAACTGCGTGAGTTTCTTTGCCTTCCACTCTTCCACACTTCCGTTGCTGTTTGCCTACATTGAAGGCTAGTGATGATGCGTATGTCCTATCCAGGTCTATAGCTATAAGTATCTTAATCAATACCTCGTATTATACACGGTCAAAAACTTTCTTAAAGTTTATAAAGCACAAGAACACGGTTTGTTGCATTTCTCTACACTACGAGTCCCAGGAGTCCCAGCCAGCTACTGAGCACGTCTCGCCATCCGACCAGCGTGCCCTGCCGCCGGCGCTCACTCTTGATCCTGTGGAAGCCTCGTCGCATGCTCCATGCAACCTACCTGAGTCCCAGGAAACCCAACCAGTTACTAAGCACGTCTCGAATTGTAACACCCATTATTTCCGATTTGAAACTTACATCCAGTCAAAAGAGAAACAGACGTAGCTAGAACGAAACTAAATATATAGACATATGACCAGTTTATATAATCATTTAAGGGTCCATATATTGCTCAGTTCCTCAAATTCCATCCAGCTCGCTTAGTACTCACGGAATGCGTTAGATCAAAAGATTTTCTAAGATTGAGTTCCATTATGGAAAAAAAAAATTAGGATTTTTAGCTAGATTTGGTACAATTACCTACCAAGTTTTCTTTGTTTTTTGTTTTTGCAATAAAAAATCGTTGAAATGTATTCTGCAGTTTCATGATTTCTGTTTCAATAGCTGTTAAATGGATGACACATCGCATAGTAATATTATTGTAGGACACATTATCAACGTACCTTATTCGACATTGTCTTTTTTATCCAAAATTCCAGCTTGATTTCTGAAGCGTCACTGTAGAATGTAATCAGTTTCACAAGAAATTTATCTTGAATATTGTCCATACACTGAGTTCAAGAACCGAAGTCCAGAGTAGGTCACGAAACGACGAAACGTAAAACCAAAAAAATACGACACTCATGAGCACAAGACAGAAAGTCCAAAGTAGCCAACAATCAGGTCGAGACTGGATTTTTCTGAAATTCCAATTATTATCCGCTAAAACTTAAAAATTAGGTACTCTTTATTTAGCCACATGCTGTTTTTGAAACAAAATACTTCTGAGAAGTGTACCCTAATCTTTACAAAACGTCATATAAAAATATCACCGAAAACAAACCTCCGTAACCCGCTTGTATGCGGTCGCCTTTGTATCGCGCCGCCTTGGCCTGTTATGGCTCTGTCAAAGGCTGCCGCCCGCCCGTAAAACAAAGGATGCCGGTGCAGCATACATCAGCCATTGATTTATCTGTACTAGTGTCTAATTTTACTTTACCTCTACTTACTCATATTTGGTATAATGCACGCATGAGCATAATTTATACTATTTTTTTTATTCCAATAACCAGAACTGCTTGCTAGTATAACGACACTAACTAAGCAAGCGCGGTTTAACACGCACCCCACTTCGTTCTATGCTAGCACATGTAACCTAACGCAGCCATAGCCGGCAGTAATACTCCCTTTCGTGAGTATTACTGCCAGGTTGTAACTTGGCAGCAGCCGTATGGACACGGCCTCCACTACCTTTTTTGTACCATGGTTAAGCTAAGTATTTAAAAAAAACGAGACGTTTAAAGTACCCACTAGTAGCTAACATATACAAAGGAAGGACTTTAAAGGTACCAATGAGCGGTACGTGAATTTACGTGAAACCTGATATTATGGTCACCCTATCCAAACATTGTGTGAGAGGTTATATTTTTTTTAATAACTCTCGTTACGATAGGTTTCTGTGGTGAAATGATATGTTAATCAAAGGAGCCTAAAATGTCAAAGAATTTGGTACATAAATCATATCTCAGACTTCTTTTGTTTACTAGATATCGGCATATGAAAAAGCGTTTCGATTGCGCGGCCAGCGTCCTTAGGTTTTTTAGTAATTTTGTTTGTCTGATGAGAAAACGAGTGTAAATTCAGACCTCATCGGCTTTGACAAATTCACACCAAGCTCTGAACATCGGTCTTGACTAATTTAGATAAGCCTGATTACGAAAAAAACAACCTAAAGAAATCGGAACCGGAGGATTGCGCGGCCATGGCGTTCAGGCGTCGATATCTTCGGAAGTAATGGTGATAGAACGAATTTTCTTTCTTCGACATTTGTTGACAAATTCAAACATGCATTGACAAAAAAACCAGGCCTGTAGACCCTGTAGATGCCGAGATCTGACATGGCCGCGCAGTTCTCCGCGGGAGGTTCGCGCGGCCATCTTCAAACCTCAATAACTTCTTTAATACTGCTTTGACAAATTTTTGGTTTTCACCATTCCGTTTTGACAAATTTCGACAGAATCCTGACATAAGCACTTTTTGAAAACAGAACATGGCCGCGCAATCGAAACGGTAACAGAAAATCGATCTGATATTAGAAACTTTTTATATCGATTGTCTGTTACCAGATCGAAAAATAATCCGCTCGTTTTTTATAGATCCAAGTTCATTATTGATCCGATTCCCATTTCATTCAATATCCGTTTCAACTAATCCCCATTTTCCCATTCCCGCCACGGTCGTATACCTACCACGAAATTTAGCGCGCTCCAGACCATTAGATAGGTACAAGTTTTTTTATAGATCAGAGAGAGAGAAACGGTTTGACCACTGAATAGTTTTTTTTATACCTAACTTTAGATATACTTTCAACATTATTCTGCCATACTAAGGGTAAGAGCAGTAAGTCAGAAATTTTAAAGTTGAGAAAATGGAGGACAAAGTTTTGTATTACATTTTTATTTTATTCTACTTTAGCTTATAAGTTTTTGTAGGTCTGATTTTTTCAATATGTAGCTTAAATGGAGTTCTTTCATGATACATGCTTAATTATAATAACTAAATTAATATTTAGTTATTATAATATATTATTTAATTGACGAAAACTCATGATATTTCTAGTACGAGTTAAATCTATTTGTACTGATTGCTTAGAATAACCGCAGTAAGTACCCCAGTTACTGCTTTAATACTAAGTATTCCATACATTCGATATCTATATTTTGTATGAAATTACGTGTCACTGTAGGATACAAAAAAACTAAGATGTTATCTAATAAGCAGTAATCGCAATTTAAAAGATAATATAGTGAGACATCTATACTTACAAACCTTGAAATGCAGTAAATTATCTAAAGTTTTTTTCTAGAAGGCTCGTAATTAAAGTGAATACCGTTTAATTCCGAAACCTACAAATATGCTACAATTCAATCTTCAGGAGCCATTACATCTACAATATTTGTTACTTTTTATTGAGTTAATATGAAAAAAAAAGTGCCAAAGAAATTATGCAATTTGAACCATTTTCTGAGAATAACCCTTTTAGCGTTTGCTTGCCGTACTGAATCGACAAAATCTGAAAAATACGTTTTTGTTTTCTTTGCATAGCTTGTTCAACCTGGTGTAGGAAGCTGTCGACTGATTTTAAAGAGTGACTAGGCTCAAAGTATTTTAATTTTTATCGCATGTAAATGTTGGCTTTTAATAATGTACACCAAAAAACTGAAAACAGCGAAATTTTTGTTTTGGGCGCAACAATTATCCATCCATATTACTAGGTGCTTCTTGAGTTTCCTTTTTAAATTTCTGTACCCAAAGGGTAAAACGGACCCTATTACTGAGACTCCGCTGTTGGTCCGTCCGTCTGTCGCCAGGCTATATCTCATGAACCGTGATAGTTAGACAGTTGAAATTTTCACTTGATTTGAGATAAAAGCAGTAAGTTTGATTAGTGCTGACATTCTAAGTTAAAATTTTTTGATTAAGCTCATTTACACAACAATAATGTTCACTTACAGACTGTTTTTATTATTAGCAAAATAGAACATAGATTTCGGATGTACAGTAATTAACGTGAAGTAAGTATATTTCCTGCTTTTACGCTAAGAAAACAAAATCATTTCATTGACTTACTGCTGTTATGCTTCATGGTATTTTTAGGTTCCAGTGAATCTAGAAAAACGGGGATTAGACCAGTTTTTAGAACATGACGCGGCGATTCAGGATATGTACTTAACAAATTTTTGATAAAAATCGACTTATTGCTCTTACTGTTAGCGCGGCAGTATTGATATTAGTGTGCTTTGAGCATTTCAATAAATAATATAAAAGGTGTATAACCTACTTATTATTTTCCAACAATCGAAAAACACAATAATCTGCTAAATGCACTTCACGTAAAATACTCTAACTAGAAATATCGATATCAATGAACAACACTAAAGCATCGATAAAATTATCGACTACGTGTCATGTCACTAGTGTATGTACACGTAGTCCGCGCCTCCCCAACCTCAAGCCTCCCCCCGCAGAGCGCGATAGAGACAACTGCAGCTTGGACCGAAAATACCAATTAAAAATACACAAAATCAACGATTCGTAGTCCCCTGATTTCTTCTCCAAAACTTAACCAATTTAACTACTTTTTTCACAAATAATTAAAGAAAGGCTTTGGCCGTGTTCCTATGTTTTCCATTTTTTATATAATCTAGTAAAATTGCTTATCTGATTTTTTGAATACAGCGGAAAATCGGGCCAATTTTTTAGATTTTTGAATGTTCATATCTCTTTTAATAATAAATTTATGAAAAAAATAAAAACATAGGGACATGCGTATAGTAGCCGTAGATTTTACGGGAAAAAAGAATTGCTCTACTGGCATTATCCAGGGAGGAATCAGGGGACTACGTTTGTATGGAAAAACTGCCGTTGTATTTCCTCTTAACTTAGGTACAGTTTTCTCTAGTGACGGACAGAATCCTTGGTTGGCGGAATAGCTAATGCCGAACTCCACAGACATTTTTTTGTGATTTAATAAGAAATTTATAGTTTTCAGGTTTTTCCCTATATTTGTAGCATAAGACGATCTTTCTTGCCAAATGTTGACAAAAACAAAATCAGAATTCACATAGTAGTTGGATTAAACAAGTATTTTATTTTGCTAAGACGCAGCTAATCAGACAGCCTCCCCGAGGAGTGCGGCGACACGCAGCAGGCGCGCCCGCAGCGCGAGCCGTAGCCGCGCCTCGCAGCCCGCGCCGTCCCAGCGCCAGCAGCGCGCCGTCGCCGCCTCGCCGTAGCGCGCGCCGCCGCCCACCGCCGCCGCCACGCGCGCCGCGCTCTGCCACTCCTCTGCAACGTTCACACCCACAGCTTCAGTCAGCCTTCACTGTAGCCAGGTCACCGTCGCGTCGGCGGCAGGCGCACACGAGAGTACTAACCGCACGACTCGGGCCAGGGCAGCAGCGGCAGGCGCGTGCAGGTGCGGTGACGCACCCGCAACTCGTGCTCGCCGTCCCCGTACTCCAGTGCCTCCAGCCAGACGCGCGCCACGCAGCGCGCACCGCACTGCACGCGCACCGTGTAGCGCCAGGCCGCCGGCGCCGCCGCGCCGCTCTCCTCCTCAATGAGCCACTCGCCCGCGCCGGCGCCCGCACTGCAACACGTCACACTGTAGCCGCGCCGCCGCCGCCGGCTCCGAGCGGGGCTGGCGGCGCGGCGGCGGCGGTGGCACGCACCCTTCCGGCAGCAAGGCGCGCTGGATACGCCAGTCGGCCAGCTGGTGCGCCAGTGTGCGTGGCTCGGCCCGGAACACGCGTTCCACGTGCGCGCTTACGTCGCTCCGCGCACTCAGGGCCAGTAGTACGGCCAGCGCCGCGCCGCACAGCAGCAAACGCCGCGCATTTCCCGTGCTGCGCCACCAGCGCAGGCCACTCCACATGCTGATGTTGCCGCCGACGATAACTAACCAACTGCTTCCTGGCAGCCGAAACGCGCGATGTCGTGCTCGCCTCACTTTACACTGCTAGAAAGGCGAGAGGCGCGGGATCGGGCGGCAGGACAGGATGCGCGATAAGAGCCCGCCCCCGCGCCCACCGCCCACGAACGACTTCCGAGTCGTCAGCCAAACTTTTGTTAGTCATTAGTACTATATTTAGACGTATCGTAAACTTAATTCACCTGGTAACTGGATTAATTCGGCTAGATTCATATTTAGCATCTTGGTGGCTGCCAAATAAAATAAAATAAAAATAAAATAATATTTTTTAGGTTTTTTTTTTTTTTTTTTTTTTGACGCGGGGAAATGCATTTGCGCACTTCGCCGCTCTGTTGTCGGGGGACAACAGAGCAGCTTTGTGGTGGACTCCCAGCACTATCAAGCCGCCTGCTCAGTGCTGGACTACCCCCTAAAACCCCGCGGTATTCCTCCGCTACTCTACCGGGCCACAGGATAGGCCAGAGGTTAATTCACTGTGACCCGGCAAGAGCTCGCCCCCGAAGGGGCTCTACTGGTGGGGAGCCAGATTGGCTCCCCGGCGGCGCCACTCGCCCCATCGCCCATACGACGAGGCAAGGAAGCGCCGCCCCTCCTCTGGGGGGCCATAATGGCCCCCAACCGCTTCCTCGCGCCGCCCTCCCCCGACCCGTCGCCCATACAACAGGCAAGAGGAGGACGGCGCGACGCTGCGACGCCCGTCGCTCGCTCTCCAGCACTTTTCTGAAAGCAGAGAAGGTGGAGAGCGAGCGCGCGGGCCCTCTCCTTGCGCGAGAAGGCACCCTCGGAACACACGAGGGTGCCTTCCAGCCCGCCGCGATCGTGGGCGTCGGGTCCCCCGACCCTCCGCCCGCGGCCACTCTTATCCGACTAGTTTGAGGCGCGACTGCGCCCCCCCCTAGCCGGACCTCCTTCGGTTGGTCGCCTGGGTCCCGATTCACAGAGGAATTGGAGCCCACGCGACCCCTCGGGCCAGATCATTCGCCGTTAGCCAGCAAGATCCCACAAGGAGAAGTCACTGACTAACGCTCAGGGCGCACCGACCCCACCACTTGCCCTTCCATCTGGTTCACAAGGAATCAGAGGGAACGGAAGCGGAGGGGTACACGTGAAGGTTATCTGGCGTGGCGCCCCAATATTTTTTAGGTTAGGTTAGGTTAGGTTAGGTTTTTTTTTTTTTTTTTTTAAAGAAGTTGAGGTTCCTTGTGTGCTCGCAGTGCTAATGGAATACTCCGCGAGCACACAGAGTGATTACAGTGGAAGAATTATGAAAGAGGGTTACAGGGCTACGTTGGCCCTCTTGTAACCCTCTTTCATAATTCTTCCACTGTAATCACTCTGTGTGCTCGCGGAGTATTCCATAAGCACTGCGAGCACACAAGGAACCTCAACTTCTTTAAAAAAAAAAAAAAAAACCTAACCTAACCTAACCTAACCTAAAAAATATTATTTTATTTTTATTTTATTTTATTTGGCAGCCACCAAGATGCTAAATATGAATCTAGCCGAATTAATCCAGTTACCAGGTGAATTAAGTTTACCCTCTTGTAGCCCTGTAGCCCTCTCAAGTGCTATGTTGATTATCTTATCTTTGCTATTATATACAAAGATCGTATGTAGTTAGTTTGATAATTAAGATTGAAGATGATATTTAAGATTGCGATTGAAGATATATTTATTTCAGGGAGATTGTTTTTGGTTACTTTGTTTTCCCCGCATCTTTAATATTGCATTAAAGTGCGTTTTAATTTGATGGTTGTTTACTGTAGTTAATTTAGTGATTTGGATTGATTTAAGTTAGTTGATTAGTTGTAAGGGATTAAGGTATTTGCAAAGGATGAGATTTTTAAATGTTATTATGTGTGTAAGGGTATATATTAATTTATTTGTTAACATTTTAGAGATTATAAATTTATAAAGGGATATAAAGAGATTTCGTAGCATTACTTTTGCTTAAATTTAGTAAGACCTGCACAGAGCCGGGGGCACACAACGCACTGGATTGTCCATTGTCTGGATAGCTGCATGGCAGCTGGTCTTGTCGATCGCGGGTATTTAAAATCCGATAACTGTTTTGTCGGTAAAAATACGCAACCGAGAGCAGCCGCGGTAGTTGGGATGCGTGCCCTTCAGCTCTATACAGCTCCTGCATGTTACGGTTGTGGGCTAGTTTTAATAAGTGGGTTGGGGCTACTCGTCATAGTCCGTGCGCGAGCGCACGGAATTACTCATGCTAATGAATCTAGGGCAAGAAGTAGATGTGGCGCTGTGAGCGGTGTCTTTGTTAGAGATGTTGTGACTTTTATTATGAGTGGTGCAATTGTGACAGGTTGTTTTTGTGGCGTCTTCCTTAACCGGGCAGTCCTTGTATGTATGTTGGCTGGAGGAGCAGTGGGAGCAGATGGAAGTGGTCTCTTTACACCATTTTTTGGTGTGGCCGTATTGAAGGCATCGATAGCACTGCAATACCGGGATATATGTCTCAACGTGGACCCTTTGATGGTCCACATTGAGCTTACCAGCATCTATGATAGACCGCCAAAGGGCAGGGCTGGTGGTGTATGCAGCGTTGTAGAGCTTGGGATTCCGGTTCCCGCGCTTGAATTTCAGCTCCAGGGTCTCAGGCTCGTTGTTTTTAATAGAGTCGTTTTGGGTACGGAGGATGCTGGTCAGTGTTTCGGGGCTAATATCATCGGGTACCCCTTTGATAATAACCATAGGTTGAAGTTTTTTGGAAGGCTCTGCTTGAATGTTAGATGTGGGGGTGATTTTATTGAGGGTAGTCGTCATGTGTTCCGCCTTCTCGAACTCGACTCTGAGTTTGTTTTTGGAGACCGGCTTAACGCTGAGGGGGGCGAAGTTTGTGTCGCGGAAGCTAATATTCTTCTGCCATGCAGAGAGAGTTTCGGAGGTGGTGGTTGCGTCTTTAGCGGAAACAATGATGGCTGGCTTATATGGAGGTGGGCGGAGCTGGACCGAGGGAGCCGAGGCAACCTTGGCGTATGAGAACTGACCCGGAGGAGGTGGAGTAGGAGTCGGCAGAGGCGCCTGAGCGGTCGGCGCAGGCACCGTGAGCGCCCTCATCTCCTCACGGATGCACTCTCGAATGGTTGCCTTCAGTTCCTCGGTGTCAGCAGGGGGGGCAGGCGGGGGAGGCGGGGCAGATGGCAGCGGCGAAAGAGTAAAAAGGTATTCAAGCCTGTCCACGCTTGTCAGGATATCGGCCTTGATCCCTCTCTTGAGGTTACCCGAGCGGCCCACGGCTTCTCGGATAACCTCAAAGAGGGAGAGGATCTCGCTCTCCGTGTCCTCAAAATAGCCCATCTGTAGCGGAACGGGTTTAGCGGGTTTGGCGAGCTTAGCAGCGGGAGTTGCGACCGTAGCAGTGGGAGTGGCGGCTTGGCTGCCGTTACGGAGCGGGGGCATCGAACCAGACGAGTCCGGGTCGTCGCTGGTGTGGGAGTGGGGCGTCAGCCCGAGCGGCGTCCTCAACATGTTAAAAATCGGTAAAAAATCAAAATTTTATTTCCCAGAAAAGTCGATGACCCAAGGGTATCGACAATGGGTCGGTGGGGCGGGGCGGCGGGGTGGGTGGCGGCAAAAACCGGGGGAGGCCCACGAAGAGAAGTGTAGTAGATGCGGAAGAGGTCCGACGGATTTAGAAAAAGAAATTAAATAAAAAGGCCGAAAAAAGTGAAATTAGAAAATTTGTAAGTGTTTTTGCTAAATTGAGAGAAAACTATTGAAGCTACTTTTATTTTTGTTTCAGATACAAGGAGCTGAAGGCGAGACGCTTGTAGGAAGGTGCGACACAAGTGGGTGAGAGGTAAACTGAACAAAAGTTGTTTTGGTTAGGTTAGGTTAGGTTTTTTTTTTTTTTTTGACGCGGGGAAATGCATTTGCGCACTTCGCCGCTCTATTGTCGGGGGACAACAGAGCAGCTTTGTGGTGGACTCCCAGCACTATCGAGCCGCCTGCTCAGTGCTGGACTACCCCCTAAAACCCCGCGGTGTTCCTCCGCTACTCTACCGGGCCACAGGATAGGCCAGAGGTTAATTCACTGTGACCCGGCAAGAGCTCGCCCCCGAAGGGGCTCTACTGGTGGGGAGCCAGATTGGCTCCCCGGCGGCGCCACTCGCCCCATCGCCCATACGACGAGGCAAGGAAGCGCCGCCCCTCCTCTGGGGGGCCATAATGGCCCCCAACCGCTTCCTCGCGCCGCCCTCCCCCGACCCGTCGCCCATACAACAGGCAAGAGGAGGACGGCGCGACGCTGCGACGCCCGTCGCTCGCTCTCCAGCACTTCTCTGAAAGCAGAGAAGGTGGAGAGCGAGCGCACGGGCCCTCTCCTTGCGCGAGAAGGCACCCTCGGAACACACGAGGGTGCCTTCCGGCCCGCCGCGATCGTGGGCGTCGGGTCCCCCGACCCTCCGCCCGCGGCCACTCTTATCCGACTAGTTTGAGGCGCGACTGCGCCCCCCCCTAGCCGGACCTCCTTCGGTTGGTCGCCTGGGTCGCGATTCACAGAGGAATTGGAACCCACGCGACCCCTCGGGCCAGATCATTCGCCGTTAGCCAGCAAGATCCCACAAGGAGAAGTCACTGACTAACGCTCAGGGCGCACCGACCCCACCACTTGCCCTTCCATCTGGTTCACAAGTCGTTCTTTTTTGTCGTCTCTTTTTTTTTTTTTTTTTTTTTTTTTTCGCCTGTCATTGTTTTTTTTTTTTGCGAAACCCATTTACATTTTGTCAAGCCTAAAGTAACCTTTATTCTATTTTCAAAATCATTAATATAATCAAATTAATTACATAAAAATATAAATTAAAATAAATTGAAATAAAATTATTCAATTTCATGTCATTACAGTTAAGTGCTTTCCCCGGCGCCTTATCTCTGTTTACTCCATAGAGTAGTCACAAGCAAGGCGCCGGGGATTTACAAAGGTAAAATGTCTTAAAGTTAAAGCTTAAAATTAGTTTAAATTAAAATAACACGGTATTAAAACATTGTAAAAATCATGAAAGTTAAAATTAAATTGGTTTACATTAAACTATTATTAAGATTGCCTTGGTAATAACATTTGTTAAAATTGGGTGTGTTCCCCGGCGCCTTATCTCTGTCTACTCCATCGAGTAGTCACAAGCAAGGCGCCGGGGTCCTATATTGGGTGGCAACTTAATCTAACCCTTTCGCTCGGCCAAAATACATTTGTATAAATGGTGTAGTACGGTATTTAGGTCGCCCGGGTTAAACCCGGCTCCCGTTCTAGGTTAGGTTTTTTTTTTTTTTTTTTTTGACGCGGGGAATGCATTTAAGCACTTCGCCACCCTGCTGCCGGGGGACAGCAGGGCGGCTTCGAGTGAGACTCCCAGCCCGTTAGGGCTGGACTACTCACTAAACCCCGCGGTGTTCCTCCTCTCTCCCTACCGGGTCACAGGATAGGCCATAGGATAAGTCACTGTGACCCGGCAAGGGGGCGTCCCTATGGGGACTCTACTACTGGGGGGCCACATGGGTCCCCCTGCGCTCAAGGCGTCTTCTTGCCCGCGTCACGTCGCTCTCCGCGACTCCTCTGAAAGCAGAGAAGTCGGAGAGCGAGCGCGCGGGCACTCTATGTTTTGCGAGAAGGCACCCCCGGAACACATGGGGGTGCCTTCCAGCTCGCCGCAAATGCAGGCGGGTGGTCCCCCGACCCTCCGCCCGCGGCCACTCTAGTCGGGGGCGCGCGCATACTCCGTGCGACGGCGCCCCCTTATTGGGCGGCGAGGCGGGAGCGTCAGACCTGCACGCTCCCGCTCTCGCAGCTCCTCTCTCTTGGCCGCCATCACCTCGCTAGCAAACGTGGCGACGGCGGCCCAGCTCTCCTGGCTGCCGACCATCTCAGAAATGACGGCCGGCAGCGACAGGTCGCCCCCCACGGCTCCCACTAGGGCAGCCCGCTCCCCGCTCCAGGCAGCGCACACGGCGAGCGTATGCTTCGCCGTGTCGCGCGCGCCGCTCGCGCAATAGCGGCACTCGGGGCCCGACTCTATACCCACAACTTCCCACAGGTACTTGGCAAAGCAGCCATGGCCTGTGAGAAGCTGCGTCAGGTGATAGGTCGGCGCCCCGTGCCTCCTCTCGATCCACGGCCGCAGAACCGGCCGCACCGCCTCCACGAGCCTCTTGCTCGCGGAAGGCTCCTCCAACCTCACGGCCCACATCCGGAAGAGATCGTCGCGAGCCTCCTGCCTCCAGCAACCGATCTCCGCCGGAGTGGGCCACCCTCCACTGTTCCGCATCAGGGCACTCCTCTCATATACCTGCCCGAGGACTCCCGCCTCGAGGTCCCAGGGTAGACTCGCCGCCAACAAACACGCCGCCTCGTAAGAGACGGTGTGGTACGCTCTTGCAGCCCTCTGCGCTATCACCCGCTGCGGGCGCCGCAGCAGCGTGGTGTTGCTTGCAGAGAGGGCTGCAGCCCATATGGGCGCTCCGTACAGAGCCTTGGAGCGCACCACACCGTCGTAAAGACGGCGGCAAGCGCTCCCTGGGCCGCCGCGGTTAGGCAGCAATCGAGCGAGCCTCCCGGCGTACGACACCAGCTTTGGTGCCAGCCGCCGGAAGTGCTCGCCGAAACTCCATCGGCTGTCGAGGACGAGACCTAGGTATTTCATCGATCCCCCGACAGCGATGGAGGTGCCACCGACGGTGATTTGGGAGTCCCGAGGGGGTCGCATCCGAGGCCCATGGAAATAAAGGGCCTCGGATTTCTCCAAAGCGACCGCGAGCCCGAGTGCCCTGATGCGGCGCACGACCTGCGCTACCCCTGCTGTAGCCAGGACCTTGGCGTCCCGAAACGTGGCGCCCTGCGCGGTGACCAGGGTGTCGTCGGCGTAGCAAAGTACGCCGACTCCTGGGAGAGTCGCACCGCGCAGGACCCAGTCGTAGCCAATGTTCCACAGGAGCGGCCCGAGGACCGACCCCTGTGGAACACCACAACACATGTCCGTGCGGACCACCTCGGACCGAGCCGGGTAACACACGGCCCGGTCTACGAAGTAGTCCGCAAGGACCCGCCTGAGGTACCACGGGACGTTGTGGTACCTCAAGGCCTCCGCTATTGTCTGCCAGGGGAGGGTGTTGAAGGCGTTAGAAATGTCCAACGAGACAGCCAACAACACCTCTCCCCGGCCCGTGACCCTCTCGACGCTGTCTCTGAGACGGGAGATGGCGTCCAACGTCGACCTCCCGCGACGGAAGCCAAACTGGCCGTCGCTTAAGTTGGGCCCCGCCCCCTCCAGATGTCGGACGAGACGCGCCGCGAGCACTCGCTCAAAGAGCTTGCACGCCTCGTCCAGCAGAACGATGGGGCGGTAGGCCGACGGCGACTCCGCCGGGCGCCCGTGCTTCCGAAGCAGCACGAGCTTACCCTCCTTCCACCGTCGCGGGACCCTTCCCGACGCCAGACACTCGGTCATCAGAGACAGCGTCTCCTCCTCGAACGCCGGCATGACCGCGGCAATGACCCGCCCAGGGATTCCGTCCGGGCCCGGGGCGCGGTTCTTCACCCTCATCTTCAAGACCGCTACCCCTAGCTCGGCCTCGGACACGGGCGGGACATCACTGTCCTCCACCGGCGCCGACACCGCCGCCGCCGCCATTCGTGGGGGGGCCCACTCCTCCCTTGCTGGAAAGAGGGAACCCACCACCACGCCGACGAAGGCTGGGTCGAGTGACCGGGTCAGAGGAGGCGCCCAAGGCTTCAGCTTCTCACTCACCACCTTTGTAGGGGCGCCCCCACGGGTCCCGGTTCAAACTCCCCAGCCACTCCCTCCAGGCCTCCTCCTTGGCGGCCCTTATGCCCGCGCTGAGCGCGGCCCGGGCCGCTCGGTAAGCGACGAGCAGCTCCTCTTCCTGGGCGGGGTCCCTGCTCCTACGCCCGCGGCAACGGGTGTACCTGCGTTGGGCTGCGTGGCACGCAGTACGCAGCCCTGCTAGGTGCGGTTGCCACCAGTACACCCTTCTCCGCGGGGGAGCAGGACCTCTGCGCCGCATCGCCGCATCGCAGACGCGAGTGAGCGCCCCAGTTAGGCGCTCCGCCCTCGCGTCTACGTCCAGCGCCTCGTCGCTTCACCTAGCGGCCCAGCGCTCCACGATGGCCGCCTCCTTGGCCACGTCTTTGTCCAGGGTGACGAGCCGCCACCGTGGACCCTCCCCCGCCAGGGGGCGGCTGAGGTCCGCCGAAACACCGGCGGGTGCCGCGACGATGTCGAACCATATGTATCTATGGTCCGACAAGGTCTCGACCCCCTCGACCACTCTCCAGCCACGCGCGCGGTTGGCCAGAGCGGGACTGGCGAAGGACAGATCAACTACGGATCCGCCCTGACTCCGCATGCATGTCTGGACCGCCCCCTGGTTGAGCAGCACCAGCCCAGTGGACACCGCCCACTCCTCCAAAACCTCCCCCCGCGCATCAGTTGCCGGATTCCCCCAGGCACGGGATTTCGCGTTGAAATCTCCGGCAACGATCACGGGGGTGGGGTGCACATCGGCCAACATTGCCCCGACCTCGACGAGCCACTGCTCAAAGTCGGCGAGGCTTCTGTTGGGCGAAAAGTACACCCCACACACTGCAGTGTCTCCCAGCACGGCAAGCACGCAACCGTGTCCTCGCGACACCCTGTCGCCTAGTGCGCCACGCTGGGAGACAATTGCCACCGAACCGTCGCGATCGCCGGCCCAGTTGGTCCGGGTGCGAACGCAATACGGTTCAGCGACAACGACCAAGGTCGCCTGCCACTGCGCCGCAGTCTGGATCAGTAGATCCTGCGCCGCGGCACAGTGATTGGCGTTGGCCTGCAGTATGGAGATATTGGCCATTTACACTTGGGCGGTGTCCATCTCCTCCACTGGCACCGGTGCTGGTGCTGCCGGCGGCGGGCCCTTGGCGCCACCGCTGGCTTTTCCGTCGCGACGGCCTCGGCTCCCTCTTTGTCGGGATCCCGCTGGGCACTTCTTGGTGCCCAGAGGGTGGGCAGCGGGCACACCTTTTGCTGCACACGCCGGGCAGTGGGGCTCCGCAGAGCAGCCTGCGGATTTGTGCCCAGGCTGGCCGCAGCGGAAGCATAGTCCGCTGCGATCCGCAGTCTCTGTGCACTTCGCACCCACGTGGCCCGGCTCCAGGCAGCGGTAGCACCGCTGCGGCCTGGCCTTCAGGAGGGTGGCTCGGACCTGCGTCCAACCAACGGTTAGGCGCCGGCCATCTGTCACCCTCCCTGCCGCCGCGATCGGGCAGCTCACCCACACAGCCCCCTCCGCGCGTCCAGGTGGGCGGTATATGTCTCCCACCTTTACGTTGGCGACGGCGCACCCACCAACCTCCGCCACCATCGCAGCCACCCTTTCCGGCGTGGCCGCGTCGCTCAGGCCGGTAATGCGCATCTCAACGCACTTCTCCGGCCTGGCAACGCGGACCTCATCCCCGAGGGCCTGCCTCAGTTTTTCGGCCAAGGCGTCGGTCAGCCTTCTTGGCCCTTTCGGCACCCGCCACCTCGAGGATCCGGCCGCCCGTGGCCGCCGTACGAAACCGCAGGCCCTCGATGCCGAGGCCTTTCAAGTCAATGGACTTTTCGGCCTCGGCCAGGACCGCCGCGTAGGTGGCACCCCTCTCTGCCGCCTCCCGCTGCAGGGTAAGGACCACTGCAGCAGTGCGGGGGGTGCGGAGTTTCGGCGCGCTCTTCTTCTGCGTGGTTGGCGCTTTAGTTGGTGCTGGTGTCTTTTTAGGACGACCAGCCACAACGTTCCACGCCTCCGCAGTGCCCTGAGGAGGGGTGGGTGCTGAAGGGTACGCCTGCCTCGAGGCTTGCGCCTCCCGCGCCGCAGCGCTTTTCCTCTTCTTCCTCCTCCCTCCCTTCGACCCTTCCCCGCTTGTGCCGCCGACGTGAGCCTGAGGCGTGGCGGGATTTGAGGGCTGGGAACGAGGGGGCTCAGCGGTGTGAGCGCTGGCTGGACCTACCGCGGAGCGGGCTGGAGCTTTCGCGGAGTGGGCCGGAGCTGCCGCAGAGCGGGCCGGAGCTGCCGCGGAGCGGGCTGGAGCTGCCGCGGAGCGGGCAGGAGGCTCAGTAGTGGAGGCCACCGGGGCTCCCTCGGGGCCGGAGGGGCGAGTGGAGCCGGCAGCAGCGCGCCTGTCGGCCGCCAGCGGTGGGCGTAGCCGCGGCTCCGGAGGCAGGCGGTCCGCAATCCCGCTGAGGCGCGCGTCAACCATGAGGAGGATTTCGTCCCTCGTCATGGTTGGGGCGGCACTCGCCTGCACCCTCTTCAGCCCCTCCATTTCCGCTCTTAGGGCCCTGAGCTCACCCTGGAGGCGGACAACCTCGTCTGATTCTGTGCGGGCCTTCAGCTCCCGCACATTCTCCAAAATGGAGGCGGCGGCAGCCCTTAGGCCCTGCACAGACTGGCCCTTCAGTCTCGAGGACTTTTGGGCGATAGTCCGCACCACCTCCACTGCGGCCTCAATAGAGCTGGTCAGCTGCTCAGCCCGAAGGTCATGAGCAGCCAACGACGGCGACGCTGGCGAGCAAAGGGGAGTCTCCTTCATAAAGGAGACTCTTTTCGCCTCCCGTCGCCGGAGCTCTTCCGCCAGCTCTTCCTCAGCTTGGAGCTCAAGCTCGCGCTCCTTCGCCTTGGCCAGGTCAGCCTTGGCTCTAGCGAGGCCGACGTACTGGCCCGTAGTCGACGGACGGCCGCGACCTCGCTTGCTCGCGCTCGGTCTCTTGCTCCAGTCCACCGAGCCCTCGCTCTCACCGTCAGACTCTGGATTCAGGCGCTTGCGCCAGAATCGCGTAGGTGAGGGCGAGGGGGACACAGAGCGCGAGCTCACCTCCATGAGAGTGCCCGTGCTGCTGTCAGACTCCGAGAGCTGCAGGGCACTCCTCGTGACTCGAGGCGACAGATCGCACCCAGGTAGTCGGATTCTTACCTCCTTCAGGGCAGGAGATGGAGTTGCCGACCTCTCGTCCTCGACTCCGTCCGATGCTGCCCTGAAAAGGGCATTACCAGACCCGTCCACCGCGTCCACTAGGCTGGCCGCAGATGGTACGCAGCTAGCTTCAGACGCCTCAGCGTCGTCGGGAGGTGGGTTGGGGTTGGCCCTGAGAAGGGCCGTTTCGGACACGACACGCCCGGAGGCGTCCCGCAAGTCCGGGTTGGCCCTGAGAAGGGCCGTTTCGGACACGACACGCCCGGGGGCGTCCCGCAAGTCCGGGTTGGCCCTGAGAAGGGCCGTTGGAGAAACGACACGCCCGGAGGCGTCCCGCACAGGACTCGACATTGTCGCACTACTCGATCGCAGATAAAACACTCAAAGAACTCACGATCGCCCAAAGTATGGTTTCCAGGATTTGGTCACCACCCACTGGCCACTGCGTTACCGCGCACCAAGTGGGATGGGTCCAGGGCAGACGAACGAGGACGTACCTGAAAACACTTTGGGGGCTGCCCCAGGTTTTTTTTTTTTTGTTGACGCGGGGAAATGCATTTGCGCACTTCGCCACTCTGCTGCCGGGGGACAGCAGAGCGACTTTGTGGTGGACTCCCAGCACTATCGAGCCGCCTGCTCAGTGCTGGACTACCCCCTAAAACCCCGCGGTGTTCCTCCGCTACTCTACCGGGCCACAGGATAGGCCAGAGGTTAATTCACTGTGACCCGGCAAGAGCTCGCCCCCGAAGGGGCTCTACTGGTGGGGAGCCAGATTGGCTCCCCGGCGGCGCCACTCGCCCCATCGCCCATACGACGAGGCAAGGAAGCGCCGCCCCTCCTCTGGGGGGCCATAATGGCCCCCAACCGCTTCCTCGCGCCGCCCTCCCCCGACCCGTCGCCCATACAACAGGCAAGAGGAGGACGGCGCGACGCTGCGACGCCCGTCGCTCGCTCTCCAGCACTTCTCTGAAAGCAGAGAAGGTGGAGAGCGAGCGCACGGGCCCTCTCCTTGCGCGAGAAGGCACCCTCGGAACACACGAGGGTGCCTTCCGGCCCGCCGCGATCGTGGGCGTCGGGTCCCCCGACCCTCCGCCCGCGGCCACTCTTATCCGACTAGTTTGAGGCGCGACTGCGCCCCCCCCTAGCCGGACCTCCTTCGGTTGGTCGCCTGGGTCCCGATTCACAGAGGAATTGGAACCCACGCGACCCCTCGGGCCAGATCATTCGCCGTTAGCCAGCAAGATCCCACAAGGAGAAGTCACTGACTAACGCTCAGGGCGCACCGACCCCACCACTTGCCCTTCCATCTGGTTCACAAGGAATCAGAGGGAACGGAAGCGGAGGGGTACACGTGAAGGTTATCTGGTTTTTTTTTTTTTTTTTTAACGCGGGGAAATGCATTTGCGCACTTCGCCGCTCTATTGTCGGGGGACAACAGAGCAGCTTTGTGGTGGACTCCCAGCACTATCGAGCCGCCTGCTCAGTGCTGGACTACCCCCTAAAACCCCGCGGTGTTCCTCCGCTACTCTACCGGGCCACAGGATAGGCCAGAGGTTAATTCACTGTGACCCGGCAAGAGCTCGCCCCCGAAGAGGCTCTACTGGTGGGGAGCCAGATTGGCTCCCCGGCGGCGCCACTCGCCCCATCGCCCATACGACGAGGCAAGGAAGCGCCGCCCCTCCGAAATTGAAATTAATTTACATTAATGTTAAATTACATTTTGAATAACATTGCGTTGCATTCTGGTATAATTATAATTGAGTGTGCTCCCCGGCGCCTTATCTCTGTTTACTCCATTGAGTAGTCACAAGCAAGGCGCCGGGGCTGTACAGAATAATGTCAGTAAAATTAAAACTTAAGATTACTTAGAATAAAAGCGTTGGAACTAGAATTAAATTAAATTACAATAAAATACCATGTCATAAAATTTGGATAGAATATTATTTTGTATATTGAATTAAAATAGCATATAATAAAATTGCCAATTTGTCATCTACTTAGAATTAGTTGTGATCCCCGGCGCCTTATCTCTGTCTACTCCATCGAGTAGTCACAAGCAAGGCGCCGGGGTCCTATAATGATTGGCAACTTAAAGTCTTACTATAGCAATCATCCCCTCTCGCTCGACCAATTTAAATTTGTACAACTTGTATAAGATGGTATTTGGGTCGCCCGGGTTAAACCCGGCTCCCGTTCGCCTTTGAGGCCGCGCGCGTCACGCCCAGGGCGAAGGCGAGGAAGGCGTCTCGACTCTTGGAGTCGGCCATAAAGGCGGCGAATGCCTCGCACCTCACCGCCTCTCCCAGGAGTATCTCGCAATCGGCCCTTGCAGCTCCGAAACGGGGGCACTCCTCCAGCAGGTGCTCCAGCGTTTCGGGAGTCACGTCATCACAGATGCAGGACGGACTCCCCGCGAGCTTGAACCTGTGGAGGTACGCTCGAAAGCCGCCGTGCCCCGTCAGGAGCTGCGCCTTGGCATTGCACATGGTGAATTTGCCAAGGACTTTGTGGGCCGATGCCACGTCCGGGAAGAACAGTGAGGTGACGCGGCCTGTGGCAGACTCACTATATCTGGTCTGCCACTTTGCCACCGTCTCCCGTCTCACCTGCAGTTTTGCGTGTGAGACGGGATACAGGTCGTAGGCTGCCGCGTCTTTGCGGGACAACGCCGCCCTCTTGGCCAACTCGTCCGCTCGTTCGTTGCCGGGGATCCCGACGTGGGCCTTGATCCAGTAGAACCGGATCAGGCCCCCGTTTTGCTCTATGTCCGCCAGCTGGCCGTGGATCTTCACGGCCAGCGGGTGTGTGGGCGAGGTGCTCCTGAGCAACTCCAGAGCAGATCTGGAGTCGCTCAGGATACTCGCCCTGATGGGAACGGGTCCCCCGGCAACGAGGTCGAGAGCCTTGGAAATCGCCACCATCTCCGCTTGGAAGACGGAGGCGAATCCCTCGAGCCTGAACCCCCTGGTGCGGACTTCAGCGCCGCCTCTCCACAGAGTGACCGCTCCCCCCACCTTACCCTCGATCTTGCTGCCGTCCGTGTAGGCCCGGGGCCAGTCGTCGGGCACCTTGCTGAGATCCTCCACGCTGGCCACCTCCTCGAATTCGACCGGAGTCCTGCGAGCGGGGTGTGCCAGCGTGAACGGGCTGCGGCGGCTCTCGACGTCCCGGCCCGGGAGCGAGGCGAGGGGCCTCCCCCTTTTCAACTCGTAGAGTTGAAGGGCCTCCTCGGCCCTTAAGTCGAGGGGAAGGATCCTCGCCAGTAGGACGGCTGCTGTGAGGGAGGTGGTGCGATGGGCCTTCGCAATGCGGATCGCAAAGGCCCTGGTCACTCTGTCGAGTACGGCCCTGACGCCCGCGCGCTGCGCGACAGGTGCCCAGACGTTGGCCGCATAGAGGATGGTCGGCTCTATGACGGTAGTGTAGAGCAGCCGGACGATATCGGCATTTAAGCCCCAAGTCGCCCTGGCCGCTCTAGACACCATCTGGAACCTAGCCATGGCTTTGCCGCAGACCCTGTTGAGGTGGCTATGAAAATTGAGGTTCTTGTCGATCGTTAGACCCAGTACGGTGATCTCGTCCGAGAACGCGATGTCCTCCCCTCCAAGACTCAGTTTGGGTGGGATTACATCGCGCTTCCTGGTGACCACCATAGCTTGGGTCTTCCGAGCGGCGAACCTCATCTTAGCCGCCTCTCCCCACTCTGACACGGCTTCCAGCGCGGTGTTCAGGATCCTTCCAAGCTCACCCGCATTCTGCCCCGCGGCGATAATTAAAATATCGTCCGCGAACGCCTGCAGGTGAGCTTCGAGGTCCCCACCTCGCCGGAGCAAAGGGTCGAGTAACAGGTTCCACAGCAGGGGACCGCACGTCGAGCCTTGGATGCAACCTTTAGAAGTAGGTCTGTCTACTTGTGCTCCAGCGTACCTGACTGTGACCTGTCTTTCGCTCAGGTAGCTGCACAGAAGTCGGTAGACAGACTGGTCGCATCCTGTGGCCAGGATCTGGTGTTTTATTCCCGGCCACCACGCATTGTCGAAAGCCCCCTCGATATCGAGGGAGACTACTCCGACAATGCGTTTTTGCCCGACGTGATCTCTGATGAGCTGTACAGCGTCATACAAGGCATCCTCCGTGCTGCGTTGCGGCATAAAGCCATATTGGCGCGGGCTCAGTCCTCCGCCCACCCCGAGCTGCCAGAGCAGCCTCCCGGCCATCATCTTCTCCAGGATCTTCCCCAGGACGGACAGGAGCCCAATTGGCCTGTATGACTTAGGCCGCGTGTAGTCATCTCTGTTGGGCTTAGGCAGGATTTTGACTACAGCGGCCTTCCAATCCTTGGGGAAGTATCCTAGAGATAGGCAGGCGTTCATCAGGGCAACAAATACATCATTTCTTGCCCGGATGGCCGCACTGCAGATGTCGGCCGTGAGGCCGTCCCCCCCGGGCGCCTTTTTGGGGTGAATGCCCTTCAAGACGCCCGAGAGCTCGTGTTGGGAGAAGGGAATAAACTCCCGCGGCTTGGTACTGGCTTCATCCTCCATGCGGGCAACGGCCTGTCTGACACGGGCATGAGTGTCGGACTCAATTTGAAGATCGTCAGCCGGGTAGAATGTGTCCGCTATGAGAGCTGTGGAACCTTCGGCGTCCAGGGTGCGTCCATCCGCGCCGCTGAGGAGGGTGTCCTCCTTCCGACGAGCGGCGCATCTTAGCACCCTGTATATGCCGTCCCACACGCTCTCATGCTCCTGCTTTGTGCAGAATTCTACCCAGCTGGCGGTCTTGGCCGCCTCAATGGCGGCCTTGTAGTCTTCCTTGGCCACCAGATACTCCGCAACCACCATATCCTTCCTGCGGCGATTTGCGTGCCGGATTCGACCCCTCAGCGTTATGAGCTTCCGCTTTTTGGCCTGAAGCTCAGGGCTCCACCAAATCACCCGTTTAGGTGCCTTTGGCGGAGCCAGCAGAGGGATCGAATCCTCGCACGCCCCATGGATCGCCGCAGTGTACCTTCCAATGGCCTCCTCAAGACCGCTAGGCGTCTCGATAGCCTCGATTTCGTCGACCGTCCAGTCCCCTAGACGGTCGACGAACGAGGCCCGAAAAGTATCCCAGTCAGCCCTCCCGGCGTGGTATCGCCTGGTGGATCCGCTAGGTTTGGCTGGTTCCGTCTCGGGCCCCGCCCCCACCTCGAGCGTGATCGCCCGATGATCGGGAGCGGAGGGGACGAGGTCCGGACGGACTCTCCAGCCACTCACTCGGTGTAAGAGCGCCGACGTGGCGAGGGTTACGTCTACAATGCTGGTAAACAGCTTATCCCCCCGCCAGATGTAGAACGTCGGCGCTCTCCCCTCGTTGAGAACCTGCAGATCCACCTGGGCTGCGAACTCGGAGAACAGAGTTCCCCTCTGGTCCTCGCGCTCGCAGCCCCACCAGAGGCTTTTGGAGTTGATATCCCCGCCGAGAAGGACTGCGCTGGTGCCCATGCGGTCCATGAAGGCCTGGATGTCGCGTAGATAGGGGTTGAGGTCTTTATCTCCCTCAAGGTACACCGAGACCAGGCCGATCTTCTGCCGTTGCCATTCCACCACCACCGCCACGACGTTCTCCGTGATTGTGGTGGCGTCCTGGACGACAGAGAGGGCCGGGTTGATTATTAGGATGGCCGACTTGACCGGTTTGTCCGCGGTGGCCGTCTTTTGTATACAAGTATACCGGGTGTCCACTCGGCCCACCGACCCAGTGTATGGTTCCTGGATCAGTACGGCCGAGTAGCCACCCTCGACGGCCACTTGGACGGCCTCGTGGAACGCGGCGCGGCAACGGCCGATGTTGATTTGCATCAGCCGTATTGTGCCCCGCCGCGCTCCCCGCTGCCGCCCCACGGGGTCTCGGTCATTGTCGGCCACCCCAACACCCGGTGCGCCTTGAGACTGTGGTGTGGCCAAGGTGCCCGTATCAGCAGTATTTGATGGCCTGCCGCGCTATAGTATCGCAACGGATGCGTTCAGGGCAATCGGCGGCGTATGCAGGGTGCGAGGATTCCACTCCTGGTGCCTTGGCGCAGTGGCAGCACCGCGGCTCCTCAGCCCGCGCCGACGGGGGACAGTCCCTGGTCTGGTGCTCCCCGCTGCACTGGCCACACCTGGCTTCGGCGCGACAAATTCGCGCCGTGTGCCCGTAGCCCATGCAGCGGTAACACTGTACCAATGGGGACTGGTCCACCGCCAGCACGACCTGGTATCCTATTCTCATCCTCGCTCCCTCCACGCGCCGCCAGATTTCGGGGGTCACCTCTAAAATGATGTTGCAGAGTGCCTTATTTCTGCCATTTGTGCGTCTCAGGACCCGGGCGTCCTCTTTTTTGAGGGCGATGCCCGCCATCAAGTCCCTGTTCTGGGACTCGATGGCGGCCATCACCTGCTCGTCGGGGATGTCTCTCGCGACCCCAGCGAGACGAATCAGGGGGCGCTTGTCGGCTGGCTCGGTGACTGTAAAGAGGCCACCGGCCCCCGACAACTCCCTCTTGAACACCTCCCTGCCCTCGCTGGTGTCGCAAGAGAGCAGCACCTTTTGGTTGCGCAGCTTCCTAACCGCGTTGACTCCTATCCCGAGGGTGATGACGTCGACCTTCCCTTTAATCGCTGCGATCGTCTCCTCTGCAGTTTTTTTTGGGTCGGTCGACTCCACCACCATCGGGTGGCGCGGCAAGGAAGCCGCCTCGGCGTAGGTTTTTGGCGAGGCCCGATCTCGCTGGGAGTGCCGCGGGACTGCGGCTGTGGTGGGGCAGGTCGGGCGGGTCGGGCCTGCGGGGGGAGCCAGGGTGGGCCCCGCCAGCGCCGCAGGCTGCTGCCTGTCGAGCCGCTCGCGGAGCCCACGGAGCTCCCCTCTCACCTCCTCCACCCACTCACCGCCCGCTTTGGTGTTGGCTGTCCCCGCCACACCGCTTAACTCCTTCCTGAGGCTTTCGCACCGCTCCGTGAGCGCCTCCATCCCTTTGGTGAGGGATGAAATCGCCCCCGGAGCCGCTGGTGCCTCCTTGTCCCGCAGCTCTCCCAGAACGTCATACGAGATCAGGTCTCGCGCTGCCGAAACTTCTTTCTTAATTTCGCCCAGGTCCTTTGCGATTTGTGGCAGCACCGCGCCCGCGGCCAGTTTCTCCAGGCAGGCCGCGTGGGCCTCCTCTCTTCGCATCGCCTCCGCGGCGAACTCCGCCCTGGCGGCCTCCATCCTCAGGCATAGAGTCTGCCTGGACTCGCCCAGCCTGAGTACCATCTGGTACAAGTCGCCGAGCGAGCCCACGACAAACTCCCGGGTCTCCCGTTTAAGGTTGCCCGAGGACTCCAGCCTCTCCTTCGCCGCCAGCATCACGTCATTGGCCATCCTTGGGAGATTGGCCAGTGTTCCGGTCACTGACCCTCCCAATGATGGCCTGCCGGCCTGCGGCGAACGGGAGGCCGGAAGGATGCCGCCAGGGGCAACAGTTTCCTCCGCCGCGGCCGCCTTGGTGCTCTGGGGCGATTTGATTTGTGGCGCGGTGCTGGCAGAAGCGGGCCCCGCGGTCCCGGCTCCCTCTGTCGGGGCCTTTACTGAGGTTGCCTTTCTAGGCGGGGTCCCGCGGAGCCCTTAACAGGCACCCGCAACAGGGCTCCCGCGCCCCCCCCGGGCCGGCTCTTGGCCTCCGCCGTAGTCGCGGACTTGCGCGGCCTGGTGTCCATCTTGTTTCCCGTCTAAAGGGGGCCGGTTTGGCGTTGCCCAAATACCGTTTGGCCCGGCCGAGCGAAGAGGGCGGGTCAAGGACTTATATATATTGCGGCAATAGGGCCGAGTCAAATTTTTTGTACTAAAAATGTATATGTCAAATTCTTAAATCTAGGGCAAAAGGCCGTGTAAAATATAAAACTTAATCTAGTGCAAAAGGGCAATAAAAGTCAACTTAAAACTAATGTGCCAATAGGGGCCAGGTCACTCGTGATAAAATTGAAATTGAAAGTGTAGAAATTAAAATGGAAAATTGAAAAATTAAAATTATTAAAAATTGAATAATTAGAATAATTACTGATTAAGTTGAGAATTACAAAATTAATAGAATTAAAATAAAATTAGATGAAAATTAAATAAGAATTTGGAACAAAATTATAAGATTTTTTGCTCTATGTAGAGTCACGTTATTCCTGTAGTTTGTAGAGTCCGGGTGTGTCGATAGTTTGTTTGAAATAACAATTTGTGGTCAAAAATGACGAAAAACTCTATTTATTCCCTGTGGACTCTATGTAGAGCCGCTTTAAGGCCACCAGCGGACGGCTCTCCCCGAGCCCTTTCCAACGACCTCAAACACGGTATCTCTATCCCGACTGGCTCCGGAGAAATCGCCGTGCAAACTTTTCGGTTAAAGTCCAAGATGGCCGCCAGAAAATGGTTACACGGCTATTTCTCCGCGACCGCTGGGCCGAATTATCCCGTGTTTGGGCTTGTCTTGTTGGGCGCGATGAGCCCCGTCCGCTGGTTTGATTCTCAGGCTGAAAATTTTCAGGCTCCTGAAAAAGCCTGAAAGCCGGTGCGTTGGGCAGGGCAGGACCAGCCGAGGGCTGTAGAGAAAACCCCAGCGTCCCACGACGTTCCGTTTGGGAGATATGGGCGTTTTAAGTTTTCCAAAATGGCCGCCGAGCTGTCAAAGTTGATTTTCAACTGGCTATATCTCCGCTTCCGGAAGCCGCAGAACGCTCGGATTTCCCCGTCGTACCCTGCCCGACCCGAGCTTTCCGCAGAAACCACTTTCAGGACCCTGAAAAACTCCGACTCCAATCCGCCTGAAAATTGGGGATATAGTTCTTAAGGTGCCCCTGAGCACAACAGTGAAAACGGCGTGCCTCTACGCCTGCCGGTTCTCGAGTTATGGCGGATTGAATTCGGAGTTTGACAGCTAAAATGGCCGCCGAGCTGTCAGATTAAATTTTTAATCGCCCGTAGCTCCTGAACCCGACGTCGGGGAGCGTCGGGGTTTTCGGTGGGGAGCTCGGCCTGGCTTCCCCTATGTCCTGAAAGCGGTTTCAGGCCCAAAAATTTTCAGGCCTGGAAATCGCCTGAAAGCGGCCCGAGGCGGTAAACCGCAATTTGCGATCAATTCTAGTCCAAATCCCAATTCCCTAATGTTCACCGTTCCGGAGATATTCACTGGCAAAGAAGTAAACCAATTTAAACAAAATGGCCGAAATTGGCTAACTTCCGTGATTACAACGATTTAGGGCCCGAGTTTGGGCTTAGTTGATGTGGGATAGGCCTTTTAGACACTATACCGTCGTCAAATTATTTTTAAATCTATTAAATTCTAATTAAAATGATAAAATGTGTAAAAATTGAATATCTCCCGAACCCCTTACTCTAAAAATACCAAAAAATAACCAATATTTGCCTTAAATACAGTTTAAAATTATTACAAAAATTTTATTTTAAAAATGTCAATTTTTCATATAATTTACATATAAAAACGATTTTTTTTGCTATTTTAATTGTAATCTAAAAACTATTTATCCTAATAATCTAAAAAAATCAGGTTGTGTTCTTCGCTGAAGCGCGCTCAAAATAGCAGTTGAAGTTTTTTCAAAAGTTTATTAGATTTGGCGTTATTAGCTATTTAGTTTTGAATTTTTAAACTAATATATTTTAAAAACTATGATAGCAAAAATCAGGTTACTTGTGGTATCCTTCGTTGTTCCAATAGGAGATCACCTCTGCAAAGTTTTGTCCGCCTATCTTCTCTCCTTCCAGGTTTTCAGGACCACGTTTCTAAATAACTCTGAAGGGCGTGGTCTTCAGGTGGTTCTGGATGTTCCAGTCGATGGGGGCGCTGGATGCCCTACCGAATCCGGCAACAGCCGAAGGGGGTCACGAATCGTGTGCTTGTGGGAGTGGTTTTTAGGAACCTAACCTCCAAAAAACAAGGTTTTTCGACCTTAAACGGTCTTTTAAGTGTTTTCCGGTTTGTAACACTTTCTTTGCGATATGGGCGACACTTTCCCACTTCCAATGACACCTCACTCGTCCAAATCGGACCACTTTTTCCCACTTTTTCTAATTTTTAACTGTGGAGCTCTAAGAAAAGCACGTGCTCTCGATAGCGGACTGATCGGAACTAGCGGTAAGGTTAGGTTTTTTTTTTTTTTTTTTTACGCGGGGAAATGCATTTGCGCACTTCGCCGCTCTATTGTCGGGGGACAACAGAGCAGCTTTGTGGTGGACTCCCAGCACTATCGAGCCGCCTGCTCAGTGCTGGACTACCCCCTAAAACCCCGCGGTGTTCCTCCGCTACTCTACCGGGCCACAGGATAGGCCAGAGGTTAATTCACTGTGACCCGGCAAGAGCTCGCCCCCGAGGGGGCTCTACTGGTGGGGAGCCAGATTGGCTCCCCGGCGGCGCCACTCGCCCCATCGCCCATACGACGAGGCAAGGAAGCGCCGCCCCTCCTCTGGGGGGCCATAATGGCCCCCAATCGCTTCCTCGCGCCGCCCTCCCCCGACCCGTCGCCCATACAACAGGCAAGAGGAGGACGGCGCGACGCTGCGTCGCCCGTCGCTCGCTCTCCAGCACTTCTCTGAAAGCAGAAAAGGTGGAGAGCGAGCGCGCGGGCCCTCTCCTTGCGCGAGAAGGCACCCTCGGAACACACGAGGGTGCCTTCCAGCCCGCCGCGATCGTGGGCGTCGGGTCCCCCGACCCTCCGCCCGCGGCCACTCTTATCCGACTAGTTTGAGGCGCGACTGCGCCCTCCCCTAGCCGGACCTCCTTCGGTTGGTCGCCTGGGTCCCGATTCACAGAGGAATTGGAACCCACGCGACCCCTCGTGCCAGATCATTCGCCGTTAGCCAGCAAGATCCCACAAGGAGAAGTCACTGACTAACGCTCAGGGCGCACCGACCCCACCACTTTAGGTTAGGTTAGGTTAGGTTAGGTTTTTTTTTTTTTTTTTTTATATGAGTAAATTGAGGCTCGATTGTGTGCTCGCGGTGCTAATGGAGTACTCCGCGAGCACACAGAGTGATTTTATTGGGTGGCTTTAAGAGAGTGTTACGGAATAAATTTGATTTAGCGCAACTTTGCTATTGGATACAAAGTGCGTTTTTAATTTAGATTGATTTTTATATCAGAAGGTTTCAGGAATTTTAGAAGTTGAAGTTAGAAGATTTGTTACATGGAGATTTTGTAGTTATCTTGTTCACAGCATCTTTATATATATATTATAATATAAAGGGCATTTTTTAATTGGTGTTTATTAACTATTGTTGAATACATGATTTAAGTTCGTTTGATTAGTTATAAGGCATTAAGTAATTGAAAGAATTAAGTTTATTGATGTGTTATTTTATTTGTCGGTGTATATATTTATTTATTTGTTTACATTTAGGTATAATAATGTTTTAAGACGGATTTAAAAAGATTTTGTAGAGTTACTTAGGCTTAAATGTTATCAAGACATGCACAGAGCCGGGGGCACATACGCGCGTGTGGTTGCGTCGCCGCTGCTCTTGTCGGTCGCGGGTGTCTTAAGCCGATGAATGTATTGTCGGTGACACTCGCGACCGGGAGCAGCCGCAGTAGGTAGAAGGTGCGCCCCGCTGCTCCATACGAGTCCTGGATAGTTATAGGTGAGTTTATGTTTATTAGGGTGAGGTGGTATTACTCGCCGTAGTCGGTCCTTGAGCGAACAGAGTTGGACATGCTGATGAAGCGGGGGCATGTAGCGGATGTGGCGCTATGGGCAGAGTCTTGGTCAGTGATGTTTCTATTTTTGTTGTGCGTGTTACAGTTGTGACAGGATAGTTTATTAGAGTCCTCCTTAACCGGACAGTCTTTGTAAGCATGTTGGGGGGATGAGCAGTGGGAGCAGGTGGTAGTGCTCTCTTTACACCATTTTTTAGTATGGCCGTACTGAAGGCAGCGGTAGCACTGCAAAACCGGAATATATGTTTCAACGTGGACCCTTTGGTGGTCCACATTGAGCTTGCCAGCATCAATAATGGACCGCCAGAGGGCAGGGCTGGTAGTGTAAGCAGCGTTATAGAGTTTCGGATTTCGGTTTCCGCGTTTAAATTTGAGCTGGAGGTCGTCGGGTCCGTTGTTCTTAACCGAGTCATTTTGCGTGCGGAGGATGGTGGTAAGCATTTCAGGGGAGATGTCTTCAGGTATTCCTTTGACAATAACCATAGGTTGTAATTTCTTAGAGGGTTCTGCTTGGATCTCGGATGTGGGACTTATTTTGTCAAGAGTTGCCTGCACGTGCTCTGTCTTATCAAACTCGACTCTGAGCTTGCTCTTGGAGACCGGCTTGACACTAAAAGGGGCGAAGTTTGTGTCGCGGAAGCTGATATTCTTCTGCCACGCAGAGAGGGTCTCAGAAGTGGTGTTAGAGTTTTTTGCAGTGACTATTATTGACGGTTTATAAGGAGGTGGGCGGAGCGGGATGGAGGGAGTTGAGGCAACCTTGGCGTATGAGAACTGACCCGGAGGAGGCGGAGTAGGAGTCGGCAGAGGCGCCTGAGCGGTCGGCGCAGGCACCGTGATTGCCCTCATCTCCTCACGGATACACTCTCGGATGACCGCCTTAAGTCCCTCGGTGTCAGCAGAGGGGGCAGGCGGGGGAGGCGGGGCAGATGGCAGCGGCGAAATAGTGAGAAGATGCTCAAGCCTGTCCACGCTTGTTAGGATATCGGCCTTGATACCCCTCTTGAGGTTACCCGAGCGGCCCACGGCTTCTCGGATAACCTCAAAGAGGGAGAAAATCTCGCTCTCCGGGTCCTCAAAATAGCCCATCTGTAGCGGGACAGGTTTAGCGGGCTTAGCAGCGGGAGTGGCGACCGTAGCAGTGGGAGTGGCGGTTTGGCTGCCGTAACGGAGCGGGGGCATCGCACCAGACGAGTCCGGGTCGTCGCTGGTGTGGAAGTGGGGCGTCAGCCCAAGCGGCGTCCTCAACATACTTAAAACACGCCCAGAAACGAGAAAATTTAAAAATTAATTTGCCAGAAAAGTCGATGACCCAAGGGTATCGACAGAGGGTCGGTGGGGCGGGGCGGCGGGGTGGGTGGCGGCAAAAACCGGGGGAGGCCCACGAAGAGAAGTGTAGTAGATGCGGAAGAGGTCCGACGGATTTAGAAAAAGAAATTAAATAAAAAGGCCGAAAAAAGTTAATTTAGAAAATTTCTAAGGGTTTTTGCTAAATTGAAAGAAAACTATTGAAGCTACTTTTATTTTTGTTTCAGATACAAGGAGCTGAAGGCGAGACGCTTGTGGTTTTTTTTTTTTTTTTTTTTTTTGACGCGGGGAATGCTTTTGCGCACTTCGCCACCCTGCTGCCGGGGGACAACAGGGCGGCTTCGAGTGAGACTCCCAGCCCGTTAGGGCTGGACTACTCACTAAACCCCGCGGTGTTCCTCCTCTCTCCCTACCGGGTCACAGGATAGGCCATAGGATAAGTCACTGTGACCCGGCAAGGGGGCGTCCCTATGGGGACTCTACTACTGGGGGGCCACATGGTCCCCCCTGCGCTCAAAGCGTCTTCTTGCCCGCGTCACGTCGCTCTCCGCGACTCTTCTGAAAGCAGAGAAGTCGGAGAGCGAGCGCGCGGGCACTCTATGTTTTGCGAGAAGGCACCCCCGGAACACATGGGGGTGCCTTCCAGCTCGCCGCAAAAGCAGGCGGGTGGTCCCCCGACCCTCCGCCCGCGGCCACTGGGGATCCCCCGACAGCGATGGAGGTGCCACCGACGGTGATTTGGGAGTCCCGAGGGGGTCGCATCCGAGGCCCATGGAAATAAAGGGCCTCGGATTTCTCCAAAGCGACCGCGAGCCCGAGTGCCCTGATGCGGCGCACGACCTGCGCTACCCCTGCTGTAGCCAGGACCTTGGCGTCCCGAAACGTGGCGCCCTGCGCGGTGACCAGGGTGTCGTCGGCGTAGCAGAGTACGCCGACTCCTGGGAGAGTCGCACCGCGCAGGACCCAGTCGTAGCCAATGTTCCACAGGAGCGGCCCGAGGACCGACCCCTGTGGAACACCACAACACATGTCCGTGCGGACCACCTCGGACCGAGCCGGGTAACACACGGCCCGGTCTACGAAGTAGTCCGCAAGGACCCGCCTGAGGTACCACGGGACGTTGTGGTACCTCAAGGCCTCCGCTATTGTCTGCCAGGGGAGGGTGTTGAAGGCGTTAGAAATGTCCAACGAGACAGCCAACAACACCTCTCCCCGGCCCGTGACCCTCTCGACGCTGTCTCTGAGACGGGAGATGGCGTCCAACGTCGACCTCCCGCGACGGAAGCCAAACTGGCCGTCGCTTAAGTTGGGCCCCGCCCCCTCCAGATGTCGGACGAGACGCGCCGCGAGCACTCGCTCAAAGAGCTTGCACGCCTCGTCCAGCAGAACGATGGGGCGGTAGGCCGACGGCGACTCCGCCGGGCGCCCGTGCTTCCGAAGCAGCACGAGCTTACCCTCCTTCCACCGTCGCGGGACCCTTCCCGACGCCAGACACTCGGTCATCAGAGACAGCGTCTCCTCCTCGAACGCCGGCATGACCGCGGCAATGACCCGCCCAGGGATTCCGTCCGGGCCCGGGGCGCGGTTCTTCACCCTCATCTTCAAGACCGCTACCCCTAGCTCGGCCTCGGACACGGGCGGGACATCACTGTCCTCCACCGGCGCCGACACCGCCGCCGCCGCCATTCGTGGGGGGGCCCACTCCTCCCTTGCTGGAAAGAGGGAACCCACCACCACGCCGACGAAGGCTGGGTCGAGTGACCGGGTCAGAGGAGGCGCCCAAGGCTTCAGCTTCTCGCTCACTACCTTGTAGGGGCGCCCCCACGGGTCCCGGTTCAAACTCCCCAGCCACTCCCTCCAGGCCTCCTCCTTGGCGGCCCTTATGCCCGCGCTGAGCGCGGCCCGGGCCGCTCGGTAAGCGACGAGCAGCTCCTCTTCCTGGGCGGGGTCCCTGCTCCTACGCCCGCGGCAACGGGTGTACCTGCGTTGGGCTGCGTGGCACGCAGTACGCAGCCCTGCTAGGTGCGGTTGCCACCAGTACACCCTTCTCCGCGGGGGAGCAGGACCTCTGCGCCGCATCGCCGCATCGCAGACGCGAGTGAGCGCCCCAGTTAGGCGCTCCGCCCTCGCGTCTACGTCCAGCGCCTCGTCGCTTGACCTAGCGGCCCAGCGCTCCACGATGGCCGCCTCCTTGGCCACGTCTTTGTCCAGGGTGACGAGCCGCCACCGTGGACCCTCCCCCGCCAGGGGGCGGCTGAGGTCCGCCGAAACACCGGCGGGTGCCGCGACGATGTCGAACCATATGTATCTATGGTCCGACAAGGTCTCGACCCCCTCGACCACTCTCCAGCCACGCGCGCGGTTGGCCAGAGCGGGACTGGCGAAGGACAGATCAACTACGGATCCGCCCTGACTCCGCACGCATGTCTGGACCGCCCCCTGGTTGAGCAGCACCAGCCCAGTGGACACCGCCCACTCCTCCAAAACCTCCCCCCGCGCATCAGTTGCCGGATTCCCCCAGGCACGGGATTTCGCGTTGAAATCTCCGGCAACGATCACGGGGGTGGGGTGCACATCGGCCAACATTGCCCCGACCTCGACGAGCCACTGCTCAAAGTCGGCGAGGCTTCTGTTGGGCGAAAAGTACACCCCACACACTGCAGTGTCTCCCAGCACGGCAAGCACGCAACCGTGTCCTCGCGACACCCTGTCGCCTAGTGCGCCACGCTGGGAGACAATTGCCACCGAACCGTCGCGATCGCCGGCCCAGTTGGTCCGGGTGCGAACGCAATACGGTTCAGCGACAACGACCAAGGTCGCCTGCCACTGCGCCGCAGTCTGGATCAGTAGATCCTGCGCCGCGGCACAGTGATTGGCGTTGGCCTGCAGTATGGAGATATTGGCCATTTACACTTGGGCGGTGTCCATCTCCTCCACTGGCACCGGTGCTGGTGCTGCCGGCGGCGGGCCCTTGGCGCCACCGCTGGCTTTTCCGTCGCGACGGCCTCGGCTCCCTCTTTGTCGGGATCCCGCTGGGCACTTCTTGGTGCCCAGAGGGTGGGCAGCGGGCACACCTTTTGCTGCACACGCCGGGCAGTGGGGCTCCGCAGAGCAGCCTGCGGATTTGTGCCCAGGCTGGCCGCAGCGGAAGCATAGTCCGCTGCGATCCGCAGTCTCTGTGCACTTCGCACCCACGTGGCCCGGCTCCAGGCAGCGGTAGCACCGCTGCGGCCTGGCCTTCAGGAGGGTGGCTCGGACCTGCGTCCAACCAACGGTTAGGCGCCGGCCATCTGTCACCCTCCCTGCCGCCGCGATCGGGCAGCTCACCCACACAGCCCCCTCCGCGCGTCCAGGTGGGCGGTATATGTCTCGCACCTTTACGTTGGCGACGGCGCACCCACCAACCTCCGCCACCATCGCAGCCACCCTTTCCGGCGTGGCCGCGTCGCTCAGGCCGGTAATGCGCATCTCAACGCACTTCTCCGGCCTGGCAACGCGGACCTCATCCCCGAGGGCCTGCCTCAGTTTTTCGGCCAAGGCGTCGGTCAGCCTTCTTGGCCCTTTCGGCACCCGCCACCTCGAGGATCCGGCCGCCCGTGGCCGCCGTACGAAACCGCAGGCCCTCGATGCCGAGGCCTTTCAAGTCAATGGACTTTTCGGCCTCGGCCAGGACCGCCGCGTAGGTGGCACCCCTCTCTGCCGCCTCCCGCTGCAGGGTAAGGACCACTGCAGCAGTGCGGGGGGTGCGGAGTTTCGGCGTGCTCTTCTTCTGCGTGGTTGGCGCTTTAGTTGGTGCTGGTGTCTTTTTAGGACGACCAGCCACAACGTTCCACGCCTCCGCAGTGCCCTGAGGAGGGGTGGGTGCTGAAGGGTTTGCCTGCCTCGAGGCTTGCGCCTCCCGCGCCGCAGCGCTTTTCCTCTTCTTCCTCCTCCCTCCCTTCGACCCTTCCCCACTTGTGCCGCCGACGTGAGCCGGAGGCGTGGCGGGATTTGAGGGCTGGGAACGAGGGGGCTCAGCGGTGTGAGTGCTGGCTGGACCAACCGCGGAGCGGGCTGGAGCTTTCGCGGAGTGGGCCGGAGCTGCCGCAGAGCGGGCTGGAGCTGCCGCAGAGCGGGCTGGAGCTGCCGCGGAGCGGGCAGGAGGCTCAGCAGTGGAGGCCACCGGGGCTCCCTCGGGGCCGGAGGGGCGAGTGGAGCCGGCAGCAGCGCGCCTGTCGGCCGCCAGCGGTGGGCGTAGCCGCGGCTCCGGAGGCAGGCGGTCCGCAATCCCGCTGAGGCGCGCGTCAACCATGAGGAGGATTTCGTCCCTCGTCATGGTTGGGGCGGCACTCGCCTGCACCCTCTTCAGCCCCTCCATTTCCGCTCTTAGGGCCCTGAGCTCACCCTGGAGGCGGACAACCTCGTCTGATTCTGTGCGGGCCTTCAGCTCCCGCACATTCTCCAAAATGGAGGCGGCGGCAGCCCTTAGGCCCTGCACAGACTGGCCCTTCAGTCTCGACGACTTTTGGGCGATAGTCCGCACCACCTCCACTGCGGCCTCAATAGAGCTGGTCAGCTGCTCAGCCCGAAGGTCGTGAGCAGCCAACGACGGCGACGCTGGCGAGCAAAGGGGAGTCTCCTTCATAAAGGAGAGTCTTTTCGCCTCCCGTCGCCGGAGCTCTTCCGCCAGCTCTTCCTCAGCTTGGAGCTCGAGCTCGCGCTCCTTCGCCTTGGCCAGGTCAGTCTTGGCTCTAGCGAGGCCAACGTACTGGCCCGTAGTCGACGGACGGCCGCGACCTCGCTTGCTCGCGCTCGGTCTCTTGCTCCAGTCCACCGAGCCCTCGCTCTCACCGTCAGACTCCGGATTCAGGCGCTTGCGCCAGAATCGCGTAGGTGAGGGCGAGGGGGACACAGAGCGCGAGCTCACCTCCATGAGAGTGCCCGTGCTGCTGTCAGACTCCGAGAGCTGCAGGGCACTCCTCGTGACTCGAGGCGACAGATCGCACCGAGGTAGTCGGATTCTTACCTCCTTCAGGGCAGGAGATGGAGTTGCCGGCCTCTCGTCCTCGACTCCGTCCGATGCTGCCCTGAAAAGGGCATTACCAGACCCGTCCACCACGTCCACTAGGCTGGCCGCAGATGGTACGCAGCTAGCTTCAGACGCCTCAGCGTCGTCGGGAGGTGGGTTGGGGTGGGGGTTGGCCCTGAGAAGGGCCGTTTCGGACACGACACGCCCGGAGGCGTCCCGCAGGTCCGGGTTGGCCCTGAGAAGGGCCGTTTCGGACACGACACGCCCGGAGGCGTCCCGCAAGTCCGGGTTGGCCCTGAGAAGGGCCGTTGGAGAAACGACACGCCCGGAGGCGTCCCGCACAGGACTCGACATTGTCGCACTACTCGATCGCAAATAAAACACTCAAAGAACTCACGATCGCCCAAAGTATGGTTTCCAGGATTTGGTCACCACCCACTGGCCACTGCGTTACCGCGCACCAAGTGGGATGGGTCCAGGGCAGACGAACGAGGACGTACCTGAAAACACTTTGGGGGCTGCCCCGTGGCGCCCCAGGTTAGGTTTTTTTTTTTTTTTTTTTTGACGCGGGGAAATGCATTTGCGCACTTCGCCACTCTGCTGCCGGGGGACAGCAGAGCGACTTTGTGGTGGACTCCCAGCACTATCGAGCCGCCTGCTCAGTGCTGGACTACCCCCTAAAACCCCGCGGTGTTCCTCCGCTACTCTACCGGGCCACAGGATAGGCCAGAGGTTAATTCACTGTGACCCGGCAAGAGCTCGCCCCCGAAGGGGCTCTACTGGTGGGGAGCCAGATTGGCTCCCCGGCGGCGCCACTCGCCCCATCGCCCATACGACGAGGCAAGGAAGCGCCGCCCCTCCTCTGGGGGGCCATAATGGCCCCCAACCGCTTCCTCGCTCCGCCCTCCCCCGACCCGTCGCCCATACAACAGGCAAGAGGAGGACGGCGCGACGCTGCGTCGCCCGTCGCTCGCTCTCCAGCACTTCTCTGAAAGCAGAGAAGGTGGAGAGCGAGCGCGCGGGCCCTCTCCTTGCGCGAGAAGGCACCCTCGGAACACACGAGGGTGCCTTCCAGCCCGCCGCGATCGTGGGCGTCGGGTCCCCCGACCCTCCGCCCGCGGCCACTCTTATCCGACTAGTTTGAGGCGCGACTGCGCCCCCCCCTAGCCGGACCTCCTTCGGTTGGTCGCCTGGGTCCCGATTCACAGAGGAATTGGAACCCACGCGACCCCTCGGGCCAGATCATTCGCCGTTAGCCAGCAAGATCCCACAAGGAGAAGTCACTGACTAACGCTCAGGGCGCACCGACCCCACCACTTGCCCTTCCATCTGGTTCACAAGGAATCAGAGGGAACGGAAGCGGAGGGGTACACGTGAAGGTTATCTGGCGTGGCGCCCCAATATTTTTTAGGTTAGGTTAGGTTAGGTTAGGTTAGGTTTTTTTTTTTTTTTTTGACGCGGGGAAATGCATTTGCGCACTTCGCCGCTCTATTGTCGGGGGACAACAGAGCAGCTTTGTGGTGGACTCCCAGCACTATCGAGCCGCCTGCTCAGTGCTGGACTACCCCCTAAAACCCCGCGGTGTTCCTCCGCTACTCTACCGGGCCACAGGATAGGCCAGAGGTTAATTCACTGTGACCCGGCAAGAGCTCGCCCCCGAAGGGGCTCTACTGGTGGGGAGCCAGATTGGCTCCCCGGCGGCGCCACTCGCCCCATCGCCCATACGACGAGGCAAGGAAGCGCCGCCCCTCCTCTGGGGGGCCATGATGGCCCCCAACCGCTTCCTCGCGCCGCCCTCCCCCGACCCGTCGCCCATACAGCAGGCAAGAGGAGGACGGCGCGACGCTGCGACGCCCGTCGCTCGCTCTCCAGCACTTCTCTGAAAGCAGAGAAGGTGGAGAGCGAGCGCACGGGCCCTCTCCTTGCGCGAGAAGGCACCCTCGGAACACACGAGGGTGCCTTCCGGCCCGCCGCGATCGTGGGCGTTGGGTCCCCCGACCCTCCGCCCGCGGCCACTCTTATCCGACTAGTTTGAGGCGCGACTGCGCCCCCCCCTAGCCGGACCTCCTTCGGTTGGTCGCCTGGGTCCCGATTCACAGAGGAATTGGAACCCACGCGACCCCTCGGGCCAGATCATTCGCCGTTAGCCAGCAAGATCCCACAAGGAGAAGTCACTGACTAACGCTCAGGGCGCACCGACCCCACCACTTGCCCTTCCATCTGGTTCACAAGGAATCAGAGGGAACGGAAGCGGAGGGGTACACGTGAAGGTTATCTGGCGTGGCGCCCCAATATTTTTTAGGTTAGGTTAGGTTAGGTTAGGTTAGGTTTTTTTTTTTTTTTTTGACGCGGGGAAATGCATTTGCGCACTTCGCCGCTCTATTGTCGGGGGACAACAGAGCAGCTTTGTGGTGGACTCCCAGCACTATCGAGCCGCCTGCTCAGTGCTGGACTACCCCCTAAAACCCCGCGGTGTTCCTCCGCTACTCTACCGGGCCACAGGATAGGCCAGAGGTTAATTCACTGTGACCCGGCAAGAGCTCGCCCCCGAAGGGGCTCTACTGGTGGGGAGCCAGATTGGCTCCCCGGCGGCGCCACTCGCCCCATCGCCCATACGACGAGGCAAGGAAGCGCCGCCCCTCCTCTGGGGGGCCATGATGGCCCCCAACCGCTTCCTCGCGCCGCCCTCCCCCGACCCGTCGCCCATACAGCAGGCAAGAGGAGGACGGCGCGACGCTGCGACGCCCGTCGCTCGCTCTCCAGCACTTCTCTGAAAGCAGAGAAGGTGGAGAGCGAGCGCACGGGCCCTCTCCTTGCGCGAGAAGGCACCCTCGGAACACACGAGGGTGCCTTCCGGCCCGCCGCGATCGTGGGCGTTGGGTCCCCCGACCCTCCGCCCGCGGCCACTCTTATCCGACTAGTTTGAGGCGCGACTGCGCCCCCCCCCCTAGCCGGACCTCCTTCGGTTGGTCGCCTGGGTCCCGATTCACAGAGGAATTGGAACCCACGCGACCCCTCGGGCCAGATCATTCGCCGTTAGCCAGCAAGATCCCACAAGGAGAAGTCACTGACTAACGCTCAGGGCGCACCGACCCCACCACTTGCCCTTCCATCTGGTTCACAAGGAATCAGAGGGAACGGAAGCGGAGGGGTACACGTGAAGGTTATCTGGCGTGGCGCCCCAGGTTAGGTTAGGTTAGGTTAGGTTAGGTTAGGTTTCCGTGTGGAGTTTCTGGATCTTCCATCGGACGCGTCCCCCGGGTGGCGGATAGGGGAACGCCCTCCAGATATGGAGGGTACCGGCTTCGGCCGGCGCGGACCAAAACCAGAGGGAGGGGGACGTCCAGTGGCTTGCGCTGCTGGATGTCCCGCGGGGTCCACCATGGGCTCCGCACCCGTAACCCCACATTGAGCGGGGCCGGGGGCCTTCGGGCCGCGAGGAGACAACCTCTATAAAAAACACACGGTGGGGGCCCTCTCTATGTCCCTCTGTCCAGCAGAGGGCATGGAAGAGGGCTGGAGGGGCGGGGAGAGGCGCGAGATCCACAAGCCGGGCCTGGGAGGGACATTGCGGGTGGTAAGCTAGGGACCAGGGACTGGGCACCCCATATGGTCTCTGGCCGAGGGGTGTTTTCTTGGGAGGGCATTCGATGGGCCGAGGATCCGGGCAGAGGGCCACAACGGGTCCTCGGTAGTTGGAGGCTTGTGGAGCTCGCGCCTCTCCGCCGGGAGAGCCGGTGGCGCGGGGGACGCTGCGCGGACCTTGCGCCGCCGGTTGAGGGAGGGTCACAGACGGCAGGTTGGGGGACCTGCCGTCCGATATGGTGACGGTAGAAGGGGGTGGGGGGCCCATGCCCCTTCTCCAGTGAGGGTGGGCCCGACTCCTTGCGAGTCGGGTCGACGTCGCCGGGGCGCCGCTGTAGCATTCGCACTGTGGCTACCACTAGCGAGATCCGGCGGCGCCCCATTGCACGAGCGACAGGACGGCCCCCGGGGTGTTTTAGGAGGTATGCCTCTCCTATTATTAGGAGAGGAGAGTCCGACACACGGCCGTCGCCCTCCCCCAAGGGTGGCGGTTATGGTGCACAAAGCATTTCACCCCGTTAACAAAAAAAAAAAAAAAAAAGGTTAGGTTAGGTTAGGTTAGGTTAGGTTTCCGTGTGGAGTTTCTGGATCTTCCATCGGACGCGTCCCCCGGGTGGCGGATAGGGGCACGCCCCCCCAGATATGGGGGGGTACCGGCTTCGGCCGGCGCGGACCAAAACCAGGAGGGGGGGACCTGTAGTGGCAGTCTGCTGCTGGAGGTCCGGCGGGGTCCACTGAGGGCTCCGCGATGGCGGGCTCGGTATGTGCGCTTGCGCAGCTACCGGGCAGGCTTCGGCCACCGTCGGCATACCGGAATCCCACACTGAGCAGGACTGGGGGCCTTCGGGCTGCGAGGAGACAACCTCTCTAAAAAATCCTCAATCCTCGGCGCTGAGGCACGTGGCGTCGGGGTGCTCGCAAGAGCGGCTGGGGAGAGCATCAGTCACTAGCGGCCAAACCTGCGGGCTTAGTGCTGGCCCTGGGTTCTAGCCCCTAAAATAGCACCCACGTCGTGTTGGGAAAGCGGCGTGTGTAACTTCCCACACCCTCGTTCAGATGGAGCCGAAATGCTATTAAAACTATTAAAGAAAACATGAAGTCAGTTAATAAAAAAAGATTACCCCAGGAGGGTACCTGCCTAGCAGGAGAATCCCTCCCCGGTGCCACTTCGGTGCCGGGCTGGCCCCCGTACTCTGTGGAGGCCAAAAACGACTTCCTCTCCTTGGGGCCTAGCGCCTCAAGTGAGTCAACACCTGCTGCGGGCAGTTTTGCCGCTTCCGGCGTCACTGGTGACGACAGAAGCGACAAGGTCGCAGTACTAGACCTACAAGGTCATGAGACGGAGAAGGAGAAGGAGAAGGAGGAGGAAAAGAAGGAGAGAGGAAAGGAGAAGGAACAGGAGGAAGACGCGGCGGTCACGGAAAAGCAGCGCCTCATCGCGAGTTGTTTTGCCGTTCCCGCCGTCGTAGAGCTAGAGAGACTCACGGACTATGACTCAGACTGCTCGCAGTCCTCACAATGGTCGACCGGCTCTGCAAGAAAGAGGAAGCGCGACACCGCATTCCCAGCTAGCGGCGTTGTGAAGAGGGTCAGGGGTAAGCGGCCACCACTGGATGAAAGTGTGGACTTAACACAGCCTCCACCTGTCACACGTACGTCCCTGAGCCTTCCCGTGCCCGAAGACCTCGCTGAGCAGATGAGAACTCAACCTACAGCGGACCTAGGTGCCCAAGTCAACGAGAAAATGACGGTGGTCGAGTCGATAGCGGCGAAATCGACAAATCTGAAGGGCTTCCTTGTGCGGGAGCTACGCGTTGCTGCGAGAACAACCAGAGCCGCTGTGGAGGAGATGGCGCAGCGGACTGGGGACCCAGAACGAGTGCAGCGGCTTGAGAGCGAGAACGCCTCCTTGCGCTCGCAACTTGCTGCTCTACGAACACAGGTGTCCACCCTGTCCGCGGAGGTGAAGGACATAAGGCGAAAAGACGGCGAGAGGACGAGTATTCCTGCCGTCCTACCTCAGAGCACTGCGAGTCATCAGCCCCAGGGCTCCTTCTTGGAGCAGGTCGGGGCGTTGATTGAGTTGAAACTCGCATCTTTCAAGGCGGAGCTCTTCCCAGACCAGGCGTTACGCCCTCTTCTAGTTGTAAAGCAGGCCACAACAGGTCCAGCTAAAGCTGTTGATCATCCAGCGACACCAGGTAAGGCGGTCCCAGAAAAGGGTGCTAAGGGGAAACCCAAACGGCAAAAGAAAGAGAAGGCTGGAAAGACACCGCCTCCAGTGGAGCCATTGCCCCCGGTGCCAGCGGCCCCCATAGCACAAGTTAAAAGGCCACAACCTGCAACTTGGGCTGAGGTTGCAGGAAGAAAGGCAAAGTCTGGCAAAGGAGCGAAGAGCAAAGCGACATCAAAACCGTCGAAACAGAAGACACAGCCGAAGCCGAAGCCCCCAAAGCCGCCGAACTCCGCAGCAGTCATGCTAACCCTCGCACAAGGCTCAGAGGCTACGTACGCGCAGGTGATGGCCACTGCCAAAGCGAAAATAAAATTGAGTGAGTGTGGCATCACCGACGTACGCCAGAGGAAGGGCAGAAACGGGGGCATCCTGCTGGAAATAACAGGCGCTGAAAGCTCCGGCAAAGCCGATAAGCTGGCAAGACGCCTCAAAGATGCCCTCGCAGAACTTCCCGTCAAGGTGGCACGCCCGGAAAAGACTGGCGAAATAAGGGTCAGTGACCTAGACGATTCGGTCACCCCTGTCGAAGTGGCGGCTGCAGTGGCTGCCGCGGGTGACTGTAGCACCGACAATATCAAGGTCGGCGCTATACGAGCAAGCGGGCGCCGGTTGGGTACGGCCTGGGTTCGCTGCCCACTTACAGCTGTACGAAAAATCATGGCGGAACCCCGATTGCGCATTAGCGACTGGTCGGCGGCCCGCGTGAAGTACCTGCCCGAGAAGCCCGCCAAGTGCTATCGGTGTCTGGAGACCGGGCACGTACGGCATGCATGCAAAAGCACGTCTGACCGGAGCAATGACTGCTACAACTGCGGAGAGCCTGGCCACAAGGCCGCAACGTGCTCGGCTCCACCCAAATGCTCGATCTGCGCTGACCGCGGGCTGCCGTCAGATCACAAAATTGGGCAGCAGTGCACCGCTGTCAAGAAAGGGAACAAGAAGCGAGGGAAGCAGGCCCCAGCTCCTATGTCCGAAACCGCAGCCGTAGACTCGTCTTCGTTGAGTCAGCCGGGCCCAAGCCCGCAGCCGGAGGAAATAAGGCCTCACGTTCAGGACCACACTTAAGATCCTCCAGGGCAATCTTAATCACTGCCGCAGGGCGCAGGACCTGTTACTGCAGACCCTAGCGGAGCATAAGATTGCCCTGGCTGTTGTTGCGGAGCCCTACAGGGTGGCTGCTCATCCCCGCTGGTTCGGCGATGACAATGACTCGGTTGCGGTATACTGGGCGGGAGGACAGGAAGCTCCGCCATGCACGCTGCTCGAAAAGGGGCCGGGCTTTGTGGCCGTCCAGTGGGGACCAGTAGCAGTCGTTGGGTGCTACATCTCGCCTAACGTCAGCTTGGCGGTGTGTGAGGGGTACCTGGACCAGCTCGCAGCGTGTGTCCGCCGCTGTCAGCCTCGCCCGGTTCTTGTCCTCGGAGATTTTAACGCCCACGCATGTGCATGGGGTGGTCCTCGGGACGAGCCCAGGGGGGAGGCCGTTCTTGATTGGGCGGCGTGCCTAAACCTTGGTCTCTTAAACCAGGGGTCGGTTAGCACATGCGTGCGGTGGCAGGGGGAGTCCATTGTGGACTTGTCCTGGGCGTCTCCGTCGGCAATGAGCTTGGTGTCGGGCTGGCGAGTCGCGGAGGAGTGGTTGACCCTTTCGGACCACAACTATATCCTCATGGATGTGGCGGTGCGCCACAGCCACGAGTCACAGAGCCGAGGTGTCGCGCCACCTAAGCGATGGGCATTAAAGAAGCTGGACCGGGACCTGCTCATGGCCGCCGCGAACACCGCAGCATGGGTGGAGCCACCGGACACTGCCGACGCGGAGGCGGAAACAGAATGGTTCCGGGAGCGGATGACCCAGATCTGCGACGCTGCGATGCCTCGAGTTAGACGGACTGAGCGCACTGCCACCTACTGGTGGTCCAATGACCTCGCAGTTCTGCGGTCGACATGCTTGGCGGCCAGAAGGGCCTATTTGCGGACCCGCAGGCGGCGTCGAGCTTCCTCCGAGGAGAGGCTGGCAGCGTACGCCGTGTATCGGGAGGCCACTACAACATTCCAAACGGCTGTTGCAGATGCGAAGGAGAAGGCTTACTACGAGCTCGTAGATAGTCTCAACGAGGACCCATGGGGGCGTCCGTACAAAATGGTACTGGACAAGCTCAGACCGTGGGTTCCTCCGTTGACGGAGACTCTTGAGCCTAGCCTCGTGAGGAATGTTGTAGACACCCTCTTTCCACACGCGGTAGACAGCCCGCAAAGTGCAAGGGACACGACGACAATGCCACCTCTCCAGGGTGAGAATGCGGATGTCGGGAAGGAGGAGCTGCAGCGGGCGGTGAGGCGCCTAGCGGTACGTAATACAGCCCCAGGCCCTGACGGAATCCCGGGTCGTGCCTGGGTGCTTGCCCTTGGCGTCCTCGGCGAGCGTTTTCAGGTCCACCTCAGTAGCTGCCTGAAATCTGGCAGTTTCCCCTCTGAGTGGAAGAGGGCGCGTCTGGTGCTTCTTAAGAAAGAAGGCAGACCAGCGGACTCGCCATCGGCGTACCGACCAATCTGCTTGCTGGACGAAGCCGGCAAGCTACTTGAGCGCATAGTAGCGGAGCGCATTAATCTTCATCTGTGGAGCGTCGGTCCAGACCTGTCGGACTGCCAATTTGGCTTCCGACACGGACGTTCCACAGTAGACGCCATCCTTCGCGTACGCTCCATAGCACAGGAAGCGGTCTCCCAGGGCAAGGTGGTGCTAGCGATTAGTCTGGACATCGTAAATGCGTTCAACTCCTTGCCCTGGAGGGCGATCAGAGAGGCCTTGATTTACCATGACTTGCCCGAGAGTCTGAATTGCATTGTCGGCGACTATCTTCGCGAACGCAGTATTGAATACTTGGGCCGCGACGGGGCTTCGCATAGCAGGGAAACGTACTGCGGGGTCCCGCAGGGGTCGGTTCTTGGGCCGCTCCTGTGGAACCTCGCGTACGACGTGGTGCTGCGAATCACTCTCCCCGTCGGGGTCCGAGTGGTGTGCTACGCGGACGATACCCTAATATTAACTGAGGGAGATAATTTTGAGCGGGCAACCCATCTAGCCGAGTATGGTGTCGCGTGCGTGGTCCGCGGAATCCGAGCGCTGGGACTACAAATCGCCGCACATAAGACCGAAGCGCTCTGGTTCCACGGCCTCCCCAAAAGACTGGAACCACCAAGCTCCACGGTCCAAGTAGGTGACGCCGTTGTCCAGGTGGGGAAGTATATGAAATACCTCGGTATCTTTCTAGACGGCCGCTGGAAGTTCGTCGAGCACTTCGAACGCCTGGTCCCCCGGATCGAGAAGGTAGCGGGTGCCCTTCACCGAATCCTGCCTAATCTAGGGGGACCGCGGGAGAGTGTTCGGCGGCTCTACTCGGGAGTCGTGCGGTCCATGGCCCTATATGGCGCGCCAATCTGGGCGGACGAGCTGGCCGGCAATCGCACATGCAGAGCAAAGCTGCTGAGCGTGCAGCGCCGGCTGGCCATAAGGGTGGCGCGCGGATACCGCACGATCTCCCACGAGGCGGCAGGTCTCCTGGCGAGGTTTCCCCCCCTGGACATCTTGGCGTCAATGGACGCAACTGTTTACAGCGAGCTTCGCCGCATGCGCGAGGACGGGCAGAACTTGCCCCCCCGGGCTGTTACCCTGATGCGGCAGGAGGCGCATGAAAATGCGCTTGAACAGTGGGAGGTGCGACTGCAAGAGCCAGCCAGTCAGCGCCAGAGGGTCGTGGGGGCAGTTCTGCCGGTCTTCCAAGAGTGGATGAGCCGTGCAGGTGGCCAAATTACCTACCGGATGACCCAGGTACTCACCGGACACGGGTGTTTCAGTGGGTACCTGAACAGAATTGGCAGAGAAGAGTCAGCAGCCTGCCACCACTGCAGCTCTACTCTTGACGACGCCCAGCACACTTTGGAGGTCTGCCCCGCGTGGCAATCGCCGCGTCGAGACCTTGTCGCAGCGATCGGGGAAGACCTCCGGCTGCCATCTGTGGTAGCAGCCATGGTGCAAGGCAAACCCCAATGGGATGCAGTAGCCTCCTTCTGTGAGACGGTAATGTCCCAGAAGGAGGAAGCTGAACGTGAGAGGGAGAGGGCCGACCCCGCAAGGAGGCGGAGGCGTAGAGGCGGCGCTAACCGGCCCCGCCCTGGCCCCAATGCCCTGTAGTTCTGGGCTTAGAATTAGACTACGGTATCCCCTGCCTGTCGTAGGAGTCGACTGAAAGGGGGCCAAGCCCTGTAGTTCCGGGCTTAGAATAGGGCTACGGTATCTCCTGCCTGTCGTAAGAGGCGACTAAAAGGAGAGCGGGGTCGCGGGTGGCGAGAGTGGGGGCTCGGACCACCGTTTCAAGCGACCCCATGACGGCGGCGGTGTGTGGTGGCCGCACACCGCCGTAAAAGAGGCTTCGCGGGCTCTAGCCCGACGCGAGAAGGGTGCCGAAAGGCACAGTGCGTGGGGGTTCCGGAGTGTTCATTGAGATCCCGGAGCCCCCAGCAAGCGCACGGAGAGGGCCACCGGGGGGGTTTTAGTGGGTAAAAATCCCACATAACCCGGCTTTCCCCCCAGGAAGCCGGGTATCTTTGGAAGATTTCCCCCCCGTTAACAAAAAAAAAAAAAAAAAGGTTAGGTTAGGTTGCGTCGAATCCGGTGTTCCGCAGGGGTCGGTCTTAGGGCCCCTTCTCTGGAACATCGGGTTCGACTGGCTGTTGCGGGGAGCCCTCCTCCGGGGCACGAGTGTCATCTGCTACGCAGATGACACTCTCTTCACCGCCCGGGGAGGAAGCTTCAGGGAGGCGGCCAGTCTGGCCTCGGCGGGCGGATCCTTAACCGCCGGGAGGATCCGCCGCCTAGGGCTGAGGGTGGCGCTGCACAAGACCGAGGCCGTGTTCTTTCACGGTCCTAGGCAGCGCCCCCCGCCTGACGCCCATATCTTTGTTGAGGGCGTCAGGATTGAGGTGAAGGCCCAGATGAAGTATCTGGGCCTGACGCTGGACAGCAGGTGGCGCTTCGGTCCGCACTTCAGCGGACTGTCGTCGCGCCTGCTGAAGGCGGCGAGGGCCCTCTCATGGCTCATGCCGAATCTGGGAGGGCCGAGCGGGCGATGCCGGCGGCTGTACGCCGGCATACTGAAGAGCATGGCCCTGTACGGGGCGCCCATCTGGGCGGACTCCCTCCAAAGGAGAGAGAATGCCACCGCCCTTCGGACGCCTCAAAGGGCCATCGCCCAGAGGGTGGCGCGAACCTACCGGACGGTTGGGTTCGCGGCCGCGTGCGCTCTGGCGGGCACCCCGCCTTGGGAGCTAGAGGCGTGGGTGCTCGCCAGAGTGTACGAATGGACGGCGGGGCGAAAGGCGCTCGGGGAGCGCCCCACCCCTGAGGTACGGGCGGCCGTTCGGCGGGAGGCGAGGGAGGCAATAGTCCATCACTGGACGGCGGACCTCGCCACCGCAGCCTTCGGCCGCCGAACCCTGGACGCGCTCGGGCCGGTCCTGCAAGACTGGCTCGAGCGCTCGCACGGTTTCCTCTCTTTCAGACTGGTGCAGGTGCTGTCCGGGCACGGATGCTTCGGATCGTACCTGCACCGGATCGGGAGAGAGGAGAACCCGGGGTGCCACGGCTGCGGCGCGGCTGACGACACGGCGCAGCACACCCTTGAGGTGTGCCCGTCGCTGTCCGAGCGGCGCCGCAGTCTTGTCGCCGTGGTTGGGCCGGACCTCTCGCTTCCCGGCGTGGTAAATGCCATGCTGGGGAGCGAGGAGGCGTGGACGGCGGTCGCCTCCTTCTGTGAGGACGTGATGGCACAGAAGGAGGAGGCGGAGCGCGCGCGGGAGAACGATCCTCTCGCGCCGCCGCTCCGCCAACGAAGGAGGGGCAGGAGAGGGCGGATTCGCAACCGCCCCCTCTCGCCCCATGGTGATGAGCAGCGGGCGACAGGTGCGGGGGCGCCCTCGTCCGCATTGCACTGCTCATCACCGCGCCGTATGGGGACGACCGAGCACTCCCGGTCGTCCCCGGGCCCCTCCCCGTGAAGGGAGGGGCGCGAGGGGCCCGCCGTGTCTAGGCGGGCAATCACCGGCGGGGGACTGGAAGAAGTGCCAGATTCCCAGAACCCCGCCACCAAGGCGAAGAGGGAGTGCCGCTGGGTTGTTTAGTGAGTATACCGGGAACCACTTTCCCGGGGAGTCCCACATACTCCTTCCGTCCCCCGACGGGAGGAGATGCGTAACGCATTTTTCCCAGCGTGAAAAAGAAAAAAAAAAAGGTTAGGTTAGGTTAGGTTTTTTTTTTTTTTTGTTGACGCGGGGAAATGCATTTGCGCACTTCGCCACTCCGCTGCCGGGCCACAGGATAGGCCAGAGGTTAAGTCACTGTGACCCGGCAAGAGCTCGCCCCCGAGGGGGCTCTACTGGTGGGGAGCCAGATGTGGCTCCCCGGCGGCGCAAGCGCCACCCCTCCTCTGGGGGGCCATAGTGGCCCCCAACCGCTTCCTCGCGCCGCCCTCCCCCGACCCGTCGCCCATACAACAGGCAAGAGGAGGACGGCGCGACGCTGCTTCGCCCGCCGCTCGCTCTCCAGCACTTCTCTGAAAGCAGAGAAGGTGGAGAGCGAGCGAGCGGGCCCTCTCCTTGCGCGAGAAGGCACCCTCGGAACACACGAGGGTGCCTTCCGGCCCGCCGCAATCGTAGGCGTCGGGTCCCCCGACCCTCCGCCCGCGGCCACTCTTATCCGACTAGTTTGAGGCGCGACTGCGCCCCCCCCTAGCCGGACCTCCTTCGGTTGGTCGCCTGGGTCCCGATTCACAGAGGAATTGGAACCCACGCGACCCCTCGGGCCAGATCATTCGCCGTTAGCCAGCAAGATCCCACAAGGAGAAGTCACTGACTAACGCTCAGGGCGCACCGACCCCACCACTTGCCCTTCCATCTGGTTCACAAGGAATCAGAGGGAACGGAAGCGGAGGGGTACACGTGAAGGTTATCTGGCGTGGCTAGGTTAGGTTTTTTTTTTTTTTTTTTTTTTTGACGCGGGGAAATGCATTTGCGCACTTCGCCGCTCTGTTGTCGGGGGACAACAGAGCAGCTTTGTGGTGGACTCCCAGCACTATCGAGCCGCCTGCTCAGTGCTGGACTACCCCCTAAAACCCCGCGGTGTTCCTCCGCTACTCTACCGGGCCACAGGATAGGCCAGAGGTTAATTCACTGTGACCCGGCAAGAGCTCGCCCCCGAAGGGGCTCTACTGGTGGGGAGCCAGATTGGCTCCCCGGCGGCGCCACTCGCCCCATCGCCCATACGACGAGGCAAGGAAGCGCCGCCCCTCCTCTGGGGGGCCATAATGGCCCCCAACCGCTTCCTCGCGCCGCCCTCCCCCGACCCGTCGCCCATACAACAGGCAAGAGGAGGACGGCGCGACGCTGCGACGCCCGCCGCTCGCTCTCCAGCACTTATCTGAAAGCAGAGAAGGTGGAGAGCGAGCGCACGGGCCCTCTCGTTGCGCGAGAAGGCACCCTCGGAACACACAAGGCACCCTGCCTTCCGGCCCGCCGCGATCGTGGGCGTCGGGTCCCCCGACCCTCCGCCCGCGGCCACTCTTATCCGACTAGTTTGAGGCGCGACTGCGCCCCCCCCTAGCCGGACCTCCTTCGGTTGGTCGCCTGGGTCCCGATTCACAGAGGAATTGGAACCCACGCGACCCCTCGGGCCAGATCATTCGCCGTTAGCCAGCAAGATCCCACAAGGAGAAGTCACTGACTAACGCTCAGGGCGCACCGACCCCACCACTTGCCCTTCCATCTGGTTCACAAGGAATCAGAGGGAACGGAAGCGGAGGGGTACACGTGAAGGTTATCTGGCGTGGCGCCCCGGCTAGGTTAGGTTTTTTTTTTTTTTTTTTGTTGACGCGGGGAAATGCATTTGCGCACTTCGCCACTCTGCTGCCGGGGGACAGCAGAGCGACTTTGTGGTGGACTCCCAGCACTATCGAGCCGCCTGCTCAGTGCTGGACTACCCCCTAAAACCCCGCGGTGTTCCTCCGCTACTCTACCGGGCCACAGGATAGGCCAGAGGTTAATTCACTGTGACCCGGCAAGAGCTCGCCCCCGAAGGGGCTCTACTGGTGGGGAGCCAGATTGGCTCCCCGGCGGCGCCACTCGCCCCATCGCCCATACGTTGAGGCAAGGAAGCGCCGCCCCTCCTCTGGGGGGCCATAATGGCCCCCAACCGCTTCCTCGCGCCGCCCTCCCCCGACCCGTCGCCCATACAACAGGCAAGAGGAGGACGGCGCGACGCTGCGACGCCCGTCGCTCGCTCTCCAGCACTTCTCTGAAAGCAGAGAAGGTGGAGAGCGAGCGCACGGGCCCTCTCCTTGCGCGAGAAGGCACCCTCGGAACACACGAGGGTGCCTTCCGGCCCGCCGCGATCGTGGGCGTCGGGTCCCCCGACCCTCCGCCCGCGGCCACTCTTATCCGACTAGTTTGAGGCGCGACTGCGCCCCCCCCTAGCCGGACCTCCTTCGGTTGGTCGCCTGGGTCCCGATTCACAGAGGAATTGGAACCCACGCGACCCCTCGGGCCAGATCATTCGCCGTTAGCCAGCAAGATCCCACAAGGAGAAGTCACTGACTAACGCTCAGGGCGCACCGACCCCACCACTTGCCCTTCCATCTGGTTCACAAGGAATCAGAGGGAACGGAAGTGGAGGGGTACACGTGAAGGTTATCTGGCGTGGCGCCCCGGCTAGGTTAGGTTAGGTTTTTTTTTTTTTTTTTTTTTGACGCGGGGAATGCATTTAAGCACTTCGCCACCCTGCTGCCGGGGGACAGCAGGGCGGCTTCGAGTGAGACTCCCAGCCCGTTAGGGCTGGACTACTCACTAAACCCCGCGGTGTTCCTCCTCTCTCCCTACCGGGTCACAGGATAGGCCATAGGATAAGTCACTGTGACCCGGCAAGGGGGCGTCCCTATGGGGACTCTACTACTGGGGGGCCACATGGGTCCCCCTGCGCTCAAGGCGTCTTCTTGCCCGCGTCACGTCGCTCTCCGCGACTCCTCTGAAAGCAGAGAAGTCGGAGAGCGAGCGCGCGGGCACTCTATGTTTTGCGAGAAGGCACCCCCGGAACACATGGGGGTGCCTTCCAGCTCGCCGCAAATGCAGGCGGGTGGTCCCCCGACCCTCCGCCCGCGGCCACTCTAGTCGGGGGCGCGCGCATACTCCGTGCGACGGCGCCCCCTTATTGGGCGGCGAGGCGGGAGCGTCAGACCTGCACGCTCCCGCTCTCGCAGCTCCTCTCTCTTGGCCGCCATCACCTCGCTAGCAAACGTGGCGACGGCGGCCCAACTCTCCTGGCTGCCGACCATCTCAGAAATGACGGCCGGCAGCGACAGATCGCCCCCCACGGCTCCCACCAGGGCAGCCCGCTCCCCGCTCCAGGCAGCGCACACGGCGAGCGTATGCTCCGCCGTGTCGCGCGCGCCGCTCGCACAATAGCGGCACTCGGGGCCCGACTCTATACCCACAACTTCCCACAGGTACTTGGCAAAACAGCCGTGCCCTGTGAGAAGCTGCGTCAGATAATAGGTCGGCGCCCCGTGCCCCCTCTCTAACCACGGCCGCAAGACCGGCCGCACCGCCTCCACGAGCCTCTTACTCGCGGCGGGCTCCTCCAATCTCGTGGCCCACTTGCGGAGGAGATCGTCGCGAGCCTCCTGCCTCCAGCAACCGATCTCCGCCGGAGTGGGCCACCCTCCACTGTTCCGCATCAGGGCACTCCTCTCATATACCTGCCCGAGGACTCCCGCCTCGAGGTCCCAGGGTAGACTCGCCGCCAACAAACACGCCGCCTCGTAAGAGACGGTGTGGTACGCTCTTGCAGCCCTCTGCGCTATCACCCGCTGCGGGCGCCGCAGCAGCGTGGTGTTGCTTGCAGAGAGGGCTGCAGCCCATATGGGCGCTCCGTACAGAGCCTTGGAGCGCACCACACCGTCGTAAAGACGGCGGCAAGCGCTCCCTGGGCCGCCGCGGTTAGGCAGCAATCGAGCGAGCCTCCCGGCGTACGACACCAGCTTTGGTGCCAGCCGCCGGAAGTGCTCGCCGAAACTCCATCGGCTGTCGAGGACGAGACCTAGGTATTTCATCGATCCCCCGACAGCGATGGAGGTGCCACCGACGGTGATTTGGGAGTCCCGGGGGGGTCGCATCCGAGGCCCATGGAAATAAAGGGCCTCGGATTTCTCCAAAGCGACCGCGAGCCCGAGTGCCCTGATGCGGCGCACGACCTGCGCTACCCCTGCTGTAGCCAGGACCTTGGCGTCCCGAAACGTGGCGCCCTGCGCGGTGACCAGGGTGTCGTCGGCGTAGCAGAGTACGCCGACTCCTGGGAGAGTCGCACCGCGCAGGACCCAGTCGTAGCCAATGTTCCACAGGAGCGGCCCGAGGACCGACCCCTGTGGAACACCACAACACATGTCCGTGCGGACCACCTCGGACCGAGCCGGGTAACACACGGCCCGGTCTACGAAGTAGTCCGCAAGGACCCGCCTGTAGAGCCCCCTCGGGGGCGAGCTCTTGCCGGGTCACAGTGAATTAACCTCTGGCCTATCCTGTGGCCCGGTAGAGTAGCGGAGGAACACCGCGGGGTTTTAGGGGGTAGTCCAGCACTGAGCAGGCGGCTCGATAGTGCTGGGAGTCCACCACAAAGCTGCTCTGTTGTCCCCCGACAATAGAGCGGCGAAGTGCGCAAATGCATTTCCCCGCGTAAAAAAAAAAAAAAAAAAAACCTAACCTAACCGCTAGTTCCGATCAGTCCGCTATCGAGAGCACGTGCTTTTCTTAGAGCTCCACAGTTAAAAATTAGAAAAAGTGGGAAAAAGTGGTCCGATTTGGACGAGTGAGGTGTCATTGGAAGTGGGAAAGTGTCGCCCATATCGCAAAGAAAGTGTTACAAACCGGAAAACACTTAAAAGACCGTTTAAGGTCGAAAAACCTTGTTTTTTGGAGGTTAGGTTCCTAAAAACCACTCCCACAAGCACACGATTCGTGACCCCCTTCGGCTGTTGCCGGATTCGGTAGGGCATCCAGCGCCCCCATCGACTGGAACATCCAGAACCACCTGAAGACCACGCCCTTCAGAGTTATTTAGAAACGTGGTCCTGAAAACCTGGAAGGAGAGAAGATAGGCGGACAAAACTTTGCAGAGGTGATCTCCTATTGGAACAACGAAGGATACCACAAGTAACCTGATTTTTGCTATCATAGTTTTTAAAATATATTAGTTTAAAAATTCAAAACTAAATAGCTAATAACTCCAAATCTAATAAACTTTTGAAAAAACTTCAACTGCTATTTTGAGCGCGCTTCAGCGAAGAACACAACCTGATTTTTTTAGATTATTAGGATAAATAGTTTTTAGATTACAATTAAAATAGCAAAAAAAATCGTTTTTATATGTAAATTATATGAAAAATTGACATTTTTAAAATAAAATTTTTGTAATAATTTTAAACTGTATTTAAGGCAAATATTGGTTATTTTTTGGTATTTTTAGAGTAAGGGGTTCGGGAGATATTCAATTTTTACACATTTTATCATTTTAATTAGAATTTAATAGATTTAAAAATAATTTGACGACGGGATAGTGTCTAAAAGGCCTATCCCACATCAACTAAGCCCAAACTCGGGCCCTAAATCGTTGTAATCACGGAAGTTAGCCAATTTCGGCCATTTTGTTTAAATTGGTTTACTTCTTTGCCAGTGAATATCTCCGGAACGGTGAACATTAGGGAATTGGGATTTGGACTAGAATTGATCGCAAATTGCGGTTTACCGCCTCGGGCCGCTTTCAGGCGATTTCCAGGCCTGAAAATTTTTGGGCCTGAAACCGCTTTCAGGACATAGGGGAAGCCAGGCCGAGCTCCCCACCGAAAACCCCGACGCTCCCCGACGTCGGGTTCAGGAGCTACGGGCGATTAAAAATTTAATCTGACAGCTCGGCGGCCATTTTAGCTGTCAAACTCCGAATTCAATCCGCCATAACTCGAGAACCGGCAGGCGTAGAGGCACGCCGTTTTCACTGTTGTGCTCAGGGGCACCTTAAGAACTATATCCCCAATTTTCAGGCGGATTGGAGTCGGAGTTTTTCAGGGTCCTGAAAGTGGTTTCTGCGGAAAGCTCGGGTCGGGCAGGGTACGACGGGGAAATCCGAGCGTTCTGCGGCTTCCGGAAGCGGAGATATAGCCAGTTGAAAATCAACTTTGACAGCTCGGCGGCCATTTTGGAAAACTTAAAACGCCCATATCTCCCAAACGGAACGTCGTGGGACGCTGGGGTTTTCTCTACAGCCCTCGGCTGGTCCTGCCCTGCCCAACGCACCGGCTTTCAGGCTTTTTCAGGAGCCTGAAAATTTTCAGCCTGAGAATCAAACCAGCGGACGGGGCTCATCGCGCCCAACAAGACAAGCCCAAACACGGGATAATTCGGCCCAGCGGTCGCGGAGAAATAGCCGTGTAACCATTTTCTGGCGGCCATCTTGGACTTTAACCGAAAAGTTTGCACGGCGATTTCTCCGGAGCCAGTCGGGATAGAGATACCGTGTTTGGGGTCGTTGGAAAGGGCTCGGGGAGAGCCGTCCGCTGGTGGCCTTAAAGCGGCTCTACATAGAGTCCACAGGGAATAAATAGAGTTTTTCGTCATTTTTGACCACAAATTGTTATTTCAAACAAACTATCGACACACCCGGACTCTACAAACTACAGGAATAACGTGACTCTACATAGAGCAAAAAATCTTATAATTTTGTTCCAAATTCTTATTTAATTTTCATCTAATTTTATTTTAATTCTATTAATTTTGTAATTCTCAACTTAATCAGTAATTATTCTAATTATTCAATTTTTAATAATTTTAATTTTTCAATTTTCCATTTTAATTTCTACACTTTCAATTTCAATTTTATCACGAGTGACCTGGCCCCTATTGGCACATTAGTTTTAAGTTGACTTTTATTGCCCTTTTGCACTAGATTAAGTTTTATATTTTACACGGCCTTTTGCCCTAGATTTAAGAATTTGACATATACATTTTTAGTACAAAAAATTTGACTCGGCCCTATTGCCGCAATATATATAAGTCCTTGACCCGCCCTCTTCGCTCGGCCGGGCCAAACGGTATTTGGGCAACGCCAAACCGGCCCCCTTTAGACGGGAAACAAGATGGACACCAGGCCGCGCAAGTCCGCGACTACGGCGGAGGCCAAGAGCCGGCCCGGGGGGGGCGCGGGAGCCCTGTTGCGGGTGCCTGTTAAGGGCTCCGCGGGACCCCGCCTAGAAAGGCAACCTCAGTAAAGGCCCCGACAGAGGGAGCCGGGACCGCGGGGCCCGCTTCTGCCAGCACCGCGCCACAAATCAAATCGCCCCAGAGCACCAAGGCGGCCGCGGCGGAGGAAACTGTTGCCCCTGGCGGCATCCTTCCGGCCTCCCGTTCGCCGCAGGCCGGCAGGCCATCATTGGGAGGGTCAGTGACCGGAACACTGGCCAATCTCCCAAGGATGGCCAATGACGTGATTTCTCCCTCTTGCCTGTTGTATGGGCGACGGGTCGGGGGAGGGCGGCGCGAGGAAGCGGTTGGGGGCCACTATGGCCCCCCAGAGGAGGGGTGGCGCTTGCGCCGCCGGGGAGCCACATCTGGCTCCCCACCAGTAGAGCCCCCTCGGGGGCGAGCTCTTGCCGGGTCACAGTGACTTAACCTCTGGCCTATCCTGTGGCCCGGCAGCGGAGTGGCGAAGTGCGCAAATGCATTTCCCCGCGTCAACAAAAAAAAAAAAAAACCTAACCTAACCTAACCTAACCTAACCTAACCTAACCTGGGGCAGCCCCCAAAGTGTTTTCAGGTACGTCCTCGTTCGTCTGCCCTGGACCCATCCCACTTGGTGCGCGGTAACGCAGTGGCCAGTGGGTGGTGACCAAATCTTGGAAACAATACTTTGGGCGATCGTGAGTACTTTAAGTGTGAATTCTTGCGATCTAGTAGTGACAATGTCGAATCCTGTGCGGGACGCCTCCGGGCGTGACCTGTCCCAAACGGCCCTTCTCAGGGCCAACCCGGACTTGCGGGACGCCTCCGGGCGTGCCGTGTCCGAAACGGCCCTTTTCAGGGCCAACCCGGACTTGCGGGACGCCTCCGGGTGTGCCGTGTCCGAAACGGCCCTTCTCAGGGCCAACGCCGACCCCCCACCCGACGATGCTGAGGCAACGGAGGCTGGCCGCGCACCATCTGCGGCCAACCTGGTGGACGTGGTGGACCTGTCGGGCGGGTCTGGTGCTGCTCTTCTCACGGTGGCATCGGACGTTGTGTCCGGCACTGACTCTCGGGCTGTGTCGGACGGTGTGGAGAGGCCCGGAACACCGGTGCTGAAGGAGGTGAGGGTTCGGCTGCCACGGTGCGACTTATCACCTTGGCTTACGAGGAGTGTCCTGCAGCTGTCGGAGTCCGACAGCAGCACGGGCACCCTCATGGAGGTGAGCTCGCGCTCTGTCTCCCCCTCGCCCTCACCTACGCGATTCTGGCGCAAGCGCCTGAATCCGGAGTCGGATGGTGAGAGCGACGGCTCGGTGGACCGGAGCAAGAGGCCGAGCGCGAGCAAGCGAGGTCGCGGCCGTCCTCCGAGTACGGGCCAATACGTCGGCCTCGCTAGAGCCAAGGCTGACCTGGCCAAGGCGAAGGAGCGTGAGCTCGAGCTCCAAGGTGAGGAAGAGCTGGCGGAGGAGCTCCGGCGACGGGAGAAGAAGAGGCTCTCCTTTGTGAGGGATACTCCACTTACCTCGCCAGCGTCGACGTCTGCTGCATTGCCGTCAGCTGTTCACGACCTTCGGGCTGAGCAGTTGACGAGCTCAATCGAGGCTGCAGTGGAGGCGGTTCGGACGATTGCCCAGAAGTCGTCACGACTGAAGGGCCAATCCGTGCAGGGCCTGAGGGCTGCCGCGAGCTCCATTTTGGAGAACGTGCCTGAGCTCAGGGCCCGCACGGAGTCTGACGAAGTCGTCCGTCTGCAGGGCGAACTCAGAGCCCTGAGAGCGGAGATGGAGGGAATGAAGAAGCTGCAGGCGAGTGCCGCCCCAACCATGACACGGGAGGAAATCATGTTCATGGTTGACGCGCGCCTCGACGGGATCGCGGACCGCCTGCTGCCGGAGCCACGGCTGCGCCCACCGCTGGCCGCCGACGCGCGAAGCGCTGCCCGCTCCACCCGCCCCTCCGTCTCCGCCGAAGTGGCCCGCGTTGCCGCCTCCACTGCTGGGCCCCCTGCCCGCTCCGCGGCAGTTCCAGACGGCGCTCTCCCGGCTAAGCCCCCTCTCTCTCCTTCACACTCTGCCGCGCCCCCGGCTTACGCCAACGGCGCTAGTGAGAAGGGGGAGGGGGGTAAGAAGAAGAGGCGGAAGAAAAAAAGCGCTGCGGCGCTGGAGGCGCAAGCTTCGTGCCAGGTGGGCCCTTCCACATCCGCCCCTGCCCCTGCCCCTCCACGGAGTACCAAGGAGGCGTGGAATGTTGTGGCTGGTCGGCCTAAACAGACGCCAGTGCCAACCAAGGCGACGCCGACACCTCTCCAGGGTGCCGGAAAAAAGAGGGCGCCTAAGCTCCGCGCTCCCCGCACTGCTGCAGTGGTCCTCACACTGCAGCAGGAGGCCGCAGAAAAGGGAGCCACCTACGCGGCTGTCCTAGCCGAGGCCGAAAGGTCAATAGACCTCAAAGGCCTCGGCATCGAGGGTCTCCGATTCCGGACGGCGGCAACGGGCGGCAAGATACTGGAGGTGGCTGGCCCTGAAAGGGGCCAGAAGGCCGATGCTCTCGCCGCGAGGCTAAGGGAGACCCTCGGGGATGAGGTCCGCGTTGCCAGGCCGGAAAAGTGCATAGAGATGCGCATTACCGGCCTGAGCGACGCGGCCACGCCAGAAAGGGTGGCCGCAATGGTGGCGGAGGTCGGAGGGTGTGCCATCGGCAATGTGACGGTGGCTGACATCTCCCGCCCACCTGGGCGTGAGGAGGGCTCCGCGTGGGTGAGGTGCCCGATCGCGGCGGCGGGGAGGGTGACGGATGGCCGGCGCCTGACCGTTGGTTGGACGCAGGTCCGAGCCACCCTCCTGAAGGCCAGGCCGCAGCGGTGCTACCGCTGCCTGGAGCCGGGCCACGTGGGGGCAAAGTGCACAGTGGCTGCGGATCGCAGCGGTCTATGCTTCCGCTGCGGCCAGCCTGGCCACAGATCTGCGGGGTGCTCTGCGGAGCCCAACTGCCCGGTGTGTGCGGCCAATGGTGTGCCCGCTGCTCAGCCTCTGGGCGCCAAGAAATGCCCAGCGGGATCCCGACAAAGGGGGGGCCGAGGCCGTCGTGAGAGAGAAGCCAGCGGTGGCGCCAAGGGCCCGCCGCCGGCAGCACCAGCACCGGTGCCAGAGGAGGAGATGGACACCGCCCAAGTGTAAATGGCCAACATCTCCATACTGCAGGCCAACGCCAATCACTGTGCCGCGGCGCAGGATCTACTGATCCAGACTGCGGCGCAGTGGCAGGCGACCGTGGCCGTTGTCGCTGAACCGTATTGCGTTCGCACCCGGACCGACTGGGCCGGCGATCGCGACGGTTCGGTGGCAATTGTCTCCCAGCGTGGCGCACTAGGCGACAGGGTGTCTCGAGGACACGGTTGCGTGCTTGCCGTGCTGGGAGACATTGCAGTGTGTGGGGTGTACTTTTCGCCCAACAGAAGCCTCGCCGACTTTGAGCAGTGGCTCGTCGAGGTCGGGGCAATGTTGGCCGATGTGCACCCCAACCCCGTGATCGTTGCCGGGGATTTCAACGCGAAATCCCGTGCGTGGGGGAATCCGGCAACTGATGCGCGGGGGGAGGTGTTGGAGGAGTGGGCGGTGTCCACTGGGCTGGTGCTGCTCAACCAGGGGGCGGTCCAGACATGCGTGCGGAGTCAGAGCGGATCCGTAGTTGATCTGTCCTTCGCCAGTCCCGCTCTGGCCAACCGCGCGCGTGGCTGGAGAGTGGTCGAAGGGGTCGAGACCTTGTCGGACCATAGATACATATGGTTCGATATCGTCGCGGCTCCCGCCGGTGTTTCGGCGGACCTCAGCCGCCCCCTGGCGGGGGAGGGTCCACGGTGGCGGCTCGCCACCCTGGACAGGGACGTGGCCAAGGAGGCGGCCATCGTGGAGCGCTGGGCCGCTGGGTCAAGCGACGAGGCGCTGGGCGTAGACGCGAGGGCGGAGCGCCTAACAGGGGCGCTCACTCGCGTCTGCGATGCGGCGATGCGGCGCAGAGGTCCTGCTCCCCCGCGGAGACGGGTGTACTGGTGGCAACCGCACCTAGCAGGGCTGCGTACTGCGTGCCACGCAGCCCAACGGAGGTACACCCGTTGCCGCGGGCGTAGGAGCAGGGACCCCGCCCAGGAGGAGGAGCTGCTCGTTGCTTACCGAGCGGCCCGGGCTGCGCTCAGCGCGGGCATAAGGGCCGCCAAGGAGGAGGCCTGGAGGGAGTGGCTGGGGAGTTTGAACCGGGACCCGTGGGGGCGCCCCTACAAGGTGGTGAGCGAGAAGCTGAAGCCTTGGGCGCCTCCTCTGACCCGGTCTCTCGACCCAGCCTTCGTCGGCGTGGTGGTGGGTTCCCTCTTTCCAGCAAGGGAGGAGTGGGCCCCCCCACGAATGGCGGCGGCGGCGGTGTCGGCGCCGGTGGAGGACAGTGATGTCCCGCCCGTGTCCGAGGCCGAGCTAGGGGTAGCGGTCTTGAAGATGAGGGTGAGGAACCGCGCCCCGGGCCCGGACGGAATCCCTGGGCGGGTCATTGCCGCGGTCATGCCGGCGTTCGAGGAGGAGACGCTGTCTCTGATGACCGAGTGTCTGGCGTCGGGAAGGGTCCCGCGACGGTGGAAGGAGGGCAAGCTCGTGCTGCTTCGGAAGCACGGGCGCCCGGCGGAGTCGCCGTCGGCCTACCGCCCCATCGTTCTGCTGGACGAGGCGTGCAAGCTCTTTGAGCGAGTGCTCGCGGCGCGTCTCGTCCGACATCTGGAAGGGGCGGGGCCCAACCTGAGCGGCGGCCAGTTTGGCTTCCGTCGCGGGAGGTCAACGTTGGACGCCATCTCCCGTCTCAGAGACAGCGTCGAGAGGGTCACGGGCCGGGGAGAGGTGTTGTTGGCTGTCTCGTTGGACATTTCTAACGCCTTCAACACCCTCCCCTGGCAGACAATAGCGGAGGCCTTGAGGTACCACAACGTCCCGTGGTACCTCAGGCGGGTCCTTGCGGACTACTTCGTAGACCGGGCCGTGTGTTACCCGGCTCGGTCCGAGGTGGTCCGCACGGACATGTGTTGTGGTGTTCCACAGGGGTCGGTCCTCGGGCCGCTCCTGTGGAACATTGGCTACGACTGGGTCCTGCGCGGTGCGACTCTCCCAGGAGTTGGCGTACTCTGCTACGCCGACGACACCCTGGTCACCGCGCAGGGCGCCACGTTTCGGGACGCAAAGGTCCTGGCTACCGCAGGGGTAGCGCAGGTCGTGCGCCGCATCAGGGCACTCGGGCTCGCGGTCGCTCTGGAGAAATCCGAGGCCCTTTATTTCCATGGGCCTCGGATGCGACCCCCTCGGGACTCCCAAATCACCGTCGGTGGCACCTCCATCGCTGTCGGGGGATCCATGAAATACCTGGGTCTCGTCCTCGACAGCCGATGGAGTTTCGGCGAGCACTTTCGGCGGCTGGCACCAAAATTGGTGTCGTACGCCGGGAGGCTCGCACGATTGCTGCCTAACCGCGGTGGCCCAGGGAGCGCTTGCCGCCGTCTTTACGACGGTGTGGTGCGCTCCAAGGCTCTATACGGAGCGCCCATATGGGCGGCAGCCCTCTCCGCAAGCAACACCACGCTGCTGCGGCGCCCGCAGCGGGTGATAGCGCAGAGGGCTGCAAGAGCGTACCACACCGTCTCTTACGAGGCGGCGTGTTTGTTGGCGGCGAGTCTACCCTGGGACCTCGAGGCGGGAGTCATCGAGCAGGTGTATGAGAGGAGTGCCCTGATGCGGAACAGTGGAGGGTGGCCCACTCCGGCGGAGATCGGTTGCTGGAGGCAGGAGGCTCGCGACGATCTCTTCCGGAAGTGGGCCGTGAGGTTGGAGGAGCCTTCCGCGAGCAAGAGGCTCGTGGAGGCGGTGCGGCCGGTCCTGCGGCCGTGGATCGAGAGGGGGCACGGGGCGCCGACCTATCACCTGACGCAGCTTCTCACAGGCCATGGCTGCTTTGCCAAGTACCTGTGGGAAGTTGTGGGGATAGAGTCGGGCCCCGAGTGCCGCTATTGCGCGAGCGGCACGCGCGACACGGCGGAGCATACGCTCGCCGTGTGCGCTGCCTGGAGCGGGGAGCGGGCTGCCCTGGTGGGAGCCGTGGGGGGCGATCTGTCGCTGCCGGCCGTCATTTCTAAGATGGTCGGCAGCCAGGAGAGCTGGGCCGCCGTCGCCACGTTCGCTGGCGAGGTGATGGCGGCCAAGAGAGAGGAGCTGCGAGAGCGGGAGCGTGCAGGTCTGACGCTCCCGCCTCGCCGCCCAATAAGGGGGCGCCGTCGCACGGAGTATGCGCGCGCCCCCGTCTAGAGTGGCCGCGGGCGGAGGTTCGGGGGACCACCCGCCTGCTTTTGCGGCGAGCTGGAAGGCACCCCCATGTGTTCCGGGGGTGCCTTCTCGCAAAAAATAGAGTGCCCGCGCGCTCGCTCTCCGACTTCTCTGCTTTCAGAAGAGTCGCGGAGAGCGACGTGACGCGGGCAAGAAGACGCTTTGAGCGCAGGGGGGCCCATGTGGCCCCCCAGTAGTAGAGTCCCCATAGGGACGCCCCCTTGCCGGGTCACAGTGACTTATCCTATGGCCTATCCTGTGACCCGGTAGGGAGAGAGGAGGAACACCGCGGGGTTTAGTGAGTAGTCCAGCCCTAACGGGCTGGGAGTCTCACTCGAAGCCGCCCTGCTGTCCCCCGGCAGCAGGGTGGCGAAGTGCGCAAAAGCATTCCCCGCGTCAAAAAAAAAAAAAAAAAAAAACCTAACCTAACCTAACCTAACCTAACCTAAAAAATATTGGGGCGCCACGCCAGATAATCTTCACGTGTACCCCTCCGCTTCCGTTCCCTCTGATTCCTTGTGAACCAGATGGAAGGGCAAGTGGTGGGGTCGGTGCGCCCTGAGCGTTAGTCAGTGACTTCTCCTTGTGGGATCTTGCTGGCTAACGGCGAATGATCTGGCCCGAGGGGTCGCGTGGGTTCCAATTCCTCTGTGAATCGGGACCCAGGCGACCAACCGAAGGAGGTCCGGCTAGGGGGGGGCGCAGTCGCGCCTCAAACTAGTCGGATAAGAGTGGCCGCGGGCGGAGGGTCGGGGGACCCGACGCCCACGATCGCGGCGGGCTGGAAGGCACCCTCGTGTGTTCCGAGGGTGCCTTCTCGCGCAAGGAGAGGGCCCGCGCGCTCGCTCTCCACCTTCTCTGCTTTCAGAGAAGTGCTGGAGAGCGAGCGACGGGCGACGCAGCGTCGCGCCGTCCTCCTCTTGCCTGTTGTATGGGCGACGGGTCGGGGGAGGGCGGAGCGAGGAAGCGGTTGGGGGCCATTATGGCCCCCCAGAGGAGGGGCGGCGCTTCCTTGCCTCGTCGTATGGGCGATGGGGCGAGTGGCGCCGCCGGGGAGCCAATCTGGCTCCCCACCAGTAGAGCCCCTTCGGGGGCGAGCTCTTGCCGGGTCACAGTGAATTAACCTCTGGCCTATCCTGTGGCCCGGTAGAGTAGCGGAAGAACACCGCGGGGTTTTAGGGGGTAGTCCAGCACTGAGCAGGCGGCTCGATAGTGCTGGGAGTCCACCACAAAGTCGCTCTGCTGTCCCCCGGCAGCAGAGTGGCGAAGTGCGCAAATGCATTTCCCCGCGTCAAAAAAAAAAAAAAAAAAAAAAAACCTAACCTGGGGCGCCACGGGGCAGCCCCCAAAGTGTTTTCAGGTACGTCCTCGTTCGTCTGCCCTGGACCCATCCCACTTGGTGCGCGGTAACGCAGTGGCCAGTGGGTGGTGACCAAATCCTGGAAACCATACTTTGGGCGATCGTGAGTTCTTTGAGTGTTTTATTTGCGATCGAGTAGTGCGACAATGTCGAGTCCTGTGCGGGACGCCTCCGGGCGTGTCGTTTCTCCAACGGCCCTTCTCAGGGCCAACCCGGACTTGCGGGACGCCTCCGGGCGTGTCGTGTCCGAAACGGCCCTTCTCAGGGCCAACCCGGACCTGCGGGACGCCTCCGGGCGTGTCGTGTCCGAAACGGCCCTTCTCAGGGCCAACCCCCACCCCAACCCACCTCCCGACGACGCTGAGGCGTCTGAAGCTAGCTGCGTACCATCTGCGGCCAGCCTAGTGGACGTGGTGGACGGGTCTGGTAATGCCCTTTTCAGGGCAGCATCGGACGGAGTCGAGGACGAGAGGCCGGCAACTCCATCTCCTGCCCTGAAGGAGGTAAGAATCCGACTACCTCGGTGCGATCTGTCGCCTCGAGTCACGAGGAGTGCCCTGCAGCTCTCGGAGTCTGACAGCAGCACGGGCACTCTCATGGAGGTGAGCTCGCGCTCTGTGTCCCCCTCGCCCTCACCTACGCGATTCTGGCGCAAGCGCCTGAATCCGGAGTCTGACGGTGAGAGCGAGGGCTCGGTGGACTGGAGCAAGAGACCGAGCGCGAGCAAGCGAGGTCGCGGCCGTCCGTCGACTACGGGCCAGTACGTTGGCCTCGCTAGAGCCAAGACTGACCTGGCCAAGGCGAAGGAGCGCGAGCTCGAGCTCCAAGCTGAGGAAGAGCTGGCGGAAGAGCTCCGGCGACGGGAGGCGAAAAGAGTCTCCTTTATGAAGGAGACTCCCCTTTGCTCGCCAGCGTCGCCGTCGTTGGCTGCTCACGACCTTCGGGCTGAGCAGCTGACCAGCTCTATTGAGGCCGCAGTGGAGGTGGTGCGGACTATCGCCCAAAAGTCGTCGAGACTGAAGGGCCAGTCTGTGCAGGGCCTAAGGGCTGCCGCCGCCTCCATTTTGGAGAATGTGCGGGAGCTGAAGGCCCGCACAGAATCAGACGAGGTTGTCCGCCTCCAGGGTGAGCTCAGGGCCCTAAGAGCGGAAATGGAGGGGCTGAAGAGGGTGCAGGCGAGTGCCGCCCCAACCATGACGAGGGACGAAATCCTCCTCATGGTTGACGCGCGCCTCAGCGGGATTGCGGACCGCCTGCCTCCGGAGCCGCGGCTACGCCCACCGCTGGCGGCCGACAGGCGCGCTGCTGCCGGCTCCACTCGCCCCTCCGGCCCCGAGGGAGCCCCGGTGGCCTCCACTGCTGAGCCTCCTGCCCGCTCCGCGGCAGCTCCAGCCCGCTCTGCGGCAGCTCCAGCCCGCTCTGCGGCAGCTCCGGCCCACTCCGCGAAAGCTCCAGCCCGCTCCGCGGTTGGTCCAGCCAGCACTCACACCGCTGAGCCCCCTCGTTCCCAGCCCTCAAATCCCGCCACGCCTCCGGCTCACGTCGGCGGCACAAGTGGGGAAGGGTCGAAGGGAGGGAGGAGGAAGAAGAGGAAAAGCGCTGCGGCGCGGGAGGCGCAAGCCTCGAGGCAGGCAAACCCTTCAGCACCCACCCCTCCTCAGGGCACTGCGGAGGCGTGGAACGTTGTGGCTGGTCGTCCTAAAAAGACACCAGCACCAACTAAAGCGCCAACCACGCAGAAGAAGAGCACGCCGAAACTCCGCACCCCCCGCACTGCTGCAGTGGTCCTTACCCTGCAGCGGGAGGCGGCAGAGAGGGGTGCCACCTACGCGGCGGTCCTGGCCGAGGCCGAAAAGTCCATTGACTTGAAAGGCCTCGGCATCGAGGGCCTGCGGTTTCGTACGGCGGCCACGGGCGGCCGGATCCTCGAGGTGGCGGGTGCCGAAAGGGCCAAGAAGGCTGACCGACGCCTTGGCCGAAAAACTGAGGCAGGCCCTCGGGGATGAGGTCCGCGTTGCCAGGCCGGAGAAGTGCGTTGAGATGCGCATTACCGGCCTGAGCGACGCGGCCACGCCGGAAAGGGTGGCTGCGATGGTGGCGGAGGTTGGTGGGTGCGCCGTCGCCAACGTAAAGGTGCGAGACATATACCGCCCACCTGGACGCGCGGAGGGGGCTGTGTGGGTGAGCTGCCCGATCGCGGCGGCAGGGAGGGTGACAGATGGCCGGCGCCTAACCGTTGGTTGGACGCAGGTCCGAGCCACCCTCCTGAAGGCCAGGCCGCAGCGGTGCTACCGCTGCCTGGAGCCGGGCCACGTGGGTGCGAAGTGCACAGAGACTGCGGATCGCAGCGGACTATGCTTCCGCTGCGGCCAGCCTGGGCACAAATCCGCAGGCTGCTCTGCGGAGCCCCACTGCCCGGCGTGTGCAGCAAAAGGTGTGCCCGCTGCCCACCCTCTGGGCACCAAGAAGTGCCCAGCGGGATCCCGACAAAGAGGGAGCCGAGGCCGTCGCGACGGAAAAGCCAGCGGTGGCGCCAAGGGCCCGCCGCCGGCAGCACCAGCACCGGTGCCAGTGGAGGAGATGGACACCGCCCAAGTGTAAATGGCCAATATCTCCATACTGCAGGCCAACGCCAATCACTGTGCCGCGGCGCAGGATCTACTGATCCAGACTGCGGCGCAGTGGCAGGCGACCTTGGTCGTTGTCGCTGAACCGTATTGCGTTCGCACCCGGACCAACTGGGCCGGCGATCGCGACGGTTCGGTGGCAATTGTCTCCCAGCGTGGCGCACTAGGCGACAGGGTGTCGCGAGGACACGGTTGCGTGCTTGCCGTGCTGGGAGACACTGCAGTGTGTGGGGTGTACTTTTCGCCCAACAGAAGCCTCGCCGACTTTGAGCAGTGGCTCGTCGAGGTCGGGGCAATGTTGGCCGATGTGCACCCCACCCCCGTGATCGTTGCCGGAGATTTCAACGCGAAATCCCGTGCCTGGGGGAATCCGGCAACTGATGCGCGGGGGGAGGTTTTGGAGGAGTGGGCGGTGTCCACTGGGCTGGTGCTGCTCAACCAGGGGGCGGTCCAGACATGCGTGCGGAGTCAGGGCGGATCCGTAGTTGATCTGTCCTTCGCCAGTCCCGCTCTGGCCAACCGCGCGCGTGGCTGGAGAGTGGTCGAGGGGGTCGAGACCTTGTCGGACCATAGATACATATGGTTCGACATCGTCGCGGCACCCGCCGGTGTTTCGGCGGACCTCAGCCGCCCCCTGGCGGGGGAGGGTCCACGGTGGCGGCTCGTCACCCTGGACAAAGACGTGGCCAAGGAGGCGGCCATCGTGGAGCGCTGGGCCGCTAGGTCAAGCGACGAGGCGCTGGACGTAGACGCGAGGGCGGAGCGCCTAACTGGGGCGCTCACTCGCGTCTGCGATGCGGCGATGCGGCGCAGAGGTCCTGCTCCCCCGCGGAGAAGGGTGTACTGGTGGCAACCGCACCTAGCAGGGCTGCGTACTGCGTGCCACGCAGCCCAACGCAGGTACACCCGTTGCCGCGGGCGTAGGAGCAGGGACCCCGCCCAGGAAGAGGAGCTGCTCGTCGCTTACCGAGCGGCCCGGGCCGCGCTCAGCGCGGGCATAAGGGCCGCCAAGGAGGAGGCCTGGAGGGAGTGGCTGGGGAGTTTGAACCGGGACCCGTGGGGGCGCCCCTACAAGGTAGTGAGCGAGAAGCTGAAGCCTTGGGCGCCTCCTCTGACCCGGTCACTCGACCCAGCCTTCGTCGGCGTGGTGGTGGGTTCCCTCTTTCCAGCAAGGGAGGAGTGGGCCCCCCCACGAATGGCGGCGGCGGCGGTGTCGGCGCCGGTGGAGGACAGTGATGTCCCGCCCGTGTCCGAGGCCGAGCTAGGGGTAGCGGTCTTGAAGATGAGGGTGAAGAACCGCGCCCCGGGCCCGGACGGAATCCCTGGGCGGGTCATTGCCGCGGTCATGCCGGCGTTCGAGGAGGAGACGCTGTCTCTGATGACCGAGTGTCTGGCGTCGGGAAGGGTCCCGCGACGGTGGAAGGAGGGTAAGCTCGTGCTGCTTCGGAAGCACGGGCGCCCGGCGGAGTCGCCGTCGGCCTACCGCCCCATCGTTCTGCTGGACGAGGCGTGCAAGCTCTTTGAGCGAGTGCTCGCGGCGCGTCTCGTCCGACATCTGGAGGGGGCGGGGCCCAACTTAAGCGACGGCCAGTTTGGCTTCCGTCGCGGGAGGTCGACGTTGGACGCCATCTCCCGTCTCAGAGACAGCGTCGAGAGGGTCACGGGCCGGGGAGAGGTGTTGTTGGCTGTCTCGTTGGACATTTCTAACGCCTTCAACACCCTCCCCTGGCAGACAATAGCGGAGGCCTTGAGGTACCACAACGTCCCGTGGTACCTCAGGCGGGTCCTTGCGGACTACTTCGTAGACCGGGCCGTGTGTTACCCGGCTCGGTCCGAGGTGGTCCGCACGGACATGTGTTGTGGTGTTCCACAGGGGTCGGTCCTCGGGCCGCTCCTGTGGAACATTGGCTACGACTGGGTCCTGCGCGGTGCGACTCTCCCAGGAGTCGGCGTACTCTGCTACGCCGACGACACCCTGGTCACCGCGCAGGGCGCCACGTTTCGGGACGCCAAGGTCCTGGCTACAGCAGGGGTAGCGCAGGTCGTGCGCCGCATCAGGGCACTCGGGCTCGCGGTCGCTTTGGAGAAATCCGAGGCCCTTTATTTCCATGGGCCTCGGATGCGACCCCCTCGGGACTCCCAAATCACCGTCGGTGGCACCTCCATCGCTGTCGGGGGATCCCCAGTGGCCGCGGGCGGAGGGTCGGGGGACCACCCGCCTGCTTTTGCGGCGAGCTGGAAGGCACCCCCATGTGTTCCGGGGGTGCCTTCTCGCAAAACATAGAGTGCCCGCGCGCTCGCTCTCCGACTTCTCTGCTTTCAGAAGAGTCGCGGAGAGCGACGTGACGCGGGCAAGAAGACGCTTTGAGCGCAGGGGGGACCATGTGGCCCCCCAGTAGTAGAGTCCCCATAGGGACGCCCCCTTGCCGGGTCACAGTGACTTATCCTATGGCCTATCCTGTGACCCGGTAGGGAGAGAGGAGGAACACCGCGGGGTTTAGTGAGTAGTCCAGCCCTAACGGGCTGGGAGTCTCACTCGAAGCCGCCCTGTTGTCCCCCGGCAGCAGGGTGGCGAAGTGCGCAAAAGCATTCCCCGCGTCAAAAAAAAAAAAAAAAAAAAAAACCACAAGCGTCTCGCCTTCAGCTCCTTGTATCTGAAACAAAAATAAAAGTAGCTTCAATAGTTTTCTTTCAATTTAGCAAAAACCCTTAGAAATTTTCTAAATTAACTTTTTTCGGCCTTTTTATTTAATTTCTTTTTCTAAATCCGTCGGACCTCTTCCGCATCTACTACACTTCTCTTCGTGGGCCTCCCCCGGTTTTTGCCGCCACCCACCCCGCCGCCCCGCCCCACCGACCCTCTGTCGATACCCTTGGGTCATCGACTTTTCTGGCAAATTAATTTTTAAATTTTCTCGTTTCTGGGCGTGTTTTAAGTATGTTGAGGACGCCGCTTGGGCTGACGCCCCACTTCCACACCAGCGACGACCCGGACTCGTCTGGTGCGATGCCCCCGCTCCGTTACGGCAGCCAAACCGCCACTCCCACTGCTACGGTCGCCACTCCCGCTGCTAAGCCCGCTAAACCTGTCCCGCTACAGATGGGCTATTTTGAGGACCCGGAGAGCGAGATTTTCTCCCTCTTTGAGGTTATCCGAGAAGCCGTGGGCCGCTCGGGTAACCTCAAGAGGGGTATCAAGGCCGATATCCTAACAAGCGTGGACAGGCTTGAGCATCTTCTCACTATTTCGCCGCTGCCATCTGCCCCCTCTGCTGACACCGAGGGACTTAAGGCGGTCATCCGAGAGTGTATCCGTGAGGAGATGAGGGCAATCACGGTGCCTGCGCCGACCGCTCAGGCGCCTCTGCCGACTCCTACTCCGCCTCCTCCGGGTCAGTTCTCATACGCCAAGGTTGCCTCAACTCCCTCCATCCCGCTCCGCCCACCTCCTTATAAACCGTCAATAATAGTCACTGCAAAAAACTCTAACACCACTTCTGAGACCCTCTCTGCGTGGCAGAAGAATATCAGCTTCCGCGACACAAACTTCGCCCCTTTTAGTGTCAAGCCGGTCTCCAAGAGCAAGCTCAGAGTCGAGTTTGATAAGACAGAGCACGTGCAGGCAACTCTTGACAAAATAAGTCCCACATCCGAGATCCAAGCAGAACCCTCTAAGAAATTACAACCTATGGTTATTGTCAAAGGAATACCTGAAGACATCTCCCCTGAAATGCTTACCACCATCCTCCGCACGCAAAATGACTCGGTTAAGAACAACGGACCCGACGACCTCCAGCTCAAATTTAAACGCGGAAACCGAAATCCGAAACTCTATAACGCTGCTTACACTACCAGCCCTGCCCTCTGGCGGTCCATTATTGATGCTGGCAAGCTCAATGTGGACCACCAAAGGGTCCACGTTGAAACATATATTCCGGTTTTGCAGTGCTACCGCTGCCTTCAGTACGGCCATACTAAAAAATGGTGTAAAGAGAGCACTACCACCTGCTCCCACTGCTCATCCCCCCAACATGCTTACAAAGACTGTCCGGTTAAGGAGGACTCTAATAAACTATCCTGTCACAACTGTAACACGCACAACAAAAATAGAAACATCACTGACCAAGACTCTGCCCATAGCGCCACATCCGCTACATGCCCCCGCTTCATCAGCATGTCCAACTCTGTTCGCTCAAGGACCGACTACGGCGAGTAATACCACCTCACCCTAATAAACATAAACTCACCTATAACTATCCAGGACTCGTATGGAGCAGCGGGGCGCACCTTCTACCTACTGCGGCTGCTCCCGGTCGCGAGTGTCACCGACAATACATTCATCGGCTTAAGACACCCGCGACCGACAAGAGCAGCGGCGACGCAACCACACGCGCGTATGTGCCCCCGGCTCTGTGCATGTCTTGATAACATTTAAGCCTAAGTAACTCTACAAAATCTTTTTAAATCCGTCTTAAAACATTATTATACCTAAATGTAAACAAATAAATAAATATATACACCGACAAATAAAATAACACATCAATAAACTTAATTCTTTCAATTACTTAATGCCTTATAACTAATCAAACGAACTTAAATCATGTATTCAACAATAGTTAATAAACACCAATTAAAAAATGCCCTTTATATTATAATATATATATAAAGATGCTGTGAACAAGATAACTACAAAATCTCCATGTAACAAATCTTCTAACTTCAACTTCTAAAATTCCTGAAACCTTCTGATATAAAAATCAATCTAAATTAAAAACGCACTTTGTATCCAATAGCAAAGTTGCGCTAAATCAAATTTATTCCGTAACACTCTCTTAAAGCCACCCAATAAAATCACTCTGTGTGCTCGCGGAGTACTCCATTAGCACCGCGAGCACACAATCGAGCCTCAATTTACTCATATAAAAAAAAAAAAAAAAAAAAACCTAACCTAACCTAACCTAACCTAAAGTGGTGGGGTCGGTGCGCCCTGAGCGTTAGTCAGTGACTTCTCCTTGTGGGATCTTGCTGGCTAACGGCGAATGATCTGGCACGAGGGGTCGCGTGGGTTCCAATTCCTCTGTGAATCGGGACCCAGGCGACCAACCGAAGGAGGTCCGGCTAGGGGAGGGCGCAGTCGCGCCTCAAACTAGTCGGATAAGAGTGGCCGCGGGCGGAGGGTCGGGGGACCCGACGCCCACGATCGCGGCGGGCTGGAAGGCACCCTCGTGTGTTCCGAGGGTGCCTTCTCGCGCAAGGAGAGGGCCCGCGCGCTCGCTCTCCACCTTTTCTGCTTTCAGAGAAGTGCTGGAGAGCGAGCGACGGGCGACGCAGCGTCGCGCCGTCCTCCTCTTGCCTGTTGTATGGGCGACGGGTCGGGGGAGGGCGGCGCGAGGAAGCGATTGGGGGCCATTATGGCCCCCCAGAGGAGGGGCGGCGCTTCCTTGCCTCGTCGTATGGGCGATGGGGCGAGTGGCGCCGCCGGGGAGCCAATCTGGCTCCCCACCAGTAGAGCCCCCTCGGGGGCGAGCTCTTGCCGGGTCACAGTGAATTAACCTCTGGCCTATCCTGTGGCCCGGTAGAGTAGCGGAGGAACACCGCGGGGTTTTAGGGGGTAGTCCAGCACTGAGCAGGCGGCTCGATAGTGCTGGGAGTCCACCACAAAGCTGCTCTGTTGTCCCCCGACAATAGAGCGGCGAAGTGCGCAAATGCATTTCCCCGCGTAAAAAAAAAAAAAAAAAAAACCTAACCTAACCGCTAGTTCCGATCAGTCCGCTATCGAGAGCACGTGCTTTTCTTAGAGCTCCACAGTTAAAAATTAGAAAAAGTGGGAAAAAGTGGTCCGATTTGGACGAGTGAGGTGTCATTGGAAGTGGGAAAGTGTCGCCCATATCGCAAAGAAAGTGTTACAAACCGGAAAACACTTAAAAGACCGTTTAAGGTCGAAAAACCTTGTTTTTTGGAGGTTAGGTTCCTAAAAACCACTCCCACAAGCACACGATTCGTGACCCCCTTCGGCTGTTGCCGGATTCGGTAGGGCATCCAGCGCCCCCATCGACTGGAACATCCAGAACCACCTGAAGACCACGCCCTTCAGAGTTATTTAGAAACGTGGTCCTGAAAACCTGGAAGGAGAGAAGATAGGCGGACAAAACTTTGCAGAGGTGATCTCCTATTGGAACAACGAAGGATACCACAAGTAACCTGATTTTTGCTATCATAGTTTTTAAAATATATTAGTTTAAAAATTCAAAACTAAATAGCTAATAACGCCAAATCTAATAAACTTTTGAAAAAACTTCAACTGCTATTTTGAGCGCGCTTCAGCGAAGAACACAACCTGATTTTTTTAGATTATTAGGATAAATAGTTTTTAGATTACAATTAAAATAGCAAAAAAAATCGTTTTTATATGTAAATTATATGAAAAATTGACATTTTTAAAATAAAATTTTTGTAATAATTTTAAACTGTATTTAAGGCAAATATTGGTTATTTTTTGGTATTTTTAGAGTAAGGGGTTCGGGAGATATTCAATTTTTACACATTTTATCATTTTAATTAGAATTTAATAGATTTAAAAATAATTTGACGACGGGATAGTGTCTAAAAGGCCTATCCCACATCAACTAAGCCCAAACTCGGGCCCTAAATCGTTGTAATCACGGAAGTTAGCCAATTTCGGCCATTTTGTTTAAATTGGTTTACTTCTTTGCCAGTGAATATCTCCGGAACGGTGAACATTAGGGAATTGGGATTTGGACTAGAATTGATCGCAAATTGCGGTTTACCGCCTCGGGCCGCTTTCAGGCGATTTCCAGGCCTGAAAATTTTTGGGCCTGAAACCGCTTTCAGGACATAGGGGAAGCCAGGCCGAGCTCCCCACCGAAAACCCCGACGCTCCCCGACGTCGGGTTCAGGAGCTACGGGCGATTAAAAATTTAATCTGACAGCTCGGCGGCCATTTTAGCTGTCAAACTCCGAATTCAATCCGCCATAACTCGAGAACCGGCAGGCGTAGAGGCACGCCGTTTTCACTGTTGTGCTCAGGGGCACCTTAAGAACTATATCCCCAATTTTCAGGCGGATTGGAGTCGGAGTTTTTCAGGGTCCTGAAAGTGGTTTCTGCGGAAAGCTCGGGTCGGGCAGGGTACGACGGGGAAATCCGAGCGTTCTGCGGCTTCCGGAAGCGGAGATATAGCCAGTTGAAAATCAACTTTGACAGCTCGGCGGCCATTTTGGAAAACTTAAAACGCCCATATCTCCCAAACGGAACGTCGTGGGACGCTGGGGTTTTCTCTACAGCCCTCGGCTGGTCCTGCCCTGCCCAACGCACCGGCTTTCAGGCTTTTTCAGGAGCCTGAAAATTTTCAGCCTGAGAATCAAACCAGCGGACGGGGCTCATCGCGCCCAACAAGACAAGCCCAAACACGGGATAATTCGGCCCAGCGGTCGCGGAGAAATAGCCGTGTAACCATTTTCTGGCGGCCATCTTGGACTTTAACCGAAAAGTTTGCACGGCGATTTCTCCGGAGCCAGTCGGGATAGAGATACCGTGTTTGGGGTCGTTGGAAAGGGCTCGGGGAGAGCCGTCCGCTGGTGGCCTTAAAGCGGCTCTACATAGAGTCCACAGGGAATAAATAGAGTTTTTCGTCATTTTTGACCACAAATTGTTATTTCAAACAAACTATCGACACACCCGGACTCTACAAACTACAGGAATAACGTGACTCTACATAGAGCAAAAAATCTTATAATTTTGTTCCAAATTCTTATTTAATTTTCATCTAATTTTATTTTAATTCTATTAATTTTGTAATTCTCAACTTAATCAGTAATTATTCTAATTATTCAATTTTTAATAATTTTAATTTTTCAATTTTCCATTTTAATTTCTACACTTTCAATTTCAATTTTATCACGAGTGACCTGGCCCCTATTGGCACATTAGTTTTAAGTTGACTTTTATTGCCCTTTTGCACTAGATTAAGTTTTATATTTTACACGGCCTTTTGCCCTAGATTTAAGAATTTGACATATACATTTTTAGTACAAAAAATTTGACTCGGCCCTATTGCCGCAATATATATAAGTCCTTGACCCGCCCTCTTCGCTCGGCCGGGCCAAACGGTATTTGGGCAACGCCAAACCGGCCCCCTTTAGACGGGAAACAAGATGGACACCAGGCCGCGCAAGTCCGCGACTACGGCGGAGGCCAAGAGCCGGCCCGGGGGGGGCGCGGGAGCCCTGTTGCGGGTGCCTGTTAAGGGCTCCGCGGGACCCCGCCTAGAAAGGCAACCTCAGTAAAGGCCCCGACAGAGGGAGCCGGGACCGCGGGGCCCGCTTCTGCCAGCACCGCGCCACAAATCAAATCGCCCCAGAGCACCAAGGCGGCCGCGGCGGAGGAAACTGTTGCCCCTGGCGGCATCCTTCCGGCCTCCCGTTCGCCGCAGGCCGGCAGGCCATCATTGGGAGGGTCAGTGACCGGAACACTGGCCAATCTCCCAAGGATGGCCAATGACGTGATGCTGGCGGCGAAGGAGAGGCTGGAGTCCTCGGGCAACCTTAAACGGGAGACCCGGGAGTTTGTCGTGGGCTCGCTCGGCGACTTGTACCAGATGGTACTCAGGCTGGGCGAGTCCAGGCAGACTCTATGCCTGAGGATGGAGGCCGCCAGGGCGGAGTTCGCCGCGGAGGCGATGCGAAGAGAGGAGGCCCACGCGGCCTGCCTGGAGAAACTGGCCGCGGGCGCGGTGCTGCCACAAATCGCAAAGGACCTGGGCGAAATTAAGAAAGAAGTTTCGGCAGCGCGAGACCTGATCTCGTATGACGTTCTGGGAGAGCTGCGGGACAAGGAGGCACCAGCGGCTCCGGGGGCGATTTCATCCCTCACCAAAGGGATGGAGGCGCTCACGGAGCGGTGCGAAAGCCTCAGGAAGGAGTTAAGCGGTGTGGCGGGGACAGCCAACACCAAAGCGGGCGGTGAGTGGGTGGAGGAGGTGAGAGGGGAGCTCCGTGGGCTCCGCGAGCGGCTCGACAGGCAGCAGCCTGCGGCGCTGGCGGGGCCCACCCTGGCTCCCCCCGCCGGCCCGACCCGCCCGACCTGCCCCACCACAGCCGCAGTCCCGCGGCACCCCCAGCGAGATCGGGCCTCGCCAAAAACCTACGCCGAGGCGGCTTCCTTGCCGCGCCACCCGATGGTGGTGGAGTCGACCGACCCAAAAAAAACTGCAGAGGAGACGATCGCAGCGATTAAAGGGAAGGTCGACGTCATCACCCTCGGGATAGGAGTCAACGCGGTTAGGAAGCTGCGCAACCAAAAGGTGCTGCTCTCTTGCGACACCAGCGAGGGCAGGGAGGTGTTCAAGAGGGAGTTGTCGGGGGCCGGTGGCCTCTTTACAGTCACCGAGCCAGCCGACAAGCGCCCCCTGATTCGTCTCGCTGGGGTCGCGAGAGACATCCCCGACGAGCAGGTGATGGCCGCCATCGAGTCCCAGAACAGGGACTTGATGGCGGGCATCGCCCTCAAAAAAGAGGACGCCCGGGTCCTGAGACGCACAAATGGCAGAAATAAGGCACTCTGCAACATCATTTTAGAGGTGACCCCCGAAATCTGGCGGCGCGTGGAGGGAGCGAGGATGAGAATAGGATACCAGGTCGTGCTGGCGGTGGACCAGTCCCCATTGGTACAGTGTTACCGCTGCATGGGCTACGGGCACACGGCGCGAATTTGTCGCGCCGAAGCCAGGTGTGGCCAGTGCAGCGGGGAGCACCAGACCAGGGACTGTCCCCCGTCGGCGCGGGCTGAGGAGCCGCGGTGCTGCCACTGCGCCAAGGCACCAGGAGTGGAATCCTCGCACCCTGCATACGCCGCCGATTGCCCTGAACGCATCCGTTGCGATACTATAGCGCGGCAGGCCATCAAATACTGCTGATACGGGCACCTTGGCCACACCACAGTCTCAAGGCGCACCGGGTGTTGGGGTGGCCGACAATGACCGAGACCCCGTGGGGCGGCAGCGGGGAGCGCGGCGGGGCACAATACGGCTGATGCAAATCAACATCGGCCGTTGCCGCGCCGCGTTCCACGAGGCCGTCCAAGTGGCCGTCGAGGGTGGCTACTCGGCCGTACTGATCCAGGAACCATACACTGGGTCGGTGGGCCGAGTGGACACCCGGTATACTTGTATACAAAAGACGGCCACCGCGGACAAACCGGTCAAGTCGGCCATCCTAATAATCAACCCGGCCCTCTCTGTCGTCCAGGACGCCACCACAATCACGGAGAACGTCGTGGCGGTGGTGGTGGAATGGCAACGGCAGAAGATCGGCCTGGTCTCGGTGTACCTTGAGGGAGATAAAGACCTCAACCCCTATCTACGCGACATCCAGGCCTTCATGGACCGCATGGGCACCAGCGCAGTCCTTCTCGGCGGGGATATCAACTCCAAAAGCCTCTGGTGGGGCTGCGAGCGCGAGGACCAGAGGGGAACTCTGTTCTCCGAGTTCGCAGCCCAGGTGGATCTGCAGGTTCTCAACGAGGGGAGAGCGCCGACGTTCTACATCTGGCGGGGGGATAAGCTGTTTACCAGCATTGTAGACGTAACCCTCGCCACGTCGGCGCTCTTACACCGAGTGAGTGGCTGGAGAGTCCGTCCGGACCTCGTCCCCTCCGCTCCCGATCATCGGGCGATCACGCTCGAGGTGGGGGCGGGGCCCGAGACGGAACCAGCCAAACCTAGCGGATCCACCAGGCGATACCACGCCGGGAGGGCTGACTGGGATACTTTTCGGGCCTCGTTCGTCGACCGTCTAGGGGACTGGACGGTCGACGAAATCAAGGCTATCGAGACGCCTAGCGGTCTTGAGGAGGCCATTGGAAGGTACACTGCGGCGATCCATGGGGCGTGCGAGGATTCGATCCCTCTGCTGGCTCCGCCAAAGGCACCTAAACGGGTGATTTGGTGGAGCCCTGAGCTTCAGGCCAAAAAGCGGAAGCTCATAACGCTGAGGGGTCGAATCCGGCACGCAAATCGCCGCAGGAAGGATATGGTGGTTGCGGAGTATCTGGTGGCCAAGGAAGACTACAAGGCCGCCATTGAGGCGGCCAAGACCGCCAGCTGGGTAGAATTCTGCACAAAGCAGGAGCATGAGAGCGTGTGGGACGGCATATACAGGGTGCTAAGATGCGCCGCTCGTCGGAAGGAGGACACCCTCCTCAGCGGCGCGGATGGACGCACCCTGGACGCCGAAGGTTCCACAGCTCTCATAGCGGACACATTCTACCCGGCTGACGATCTTCAAATTGAGTCCGACACTCATGCCCGTGTCAGACAGGCCGTTGCCCGCATGGAGGATGAAGCCAGTACCAAGCCGCGGGAGTTTATTCCCTTCTCCCAACACGAGCTCTCGGGCGTCTTGAAGGGCATTCACCCCAAAAAGGCGCCCGGGGGGGACGGCCTCACGGCCGACATCTGCAGTGCGGCCATCCGGGCAAGAAATGATGTATTTGTTGCCCTGATGAACGCCTGCCTATCTCTAGGATACTTCCCCAAGGATTGGAAGGCCGCTGTAGTCAAAATCCTGCCTAAGCCCAACAGAGATGACTACACGCGGCCTAAGTCATACAGGCCAATTGGGCTCCTGTCCGTCCTGGGGAAGATCCTGGAGAAGATGATGGCCGGGAGGCTGCTCTGGCAGCTCGGGGTGGGCGGAGGACTGAGCCCGCGCCAATATGGCTTTATGCCGCAACGCAGCACGGAGGATGCCTTGTATGACGCTGTACAGCTCATCAGAGATCACGTCGGGCAAAAACGCATTGTCGGAGTAGTCTCCCTCGATATCGAGGGGGCTTTCGACAATGCGTGGTGGCCGGGAATAAAACACCAGATCCTGGCCACAGGATGCGACCAGTCTGTCTACCGACTTCTGTGCAGCTACCTGAGCGAAAGACAGGTCACAGTCAGGTACGCTGGAGCACAAGTAGACAGACCTACTTCTAAAGGTTGCATCCAAGGCTCGACGTGCGGTCCCCTGCTGTGGAACCTGTTACTCGACCCTTTGCTCCGGCGAGGTGGGGACCTCGAAGCTCACCTGCAGGCGTTCGCGGACGATATTTTAATTATCGCCGCGGGGCAGAATGCGGGTGAGCTTGGAAGGATCCTGAACACCGCGCTGGAAGCCGTGTCAGAGTGGGGAGAGGCGGCTAAGATGAGGTTCGCCGCTCGGAAGACCCAAGCTATGGTGGTCACCAGGAAGCGCGATGTAATCCCACCCAAACTGAGTCTTGGAGGGGAGGACATCGCGTTCTCGGACGAGATCACCGTACTGGGTCTAACGATCGACAAGAACCTCAATTTTCATAGCCACCTCAACAGGGTCTGCGGCAAAGCCATGGCTAGGTTCCAGATGGTGTCTAGAGCGGCCAGGGCGACTTGGGGCTTAAATGCCGATATCGTCCGGCTGCTCTACACTACCGTCATAGAGCCGACCATCCTCTATGCGGCCAACGTCTGGGCACCTGTCGCGCAGCGCGCGGGCGTCAGGGCCGTACTCGACAGAGTGACCAGGGCCTTTGCGATCCGCATTGCGAAGGCCCATCGCACCACCTCCCTCACAGCAGCCGTCCTACTGGCGAGGATCCTTCCCCTCGACTTAAGGGCCGAGGAGGCCCTTCAACTCTACGAGTTGAAAAGGGGGAGGCCCCTCGCCTCGCTCCCGGGCCGGGACGTCGAGAGCCGCCGCAGCCCGTTCACGCTGGCACACCCCGCTCGCAGGACTCCGGTCGAATTCGAGGAGGTGGCCAGCGTGGAGGAGCTCAGCAAGGTGCCCGACGACTGGCCCCGGGCCTACACGGACGGCAGCAAGATCGAGGGTAAGGTGGGGGGAGCGGTCACTCTGTGGAGAGGCGGCGCTGAAGTCCGCACCAGGGGGTTCAGGCTCGAGGGATTCGCCTCCGTCTTCCAAGCGGAGATGGTGGCGATTTCCAAGGCTCTCGACCTCGTTGCCGGGGGACCCGTTCCCATCAGGGCGAGTATCCTGAGCGACTCCAGATCTGCTCTGGAGTTGCTCAGGAGCACCTCGCCCACACACCCGCTGGCCGTGAAGATCCACGGCCAGCTGGCGGACATAGAGCAAAACGGGGGCCTGATCCGGTTCTACTGGATCAAGGCCCACGTCGGGATCCCCGGCAACGAACGAGCGGACGAGTTGGCCAAGAGGGCGGCGTTGTCCCGCAAAGACGCGGCAGCCTACGACCTGTATCCCGTCTCACACGCAAAACTGCAGGTGAGACGGGAGACGGTGGCAAAGTGGCAGACCAGATATAGTGAGTCTGCCACAGGCCGCGTCACCTCACTGTTCTTCCCGGACGTGGCATCGGCCCACAAAGTCCTTGGCAAATTCACCATGTGCAATGCCAAGGCGCAGCTCCTGACGGGGCACGGCGGCTTTCGAGCGTACCTCCACAGGTTCAAGCTCGCGGGGAGTCCGTCCTGCATCTGTGATGACGTGACTCCCGAAACGCTGGAGCACCTGCTGGAGGAGTGCCCCCGTTTCGGAGCTGCAAGGGCCGATTGCGAGATACTCCTGGGAGAGGCGGTGAGGTGCGAGGCATTCGCCGCCTTTATGGCCGACTCCTAGAGTCGAGACGCCTTCCTCGCCTTCGCCCTGGGCGTGACGCGCGCGGCCTCAAAGGCGAACGGGAGCCGGGTTTAACCCGGGCGACCCAAATACCATCTTATACAAGTTGTACAAATTTAAATTGGTCGAGCGAGAGGGGATGATTGCTATAGTAAGACTTTAAGTTGCCAATCATTATAGGACCCCGGCGCCTTGCTTGTGACTACTCGATGGAGTAGACAGAGATAAGGCGCCGGGGATCACAACTAATTCTAAGTAGATGACAAATTGGCAATTTTATTATATGCTATTTTAATTCAATATACAAAATAATATTCTATCCAAATTTTATGACATGGTATTTTATTGTAATTTAATTTAATTCTAGTTCCAACGCTTTTATTCTAAGTAATCTTAAGTTTTAATTTTACTGACATTATTCTGTACAGCCCCGGCGCCTTGCTTGTGACTACTCAATGGAGTAAACAGAGATAAGGCGCCGGGGAGCACACTCAATTATAATTATACCAGAATGCAACGCAATGTTATTCAAAATGTAATTTAACATTAATGTAAATTAATTTCAATTTCGGAGGGGCGGCGCTTCCTTGCCTCGTCGTATGGGCGATGGGGCGAGTGGCGCCGCCGGGGAGCCAATCTGGCTCCCCACCAGTAGAGCCTCTTCGGGGGCGAGCTCTTGCCGGGTCACAGTGAATTAACCTCTGGCCTATCCTGTGGCCCGGTAGAGTAGCGGAGGAACACCGCGGGGTTTTAGGGGGTAGTCCAGCACTGAGCAGGCGGCTCGATAGTGCTGGGAGTCCACCACAAAGCTGCTCTGTTGTCCCCCGACAATAGAGCGGCGAAGTGCGCAAATGCATTTCCCCGCGTCAAAAAAAAAAAAAAAAAAACCTAACCTAACCTAACCTAACCTAACCTAACCTGGGGCAGCCCCCAAAGTGTTTTCAGGTACGTCCTCGTTCGTCTGCCCTGGACCCATCCCACTTGGTGCGCGGTAACGCAGTGGCCAGTGGGTGGTGACCAAATCCTGGAAACCATACTTTGGGCGATCGTGAGTTCTTTGAGTGTTTTATCTGCGATCGAGTAGTGCGACAATGTCGAGTCCTGTGCGGGACGCCTCCGGGCGTGTCGTTTCTCCAACGGCCCTTCTCAGGGCCAACCCGGACTTGCGGGACGCCCCCGGGCGTGTCGTGTCCGAAACGGCCCTTCTCAGGGCCAACCCGGACTTGCGGGACGCCTCCGGGCGTGTCGTGTCCGAAACGGCCCTTCTCAGGGCCAACCCCAACCCACCTCCCGACGACGCTGAGGCGTCTGAAGCTAGCTGCGTACCATCTGCGGCCAGCCTAGTGGACGCGGTGGACGGGTCTGGTAATGCCCTTTTCAGGGCAGCATCGGACGGAGTCGAGGACGAGAGGTCGGCAACTCCATCTCCTGCCCTGAAGGAGGTAAGAATCCGACTACCTGGGTGCGATCTGTCGCCTCGAGTCACGAGGAGTGCCCTGCAGCTCTCGGAGTCTGACAGCAGCACGGGCACTCTCATGGAGGTGAGCTCGCGCTCTGTGTCCCCCTCGCCCTCACCTACGCGATTCTCGATCGTTGTATCGAAAAATGCACGCCTAAGGTAGACTTTTAACAGGAAGATTGTATGAGCCGAGAAAATAATATCAACGTAACCCTGCAAGAAGGGTGTCAATCGACGCGGGGGAGGCCCACGAAACGATCGGTGGTGGTAGTTCTGCTGTCCGACGGAAACAGAAAAAACTATTGCAAAAAAACGTGTAAAAATTTAATTTGGACAAAAAATTTAACTGTTTTATTTATTTTTTCGAAAACTATGAAATATAATTTAATTTTGATTTCAGATCCAGGGAGCTGATGCCGGGGCGCTTTTAATGAGGTGCGACACACGGGTGTGGGCAAGTAATTAAGAAAAAATTTTTCGGTGTTGTATCGAAAAATGCACGCCTAAGGTAGACTTTTAACAGGAAGATTGTATGAGCCGAGAAAATAATATCAACGTAACCCTGCAAGAAGGGTGTCAATCGACGCGGGGGAGGCCCACGAAACGATCGGTGGTGGTAGTTCTGCTGTCCGACGGAAACAGAAAAAACTATTGCAAAAAAACGTGTAAAAATTTAATTTGGACAAAAAATTTAACTGTTTTATTTATTTTTTCGAAAACTATGAAATATAATTTAATTTTGATTTCAGATCCAGGGAGCTGATGCCGGGGCGCTTTTAATGAGGTGCGACACACGGGTGTGGGCAAGTAATTAAGAAAAAATTTTTCGGTGTTGTATCGAAAAATGCACGCCTAAGGTAGACTTTTAACAGGAAGATTGTATGAGCCGAGAAAATAATATCAACGTAACCCTGCAAGAAGGGTGTCAATCGACGCGGGGGAGGCCCACGAAACGATCGGTGGTGGTAGTTCTGCTGTCCGACGGAAACAGAAAAAACTATTGCAAAAAAACGTGTAAAAATTTAATTTGGACAAAAAATTTAACTGTTTTATTTATTTTTTCGAAAACTATGAAATATAATTTAATTTTGATTTCAGATCCAGGGAGCTGATGCCGGGGCGCTTTTAATGAGGTGCGACACACGGGTGTGGGCAAGTAATTAAGAAAAAATTTTTCGGTGTTGTATCGAAAAATGCACGCCTAAGGTAGACTTTTAACAGGAAGATTGTATGAGCCGAGAAAATAATATCAACGTAACCCTGCAAGAAGGGTGTCAATCGACGCGGGGGAGGCCCACGAAACGATCGGTGGTGGTAGTTCTGCTGTCCGACGGAAACAGAAAAAACTATTGCAAAAAAACGTGTAAAAATTTAATTTGGACAAAAAATTTAACTGTTTTATTTATTTTTTCGAAAACTATGAAATATAATTTAATTTTGATTTTTGGCCCAGCGCGCGGGCGTCAGGGCCGTACTCGACAGAGTGACCAGGGCCTTTGCGATCCGCATTGCGAAGGCCCATCGCACCACCTCCCTCACAGCAGCCGTCCTACTGGCGAGGATCCTTCCCCTCGACTTAAGGGCCGAGGAGGCCCTTCAACTCTACGAGTTGAAAAGGGGGAGGCCCCTCGCCTCGCTCCCGGGCCGGGACGTCGAGAGCCGCTGCAGCCCGTTCACGCTGGCACACCCCGCTCGCAGGACTCCGGTCGAATTCGAGGAGGTGGCCAGCGTGGAGGAGCTCAGCAAGGTGCCCGACGACTGGCCCCGGGCCTACACGGACGGCAGCAAGATCGAGGGTAAGGTGGGGGGAGCGGTCACTCTGTGGAGAGACGGCGCTGAAGTCCGCACCAGGGGGTTCAGGCTCGAGGGATTCGCCTCCGTCTTCCAAGCGGAGATGGTGGCGATTTCCAAGGCTCTCGACCTCGTTGCCGGGGGACCCGTTCCCATCAGGGCGAGTATCCTGAGCGACTCCAGATCTGCTCTGGAGTTGCTCAGGAGCACCTCGCCCACACACCCGCTGGCCGTGAAGATCCACGGCCAGCTGGCGAACATAGAAAAAAACGGGGGCCTGATCCGGTTCTACTGGATCAAGGCCCACGTCGGGATCCCCGGCAACGAACGAGCGGATGAGTTGGCCAAGAGGGCGGCGTTGTCCCGCAAAGACGCGGCAGCCTACGACCTGTATCCCGTCTCACACGCAAAACTGCAGGTGAGACGGGAGACGGTGGCAAAGTGGCAGACCAGATACAGTGAGTCTGCCACAGGCCGCGTCACCTCACTGTTCTTCCCGGACGTGGCATCGGCCCACAAAGTCCTTGGCAAATTCACAATGTGCAATGCCAAGGCGCAGCTCCTGACGGGGCACGGCGGCTTTCGAGCGTACCTCCACAGGTTCAAGCTCGCGGGGAGTCCGTCCTGCATCTGTGATGACGAGACTCCCGAAACGCTGGAGCACCTGCTGGAGGAGTGCCCCCGTTTCGGAGCTGCAAGGGCCGATTGCGAGATACTCCTGGGAGAGGCGGTGAGGTGCGAGGCATTCGCCGCCTTTATGGCCAACTCCAAGAGTCGAGAAGCCTTCCTCGCCTTCGCCCTGGGCGTGACGCGCGCGGCCTCAAAGGCGAATGGGAGCCGGGTCTAACTCGGGCGACCCAAATACCGTTGCATACAAATCGTACAAATTTAATTTGGCCGAGCGAGATTGGTAGATTTAAGCTGAATGGCAGCTTATGGGACCCCGGCGCCTTGCTTGTGACTACTCGAGGGAGTAGACAGAGATAAGGCGCCGGGGAACACACCTTCTGTTAACAACAGGATAATCTGGCATTTTTATTATATTTTATTAACTCAATGTAATTCTAATTTTAACTATAAGACATTGAATGTAATGATATTTTATTGTAATTTATTGTATTTTTTTTGTAATTTTAATTCTATACAATTTGATATTTAACATAGACAAAAGGTAACCTTAGGTCTTATATAATGTGAATGGGTTTTGCAAAAAAAAAAAAAAATCGATCAATGGGAAAAAAAAAAAAAAAAAAAAAAAAAAAAACACATGACGACCAAAAGACAAAGAAGACACGAGGACGATAAAAAGAGAAGACACCCTGTACACGACAATAAACCCATTAGAATAAGAGAAATTTATTTTATAGCAAAAAGTATGTACCATTATTAAATTTAAAATATATTTCAATAAAAGACTAAAGGATGCCACATAATCAATAGTGGCAGTATACCTTAAAAAAAAAAAAAAAAAAAAAAAAAAAAAACCTAACCTAACCTGGGGCAGCCCCCAAAGTGTTTTCAGGTACGTCCTCGTTCGTCTGCCCTGGACCCATCCCACTTGGTGCGCGGTAACGCAGTGGCCAGTGGGTGGTGACCAAATCTTGGAAACAATACTTTGGGCGATCGTGAGTACTTTGAGTGTGATTTCTTGCGATCAAGTAGTGAAAATGTCCAATGTTTTGCGGGACGCCTCCGGGCGTAACGTGTCCCAAACGGCCCTTCTCAGGGCCAACCCTGACCCCCCACCCGACGACGCTGAGGCGTCGGAGGCTGGCTGCGTACCATCTGCGGCCAACCTGGCGGATGTGGGTGTGGTTGTGGAGCTGTCGGACGGGTCCGGTACCGCCCTTTTCAGGGCGGCATCATCGGACGGTGTGTCCGGCACTGCCTCTCAGGCTGTGTCGGACGGTGTGGAGAGGCCCGGAACACCGGTGCTGAAGGAGGCGAGGGTTTTGCTGCCGCGGTGCGACCTATCACCTCGGCTTACGAGGAGTGTCCTGCAGCTGTCGGAGTCCGACAGCAGCACGGGCACCCTCATGGAGGTGAGCTCGCGCTCCGTCTCCCCCTCGCCCTCACCTACGCGATTCTGGCGTAAGCGGTTGAATCCTGAGTCTGATGGTGAGAGCGAGGGCTCAGTGGACCGGTCCAAGAGGCCGAGCGCGAGCAAGCGAGGTCGCGGCCGTCCCCCGAGTACGGGCCAATACGTCGGCCTCGCTAAGGCGAAGGCCGACCTCAGAGAGGCAAAGGAGAGAGAGCTGGAGCTCCAAGCGGAGGAGGAGCTGGCGGAAGAGCTCCGGCGACGGGAGGCGAGAAGAGTCTCCTTTATAAAGAAGACCCTTTCCTCGCCAGCGTCGACGCCTGCAGCATCACCGTCGCCTGCTCATGACCTTAGGGCTGAGCAGCTGACCAGCTCAATCGAGGCGGCAGTGGAGACGGTTCGGTCGATTGCCCAGAAGTCGTCGCGACTGAAGGGCCAATCTGTGCAGGGCCTGAGGGCTGCAGCGAGCTCCATCTTGGAGAACGTGCGTGAGCTCAGGGCCCGCACGGAGTCCGACGAAGTCGTCCGTCTCCAGGGCGAGCTCAGAGCTCTGAGAGCGGAGATGGAGGGTATGAAGAAGCTGCAGGCGAGTGCCGCCCCAACCATGACACGGGAGGAAATAATGTTCATGGTTGACGCGCGCCTCGACGGGATCGCGGACCGCCTGCTGCCGGAGCCACGGCTGCGCCCACCGCTGGCCGCCGACGCGCGAAGCGCTGCCCGCTCCACCCACCCCTCCGTCTCCCCCGAAGTAGCCCCCGTTGCCGCCTCCGCTGCTGGGCCTCCTGCCCGCTCCGCGGCAGCTCCAGCTCCTTCTCACTCTTCCGCGCCCCCGGCTCACGCCAACGGCGCTAGTGAGAAGGAAGAGGGGAGTAAGAGGAAGAGGCGGAAGAAGAAAAGCGCTGCGGCGCTGGAGGCGCAAGCTTCGAGCCAGGTGGGCCCTTCCACATCCGCCCCTGCCCCTGCCCCTCCTCGGAGCACCAGACAGGCTTGGAGCACGGTGGCCGGTCGGCCCAAAACGAAGACACCAGCGCCAACCAAGGCGACGCCAGCACCTCCTCAGACTGGAAAGAAGAGGGGGCCTAAACTCCGCGCTCCCCGCACTGCTGCAGTGGTCCTCACACTGCAGCAGGAGGCGAAAGAGAAGGGGGCCACCTACGCGGCGGTCCTGGCCGAAGCCGAAAGGTCAATTGACCTTAAAGGCCTCGGCATAGACGGTCTGCGGTTCCGGACCGCGGCGACGGGCGGCAGGGTGTTGGAGGTGGCTGGTGTCGACCGAAGCCAAAAGGCTGATGCTCTCGCGAAGAGGCTCAGGGAGACCCTTGGGGAGGAAGTCCGCGTTGCCAGGCCGGAGAAGTGCATTGAGATGCGCATTACCGGCCTGAGCGACGCGGCTACGCCGGAAAGGGTGTCTGCGATGGTGGCTGAGGTTGGTGGGTGCGCCGTCACCAACGTAAAGGTGGGAGACATCTACCGCCCACCTGGACGCGAGGAGGGGGCTGCGTGGGTGAGCTGCCCGATCGCGGCGGCAGGGAGGGTGACGGATGGCCGGCGCCTAACTATTGGTTGGACGCAGGTCCGAGCCACCCTCCTGAAGCCCAGGCCGCAGCGGTGCTTCCGCTGCCTGGAGCCGGGCCATGTGGGTGCGAAGTGCACAGTGGCTGCGGATCGCAGCGGATTATGCTTCCGCTGCGGCCAGCCTGGCCACAAATCCGCAGGCTGCTCTGCCGAGCCCCACTGCCCGGCGTGTGCGGCAAAAGGTGCGCCCGCTGCCCACCCTCTGGGCGCCAAGAAATGCCCAGCGGGATCCCAACAAAGGGGGGCCCGAGGCCGTCGTGACGGAAAAGCCAGCGGTGGGGCCAAGGGCCCGCCGCCGGCAGCGCCAGCACCGGTGCCAGAGGAGGAGATGGACACCGCCCAAGTGTAAATGGCCAACATCTCCATACTGCAGGCCAACGCCAACCACTGTGCCGCGGCGCAGGATCTACTGATCCAGACTGCGGCGCAGTGGCAGGCGACCTTGGCCGTTGTCGCTGAACCGTATTGCGTTCGCGCCCGGGACGACTGGGCAGGCGATCGCGACGGTTCGGTGGCAATTGTCTCCCAGCGTGGCGCACTAGGCGACAGGGTGTCTCGAGGACACGGTTGCGTGCTTGCCGTGCTGGGAGACATTGCAGTGTGTGGGGTGTACTTTTCGCCCAACAGAAGCCTCGCCGACTTTGAGCAGTGGCTCGTCGAGGTCGGGGCAATGTTGGCCGATGTGCACCCCACCCCCGTGATCGTTGCCGGAGATTTCAACGCGAAATCCCGTGCGTGGGGGAATCCGGCAACTGATGCGCGGGGGGAGGTTTTGGAGGAGTGGGCGGTGTCCACTGGGCTGGTGCTGCTCAACCAGGGGGCGGTCCAGACATGCGTGCGGAGTCAGGGCGGATCCGTAGTTGATCTGCCTTCGCCAGTCCCGCTCTGGCCAACCGCGCGCGTGGCTGGAGAGTGGTCGAAGGGGTCGAGACCTTGTCGGACCATAGATACATATGGTTCGATATCGTCTCGGCTCCCGCCGGTGTTTGGTTAGGTTAGGTTAGGTTAGGTTAGGTTAGGTTAGGTTAGGTTAGGTTAGGTTAGGTTAGGTTAGGTTAGGTTAGGTTAGGTTAGGTTAGGTTAGGTTTCCGTGTGGAGTTTCTGGGTCTCCCATCGGACGCGTCCCCCGGGTGGCGGATAGGGGCACGCCCCCCCAGATATGGGGGGGTACCGGCTTCGGCCGGCGCGGACCAAAACCAGGGGAGGAGGATATCCAGTGGCAGTCTCCTGCTGGATGCCCGGCGGGGTCCAATTTGGGCTCCGCACTTGGCGGCGGGCTCGGTATATGCGCTTGCGCAGCTGCGGGGCCGTCGGCAAACCCGGAATCCCACACTGAGTGGGACTGGGGGCTTTCGGGCTGCGAGGAGACAACCTCTATAAAAAACCTCAATCCCAAGTTTTGACGCCCGACGAAGGGATGCATGGCTGGTGTGTGACCAGTCGCGAGGGCGTCCTTATCCGTCCGCCATCGAGCGGGCGTGTCGTGACGGGTTTGCACTCCACCCTAAGGAGTGCAACAAAGCAAATGGAAAGTACAGAAAACGAATCTACTTCCCGGGTGGGTCCCCGAAAGGGGGAAGCCCACCTCTCCGCTTCGGCCGAGAGCTGCCTCGCTGTATACGGGAGAGGCAACAGATGCTTTGAGGATGGGCAGACCGCTCGTCCTGACACCGACGACCTACGCAAAACTCTTAACACGGACTCCGATGCAAGCGATCGGAATATGACGACGGAAGAGAGGCTCGGGACTCCACCCCCTGTCCTGAAGGAGGTGTCGATTCGCCTGCCCCGTTGCGATTTGGCACCTGAAGAAGGAAGGCGGGTTACGAGGAGTTCCCTGCACCCCAACGACATTGGCAAGAAAACGGACAAGCCGCTACGAGACGCCTCCGGGCGTTTCGTTTCCCAAACGGCCCTTCTCAGGGCCAACCCTGAGGACGCCGAGGCGTCAGAGGCTAGCCGCGCACCATCTGCGGCCAGCCTGGTGGATGTGGACCTGTCGGACACCGACGGTAACGCCTCTGTGGCGGAGCCATCGGGCCGACGGGCCAACAAGCGGGCCTTCTTGAGGCAGAGTTCGGAGGGCTCCTCCGACTCGGCCAAAAGTGGGCCCAGAAAAAAAGGAAGGACGAAAAAGTCGTCAACCCCCGCCGCGATCAGCTCAGGCCACGACGTGGGTCTGAAGGAGGCCCAGCGCCATCTCGAGGCGGCCAACAGGGCGCAGCTCGAGATGGAGCTCGAAGAGCGGGTCGCCGCCGAGGAGGAGCAGGCGCGCGTCCGTAGGGCCAAGGCGGGCTACGGGGCGTCGAGCGTACTATACGCTGACTACTCCTTGGCGGAGCTAGAGGAGATGGCCAAGGAGGACCAAGAGGAGATTGTTAGGGTCGCCTCGAGGTCCTCCAATCTGAAGGGCACGTTCCAAAAGTCCCTCAAATGCCGGGCCGCCAGCATGCGCGACATTATATGCGAGCTGGCGCGCCGCACGACTACGGACGAGGTGGGGCAGCTGCAGACGAGGGTCGATCGCCTGCAAAAGGAGGTCAGCGAGCTTCACAAGAAGCTCGCTGAAGCTACGGCGCAACCGGTTCAGGCCTCGCCGGCAGCGCCGGCGGTGGACCTCTCCTCCTCTCATCTTGAGGATATCATCCGCAAGGTGGTGATGGAGGAGAGGGCCTTCACCAGAGCCTGCATAGCCGGCATTGAGGACAGGCTCCTGCCTGAGAAGCGTGTCCGGCCTCCACTTGCAGCGGACAAGTCTGCGCCTGCCCCGTCTCCAGCCCCAGCCTCGATGGCCCCTCCCCCGACCCCGAAGCCCTCAAAGGGCAAGGGCAAGGGTAAAAAGTCGCCAGCGGCCCCTCCGGCACCAGCGGCGGAACGGGGGACTAAACCGGCGGCTGCAGCGGCGGCTCCAAGCTCCCCGAGGGACGACGCCCTCCTACCCTCCACCACCCCGTCCAACGAGTCGTGGGCTGAGGTGGTTAGGAGGAAGAAGAGAGGCGCCAAAAAGGCGGTGTCGGCCGTCGCCCCCCCTGCCAATGCCCCTCCCGGCCCGTCAAAATCGACGGGCAAGGGACAGGGGAAAGGGAGGGGCCAGAAATCGGCCCCCAAGCCAGCAGGGAGGAAACTCGTTCCTCCCAAAACCGCGGCCGTCGTAGTGACGCTCACTGCGGAGGCCGCGGAGAAGGGCGAGACGTACGAGTCCGTTTTGAAACGGGCTCGTACCAACGTCGACCCTGCTGCGCTGGGGATTGGGCCGGTGACGTGCCGCCTGACCCAAACCGGGGCTCGACTCTTCGAGTTTCCGGGGGCCAACCGCGACGAGAACGCTGGCCTCTTCGCAACAAAGTTGCAAGAGGTCATAGCGGACGTGGCCAAGGTTGTCAGGCCGGCGAAGACGGCGTCCTTGGAGGTGACCGGCCTCGATGACTCGGTCACCAAAGAGGAGGTCGTGGCGGCGGTCGCAGCTGCAGGAGGCTGCGAGGTGGCGGCGGTATTGGGCCGGGTCATCAGACCCGGCCGCGGCGGACTGGGCGCTATTCGTGTGGAGTGCCCAGTCGCGGCGGCGAAGGCTGTCCTGGCCAAGGGGCGGCTCCCCGTAGGGTTCGGAGCGGCGGCGGTCCGGGCACTTGAAGACGTGCCTTTCCGTTGCTTCAAGTGCCTCGGACTCGGACACACCAGAGCTCTGTGCCCATCCAGTGTGGAGAGGTCAGAGCTCTGCTACCGCTGCGGGGAGGCGGGGCACAAGGCGAAGGCCTGCAGCGTGGCCTCGCCACGCTGCGCTGTCTGCTCCGCCAGTGGCCGCCCGGCTGACCACGTGATGGCGGGGAGGAAATGCAATCCTCCCCCAAAGAAGGGCCGAAAGCAGGTGCCAGTCCGGCCTGCTGCCGCCACCGCCGCCGCTGTTGAGCCCGCCGAGGTTCCGACGTCGCCGGCCGACGATGGAAATGCGATGGACCAGTAATGGGTGAGGTCCATCGCATTTTACAGGCGAACACCAACCACTGCCGAGTGGCTCAGGACCTGCTGGTGCAGGTCATGGCTGAGTGGTTGGTGGACGTGGCGGTTGTCGCCGAGCCGTACTCCGTCCCTGGCCGCTGGCTAGGAGATAGGGACGGCTTGGTGGCGCTTGTGGCGCGGTCTTCCACGGACTCCCCTCCTCTCTCGCTCTTAGAGAGAGGACCGGGATACGTGGCCGCCGCGTGGGGAGAGATAGCCTTTGTGGGCGTATATTTCTCCCCAAACCGCTCACTGTCGGACTTCGAGGATTTCCTCGGAGTCCTCGCCTCTGTCGTCGGCAGGGTTGGGTCGCGTCAGGTCTCCGTTTTAGGAGACCTGAACGCCAAATCGGTGGCGTGGGGCAACCCGGCCACGGACGCGCGCGGGCGGGAGCTGGAGCTGTGGGCTGCCTTCTCCGGTCTCTCCCTACTAAACAGGGGGAGTGTCCACACGTGCGTGCGACGGCGGGGTGGGTCAATCGTGGACCTCACCTTTGCCACGCCCGCACTAGCTGCGCGTGTGGACAACTGGCGGGTGGACATGGTGGAGACTTTCTCCGATCACCGCTACGTGCGGTTTGAGATCTCCACCCAGAGCCCCCAGGGAGTGGGCCCACCGGGCCAATCCCCATTCCCTCGGTGGGCTCTCGTCCACCTGGACAGGAAGGCGGCCAAAGAGGCGGCCTTCGTCCAGGACTGGCTTTCGCCGGCCTTAAATGTCCTGGACGTGGACGCCGCTGCGGCCCAGCTGAGGGGGTCGTTGACCGAGGTGTGCAACTCAAGCATGCCTAGGTCTCATCGACGGCCCCCCCGACGCGCCGTCTATTGGTGGTCGGAGGAGTTGGCGGGCCTCCGGGCCGACTGTGTGGCGGCCCGACGGGAGTATGCCCGAAGCCGGCGGCGGCGAATACGCGACCAGGCCAATGAGGACCGCCTCTACGACCTGTACGTGGAGGCGAAGGCGGCCCTCAGGTCCGCGATATTCGCCGCGCAAGACTCGTCGCGAGACGAGTTGCTGGAGGGTCTCGACAACGACCCTTTCGGGAGGCCATACAAGGCGGCGCGGAACAAACTGCGCCCCTTTGGCCCCCCGCTGTCGGAGACCCTCGAGCCGGCATTGCTGGACGGGGTGGTCCGGTCCCTGTTTCCAAACAGGGCCAACTTCACCCCGCCAGCGATGGATCCTCCCCGGGCCGCCGTTCAGGAGGAGAACGAGGAGGAGGAGGTCCCTCCTCTCACGGAGGCAGAATTCCGCGCGGTGGCGCTTCGCCTCCGCGCGAAGAAGACGGCCCCTGGGCCAGATGGCGTCCCCGCAAGGGTGGTGGCAATAGCCGCCACTCGGATGGTGGGCAGGTTTCGGGATCTCTTCGACGCGTGTCTTGCGTCGGGGAGATTCCCGAAACCATGGAAAGAGGGGCGGCTATGCCTCCTTCGCAAGGAAGGGCGCCCGGCCGATTCCCCCTCGGCCTACCGGCCCATCGTTCTGCTCGATGAGGTCGGTAAGATGTTCGAGGGGGTTATCGCCGCCCGCCTAAACGACCACCTACGGGCGGTCGGGCCGGACCTGTCGGACGCTCAATTCGGTTTCCGGGCCGAGCGTTCGACAGTGGACGCCCTGGCCCTGCTGAAGCGCCAGGTGAAGGAGGCTGTGGACGCCAGGGACGGAGTGTTGGCTGTGTCTTTCGACATAGCCAACGCCTTCAACTCTGTTCCCCACCCCACCATCCTCGAGGCGCTCCGCTTCCACGGAGTGCCTCGGTATTTGCGGGGACTTCTGGCGGACTACTTGGAGGACCGAGTGGTCCTCCTCGTAGATAAGACTGGCCGGCTCCGGCGATACGGCGTCGAATCCGGTGTTCCGCAGGGGTCGGTCCTGGGGCCCCTTCTCTGGAACATCGGGTTCGACTGGCTGTTGCGGGGAGCCCTTCTCCGTGGCACGAGTGTTATTTGCTACGCAGATGACACTCTCCTCACCGCCCGGGGAGGGAGCTTCAGGGAGGCGGCCAGTCTGGCCTCGGCGGGCGGATCCTTAACCACCGGGAGGATCCGCCGCCTAGGGCTGAGGGTGGCGCTGCACAAGACCGAGGCCGTGTTTTTTCACGGTCCTAGGCAGCGCCCCCCGCCTGACGCCCACATTTTTGTGGAGGGCGTCAGGATTGAGGTAAAGGCCCAGATGAAATATCTGGGCCTCACGCTGGACAGCAGGTGGCGCTTCGGTCCGCACTTCAGCGGACTGTCGTCGCGCCTGCTGAAGGCGGCGAGGGCCCTCTCATGGCTCATGCCAAATATGGGAGGGCCGAGCGGGCGATGCCGGCGGCTGTACGCCGGCATTCTTAAGAGCATGGCCCTGTATGGGGCGCCCATCTGGGCGGACTCCCTCCAAAGGAGGGAGAATGCCACCGCCCTCCGGACGCCTCAAAGGGCCATCGCCCAGAGGGTGGCACGAGCCTACCGCTCGGTTGGGTTCGCGGCCGCGTGCGCCCTGGCGGGCACCCCGCCTTGGGAGCTAGAGGCGTGGGTGCTCGCCAGAGTGTACGAATGGACGGCGGGGCGAAAGGCGCTCGGGGAGCACCCCACCCCTGAGGAGCGGGCGGCCGTTCGGCGGGAGGCGAGGGAGGCAATAGTCCATCACTGGACGGCGGACCTCGCCTCCGCAACCTTCGGCCGCCGAACCCTGGACGCGCTCGGGCCGGTCCTGCAAGACTGGCTCGAGCGCACGCACGGTCTCCTCTCTTTCAGACTTGTGCAGGTGCTGTCCGGGCACGGATGCTTCGGATCGTACCTGCACCGGATCGGGAGAGAGGAGAACCCGGGGTGCCACGGCTGCGGCGCGGCGGACGACACGGCGCAGCACACCCTTGAGGTGTGCCCGTCGCTGTCCGAGCGGCGCCGCAGTCTTGTTGCCGTGGTTGGGCCGGACCTCTCGCTTCCCAGCGTGGTAAACGCCATGCTGGGGAGCGAGGAGGCATGGACGGCGGTCGCCTCCTTCTGTGAGGACGTGATGTCACAGAAGGAGGAGGCGGAGCGCGCGCGGGAGAACAATCCTCTCGCGCCACCGCTCCGCCAACGAAGGAGGGGCAGGAGAGGGCGGATACACAACCGCCCCCTCTCGCCCCATGGTGATGAGCAGCGGGCGACAGGCGCGGGGGCGCCCTCGCCCGCATTGCACTGCTCGTCACCGCGCCGTACGGGGACGACCGAGCACTCCCGGTCGTTCCCGGGCCCCTCCCCGTGAGGAGAGGGGCGTGAGGGGCCCACCGTGTTAAGGCGGGCAATTGCCGGCGGGGGACTGGAAGAAATGCCAGATTCCCAGACCCCCGCCACCAAGGCGAAGAGGGAGTGCCGCTGGGTTGTTTAGTGAGTATACCGGGAAACACTTTCCCGGGAGTCCCACATACTCCTTCCGTCCCCCGGCGGAAGGAGATGCGTAACGCATTTTTCCCAGCGTTAAAAAAAAAAAAAAAAAAAAAAAAAAAAGGTTAGGTTAGGTTTCCGTGTGGAGTTTCTGGATCTTCCATCGGACGCGTCCCCCGGGTGGCGGATAGGGGCACGCCCCCCCAGATATGGGGGGGTACCGGCTTCGGCTGGCGCGGACCAAAACCAGGAGGCGGGGACCTGTAGTGGCAGTCTGCTGCTGGAGGTCCGGCGGGGCCCACTGAGGGCTCCGCGACGGCGTGCTCGGTATATGCGCTTGCGCAGCTACCGGGCAGGCTTCGGCCACCGTCGGCATACCGGAATCCCACACTGAGCGGGACTGGGGGCCTTCGGGCTGCGAGGAGACAACCTCTCTAAAAAATCCTCAATCCTCGACGCTGAGGCACGTGGCGTCGGGGTGCTCGCAAGAGCGGCTGGGGAGTGCATCAGTCATTAGCGGCCAAACCTGCAGGCTTAGTGCTGGCCCTGGGTTCTAGCCCCGAAAATAGCACCCACGTCGTGTTGGGAAAGCGGCGTGTGTAAATTCCTAACCCCCATTCAGACGGAGCCGAAACGCTATCAGAACTATTAAAGAAAATATGAAGTCAGTCGATAAAAAAAGATTACCCCAGGAGGGTACCTGCCTAGCAGGAGAATCCCTCCCCGGTGCCACTTCGGTGCCGGGCTGGCCCCCGTACTCTGGGGAGGCCAAAAACGACTTCCTCTCCTTGGGGCCTAGCGCCTCAAGTGAGTTAACACCTGCTGCGGGCAGTTTTGCCGCTTGCGGCGTCACTTGTGACGGCAGAAGCGACGAGGTCGCAGCACCACCGAACCAGCCAAGGGCTGACTACGAGAAGGAGATAGAGAAGGAGAAACAGCTTCTCATTAACAGCTGTTTTGCTGTTCCCGCTGTTGTAGAGCTAGAGAGGATGTCGGAGGCCGACTACGAGTCCGACTGCTCAGCGGCGTCACAGTGGTCGAACAGCTCGGCGAGGAAGAGAAAGCGGGAGAGCACTGTGCCTGCCACGGCCGGCAGGGTATTGAGAAAGGTAAGGGGCAAGCGGCCTCCGCTGGACGAGAGCGTTGACCTAACGCAACCTCCGCCAGCCACACGGTCGTCCCTCGGTCTTCCCACACCAGAAGACCTAGCAGAGGAAATGAGGCGGCAACCAACAGCTGACCTGGGAGCCCAAATAACCGAGAAAATGACAGTGGTGGAGTCAATCGCGGCGAAGTCAACGAACCTCAAAGGGTTCTTTGTGCGGGAGTTGCGTGTCGCGGCGAGAACCGCCAAGGCCGCCATGGAGGAAATGGCACAGCGGACAGGCGGCTCAGAGAGAGTGCAGCAGCTCGAGACCGAGAATGCCTCTCTGCGCTCGCAACTAGCCGCCCTCAAGACGCAGGTGTCCGGCCTTGCTGATGAGGTGCAACGTATCCGTCAGCAAGACGGTGGGACGTCTGTCAACCCGCTGCGCGACGCTGTGGCTCATCAACCCCAGGGTTCCTTTCTGGAACAGGTCGGGGCTATGATTGAAGCGAAACTCGCAGCCTTCAAAGCGGAGATCTTCCCTGACCGGGCCATCCGACCTGCGGTGGGACAGAAGAAGGCAGTTGTAGCCAAAACAGTCGACAGCACACCGCCAGCAATAGCGGCTGCCACCGTGTCAGGCCCCAAGAAGAAACCTGCACGAAAAACGAAGCAGAAAAGGACGGCTGTACAACAGCCCCTCTCAGCGGAGCCCCTGCCTCCGGTGCCCGCGGTCTCCACTGCAGCTGCGAAAACCCCAAAACAGGCGTCGTGGGCTGAGGTGGTAGGCAAGAAGGCAAAGCCCACCAAGGCGTCGACGGGAAAGACGGCGCGTAAGCCTGCCAGCCAGAAGACCAAGCAAAAGCCGCAACCGCCAAAAACACCTAAGTCGGCGGCGGTTATGCTCTCGCTTGACCAAGGCACGGAAGTCACCTTCGCGCAGGTGATGGCAACTGCCAAAGCGAAGGTGAAACTCGCCGAATGCGGCATTTCGGATATTCGACAGCGGAAAGGAAGGAATGGGAGCATACTGCTGGAGGTGACCGGTCCGGAGAGCGTCACCAATGCTGACAAGCTGGCAGGGCGCCTCAAAGAGGCTCTTTCAGACCTGCCCGTCAAAGTTGTACGCCCCACAAAGACAGGAGAAATCCGGGTCATGGACCTTGATGACTCAGTCACACCGGCGGAAGTTGCGCTTGCGATCGCGGCAAAGGGGGGCTGTAGCGCCGCCGACATTAAAGTTGGCCCTATACGCGCAAACGATCGCAGACTGGGCACGGCCTGGGTCCGCTGTCCACTCACGGCGGTAAGAAAGGTGGTGGCGGAACCTCGTCTGCGCATCAGTGACTGGGCGGCTGTTCGTGTGACGTATCTGCCGGAGAAGCCCGCCAGGTGCTACAGGTGCCTTGAGACTGGGCACGTGAGGCATGGGTGCAAGAGCACAGTTGACCGAAGCGACGCCTGTTTCAAATGTGGAGAAGCAGGCCATAAAGCTTCAACGTGCTCGGCCCCGCCCAAGTGTCCGATCTGCGCAGATCGTGGACAGCGCGCGGACCATAAGATGGGGCAGAGTTGTTCCGCCCCTCCTAAAAAAGGGAGTAGAAAAAGAGGAAAGCAGGCCTCTCTTGTTTCAAAACCCGCTGCAGGGGACTCGCCATCGCAGAGTCAGCCGGGCCCTAGCCCGCGGGTGGAGGAAATGGAGGCTTAACATTCAATCCTCCACTCAAGATCCTCCAGGGCAATCTTAACCACTGCCGCGGGGCGCAGGACCTGCTACTGCAGACCCTCGCGGAACACAAGATTGCCTTGGCCGTGGTTGCGGAGCCCTACAGAGTGGCTGCCCATCCCCGCTGGTTCGGTGATGACAGTGGCTCTGTGGCGGTCTATTGGGGAGGAGGATTGGAGGCTCCACCATGCTCCCTGCTGGAGAAGGGGCCCGGCTTTGTAGCTGTGCAGTGGGGACGTGTTGCAGTCGTCGGCTGCTACGTCTCACCCAATGTCGCCCTGGCGGTGTATGAGGGGTACATGGACGAGATCGCAGCGTGTGTCCGCCGCTGTCAGCCCCGCCCGGTTCTCGTCCTTGGCGATTTCAACGCCCACGCGCGGGCATGGGGCGGGCCCCGCGATGAGCCCAGGGGGGAGGCCGTCCTTGAATGGGCGGCGTGCCTGAATCTTGGGCTCTTAAACCAGGGGTCGGCTAGTACCTGTGTGCGATGGCAGGGTGAGTCCATTGTGGACTTATCCTGGGCGTCCCCATCGGCGAGAGCCATGGTGTCTGGCTGGCGGGTTGCTGAGGAGCTGCTCACTTTATCGGACCACTGGCACATCCTCATGGATGTGGAGGTGCGGTCCGGTCGAGAGGCGCGGGGAGAAGGCAATCGACTGAACAGGTGGGCTCTGAGGAAGCTCAACCGGGACCTGCTCATTGCGGCTGCCAACGTCACGGCATGGGCGGAGCCGCCTCCTGTATCCAACCCAGACGAGGAGACAGCATGGTTCCGAGAGAGTATGACTCAGGTCTGCGACACTGCTATGCCCCGTGCCAGGCCGACCGAGCGCACTGCCACATACTGGTGGTCCAGCGAGTTAGCGGACATGCGTGCGTCATGCCTCGCTGCTAGAAGGACCTACTTACGAGCTCGCAGGCGCCGTCAGGCTACCACAGAGGAGCGGTCGGCGGCGTATGTTGTGTATCGGGAAGCTATAAAGGCATTCCAAGCGGCTGTCGCAAACGCAAAGGAACGGGCGTACCACGAACTCGTGGACAGTCTCAACGGGGACCCATGGGGGCGTCCATACAAGATGGTTATGGACAAGCTCAGACCGTGGGTTCCCCCGTTGACCGAGACGCTGGAGCCCGACCTCGCGGAGAGAGTGGTGGACACCCTCTTTCCGCGAGTTGCAGACAGCCCGCCGAGCGTACCATGCACGGCAGCGTCGTCGACACCCTCGCGGTCCGAGGACTTGGACGTCGGAAAGGAGGAGCTGGAGCGAGCTGTGAGACGCCTAGCAGCGCGTAACACTGCCCCAGGCCCCGATGGAATCCCGGGTCGGGCCTGGGTGCTGGCTCTGGGCGTCCTGGGCGAACGATTCCAGCGCCACTTAAGCGACTGTCTGACCGCGGGGGCGCTTCCCCACAGAGTGGAAGCGGGCGCGACTGGTGCTCCTCAGGAAGGAAGGAAGGCCTGCAGACTCGCCATCCGCGTATAGGCCCATCTGTTTGCTCGATGAGGCGGGCAAGCTGCTCGAGCGAGTGCTTGCGGAGCGAATAAACCTCCACTTGTGGAGCGTCGGACCCGATTTATCGGACTGCCAATTTGGCTTTCGGCATGGACGCTCCACGGTGGATGCCATTCTGCGCGTCCGCTCTATTGCGCAAGAGGCGGTGTCACAGGGCAGGGCGGTTCTCGCGATCAGTCTTGACATAGTGAACGCATTCAATTCCTTGCCCTGGAAGGCGATCAGGGAGGCACTTGTCCGCCACCACATGCCCGAGTACCTGCGAGAGGTCGTAGCTGACTACCTGCGTGAGCGGTATGTAGAGTACGTTGGCCGAGATGGTGCTCTGCATCAGAGAGCGATGTACTGCGGGGTCCCACAGGGGTCGGTCCTGGGGCCACTCCTGTGGAACCTCGCATATGACGTGGTGCTACGCATCGCTCTCCCCGTCGGTTCTCACGTGGTCTGCTACGCCGATGATACGTTGGTGCTGGCGGAAGGCGCGAATTTCGAGCGAGCAACATCCATCGCCGAACATGCGGTTGCGTGCGTCGTCCGCAAGATCAGTGCACTGGGCTTGCGGGTGGCGCCGCACAAGACTGAGGCTCTGTGGTTCCACGACCTCCCCAAAGGCGTGGACCCACCAAACTCTACGGTGTGCGTCGGTGACGCCGTTGTCCAGGTGGGGAGGTACCTGAAGTACCTCGGTGTGGTATTAGACGGTCGCTGGGAGTTCGCCGAGCACTTCGAACGCCTGGTCCCCCGGATCGAGAAGGTAGCGGGTGCCTTGCACCGAATCCTGCCTAATCTGGGAGGACCGCGGGAGAGTGTTCGGCGGCTCTACTCGGGGGTCGTGCGGTCCATGGCTTTGTATGGAGCGCCCATCTGGGCGGAGAAACTGGCCAGAAACCGCGCACACAAAGCAAAACTGCTGAGTGTGCAGCGGCGGATGGCCATAAGGGTGGCGCGCGGATACCGCACGATCTCCCACGACGCGGCAGGTCTACTGGCGAGGTTCCCCCCCCTGGACATCTTGGCGTCGATGGACGCGACGGTGTACGCCGAGCTCCATCGCATGCGCGATGACGGGCAGGACATGCCCCCAAGGGCCGCTGCCCTGATGCGGCAGCAGGCGCACGCGGATGCGCTTGAGGAGTGGCAGGAGCGCCTGCAAGAGCCGGCTAGGCAGCGCCAAAGAGTCGTGGGGGCAATACTGCCCGTCTTCGACGGGTGGATGAGCCGAGCGGGCGGTCAAGTCAGCTTCCGGCTGACCCAGGTGCTCACCGGACACGGGTGCTTTAGCGAGTACCTGCACCGAATCGGCAGGGAGAACTCGGCGGCCTGCCACCACTGCGGGTCCGCTGTCGATGACGCCCAGCACACCTTGGAGGTCTGCCCCGCGTGGCAATCGTTGCGGCGTGACCTCGTCGCTGCGATCGGAGCAGACCTCCGGCTGGCCCCCGTGGTGGCGGCAATGCTGCTGGGCAAACCCCAGTGGGACGCGGTGGCCTCCTTCTGCGAGACTGTAATGTCCCAGAAGGAGGTGGCCGAACGAGAGAGGGAGAGGGCCGACCCCGCACGGAGGCGGAGGCTCAGAGGCGTCGCTAACCGGCCTCGCCCTGGCCCCAATGCCCTGTAGTTCTGGGCTTAGAATTAGACTACGGTATCCCCTGCCTGTCGTAGGAGTCGACTAAAAGGGGACCAAGCCCTGTAGCTCCGGGCTTAGAATAGGGCTACGGTATCTCCTGCCTGTCGTAAGAGGCGACTAAAAGGAGGACGGGGGTCGCGGGTGGCGAGAGTGGGGGCTCGGACCACCGTACAAGCGACCCCGAGACGGCGGCGGTGTGTGGTGGCCGCACACTGCCGTTCAAGGAGGGCGTCTCCAGGCTCCGGCCTGTAGAGAGACGGGTGCCGAAAGGCACAGTGCGTGGGGGTTCCGGAGTGTTCAGCGAGATCCCGGGGCCCCCAGCAAACGCACGGCGAGGGCCACCGGGGGGGTTTTAGTGGGTAAAAATCCCACATAACCCGGCTTTCCCCCCAGGAAGTCGGGTATCTTTTGAAGATTTCCCCCCCGTTAACAAAAAAAAAAAAAAAAAGGTTAGGTTAGGTTAGGTTAGGTTAGGTTAGGTTAGGTTAGGTTAGGTTAGGTTAGGTTTTTTTTTTTTTTTTTTTGACGCGGGGAATGCTTTTGCGCACTTCGCCACCCTGCTGCCGGGGGACAACAGGGCGGCTTCGAGTGAGACTCCCAGCCCGTTAGGGCTGGACTACTCACTAAACCCCGCGGTGTTCCTCCTCTCTCCCTACCGGGTCACAGGATAGGCCATAGGATAAGTCACTGTGACCCGGCAAGGGGGCGTCCCTATGGGGACTCTACTACTGGGGGGCCACATGGGTCCCCCTGCGCTCAAGGCGTCTTCTTGCCCGCGTCACGTCGCTCTCCGCGACTCCTCTGAAAGCAGAGAAGTCGGAGAGCGAGCGCGCGGGCACTCTATGTTTTGCGAGAAGGCACCCCCGGAACACATGGGGGTGCCTTCCAGCTCGCCGCAAATGCAGGCGGGTGGTCCCCCGACCCTCCGCCCGCGGCCACTCTAGTCGGGGGCGCGCGCATACTCCGTGCGACGGCGCCCCCTTATTGGGCGGCGAGGCGGGAGCGTCAGACCTGCACGCTCCCGCTCTCGCAGCTCCTCTCTCTTGGCCGCCATCACCTCGCTAGCAAACGTGGCGACGGCGGCCCAGCTCTCCTGGCTGCCGACCATCTCAGAAATGACGGCCGGCAGCGGCAGGTCGCCCCCCACGGCTCCCACTAGGGCAGCCCGCTCCCCGCTCCAGGCAGCGCACACGGCGAGCGTATGCTCCGCCGTGTCGCGCGCGCCGCTCGCGCAATAGCGGCACTCGGGGCCCGACTCTATACCCACAACTTCCCACAGGTACTTGGCAAAGCAGCCATGGCCTGTGAGAAGCTGCGTCAGGTGATAGGTCGGCGCCCCGTGCCTCCTCTCGATCCACGGCCGCAGAACCGGCCGCACCGCCTCCACGAGCCTCTTGCTCGCGGAAGGCTCCTCCAACCTCACGGCCCACATCCGGAAGAGATCGTCGCGAGCCTCCTGCCTCCAGCAACCGATCTCCGCCGGAGTGGGCCACCCTCCACTGTTCCGCATCAGGGCACTCCTCTCATATACCTGCCCGAGGACTCCCGCCTCGAGGTCCCAGGGTAGACTCGCCGCCAACAAACACGCCGCCTCGTAAGAGACGGTGTGGTACGCTCTTGCAGCCCTCTGCGCTATCACCCGCTGCGGGCGCCGCAGCAGCGTGGTGTTGCTTGCAGAGAGGGCTGCAGCCCATATGGGCGCTCCGTACAGAGCCTTGGAGCGCACCACACTGTCGTAAAGACGGCGGCAAGCGCTCCCTGGGCCGCCGCGGTTAGGCAGCAATCGAGCGAGCCTCCCGGCGTACGACACCAGCTTTGGTGCCAGCCGCCGGAAGTGCTCGCCGAAACTCCATCGGCTGTCGAGGACGAGACCTAGGTATTTCATCGATCCCCCGACAGCGATGGAGGTGCCACCGACGGTGATTTGGGAGTCCCGAGGGGGTCGCATCCGAGGCCTATGGAAATAAAGGGCCTCGGATTTCTCCAAAGCGACCGCGAGCCCGAGTGCCCTGATGCGGCGCACGACCTGCGCTACCCCTGCTGTAGCCAGGACCTTGGCGTCCCGAAACGTGGCGCCCTGCGCGGTGACCAGGGTGTCGTCGGCGTAGCAGAGTACGCCGACTCCTGGGAGAGTCGCACCGCGCAGGACCCAGTCGTAGCCAATGTTCCACAGGAGCGGCCCGAGGACCGACCCCTGTGGAACACCACAACACATGTCCGTGCGGACCACCTCGGACCGAGCCGGGTAACACACGGCCCGGTCTACGAAGTAGTCCGCAAGGACCCGCCTGAGGTACCACGGGACGTTGTGGTACCTCAAGGCCTCCGCTATTGTCTGCCAGGGGAGGGTGTTGAAGGCGTTAGAAATGTCCAACGAGACAGCCAACAACACCTCTCCCCGGCCCGTGACCCTCTCGACGCTGTCTCTGAGACGGGAGATGGCGTCCAACGTCGACCTCCCGCGACGGAAGCCAAACTGGCCGTCGCTTAAGTTGGGCCCCGCCCCCTCCAGATGTCGGACGAGACGCGCCGCGAGCACTCGCTCAAAGAGCTTGCACGCCTCGTCCAGCAGAACGATGGGGCGGTAGGCCGACGGCGACTCCGCCGGGCGCCCGTGCTTCCGAAGCAGCACGAGCTTACCCTCCTTCCACCGTCGCGGGACCCTTCCCGACGCCAGACACTCGGTCATCAGAGACAGCGTCTCCTCCTCGAACGCCGGCATGACCGCGGCAATGACCCGCCCAGGGATTCCGTCCGGGCCCGGGGCGCGGTTCTTCACCCTCATCTTCAAGACCGCTACCCCTAGCTCGGCCTCGGACACGGGCGGGACATCACTGTCCTCCACCGGCGCCGACACCGCCGCCGCCGCCATTCGTGGGGGGGCCCACTCCTCCCTTGCTGGAAAGAGGGAACCCACCACCACGCCGACGAAGGCTGGGTCGAGTGACCGGGTCAGAGGAGGCGCCCAAGGCTTCAGCTTCTCGCTCACTACCTTGTAGGGGCGCCCCCACGGGTCCCGGTTCAAACTCCCCAGCCACTCCCTCCAGGCCTCCTCCTTGGCGGCCCTTATGCCCGCGCTGAGCGCGGCCCGGGCCGCTCGGTAAGCGACGAGCAGCTCCTCTTCCTGGGCGGGGTCCCTGCTCCTACGCCCGCGGCAACGGGTGTACCTGCGTTGGGCTGCGTGGCACGCAGTACGCAGCCCTGCTAGGTGCGGTTGCCACCAGTACACCCTTCTCCGCGGGGGAGCAGGACCTCTGCGCCGCATCGCCGCATCGCAGACGCGAGTGAGCGCTCCAGTTAGGCGCTCCGCCCTCGCGTCTACGTCCAGCGCCTCGTCGCTTGACCTAGCGGCCCAGCGCTCCACGATGGCCGCCTCCTTGGCCACGTCTTTGTCCAGGGTGGCGAGCCGCCACCGTGGACCCTCCCCCGCCAGGGGGCGGCTGAGGTCCGCCGAAACACCGGCGGGTGCCGCGACGATGTCGAACCATATGTATCTATGGTCCGACAAGGTCTCGACCCCCTCGACCACTCTCCAGCCACGCGCGCGGTTGGCCAGAGCGGGACTGGCGAAGGACAGATCAACTACGGATCCGCCCTGACTCCGCACGCATGTCTGGACCGCCCCCTGGTTGAGCAGCACCAGCCCAGTGGACACCGCCCACTCCTCCAAAACCTCCCCCCGCGCATCAGTTGCCGGATTCCCCCAGGCACGGGATTTCGCGTTGAAATCTCCGGCAACGATCACGGGGGTGGGGTGCACATCGGCCAACATTGCCCCGACCTCGACGAGCCACTGCTCAAAGTCGGCGAGGCTTCTGTTGGGCGAAAAGTACACCCCACACACTGCAGTGTCTCCCAGCACGGCAAGCACGCAACCGTGTCCTCGCGACACCCTGTCGCCTAGTGCGCCACGCTGGGAGACAATTGCCACCGAACCGTCGCGATCGCCGGCCCAGTCGGTCCGGGCGCGAACGCAATACGGTTCAGCGACAACGGCCAAGGTCGCCTGCCACTGCACCGCGGTCTGGATCAGTAGATCCTGGGCCGCGGCACAGTGATTTGCGTTGGCCTGCAGTATGGAGATATTGGCCATTTACACTTGGGCGGTGTCCATCTCCTCCTCTGGCACCGGTGCTGGTGCTGCCGGCGGCGGGCCCTTGGCGCCACCGCTGGCTTTTCCGTCGCGACGGCCTCGGCCCCCCCTTTGTCGGGAGCCCACTGGGCACTTCTTGGTGCCCAGAGGGTGGGCAGCGGGCATACCTTTTGCTGCACACGCCGGGCAGTGGGGCTCCGCAGAGCAGCCTGCAGATATGTGCCCAGGCTGGCCGCAGCGGAAACATAGTCCGCTGCGATCCACAGTCTCTGTGCACTTCGCACCCACGTGGCCCGGCTCCAGGCAGCGGTAGCACCGCTGCGGCCTGGCCTTCAGGAGGGTGGCTCGGACCTGCGTCCAACCAACGGTTAGACGCCGGCCATCCGTCACCCTCCCTGCCGCCGCGATCGGGCAGCTCACCCACGCCGATCCCTCTTCACGCCCAGGTGGGCGGGAGATGGCAGCCACCTTCACGTTGCCGATGGCACACCCTCCTACCTCCGCCACCATCGCGGCCACCCTTTCCGGCGTGGCCGCGTCGCTCAGGCCGGTAATGCGCATCTCAATGCACTTTTCCGGCCTGGCAACGCGGACCTCGTCCCCGAGGGTCTCCCTCAGCCTCGCGGCGAGAGCATCGGCCTTCTGGCCCCTTTCAGGGCCAGCCACCTCCAGTATCTTGCCGCCCGTTGCCGCCGTCCGGAATCGGAGACCCTCGATGCCGAGGCCTTTGAGGTCTATTGACCTTTCGGCCTCGGCCAGGACATCCGCGTAGGTGGCTCCCTTTTCTGCGGCCTCCTGCTGCAGTGTGAGGACCACTGCAGCAGTGCGGGGAGCGCGGAGCTTCGGCGCCCTCTTTTTTCCGGCACCCTGGAGAGGTGGCGGCGTCGCCTTGGTTGGCGCTGGCGTCTGTTTAGGCCGACCAGCCACAACATTCCACGCCTCCTTGGTGCTCCGAGGAGGAGCAGGGGCAGGGGCGAATGTGGAAGCGCCCACCTGGCACGAAGCTTGCGCCTCCAGCGCCGCAGCGCTTTTCTTTTTCCGCCTCTTCTTCTTACCCCCCTCCACCTTCTCACTAGCGCCGTTGGCGTGAGCCGGGGGCGCGGAAGAGTAAGAAGGAGCGAGAGGGAGCTTAGCCGGGCTAGCGCCAGCTGGAGCGGCCGCAGAGCGGACAAGAGGCCCAGCAGTGGAGGTCGCAACAGGGGCTACTTCTTCGGGGGAGACGGAGACGGAGGGGCGGCCGGAGCGGGCAGCGCTTCGCGCGTCAGCGGCCAGCGATGGGCGCAGCCTTGGCTCCGGCAGCAGGCGGTCCGCAATCCCGCTGAGGCGCGCGTCCACCATGAGAAGGATTTCATCCCTCGTCATGGCAGGGGCGGCACTCGCCTGCACCCTTTTCATCCCCTCCATCTCCGCTCTGAGCGCTCTGAGCTCACCCTGGAGGCGTACAACCTCGTCCGTCTCTGTGCGGGCCTTTAGCTCCCGCACATTCTCCAAAATGGAGGTGGCGGCAGCTCTCAGGCCCTGCACCGACTGGCCTTTGAGTCTTGAAGACTTTTGGGCGATATTTCGCACCACCTCCACTGCGGCCTCGATCGAACTGGTCAGCTGCTCAGCCCGAAGGTCGTGAACAGCTGACGACGATGCCGCCAACGATGCCGCCGACGAGAGCGCTGGCGAGGTAATGGGCGTATCCCTCACAAAAGAGAGCCTCCTCTCCTCCCGTCGCCGGAGCTCCTCCGCCAGCTCCTCCTCAGCCTGGAGCTCGAGCTCGCGCTCCTTTGCCTTGACCAGGTCAGCCTTGGCTCTAGCGAGGCCGACGTACTGGCCCGTACTCGGAGGACGGCCGCGACCTCGCTTGCTAGCGCTCGGCCTCTTGCTCCGGTCCACCGAGCCGTCGCTCTCGCCATCCGACTCCGGATTCAGGCGCTTGCGCCAGAATCGCGTAGGTGAGGGCGAGGGGGAGACAGAGCGCGAGCTCACCTCCATGAGGGTGCCCGTGCTGCTGTCAGACTCCGACAGCTGCAGGACACTCCTCGTAATCCGAGGTGATATGTCGCACCGCGGCAGCCGAACCCTCACCTCCTTCAGCACCGGTGTTCCGGGCCTCTCCACACCATCCGACACAGAACGAGAGGCAGTGCCGGACACACCGTCCGATGATGCCGCCCTGAAAAGGGCAGTACCGGACCCGTCCGACAGCTCCGCAACCACGTCCGCCAGGTTGGCCGCAGATGGTTCGCGGCCAGCCTCCGACGCCTTAGCATCGTCGGGTGGGGGGTCGGGCTTGGCCCTGAGAAGGGCCGTTTGGGACTCGACACGCCCGGAGGCATCCCGCAAGTCCGGGTTGGCCCTGAGAAGGGCCTTTTCGGACACGACACGCCCGGAGGCGTCCCGCAAGTCCGGGTTGGCCCTGATAAGGGCCGTTTGGGACAGGTCACGCCCGGAGGCGTCCCGCACAGGATTCGACATAGTCGCACACTCGATCGCAATCAAAAACACTCGAAATAGCTCACGATCACCCCAAAGTATCGTTCGTTGAGATTTGGTCCCACCCACTGGCCACTGCGTTACCGCGCACCAAGTGGGATGGGTTCAGGGCAGACGACGAGAACGTACTCAAGAACACTTTGGGGGCTGCCCCAGGTTAGGTTAGGTTTTTTTTTTTTTTTTTTTTTTTTTTTTGTTGACGCGGGGAAATGCATTTGCGCACTTCGCCACTCTGCTGCCGGGGGACAGCAGAGCGACTTTGTGGTGGACTCCCAGCACTATCGAGCCGCCTGCTCAGTGCTGGACTACCCCCTAAAACCCCGCGGTGTTCCTCCGCTACTCTACCGGGCCACAGGATAGGCCAGAGGTTAAGTCACTGTGACCCGGCAAGAGCTCGCCCCCGAGGGGGCTCTACTGGTGGGGAGCCAGATGTGGCTCCCCGGCGGCGCAAGCGCCACCCCTCCTCTGGGGGGCCATAGTGGCCCCCAACCGCTTCCTCGCGCCGCCCTCCCCCGACCCGTCGCCCATACAACAGGCAAGAGGAGGACGGCGCGACGCTGCGTCGCCCGCCGCTCGCTCTCCAGCACTTCTCTGAAAGCAGAGAAGGTGGAGAGCGAGCGAGCGGGCCCTCTCCTTGCGCGAGAAGGCACCCTCGGAACACACGAGGGTGCCTTCCGGCCCGCCGCAATCGTGGGCGTCGGGTCCCCCGACCCTCCGCCCGCGGCCACTCTTATCCGACTAGTTTGAGGCGCGACTGCGCCCCCCCCTAGCCGGACCTCCTTCGGTTGGTCGCCTGGGTCCCGATTCACAGAGGAATTGGAACCCACGCGACCCCTCGGGCCAGATCATTCGCCGTTAGCCAGCAAGATCCCACAAGGAGAAGTCACTGACTAACGCTCAGGGCGCACCGACCCCACCACTTGCCCTTCCATCTGGTTCACAAGGAATCAGAGGGAACGGAAGCGGAGGGGTACACGTGAAGGTTATCTGGCGTGGCGCCCCAACCGTACGAAAGGTTAGGTTAGGTTAGGTTAGGTTAGGTTAGGTTAGGTTAGGTTAGGTTAGGTTAGGTTAGGTTAGGTTAGGTTAGGTTAGGTTAGGTTAGGTTAGGTTAGGTTTTTTTTTTTTTTTTTTTTTTTTTTTTTTTTTTGACGCGGGGAATGCATTTAAGCACTTCGCCACCCTGCTGCCGGGGGACAGCAGGGCGGCTTCGAGTGAGACTCCCAGCCCGTTAGGGCTGGACTACTCACTAAACCCCGCGGTGTTCCTCCTCTCTCCCTACCGGGTCACAGGATAGGCCATAGGATAAGTCACTGTGACCCGGCAAGGGGGCGTCCCTATGGGGACTCTACTACTGGGGGGCCACATGGGTCCCCCTGCGCTCAAGGCGTCTTCTTGCCCGCGTCACGTCGCTCTCCGCGACTCCTCTGAAAGCAGAGAAGTCGGAGAGCGAGCGCGCGGGCACTCTATGTTTTGCGAGAAGGCACCCCCGGAACACATGGGGGTGCCTTCCAGCTCGCCGCAAATGCAGGCGGGTGGTCCCCCGACCCTCCGCCCGCGGCCACTCTAGTCGGGGGCGCGCGCATACTCCGTGCGACGGCGCCCCCTTATTGGGCGGCGAGGCGGGAGCGTCAGACCTGCACGCTCCCGCTCTCGCAGCTCCTCTCTCTTGGCCGCCATCACCTCGCCAGCGAACGTGGCGACGGCGGCCCAGCTCTCCTGGCTGCCGACCATCTCAGAAATGACGGCCGGCAGCGACAGGTCGCCCCCCACGGCTCCCACTAGGGCAGCCCGCTCCCCGCTCCAGGCAGCGCACACGGCGAGCGTATGCTCCGCCGTGTCGCGCGCGCCGCTCGCGCAATAGCGGCACTCGGGGCCCGACTCTATACCCACAACTTCCCACAGGTACTTGGCAAAGCAGCCATGGCCTGTGAGAAGCTGCGTCAGGTGATAGGTCGGCGCCCCGTGCCTCCTCTCGATCCACGGCCGCAGAACCGGCCGCACCGCCTCCACGAGCCTCTTGCTCGCGGAAGGCTCCTCCAACCTCACGGCCCACATCCGGAAGAGATCGTCGCGAGCCTCCTGCCTCCAGCAACCGATCTCCGCCGGAGTGGGCCACCCTCCACTGTTCCGCATCAGGGCACTCCTCTCATATACCTGCCCGAGGACTCCCGCCTCGAGGTCCCAGGGTAGACTCGCCGCCAACAAACACGCCGCCTCGTAAGAGACGGTGTGGTACGCTCTTGCAGCCCTCTGCGCTATCACCCGCTGCGGGCGCCGCAGCAGCGTGGTGTTGCTTGCAGAGAGGGCTGCAGCCCATATGGGCGCTCCGTACAGAGCCTTGGAGCGCACCACACCGTCGTAAAGACGGCGGCAAGCGCTCCCTGGGCCGCCGCGGTTAGGCAGCAATCGAGCGAGCCTCCCGGCGTACGACACCAGCTTTGGTGCCAGCCGCCGGAAGTGCTCGCCGAAACTCCATCGGCTGTCGAGGACGAGACCTAGGTATTTCATCGATCCCCCGACAGCGATGGAGGTGCCACCGACGGTGATTTGGGAGTCCCGAGGGGGTCGCATCCGAGGCCCATGGAAATAAAGGGCCTCGGATTTCTCCAAAGCGACCGCGAGCCCGAGTGCCCTGATGCGGCGCACGACCTGCGCTACCCCTGCTGTAGCCAGGACCTTGGCGTCCCGAAACGTGGCGCCCTGCGCGGTGACCAGGGTGTCGTCGGCGTAGCAGAGTACGCCGACTCCTGGGAGAGTCGCACCGCGCAGGACCCAGTCGTAGCCAATGTTCCACAGGAGCGGCCCGAGGACCGACCCCTGTGGAACACCACAACACATGTCCGTGCGGACCACCTCGGACCGAGCCGGGTAACACACGGCCCGGTCTACGAAGTAGTCCGCAAGGACCCGCCTGAGGTACCACGGGACGTTGTGGTACCTCAAGGCCTCCGCTATTGTCTGCCAGGGGAGGGTGTTGAAGGCGTTAGAAATGTCCAACGAGACAGCCAACAACACCTCTCCCCGGCCCGTGACCCTCTCGACGCTGTCTCTGAGACGGGAGATGGCGTCCAACGTCGACCTCCCGCGACGGAAGCCAAACTGGCCGTCGCTTAAGTTGGGCCCCGCCCCCTCCAGATGTCGGACGAGACGCGCCGCGAGCACTCGCTCAAAGAGCTTGCACGCCTCGTCCAGCAGAACGATGGGGCGGTAGGCCGACGGCGACTCCGCCGGGCGCCCGGGCTTCCGAAGCAGCACGAGCTTACCCTCCTTCCACCGTCGCGGGACCCTTCCCGACGCCAGACACTCGGTCATCAGAGACAGCGTCTCCTCCTCGAACGCCGGCATGACCGCGGCAATGACCCGCCCAGGGATTCCGTCCGGGCCCGGGGCGCGGTTCTTCACCCTCATCTTCAAGACCGCTACCCCTAGCTCGGCCTCGGACACGGGCGGGACATCACTGTCCTCCACCGGCGCCGACACCGCCGCCGCCGCCATTCGTGGGGGGGCCCACTCCTCCCTTGCTGGAAAGAGGGAACCCACCACCACGCCGACGAAGGCTGGGTCGAGTGACCGGGTCAGAGGAGGCGCCCAAGGCTTCAGCTTCTCGCTCACTACCTTGTAGGGGCGCCCCCACGGGTCCCGGTTCAAACTCCCCAGCCACTCCCTCCAGGCCTCCTCCTTGGCGGCCCTTATGCCCGCGCTGAGCGCGGCCCGGGCCGCTCGGTAAGCGACGAGCAGCTCCTCTTCCTGGGCGGGGTCCCTGCTCCTACGCCCGCGGCAACGGGTGTACCTGCGTTGGGCTGCGTGGCACGCAGTACGCAGCCCTGCTAGGTGCGGTTGCCACCAGTACACCCTTCTCCGCGGGGGAGCAGGACCTCTGCGCCGCATCGCCGCATCGCAGACGCGAGTGAGCGCCCCAGTTAGGCGCTCCGCCCTCGCGTCTACGTCCAGCGCCTCGTCGCTTGACCTAGCGGCCCAGCGCTCCACGATGGCCGCCTCCTTGGCCACGTCTTTGTCCAGGGTGACGAGCCGCCACCGTGGACCCTCCCCCGCCAGGGGGCGGCTGAGGTCCGCCGAAACACCGGCGGGTGCCGCGACGATGTCGAACCATATGTATCTATGGTCCGACAAGGTCTCGACCCCCTCGACCACTCTCCAGCCACGCGCGCGGTTGGCCAGAGCGGGACTGGCGAAGGACAGATCAACTACAGATCCGCCCTGACTCCGCACGCATGTCTGGACCGCCCCCTGGTTGAGCAGCACCAGCCCAGTGGACACCGCCCACTCCTCCAAAACCTCCCCCCGCGCATCAGTTGCCGGATTCCCCCAGGCACGGGATTTCGCGTTGAAATCTCCGGCAACGATCACGGGGGTGGGGTGCACATCGGCCAACATTGCCCCGACCTCGACGAGCCACTGCTCAAAGTCGGCGAGGCTTCTGTTGGGCGAAAAGTACACCCCACACACTGCAGTGTCTCCCAGCACGGCAAGCACGCAACCGTGTCCTCGCGACACCCTGTCGCCTAGTGCGCCACGCTGGGAGACAATTGCCACCGAACCGTCGCGATCGCCGGCCCAGTCGGTCCGGGCGCGAACGCAATACGGTTCAGCGACAACGGCCAAGGTCGCCTGCCACTGCACCGCGGTCTGGATCAGTAGATCCTGGGCCGCGGCACAGTGATTTGCGTTGGCCTGCAGTATGGAGATATTGGCCATTTACACTTGGGCGGTGTCCATCTCCTCCTCTGGCACCGGTGCTGGTGCTGCCGGCGGCGGGCCCTTGGCGCCACCGCTGGCTTTTCCGTCGCGACGGCCTCGGCCCCCCCTTTGTCGGGAGCCCGCTGGGCACTTCTTGGTGCCCAGAGGGTGGGCAGCGGGCATACCTTTTGCTGCACACGCCGGGCAGTGGGGCTCCGCAGAGCAGCCTGCGGATATGTGCCCAGGCTGGCCGCAGCGGAAACATAGTCCGCTGCGATCCACAGTCTCTGTGCACTTTGCACCCACGTGGCCCGGCTCCAGGCTGCGGTAGCACCGCTGCGGCCTGGCCTTCAGGAGGGTGGCTCGGACCTGCGTCCAACCAACGGTTAGACGCCGGCCATCCGTCACCCTCCCTGCCGCCGCGATCGGGCAGCTCACCCACGCCGATCCCTCTTCACGCCCAGGTGGGCGGGAGATGGCAGCCACCTTCACGTTGCCGATGGCACACCCTCCCACCTCCGCCACCATCGCGGCCACCCTTTCCGGCGTGGCCGCGTCGCTCAGGCCGGTAATGCGCATCTCAATGCACTTTTCCGGCCTGGCAACGCGGACCTCGTCCCCGAGGGTCTCCCTCAGCCTCGCGGCGAGAGCGTCGGCCTTCTTGCCCCTTTCAGGGCCTGCCACCTCCAGGACCTTGCCGCCCGTGGCCGCCGTCCGGAACCGGAGACCCTCAATGCCGAGGCCTTTGAGGTCTATTGACCTTTCGGCCTCGGCTAGGACAGCCGCATAGGTGGCTCCCTTTTCCGCCGCCTCCTGCTGCAGGGTGAGGACCACTGCAGCAGTGCGGGGAGCGCGGAGTTTAGGCGCCCTCTTCTTTCCAGCAGCCTTAAGAGGTGCCGGCATCGCCTTGGTTGGCGCTGGCGTCTGTTTAGGCCGACCAGCCACAACATTCCACGCCTCCTTGGTGCTCTGTGGAGGGGCAGGGGCAGGGGCGGATGTGGAAGGGCACACCTGGCACGAAGCTTGCGCCTCCAGCGCCGCAGCGCTTTTCTTCTTCCGCCTCTTCTTCTTACCCCCCTCCCCCTTCTCACTAGCGCCGTTGGCGTGAGCCGGGGGCGCGGAAGAGTGTGAAGGAGAGAGAGGGGGCTCAGCCGGGCGAGCGCCGTCTGGAACTGCCGCGGAGCGGGCAGGGGGCCCAGCAGTGGAGGCGGCAACGGGGGCCACTTCGGCGGAGACGGAGGGGCGGGGGGGAGCGGGCAGCGCTTCGCGCGTCGGCGGCCAGCTGTGGGCGCAGCCGTGGCTCCGGCAGCAGGCGGTCCGCGATCCCGTCGAGGCGCGCGTCAACCATGAACATGATTTCCTCCCGTGTCATGGTTGGGGCGGCACTCGCCTGCAGCTTCTTCATCCCCTCCATCTCCGCTCTCAGGGCTCTGAGTTCGCCCTGCAGACGGACGACTTCGTCAGACTCCGTGCGGGCCCTGAGCTCACGCACGTTCTCCAAAATGGAGCTCGCGGCAGCCCTCAGGCCCTGCACGGATTGGCCCTTCAGTCGTGACGACTTCTGGGCAATCGTCCGGACCGCCTCCACTGCGGCCTCGATTGAGCTCATCAACTGCTCAGCCCGAAGGTCGTGAACAGCTGACGGCAATGCAGCAGATGTCGACGCTGGCGAGGTAAGCGGAGTATTCTTCACAAAGGAGAGCCTCTTCTTCTCCCGTCGCAGGAGCTCCTCCGCCAGCTCTTCCTCAGCTTGGAGCTCGAGCTCACGCTCCTTCGCCTTGGCCAGGTCAACCTTGGCTCTAGCGAGGCCGACGTATTGGCCCGTACACGGAGGACGGCCGCGACCTCGCTTGCTAGCGCTCGGCCTCTTGCTCCGGTCCACCGAGCCGTCGCTCTCGCCATCCGACTCCGGATTCAGGCGCTTGCGCCAGAATCGCGTAGGTGAGGGCGAGGGGGAGACAGAGCGCGAGCTCACCTCCATGAGGGTGCCCGTGCTGCTGTCGGACTCCGACAGCTGCAGGACACTCCTCGTAATCCGAGGTGATATGTCGCACCGCGGCAGCCGCACCCTCACCTCCTTCAGCACCGGTGTTCCGGGCCTCTCCACACCATCCGACACAGCCCGAGAGGCAGTGCCGGACACACCGTCCGATGATGCCGCCCTGAAAAGGGCAGTACCGGACCCGTCCGACAGCTCCACAACCACGTCCGCCAGGTTGGCCGCAGATGGTTCGCGGCCAGCCTCCGACGCCTTAGCATCGTCGGGTGGGGGGTCGGGGTTGGCCCTGAGAAGGGCCGTTTGGGACTCGACACGCCCGGAGGCGTCCCGCAAGTCCGGGTTGGCCCTGAGAAGGGCCGTTTGGGACTCGGCACGCCCGGAGGCGTCCCGCAAGTCCGGGTTGGCCCTGAGAAGGGCCGTTTGGGACAGGTCACGCCCGGAGGCGTCCCGCACAGGATTCGACATAGTCGCACACTCGATCGCAATCAAAAAACACTCGAAATAGCTCACGATCACCCCAAAGTATCGTTCGTTGAGATTTGGTCCCACCCACTGGCCACTGCGTTACCGCGCACCAAGTGGGATGGGTTCAGGGCAGACGACGAGAACGTACTCAAGAACACTTTGGGGGCTGCCCCAGGTTAGGTTAGGTTAGGTTAGGTTAGGTTAGGTTTCCGTGCGGAGTTTCTGGTCTTCCATCGGACGCGTCCCCCGGGTGGCGGATAGGGGAACGCCCTCCAGATATGGGGGGTACCGGCTTCGGCCGGCGCGGACCAAAACCAGAGGGAGGGGGACGTCCAGTGGCTTGCGCTGCTGGATGTCCCGCGGGGTCCACTATGGGCCCCGCACCCGTAACCCCACATTGAGCGGGGCCGGGGGCCTTCGGGCCGCGAGGAGACAACCTCTATAAAAAACACACGGTAGGGGCCCTCTCTATGTCCCTCTGTCCAGCAGAAGGCGTAGAAGAGGACCGGAGAGGGAGGGGGAGAGGCGCGAGTTCCGCAAGCCGGGCTTGGGAAGGTCTTTGCGGGTGGTAAGCCAGGGAACAGGGACTGGTCACCCCATATGGTCCCTGGCCGAGGGGTGTTCCACTGGGAGGGTGAACTAGATTGGCCGAGGATCCGGGCAGAGGGCCACAACGGGTCCTCGGTAGTTGGAGGCTTGGGGAGCTCGCGCCTCTCCGCCGGGAGAGCCGGTGGCGCGGGGGACGCTGCGCGAACCTTGCGCCGCCGGTTGAGTGAGGGTCACAGACGGCAGGTTGGGGGACCTGCCGTCCGACATCGTGACGGGAGAAGGGGGTGGGGGGCCCATGCCCCTTCTCCAGTGAGGGTGGGCCCGACTCCTTGCGAGTCGGGTCGACGTCGTCGGGGCGCCGCTGTCGCATTCGCGTTGTGGTTTACCTTTTGCGAGATCCGGCGGCGCCCCATTGCACGAGCGACAGGACGGCCCCCGGGGTGTTTTAGGAGGTATGCCTCTCCTATTATTAGGAGAGGAGAGTCCGACACACGGCCGTCGCCTTCCCCCAAGGGTGGCGGTTATGGTGCACAAAGCATTTCACCCCGTTAACAAAAAAAAAAAAAAAGGTTAGGTTAGGTTAGGTTTCCGTGTGGAGTTTCTGGATCTTCCATCGGACGCGTCCCCCGGGTGGCGGATAGGGGCACGCCCCCCCAGATATGGGGGGGTACCGGCTTCGGCCGGCGCGGACCAAAACCAGGAGGGGGGGGGGACCTGCAGTGGCAGTTTGCTGCTGGAGGTCCGGCGGGGTCCACTGAGGGCTCCGCGACGGCGGGCTCGGTATATGCGCTTGCGCAGCTACCGGGCAGGCTTCGGCCACCGTCGGCATACCGGAATCCCACACTGAGCGGGACTGGGGGCCTTCGGGCTGCGAGGAGACAACCTCTCTAAAAAATCCTCAATCCTCGGCGCTGAGGCACGTGGCGTCGGGGTGCTCGCAAGAGCGGCTGGGGAGTGCATCAGTCACTAGCGGCCAAACCTGCAGGCTTAGTGCTGGCCCTGGGTTCTAGCCCCTAAAATAGCACCCACGTCGTGTTGGGAAAGCGGCGTGTGTAAATTCCTAACCCCCATTCAGATGGAGCCGAAATGCTATCAGAACTATTAAAGAAACAATGAAGCAAGTTGAGACAAAAAAACTACCCCAGGAGGGTACCTGCCTAGCAGGAGAATCCCTCCCCGGTGCCACTTCGGTGCCGGGCTGCCCCCCGTATTCTGGGGAGGGCACCAACTGCTTTTCCTCCTTGGGGTCGAGTGCCCCAAGTGAGTCACCCACATGTGCTGCGGGTAGTTTTGCCGCTTCCGGCGTCACTGGTGACGACAGAAGCGACAAGGTCGCAGCACCATCAAAGCTCGAAGAGTTTGATGTTGAGAAGGAGCAGATGCTCGAAGGAGAGAAGGAGGACGTAGAGACGTCAGAAAGTGAGAAGAGGGAGAAAGAGGATAGAGGAAAGAAGAGAGTAGAAAAGGAGAAGCGGCAGACCGCTGCTAACATTTTTGCCTACCCAACGTACCCAGTCGTTGAACTGGAGAGGCTGGCGGCTCCAGAGAGCGAGTACGAGTCAGACTCCTCGTTGGCTTCGCAAATGTCGACGGGATCCGCTCGAAAAAGAAAGCGGACGGCTGCTGCAGCAAACAGAACCGAAAACGACATAAAAAAAGTTAAGGGCAAGCGACCGTCAGCATCGGTGGAAGTCGACATCGACTTGTCACAGCCACCACCACCAACGCGGGCGTCACAAAACCTCCCAAGCGCGGAAGATCTAGCAGATGAGATGAGGGAGCAACCCACAGCTGATCTGGGTGCGCGAGTCACTGAAAAGATGACCGTAGTCGAGGCAGTCGCGGCCAAATCCAAAAACCTGCAGGGGTCGCTTGTGCGGGAGTTGCGCATGGCTGCTCTGACCGCGAGAGCCACTGTGGATGAGCTGGTGCAAAGGACTGTCAGTAATGCGAGAGTGCAGCAGCTCGAGGACGAAAACGTCTCTCTGCGCTCACAGCTTTCAGCCCTTGAGGCAAAAATGGCTCACCTGACGGACGAAGTCCGGAAAGTACGAGCGGAGAGAGGGAAAGAGAAGTCCTCAGCAGGCCCCCTTCCACCCCGACTCTCGCAGCCCAACCAGACCCAGGAAGCCCTCCTGGAGAAACTCGGGGCTCTGGTCGAGGCAAAATTAGCGGCCTTTAAGGCGGAAATGCTTCCTGGTATGACCACTCGCCAAACAGCGACAGCTGCTGTACCTACTGCAAATAAAAACGTGCAGAAGCCACCCCAGAAGAACACAAGAAAGGCACCCTCCTCCGCGGTGCCTGTACCCCAGATGCCGACTGCTGCGCCGGCTGAACCCCCACCACTTGGTGCAGAATCCGCCCCAGCGCCGGCAAAAAGACAAAGACGGAAGAAGATAAAAGCCCCTAAGGCACCTCTTTCCGTGACACCGTTACCGATCGTGCCCGTGGCATCCGCAGCATCAGAGACTTCGGCGAAAGTATCTGGCCCAACGTCGTGGGCAAAAGCGGTTGGCAGAAAGGCCAAGGCAGGCAAGGTTAAGTCAGCTCCTAAGACCATGGTCCAGGAGAGGAGTAAAAACCTGAAGCCCCCGAAAATTCCCAAGTCATCGGCAATTTCGTTGACCCTCGCCAAGGACTCAGAAGCCACTTACGCTCAAGTGATGTCTGCAGCCAAGGCGAGAGTTAAACTAGCCGAATGCGGTATCAGCGACGTCCGGCAAAGGAAAGGTCGCAATGGCGGGCTCCTGCTAGAGGTGACAGGTCCAGATAGCACAAATAACGCTGACAAGTTGGCTGAGCGTCTCAGGGAGGCTCTATTAGATCTGCCCGTAAAAGTGGCGCGCCCCGTAAAGATGGCCGAAATGCGGGTGCTGGACCTGGACGACTCGGTCACCCCGACGGACGTCGCGGCTGCGGTAGCAGCTGTAGGTGGCTGCAGTGCCGACGAAGTCAGGGTTGGTGCAATACGCTCCAACGGACGCCAGCTGGGCTCAGCGTGGGTCCGCTGCCCCCTCGCAGCGGTGAAAACAGTGACGGCGGGTACCCGAATACGCATTGGCGAGTGGACGGCTGCCCGAGTCAGGTATCTGCCCGAGAAGCCAGTACGATGCTATCGGTGCCTCGAGACCGGACATGTAAGGGACGAGTGCAAAAATGCTACCGACAGGAGTGACGTCTGTTTCTCGTGCGGAAAACCTGGCCACAAAGCCGTCGCGTGCTCGGCACCACCTGAATGCGCCATTTGTAGAGATCGGGGGGTTCCCGCCGATCACAAGATGGGGCACAAGTGCGCCGTCCCGGAGAGGGGTAAGAAGAAGAGAGGGAAGCAGGCCCCTCTCACTTCTACAAACACTGCAGAGGAAGACCAGCCAGCGCTGAGTCAGCCGGGCCCCAGCCGGCAGGGTGGAACGGACGCCTAGCTTTCAGTGCTAAGATGAAAATACTCCAGGGCAATCTAAATCACTGCCGCAGGGCGCAGGACCTGCTACTGCAGACCCTTGCGGAACAGAGGATTGCCCTGGCAGTTGTCGCAGAGCCCTACAGAGTGTCCGTCCACCCTCGCTGGTTCGGTGACCTCAACAACTCGGTAGCGGTGTACTGGGGAGGAGGACAGGGAGGCCTTCCGTGCACCCTACTCGAGAGAGGCCCAGGCTTCGTGGCGGTTCAGTGGGGCCCGGTCGTGATCGTTGGCTGCTACGTGTCTCCCAACATCACCCTGTCGCAATATGAGCGCTACTTGGACGACGTAGCGTCATATGTCCGCCGATGGCAGTCGCGACCTGTGCTAGTGCTCGGCGACTTCAACGCCCACGCGCGCGCATGGGGTGGCCCCCGGGACGAGCCCAAGGGGGAGGCCGTCCTCGAATGGGCGGCGTGCCTGAACCTTGGGCTCCTAAACCGGGGGTCGGTCAGCACCTGCGTGCGCTGGCAGGGCGAGTCTATAGTGGACCTGTCCTGGGCGTCGTCGTCGGCGGGTGCCATGGTTTCACAGTGGCGGGTCGCGGAGGAGCTGTTGACTCTGTCGGATCACCAGTACATATTAATGGATGTGGCGGTGCGCTCCAATCGAGAGACCAGCCGGGATGTCACTCGGCCAAAGAGGTGGGCCTTGAGAAAACTCAACCGGGACCTGCTCGTCGCTTCTGCCAACGTCACAGCATGGATGGAGCAGCCTCCCGTGTCGGACCCAGACGCGGAGACAGCATGGTTCCGGGAGAGGATGACTCAGGCTTGCGACACCGCAATGCCCCGTGCCAGGCCGACCGAGCGTACTGCCACGTACTGGTGGTCCGGCGAACTGGCGGACATGCGCACATCGTGCCTGGTAGCTCGACGAGTCTACCTGCGGGCCCGCAGGCGCCGCCAGGCCTCCACTGAGGAGAGGGCGGCAGCGTATGCCGTGTACAGAGAGGCGACAAAGGCTTTTCAAGCGGCTGTCGCAAACGCCAAGGAAAGGGCATACCATGAGCTCGTGGACAGCCTCAACGAGGATCCATGGGGGCGTCCATACAAGATGGTTATGGACAGGCTCAGACCGTGGGTCCCTCCGTTGACCGAGACTCTGGAGCCCGGCCTCGCGGCGAGAGTGGTAGACACCCTCTTTCCGCGAGTTGCAGACAGCCCGCCGAGCGGGCCGTGCACGGCAGCGCTGCTGACACCACCGGAGGCGGATGAATTGGACGTAGGAAAGGAGGAGCTGGAGCGAGCTGTGAGACGCCTAGCAGCGCGTAACACCGCCCCAGGTCCCGATGGAATCCCGGGTCGGGCCTGGGTGCTGGCTCTGGGCGTCCTGGGCGAGCGGTTCCAGCGCCTCCTGACTGACTGCCTGACCGCGGGGCGCTTCCCCACGGAGTGGAAACGGGCTCGCCTCGTCTTGCTCAGAAAGGAAGGCAGGCCTGTGGACTCGCCATCCGCGTACAGGCCCATCTGCTTGCTCGACGAGGCGGGCAAACTCTTCGAGCGGGTGCTGGCGGAACGAATAAACCTCCACCTGTGGGGCGTCGGACCCGATTTATCGGACTGCCAATTTGGCTTTCGGCACGGACGCTCCACGGTGGACGCCATTCTGCGGGTCAGATCAATCGCTCGCGAGGCGGTGTCTGAGGGCAAGGTAGTTGTTGCGGTCAGCCTTGACATTGTCAACGCATTCAACTCCTTGCCCTGGAAGACAATCAGGGAGGCACTCGTTCGTCACCACCTGCCCGAGTACCTGCGAGGGGTCGTGGCCGACTACCTGCGGCAGCGGTACATAGAGTACGTCGGCCAGGACGGGGCTCTCCACGAAAGAGAGATGTACTGCGGGGTTCCCCAGGGGTCGGTGCTGGGGCCACTCCTGTGGAACCTTGCGTACGACGGGGTGCTTCGCATAGCTCTCCCCGTCGGCACCCACGTGGTGTGCTACGCCGATGATACGTTGGTGCTGGCGGAAGGCGAAAATTTCGGACGAGCAGCCGCTACTGCCGAGCACGCGGTTGCGTGCGTCGTCCGCAAGATCAGTGCCCTGGGCTTGCGGGTGGCGCCGCAAAAGACGGAGGCATTGTGGTTTCACGACCTTCCCAGAGGCGTGGAGCCACCTAGCAGCACGATCTGCGTCGGAGACGCCGTTGTCCAGGTGGGGAGGCACCTGAAATACCTCGGAGTGGTGTTAGACGGTCGCTGGGAGTTCGCCGAGCACTTCGACCTCCTGGTCCCCCGGATCGAGAAGGTAGCGGGTGCCCTGCACCGAATCCTACCTAATCTGGGAGGACCGAGGGAGAGTGTTCGGCGGCTCTACTCGGGGGTCGTGCGGTCCATTGCCCTATACGGAGCGCCCATCTGGGCGGAAAGACTGGCCACAAACCGCGCACACAAGGCAAAGCTGCTGAGTGTGCAGCGGCGGATGGCCATAAGGGTGGCGCGCGGATACCGCACGATCTCCCACGACGCGGCGGGTCTCCTGGCGAGGTTTCCCCCCCTGGACATCCTGGCGTCGATGGACGCAACGGTGTATGAAGAGCTCCATCGCATGCGCGATAGCGGGCAGGACATGCCTCCAAGGGCCGTTGCCCTGATGCGGCAGCAGGCGCACGCGGATGCACTCGAGGAGTGGCGGACGCGTCTGCAGGAGCCAGCCAGGCAGCGCCAGAGAGTTGTGGCGGCGGTCCGGCCCGTCTTCGACGAGTGGATGAGCCGTGCGAGTGGGCAGGTGAGCTACCGGCTGACCCAGGTACTCACCGGACACGGGTGCTTCGGTGAGTACCTGCACCGAATCGGCAGAGAGAGCTCGGCGGCCTGCTACCACTGCAGTTCCGCCGTCGACGACGCCCAGCACACCTTGGAGGTCTGCCCCGCGTGGCAATCGTCGCGACGTGAGCTCGTCGCTGCGATCGGAACAGACCTCCGGCTGCCCCCTGTGGTGGCAGCAATGCTGCTGGGCAAACCCCAGTGGGACGCGGTAGCCTCCTTCTGCGAGACTGTAATGTCCCAGAAGGAGGAGGCCGAGCGAGAGAGGGAGAGGGCCGACCCCGCACGGAGGCGGAGGCGCAGAGGCGGCGCTAACCGGCCCCGCCCTGGCCCCAATGCCCTGTAGTTCTGGGCTTAGAATTAGACTACGGTATCCCCTGCCTGTCGTAGGAGTCGACTAAAAGGGGGCCAAGCCCTGTAGCTTCGGGCTTAGAATAGGGCTACGGTATCTCCTGCCTGTCGTAAGAGGCGACTAAAAGGAGAGCGGGGGTCGCGGGTGGCGAGAGTGGGGGCTCGGACCACCGTTCCAAGCGACCCCGAGACGGCGGCGGTGTGTGGTGGCTGCACACTGCCGTACAATGAGGGCGTCTCCAGGCACCGGCCTGTGGAGAGACGGGTGCCGAAAGGCACAGTGCGCGGGGGTTCCGGAGCGTTCAACGAGATCCCGGAGCCCCCAACCATACGCACAGAGAGGGCCACCGGGGGGGTTTTAGTGGGTAAAAATCCCACATAACCCGGCTTTCCCCCCAGGAAGTCGGGTATCTTTGGAAGATTTCCCCCCCGTTAACAAAAAAAAAAAAAAAAAAAAGGTTAGGTTAGGTTAGGTTTTTTTTTTTTTTTTTTTTTGACGCGGGGAATGCATTTGCGCACTTCGCCACACTGCTGCCGGGGGACAGCAGGGCGGCTTCGAGTGAGACTCCCAGCCCGTTAGGGCTGGACTACTCACTAAACCCCGCGGTGTTCCTCCTCTCTCCCTACCGGGTCACAGGATAGGCCATAGGATAAGTCACTGTGACCCGGCAAGGGGGGCGTCCCTATGGGGACTCTACTCGTGGGGGGGCCACATGGGCCCCCCTGCGCTCAAGGCGTCTTCTTGCCCGCGTCACGTCGCTCTCCGCGACTTCTCTGTAAGCAGAGAAGTCGGATAGCGAGCGCGCGGGCACTCCATGTTTTGCTAGAAGGCACCCCCGGAACACATGGGGGTGCCTTCCAGCTCGCCGCAAAGGCAGGCGGGGGGTCCCCCGACCCTCCGCCCACGGCCACTCTAGTCGGGGGCGCGCGCATACTCCGCGCGTCGGCGCCCCCTATTTGGGCGGCGAGGCGGGAGCGTCAGACCTGCACGCTCCCGCTCTCGCAGCTCCTCTCTCTTGGCCGCCATCACCTCGCCAGCGAACGTGGCGACGGCGGCCCAGCTCTCCTGGCTGCCGACCATCTTAGAAATGACGGCCGGCAGCGACAGATCGCCCCCCACGGCTCCCACCAGGGCAGCCCGCTCCCCGCTCCAGGCAGCGCACACGGCGAGCGTATGCTCCGCCGTGTCGCGCGCGCCGCTCGCACAATAGCGGCACTCGGGGCCCGACTCTATACCCACAACTTCCCACAGGTACTTGGCAAAACAGCCGTGCCCTGTGAGAAGCTGCGTCAGATAATAGGTCGGCGCCCCGTGCCCCCTCTCTAACCACGGCCGCAAGACCGGCCGCACCGCCTCCACGAGCCTCTTACTCGCGGCGGGCTCCTCCAATCTCGTGGCCCACTTGCGGAGGAGATCGTCGCGAGCCTCCTGCCTCCAGCTACCGATCTCCGCCGGAGTGGGCCACCCTCCGCTGTTCCGCATCAGGGCACTCCTCACATACACCTGCTCGAGGACTCCCGCCTCTAGGTCCCAGGGTAGACTCGCCGCCAACAGACACGCCGCCTCGTAAGAGACGGTGTGGTACGCTCTAGCAGCCCTCTGCGCTATTACCCGCTGCGGGCGCCGCAGCAGCGTGGTATTGCTCGCAGAGAGGGCTGCCGCCCATATGGGCGCTCCGTAAAGCGCCTTGGAGCGCACCACACCGTCGTAAAGACGGCGGCAAGAGCTCCCTGGGCCGCCACGGTTTGGCAGCAATCGTGCGAGCCTCCCGGCGTACGACACCAGTTTTGGTGCCAGTCGCCGGAAGTGCTCGCCGAAACTCCATCGGCTGTCGAGGACGAGACCCAGGTACTTCATCGATCCCCCGACAGCGATGGAGGTGCCACCGACGGTGATTTGGGAGTCCCGAGGGGGTCGCATCCGAGGCCCATGGAAATAAAGGGCCTCGGATTTCTCCAGAGCGACCGCGAGCCCGAGTGCCCTGATGCGGCGCACGACCTGCGCTACCCCTGCTGTAGCCAGGACCTTGGCGTCCCGAAACGTGGCGCCCTGCGCGGTGACCAGGGTGTCGTCGGCGTAGCAGAGTACGCCGACTCCTGGGAGAGTCGCACCGCGCAGGACCCAGTCATACCCAATGTTCCACAGGAGCGGCCCGAGGACCGACCCCTGTGGAACACCACAACACATGTCCGTGCGGACCACCTCGGACCGAGCCGGGTAACACACGGCCCGGTCTACGAAGTAGTCCGCAAGGACTCGCCTGAGGTACCACGGGACGTTGTGGTACCTCAAGGCCTCCGCTATTGTCTGCCAGGGGAGGGTGTTGAAGGCGTTGGAAATGTCCAACGAGACAGCCAACAACACCTCTCCCCGGCCCGTGACCCTCTCGACGCTGTCTCTGAGACGGGAGATGGCGTCCAACGTCGACCTCCCGCGACGGAAGCCAAACTGGCCGTCGCTCAAGTTGGGCCCCGCCCCCTCCAGATGTCGGACGAGACGCGCCGCGAGCACTCGCTCAAAGAGCTTGCACGTCTCGTCCAGCAGAACGATGGGGCGGTAGGCCGACGGCGACTCCGCCGGGCGCCCGTGCTTTCGGAGCAGCACGAGCTTGCCCTCCTTCCACCGTCGCGGGACCCTTCCCGACGCCAGACATTCAGTCATCAGAGACAGGGTCTCCTCCTCGAACGCCGGCATGACAGCGGCAATGACCCGCCCAGGGATTCCATCCGGGCCCGGGGCGCGGTTCCTCACCCTCATCTTCAGGACCGCTACCCCTAGCTCGGCCTCGGACACGGGCGGGACATCACCGTCCTCCACCGGCGCCGACACCGCCGCCGCCGTCATTCGTGGGGGGGCCCACTCCTCCCTTGCGGGAAAGAGGGAACCCACCACCACACCGACGAAGGCTGGGTCGAGTGACCGGGTCAGAGGAGGCGCCCAAGGCTTCAGCTTCTCGCTCACCACCTTGTAGGGGCGCCCCCACGGGTCCCGGTTCAAACTCCCCAGCCACTCCCTCCAGGCCTCCTCCTTGGCGGCCCTTATGCCCGCGCTGAGCGCGGCCCGGACCGCTCGGTAAGCGACGAGCAGCTCCTCTTCCTGGGCGGGGTCCCTGCTCCTACGCCCGCGGCAACGGGTGTACCTGCGTTGGGCTGCGTGGCACGCAGTACGCAGCCCTGCTAGGTGCGGTTGCCACCAGTACACCCGTCTCCGCGGGGGAACAGGACCTCTGCGCCGCATCGCCGCATCGCAGACGCGAGTGAGCACCCCTGTTAGGCGCTCCGCCCTCGCGTCAACGCCCAGCGCCTCGTCGCTTGACCCAGCAGCCCAGCGCTCCACGATGGCCGCCTCCTTAGCCACATCCTTGTCCAGGGTGGCGAGCCGCCACCGTGGACCCTCCCCCGCCAGGGGGCGGCTGAGGTCCGCCGAAACACCGGCGGGAGCCGAGACGATATCGAACCATATGTATCTATGGTCCGACAAGGTCTCGACCCCTTCGACCACTCTCCAGCCACGCGCGCGGTTGGCCAGAGCGGGACTGGCGAAGGACAGATCAACTACGGATCCGCCCTGACTCCGCACGCATGTCTGGACCGCCCCCTGGTTGAGCAGCACCAGCCCAGTGGACACCGCCCACTCCTCCAAAACCTCCCCCCGCGCATCAGTTGCCGGATTCCCCCACGCACGGGATTTCGCGTTGAAATCTCCGGCAACGATCACGGGGGTGGGGTGCACATCGGCCAACATTGCCCCGACCTCGACGAGCCACTGCTCAAAGTCGGCGAGGCTTCTGTTGGGCGAAAAGTACACCCCACACACTGCAATGTCTCCCAGCACGGCAAGCACGCAACCGTGTCCTCGAGACACCTTGTCGCCTAGTGCGCCACGCTGGGAGACAATTGCCACCGAACCGTCGCGATCGCCTGCCCAGTCGTCCCGGGCGCGAACGCAATACGGTTCAGCGACAACGGCCAAGGTCGCCTGCCACTGCGCCGCAGTCTGGATCAGTAGATCCTGCGCCGCGGCACAGTGGTTGGCGTTGGCCTGCAGTATGGAGATGTTGGCCATTTACACTTGGGCGGTGTCCATCTCCTCCTCTGGCACCGGTGCTGGCGCTGCCGGCGGCGGGCCCTTGGCCCCACCGCTGGCTTTTCCGTCACGACGGCCTCGGGCCCCCCTTTGTTGGGATCCCGCTGGGCATTTCTTGGCGCCCAGAGGGTGGGCAGCGGGCATACCTTTTGCTGCACACGCCGGGCAGTGGGGCTCCGCAGAGCAGCCTGCGGATATGTGCCCAGGCTGGCCGCAGCGGAAACATAGTCCGCTGCGATCCACAGTCTCTGTGCACTTCGCACCCACGTGGCCCGGCTCCAGGCAGCGGTAGCACCGCTGCGGCCTGGCCTTCAGGAGGGTGGCTCGGACCTGCGTCCAACCAACGGTTAGACGCCGGCCATCCGTCACCCTCCCTGCCGCCGCGATCGGGCAGCTCACCCACGCCGATCCCTCTTCACGCCCAGGTGTGCGGGAGATGGCAGCCACCTTCACGTTGCCGATGGCACACTCTCCTACCTCCGCCACCATCGCGGCCACCCTTTCCGGCGTGGCCGCGTCGCTCAGGCCGGTAATGCGCATCTCAATGCACTTTTCCGGCCTGGCAACGCGGACCTCGTCCCCGAGGGTCTCCCTCAGCCTCGCGGCGAGAGCGTCGGCCTTCTGGCCCCTTTCAGGGCCTGCCACCTCCAGGACCTTGCCGCCCGTGGCCGCCGTCCGGAACCGGAGACCCTCAATGCCGAGGCCTTTGAGGTCTATTGACCTTTCGGCCTCGGCTAGGACAGCCGCATAGGTGGTTCCCTTTTCCGCCGCCTCCTGCTGCAGGGTGAGGACCACTGCAGCAGTGCGGGGAGCGCGGAGTTTAGGCGCCCTCTTCTTTCCAGCAGCCTTAAGAGGTGCCGGCGTCGCCTTGGTTGGCGCTGGCGTCTGTTTAGGCCGACCAGCCACAACATTCCACGCCTCCTTGGTGCTCCGTGGAGGGGCAGGGGCAGGGGCGGATGTGGAAGGGCCCACCTGGCACGAAGCTTGCGCCTCCAGCGCCGCAGCGCTTTTCTTCTTCCGCCTCTTCTTCTTACCCCCCTCCCCCTTCTCACTAGCGCCGTTGGCGTGAACCGGGGGCGCGGAAGAGTGTGAAGGAGAGAGATGGGGCTCAGCCGGGCGAGCGCCGTCTGGAACTGCCGCGGAGCGGGCAGGGGGCCCAGCAGTGGAGGCGGCAACGGGGGCCACTTCGGCGGAGACGGAGGGGCGGGTGGAGCGGGCAGCGCTTCGCGCGTCGGCGGCCAGCGGTGGGCGCATCCGTGGCTCCGGCAGCAGGCGGTCCGCGATCCCGTCGAGGCGCGCGTCAACCATGAACATGATTTCCTCCCGTGTCATGGTTGGGGCGGCACTCGCCTGCAGCTTCTTCATCCCCTCCATCTCCGCTCTCAGGGCTCTGAGTTCACCCTGCAGACGGACGACTTCGTCAGACTCCGTGCGGGCCCTGAGCTCACGCACGTTCTCCAAAATGGAGCTCGCGGCAGCCCTCAGGCCCTGCACGGATTGGCCCTTCAGTCGTGACGACTTCTGGGCAATCGTCCGGACCGCCTCCACTGCGGCCTCGATTGAGCTCGTCAACTGCTCAGCCCGAAGGTCGTGAACAGCTGACGGCAATGCAGCAGATGTCGACGCTGGCGAGGTAAGCGGAGTATTCTTCACAAAGGAGAGCCTCTTCTTCTCCCGTCGCCGGAGCTCCTCCGCCAGCTCTTCCTCAGCTTGGAGCTCGAGTTCACGCTCCTTCGCCTTGGCCAGGTCAACCTTGGCTCTAGCGAGGCCAACGTATTGTCCCGTACACGGAGGACGGCCGCGACCTCGCTTGCTCGCGCTCGGCCTCTTGCTCCGGTCCACCGAGCCGTCGCTCTCGCCATCCGACTCCGGATTCAGGCGCTTGCGCCAGAATCGCGTAGGTGAGGGCGAGGGGGAGACAGAGCACGAGCTCACCTCCATGAGGGTGCCCGTGCTGCTGTCGGACTCCGACAGCTGCAGGACACTCCTCGTAATCCGAGGTGATATGTCGCACCGCGGCAGCCGAACCCTCACCTCCTTCAGCACCGGTGTTCCGGGCCTCTCCACACCATCCGACACAGCCCGAGAGGCAGTGCCGGACACACCGTCCGATGATGCCGCCCTGAAAAGGGCAGTACCGGACCCGTCCGACAGCTCCACAACCACGTCCGCCAGGTTGGCCGCAGATGGTTCGCGGCCAGCCTCCGACGCCTTAGCATTGTCGGGTGGGGGGTCGGGGTTGGCCCTGAGAAGGGCCGTTTGGGACTCGACACGCCCGGAGGCGTCCCGCAAGTCCGGGTTGGCCCTGAGAAGGGCCTTTTCGGACACGACACGCCCGGAGGCGTCCCGCAAGTCCGGGTTGGCCCTGAAAAGGGCCGTTTGGGACAGGTCACGCCCGGAGGCGTCCCGCACAGGATTCGACATAGTCGCACACTCGATCGCAATCAAAAAACACACGAAATAACTCACGATCACCCCAAAGTATCGTTCGTTGAGATTTGGTCCCACCCACTGGCCACTGCGTTACCGCGCACCAAGTGGGATGGGTTCAGGGCAGACGACGAGAACGTACTCCAGGTTAGGTTAGGTTAGGTTAGGTTAGGTTAGGTTAGGTTAGGTTAGGTTTTTTTTTTTTTTTTTTTTACGCGGGGAAATGCATTTGCGCACTTCGCCGCTCTATTGTCGGGGGACAACAGAGCAGCTTTGTGGTGGACTCCCAGCACTATCGAGCCGCCTGCTCAGTGCTGGACTACCCCCTAAAACCCCGCGGTGTTCCTCCGCTACTCTACCGGGCCACAGGATAGGCCAGAGGTTAATTCACTGTGACCCGGCAAGAGCTCGCCCCCGAAGGGGCTCTACTGGTGGGGAGCCAGATTGGCTCCCCGGCGGCGCCACTCGCCCCATCGCCCATACGACGAGGCAAGGAAGCGCCGCCCCTCCTCTGGGGGGCCATAATGGCCCCCAACCGCTTCCTCGCGCCGCCCTCCCCCGACCCGTCGCCCATACAACAGGCAAGAGGAGGACGGCGCGACGCTGCGACGCCCGTCGCTCGCTCTCCAGCACTTCTCTGAAAGCAGAGAAGGTGGAGAGCGAGCGCACGGGCCCTCTCCTTGCGCGAGAAGGCACCCTCGGAACACACGAGGGTGCCTTCCGGCCCGCCGCGATCGTGGGCGTCGGGTCCCCCGACCCTCCGCCCGCGGCCACTCTTATCCGACTAGTTTGAGGCGCGACTGCGCCCCCCCCTAGCCGGACCTCCTTCGGTTGGTCGCCTGGGTCCCGATTCACAGAGGAATTGGAACCCACGCGACCCCTCGGGCCAGATCATTTGCCGTTAGCCAGCAAGATCCCACAAGGAGAAGTCACTGACTAACGCTCAGGGCGCACCGACCCCACCACTTGCCCTTCCATCTGGTTCACAAGGAATCAGAGGGAACGGAAGCGGAGGGGTACACGTGAAGGTTATCTGGCGTGGCGCCCCAGGTTAGGTTAGGTTAGGTTAGGTTAGGTTAGGTTAGGTTAGGTTAGGTTGCGCCACCGCTCCGCCAACGAAGGAGGGGCAGGAGAGGGCGGATACACAACCGCCCCCTCTCGCCCCATGGTGATGAGCAGCGGGCGACAGGCGCGGGGGCGCCCTCGCCCGCATTGCACTGCTCGTCACCGCGCCGTACGGGGACGACCGAGCACTCCCGGTCGTTCCCGGGCCCCTCCCCGTGAGGAGAGGGGCGTGAGGGGCCCACCGTGTTAAGGCGGGCAATTGCCGGCGGGGGACTGGAAGAAATGCCAGATTCCCAGACCCCCGCCACCAAGGCGAAGAGGGAGTGCCGCTGGGTTGTTTAGTGAGTATACCGGGAAACACTTTCCCGGGAGTCCCACATACTCCTTCCGTCCCCCGGCGGAAGGAGATGCGTAACGCATTTTTCCCAGCGTAAAAAAAAAAAAAAAAAAAAAAAAAAAAAAAAAAAAAAAAAAAAAAAAAAAAAGGTTAGGTTAGGTTGCGGTAAGAAGGCGGCCGCGCCCGCGGCCAAGGGGCCGTCCCAAGGGTCGGCCACATCGAAGGCGGGGCCCCCCGCCCAGGAGGCCAACAAGAAGAAGGAGGTCAGGCTGACGGCTCCCCGGTCGGCGGCCGTGGTGCTTACCCTAGCACCAGAGGCCGTAAGCCGGGGCATCTCGTACAGAGATGTCCTGGCCAAGGCCGAGGAGGCCGTCAGCTTAGACGAACTGGAGATTGTTGGCCTCAAAAGCCGACAAACGGCCACGGGAGCCCGTATGCTGGAGATAACGGGCTCCCAGAAGTCGGAGAAGGCGGATCGGCTGGCGGCAAAGTTGAAGGTGGCGCTGGCCGACATGGTGCGTGTCGACCGCCCCACGAAGACGGTCGACATGCGCATCGTTGGCCTTGACGACGCCGCCACGCCCGAGAAGCTGACGGCGGCAGTGGCCAGGGCGGGGGGCTGCACGGCTGAGGCCGTGAAGGTCTGCGGGGCGATCCGCCCCAACGCCAGGGGGGAGGGCACGGCTCTTGTGTCGTGCCCGGTTGACGCTGCGAAGCGTATCACAGAGGCCGGCCGCCTGCTGGTGGGTTGGAGCTCGGCGCGTGCCCAGCTCCTCGAAGCGCGCCCCATGCGCTGCTACAAGTGCATGGGGCTGGGGCACACGCGCCAGTTGTGCCCATCAGCGGCGGACCGTAGCGGCCTCTGCTACCGCTGCGGCGTGTCCGGGCACACTGCTGAGACGTGCCAGGTCGTGCCCCCCCGCTGCGCAATTTGCGCAGACAGGGGCCTAAAGGCGGACCATGTCATGGGGGGGCGTAGCTGCAACCCCCCCCATGTCAGAGGTAGACTGACCCCGGCACCCCAGGGCCAGAGAGTGGAGAGCCGCCAGACGGCAGCCGCGGGGGATGCTGAGATGTCACACTAATGGACAGCGGACATCTCAGCGTCCTCCAGGCGAACGTCAACCACTCCGCCGGAGCGCAAGACTTGCTCTTGCAGTCCATGGCGGAGTGGGACATAGCCGTGGCGGCGGTGGCGGAGCCCTACTTCGTCCCTAGCCAACCTCACTGGCTGGGGGACGAAAACGGCTCTGCCGCCATCGTTGTGAGGGCTGGTCCTGGGGTCCCCTTCTCTCTCGTAGAAAGGGGGTCGGGGTACGTGGTGGCGTCATGGGGAGAGTACGCGCTTATAAGCGTGTACTTCTCCCCAAACAGACCGCTGGCGGACTTCGAGCGGTTCCTCACCCGACTCGGAGCCGCCATCGGAAGGGTGGCGCCCCGCGAGGTCCTGGTGCTCGGGGACCTCAACGCGAAGTCCGTCGCGTGGGGGAACCCGAGCACCACCCCAAGAGGCCGGGAGCTGGAGGCCTTTGCCCTGGCTTCGGGGCTGACCCTGCTCAACAGGGGCACAGCCCACACCTGCGTGCGGCAGCGGGGGGGATCTGTGGTGGATGTCTCATTCGCCACGCCCGCTGTCGCCAGCAAGGTGTGGGACTGGTGCGTGGTTGAAGAGGTGGAGACCCTATCGGACCACAGATACGTTAGGTTCGAGGTCTCCACCTCGGGCAGGGCGGCCCCGACCCAACGGTGGCCGAGCCAGTTCCCTCGTTGGGCCCTGTCGAGGTTCGACGCGGGGCTGGCCGCGGAGGCGGCGATCGTCCGCCGGTGGAGTTTTCCCCGCCGAGAGCTGGGGGTGGACGACATGGCCGCGCACATGCGGGAGGCGCTCACTGCCGTTTGTGACGCGGCCATGCCCAGGGTGAGCGGACGTCCACCCCGGAGGCGGGGACAAGTATACTGGTGGTCGCAGGAGATCGCCGACCTCCGCGCGTCGTGCTCCGCGGCCCGCAGGGCCTACTCGAGGGGCAGGCGTCGGCCAAGCCAGGAGGGCGCTGATGGCCAGCTGTACGCGGCGTACCGGCAGGCCAGGAAGGCGGTGCAGCTGGCCATCAGCAAAGCGAAGGAGAGGGCCAGGGAGGCCATGCTGGAGGGACTCGACAGGGATCCGTGGGGCCGTCCGTACCGATGGGCGCGTAATAAAATGCGCCCTCAGACGGCCCCGACGACGGAGACCCTGGACCCCCAGTTCCTCCAGCGGGTGGTCGGGGAGTTGTTCCCCCGGCAGGGGCGCTTCAGCCCCCCAGCGATGGCCGCCAGTCGACCGCAGGAGGACGAGGGAGAGGAGCAGACGCCCCCCCCCATCACGGACGGCGAGATGGGAGCCGCCATACGGTGCCTTCGGTCTAAGAAGAGGGCACCGGGTCCGGATGGGGTCCCCGGGAAGGTGCTATTTATGGCGCTGGAGTACCTCGGGGAACAGCTTCGGGAACTCTTCAATATGTGCATTCGCACTGGACAGTTCCCGGAGCTGTGGAGGGTGGGGCGGTTGGTCCTGTTGCCGAAGGCGGGTCGTTCTGCCGACTCTCCTTCGGCATATAGGCCAATCGTCCTGCTGGATGAGGTCGGGAAGCTGCTGGAACGCATTCTGGCGGCCCGACTCAACCGGCATCTGCTCGGACCGGGGCCCGGCCTCTCAGAGGCCCAGTACGGGTTCCGGGCACTGCGGTCGACGGTCGACGCCGTCCTTGCCCTGAGGCGCCTCACGACGGAGGCGACCGAACGCGGGTCCAGGGTCCTGGCTGTGTCCCTGGACATCAGGAATGCCTTCAACAGCATCCCCCATGCCACCATTATCGAGGCGCTCCGGTTCCAAGGGGTGCCTCGGTACATGGGGACGCTGTTGAAGGCTTACCTGGAGGGCAGGACGGTGGTGGCCATCGGAAGGGGCGGCCGCCTGGTGGAGCACTCGGTGGAGGCCGGCGTCCCGCAGGGTTCGGTGTTGGGGCCGATCCTGTGGAACGTCGGCTATGACTGGGTGCTCCGCGGGAGACTCCTCCCCGGGATGAGTGTCATATGCTATGCAGACGACACTCTTGTCACCGCCCGGGGAGGAGACTTCAGGGAGGCCTCCCGACTCGCCACGGTAGGGGTAGACCTGGTGGTCGGGAGGATCAGGCGGCTGGGCCTCGAGGTGGCCCTGGAGAAGACTGAGGCCCTTCTATTTCATGGGCCCCGAGCCGGGCCGCCGCCGGGCGCGAACATCGTCCTCGGCGGCGGAACGGTGGTGAGGATCGGGGCCCAGATGAAATATTTGGGCCTCATTCTGGATGGGCGATGGGGCTTTGGCCCCCACTTCAAGGAGTTGGGGCCAAGGCTCGTCAGAGCGGCCGCGGCGCTCGGGCAGCTCCTCCCGAACAAGGGAGGGCCCAACGCCAGGAGCCGAAGGCTAATGTCGGGAATTGTCCGCAGCATGGCACTGTACGGTGCCCCGGTGTGGGTGGACGCCCTCTGTGCCGCCAACAAGGCCCTCCTGCGGAGACCGCAGAGGGTAATCGCACAGAGGGCCATCAGAGGATACCGTACGGTGTCATGGGCGGCAGCCACGCTCCTGGCTGCGGACCCTCCCTGGGAGCGCGAGGCCGAGGTTCTCGCCCGGGTGTACCGGTTTGTCGCGGACAAGAGGGCCCAGGGCGAGAACCCGGCCCCAAGGGAGGTGCGCCGCGAGCGCCGCGAGGCGAAGGATGACTTGGTGGAGAGGTGGGCCGAAGACCTCGAGGTGGCCCAATATGGCGGGTGGACCATACGGGCCGTGAAGCCGGTCCTCGAGCGCTGGATGCGTCGCAAACGCAGGCCCCTCACCTTCCGGATGGTGCAGGTGCTGACCGGGCATGGGTGCTTCGGTAAGTACCTGCACCGCATCGGGAGGGAGGAGACGCCGGAGTGCCGCGAATGCGACGCTCCAGCGGACACGGCGGAGCACACCCTCGAGGAGTGTGCGGCCTGGGGTCCACAGCGCCGTATTCTGGCGCAACACTTTGAGGACGGTCTCTCCCTGCCGAGTATGATTCCTATCATGCTCCGCAGGGAGAGAGCGTGGAAGGCGATGGCCCACTTCTGCCACCAAGTCATGGGGCTGAAGGAGGCCGAGGAGCGGTTGCGGGAGGACGACCCTCGGTCCGCGCCGCTCCGTCGGCGAAGAACCGGCGCGCGTAGGAGGAGGTACGCGCACCTCATGCCGCCGGTGTAGCGAGGGCCACAGACGGCAGGTTGAGGGACCTGCCGTTCGACTCCGTGGCGGGAGGGGGGGGTGTGGGGCCCACACCCCTCCTCCAGGGAAGGGGCCTGGCTTCGGCCAGGCCGACGTCGCCGGGGCGCCGCTGTAGCATTCGCGTTGTGGTTACACCACTTGCGAGATCCAGCGGCGCCCCATTGCACAAGCGACAGGACGGCTCCCGGGGTGTTTTAGTCAGTATGCCTCCCTTAGCACCTAGGGGAGGTGAGCCTGACACACGGCCGCCACCCTCCCTCAGGGTCGCGGTGTCACGGTGCGTAAGTGCATTTCACCCCGTTAAAAAAAAAAAAAAAAAAAAGGTTAGGTTAGGTTAGGTTTTTTTTTTTTTTTTTTTTTTCAAAGAATTTGAAGCTCCGTGTGTGCTCGCGGTGCTAATGGTATACTCCGCGAGCACACAGTGTGATTTTATTGGGGGCTTAAGAAAGAGGTTTACAATTAGTGATTTTAATTAGTTGTTGGGTGATGAAGTATTTTAACAGGATTTAAGTTTATTGTGATATTATGTGAGTAGAAGTATATATTTATTTATTTTGTTAAGGTTTAAAGATAGTAAAGCCTTTAAAAAAAATGATTATAAGGTTTCGCGGGTTAACTTAAAGCTTAGATTATTTATTTTTGTATATTAAGTATATATATATATTATATTTGTTTTAGTTTTTAGGTATAAAAAGTTTATGAAGAAGATTTATATAGATTTAATAGGGTTACTTGTTCTTAGAATTCTTGCATATTTACAAGAATCTGTATAGAGCCGAGGACACTCACGCGCTGGTTGGTCCATCAACTGGATGGTAGCCATATCGCAGCATGTCTTGTCGGTCACGGGTATTTAAAACCGATGACTTTAATGTCGGTAAAATCCGCCGCCGAAAGCGGCCGCAATAGTTGGAAGGTGCGCCCTGCAGCTCTATACAGATTCTGCTTGTTCTGGGTATACGCTCGATTTAGTCCGGTGAGGTGGGGCTACTCGCCGTAGTCCGTACGCGAGCGAACAGAGTTGCTCATACTTATGTATCTAGGGCAAGTAGCAGAAGTAGCGCTGTGGGAAGTATCTTTTTCTGAGGTGTTATTATGAATTTTATTGTGAGCGTTACAATTGTGACATGATAGTTTTGAAGCGTCGTTTTTAACTGGACAGTCCTTGAATGCGTGTTGGGTGGATGAGCAGTGGGAGCAGGTAGTAGTGGTTTCTTTACACCACTTCTTGGTGTGGCCATACTGTAGGCAGCGATAGCACTGAAGAACTGGGATATAACATTCGACGTGGACCCTTTGGTGGTCCACATTGAGTTTGCCAACATCAGTGATGGACCGCCAAAGAGCAGGGCTGGTAGTGAAAGCTGCGTTATATAATTTGGGATTCCGGTTTCCCCTCTTGAATTTAAGTTGGAGGTCCTCAGGCCCGTTGTTTTTTACGGAGTCATTTTGGGTGCGGAGAATGGTTGTGAGTGTCTCAGGGCTGATGTCTTCGGGTACTCCTTTGACAATGATCATTGGCTGTAGTTTTTTAGAGGGCTCTGCTTGAATGGTAGATGTGGGGCTGAGTTTATGTAGGGTGGTCTCCATGTGTTCGGTCTTGTCGAATTCGACCCGGAGTTTATTTTTCGAGATGGGCTTGACACTAAGAGGGGCAAAGTTTGTGTCTCTGAAAGAGATACTCTTCTGCCAGGCAGAAAGAGTCTCAGAGGTGGTGTTAGAATCCTTTGCAGAGACTATGATTGATGGTTTATAAGGAGGCGGGCGGAGTGGAACAGAGGGAGTTGAGGCAACCTTGGCGTATGAGAACTGACCCGGAGGAGGCGGAGTAGGAGTCGGCAGAGGCGCCTGAGCGGTCGGCGCAGGCACCGTGATCGCCCTCATCTCCTCACGGATGCACTCTCGAATGGTTGCCTTCAGTTCCTCGGTGTTAGCAGGGGGGGCAGGCGGGGGAGGCGGGGCAGATGGCAGCGGCGAAAGAGTAAAAAGATATTCAAGCCTGTCCACGCTTGTCAGGATATCGGCCTTGATCCCTCTCTTGAGGTTACCCGAGCGGCCCACGGCTTCTCGGATAACCTCAAAGAGGGAGAGGATCTCGCTCTCCGTGTCCTCAAAATAGCCCATCTGTAGCGGGACGGGTTTAGCGGGTTTGGCGGGCTTAGCAGCGGGAGTGGCGACCGTGGCAGTGGGAGTGGCGGCTTGGCTGCCGTAACGGAGCGGGGGCATCGAACCAGACGAGTCCGGGTCGTCGCTGGTGTGGGAGTGGGGCGTCAGCCCGAGCGGCGTCCTCAACATGTTAAAAATGTGGCCAGAAACGGTAAAAATCAAAAATTTATTTCCCAGAAAAGTCGATGACCCAAGAGTATGACAAAGGGTCGGTGGGGTGGGGCGGGGCGGCGGGGTGGGTGGCGGCAAAAACCGGGGGAGGCCCACGAAGAGAAGTGTAGTAGATGCGGAAGAGGTCCGACGGATTTAGAAAAAGAAATTAAATAAAAAGGCCGAAAAAAGTTAATTTAGAAAATTTGTAAGGGTTTTTGCTGAATTGAGAGAAAACTATTGAATCTACTTTTATTTTTGTTTCAGATCCAAGGAGCTGAAGGCGAGACGCTTGTAAGAAGGTGCGACACAAGTGGGTGAGAGGTAAACTGAACAAAAGTTGTTTTATGTTGTACTGAAAATACACGCCGCTTAGGTGGATTTTTTACGAGACGTATGTATGGAGAAAGACAAAAATTTCGTCGTATCGGCACAAAAGAGGTGTCAATCGACGCGGGGGAGGCCCACGAAGAGAAGTGTAGTAGATGCGGAAGAGGTCCGACGGATTTAGAAAAAGAAATTAAATAAAAAGGCCGAAAAAAGTTAATTTAGAAAATTTGTAAGGGTTTTTGCTGAATTGAGAGAAAACTATTGAATCTACTTTTATTTTTGTTTCAGATCCAAGGAGCTGAAGGCGAGACGCTTGTAAGAAGGTGCGACACAAGTGGGTGAGAGGTAAACTGAACAAAAGTTGTTTTATGTTGTACTGAAAATACACGCCGCTTAGGTGGATTTTTTACGAGACGTATGTATGGAGAAAGACAAAAATTTCGTCGTATCGGCACAAAAGAGGTGTCAATCGACGCGGGGGAGGCCCACGAAGAGAAGTGTAGTAGATGCGGAAGAGGTCCGACGGATTTAGAAAAAGAAATTAAATAAAAAGGCCGAAAAAAGTTAATTTAGAAAATTTGTAAGGGTTTTTGCTGAATTGAGAGAAAACTATTGAATCTACTTTTATTTTTGTTTCAGATCCAAGGAGCTGAAGGCGAGACGCTTGTAAGAAGGTGCGACACAAGTGGGTGAGAGGTAAACTGAACAAAAGTTGTTTTATGTTGTACTGAAAATACACGCCGCTTAGGTGGATTTTTTACGAGACGTATGTATGGAGAAAGACAAAAATTTCGTCGTATCGGCACAAAAGAGGTGTCAATCGACGCGGGGGAGGCCCACGAAGAGAAGTGTAGTAGATGCGGAAGAGGTCCGACGGATTTAGAAAAAGAAATTAAATAAAAAGGCCGAAAAAAGTTAATTTAGAAAATTTGTAAGGGTTTTTGCTGAATTGAGAGAAAACTATTGAATCTACTTTTATTTTTGTTTCAGATCCAAGGAGCTGAAGGCGAGACGCTTGTAAGAAGGTGCGACACAAGTGGGTGAGAGGTAAACTGAACAAAAGTTGTTTTATGTTGTACTGAAAATACACGCCGCTTAGGTGGATTTTTTACGAGAGGAGGGGTACACGTGAAGGTTATCTGGCGTGGCGCCCCAGGTTAGGTTAGGTTTTTTTTTTTTTTTTTTTTTTTTTTTTGACGCGGGGAATGCATTTAAGCACTTCGCCACCCTGCTGCCGGGGGACAGCAGGGCGGCTTCGAGTGAGACTCCCAGCCCGTTAGGGCTGGACTACTCACTAAACCCCGCGGTGTTCCTCCTCTCTCCCTACCGGGTCACAGGATAGGCCATAGGATAAGTCACTGTGACCCGGCAAGGGGGCGTCCCTATGGGGACTCTACTACTGGGGGGCCACATGGGTCCCCCTGCGCTCAAGGCGTCTTCTTGCCCGCGTCACGTCGCTCTCCGCGACTCCTCTGAAAGCAGAGAAGTCGGAGAGCGAGCGCGCGGGCACTCTATGTTTTGCGAGAAGGCACCCCCGGAACACATGGGGGTGCCTTCCAGCTCGCCGCAAATGCAGGCGGGTGGTCCCCCGACCCTCCGCCCGCGGCCACTCTAGTCGGGGGCGCGCGCATACTCCGTGCGACGGCGCCCCCTTATTGGGCGGCGAGGCGGGAGCGTCAGACCTGCACGCTCCCGCTCTCGCAGCTCCTCTCTCTTGGCCGCCATCACCTCGCTAGCAAACGTGGCGACGGCGGCCCAGCTCTCCTGGCTGCCGACCATCTCAGAAATGACGGCCGGCAGCGGCAGGTCGCCCCCCACGGCTCCCACTAGGGCAGCCCGCTCCCCGCTCCAGGCACCACCACGCCGACGAAGGCTGGGTCGAGTGACCGGGTCAGAGGAGGCGCCCAAGGCTTCAGCTTCTCGCTCACTACCTTGTAGGGGCGCCCCCACGGGTCCCGGTTCAAACTCCCCAGCCACTCCCTCCAGGCCTCCTCCTTGGCGGCCCTTATGCCCGCGCTGAGCGCGGCCCGGGCCGCTCGGTAAGCGACGAGCAGCTCCTCTTCCTGGGCGGGGTCCCTGCTCCTACGCCCGCGGCAACGGGTGTACCTGCGTTGGGCTGCGTGGCACGCAGTACGCAGCCCTGCTAGGTGTGGTTGCCACCAGTACACCCTTCTCCGCGGGGGAGCAGGACCTCTGCGCCGCATCGCCGCATCGCAGACGCGAGTGAGCGCTCCAGTTAGGCGCTCCGCCCTCGCGTCTACGTCCAGCGCCTCGTCGCTTGACCTAGCGGCCCAGCGCTCCACGATGGCCGCCTCCTTGGCCACGTCTTTGTCCAGGGTGGCGAGCCGCCACCGTGGACCCTCCCCCGCCAGGGGGCGGCTGAGGTCCGCCGAAACACCGGCGGGTGCCGCGACGATGTCGAACCATATGTATCTATGGTCCGACAAGGTCTTGACCCCCTCGACCACTCTCCAGCCACGCGCGCGGTTGGCCAGAGCGGGACTGGCGAAGGACAGATCAACTACGGATCCGCCCTGACTCCGCACGCATGTCTGGACCGCCCCCTGGTTGAGCAGCACCAGCCCAGTGGACACCGCCCACTCCTCCAAAACCTCCCCCCGCGCATCAGTTGCCGGATTCCCCCAGGCACGGGATTTCGCGTTGAAATCTCCGGCAACGATCACGGGGGTGGGGTGCACATCGGCCAACATTGCCCCGACCTCGACGAGCCACTGCTCAAAGTCGGCGAGGCTTCTGTTGGGCGAAAAGTACACCCCACACACTGCAGTGTCTCCCAGCACGGCAAGCACGCAACCGTGTCCTCGCGACACCCTGTCGCCTAGTGCGCCACGCTGGGAGACAATTGCCACCGAACCGTCGCGATCGCCGGCCCAGTCGGTCCGGGCGCGAACGCAATACGGTTCAGCGACAACGGCCAAGGTCGCCTGCCACTGCACCGCGGTCTGGATCAGTAGATCCTGGGCCGCGGCACAGTGATTTGCGTTGGCCTGCAGTATGGAGATATTGGCCATTTACACTTGGGCGGTGTCCATCTCCTCCTCTGGCACCGGTGCTGGTGCTGCCGGCGGCGGGCCCTTGGCGCCACCGCTGGCTTTTCCGTCGCGACGGCCTCGGCCCCCCCTTTGTCGGGAGCCCACTGGGCACTTCTTGGTGCCCAGAGGGTGGGCAGCGGGCATACCTTTTGCTGCACACGCCGGGCAGTGGGGCTCCGCAGAGCAGCCTGCAGATATGTGCCCAGGCTGGCCGCAGCGGAAACATAGTCCGCTGCGATCCACAGTCTCTGTGCACTTCGCACCCACGTGGCCCGGCTCCAGGCAGCGGTAGCACCGCTGCGGCCTGGCCTTCAGGAGGGTGGCTCGGACCTGCGTCCAACCAACGGTTAGACGCCGGCCATCCGTCACCCTCCCTGCCGCCGCGATCGGGCAGCTCACCCACGCCGATCCCTCTTCACGCCCAGGTGGGCGGGAGATGGCAGCCACCTTCACGTTGCCGATGGCACACCCTCCTACCTCCGCCACCATCGCGGCCACCCTTTCCGGCGTGGCCGCGTCGCTCAGGCCGGTAATGCGCATCTCAACGCACTTTTCCGGCCTGGCAACGCGGACCTCGTCCCCGAGGGTCTCCCTCAGCCTCGCGGCGAGAGCATCGGCCTTCTGGCCCCTTTCAGGGCCAGCCACCTCCAGTATCTTGCCGCCCGTTGCCGCCGTCCGGAATCGGAGACCCTCGATGCCGAGGCCTTTGAGGTCTATTGACCTTTCGGCCTCGGCCAGGACATCCGCGTAGGTGGCTCCCTTTTCTGCGGCCTCCTGCTGCAGTGTGAGGACCACTGCAGCAGTGCGGGGAGCGCGGAGCTTCGGCGCCCTCTTTTTTCCGGCACCCTGGAGAGGTGGCGGCGTCGCCTTGGTTGGCGCTGGCGTCTGTTTAGGCCGACCAGCCACAACATTCCACGCCTCCTTGGTGCTCCGAGGAGGAGCAGGGGCAGGGGCGAATGTGGAAGCGCCCACCTGGCACGAAGCTTGCGCCTCCAGCGCCGCAGCGCTTTTCTTTTTCCGCCTCTTCTTCTTACCCCCCTCCACCTTCTCACTAGCGCCGTTGGCGTGAGCCGGGGGCGCGGAAGAGTAAGAAGGAGCGAGAGGGAGCTTAGCCGGGCTAGCGCCAGCTGGAGCGGCCGCAGAGCGGACAAGAGGCCCAGCAGTGGAGGTCGCAACAGGGGCTACTTCTTCGGGGGAGACGGAGACGGAGGGGCGGCCGGAGCGGGCAGCGCTTCGCGCGTCAGCGGCCAGCGATGGGCGCAGCCTTGGCTCCGGCAGCAGGCGGTCCGCAATCCCGCTGAGGCGCGCGTCCACCATGAGAAGGATTTCATCCCTCGTCATGGCAGGGGCGGCACTCGCCTGCACCCTTTTCATCCCCTCCATCTCCGCTCTGAGCGCTCTGAGCTCACCCTGGAGGCGTACAACCTCGTCCGTCTCTGTGCGGGCCTTTAGCTCCCGCACATTCTCCAAAATGGAGGTGGCGGCAGCTCTCAGGCCCTGCACCGACTGGCCTTTGAGTCTTGAAGACTTTTGGGCGATATTTCGCACCACCTCCACTGCGGCCTCGATCGAACTGGTCAGCTGCTCAGCCCGAAGGTCGTGAACAGCTGACGACGATGCCGCCAACGATGCCGCCGACGAGAGCGCTGGCGAGGTAATGGGCGTATCCCTCACAAAAGAGAGCCTCCTCTCCTCCCGTCGCCGGAGCTCCTCCGCCAGCTCCTCCTCAGCCTGGAGCTCGAGCTCGCGCTCCTTTGCCTTGACCAGGTCAGCCTTGGCTCTAGCGAGGCCGACGTACTGGCCCGTACTCGGAGGACGGCCGCGACCTCGCTTGCTAGCGCTCGGCCTCTTGCTCCGGTCCACCGAGCCGTCGCTCTCGCCATCCGACTCCGGATTCAGGCGCTTGCGCCAGAATCGCGTAGGTGAGGGCGAGGGGGAGACAGAGCGCGAGCTCACCTCCATGAGGGTGCCCGTGCTGCTGTCAGACTCCGACAGCTGCAGGACACTCCTCGTAATCCGAGGTGATATGTCGCACCGCGGCAGCCGAACCCTCACCTCCTTCAGCACCGGTGTTCCGGGCCTCTCCACACCATCCGACACAGAACGAGAGGCAGTGCCGGACACACCGTCCGATGATGCCGCCCTGAAAAGGGCAGTACCGGACCCGTCCGACAGCTCCGCAACCACGTCCGCCAGGTTGGCCGCAGATGGTTCGCGGCCAGCCTCCGACGCCTTAGCATCGTCGGGTGGGGGGTCGGGCTTGGCCCTGAGAAGGGCCGTTTGGGACTCGACACGCCCGGAGGCATCCCGCAAGTCCGGGTTGGCCCTGAGAAGGGCCTTTTCGGACACGACACGCCCGGAGGCGTCCCGCAAGTCCGGGTTGGCCCTGATAAGGGCCGTTTGGGACAGGTCACGCCCGGAGGCGTCCCGCACAGGATTCGACATAGTCGCACACTCGATCGCAATCAAAAACACTCGAAATAGCTCACGATCACCCCAAAGTATCGTTCGTTGAGATTTGGTCCCACCCACTGGCCACTGCGTTACCGCGCACCAAGTGGGATGGGTTCAGGGCAGACGACGAGAACGTACTCAAGAACACTTTGGGGGCTGCCCCAGGTTAGGTTAGGTTTTTTTTTTTTTTTTTTTTTTTTTTTTTTTGTTGACGCGGGGAAATGCATTTGCGCACTTCGCCACTCTGCTGCCGGGGGACAGCAGAGCGACTTTGTGGTGGACTCCCAGCACTATCGAGCCGCCTGCTCAGTGCTGGACTACCCCCTAAAACCCCGCGGTGTTCCTCCGCTACTCTACCGGGCCACAGGATAGGCCAGAGGTTAAGTCACTGTGACCCGGCAAGAGCTCGCCCCCGAGGGGGCTCTACTGGTGGGGAGCCAGATTGGCTCCCCGGCGGCGCAAGCGCCGCCCCTCCTCTGGGGGGCCGTAACGGCCCCCAACCGCCTCCTCGCGCCGCCCTCCCCCAACCCGTCGCCCATACAACAGGCAAGAGGAGGACGGCGCGACGCTGCGTCGCCCGTCGCTCGCTCTCCAGCACTGCTCTGAGAGCAGAGAAGGTGGAGAGCGAGCGCACGGGCCCTCTCCTTGCGCGAGAAGGCACCCTCGGAACACACGAGGGTGCCTTCCGGCCCGCCGCGATCGTGGGCGTCGGGTCCCCCGACCCTCCGCCCGCGGCCACTCTTATCCGACTAGTTTGAGGCGCGACTGCGCCCCCCCCTAGCCGGACCTCCTTCGGTTGGTCGCCTGGGTCCCGATTCACAGAGGAATTGGAACCCACGCGACCCCTCGGGCCAGATCATTCGCCGTTAGCCAGCAAGATCCCACAAGGAGAAGTCACTGACTAACGCTCAGGGCGCACCGACCCCACCACTTGCCCTTCCATCTGGTTCACTAGGAATCAGAGGGAACGGAAGCGGAGGGGTACACGTGAAGGTTATCTGGATAGGTTTTTTTTTTTTTTTTTTTAACGCGGGGAAATGCATTTGCGCACTTCGCCGCTCTGCTGTCGGGGGACAACAGAGCAGCTTTGTGGTGGACTCCCAGCACTATCGAGCCGCCTGCTCAGTGCTGGACTACCCCCTAAAACCCCGCGGTGTTCCTCCGCTACTCTACCGGGCCACAGGATAGGCCAGAGGTTAATTCACTGTGACCCGGCAAGAGCTCGCCCCCGAAGGGGCTCTACTCGTGGGGAGCCAGATTGGCTCCCCGGCGGCGCCACTCGCCCCATCGCCCATACGACGAGGCAAGGAAGCGCCGCCCCTCCTCTGGGGGGCCATAATGGCCCCCAACCGCTTCCTCGCGCCACCCTCCCCCGACCCGTCGCCCATACAACAGGCAAGAGGAGGACGGCGCGACGCTGCGTCGCCCGTCGCTCGCTCTCCAGCACTGCTCTGAAAGCAGAGAAGGTGGAGAGCGAACGCACGGGCCCTCTCCTTGCGCGAGAAGGCACCCTCGGAACACACGAGGGTGCCTTCCGGCCCGCCGCGATCGTGGGCGTCGGGTCCCCCGACCCTCCGCCCGCGGCCACTCTTATCCGACTAGTTTGAGGCGCGACTGCGCCCCCCCCTAGCCGGACCTCCTTCGGTTGGTCGCCTGGGTCCCGATTCACAGAGGAATTGGAACCCACGCGACCCCTCGGGCCAGATCATTCGCCGTTAGCCAGCAAGATCCCACAAGGAGAAGTCACTGACTAACGCTCAGGGCGCACCGACCCCACCACTTGCCCTTCCATCTGGTTCACAAGGAATCAGAGGGAACGGAAGCGGAGGGGTACACGTGAAGGTTATCTGGCGTGGCGCCCCTATCTGGATAGGTTAGGTTAGGTTAGGTTAGGTTAGGTTAGGTTTTTTTTTTATTTTTAACGCGGGGAAATGCATTTGCGCACTTCGCCGCTCTGTTGTCGGGGGACAACAGAGCAGCTTTGTGGTGGACTCCCAGCACTATCGAGCCGCCTGCTCAGTGCTGGACTACCCCCTAAAACCCCGCGGTGTTCCTCCGCTACTCTACCGGGCCACAGGATAGGCCAGAGGTTAATTCACTGTGACCCGGCAAGAGCTCGCCCCCGAAGGGGCTCTACTGGTGGGGAGCCAGATTGGCTCCCCGGCGGCGCCACTCGCCCCATCGCCCATACGACGAGGCAAGGAAGCGCCGCCCCTCCTCTGGGGGGCCATAATGGCCCCCAACCGCTTCCTCGCGCCGCCCTCCCCCGACCCGTCGCCCATACAACAGGCAAGAGGAGGACGGCGCGACGCTGCAACGCCCGTCGCTCGCTCTCCAGCACTTCTCTGAAAGCAGAGAAGGTGGAGAGCGAGCGCACGGGCCCTCTCCTTGCGCGAGAAGGCACCCTCGGAACACACGAGGGTGCCTTCCGGCCCGCCGCGATCGTGGGCGTCGGGTCCCCCGACCCTCCGCCCGCGGCCACTCTTATCCGACTAGTTTGAGGCGCGACTGCGCCCCCCCCTAGCCGGACCTCCTTCGGTTGGTCGCCTGGGTCCCGATTCACAGAGGAATTGGAACCCACGCGACCCCTCGGGCCAGATCATTCGCCGTTAGCCAGCAAGATCCCACAAGGAGAAGTCACTGACTAACGCTCAGGGCGCACCGACCCCACCACTTGCCCTTCCATCTGGTTCACAAGGAATCAGAGGGAACGGAAGCGGAGGGGTACACGTGAAGGTTATCTGGCGTGGCGCCCCAGGTTAGGTTAGGTTAGGTTAGGTTAGGTTAGGTTAGGTTAGGTTTTTTTTTTTTTTTTTTTTTTAACGCGGGGAAATGCATTTGCGCACTTCGCCGCTCTGTTGTCGGGGGACAACAGAGCAGCTTTGTGGTGGACTCCCAGCACTATCGAGCCGCCTGCTCAGTGCTGGACTACCCCCTAAAACCCCGCGGTGTTCCTCCGCTACTCTACCGGGCCACAGGATAGGCCAGAGGTTAATTCACTGTGACCCGGCAAGAGCTCGCCCCCGAAGGGGCTCTACTGGTGGGGAGCCAGATTGGCTCCCCGGCGGCGCCACTCGCCCCATCGCCCGTACGACGAGGCAAGGAAGCGCCGCCTCTCCTCTGGGGGGCCATAATGGCCCCCAACCGCTTCCTCGCGCCGCCCTCCCCCAACCCGTCGCCCATACAACAGGCAAGAGGAGGACGGCGCGACGCTGCGACGCCCGTCGCTCGCTCTCCAGCACTTCTCTGAAAGCAGAGAAGGTGGAGAGCGAGCGCACGGGCCCTCTCCTTGCGCGAGAAGGCACCCTCGGAACACACGAGGGTGCCTTCCGGCCCGCCGCGATTGTGGGCGTCGGGTCCCCCGACCCTCCGCCCGCGGCCACTCTTATCCGACTAGTTTGAGGCGCGACTGCGCCCCCCCCTAGCCGGACCTCCTTCGGTTGGTCGCCTGGGTCCCGATTCACAGAGGAATTGGAACCCACGCGACCCCTCGGGCCAGATCATTCGCCGTTAGCCAGCAAGATCCCACAAGGAGAAGTCACTGACTAACGCTCAGGGCGCACCGACCCCACCACTTGCCCTTCCATCTGGTTCACAAGGAATCAGAGGGAACGGAAGCGGAGGGGTACACGTGAAGGTTATCTGGCGTGGCGCCCCGAGGTTAGGTTAGGTTAGGTTAGGTTAGGTTAGGTTAGGTTAGGTTAGGTTAGGTTTCCGTGCGGAGTTTCTGGTCTTCCATCGGACGCGTCCCCCAGGTGGCGGATAGGGGAACGCCCTCCAGATATGGGGGGTACCGGCTTCGGCCGGCGCGGACCAAAACCAGAGGGAGGGGGACGTCCAGCGGCTTGCGCTGCTGGATGTCCCGCGGGGTCCACCATGGGCCCCGCACCCGTAACCCCACATTGAGCGGGGCCGGGGGCCTTCGGGCCGCGAGGAGACAACCTCTATAAAAAACACACGGTGGGGGCCCTCTCTATGTCCCTCTGTCCAGCAGAGGGCATGGAAGAGGGCCGGACGGGGAGGGGAGGGGCGCGAGTTCTGCAAGCCGGGCCGGGAGGGACATTGGGAGGGAGGGCCGGGGACCAGGGATTGAGGACCCCATGGTCCTTGGCCAAGGGAGGACTAGGGAGGGGAGGATCAGACGGGGCCGAAGACCTGGCAGAGGGCCAGAAAACGGGTCTTCGGTAGCTGGAGGCTTGGGGAGCTCGCGCCTCTCCGCCGGGAGAGCCGGTGGCGCGGGGGACGCCACGCGGACCTTGCGCCGCCGGTTGAGTGAGGGTCACAGACGGCAGGTTGGGGGACCTGCCGTCCGACATCGTGACGGGAGAAGGGGGTGGGGGGCCCATGCCCCTTCTCCAGTGAGGGTGGGCCCGGCTCCTTTGCGAGTCGGGTCGACGTCGCCGGGGCGCCGCTGTAGCATTCGCACTGTGGTCTACCACTTGCGAGATCCGGCGGCGCCCCATTGCACGAGCGACAGGACGGCCCCCGGAGTGTTTTAGGAGGTATGCCTCTCCTATTATTAGGAGAGGAGAGTCCGACACACGGCCGTCGCCCTCCCCCAAGGGTGGCGGTTATGGTGCACAAAGCATTTCACTCCGTTAACAAAAAAAAAAAAAAAAAAAAAAAAAGGTTAGGTTAGGTTAGGTTAGGTTCGCCGCAGGCCGCCCTGGCCTGTGACGATGAGGGGGAGGTCCGGGATTCCACGGACCCGGAGGTGGAGGCGTCCTTGGACGTTCAAACTATGAGGGCTCGGGTGGGGGAGAACCTCTCCACCATTCTCGAATACGTTGGCAAGTCCTCCAATCTAAAGGGAGGATTTGCCAATAAGATAAAGGGGTGTGCGGCGAACATCGCCGACATGGTGGATGAGTTAGCAAACGCTAAGACCACCGACTCGATGCGCAGGCTGCGGGCGGACAATGTCCGCCTCAGCCAGGAGCTCACCAATTTGAGGGGTGAGCTCCGGGCGTATAAAAGGGAGTTTGAGGCCCACAAGGCCTCTATGGCGGCTGCAGGTACGGCCGCCGAGCCGAATGCAGCCTGCGCAGCTCCCTCACCTACCGTGGTGGGGGATGAGTTGGTGGAACGCCTGCTGGCGGCTCTCCTCCCTCCGCTTGCCAGGATGGTAGAGGGGAAGGTGGCGGGGCTCCTCTCCCCGAACGAGAGGGTGCGTCCGCCACTAGCTGCGGAAGGCAAGCGGAGGGAGGCGGCGCCCATGGTGGCACCCGTGGCGGCGCCCGTGGCGGCGCCCAGGGCGACGAAGGGGACGGCGAAGAAGGTGGCCAGGACCGCGGCCTCAGTGCCGGCGACCCAGAGGTCACAGCCGTCGCAGCCGGGGCCTTCGACCTCGCAGGCGGCCCCCGCCCCCTCCACCTCGGCCGAAACTTGGACCGAGGTGGTGCGCCGCGGGAAGAAGGTGGCGGCAAAGGGGCCGACCCAAGTGTCGGCCACACAAAAAGTGGAGGCCCGCAAGGAGGCCCCCAAGGAGGCCAAGAAGGCGCCCAAGCTGGTGGCTCCTCGGTCGGCGGCGGTGGTGCTGACGTTGGCACCAGAGGCCGTGGGACACCTTTCCTACGGAGAGGTGCTGGCCAAGGCCGAGGAGGCCATCAACTTGGGCGAGATGGGGATCGAGGGGCTGAAGACCCGCCAGACGGCAACAGGAGCCCGTATGCTTGAAATTACGGGCTCCCAGAAGTCCGAAAAGGCCGACCAACTGGCGGCCAAACTTCGGACGGTGCTGTCTGGTGTGGTGCGGGTGGACCGCCCCACCAAGACCGCCGACATCCGCGTAGTCGGCCTCGACGACGCCGCCACACCCGAAAAGTTGGCGGCGGCGGTGGCCAGGACGGGAGGCTGCGCGGTGGAGGCGGTCAAGGTGTGTGGGGTGATCCGCCCCAACGCCAGAGGGGAGGGCACGGCTCTGGTGTCGTGCCCGGTTGACGCCGCGAAGCGGATAACGGAGGCCGGCCGCCTGCTGGTGGGCTGGAGCTCGGCGCGTGCCCAGCTCCTAGACTCGCGCCCCATGCGCTGTTACAGGTGCATGGGGCTGGGGCACACGCGCCAGCTGTGCCCATCGGCGGCTGACCGTAGCGGCCTCTGTTACCGCTGCGGCGTGTCCGGGCATGCATCACAGGCGTGCCAGGTAGTGCCGCCCCGCTGCGCCATATGCGCGGATAGGGGCCTAAAGGCGGACCATATTATGGGGGGGCGTAATTGCAACCCCCCCCATGTCAGGGGGAGACTGGCCCCAGCACCCCAGGGCCAGAGAGCCGAGGGCCGCCAAACGGCCACCGCGAGGGATGCTGAGATGTCTCACTAATGGACAGAGGACATCTCAGCGTCCTACAGGCGAATGTTAACCACTCCGCCGGGGCGCAAGACCTGCTCTTGCAGTCCATGGCGGAGTGGGACATAGCTGTGGCGGCGGTGGCGGAGCCTTACTTCGTGCCCAGCCAACCTCATTGGTTGGGGGACGAGAACGGCTCCGCCGCCATTGTGGTCTCGGCTGGCCTTGGGGTCCCTTTCTCCCTCATCGAGAAGGGGCCCGGCTACGTGGTGGCGTCATGGGGAGAGTACGCGCTGATAAGCGTGTACTTCTCCCCAAACAGACCGTTGGCGGACTTCGAGCGGTTTCTCACCCGACTCGGAGCCGCCATCGGGAGGGTGGCGCCCCGCGAGGTGCTGGTGCTCGGGGACCTCAACGCGAAGTCCGTCGCGTGGGGGAACCCGAGCACCACTCCGAAGGGCCGGGAGCTGGAGGCCTTTGCCCTGGCTTCGGGGCTGACCCTGCTCAACAGGGGCACAGTCCACACCTGCGTGCGGCAGCGGGGGGGATCCGTGGTGGATGTTTCGTTCGCCACGCCCGCTGTCGCCGGAAAGGTGTGGGACTGGTGCGTAGTTGAAGAGGTGGAGACCCTGTCGGACCACAGGTACATCAGGTTCGAGGTCTCCACCTCGGGCAGGGCGGCCCCGACCCAACGGTGGCCGAGCCAGTTCCCTCGTTGGGCCCTGTCGAGGTTCGACGCGGGGCTGGCCGCGGAGGCGGCGATCGTCCGCCGATGGAGTTTTCCCCGCCGGGAGTTAGGGGTGGACGACATGGCTGCGCACATGCGGGAGGCGCTCACTGCCGTATGTGACGCAGCCATGCCTAGGGTGAGCGGTCGCCCACCCCGGAGGCGGGGACAGGTTTATTGGTGGTCGCAGGAGATCGCCGACCTCCGCGCGTCGTGCTCCGCGGCCCGCAGGGCCTACACGAGGGGCAGGCGTCGGCCAAGCCAGGAGGGCACTGATGGCCAGCTGTACGCGGCGTACCGACAGGCCAGGAAGGCGGTGCAGCTGGCCATCAGCAGGGCAAAGGAGAGGGCCAGAGAGGCCATGCTGGAGGGACTGGACAGGGATCCGTGGGGTCGTCCGTACCGATGGGCGCGTAATAAAATGCGCGCCCAGACGGCCCCGACGACGGAGACTCTGGACCCCCAGTTCCTCCAGCGGGTGGTCGGGGAGCTGTTCCCCCGGCAGGGGCACTTCAGCCCCCCAGCGATGGCCGCCAGTCGACCGCAGGAGGACGTGGGAGAGGAGCAGACGCCCCCACCCATCACGGACGGCGAGATGGGAGCCGCCATACGGTGCCTTCGGTCTAAAAAGAGGGCACCGGGTCCGGATGGGGTCCCCGGGAAGGTGCTATTCGTGGCGCTGGAGTACCTCGGGGAACAGCTTCGGGAACTGTTCAATATGTGCATTCGCACGGGACAGTTCCCGGAGCTGTGGAGGGTGGGGCGGTTGGTCCTGTTGCCCAAGGCGGGTCGTTCTGCCGACTCTCCTTCGGCATACAGGCCAATCGTCCTGCTGGATGAGGTCGGGAAGCTGCTGGAACGCATTCTGGCGGCCCGACTCAACCGGCATCTGCTCGGTCCGGGGCCCGGCCTCTCAGAGGCCCAATACGGGTTCCGGGCACTGCGGTCGACGGTGGACGCCGTCCTGGCCCTGAGGCGCCTCACCACAGAGGCGACCGAGCGGGGGTCCAGGGTACTTGCCGTGTCCCTGGACATAAAGAATGCCTTCAACAGCATTCCCCATGCCACCATTATCGAGGCGCTCCGGTTTCAAGGAGTGCCTCGGTACATGGGAGTGCTGTTGAGGGCATACTTGGAGGGCAGGACGGTGATGGCCGTCGCGAGGGGCGGCCGCCTGGTGGAGCACTCGGTGGAGGCCGGCGTCCCGCAGGGTTCGGTGTTGGGGCCGATCCTGTGGAACGTCGGCTATGACTGGGTGCTCCGAGGCAGACTCCTCCCCGGGATGAGTGTCATCTGCTATGCAGACGACACTCTAGTCACCGCCCGGGGAGGAGACTTCAAGGAGGCCTCCCGACTCGCCACAGTGGGGGTGGATCTGGTAGTCGGGAGGATCCGGCGGCTGGGGCTGCAGGTTGCCCTTGAGAAGACGGAGGCCCTTTTATTTCACGGGCCCCGAGCCGGGCCGCCGCCGGGCGCGAATATCGTCCTCGGCGGCGGCACGGTGGTGAGGATCGGGGCCCAAATGAAATATTTGGGCCTCGTGCTTGATGGGCGGTGGAGCTTTGGCCCCCACTTCAGGGAGCTGGGGCCAAGGCTCGTCAGGGCAGCCGCAGCCCTAGGGCAGCTCCTGCCCAACAAGGGAGGGCCCAACGCCAGGTGCCGTAGGCTGATGGCGGGCATCATCCGCAGTATGGCACTGTACGGTGCCCCGGTGTGGGTAGACGCTCTCTGTGGCTCCAACAAAGCACTGCTCAGGAGGCCACAGAGAGTGATCGCCCAGAGGGCGATTAGGGGGTACCGTACGGTGTCGTGGGCGGCAGCCACGGTCCTGGCCGCGGATCCTCCCTGGGAGCGGGAGGCCGAGGTTCTCGCCCGGGTGTACCGGTTTGTCGCGGACAAGCGGGCCCAGGGCGAGAATCCGGCCCCGAGGGAGGTGCGCCGCGAGAGGCGCGAGGCCAAAGATGACTTGGTGGAGAGGTGGGCCGAAGACCTCGAGGTGGCCCAATATGGCGTGTGGACCATACAGGCCGTAAAGCCGGTCCTGGAGCGCTGGATGCGTCGCAAACGCAGGCCCCTCACCTTCCGGATGGTGCAGGTGCTGACCGGGCATGGGTGCTTCGGCAAGTACCTGCACCGCATCGGGAGGGAGGAGACGCCGGAGTGCCGCGAATGCGACGCTCCAGCGGACACGGCGGAGCACACTCTGGCGGAGTGTGCGGCCTGGGGTCCACAGCGCCATGTTCTGGCGCAACACTTCGAGGGCGGTCTCTCCTTGCCGAGTATGATTCCCATCATGCTCCGCAGGGAGAGAGCGTGGAAGGCGATGGCCCACTTCTGCCACCAAGTCATTGGGCTGAAGGAGGCCGAGGAGCGGCTGCGGGAGGATGATCCTCGGTCCGCGCCGCTCCGTCGGAGACGCACCGTCGCGCGCAGGAGGCGCTACGCGCACCTCATGCCGCCGGTGCAGTGAGGGCCACAGACGGCAGGTTGAGGGACCTGCCGTCTGACACGTGGCGGGAGGGGGGGGTGTGGAGCCCACACCCCTCCTCCAGGGAAGGGGCCCGGCTTCGGTCGGGCCGACGTCGCCGGGGCGCCGCTGTCGCATTCGCGTTGTGGTCACACCACTTGCGAGATCCAGCGGCGCCCCATTGCACAAGCGACAGGACGGCTCCCGGGGTGTTTTAGTCAGTATGCCCACACTCGGTGGGCGAGCCTGACACACGGCCGCCACCCTCCCTCAGGGGGCGGTGTCATGGTGCGTAACTGCATTTCACCCCGTAAAAAAAAAAAAAAAAAGGTTAGGTTAGGTTAGGTTAGGTTAGGTTAGGTTTTTTTTTTTTTTTTTTTTTTTTTTTGTTGACGCGGGGAAATGCATTTGCGCACTTCGCCACTCCGCTGCCGGGGGACAGCAGAGCGACTTTGTGGTGGACTCCCAGCACTATCGAGCCGCCTGCTCAGTGCTGGACTACCCCCTAAAACCCCGCGGTGTTCCTCCGCTACTCTACCGGGCCACAGGATAGGCCAGAGGTTAAGTCACTGTGACCCGGCAAGAGCTCGCCCCCGAGGGGGCTCTACTGGTGGGGAGCCAGATGTGGCTCCCCGGCGGCGCAAGCGCCACCCCTCCTCTGGGGGGCCATAGTGGCCCCCAACCGCTTCCTCGCGCCGCCCTCCCCCGACCCGTCGCCCATACAACAGGCAAGAGGAGGACGGCGCGACGCTGCGTCGCCCGCCGCTCGCTCTCCAGCACTTCTCTGAAAGCAGAGAAGGTGGAGAGCGAGCGAGCGGGCCCTCTCCTTGCGCGAGAAGGCACCCTCGGAACACACGAGGGTGCCTTCCGGCCCGCCGCAATCGTAGGCGTCGGGTCCCCCGACCCTCCGCCCGCGGCCACTCTTATCCGACTAGTTTGAGGCGCGACTGCGCCCCCCCCTAGCCGGACCTCCTTCGGTTGGTCGCCTGGGTCCCGATTCACAGAGGAATTGGAACCCACGCGACCCCTCGGGCCAGATCATTCGCCGTTAGCCAGCAAGATCCCACAAGGAGAAGTCACTGACTAACGCTCAGGGCGCACCGACCCCACCACTTGCCCTTCCATCTGGTTCACAAGGAATCAGAGGGAACGGAAGCGGAGGGGTACACGTGAAGGTTATCTGGCGTGGCGCCCCAGGTTAGGTTAGGTTAGGTTAGGTTAGGTTAGGTTTTTTTTTTTTTTTTTAAAAAGAAGTTGAGGTTCCTTGTGTGCTCGCAGTGCTAATGGAATACTCCGCGAGCACACAGAGTGATAACAGTGGAAGTATTATGAAAGAGGGTTACAAAGTGCTATGTTGATTATCTTATCTTTGCTATTATATACAAAGATCGTATGTAGTTAGTTTGATAATTAAGATTGAAGATGATATTTAAGATTGCGATTGAAGATAGATTTATTTCAGGGAGATTGTTTTTGGTTACTTTGTTTTCCCCGCATCTTTAATATTGCATTAAAGTGCGTTTTAATTTGATGGTTGTTTACTGTAGTTAATTTAGTGATTTGGATTGATTTAAGTGAGTTGATTAGTTGTAAGGGATTAAGGTATTTGCAAAGGATGAGATTTTTAAATGTTATTATGTGTGTAAGGGTATATATTAATTTATTTGTTAACATTTTAGAGATTATAAATTTATAAAGGGATATAAAGAGATTTCGTAGAATTACTTTTGCTTAATTTTAGTAAGACCTGCACAGAGCCGGGGGCACACAACGCACTGGATTGTCCATTGTCTGGATAGCTGCATGGCAGCTGGTCTTGTCGATCGCGGGTATTTAAAATCCGATAACTGTTTTGTCGGTAAAAATACGCAACCGAGAGCAGCCGCGGTAGTTGGGAGGCGTGCCCTTCAGCTCTATACAGCTCCTGCATGTTACGGGTGTAGGCTAGTTTTAATAAGTGGGTTGGGGCTACTCGTCATAGTCCGTGCGCGAGCGCACGGAATTACTCATGCTAATGAATCTAGGGCAAGAAGTAGATGTGGCGCTGTGAGCGGTGTCTTTGTTAGAGATGTTGTGACTTTTATTATGAGTGGTGCAATTGTGACAAGTATTTTTTGTGGCGTCTTCCTTAACCGGGCAGTCCTTGTATGTGTGTTGGCTGGAGGAGCAGTGGGAGCAGATGGAAGTGGTCTCTTTACACCATTTTTTGGTATGGCCGTATTGAAGGCATCGATAGCACTGCAATACCGGGATATATGTCTCAACGTGGACCCTTTGATGGTCCACATTGAGCTTACCAGCATCTATGATAGACCGCCAAAGGGCAGGGCTGGTGGTGTATGCAGCGTTGTAGAGCTTGGGATTCCGGTTCCCGCGCTTGAATTTCAGCTCCAGGGTCTCAGGCTCGTTGTTTTTAATAGAGTCGTTTTGGGTACGGAGGATGCTGGTCAGTGTTTCGGGGCTAATATCATCGGGTACCCCTTTGATAATAACCATAGGTTTAAGTTTTTTGGAAGGCTCTGCTTGAATGTTAGATGTGGGGGTGATTTTATTGAGGGTAGTGGTCATGTGTTCCGCCTTCTCGAACTCGACTCTGAGTTTGTTTTTGGAGACCGGCTTAACGCTGAGGGGGGCGAAGTTTGTGTCGCGGAAGCTAATATTCTTCTGCCATGCAGAGAGAGTTTCGGAGGTGGTGGTTGCGTCTTTAGCGGAAACAATGATGGCTGGCTTATATGGAGGTGGGCGGAGCTGGACCGAGGGAGCCGAGGCAACCTTGGCGTATGTGAACTGACCCGGAAGAGGCGGAGTAGGAGTCGGCAGAGGCCCCTGAGCGGTCGGCGCAGGCACCGTGAGCGCCCTCATCTCCTCACGGATGCACTCTCGAATGGTTGCCTTCAGTTCCTCGGTGTCAGCAGGGGGGGCAGGCGGGGGAGGCGGGGCAGATGGCAGCGGCGAAAGAGTAAAAAGGTATTCAAGCCTGTCCACGCTTGTCAGGATATCGGCCTTGATCCCTCTCTTGAGGTTACCCGAGCGGCCCACGGCTTCTCGGATAACCTCAAAGAGGGAGAGGATCTCGCTCTCCGTGTCCTCAAAATAGCCCATCTGTAGCGGGACGGGTTTAGCGGGTTTGGCGGGCTTAGCAGCAGGAGTGGCGACCGTAGCAGTGGGAGTGGCGGCTTGGCTGCCGTAACGAAGCGGGGGCATCGCACCAGACGAGTCAGGGTCGTCGCTGGTGTGGGAGTGGGGCGTTAGCCCAAGCGGCGTCCTCAACATACTTAAAACACGCCCAGAAACGAGAAAATTTAAAAATTAATTTGCCAGAAAAGTCGATGACCCAAGGGTATCGACAAAGGGTCGGTGGGGCGGGGCGGCCGGGTGGGTGGCGGCAAAAAAAAAACGGGGGAGGCCCACGAAGAGAAGTGTAGTAGATGCGGAAGAGGTCCGACGGATTTAGAAAAAGAAATTAAATAAAAAGGCCGAAAAAAGTTAATTTAGAAAATTTGTAAGGGTTTTTGCTAAATTGAAAGAAAACTATTGAATCTACTTTTATTTTTGTTTCAGGTACAAGGAGCTGAAGGCGAGACGCTTGTAGGAAGGTGCGACGCAAGTGGGTGAGAGGTAAACTGAACAAAAGTTGTTTTATGTTGTACTGAAAATACACGCCGCTTAGGTGGATTTTTTACGAGACGTATGTATGGAGAAAGACAAAAATTTCGTCGTATCGGCACAAAAGAGGTGTCAATCGACGCGGGGGAGGCCCACGAAGAGAAGTGTAGTAGATGCGGAAGAGGTCCGACGGATTTAGAAAAAGAAATTAAATAAAAAGGCCGAAAAAAGTTAATTTAGAAAATTTGTAAGGGTTTTTGCTAAATTGAAAGAAAACTATTGAATCTACTTTTATTTTTGTTTCAGGTACAAGGAGCTGAAGGCGAGACGCTTGTAGGAAGGTGCGACGCAAGTGGGTGAGAGGTAAACTGAACAAAAGTTGTTTTTTCGGTTAGGTTAGGTTAGGTTAGGTTTTTTTTTTTTTTTTTTTTTTTTTTTTTTTTTTGACGCGGGGAATGCTTTTGCGCACTTCGCCACCCTGCTGCCGGGGGACAGCAGGGCGGCTTCGAGTGAGACTCCCAGCCCGTTAGGGCTGGACTACTCACTAAACCCCGCGGTGTTCCTCCTCTCTCCCTACCGGGTCACAGGATAGGCCATAGGATAAGTCACTGTGACCCGGCAAGGGGGGCGTCCCTATGGGGACTCTACTCGTGGGGGGGCCACATGGGCCCCCCTGCGCTCAAGGCGTCTTCTTGCCCGCGTCACGTCGCTCTCCGCGACTTCTCTGTAAGCAGAGAAGTCGGAGAGCGAGCGCGCGGGCACTCCATGTTTTGCTAGAAGGCACCCCCGGAACACATGGGGGTGCCTTCCAGCTCGCCGCAAAGGCAGGCGGGGGGTCCCCCGACCCTCCGCCCGCGGCCACTCTAGTCGGGGGCGCGCGCATACTCCGCGCGTCGGCGCCCCCTATTTGGGCGGCGAGGCGGGAGCGTCAGACCTGCACGCTCCCGCTCTCGCAGCTCCTCTCTCTTGGCCGCCATCACCTCGCCAGCGAACGTGGCGACGGCGGCCCAGCTCTCCTGGCTGCCGACCATCTTAGAAATGACGGCCGGCAGCGACAGATCGCCCCCCACGGCTCCCACCAGGGCAGCCCGCTCCCCGCTCCAGGCAGCGCACACGGCGAGCGTATGCTCCGCCGTGTCGCGCGCGCCGCTCGCACAATAGCGGCACTCGGGGCCCGACTCTATACCCACAACTTCCCACAGGTACTTGGCAAAACAGCCGTGCCCTGTGAGAAGCTGCGTCAGATAATAGGTCGGCGCCCCGTGCCCCCTCTCTAACCACGGCCGCAAGACCGGCCGCACCGCCTCCACGAGCCTCTTACTCGCGGCGGGCTCCTCCAATCTCGTGGCCCACTTGCGGAGGAGATCGTCGCGAGCCTCCTGCCTCCAGCTACCGATCTCCGCCGGAGTGGGCCACCCTCCGCTGTTCCGCATCAGGGCACTCCTCACATACACCTGCTCGAGGACTCCCGCCTCTAGGTCCCAGGGTAGACTCGCCGCCAACAGACACGCCGCCTCGTAAGAGACGGTGTGGTACGCTCTAGCAGCCCTCTGCGCTATTACCCGCTGCGGGCGCCGCAGCAGCGTGGTATTGCTCGCAGAGAGGGCTGCCGCCCATATGGGCGCTCCGTAAAGCGCCTTGGAGCGCACCACACCGTCGTAAAGACGGCGGCAAGAGCTCCCTGGGCCGCCACGGTTTGGCAGCAATCGTGCGAGCCTCCCTGCGTACGACACCAGTTTTGGTGCCAGTCGCCGGAAGTGCTCGCCGAAACTCCATCGGCTGTCGAGGACGAGACCCAGGTACTTCATCGATCCCCCGACAGCGATGGAGGTGCCACCGACGGTGATTTGGGAGTCCCGAGGGGGTCGCATCCGAGGCCCATGGAAATAAAGGGCCTCGGATTTCTCCAGAGCGACCGCGAGCCCGAGTGCCCTGATGCGGCGCACGACCTGCGCTACCCCTGCTGTAGCCAGGACCTTGGCGTCCCGAAACGTGGCGCCCTGCGCGGTGACCAGGGTGTCATCGGCGTAGCAGAGTACGCCGACTCCTGGGAGAGTCGCACCGCGCAGGACCCAGTCATACCCAATGTTCCACAGGAGCGGCCCGAGGACCGACCCCTGTGGAACACCACAACACATGTCCGTGCGGACCACCTCGGACCGAGCCGGGTAACACACGGCCCGGTCTACGAAGTAGTCCGCAAGGACTCGCCTGAGGTACCACGGGACGTTGTGGTACCTCAAGGCCTCCGCTATTGTCTGCCAGGGGAGGGTGTTGAAGGCGTTGGAAATGTCCAACGAGACAGCCAACAACACCTCTCCCCGGCCCGTGACCCTCTCGACGCTGTCTCTGAGACGGGAGATGGCGTCCAACGTCGACCTCCCGCGACGGAAGCCAAACTGGCCGTCGCTCAAGTTGGGCCCCGCCCCCTCCAGATGTCGGACGAGACGCGCCGCGAGCACTCGCTCAAAGAGCTTGCACGTCTCGTCCAGCAGAACGATGGGGCGGTAGGCCGACGGCGACTCCGCCGGGCGCCCGTGCTTTCGGAGCAGCACGAGCTTGCCCTCCTTCCACCGTCGCGGGACCCTTCCCGACGCCAGACATTCAGTCATCAGAGACAGCGTCTCCTCCTCGAACGCCGGCATGACAGCGGCAACGACCCGCCCAGGGATTCCATCCGGGCCCGGGGCGCGCTTCCTCACCCTCATCTTCATGACCGCTACCCCTAGCTCGGCCTCGGACACGGGCGGGACATCACCGTCCTCCACCGGCGCCGACACCGCCGCCGCCGTCATTCGTGGGGGGGCCCACTCCTCCCTTGCGGGAAAGAGGGAACCCACCACCACGCCGACGAAGGCTGGGTCGAGTGACCGGGTCAGAGGAGGCGCCCAAGGCTTCAGCTTCTCGCTCACCACCTTGTAGGGGCGCCCCCACGGGTCCCGGTTCAAACTCCCCAGCCACTCCCTCCAGGCCTCCTCCTTGGCGGCCCTTATGCCCGCGCTGAGCGCGGCCCGGGCCGCTCGGTAAGCGACGAGCAGCTCCTCTTCCTGGGCGGGGTCCCTGCTCCTACGCCCGCGGCAACGGGTGTACCTGCGTTGGGCTGCGTGGCACGCAGTACGCAGCCCTGCTAGGTGCGGTTGCCACCAGTACACCCGTCTCCGCGGGGGAACAGGACCTCTGCGCCGCATCGCCGCATCGCAGACGCGAGTGAGCACCCCTGTTAGGCGCTCCGCCCTCGCGTCTACGCCCAGCGCCTCGTCGCTTGACCCAGCAGCCCAGCGCTCCACGATGGCCGCCTCCTTAGCCACATCCTTGTCCAGGGTGGCGAGCCGCCACCGTGGACCCTCCCCCGCCAGGGGGCGGCTGAGGTCCGCCGAAACACCGGCGGGAGCCGAGACGATATCGAACCATATGTATCTATGGTCCGACAAGGTCTCGACCCCTTCGACCACTCTCCAGCCACGCGCGCGGTTGGCCAGAGCGGGACTGGCGAAGGACAGATCAACTACGGATCCGCCCTGACTCCGCACGCATGTCTGGACCGCCCCCTGGTTGAGCAGCACCAGCCCAGTGGACACCGCCCACTCCTCCAAAACCTCCCCCCGCGCATCAGTTGCCGGATTCCCCCACGCACGGGATTTCGCGTTGAAATCTCCGGCAACGATCACGGGGGTGGGGTGCACATCGGCCAACATTGCCCCGACCTCGACGAGCCACTGCTCAAAGTCGGCGAGGCTTCTGTTGGGCGAAAAGTACACCCCACACACTGCAATGTCTCCCAGCACGGCAAGCACGCAACCGTGTCCTCGAGACACCCTGTCGCCTAGTGCGCCACGCTGGGAGACAATTGCCACCGAACCGTCGCGATCGCCTGCCCAGTCGTCCCGGGCGCGAACGCAATACGGTTCAGCGACAACGGCCAAGGTCGCCTGCCACTGCGCCGCAGACTGGATCAGTAGATCCTGCGCCGCGGCACAGTGGTTGGCGTTGGCCTGCAGTATGGAGATGTTGGCCATTTACACTTGGGCGGTGTCCATCTCCTCCTCTGGCACCGGTGCTGGCGCTGCCGGCGGCGGGCCCTTGGCCCCACCGCTGGCTTTTCCGTCACGACGGCCTCGGGCCCCCCTTTGTTGGGATCCCGCTGGGCATTTCTTGGCGCCCAGAGGGTGGGCAGCGGGCGCACCTTTTGCCGCACACGCCGGGCAGTGGGGCTCGGCAGAGCAGCCTGCGGATTTGTGGCCAGGCTGGCCGCAGCGGAAGCATAATCCGCTGCGATCCGCAGCCACTGTGCACTTCGCACCCACATGGCCCGGCTCCAGGCAGCGGAAGCACCGCTGCGGCCTGGGCTTCAGGAGGGTGGCTCGGACCTGCGTCCAACCAATAGTTAGGCGCCGGCCATCCGTCACCCTCCCTGCCGCCGCGATCGGGCAGCTCACCCACGCAGCCCCCTCCTCGCGTCCAGGTGGGCGGTAGATGTCTCCCACCTTTACGTTGGTGACGGCGCACCCACCAACCTCAGCCACCATCGCAGACACCCTTTCCGGCGTAGCCGCGTCGCTCAGGCCGGTAATGCGCATCTCAATGCACTTCTCCGGCCTGGCAACGCGGACTTCCTCCCCAAGGGTCTCCCTGAGCCTCTTCGCGAGAGCATCAGCCTTTTGGCTTCGGTCGACACCAGCCACCTCCAACACCCTGCCGCCCGTCGCCGCGGTCCGGAACCGCAGACCGTCTATGCCGAGGCCTTTAAGGTCAATTGACCTTTCGGCCTCGGCCAGGACCGCCGCGTAGGTGGCCCCCTTCTCTTTCGCCTCCTGCTGCAGTGTGAGGACCACTGCAGCAGTGCGGGGAGCGCGGAGTTTAGGCCCCCTCTTCTTTCCAGTCTGAGGAGGTGCTGGCGTCGCCTTGGTTGGCGCTGGTGTCTTCGTTTTGGGCCGACCGGCCACCGTGCTCCAAGCCTGTCTGGTGCTCCGAGGAGGGGCAGGGGCAGGGGCGGATGTGGAAGGGCCCACCTGGCTCGAAGCTTGCGCCTCCAGCGCCGCAGCGCTTTTCTTCTTCCGCCTCTTCCTCTTACTCCCCTCTTCCTTCTCACTGGCGCCGTTGGCGTGAGCCGGGGGCGCGGAAGAGTGAGAAGGAGCTGGAGCTGCCGCGGAGCGGGCAGGAGGCCCAGCAGCGGAGGCGGCAACGGGGGCTACTTCGGGGGAGACGGAGGGGTGGGTGGAGCGGGCAGCGCTTCGCGCGTCGGCGGCCAGCGGTGGGCGCAGCCGTGGCTCCGGCAGCAGGCGGTCCGCGATCCCGTCGAGGCGCGCGTCAACCATGAACATTATTTCCTCCCGTGTCATGGTTGGGGCGGCACTCGCCTGCAGCTTCTTCATACCCTCCATCTCCGCTCTCAGAGCTCTGAGCTCGCCCTGGAGACGGACGACTTCGTCGGACTCCGTGCGGGCCCTGAGCTCACGCACGTTCTCCAAGATGGAGCTCGCTGCAGCCCTCAGGCCCTGCACAGATTGGCCCTTCAGTCGCGACGACTTCTGGGCAATCGACCGAACCGTCTCCACTGCCGCCTCGATTGAGCTGGTCAGCTGCTCAGCCCTAAGGTCATGAGCAGGCGACGGTGATGCTGCAGGCGTCGACGCTGGCGAGGAAAGGGTCTTCTTTATAAAGGAGACTCTTCTCGCCTCCCGTCGCCGGAGCTCTTCCGCCAGCTCCTCCTCCGCTTGGAGCTCCAGCTCTCTCTTCTTTGCCTCTCTGAGGTCGGCCTTCGCCTTAGCGAGGCCGACGTATTGGCCCGTACTCGGGGGACGGCCGCGACCTCGCTTGCTCGCGCTCGGCCTCTTGGACCGGTCCACTGAGCCCTCGCTCTCACCATCAGACTCAGGATTCAACCGCTTACGCCAGAATCGCGTAGGTGAGGGCGAGGGGGAGACGGAGCGCGAGCTCACCTCCATGAGGGTGCCCGTGCTGCTGTCGGACTCCGACAGCTGCAGGACACTCCTCGTAAGCCGAGGTGATAGGTCGCACCGCGGCAGCAAAACCCTCGCCTCCTTCAGCACCGGTGTTCCGAGCCTCTCCACACCGTCCGACACAGCCTGAGAGGCAGTGCCGGACACACCGTCCGATGATGCCGCCCTGAAAAGGGCGGTACCGGACCCGTCCGACAGCTCCACAACCACACCCACATCCGCCAGGTTGGCCGCAGATGGTACGCAGCCAGCCTCCGACGCCTCAGCGTCGTCGGGTGGGGGGTCAGGGTTGGCCCTGAGAAGGGCCGTTTGGGACACGTTACGCCCGGAGGCGTCCCGCAAAACATTCGACATTTTCACTACTTGATCGCAAGAAATCACACTCAAAGTACTCACGATCGCCCAAAGTATTGTTTCCAAGATTTGGTCACCACCCACTGGCCACTGCGTTACCGCGCACCAAGTGGGATGGGTCCAGGGCAGACGAACGAGGACGTACCTGAAAACACTTTGGGGGCTGCCCCAGGTTCCGTAGCCCTATTCCGGGCTTAGAATAGGGCTACGGTATCTCCTGCCTGTCGTAAGAGGCGACTAAAAGGAGAGCGGGGTCGCGGGTGGCGAGAGTGGGGGCTCGGACCACCGTTTCAAGCGACCCCACGACGGCAGCGGTGTGTGGTGGCCGCACACCGCCGTAAAAGAGGCTTCGCGGGCTCTAGCCCGACGCGAGAAGGGTGCCGAAAGGCACAGTGCGTGGGGGTTCCGGAGCGTTCATTGAGATCCCGGAGCCCCCAGCAAGCGCACGGAGAGGGCCACCGGGGGGGTTTTAGTGGGTAAAAATCCCACATAACCCGGCTTTCCCCCCAGGAAGCCGGGTATCTTTGGAAGATTTCCCCCCCGTTAACAAAAAAAAAAAAAAAAAAAAAAAAAAAAAAGGTTAGGTTAGGTTAGGTTAGGTTAGGTTAGGTTAGGTTAGGTTAGGTTGGGTATTTAGTTTTTTTTCTTATTGATACTTGTACGGGATTGGTTTACTTAGTTAGGAGTTTGGGTGTGTTAGTAGTTAATCTTTTTGTTTTTCGAGGTGCGGTTTAATATAGTTGTGTTTTGGGTTTGCTTTGTTATATTTCTTTTTTCGTGGTTAATTAGATTAAGGGGTTGTGTGTATTTAGTTTTTTTTCTTATTGATACTTGTACGGGATTGGTTTACTTAGTTAGGAGTTTGGGTGTGTTAGTAGTTAATCTTTTTGTTTTTCGAGGTGCGGTTTAATTTAGTTGTGTTTTGGGTTTGCTTTGTTATATTTCTTTTTTGGGGATTGGTTTACTTAGTTAGGAGTTTGGGTGTGTTAGTAGTTAATCTTTTTGTTTGAGTTAATCTTTTTGTTGGATTTTTCTTTTTTGGCTTTTTTGATTAAGTTTGGGCAGTTCTGCTTCGAGCAGTTCTGCTTGGCGTTGGTCTCTTGAGGTTTGGTTATATTTCTTTTTTGAGATTCGTTCTTACGATAGGTGTGGTATAGTTAAGTTGCATTTTTGGGTTGGTTGTGTGTATTTAGTTTTTTTTCTTATTGATACTTGTACGGGATTGGTTTACTTAGTTAGGAGTTTGGGTGTGTTAGTAGTTAATCTTTTTGTTTTTCGAGGTGCGGTTTAATATAGTTGTGTTTTGGGTTTGCTTTGTTATATTTCTTTTTTCGTGGTTAATTAGATTAAGTTGTATATATTAGGGAGCCTTGCAGGTCCATCATGGACTCCGACGCTTCGGCGTCGTCCACGTCTAGTCGAGGGAAGAAAAGAGACCGGGGGGAGAGCGGTCTGTCTGGCTCGCCCTCGCCGTCATCGGACACCGAGACGGAGATGACGGTGGCGGCCAGGGTGCGTACGGCGAAGCGCGGGAAGGCGCGCCTCACGTACCACGTCTCAGGGTTGGCGAGGGCCAGTAAGGCCCTCAAAGAGCGTACGGAGGAGGCCCGCGATGAGGCCTACGAAAAAGGCCTCCAGAGGAAGGCCTTCATGAGGCCGTCGCAGACCGTCCTGGCCTGCGACGATGAAGGGGAGGTCCAGGATTCCACGGACCAGGAGGTGGAGGCGTCCCTGGATGTCCAAACCATGAGGGCTCGGGTAGGGGAGAACCTCTCCACCATTATGGAGTACGTTGGCAAGTCCTCCAACTTAAAGGGAGGATTTGCCAATAAAATAAAGGGCTGCACGGTGAGCATCGCCGATATGGTGGAGGAGATGGCGAACGCCAAAACCACTGACTCGATGCGCAGGCTGCGGGCGGACAACATCCGCCTCAGCCAGGAGCTCACCAATCTGAGGGGTGAGCTCCGGGCGTACAAAAGGGAGTTTGAGGCCCACAAGGCCTCCATGGCGGCTGCAAGTCCTGCCGCCGAGTCGAGCGCAGCCTGCGCAGCTCCCCCACCTGTGGTGGGGGATGAGTTGGTGGAACGCCTGCTGGCGGCTCTCCTCCCTCCGCTTGCCAGGATGGTCGAGGGGAAGGTGGCGGGGCTCCTCTCCCCGAACGAGAGGGTGCGTCCGCCACTAGCTGCGGAAGGCAAGCGGAGGGAGGCGGCGCCCATGGTGGCACCCGTGGCGGCGCCCGTGGCGGCGCCCAGGGCGACGAAGGGGACGGCGAAGAAGGCGGCCAGGACCGCGGCCTCAGTGCCGGCGACCCAGAGGTCACAGCCGTCGCAGCCGGGGCCTTCGACCTCGCAGGCGGCCCCCGCCCCCTCCACCTCGGCCGAAACTTGGACCGAGGTGGTGCGCCGCGGGAAGAAGGTGGCGGCAAAGGGGCCGACCCAAGTGTCGGCCACACAAAAAGAGGAGGCCCGCAAGGAGGCCCCCAAGGAGGCCAAGAAGGCGCCCAAGCTGGTGGCTCCTCGGTCGGCGGCGGTGGTGCTGACGTTGGCACCAGAGGCCGTGGGACACCTCTCCTACGGAGAGGTGCTGGCCAAGGCCGAGGAGGCCATCAACTTGGGCGAGTTGGGGATCGAGGGGCTGAAGACCCGCCAGACGGCAACGGGAGCCCGTATGCTTGAAATTACGGGCTCCCAGAAGTCCGAAAAGGCCGACCAACTGGCGGCCAAACTTCGGACGGTGCTGTCTGGTGTGGTGCGGGTGGACCGCCCCACCAAGACTGCCGACATCCGCGTAGTCGGCCTCGACGACGCCGCCACACCCGAAAAGTTGGCGGCGGCGGTGGCCAGGACGGGAGGCTGCGCGGTGGAGGCGGTCAAGGTGTGTGGGGTGATCCGCCCCAACGCCAGAGGGGAGGGCACGGCTCTGGTGTCGTGCCCGGTTGACGCCGCGAAGCGGATAACGGAGGCCGGCCGCCTGCTGGTGGGCTGGAGCTCGGCGCGTGCCCAGCTCCTAGACTCGCGCCCCATGCGCTGTTACAGGTGCATGGGGCTGGGGCACACGCGCCAGCTGTGCCCATCGGCGGCAGACCGTAGCGGCCTCTGTTACCGCTGCGGCGTGTCCGGGCACGCATCACAGGCGTGCCAGGTAGTGCCGCCCCGCTGCGCCATATGCGCGGATAGGGGCCTAAAGGCGGACCACATTATGGGGGGGCGTAATTGCAACCCCCCCCATGTCAGGGGGAGACTGGCCCCAGCACCCCAGGGCCAGAGAGCCGAGGGCCGCCAAACGGCCACCGCGAGGGATGCTGAGATGTCTCACTAATGGACAGAGGACATCTCAGCGTCCTACAGGCGAATGTTAACCACTCCGCCGGGGCGCAAGACCTGCTCTTGCAGTCCATGGCGGAGTGGGACATAGCTGTGGTGGCGGTGGCGGAGCCTTACTTCGTCCCCAGCCAACCTCATTGGTTGGGGGACGAGAACGGCTCCGCCGCCATTGTGGTCTCGGCTGGCCTTGGGGTCCCCTTCTCCCTCATCGAGAAGGGGCCCGGCTACGTGGTGGCGTCCTGGGGAGAGTACGCGCTGATAAGCGTGTACTTCTCCCCAAACAGACCGCTGGCGGACTTCGAGCGGTTTCTCACCCGACTCGGAGCCGCCATCGGGAGGGTGGCGCCCCGCGAGGTGCTGGTGCTCGGGGACCTCAACGCGAAGTCCGTCGCGTGGGGGAACCCGAGCACCACTCCGAAGGGCCGGGAGCTGGAGGCCTTTGCCCTGGCTTCGGGGCTGACCCTGCTCAACAGGGGCACAGTCCACACCTGCGTGCGGCAGCGGGGGGGATCCGTGGTGGATGTTTCGTTCGCCACGCCCGTTGTCGCCGGAAAGGTGTGGGACTGGTGCGTAGTTGAAGAGGTGGAGACCCTGTCGGACCACAGGTACATCAGGTTCGAGGTCTCCACCTCGGGCAGGGCGGCCCCGACCCAACGGTGGCCGAGCCAGTTCCCTCGTTGGGCCCTGTCGAGGTTCGACGCGGGGCTGGCCGCGGAGGCGGCGATTGTCCGCCGATGGAGTTTTCCCCGCCGGGAGTTAGGGGTGGACGACATGGCTGCGCACATGCGGGAGGCGCTCACTGCCGTATGTGACGCAGCCATGCCCAGGGTGAGCGGTCGCCCACCCCGGAGGCGGGGACAGGTTTATTGGTGGTCGCAGGAGATCGCCGACCTCCGCGCGTCGTGCTCCGCGGCCCGCAGGGCCTACACGAGGGGCAGGCGTCGGCCAAGCCAGGAGGGCACTGATGGCCAGCTGTACGCGGCGTACCGACAGGCGAGGAAGGCGGTGCAGCTGGCCATCAGCAGGGCAAAGGAGAGGGCCAGAGAGGCCATGCTGGAGGGACTGGACAGGGATCCGTGGGGCCGTCCGTACCGATGGGCGCGTAATAAAATGCGCCCTCAGACGGCCCCGACGACGGAGACCCTGGACCCCCAGTTCCTCCAGCGGGTGGTCGGGGAGTTATTCCCCCGGCAGGGGAGGTTCAGTCCCCCAACGATGGCCGCCAGTCGACCGCAGGAGGAAGAGGGAGAGGAGCAGACGCCCCCCCCCATCACGGACGGCGAGATGGGAGCCGCCATACGGTGCCTTCGGTCCAAGAAGAGGGCACCGGGTCCGGATGGGGTCCCCGGGAAGGTGCTATTCGTAGCTCTGGAGTACCTCGGGGAACAGCTTCGGGAACTCTTCAATATGTGCATCCGCACTGGACAGTTCCCGGAGCTGTGGAGGGTGGGGCGGTTGGTACTGTTGCCGAAGGCGGGTCGTTCTGCCGACTCTCCTTCGGCATATAGGCCAATCGTCCTGCTGGATGAGGTCGGGAAGCTGCTGGAACGCATTTTGGCAGCCCGACTCAACCGGCATCTGCTCGGACCGGGGCCCGGCCTCTCTGAGGCCCAATACGGGTTCCGGGCACTGCGGTCGACGGTGGACGCCGTCCTGGCCCTAAAGCGCCTCACGGTGGAGGCGACTGGGCGGGGGTCCAGGGTCCTGGCTGTGTCCCTGGACATCAGGAATGCCTTCAACAGCATCCCCCATGCCACCATTATCGAGGCACTCCGGTTCCAAGGGGTGCCTCGGTACATGGGGACGCTGTTGGGGGCATACCTGGAGGGCAGGACGGTGGTGGCCGTCGGAAGGGGCGGCCGCCTGGTGGAGCACTCGGTGGAGGCCGGCGTCCCGCAGGGTTCGGTGTTGGGGCCGATCCTGTGGAACGTCGGCTATGACTGGGTGCTCCGCGGGAGACTCCTCCCCGGGATGAGTGTCATATGCTATGCAGACGACACTCTTGTCACCGCCCGGGGAGGAGACTTCAAGGAGGTCTCCCGACTCGCCACAGTAGGGGTGGACCTGGTGGTCGGGAGGATCAGGCGGCTGGGCCTCGAGGTGGCCCTGGAGAAGACGGAGGCCCTTCTATTTCATGGGCCCCGAGCCGGACCGCCGCCGGGTGCGAATATTGTCCTCGGCGGCGGAACGGTGGTGAGGATCGGGGCCCAGATGAAATATTTGGGCCTCGTGCTTGATGGGCGGTGGAGCTTTGGCCCCCACTTCAGGGAGCTGGGGCCAAGGCTCGTCAGGGCAGCCGCAGCCCTAGGGCAGCTCCTGCCCAACAAGGGAGGGCCCAACGCCAGGTGCCGTAGGCTGATGGCGGGCATCATCCGCAGTATGGCACTGTACGGTGCCCCGGTGTGGGTAGACGCTCTCTGTGGCTCCAACAAAGCACTGCTCAGGAGGCCACAGAGAGTGATCGCCCAGAGGGCGATTAGGGGGTACCGTACGGTGTCGTGGGCGGCAGCCACGGTCCTGGCCGCGGATCCTCCCTGGGAGCGGGAGGCCGAGGTTCTCGCCCGGGTGTACCGGTTTGTCGCGGACAAGAGGACCCAGGGCGAGAACCCGGCCCCGAGGGAGGTGCGCCGCGAGAGGCGCGAGGCCAAAGATGACTTGGTGGAGAGGTGGGCCGAAGACCTCGAGGTGGCCCAATATGGCGTGTGGACCATACAGGCCGTAAAGCCGGTCCTGGAGCGCTGGATGCGTCGCAAACGCAGGCCCCTCACCTTCCGGATGGTGCAGGTGCTGACCGGGCATGGGTGCTTCGGCAAGTACCTGCACCGCATCGGGAGGGAGGAGACGCCGGAGTGCCGCGAATGCGACGCTCCAGCGGACACGGCGGAGCACACTCTGGCGGAGTGTGCGGCCTGGGGTCCACAGCGCCACGTTCTGGCGCAACACTTCGAGGGCGGTCTCTCCTTGCCGAGTATGATTCCCATCATGCTCCGCAGGGAGAGAGCGTGGAAGGCGATGGCCCACTTCTGCCACCAAGTCATTGGGCTGAAGGAGGCCGAGGAGCGGCTGCGGGAGGATGATCCTCGGTCCGCGCCGCTCCGTCGGAGACGCACCGGCGCGCGTAGGCGACGCTACGCGCACCTTATGCCGCCGGTGCAGTGAGGGCCACAGACGGCAGGTTGAGGGACCTGCCGTCTGACACGTGGCGGGAGGGGGGGGTGTGGAGCCCACACCCCTCCTCCAGGGAAGGGGCCCGGCTTCGGTCGGGCCGACGTCGCCGGGGCGCCGCTGTCGCATTCGCGTTGTGGTCACACCACTTGCGAGATCCAGCGGCGCCCCATTGCACAAGCGACAGGACGGCTCCCGGGGTGTTTTAGTCAGTATGCCCACACTCGGTGGGCGAGCCTGACACACGGCCGCCACCCTCCCTCAGGGGGCGGTGTCACGGTGCGTAACTGCATTTCACCCCGTTAAAAAAAAAAAAAAAAAAAAAAAAAGGTTAGGTTAGGTTAGGTTAGGTTAGGTTAGGTTAGGTTAGGTTACTTGCGAGATCCAGCGGCGCCCCATTGCACAAGCGACAGGACGGCTCCCGGGGTGTTTTAGTCAGTATGCCCACACTCGGTGGGCGAGCCTGACACACGGCCGCCACCCTCCCTCAGGGGGCGGTGTCATGGTGCGTAACTGCATTTCACCCCGTAAAAAAAAAAAAAAAAAAAAAAAGGTTAGGTTAGGTTAGGTTAGGTTTTTTTTTTTTTTTTTTTTTTTAACGCGGGGAAATGCATTTGCGCACTTCGCCGCTCTGTTGTCGGGGGACAACAGAGCAGCTTTGTGGTGGACTCCCAGCACTATCGAGCCGCCTGCTCAGTGCTGGACTACCCCCTAAAACCCCGCGGTGTTCCTCCGCTACTCTACCGGGCCACAGGATAGGCCAGAGGTTAATTCACTGTGACCCGGCAAGAGCTCGCCCCCGAAGGGGCTCTACTGGTGGGGAGCCAGATTGGCTCCCCGGCGGCGCCACTCGCCCCATCGCCCATACGACGAGGCAAGGAAGCGCCGCCCCTCCTCTGGGGGGCCATAATGGCCCCCAACCGCTTCCTCGCGCCGCCCTCCCCCGACCCGTCGCCCATACAACAGGCAAGAGGAGGACGGCGCGACGCTGCGACACCCGTCGCTCGCTCTCCAGCACTTCTCTGAAAGCAGAGAAGGTGGAGAGCGAGCGCACGGGCCCTCTCCTTGCGCGAGAAGGCACCCTCGGAACACACGACGGTGCCTTCCGGCCCGCCGCGATCGTGGGCGTCGGGTCCCCCGACCCTCCGCCCGCGGCCACTCTTATCCGACTAGTTTGAGGCGCGACTGCGCCCCCCCCTAGCCGGACCTCCTTCGGTTGGTCGCCTGGGTCCCGATTCACAGAGGAATTGGAACCCACGCGACCCCTCGGGCCAGATCATTCGCCGTTAGCCAGCAAGATCCCACAAGGAGAAGTCACTGACTAACGCTCAGGGCGCACCGACCCCACCACTTGCCCTTCCATCTGGTTCACAAGGAATCAGAGGGAACGGAAGCGGAGGGGTACACGTGAAGGTTATCTGGCGTGGCGCCCCAGGTTAGGTTAGGTTAGGTTTTTTTTTTTTTTTTTTTTTTTTTTTTTTTTTTAACGCGGGGAAATGCATTTGCGCACTTCGCCGCTCCGTTGTCGGGGGACAACAGAGCGGCTTTGTGGTGGACTCCCAGCACTATCGAGCCGCCTGCTCAGTGCTGGACTACCCCCTAAAACCCCGCGGTGTTCCTCCGCTACTCTACCGGGCCACAGGATAGGCCAGAGGTTAAGTCACTGTGACCCGGCAAGAGCTCGCCCCCGAGGGGGCTCTACTGGTGGGGAGCCAGATTGGCTCCCCGGCGGCGCAAGCGCCGCCCCTCCTCTGGGGGGCCGTAACGGCCCCCAACCGCTTCCTCGCGCCGCCCTCCCCCAACCCGTCGCCCATACAACAGGCAAGAGGAGGACGGCGCGACGCTGCGTCGCCCGTCGCTCGCTCTCCAGCACTGCTCTGAAAGCAGAGAAGGTGGAGAGCGAGCGCACGGGCCCTCGCCTTGCGCGAGAAGGCACCCTCGGAACACACGAGGGTGCCTTCCGGCCCGCCGCGATCGTGGGCGTCGGGTCCCCCGACCCTTCGCCCGCGGCCACTCTTATCCGACTAGTTTGAGGCGCGACTGCGCCCCCCCCTAGCCGGACCTCCTTCGGTTGGTCGCCTGGGTCCCGATTCACAGAGGAATTGGAACCCACGCGACCCCTCGGGCCAGATCATTCGCCGTTAGCCAGCAAGATCCCACGAGGAGAAGTCACTGACTAACGCTCAGGGCGCACCGACCCCACCACTTGCCCTTCCATCTGGTTCACAAGGAATCAGAGGGAACGGAAGCGGAGGGGTACACGTGAAGGTTATCTGGCGTGGCGCCCCAGGTTAGGTTAGGTTAGGTTAGGTTAGGTTAGGTTAGGTTAGGTTTTTTTTTTTTTTTTTTTTTCAAAGAATTTGAAGCTCCGTGTGTGCTCGCGGTGCTAATGGTATACTCCGCGAGCACACAGTGTGATTTTATTGGGGGCTTAAGAAAGAGGTTTACAATTAGTGATTTTAATTAGTTGTTGGGTGATGAAGTATTTTAACAGGATTTAAGTTTATTGTGATATTATGTGAGTAGAAGTATATATTTATTTATTTTGTTAAGGTTTAAAGATAGTAAAGCCTTTAAAAAAAATGATTATAAGGTTTCGCGGGTTAACTTAAAGCTTAGATTATTTATTTTTGTATATTAAGTATATATATATATTATATTTGTTTTAGTTTTTAGGTATAAAAAGTTTATGAAGAAGATTTATATAGATTTAATAGGGTTACTTGTTCTTAGAATTCTTGCATATTTACAAGAATCTGTATAGAGCCGAGGACACTCACGCGCTGGTTGGTCCATCAACTGGATGGTAGCCATATCGCAGCATGTCTTGTCGGTCACGGGTATTTAAAACCGATGACTTTAATGTCGGTAAAATCCGCCGCCGAAAGCGGCCGCAATAGTTGGAAGGTGCGCCCTGCAGCTCTATACAGATTCTGCTTGTTCTGGGTATACGCTCGATTTAGTCCGGTGAGGTGGGGCTACTCGCCGTAGTCCGTACGCGAGCGAACAGAGTTGCTCATACTTATGTATCTAGGGCAAGTAGCAGAAGTAGCGCTGTGGGAAGTATCTTTTTCTGAGGTGTTATTATGAATTTTATTGTGAGCGTTACAATTGTGACATGATAGTTTTGAAGCGTCGTTTTTAACTGGACAGTCCTTGAATGCGTGTTGGGTGGATGAGCAGTGGGAGCAGGTAGTAGTGGTTTCTTTACACCACTTCTTGGTGTGGCCATACTGTAGGCAGCGATAGCACTGAAGAACTGGGATATAACATTCGACGTGGACCCTTTGGTGGTCCACATTGAGTTTGCCAACATCAGTGATGGACCGCCAAAGAGCAGGGCTGGTAGTGAAAGCTGCGTTATATAATTTGGGATTCCGGTTTCCCCTCTTGAATTTAAGTTGGAGGTCCTCAGGCCCGTTGTTTTTTACGGAGTCATTTTGGGTGCGGAGAATGGTTGTGAGTGTCTCAGGGCTGATGTCTTCGGGTACTCCTTTGACAATGATCATTGGCTGTAGTTTTTTAGAGGGCTCTGCTTGAATGGTAGATGTGGGGCTGAGTTTATGTAGGGTGGTAGGTTAGGTTAGGTTAGGTTAGGTTAGGTTAGGTTAGGTTAGGTTAGGTTAGGTTAGGTTTTTTTTTTTTTTTTTAACGCGGGGAAATGCATTTGCGCACTTCGCCGCTCTGTTGTCGGGGGACAACAGAGCAGCTTTGTGGTGGACTCCCAGCACTATCGAGCCGCCTGCTCAGTGCTGGACTACCCCCTAAAACCCCGCGGTGTTCCTCCGCTACTCTACCGGGCCACAGGATAGGCCAGAGGTTAGTTCACTGTGACCCGGCAAGAGCTCGCCCCCGAAGGGGCTCTACTGGTGGGGAGCCAGATTGGCTCCCCGGCGGCGCCACTCGCCCCATCGCCCATACGACGAGGCAAGGAAGCGCCGCCCCTCCTCTGGGGGGCCATAATGGCCCCCAACCGCTTCCTCGCGCCGCCCTCCCCCGACCCGTCGCCCATACAACAGGCAAGAGGAGGACGGCGCGACGCTGCGACGCCCGTCGCTCGCTCTCCAGCACTTCTCTGAAAGCAGAGAAGGTGGAGAGCGAGCGCACGGGCCCTCTCCTTGCGCGAGAAGGCACCCTCGGAACACACGAGGGTGCCTTCCGGCCCGCCGCGATCGTGGGCGTCGGGTCCCCCGACCCTCCGCCCGCGGCCACTCTTATCCGACTAGTTTGAGGCGCGACTGCGCCCCCCCCTAGCCGGACCTCCTTCGGTTGGTCGCCTGGGTCCCGATTCACAGAGGAATTGGAACCCACGCGACCCCTCGGGCCAGATCATTCGCCGTTAGCCAGCAAGATCCCACAAGGAGAAGTCACTGACTAACGCTCAGGGCGCACCGACCCCACCACTTGCCCTTCCATCTGGTTCTCAAGGAATCAGAGGGAACGGAAGCGGAGGGGTACACGTGAAGGTTATCTGGCGTGGCGCCCCAGGTTAGGTTAGGTTAGGTTAGGTTAGGTTTTTTTTTTTTTTTTTTGACGCGGGGAATGCTTTTGCGCACTTCGCCACCCTGCTGCCGGGGGACAACAGGGCGGCTTCGAGTGAGACTCCCAGCCCGTTAGGGCTGGACTACTCACTAAACCCCGCGGTGTTCCTCCTCTCTCCCTACCGGGTCACAGGATAGGCCATAGGATAAGTCACTGTGACCCGGCAAGGGGGCGTCCCTATGGGGACTCTACTACTGGGGGGCCACATGGGTCCCCCTGCGCTCAAGGCGTCTTCTTGCCCGCGTCACGTCGCTCTCCGCGACTCCTCTGAAAGCAGAGAAGTCGGAGAGCGAGCGCGCGGGCACTCTATGTTTTGCGAGAAGGCACCCCCGGAACACATGGGGGTGCCTTCCAGCTCGCCGCAAATGCAGGCGGGTGGTCCCCCGACCCTCCGCCCGCGGCCACTCTAGTCGGGGGCGCGCGCATACTCCGTGCGACGGCGCCCCCTTATTGGGCGGCGAGGCGGGAGCGTCAGACCTGCACGCTCCCGCTCTCGCAGCTCCTCTCTCTTGGCCGCCATCACCTCGCTAGCAAACGTGGCGACGGCGGCCCAGCTCTCCTGGCTGCCGACCATCTCAGAAATGACGGCCGGCAGCGACAGGTCACCCCCCACGGCTCCCACTAGGGCAGCCCGCTCCCCGCTCCAGGCAGCGCACACGGCGAGCGTATGCTCCGCCGTGTCGCGCGCGCCGCTCGCGCAATAGCGGCACTCGGGGCCCGACTCTATACCCACAACTTCCCACAGGTACTTGGCAAAGCAGCCATGGCCTGTGAGAAGCTGCGTCAGGTGATAGGTCGGCGCCCCGTGCCTCCTCTCGATCCACGGCCGCAGAACCGGCCGCACCGCCTCCACGAGCCTCTTGCTCGCGGAAGGCTCCTCCAACCTCACGGCCCACATCCGGAAGAGATGGTCGCGAGCCTCCTGCCTCCAGCAACCGATCTCCGCCGGAGTGGGCCACCCTCCACTGTTCCGCATCAGGGCACTCCTCTCATATACCTGCCCGAGGACTCCCGCCTCGAGGTCCCAGGGTAGACTCGCCGCCAACAAACACGCCGCCTCGTAAGAGACGGTGTGGTACGCTCTTGCAGCCCTCTGCGCTATCACCCGCTGCGGGCGCCGCAGCAGCGTGGTGTTGCTTGCAGAGAGGGCTGCAGCCCATATGGGCGCTCCGTACAGAGCCTTGGAGCGCACCACACCGTCGTAAAGACGGCGGCAAGCGCTCCCTGGGCCGCCGCGGTTAGGCAGCAATCGTGCGAGCCTCCCGGCGTACGACACCAGCTTTGGTGCCAGCCGCCGGAAGTGCTCGCCGAAACTCCATCGGCTGTCGAGGACGAGACCCAGGTACTTCATCGATCCCCCGACAGCGATGGAGGTGCCGCCGACGGTGATTTGGGAGTCCCGGGGGGGTCGCATCCGAGGCCCATGGAAATAAAGGGCCTCAGATTTCTCTAGAGCGACCGCGAGCCCGAGTGCCCTGATGCGGCGCACGACCTGCGCTACCCCTGCGGTAGCCAGGACCTTGGCGTCCCGAAACGTGGCGCCCTGCGCGGTGACCAGGGTGTCGTCGGCGTAGCAGAGTACGCCGACTCCTGGGAGAGTCGCACCGCGCAGGACCCAGTCGTACCCAATGTTCCACAGGAGCGGCCCGAGGACCGACCCCTGTTGAACACCACAACACATGTCCGTGCGGACCACCTCGGACCGAGCCGGGTAACACACAGCCCGGTCTACGAAGTAGTCCGCAAGGACCCGCCTGAGGTACCACGGGACGTCGTGGTACCTCAGGGCCTCCGCTATCGTCTGCCAGGGGAGGGTGTTGAAGGCGTTGGAAATGTCCAATGAGACGGCCAACAGCACCTCTCCCCGGCCCGTGACCCTCTCGACGCTGTCTCTGAGACGGGAGATGGCGTCCAACGTCGACCTCCCGCGACGGAAGCCAAACTGACCGTCACTCAGGTTGGGCCCCGCCCCCTCCAGATGTCGGACGAGACGCGCCGCGAGCACTCGCTCAAAGAGCTTGCACGTCTCGTCCAGCAGAACGATGGGGCGGTAGACTCAGCCGGGCGCCCGTGCTTCCGAAGCAGCACGAGCTTGCCCTCCTTCCACCGTCGCGGGACCCTTCCCGACGCCAAACACTCAGTCATCAGAGACAGCGTCTCCTCCTCGAACGCCGGCATGACCGCGGCAATGACCCGCCCAGGGATTCCATCCGGGCCCGGGGCGCGGTTCCTCACCCTCATCTTCAGGACCGCTACCCCTAGCTCGGCCTCGGACACGGGCGGGACATCACCGTCCTCCACCGGCGCCGACACCGCCGCCGCCGTCATTCGTGGGGGGGCCCACTCCTCCCTTGCGGGAAAGAGGGAACCCACCACCACGCCGACGAAGGCTGGGTCGAGTGACCGGGTCAGAGGAGGCGCCCAAGGCTTCAGCTTCTCACTCACCACCTTGTAGGGGCGCCCCCACGGGTCCCGGTTCAAACTCCCCAGCCACTCCCTCCAGGCCTCCTCCTTGGCGGCCCTTATGCCCGCGCTGAGCGCAGCCCGGGCCGCTCGGTAAGCGACGAGCAGCTCCTCTTCCTGGGCGGGGTCCCTGCTCCTACGCCCGCGGCAACGGGTGTACCTCCGTTGGGCTGCGTGGCACGCAGTACGCAGCCCTGCTAGATGCGGTTGCCACCAGTACACCCGTCTCCGCGGGGGAACAGGACCTCTGCGCCGCATCGCCGCATCGCAGACGCGAGTGAGCGCCCCTGTTAGGCGCTCCGCCCTCGCGTCTACGCCCAGCGCCTCGTCGCTTGACCCAGCGGCCCAGCGCTCCACGATGGCCGCCTCCTTGGCCACGTCCCTGTCCAGGGTGGCGAGCCGCCACCGTGGACCCTCCCCCGCCAGAGGGCGGCTGAGGTCCGCCGAAACACCGGCGGGAGCCGCGACGATATCGAACCATATGTATCTATGGTCCGACAAGGTCTCGACCCCTTCGACCACTCTCCAGCCACGCGCGCGGTTGGCCAGAGCGGGACTGGCGAAGGACAGATCAACTACGGATCCGCCCTGACTCCGTACGCATGTCTGGACCGCCCCCTGGTTGAGCAGCACCAGCCCAGTGGACACCGCCCACTCCTCCAACACCTCCCCCCGCGCATCAGTTGCCGGACTCCCCCACGCACGGGATTTCGCGTTGAAATCCCCGGCAACGATCACGGGGGTGGGATGCACATCGGCCAACATTGCCCCGACCTCGACGAGCCACTGCTCAAAGTCGGCGAGGCTTCTGTTGGGCGAAAAGTACACCCCACACACTGCAGTGTCTCCCAGCACGGCAAGCACGCAACCGTGTCCTCGCGACACCCTGTCGCCTAGTGCGCCACGCTGGGAGACAATTGCCACCGAACCGTCGCGATCGCCGGCCCAGTTGGTCCGGGTGCGAACGCAATACGGTTCAGCGACAACGACCAAGGTCGCCTGCCACTGCGCCGCAGTCTGGATCAGTAGATCCTGCGCCGCGGCACAGTGATTGGCGTTGGCCTGCAGTATGGAGATATTGGCCATTTACACTTGGGCGGTGTCCATCTCCTCCTCTGGCACCGGTGCTGGTGCTGCCGGCGGCGGGCCCTTGGCGCCACCGCTGGCTTTTCCGTCGCGACGGCCTCGGCCTCCCCTTTGTTGGGATCCCGCTGGGCACTTCTTGGTGCCCAGAGGGTGGGCAGCGGGCACACCTTTTGCTGCACACGCCGGGCAGTGGGGCTCCGCAGAGCAGCCTGCGGATTTGTGCCCAGGCTGGCCGCAGCGGAAGCATAGTCCGCTGCGATCCACAGTCTCTGTGCACTTCGCACCCACGTGGCCCGGCTCCAGGCAGCGGTAGCACCGCTGCGGCCTGGCCTTCAGGAGGGTGGCTCGGACCTGCGTCCAACCAACGGTTAGGCGCCGGCCATCTGTCACCCTCCCTGCCGCCGCGATCGGGCAGCTCACCCACACAGCCCCCTCCTCGCGTCCAGGTGGTCGGTATATGTCACCCACCTTTACGTTGGCGACGGCGCACCCACCAACCTCCGCCACCATCGCAGCCACCCTTTCCGGCGTGGCCGCGTCGCTCAGGCCGGTAATGCGCATCTCAACGCACTTCTCCGGCCTGGCAACGCGGACCTCATCCCCGAGGGCCTGCCTCAGTTTTTCAGCCAAGGCGTCAGCCTTCTTGGCCCTTTCGGCACCCGCCACCTCGAGGATCCGGCCGCCTGTGGCCGCCGTACGAAACCGCAATCCCTCGATGCCGAGGCCTTTCAAGTCAATGGACTTTTCGGCCTCGGCCAGGACCGCCGCGTAGGTGGCACCCCTCTCTGCCGCCTCCCGCTGCAGGGTAAGGACCACTGCAGCAGTGCGGGGGGTGCGGAGTTTCGGCGTGCTCTTCTTCTGCGTGGTTGGCGCTTTAGTTGGTGCTGGTGTCTTTTTAGGACGACCAGCCACAACGTTCCACGCCTCCGCAGTGCCCTGAGGAGGGGTGGGTGCTGAAGGGTTTGCCTGCCTCGAGGCTTGCGCCTCCCGCGCCGCAGCGCTTTTCCTCTTCTTCCTCCTCCCTCCCTTCGACCCTTCCCCACTTGTGCCGCCGACGTGAGCCGGAGGCGTGGCGGGATTTGAGGGCTGGGAACGAGGGGGCTCAGCGGTGTGAGTGCTGGCTGGACCAACCGCGGAGCGGGCTGGAGCTTTCGCGGAGTGGGCCGGAGCTGCCGCAGAGCGGGCTGGAGCTGCCGCAGAGCGGGCTGGAGCTGCCGCGGAGCGGGCAGGAGGCTCAGCAGTGGAGGCCACCGGGGCTCCCTCGGGGCCGGAGGGGCGAGTGGAGCCGGCAGCAGCGCGCCTGTCGGCCGCCAGCGGTGGGCGTAGCCGCGGCTCCGGAGGCAGGCGGTCCGCAATCCCGCTGAGGCGCGCGTCAACCATGAGGAGGATTTCGTCCCTCGTCATGGTTGGGGCGGCACTCGCCTGCACCCTCTTCAGCCCCTCCATTTCCGCTCTTAGGGCCCTGAGCTCACCCTGGAGGCGGACAACCTCGTCTGATTCTGTGCGGGCCTTCAGCTCCCGCACATTCTCCAAAATGGAGGCGGCGGCAGCCCTTAGGCCCTGCACAGACTGGCCCTTCAGTCTCGACGACTTTTGGGCGATAGTCCGCACCACCTCCACTGCGGCCTCAATAGAGCTGGTCAGCTGCTCAGCCCGAAGGTCGTGAGCAGCCAACGACGGCGACGCTGGCGAGCAAAGGGGAGTCTCCTTCATAAAGGAGACTCTTTTCGCCTCCCGTCGCCGGAGCTCTTCCGCCAGCTCTTCCTCAGCTTGGAGCTCGAGCTCGCGCTCCTTCGCCTTGGCCAGGTCAGTCTTGGCTCTAGCGAGGCCAACGTACTGGCCCGTAGTCGACGGACGGCCGCGACCTCGCTTGCTCGCGCTCGGTCTCTTGCTCCAGTCCACCGAGCCCTCGCTCTCACCGTCAGACTCCGGATTCAGGCGCTTGCGCCAGAATCGCGTAGGTGAGGGCGAGGGGGACACAGAGCGCGAGCTCACCTCCATGAGAGTGCCCGTGCTGCTGTCAGACTCCGAGAGCTGCAGGGCACTCCTCGTGACTCGAGGCGACAGATCGCACCGAGGTAGTCGGATTCTTACCTCCTTCAGGGCAGGAGATGGAGTTGCCGGCCTCTCGTCCTCGACTCCGTCCGATGCTGCCCTGAAAAGGGCATTACCAGACCCGTCCACCACGTCCACTAGGCTGGCCGCAGATGGTACGCAGCTAGCTTCAGACGCCTCAGCGTCGTCGGGAGGTGGGTTGGGGTGGGGGTTGGCCCTGAGAAGGGCCGTTTCGGACACGACACGCCCGGAGGCGTCCCGCAGGTCCGGGTTGGCCCTGAGAAGGGCCGTTTCGGACACGACACGCCCGGAGGCGTCCCGCAAGTCCGGGTTGGCCCTGAGAAGGGCCGTTGGAGAAACGACACGCCCGGAGGCGTCCCGCACAGGACTCGACATTGTCGCACTACTCGATCGCAAATAAAACACTCAAAGAACTCACGATCGCCCAAAGTATGGTTTCCAGGATTTGGTCACCACCCACTGGCCACTGCGTTACCGCGCACCAAGTGGGATGGGTCCAGGGCAGACGAACGAGGACGTACCTGAAAACACTTTGGGGGCTGCCCCAGGTTAGGTTAGGTTAGGTTAGGTTTTTTTTTTTTTTTTTTTTTTTTAACGCGGGGAAATGCATTTGCGCACTTCGCCGCTCTGTTGTCGGGGGACAACAGAGCAGCTTTGTGGTGGACTCCCAGCACTATCGAGCCGCCTGCTCAGTGCTGGACTACCCCCTAAAACCCCGCGGTGTTCCTCCGCTACTCTACCGGGCCACAGGATAGGCCAGAGGTTAATTCACTGTGACCCGGCAAGAGCTCGCCCCCGAAGGGGCTCTACTGGTGGGGAGCCAGATTGGCTCCCCGGCGGCGCCACTCGCCCCATCGACCATACGACGAGGCAAGGAAGCGCCGCCCCTCCTCTGGGGGGCCATAATGGCCCCCAACCGCTTCCTCGCGCCGCCCTCCCCCGACCCGTCGCCCATACAACAGGCAAGAGGAGGACGGCGCGACGCTGCGACGCCCGTCGCTCGCTCTCCAGCACTTCTCTGAAAGCAGAGAAGGTGGAGAGCGAGCGCACGGGCCCTCTCCTTGCGCGAGAAGGCACCCTCGGAACACACGAGGGTGCCTTCCGGCCCGCCGCGATCGTGGGCGTCGGGTCCCCCGACCCTCCGCCCGCGGCCACTCTTGTCCGACTAGTTTGAGGCGCGACTGCGCCCCCCCCTAGCCGGACCTCCTTCGGTTGGTCGCCTGGGTCCCGATTCACAGAGGAATTGGAACCCACGCGACCCCTCGGGCCAGATCATTCGCCGTTAGCCAGCAAGATCCCACAAGGAGAAGTCACTGACTAACGCTCAGGGCGCACCGACCCCACCACTTGCCCTTCCATCTGGTTCACAAGGAATCAGAGGGAACGGAAGCGGAGGGGTACACGTGAAGGTTATCTGGCGTGGCGCCCCAGGTTAGGTTAGGTTAGGTTAGGTTTTTTTTTTTTTTTTTTTTTTAACGCGGGGAAATGCATTTGCGCACTTCGCCGCTCTGTTGTCGGGGGACAACAGAGCAGCTTTGTGGTGGACTCCCAGCACTATCGAGCCGCCTGCTCAGTGCTGGACTACCCCCTAAAACCCCGCGGTGTTCCTCCGCTACTCTACCGGGCCACAGGATAGGCCAGAGGTTAATTCACTGTGACCCGGCAAGAGCTCGCCCCCGAAGGGGCTCTACTGGTGGGGAGCCAGATTGGCTCCCCGGCGGCGCCACTCGCCCCATCGCCCATACGACGAGGCAAGGAAGCGCCGCCCCTCCTCTGGGGGGCCATAATGGCCCCCAACCGCTTCCTCGCGCCGCCCTCCCCCGACCCGTCGCCCATACAACAGGCAAGAGGAGGACGGCGCGACGCTGCGACGCCCGTCGCTCGCTCTCCAGCACTTCTCTGAAAGCAGAGAAGGTGGAGAGCGAGCGCACGGGCCCTCTCCTTGCGCGAGAAGGCACCCTCGGAACACACGAGGGTGCCTTCCGGCCCGCCGCGATCGTGGGCGTCGGGTCCCCCGACCCTCCGCCCGCGGCCACTCTTATCCGACTAGTTTGAGGCGCGACTGCGCCCCCCCCTAGCCGGACCTCCTTCGGTTGGTCGCCTGGGTCCCGATTCACAGAGGAATTGGAACCCACGCGACCCCTCGGGCCAGATCATTCGCCGTTAGCCAGCAAGATCCCACAAGGAGAAGTCACTGACTAACGCTCAGGGCGCACCGACCCCACCACTTGCCCTTCCATCTGGTTCACAAGGAATCAGAGGGAACGGAAGCGGAGGGGTACACGTGAAGGTTATCTGGCGTGGCGCCCCAGGTTTTTTTTTTTTTTTTTTTTTTTTTTTTTTTTTTTTTTTTTTTTTTTTTTTTGACGCGGGGAATGCATTTAAGCACTTCGCCACCCTGCTGCCGGGGGACAGCAGGGCGGCTTCGAGTGAGACTCCCAGCCCGTTAGGGCTGGACTACTCACTAAACCCCGCGGTGTTCCTCCTCTCTCCCTACCGGGTCACAGGATAGGCCATAGGATAAGTCACTGTGACCCGGCAAGGGGGCGTCCCTATGGGGACTCTACTACTGGGGGGCCACATGGGTCCCCCTGCGCTCAAGGCGTCTTCTTGCCCGCGTCACGTCGCTCTCCGCGACTCCTCTGAAAGCAGAGAAGTCGGAGAGCGAGCGCGCGGGCACTCTATGTTTTGCGAGAAGGCACCCCCGGAACACATGGGGGTGCCTTCCAGCTCGCCGCAAATGCAGGCGGGTGGTCCCCCGACCCTCCGCCCGCGGCCACTCTAGTCGGGGGCGCGCGCATACTCCGTGCGACGGCGCCCCCTTATTGGGCGGCGAGGCGGGAGCGTCAGACCTGCACGCTCCCGCTCTCGCAGCTCCTCTCTCTTGGCCGCCATCACCTCGCTAGCAAACGTGGCGACGGCGGCCCAGCTCTCCTGGCTGCCGACCATAAATGGCGCCCCAGGTTAGGTTAGGTTAGGTTAGGTTAGGTTAGGTTAGGTTAGGTTAGGTTAGGTTAGGTTAGGTTAGGTTAGGTTAGGTTTTTTTTTTTTTTTTTTTTTTTTCAAAGAAATTGAAGCTCCAAGTGTGCTCGCGGTGCTAATGGTATACTCCGCGAGCACACAGTGTGATTTTATTGGGGGCTTGAGAAAGAGGTTTAGAATTAGTGATTTTAATTAGTTGTTGGGAGATGAAGTATTTTAACTGGATTAAGTTTGTTGTGATGTTATGTGAGTAGAAGTATATATTTATTTATTTTGTTTAGGTTTAAAGATAATAAAGCTTTTAAAAATGATTGTAAGGTTTCGCGGGTTAACTTAGACTTAGATTATTTACTATATTTATTTATTTGTTTATAATTTATGTTTTTATAAGTTTTTGACACTTAAAAGAGATGCCGCAGGAATTATTAGCTTGAGAAGGTAGATGTGTATATTATATATATATTTATTATATTAATATTTTTTTTTTAGATTTTAGGTATAACAAGTTTGTGAAGAAGATTTATATAGACTTAACAGGGTTACTTGTTCTTAGCATTCTTGTTTATTTACAAGAATCTGCACAGAGCCGAGGGCACTCACGCGCTGGATGGTCCATTATCTGGATGGTAGCCGTATCGCAGCTGGTCTTGTCGGTCGCGGGTATTTAAAAACCGATAACTTTACTGTCGGTAAAATCCGCCGCCGAAAGCGGCCGCAATAGTTGGAAGGCGCGCCCTGCAGCTCTGTACAGATCCTGCATGTTGTGGGTATTAGTTCGATTTAGTCAGGTGGGGTGGGGCTACTCGCCGTAGTCCGTACGTGCGCAAACAGAATTGCTCATACTTATGTACCTAGGGCAAGTAGCGGAAGTAGCGCTGTGGGAGGTATCTTTGTCAGAGGTGTTATTTTGATTCTTATTGTGAGCGTTACAATTGTGACATGACAGTTTTGAGGCGTCGTCTTTGGCCGGACAGTCCTTGAAAGTGTGTAGATTGGATGCACAGTGAGAGCAGGTGGAGGTGGACTCCTTGCACCATTTCTTTGTGTGGCCATACTGTAAGCAGCGATAGCATTGGAGTACAGGGATATAATTTTCTACGTGGACCCTTTGGTGGTCCACATTGAGCTTGCCGGCATCAGTGATGGACCGCCAGAGGGCCGGGCTGGTGGTGTAGACCGCGTTGTACAACTTAGGATTCCTGTTTCCGCGCTTAAATTTCAGCTGGAGGTCCTCGGGCCCGTTGTTTTTTACAGAGTCGTTCTGGGTGCGCAGAATGGTTGTGAGTAATTCGGGGCTGATGTCTTCTGGTACTCCTTTGATAACGATCATTGGCTGTAGCTTTTTAGAGGGCTCTGCTTCAATAGGTGATGACGGGCTGATTTTATTAAGAGTTGTTTGCATATGTTCCGCTTTCTCGAACTCGACTCTGAGTTTGGTTTTGGAGATAGGTTTCACGCTGAGGGGGGCGAAGTTAGTATCGCGAAAGCTTATATTTTTCTGCCATGCAGAGAGAGTTTCGGAAGTGGTGGTCGAGTTTTTTGCAGAAACAATGATGGCTGGTTTATATGGAGGTGGGCGAAGCGGAACAGAGGGAGTTGAGGCAACCTTGGCGTATGAGAACTGACCCGGAGGAGGCGGAGTAGGAGTCGGCAGAGGCGCCTGAGCGGTCGGCGCAGGCACCGTGATCGCCCTCATCTCCTCACGGATGCACTCTCGGATGGTTGCCTTGAGCTCTTCGGTGTTAGCAGGGGGGGCAGGCGGGGCAGGGGGAGCAGATGGCAGCGGCGAAAGAGTAAAAAGGTATTCAAGCCTGTCCACGCTTGTAAGGATATCGGCCTTGATCCCTCTCTTGAGGTTACCCGAGCGGCCCACGGCTTCTCGGATAACCTCAAAGAGGGAGGTGATCTCGCTCTCCGGGTCGTCAAAATAGCCCATCTGTAGCGGGACGGGTTTAGCGGGCTTAGCAGCGGGAGTTGCGACCGTAGCAGTGGGAGTGGCGGCTTGGCTGCCGTAACGGAGCGGGGGCATCGAACCAGACGAGTCCGGGTCGTCGCTGGTGTGGGAGTGGGGCGTCAGCCCAAGCGGCGTCCTCAACATAATTAAAATGTGGCCAGAAACGGTAAAAATGTAAAATAATTTTCCCTGAAAAGTCGATGACCCAAGGGTATCGACAAAGGGTCGGTGGGGCGGGGCGGCGAGGTGGGTGGCGGCAAAAAACGGGGGAGGCCCACGAAGAGAAGTGTAGTAGATGCGGAAGAGGTCCGACGGATTTAGAAAAAGAAATTAAATAAAAAGGCCGAAAAAAGTGAATTTAGAAAATTAGTAAGTGTTTTTGCTAAATTGAAGGAAAACTATTGAATCTACTTTTATTTTTGTTTCAGATACAAGGAGCTGAAGGCGAGACGCTTGTAGAAAGGTGCGACACAAGTGGGTGAGAGGTAAACTGAACAAAAGTTGTTTTTATCGGTTAGGTTAGGTTAGGTTAGGTTAGGTTAGGTTAGGTTAGGTTACGCGCTCGGGCCGGTCCTGCAAGACTGGCTCGAGCGCACGCACGGTCTCCTCTCTTTCAGACTTGTGCAGGTGCTGTCCGGGCACGGATGCTTCGGATCGTACCTGCACCGGATCGGGAGAGAGGAGAACCCGGGGTGCCACGGCTGCGGCGCGGCGGACGACACGGCGCAGCACACCCTTGAGGTGTGCCCGTCGCTGTCCGAGCGGCGCCGCAGTCTTGTTGCCGTGGTTGGGCCGGACCTCTCGCTTCCCAGCGTGGTAAACGCTATGCTGGGGAGCGAGGAGGCATGGACGGCGGTCGCCTCCTTCTGTGAGGACGTGATGTCACAGAAGGAGGAGGCGGAGCGCGCGCGGGAGAACAATCCTCTCGCGCCACCGCTCCGCCAACGAAGGAGGGGCAGGAGAGGGCGGATACACAACCGCCCCCTCTCGCCCCATGGTGATGAGCAGCGGGCGACAGGCGCGGGGGCGCCCTCGCCCGCATTGCACTGCTCGTCACCGCGCCGTACGGGGACGACCGAGCACTCCCGGTCGTTCCCGGGCCCCTCCCCGTGAGGAGAGGGGCGTGAGGGGCCCACCGTGTTAAGGCGGGCAATTGCCGGCGGGGGACTGGAAGAAATGCCAGAT